>CAXIVR010000002.1:134447745-135856663 GCA_964035755.1 Teleogryllus oceanicus
TCCATTTCATTTCAGAAATCGATTTCATAAGGAATTCTGTTAACGACAGTACGTCTGATTATCACGAAACACTAAAGAAACCAGAAGAATACTCCAGGCCAGGAACAAAAGTGTACCTATTCATTTTCTGAATCATACTTCACCAAATATCAAAAGTTCGACTTTTTATTACAAAATTTTGACAACTGCATTCATTTAAAAAAGCGCGTCAAAGAAATCGTAAGTAAGCTACGTATTATATACTCTATTAAATTCATTAATCAGTTTCCCCAGATAGTCCCACCCGTGTCCCCCGATTCGCTTGGTCACGTACCCGCAGCTCCCGCTCAGAGGAAGACTGGCTGAGGTAGTTGGCATCCCAGTCGCTGTTGGCCCACGAGGACTCGAGGTTGATGGACACCACCGACGAGAGGCTGCTGCTCAGGAAGTGTTGCTCCTTCATTTTCTTGTCAGGTCACAGGTATCCGCTAACAGACGAGTCACACTCTCACAGCCCGAAACTCACTTCACTCCATTTCACAGTGCACGGCATTATTTCGAGGTTCTGATGACATTTAGCATTTGCCCCAGAGTGTACACTTCGAAGGCAGTTAGAAATTGTACAAATTTTTCTGCAGACAGTAATTTTAAATTGTATTGATTTCTTATCTAAAAGAATTACACCTTTTCTTGATTTCGATCATTTATTTACTTTAAAGAAGAGGTGTGGATTACTAAATTTTGTTCTCGTTTCTTCCTTCAACTTAAATGATAAAACGACAACACGATAAAATATCCTTCAACAACAACACGATAAAATATTACAGAGATGGAACTACAGTAAATAGTTTTATTAAAAATATGAATTGCCTTGTTGTACCAGCAACAAAGACAAATTCAGTTCATGAAAGATGAAAGTTACGTCAATTTCCAGTCTGAGAAAGGCCGTCGCAAGTTTTCCCTTTCTTTTGTTTTAAAAATAAATACCACGTAGTCCTATTTACACAAAACAAGACATTTTGGTGTTCCAGCACCAACGTTTCCCGTAAGTTCCCAAGCAGAAGCGTAACAGCGAAGAGAAACTTCGTCAGGATTTCGATGTAGCGCGCCGTCGCAGAACCGACACTTGTCATTAACGCGCGAAGCCCTCACGCGGGCCGCTGGGCCCGCGGGCGAATTGGCCTCGCCCGCGCGGGGGGGGCGTCGTCACTCGTTTCGCGTCCCCGCGGTGCGATGTCTTCATCGCGTCAGCGGCTGCGCGAATCACGAGCCGCAAATTCCGACCTTGTGGAACCCCGCGTCCGACGCGACGAAGTTCAGGTCAGCGGCGGCGGTTCGCGAATTTCGGCGGTTGCGCGAATGACGAGCCGCAAATTCCGACCTTGCGGAACCCCGCGTCCGCGCGCGACGACGATCGCGCCAGCGACGGCGACGGTGCGCGCACGCGGTCGCCGACACGCGATGAATGCGGCGCGTACACAGGACGTCCGGCAGGCGCGCGCCGCCGTTCGAACGCCGTTCGACGAATTCTTGAGCGGTGACGTCGCCGCGGCCAGTGCGCAGGTCTCGCGTGGCCGCCGCCGGCGCGCCGACCCGTCGCCTGCAGCGCTGACCGCGCGCTGTCGTAGCGTCGATGCGCCACCCCACGCGGCGCCAGATGAAAGGGGCGGAAACGTTCTCTTACGTCCTTGACCCTCTTTATGTGCTGTCTGTTGCTCTTTGTCTGCTGGGTACTTCAAAGATCTTCATCATGATCGCTCCTCAAGTTTTCTTTGAATGTTTCTTAGGCGATGTCGCGTACTATCCACTTCTGTTCTCGGCACTCTTCAGACTCCATCGGTTTTGTTTCACTGATCATGTCGTATTTCTTCGTGTGAAATAAATGTCATCTTTTTGCTGTAAGCCTACTGTGCCATCGTAAGCCTTTTGAGCACCTTACTACGCAACTCTTCTTCTCCCTATTCGCCTACACCGTCTTTTTTTCACTACCCGACCCTCAGCTGCAATTACATGTTCCCGTGACCCTTTTAGAATAAGTAATTTAATGTTAGTTTACAGTCATGTTCTTTGTTACCCCACAATAATAGAAATTATTTAATTTTAAACTTACCTTACATAAACATGATCTTCTTTCCGTGTTATTTATTATTACTCCCAAAAGTTAGGCTTTTCTTTCTTCATGGCTTTACCAATGTTTATGATTTCTCTATAATACTATTGCTATACCCTGCCTTAATTTTATCATCTATAAAACATCTTTAGAACGTCAATCCACTTTAAGTTCACGACTTGTAAAGTGGTTGTAACATCCTACGTTGATTACCACATGCTAAGCAAACTGGTATTCAGTATTTTAACTTTTGTTTTCTCCCTTTTAACGTTTGACGTTTCCCGGCTATATTGCTTTCCAGGAGTCTCTTTACCTCTGCCTTCTAATGGAGTTGTTTTTAATGTCGCAATAATATCGCACATTTCACAGTTGTTTGTAAATGTTGCAGGTCGTAATCGCTGCTTACGCCAATCAACCGCAGTATTTTTGCTGTTGATTATTTCGCTAAATAATTTCAGCAATACACGATACTTTCACTTCCATCCTAATTCTAGCTCAACTTTAGAGATGAACAAAGATACGCGATCATAGATGAAAGGGAATGGAAAGGTTCTATATTTTATCATCCTCTATTTTCCTCGTTTTTTAGAGGATGCGATAAACATTACTGCAATGTTGTAAATACACTAGTACATCATTACTTGTAATTAAAGCTTTAGAAATTCCTTTGCAAATTCTGTGATCTGATCTCTTATCAAAAGTTTGCGCACGGCGCCTTTAACATTGTTCTAAACGCCTCCTCATAGTTGACTTCTCTGCCATGTGCCCAACCCTTCCAGTATTCCAAAGCCGGGGCCGTCATTCCAGGTTGGACGCGCCATCCGCCCTCAATCTTCGCCTCGCCCCTGCGGGTAGATTTCCGGGTCGCGCGCAGTGGCCACGCAACGCTGGCGCCTCCCATCACGACAACCACAGGACGCCCGGCCGCACGGTCTCTCTCCCCTTGGAGCCATGCTCGTGTTGTTTGGCTTTAGTGTAATTTTACTTCGTGTAAGCTTCCTTGTCATACGCGGACGATGCAAATCTATCTTATGAAAAATCTACCACTGTATTTAAATGGCTATGACATAGAAGGTAAGGTCGCATGATTAGTATTGCTGTATTTTAATTTTTTTAAATATTTGTTCAATACGCAGTCGACTAATGTAGTTGCCTTTTTTCGCAGTAAATTTATCGCCATCATCAATCACATTGGAAACAATAGTGCTCGGCTCCGTTGATATCACAGTCCATCACTAAAATTCTGCACTATACATAGAGGAGTACGAATCCTGCAAACGCAAAACCCGTTAATACATCAACGGTAGCTATTTTCGGTTACTGTTAATTTCCATTACCCTGTCTTTACATTATTATTCTGTTTCTCTCTTTCCAATATTAAACTATTTTTCGTAAAACTGCACAGTTATATCGACTTAACGCAAGCTAATAGTATAGTTACTCTTAACGACCGGCGGCCGTTTAGTATTTAACTGTTTTCACTCGTTGCTCCAAGTCTAGACCCATAAAAATGTCTTGTAATCCTATTCACTCTCCAAATACTTTAGAGAAAGAAATGAATACACAAAAAAAAAAGACATTAAATTTTACAGGACTTCTAGTATCTTTGTTTTAGGTCAAATGTTTGAAATCTATACTTCATGATGACTGAATACAAATCTTTTGGAAACCATCATACATAAAATATTGGCTACTTAAAACTGTTTGCAGCCCGTAGTCACCGAAATAACCAGATTCACTAAACTTCCTTTCCATTTCACGTGATCCACTTGATGCAGCGACTCTTCGAACAGGAAGACGCGCTCATGCGCGAGACAACGGCTTTAATGTCATCGCAGTCATGATGGCATCTGAACCCCCCACTTGCGTCAGCTAACTCGGCATACGCCGCCGCAGCTGCCACTCCCACGCCGTCGCCCTCCGGCTCAATTTACGGCTTCCGCGCCCTCGCGCTATCGGCGCCTATCGGGGCTACCCCTCCCGCTTATCTCGCCTGGGCTCAACTCCCAGCTTTTATCATCCACTCACATTTTTGAAAAATATCATCGCCCTACTACGTCTTGGGAGGTTGCAAGGTGAACAAGTGCTGTGAAATATGTTATGCCGTACCTGCAAAATATTACTCGAAGTTACTGTTTTATACTTTATTATTAATAAAAATGCAGAAAAGTGTAAATGTATTATGGTTCATAATCGCATTCCTTTCAGAACGTAAAATAATTGAAAACTAGCCGAACCCTTTCAATTACATCGCACAAACAACGTAGAAACGTTTAAACAGGAAAGTATAGCATGTGCACTATAAGGAAAATGCCCCCCCCTGCCCAAAAGAATTGTTTCATGTCGTTCAGTTCTTATTCTCTTAGAATTAATAAATGATGGACAATTCTAGAACAATAGAATCACAGCCAACACAGAGAAACTTGTTTCTGAAAATATAATGAACATGGTTTATAATTACTATGATCTGAATACGTATGTTGTAGTGGACTATAGCAGTAAATACTACCATCCATCTCCATTTTAAAATTTAGAGCATCACATATAATTGTAATAACTGAAAATGTTTGTTAAAGGAACACGTGTCAAACAAATGATAGACATTTCATTTATATACATTTACTATCCTTTGCATTTAAAAAACTTGATTTTTGAACATAAAAACTCGCTAAACTAACTACAACCTAATACTTACAACATCAACTGAAGAAATGACGGCACACACGTGACGTAATGAACAAATGACACAGAGAAGCTGACTATGTCTAATAATTTTCCATTCTATTAATTTTAAGATATTATTAAAATGTAATATTTATACTTCAAAACCGGTTAATAATAACAAGCGGTAACACATCTGGGGCCAATACCTTTCATTTAAAGCAAACATTTGGAAAATTGGTTGCATGGAAAGATCGAATTTCTTTCTAAACTAAAACCCTAAGTGTTGTAAAAATAAAGGATATATTTTTGGGATTGAAAAATTTTGAATACTAACATTTTTTCTTATACACCTGAGAGATTTATTCCCTAATTTATGTACCCCATATTTTAAAAAAATACATCGTCCGCTTCTCGCTTGCAGTCGGTTCTCATCAGTCCCGTCTCGGACTGACCCATCCTGACACAATGTCGAGTAACGTAGTTTCTTGCTCCCACTGATCGACCAACGTGTTCATCAACAGTTGCTGTAATCGAAACGAGATCTCGAAGAATTTCATTACTTCACTTGATACAAATTGCATGCAGACACGAACAGACGCTGACCTTGGAGAGTACTGCGACATCTACTTACGAAACACAAATATCACAGATCGTTCTAAATGTCTGGGTAGTTTCCGTTTTCCAGGACGATGTAAGGCTGCGAGTACCCTCCAATGGATCGGGAAATTTAAATATTCAACGCTTGTGTTTCTTTCTCAAACACTGTCCTACGTGTCACCATTTTCTAATGTTGTTTAGTCATGCAAAACAAACTAGGGTACTAATTTTTTCAACCCGAAGGAATGCGCAAATTCATTCTTGGCACAAACAGAAACTCTAGGTCGATCGTAAATATTCATGCGAAAACGCTGAGGCTTGAGATTTCCAAGTATGGAGGTCACGTTCTTCGTCTCTCTAAAGCCATTTTTATATCCTCGAGAACGTACGTTCCATCCGATTGGAATTCCCAACATTTTATTCCAGCTGTGCACAATCGAACTCGACATCTTTAAGGCACGTGATACGAAACACCTACCGTATGCAATGCGGAAAGACATCAGAATTACGAAGCGTACTCTTCAAAACAAAACGCATAGAAATTACGTTACGTTTTTATTACTCAACCGAACAGAGGCATCATTATATTTCCCGACGAGGGGGGGGGAAGATAATGAATTTTCGCTGAGAAGAAAGTGGAGTAGAAAGTTAACACGTATCGTATAAATCACACAAAGGTCTCGTGCACACAATGCCCCAGTTACACATTGAACGCCACAGCGCGGGTTTACAACTTAATGGCGGGCAGCGCGGATGGGAATTTTATTGCAGTTCGGCTTGGTCTTCTTCTTCTTCGGCTCAGCGTGGGGACGTGACCCACATCGAAGGGTCAAGTATAATCCTTGTTATTAGGGCCGCGATGCGGGCAGAAGCGAGCAAATTGGCGTGGCGGGCCGTTCTTACGCACTTTGTCTGCGCGACGCGCAGCCGTGCGTGGCACGCACGCGAGGCGCTTGTTGACGCTCGCCTCTCGAGCGGCTCGGCGAATGAACGACGCTCTAAACGCACTCGCAGGACACGCCCACAAGTTTCACTCGAGGAAGATTTAAGCTTTTATTGGGTTTTCAATTCTGACAACAAACTATACTTTTGAGCTCGTTGTGTTTTAAGAAATAAGGTGAAATCATTTCGTTAAATGATTATTACAATGAATAATTAAAAGATTTCGATGATGAAATATGTGGAAGAGATGTTTCATTCTGCCTCTTAATCAAAAGATTAAAAATCCGTAATCGCGCGGTCTTTAAATGCGTACTTAGCTAATGTTGTCTTTGAGCTTCCATCAATAAAGAATAACAAGATATTCTTCAATCTTGTGCAAAATGAAAGTGTCAAAACATCTGCTTTAGGACGTTATATTTCAAGATTGATAAGATTGATAGATTTATTTAGATTATAAGATTTGTTACGACGATAACTTTAGACAGGAGCCTAGAGGTTAAATTCGTGCGAAGTATATTTTGGGACAATGGATATGATAATCTACAAAAATTGGCTTTGGAATTGAGAAGCGATCGGTACAACCACTTCTGTGTCAGTCGTCTGAAAGATCCCTGCTCTCATTGAATAGTTAACAGCTGAAAGATGGGAACGTATTTAAACAATTAGACGAATAATTTTCTTTCTCTGTTAAAGTTTTGAAGCTCTTTTGACACACGCCATCACGGGTTACTTTCCTTCAAATTACATAGTACACGTAGAATAATGGGATGTTAAACGTTTGGTGTACGTGTTACAAAAGATAGCATTGCGATATTTGTAAAAGTCCAATATTTTGAATGGTAGATCAGTGAGTTCTACTTTCATTTAAATGAAAATTATCATTCTGCTCAGAATATTTTCCGTTTGCTTGCAAATTTACAGGTGTATAGCATGTAATTACATGATTCTGCTTTTCTAAATACTTCATTACATCCTTGGTTCTACTATTTTGAAAATATACAATTCAATTGAACATAAATGCCGGCCGGGTGGTCGAGATCGCTAAGGCAGTAGTGTCGTAGTGATCTCTGACCGAAGGGTCGCGGGTTCGAGACCCACTTCGGGCATCATTGTATTTGTGTTCATCCTTTCACCCCTTACCATCATCATCATCATATCTTTTCACCTTCATAGTTACCATACCGTTAACTCCAATAGTGTTCGCTAATGCCCTAGATGTTGATGCGACCTTAAATAACCAAAATAAAAAAAAAACAACAAATTTCAATATTAAGGTTCTTCACCTTCAACATTTACGTTTATCATGAAATAACCATAAAATTGATGATGATATTGATTATATTCATGTTCTGATTACGTTCAAAACTATGTGGTTAAGTGATATAAAAATAGTAAAAAACCGCATTATAAATTTTGCGTAATACATGGGAGGGGATATTCAAACAATTTCCAATTCTCACAATACTATCAGAGCGACATTTCAGTCAATGCAAATGCGCAAAAGAGATCGTACTTAGGAAAGTCCAGTAGATTGCCTATAGAGCACACAACTACTTCACTGTTAATATCGCGATGGACGGCACAAACGAAGATACGGGCTGATTGTTATGCCGATGACACTTATGACGTGGGAATACAAACATCGCGTTTCCACCCAACACGCGACAAAGGACGAGGTCGCCCCTTCCTGCGTGAGAGGGGGCGGGGAAGAATCGATTTTTCTGACGCCCTTTCCAAATAATGACTCGTTCGAGGGAAGCCCTTTGTGATGAGCCTTCGGAAAAATGTGAGCAGAAGAGCGGTTTCCACTTCCGAAATTTTCCTTTCAATTTCTTATTACTAGGCTATCTTCAATGTTGGATTTCAACTGAAATTGGAAAATACTTCCCTTATCCTTTATTGTACACCACGTGGAGGCATCGACTCACAACATCCAGAAAACGAAATTGTATCGGCTAAGCTATTACTTTTAGAACCTAGTTGTTGCTTCGATATGTAGGTCCCACTTTTTGGCGATTCACAGAAAACAATCTTTAGCCTACGCAACCCATACCACATTTTATGTTCTTCGCTCTTACGAAATGAGTAGATTTGTTAAGCATGGGGAACGTTAAGGAATAAGGCCTGAAATAAGTGGAATATGAGATAATTCTTCACGTAAAGCGTATGTAAATTACGTGTACAAGTAGTATCCGACGTGTATACGTTACTTCCAAATAACACACGTAATGCACGTGTTGGCGTGTATTTTATCAATGGAGTTGGGGGCTTTCATTACATTTTACTTTATCGTTCTAAAAATATTAACTGAGTATATAATAGTTTCTAGCAGTTTATTATAGTATGTCTCTGGAAATATTAACATACCGATATTTTCTGTGTTATTTTCAGTTTTCAGAATTCATTAGAACGAACATTTCTTCATTCATGGCTTATTTGTTGACGGAATCGTAAATAATTGTTACACCTTTTAACTAAAATTATCAGACTATGTTATTGTTTTCCAGAGTGATGTAATTGCGGTTCACACAGACGGATTATAGTAGAACAAGAAATTATCGTGCCTAGAGCACTTGATTCGCGAAATTTTCACTCTTCATGCAAGTCTAAGGCAATAATTCTCACTCTTCATCAAAGGCATTTCACGAAGAAATTCCGAGACTTTTTTCGTTAATTCTCTTCCATAATTTTAATTTGAGAGAATGTAATCAGAAGCGGCTATTAAAGTAATTTGTATCTCGTGATAAGAGGTCTTTTTTTACAAGTTGAAGTAAAAATGTTTACAGAGTGCTTACTCCTTCCGCATTCATTCAGCGGTAGCCATCGTAGATTCAACGGAGATAACATGAAACTAAGCATCAAAGGTTTTAGGGAGGAAGAGACTTTATCTGCTGTATTCAAAACGACTCTCCATTTCTCCTGCTGCTTCATTAACGAGCCATTTGCGATAATTCCCTCCAGTATTGCGGATAATAATGGCTTACGGAAACCCGGAGCGGTTGGGCAAATTAACCCGTGCACGCCACTGGTCCCTCCGGAATGCATTCCCGTACGTACCCTGAGTGAACATTTTCAACTCGTGAAATATTTTTTGGGGCAGTTTTTCTTTCATAAATTAACAACACGGAAGCTAGAAACCGCAATCAGTTAATATTGTGAGTTTTTAATTAATGGGAATATTAATAAAGTCACTTTCCTCAAATGAAATTCACTTCCAATTTTGCACATCTAAATCATGCGTGAATACTCTAGTGACTACATACTGTTTGTACTATCCATACTGTTCCTTATTCCCTAGCTTTTGGAATCATCAACTAAAGTAATTGCTCTAAACAATGTCAATATTCAACATTACTGTGTTTAATTTCACAAAATATTTTCTCGATTTTTTTAAATTAATTTTTTTGAAAGCAGACAATTAACAAGCATTTGGCTTCAAAGCGCAGGATCGAATTTGTTGAAATCTGGAAATGTTAATGTTCTCCTGATGATATTCAGCTAAAAAAATAGGAGGCTAATCGGTTCTGAGTCGTGCAAGCACACTTCGTGCGATTCTGTAGTGATCATACATCTTATGATGACTACAGAATCATCTGAAAAGATGGTCTCAAATTTAATTTAGTAAAGGAAGAGTAGCAAATTCAGGTTGTCAATGCAACTTTGATAAAAAACTAAATAAACAGCACAATATTATTGTATATTCACTCTTCCATTTCCATAGATTGACACATGAAACGATGCAACGAACTTTTATTTAAAAGTAATCGTCTATTTCCAAAAGTAAACATTTACCTTTTGTTATCCTGATCGGTTGATTGATTGTTTAGTGATTTCGGGTGCATCAACTACTGAGGTCATTAGTCCCGTAAGTATTCATCTGTAGGTGGCGGTGATCTTCCCCCACTGGATGGCGAGATCCGGCGCCGACCTACCGTCTACTAGCGTTCACCTGATGGGCATTGCCAAGCCGCCATCCTCCACATCTATCCCCCCTCGCGTGAGCCCGTCTTTCTCCGCCGCCCGCAACTAGTGGTCTAGCGACTGACCTAAGCCAACGCGTCCTATTCCGAGCCGTGTGTTTATGGTCGGGGGCCCGCGAAACGAGTCGGCGGCGGGAGCGTGGATGCCCGCGCTGGCAACCAGTTGCCTTCTCACGGAAGGCCCTCGGGGCCACCCGCGGCGTGGGAGGACGCGACGCCGCCAGGGCTCCGTGGGGCTGAGAACGCGCGCCGCTCCTCACCACCAGCTCCACGGTTCATCGCAAACGAACGGGTTCAAAAAGAATTATACGTCCACTCATTTAAATCGTGGGTCATTAAATTAACTAATAGGTTTTTTCTAGGAGACTGAAACTGGGGCGGACCAGCCGTTCCTCTCAGGAGGAATTATAGATTTTTGTTAAATAATAAACATATTTGTTATGATATTGTATATTATTTTTGAAGTGTGTATATGACGTAGTTTATCGATACATTTTACGTTTCTACATTGCGTCAAGAAGTTTCTATTTGTGTTTCTTATTTTTATTTTTCCTGCAATTTTTCCATTTTATTTTTTTTCTCTAGGCTTTTTGGGAGGGGGTATGGCCCCCATGTTCACCCCCTGGATTCGCCACTGGGCTGAAGCAACAAAAATGCTGCTAAACAAAACCAAACAAAATGGTTTACCACAAAGTAGCACGCGGACTGCTTAAGAACAAGAAATAAAATATTATCGTACAACACTGCAATAAATGAAATATTTTCATAAAAACAGTCTTCACGAATATTGCAATAGCATAGCAGAGTATACAAATGTATTCAGTTCATGTTTTAAATCATAAAGACATTCACATATCACGCCAATAGCAAAACCATTCAATCCCCAGTAACTACAGACTGCTATCCCCTTTCCTCAAATAAAATTCTGCCACTCAAAAGATTTACTTCATAACTAGGTTTTTGAACCAGTACAAAAGTTCTTAAATATATGGTATCATATCATACTGGATCATATCAAAATTTTTAATGTTTAACCAACCTCAGTTTTTATGTTAATTGTTATAAATTCCAATTTATTAATGTTTATGAATGATTGTAATATGTATGAACATAAAATTTGACATGTATTATAATGATCGTGTGTGTTCATCAAGTATGTATATTCAAAACCTTGATAAACAATGTCTCACAAGCAATTTTTTTTTAATCCTCTAGCAGCACCGTCAGAAGAGAATGATCTGAAACTATGAGTAACCATCACAAATGAGTAATAAATTAACTAGCAGCACATGACAACATCGTCGTACGAGGCACCCACAGAGACAATAGCGACGGACAATCAGGACAGGGCTGGGGGAAATTTATCTTCTTAATGGTCCCCAATGTTAGATACAAAGATGATGGTTCGCAGAATATTCTGCCAATATGAGAACATTTTCATAATATTACTTTCCCACGCATTTATCGAGGTTTTGAACAATGAAGGACGGAAAAACATTATATGTATACCATGTTATCGTTTCACAGTCCGAGTGTTACGTAACGAATGAATATTATCTCTGTTTTATGGTACATGGTAAGTGTCTTTAGGAAAAACTAAAGCAGAGTAAAACAACTGAATGTAGTAGCAAATATTGAAGGGAATGTCTCCCCCACCAGAGGCGACCGTGCATGATAATTCTAGTTATAATCCCTCTGGATCCGGACACTTAGGGAAATAGAAACGTGCGTTCCGTAAAGCGCTAACGTCCCTAACATGGAATATGGTTCATTTGGTCGCCTAAACGAGGAAGGTTGCCCTTTTCAGAAGTTAAAGAAACAATGAATGTACAAAACACTTCCATAGATTTCTATAAACAGATAAAATGGTGTGAGACGGTTCTAAATGGAGTGATGTTTTCGAAAATTATAACCCTGGAAAAGTAATTAGGCAAAACTCGCAAAGCGGTTTGGCGACTACACCACGGATTGCCCAAATTAAGAGCTATAGGCGTCCCACTTCAGAGCTGCAACAGCGTTCCCATCCCGTTTTCCTTCTTCGTGACCGGCGCTATCACGACGGCCTCCGCCTCCGACGTCTTCGTCGACGACGATGTCGCCGCCGTCGTGGCCGCCGCCGCCGTCGTCGCCTCCGACTCCACCATGGTCCGGAATCTCACTGAACGAACAGAGCTTTTTCTTTCTTTGAAGTCTCCGCTAGTCGCCGTTCTCAATTAGTAGAAGAAAGTCCGTTCGACACAATAGAGAAAAGCTCTCGTAAAATAGCCATAACGTGACTCGTGTCGATACACAGAACACAAGGAAGAGGCACAGGATAGCACGCAAGATCCTGGTTTCCTGTCTTGAGAGGTTGGATCTTTGCAAACTATGTGTGATACTTTTGCCGTATCTTTCGGGTTATTGCCGTATGTCCTGTCTCCTTTTTCAGGCGATAAACCGAAAGTCGACAACGTATATTATTCATGAGTATTTCCACTGTAATTTTAGTCGCTTTTTAGACTTTTAGTGCTCTTCACGACATTGTAAGTGCAAAATAATTTACAACAATAAGTCAAGCAACAATAGGAAATAAATGCATAATAAAAATAAAATGAATGTATATTCTTACAGTCATTGATTACAACGATAACATTATAATACTTAACACGTAAGAAAGCGCTTAAAAATTTTTCTTAACACATTTCATTACGAAAATACTGACAGGTACATATGACATACATGTCAAACTCTTTAGACAGCTCTTAAAACAGAGCATTGAAACGCTTTCAAGAAGAGGGCCTAATAGAAGAGCAAAAATCTCAAATAAACGAAGTATTTATAATAAATAATTAACGAATATTTACTCACATTAAAATAAATGTCTAAAATGCAAGTTACAAGATAGGTACTAGCAAACGAATTAATAATAAAACTCCATTATTCATTATTGTTTTTTGTTTTGTTACGAAACATATATAAATCAACAATATTAAATGCATATTGAATGGTATTTTCTAATTGTATAATTTTTTTGTTTCACAAATTTTGAAATAGTGTGCAAAAGATTAGAAACCACGACCTAATAATAGATTATACTTTAAATAACGCCTCTTCAACTCGACAAAAAAACGAAACAGTGGATGTGACGCGGTCATTGGCTCCCCGTTAGAAATGCGAACGCGCCCGTTCTCCGTCGGATCCGTCAGCGCGCCGCATTGGTCGCGCGTCGAACTGTCTTCGGCACGCCTGCAACGCAGCTCCATTCCACGGCTGAAACGCCCAGATGCCTGCGCGGAGCGGATCGCAGCGGGAGGCCTCGCCGAGCCAGGAAGCGACTCGCCGCGTTCCGATTCCTACGCTCAGGCATCGAACACAGGACCATCCGCACGAGGAACAATGCACCGCAACAAAAAACGTGGTCCAACGAGAAAGGTTTCCGACTGAAAACGTACGAACAAGATTTCACTTCGCAGGCGAACAAACCACAACGCACTGGTACCTACGTGAACCCGGATAGAAAAAATCGCTTCGAGTACTATTCACCCGAAAATACTTGCATCACTACTCGAACAGGTACGTGATATAAAAACTCGCCGCACAGGTATTTCCGGAAACGGTTTAATTTTACCAGTACCGACGCTCAGGTACTCGCTCGGTACGGGTACTCACGTGAAGTACTCGCTTCCCAGGGTACTCACGATACGCAGCGCGGCGCGGCGTGGGAGCACGAGCGCCGCGGCGAGGCAGGAGACCCGGGTGCGAGGTGTCCCGCACCCTTTATCAGCCCCGGCGCACCCGCTGCCCCGCATTTATACTGTCGAACGCTCCCTCCCGCGGACGCAAAGTGGGGGCGAGGGTGGAACAAGACGGGAGATGCTTTGAAATTTAAATTCCAGACAAGAGGCCGGCCGACCACGGCGCGAGGCAGACCGCGAGGGAGTTATACGCCCCTTCGCTCGGTCCACTCCGCTGCCCCGGCCACGCTATCTATAAACGGGCAATAAAACTGATAAATTCGGAACTCGCTACGTGTTACGTGTCAAGGTGTGACCTACTATTTCATTGAAGAGTACATGTCGTACAGGAATAGGAGAATATCTAGGATTTCTTTTATATTAAATGTTTCTTTTGGAGCCTATCGTTGGTCCTTGACCCGATTGAGTTTTTCTTGCAAGGTTAGGTCACTCGAAAGAAAATCATAAATTTGGTTCTCAAGGCGTCCTTTGTTTATCTTTAAGTGCTAATAATTACGACTATAATTACTTTTATACTAAACAGTTTTGATATATTAAGCTTCTACGTCTATTCAATTCAAACATTTTTTTTATTTTGGGAAAGTAATGTTGCATTAGTGTTCGTAGAAGCGAATTTCATTCGAACTCTGCAAGTCAAAAATGTGGCAACATTGTTTTGTATTAATTTACTGGTTGGGGTTTGAAGTGTACATTTATAATTATTTCAATTTTTAACTTGTGGCGCAGATATTAATATTTAATAATCTAATAAAAAACTTATTTTTGAATACTTGAAAAACTTCACGTAAACGAAATATTTCCTTTCAAAATAATTCTCCGAGTCCATGAGTTTTCTTGACAGAATAGTAGAGTCACTCAGTAAGCGAAGACGAACTCAAGGAAGTATAAATTATATTTTTTATTGATAATTGTAGCATAGGTGATAAAAATGAAACTGTTTCAGTTGAAAGGTATCCCCTTCAAGTGTCAAATTTAATTAGCTCCAAGAAAGTGTTGGGGAAACAAATACTTACTTATTAAGGCTCCTGTGAAACTGCAGAGTTTTATTTAATTGATAATCACCCACAAGATATTGAATTTGTAGAAGCAATCTAATAAACCAAAATTAATAAAGGCTTTGCCATTCAAAAGTTGTCTTATCACGAAATCTTCACGAAAAATTTTGTGTGGTACCAGTAACTAATATTGCGTTGCAAGAATCGGTGTGTTGTCAAGAAAACACTTAAGAAAGTGAACAACCGTAGCTCATGTGGTATGGAAACAGGTAGAGGGTTACATAGGTTTGTAGAATAGAGGAAGGTTAGATTGTAAGAATGGTGTATGAATAGGAATTAAAGGGAAGAAAATGTTAAACTTCGCAAGTGAGGAAAATCTCAAAGAAGAAGAAAATGAAACTACAATAAAATAAAAGTGATATGTAAAATCTGAAATCAATTAAGTTGTATTATTTTCATTACAGTTTACTGGAGCACATTCAAAACAATATACTAATATTTTTGCACAAATTTACATTAATAAATGGTAACAGTAGGTTTGTCTTTTCATATCTAGTTCGTTTTCAAAGGTGTTTTCTTTCAATTTGTCAATACAAGTACACTTGGAGACATACGGAATGTTTAAGAACCACATTCCGGTATCTAACGGAGAAACCCCAAATGAAAATTTTAAATACTTAAATAATGAAAGTCACCCAGAGTTCTATCAATTCAAGAACTTCGGCTAGTAGTTCGATCGATGTTATTCCCGCAACGATTAAAAAGATGTCGCTGTTGAAAACCTCTTAAGGCCACACCTTGAACTTGTTTCTCATTTGAATACGTAATCTCGCTCTCGTGCCAAAAATAGATAATTTCCCCTGGGCGGTTGTGTCAAACATTATTAATTGAAGAGGTGAATTGCGTGAGGCCCCTTTGGAGTGGGTAACGACACAGTCGACTTAATTTCGTTCCAAATTAAGCCGCTTGAAGCGAAAGTTTGTGAGTGAGAGAAAGTCCTTACTCTTGGGCGCTCTAAAGTTTGGAAATGTCCTTGTATCCCACTTTCGTTCGATTAGAATTGTGTTAAATTCACAATTTTTTAATCTTAATTTTTTCATAAAGTGAGTCAAGTAAAACAAATACAAACATTTATGGCTACGTTCTCAGAACACATGTTATCTTCATGGTGTACGAGTACTTAAAGAATACAGCATTTTGAATAATTTCAAGCTTCAGGTACACATAATTTTAAGTAACAGGTATTCATATCTGTCAATAGCATCTTTTTATTACAATATGTGGCATCCTAAAACAATAGAATCGATTTTTCAAGCAAACGTTTGAAGGAAACATTGAACTATTTCATCTGAAAAATTTTAAAAAACATGTGGGATGCGTGAAAATAAATTGACGTCAGCGATTGTATGATTTCATTACAAAATAAATCACAAGCATTGTTCAACTGATTCACGATGACTTTTAAACTAGGAAATAGCTGAACAATATTTTAAGGCAGGGGAACATAAGCAAGGAAAACAACGAAGTATGATTATGAATTAATTTTGTGGATATGATATGGCCGAAGTCATATTTTTCACCTAACAAAGTCATTCATATCTTTGATACAAAGGTCTACACAACTCTTTACTCATTAATCATAATTCTTAAAACGGATAGTGTGTCTTGCACGACTGTGACAGTAATCACAAGTAGACCACACACTGCATTTGCACACTGTCCCTATAAAAAATAATTCTAGAATGCAGCCATAACAATGAAGCTAAATCAAATAAAACATGACATTAAAAGAACAGGAAGAACGATAGTATCAATGTAACCGAGCTAATAATTTCTACCTTGCATAACAACAGAAGCCGACTAACAAAATTCAAAAACTAATTTCAAATGCACATTTAGCTTACGAGCTCCTCCGCCACTCGCGGCGTGGGTCCTCCCCTGCTGTGCGTCACTTGAATTATCACCTCCGCCTCCTCGCTCGCCGTTTAGCCAGCAAATACGACCGGAGCAGGACACGCCCTGTTAAATATACGCGGCGGCGGCTGCGTCCGGCGCGCGGGGGCGTGGGTGCGGGCGAGACGGGGCGAGGGGACGGCGGGTGGGCGGCGCCCTCCCCGTAAAGCTCTTCCTTTGATTATGGGCGCGCCGGGTCGGGCCGCCCGTTGGGCTTCTCACCACGCCCTGCGCCCCGGCCGGGCTCAATTTCCTCGAGCCCTCGCTTCCGACTTAGAGCCGTGCGTCTGGGGCGGCGCTCCGAGGGACTGCTGTGACGCAAAGTGCAGGCGTTGTCGTTGTTTGGTGTTTAAGGGATGTGTCCATTTCTCACTCCGGCGGAAGGTGGTCATTTGCCCATTTCCGCTTGGTTATTAGTGCCCGTTATGGTTCGTGAAATGGCGTCTGATGATATTGTAGATTGACTAAAGATGCTTCCACTTGCCTCGCTTCTGGTAAATGTTAAAGAGTCTGAGTTTGTTCCGTGAAGACTTGCTGGATAGTAGTTAATATGTGTAAACTAGAAAACAGGTACTAAGCCATTACCGTCGAATTATAAAAAAAATTGGCATCTATATGCGATTGAAGTTTCTTAGGTCAACTAAAATAACTAAATGATGTTAGTTATTGTTTTCTAGGAGCAAGATGACATAATCTGAGCAGATATCCGAAACAAAATGATACCATATTGAACCTTATTTTAAACTTTGAAAGTTCAGCTCTTATCTTTAAGATACTCCCACTTAAAGTAAGGCTTTTCAGAAACGAGCAAAATCACGAAATCTATGTAAAATTAAAACGTCTATTTAAGTATTTTGTGTAATTTAATCACAAAGCTCAAGCTTTTCTGTTTGACAATAAGGATTACGATTTGACTAAGAGGAGGAGAAGGTTAATTTTACGAAAGCATTTTTGAATGGTCATTAACCCAATAAAAGAGTATGTACATCTTAATTAGTAGGTATATTCAAAGCTATAATATGTAACTTACATTAGATGGCGTTGTGGATTCGAAACAATTTAGAGTAGTAACGAAAGAATAGTATCGGATCTGCGACGAACTTATGTGTGTATGTGAGTTTGTAACTAGGTACAAACGGTAACACACGCGTATCTCGTGGGCCAGCAGACCCGTCGCACTCCGCGGAACCGCTTCTGCGGATGGGGGCGCGCTATCGGTTAGCGGAACCACGCGCGTGCCAAGCTGCAACCCATTAAGTTCGCGAACGGGGCAGCCGCAGGTAGAGTTTGGCAAGTTACTCATGATTCTATCGGGAAAGACCAAAACACTTTTATGTCGAGTTTGGATTTTGTAACAAAAAGATAATGGGCGAAAAATCTTCAATCTTCATATTTGAACTCTTCGGTCAAAAATTGTATGAACCATTTTGCTTAGACCATATGATCGATCGTTTGAAACATAGAAACGTAGTTAAGGACTCCAAATAAGCAAATCTGGGGCAACTGATAAAATACGTTCACTTCCAAGTTTTCAAATGTCCTACAACGAAGTAGTATCATTCTCAAGAATTTATTACAATTTGAATGCTTACGATTTAATTTTATGAAGCAAGATTCATAAATACCACCTCATGATGCGGTTTTTTCCGTTCATTATTGTTCAAATTCTTTAATTTGCTCAATAGTTTACTTTTACAAATATTTTATCACATAAGCATGGAGAACAATCCCCCTTCCTTTAAACACACATTAAAAGAACGATTAAAAAACAGGTTAAGTGTCGCAATTATTAACACTTTCAGACAATACCTGAACATTTTGTGTTGTCATGATATAAATGACCAACTTGCGCCCATAAAGACGCACCTATTTCTGGCTTGCCATTTAGCGGCATACGATCTGAGGAAATAACTAATCATAAAAACACGTGACATTCTCGAGTATGAGTATGAGTACGACTATAAATATGAGTATAAATAGCACACTAAAAATGAAACACTATCTACAACTACGAGAACTAGTAACAGCCCATATGAGATTTCGTTTTACGACTCTTGGACAGTTGAAGTACGAAATTTGAAGGGAGTCCCAAGGGACGTAGTCCATCACGAGGAATGCGATAATCTAGTGAAGTTACATTAAAAACCGGACGCTTGGGGCGCTGGCGTCCTATTACGAGCGAGCGCGCGATACGAGCGCGGCCAAGCGTCGCTCACCCTAATCGCTCATCAGCGCGGGTGGGCCGCATCGGAAGCAATGCACGCTGGGCCGAAACGGGGAACGAGGCGCAAAAGGCTGAGTGAACCTACTGCAAGCCCGTGCAATTTTCTTAAGTACGCGAAAAAAGATTATGAATTTTAAAATAATTAGATGGAATGCTATAGTATACTGATTATACACCTACCTTCACAAATGCCTCTTCATCCATCTTATTTTCTAGTGATACCAAAGACACATCAATCTCGTAAACATCAAAGAACACTAAAGAATGCATCAACTGACAAAACAAAACAGTGGTTCTAAATTAAAAACTCGTAAGATCTGTAATCGTCATTTAAAGCTGATATAATTACACTGAAAGTCAAATATTTACTATATTTTAACCATATCTCGATATTCTTTGTTCCTCAAGCTCAGCTTAATGACCAATTTCAATTTCCAATTAATAACATAATAATTGAAATATCTAATTATTGCGTTCTTCACTGAAGAATTTGAAGCATTTTGAGAATCTAAAACCTGAGAAGCGTTCGGGCTCTGTTGCCATTAAAGGGAATGTTTTTTTTACATTACTCTGGTGTATATATGCGTAGACAAACATGGCAATACACGCAGCAAAAACTTCAATTTCTATATTAATTAGTCTTTAGAGATTTGTTAGGAATTAGACTTTGTTTGATGTGGATGAATCAGTTTGATGTACTGTGATTTGAATAGATATTGCAATAGTTCACTGTAATTATTATAATTTGTCTCCCTTTACGGATTCTGCGCGCAATTATTAGTTGCTACACGTCGAGCTGTGTATTGCCATTTGGTGGATAGGAACCAAGAAACAAACCGTTTAAGAGGGTTTTTCTCGGCCCACAGTGCCCGCGGGTCAGCGGGGTTTAGCGCCGCTGAGCTAATTGCGGCGGCGGGGGGGGCGGCGCTGGCAAGGCACTCCGCCCCGATGCACGCGAGGGATGAAGCGCGCGGCCTGCTAAGCGCGCCGCTCTTGTCTCCGGGGGAGGAGGAGAGGGCACGCGATGCCCCCCCCGCCCCCGCCCCCCCCCGCCGCCCGCGGTGACCCCGTGCGCCCCCGATCCAGGTGGCGCCGCTGCGGGCGGGGAAAGCAGCTTGGACGGAACGCTGGAAACGGGACGGTCAAGATGGGGTTGCTGGCGGAGATAGGGGCGGTAACGTCTGTTCTGAAAGTGGGTGATGATGGCGGTGGTAGAGGTGGAAATGGAGTGTGTGGGGATGGCGGGGCGCGAGTGACGGAGGCGGTGATAAAAGTATGGTGCTAGTGGAGGTGAAGTGATTGTGGTGAAGATGGTGGTGATATTGCATGTAACCTTGTTGGTGAAAATGCTAAGTTGGTGAAGTGTTGTTTTCTCGATTGGCTTATGTTTCTGGGCACGTCAATCGCTATGATCGTTAGTTCCGTTAGTGCAGTGAATGTTTTATCCTGGGAGGTGGTGATTTTCTTCCCCGATTGAATGGCGAGACCTGGCGCCGACCTTCACGTCGGTTTGCGAGGAATTTCACCTCCAGGTATCTCCCCCAGCGTGACACTGTTCCGGCGGGCCCGAAACCTATTGGTCGCCCGTTTGTAGTAGGATATCGTATGTAGTGATGTGTGTGTGTGTGTGTGTGAGTGTATGCGTGTGTTGTGAGAAGAGAGAAAGAGAAATCAATGATCTCGCGGGGTTTGTGACCATTTCTGAGGGTCGGGATGTTCCGTCATTCGCCTAGTATTGATCTGAGAAACCACGAAATTAGACATGTCGGGATTCGAACTCTAGGACCTCCCGGTCAGAGTCGCCATACAGTCTGCTATAACGTTGGCTCTAAATTAAACTCAACCGGTTAGGGAAGTGGTGATGACGGTAATGTCGATAGCGGCAGAAATTATGGTGCCGGCTCGGAGATGATAACTGTGGAAGCGATGAAATTAGGTGGGCCGGAAAGGGGCCGAGATAAGATAAGTCGTGGTCCTTATGGTGGTGTAGTAGTAGTGGTGACAGCGGCAGCAACGCTGAAGGCTGCGCGACGGATGAATGTCCAAAAAAGGGGCTTTCGCGGAGGATGCGTGCCATGCGGGACTGTTGTTGTAATAGGACATCCGCTGCATCAGCGTATGCTATAAATGACTTCTTGCATGCCATCAGCATCTTTTTCTCATTATTCTTACTCTCAAATGATGAAACATTATCAACACCTAAAAATCCAGTCGAAAATATTTTGAAACCAGCTTACAATTTCGAAGTTGAGGTAGTCATTAGAAAAATATATTTAACAATTTAGTTTACAAAAATATTAATTTTTAAACCTTTATATTTCCAAATAAGTTTCTCTTTCTCCAGTCCCCAGACTTTTCTCCTTCCCCTTATTTGAGTTCTCTTCACCATTAAAGGATTAAAAAATCATTTCATTATTTATAACAATGTCACCTTAAGAATTGTAGCGTACGTAATCCTCCTCCTTATATAAGTTTTAATTAGAATGCCTCGCAAGCAAAACAAAACAAGGTCGATCCTTGAAGAAACTAGTGTGAGAGACACAAGGCGCATGCCCTGATTGCAAGTGGTATGAGAGCGCTGTGGAATGGCCAAAGAACGACGCCTGCAATGCAGGCAGACCTCAGATTTTCACAGTGGTCGCTAAACAACGTCCATTGTTCGAGCATACTCAGTATATACGGCAATATTCCGTCAATGGCACGGAAGGAAATACAAGCAACTCATCGGAACAGCAACATTTTTGGAAAAGCCCATTGTGTCATAAGCGTTGTACAGGCAAATGCCTCAAAAATGAAATTTCAAAGAATACATTCTATCATTTAAAACACAAATTAGTTTCAAAAAGGCTTTCATTAAATATTTCTGAAACAAATTCTTTACAGTGTTATTTTTATATAATTATCATGTAGGCTTTTCATAATTGATATTTTTTTGAAAATACAAGATCTCAAGTAGTGTTTGTTTACAAAACGTGTTGAAGACTGCGAATGTTGTAAAAATGTCGATATCATTTTGCAACAAAAGTTACATTTAACCGGATATTCTCCTCGCTTTTTTCCTTTCCTTCTAACTCCACCCTCTTCACAGAGTAACAGTAATAAAGTTGCCAAGTTCAGACAAAGTCAGAAGACTAGTTATCTTTCTCGCTAAAAGCATTTATGTTAATGTTTGCTGCAAAAAACTTTAAGAGATCTACCACCCATTTTCAGCTCCTTTAATGACCGAATGCATTATAATGACCATACTGATAACATGAAAGGAAGTGCCATTTATGGTAGAAGACCAGCAGGAGTGTAAATTACATCAACATGCATTGTAAAAGTTATAAAAGTCGTTTGTATAATCAACCTAATGTGTAAACGACAAAGGAAAACAATGTTAATTTCAAAATGTCCTGACCATTGTTTTTGTTTTACACACGATTATTGCTTAACATTGCAAACAAACTAAACAATGCAAACATGATTTCATTGTTATCATGATTTTACCTAGGCTTATTGGTAGATGAGTTTATTTAGAATGAAACCTAACTGTTTCAAGAACTATTTAATGCCATATTCACTTTAGACCTGTACAAATTAAATATTGACGAACTCACTACTTCTTCATGAAGAAAGTATCTGACCATACTAGTTTTTAAAAAAGGAACAGGCTTTTAATATTTTGTCATTTGTTTTAAAAAGGAAAAATAACTATTTTCTGAATTATCTTGTCAATAACTGTTGTTGCTACTACATACTACTATACTTTACACTAAAATGTAATTAGTACATTCAATAATTATTTAGAATATACGAATGCTCATATTGAACTTTACATTAATACTATACAGATTAATAATAAACAGAATACGAATGAAGTGACATTTTTCTATTCTTTCTTACTTTTCCTCTTGTGAAATTTCTCTCAATCTTTTACACTTTATTTATTCCATGAACTTCATGCTCTAAAGACAAGTTCTTGCTAGGTATTTTTGTCAGAACTCGTAAACAACATATACCTACCCCACGCAGGGAGAATGACGCAAAAGTTCTATAGTATACGCAAAATAAAACCGAACGAACAACAACAACGTTTCATCGGCAACAAACGGAACCTGACCTCGGCATTAAAAATGTCAAAACATTTTCCAACATCAACAAACCGTGTTTACCTTTCCCTCAAAACACGCCTCCAACGCTGTCACTTTCTGTCTCGGCTTCAAACAAGACGTCACTTGTTCGCGAGTGGTTTCCGATCGGCGAATGCAAGTCCGGACGCGGCGCCTGACAGACTTCAGGGCACAGTGGCCGCCGCCGCGTCGACGAAGCTTTCCTTTCAGGCGTCGCTCCGCTCTTTATTGCCTTTTGATTTATGCACAGTTGTCGAGGCCCTCCTCGGCGAACGGGAAACGGAGGGGAAATGCGGTGAGGAGGGGCTTTTGTGCGGTGATTTACCGGTCGAGAGTCTGCCCTTGAATGGACTCAATAATTCTTGCGCAAAGCCGGTTTAAAGTTACTAGCGATTTTGACTTCACGGTCCAGCGAGGGTTTATTCGCCAGAGACGACCACCCGTGGGGATGTCGACGAAATCTGTTTTTTATGTCTAAGCCGTATCGATACCAAAACGAGAGTTCTCGAGTTGTGGGAAGTGCTCCGTAGGAAGAGGTGTAAAAACGAATATCAAGAAGTGAAGCTGTCTGAGAAGAAGAATGAATTCGACGCTCTGCGGGTAATTGCAAACAAGTTCTCCCACGTCGTGAATCTCTACAGTCCGAGGCCATACGTCATCCTCGTGATATGCATGAGTTGCTTAGAAAGAGATCGTTATGGTTTTGGGTTTGGCCTCGAAAAACACGATGACTCGGCAGATAAGAACACTCCGTTCATGGATCAGGAAGCAACGTTACCTTTGGAAATAAACAAAGAATAAAGTAAAACCTAACTAACGATGTGTTAAAATCATCAGTAGTGAAGCGTCATTGTGAAAAGTAAAACACACGTTTTTTACAAAGTATTCAGTTTGTTTCTACTGGTGCATAGGCAATTATCAAGCTCATATCTTCAAAGAGTCTGTTAACTGAATAGTTCATTGTCGATTTCTTATTTCCAAGCAGAAGAACTATCTTTGATGTATGAAGTATGATTTTTTTGCATTTTTGGAGACACGTTTACATAAAATATTTTACAAATAAAATTATTGTAAGTCTTTATAATTAAAGCGTGCTTTATGTTTCTACCACAAATTGAGAGCGATGTGAAATTAAGAGTCTGGCAAGTAGGGTGGGGAAGACGAACATTAAACAAATTTTTATTATTTAGACGCTTTCAGTACGCCAATAACGTTCGAATAACATTTGTCGTAACCCTCACTTAAACAGTAATTTGCTTGTCTTCAAGTGACTTGCTTGCTCTGCGAAAGCAATTGATCCCTGCTGATGAGATGAAATGGAGTTATGTTACCTGGAAATATCACTCTGACAAGATCAATAGAGCACACCTAACCACACAATTTCGTTCACACAGCTCTCAAACAAACAGCTGAGGTAAACTTAAGAGTTTTAGATTTCATGACTGTTCAAAAATAAAAAAGTTTTTTATTTAAGTATCAATTTCGCACACTTGCGCCTCAGGTCCGTAAAGCTCGGTTGATAAAAACAAAATGGATGAATTTGAAAAAAATGGTAGATTTGTATTGAATTTTATAATTATTTTTAAATACATCAAAGTTTTTAAAAATCTCCTAGATAGTTTAACATGAACAAATTGTAATTTACTGCATCTGGAAGTCTGACAAACTTGTTGAAGATTCCCCTCCACCAATAAATCCATAGAAAAACTTTATTTTCCTTTTCTTCGACTATTGGCGAAGCTCGAACAATTCACCATTAAAGTTTTCAAACATTTCTATTATCTGTTGTGAACTATGAGGTAATTGTGTATATAACAAACTCAAAAACTTAAAAGAATTTAATGATTGGTGGGTTGGTTGGTTGGTTGTTAGTGATTCCGCGCGCGTCATCTATTGAGGTCATTTGTCCAGTAAGTGTATTGCATGTTTTTTCATCTGGAGGTGGCGGTGATCTTTCACCACTGGATGGCGAGATCCGGCGCCGACCCACCGTCGACTAGCGGGGTTTTCCCTTAACCAGGTATCTCCCACATGCGAGGCACCGCCCCAGCCTGGACAAGTTCTAAGTCCCCGACCGGTCTCTCGACATGTGTGGTAGTGTAGTGCATGTTAGTATAATTGTGTGTGTAAGGGGTGAGGATAGGACAAGGAAGAGGAAGGAAAGGTCGCGCGCGGTCCGTGGCCCGTTTGTTAGGGCACTGCTCCAGCATTTGCCTGGTGTTTATCGGAGAAACCATAAAAAACTACGTATCAGAGCAGCCGGCCGCTAGAATTCTCCTCCAAACAGCGACTGAATTCAACCTAGCTGAAAAGTCGGTGTCGAAAATCTTCCGCCGTCGCCGGGACTCGAACCTCCCGGTCACAGGCACTGCAGTGACATCAGTTGATGCACTGCGCCCCCGCTCCCGGTACAAGAATTTACTGATTATCTGAATTAAAGAGTAATTTAGACACTACATTTCCGAATAATTGTGACAGATTTCAAACTATTTCCATTTCGCTATATTTGATGTTCTTCTCCAATGTTTTCGATCCACAGAGATACCAGTGTATTAAAGTGATCATTGGAAAACTGGTAATTCTTGACCAATTAATCTCTCATTCTGTCTTTCTGTATTAGTTTTCTTTTAATTTTTAAAAGTGATTTCACCCTTATATATTTTCCGAAGCCTTGATACTGAGGAATCTAGTTGTGGCTTCTGGCGCCGCGGTGCCGCTGGCATCATGGTAACCGAGATACTGGTGGCGAAAGCAACAGCATCATTTGCGCATTTGTTTGCGCCGCCGGTTCCGCTTATTATATCCAATAATTGCTGATCTGACGGCCGAGGTGGCTAAGAGTGAGTACCGACTCAGCGCTTGGTCCGAAGGGTCGCGTGTTCGAGTCCCGCCTTGGGCATGATTGTTTGTCCCTTTACTTTGTATGTGTTGTCGCAGAGGGCCTCGCGTTCTACTGACCCCAGATCAGAGGAGCCCGCAGGCGTGTTGTTGCCTAATGCATGGTCGAATATGCGTCTCATCAGGCCGTAAAGGGCAACCGGCTGACGGCTGAAAGAAGTCCTCAGAGAAAATGTATCCAAATGACAGGAGAAATCCAACTGCGTGGCTTTGTGTACTTTGGAAAAAACGAATCTATCCGAAACCTATATAAATATCCTTGACAATGTCCGATGTGTCTTCAGTCGTTATCATGTCTCTTCAACGCCTGAATGCGCCTGCGAGGCTATCTGAGCGGATATTATGATTTGCGCTATTCTCTGCACGTGCAGCTGGTGCAGCGCGGGCCTTGGGCAATCGCCCGCCCGAGCGATCGGAGCGCCCTGGGCGTCCGCCGCGCCGGCGGCCACTTGCCAACCCGCCCGCGTTGCGCCGCGCCCGCTGCCCAGGCGGACGTCCGACGCGGCGCGTGGGCGGGAGGCTTCGGCGACCGGCGCGGCGGCGGCGGAGTGGCCCAGCGAGAAGGGGCGTTTCCGGTGGGCGCACGTAGCTACAACTCCAGGTTAAGGAGGGGAATAACATCGAATACCATATAAACATCCATCCGCTCTAAATACACTTCGCTAAGATTATTGGTAATTCCGGGCGCATCAATTACTGAGATCGAGTCCTGTAAGTGTAGTGTATGTTTTTCACCGGCGAGGCGGCGATGATCTTCCCTCGCTGAATGGCAAGATCCGGTGCTGACCAACGGTCGGCTAGCGGGGTTCTCTCTCAACCAGGTATCTCCCACCAGCGGGGCACCGCCCCAGCCGTGACACGCTCTAAGCTCCCAACCAGACAAGGAGAGGAAGGAAAGATTGAGTGCGGTCCGTGGCCCGTTTGTTAGGGTCCTGCTCCGGCATTTGCCTTGTGTTTACTGGAGAAACCACAGAAAACTACCGATCAGAGCAGCCGACCTCTAGAATTCCCTCCAGACAGCGACTGAATTCAATCTAGCTGAAAAGCTAGGGTCGAAAATCTTGCCACTATTGGGACGAACCTAGGACCTTCTGGTCAGTTGCACTGCAGTTACATCAGTTGATGCACTGAGCCACCTCTCTCGGTCACTTCCCTAAGGACGCATTGCGTTTTTAAACATGTATAAGAGAGCATCGCCATAAAAACCTTTAGGTATGCTACTGCTGGATAAACGATCAAAATATAAGCTTGTAGATTATGAAGAGGGAACAGATGACTTCATCGCGTATTCAAATCGCATAAAACTCAGAAACTATGAGGTTTTGGTCCTTAATATTTTCGCTTGTCGAATGAACACGAGTTTTGGGAGATAGGTGAAGTATATGTAAGGGGCGAGGAATGGCGGGCATAGGTAAAGGAATACACAAGGGATATGCGAGGTACATATGGGAATATGGAGGGAGAGTTAGGGTCCGAGTTACGTTTGTTATGTAGTATTCTACAAAATTAAACTATTTTTGCTTTTCTGGAGATTTTTTGGGGAACCCTTCGCAGCGTGGATGGTTAGTTATGCGTAGCAAGTAAAAATCTATATACAATGAAATTGGATGAGTAATTCACAAATAATGTTCAACGTTAAAATTAAAGTGAAAATATGATTTTTCATTAAATTAAATTTAACGTTTGGCATTACTGGAATATTTATTCATGCACAGTATCGGATTTATAATGCTGCAACGCATATTTCAGGGCACAGTTTGAACTTAGGATTCAGTTCGAACCTATTTTCTCTTTTAATATAGATCTACAAGGTGCGGAATGTTCGAAAGAGTGCAGCCTTTTTATCGCTTTTTTCGGTGAAATATGTTGTTGTTGTTCCCCGCGCCTCGCTCCCATGTGTGTATATATATATATATATATATATATATATATATATATATATATATATATATATATATATATATGGGAGCATTTGATTCATTTTAAATCTTTGGGATATGTCGACCACAAAACATTTAATTAGCGCAATCAATATTGCTGTGAGCAACGAGTATGTATCTGCCCCAACTGGAACCCTTGCCTATTGGGGCAACGCCCTTTGAGACCCAACGTGCAGCAGTGTGCGGCGGGAAGCCTATCCAACACAAGGCGTAATACATAATGTTCCAAAATTAATAATTTATTAAAAAATATTTCTTGAATTCACTTTTCTTCTAAGAACTTAACAGAGGATTGTTATAAATCCGTAACCTTACCTACTACAATCGACATTCACAATTTTGCGTTAAGATCTAAAAAAATTCCACCTTCTACGGTATCAAAAGTAAGTCAAGAAATGAGAGCAAGAAGGTCGATATAGTGCCATGAGTTTTCAGTCAGAAGCAGCAACTTGGGAGCGAGAATTTTCAAAGGAAATAATTATTTCGGCTATTTACGACATGTATTTTGAGTGTTAATGAGATTCCCTCTAACGAAGGTTTCAGACCCTCAGGACTAATGTTTTAATGAATGTGGGAAAGGAAAGGATAAGAATATGATGATTCATTATCATCGGTCTTGAAGTCAATCAAGAAGCAAACAAGATATCTACCCGATTCTCTTCTATGTCCTACTTATATAAACAGTTTGTCCTTATCCTTCCTTTACAACCTTTCTTAAAATTTGTTGTTTTTGAAGAAACTTACTTTGGTTGAAATTCTCTAACTCTCTTTGTCGCTGTCAAATTGGCAGTATTAATTTTACGTAGTGAGAATGGCTGTTTAAAATATTTCGATAGATTTATAGTATACTGCATTTTTTAAATGTCCATTTTTTATAAATAATTGCATCTAGAGGTTAAGTAATATTAGAAAAAGATAATGAAGTTCATGAACTGGCGGAAGCAATTACAGGAAAGTTAGGAAATACAGGAGTATATAAATTAGTGGGCACTGTGTACCCGGAAACATGCAGGAAAACTCGTGCATCCAAACAAAGCGTTAAGGTAAGTGAAACAGTAACTGCAATATCACTCTGCAAAGTAAATTATAAGAGATTTTATCTCATTTACCTAGTAAATACTAGCCCATGACCAATTACTGGAGTAATTGGAGCTCTAACAATTTTGCCTGAACTAATAATTAAATTTGATCAATTTAGATTTGCAGGTATTGTACTATGATCCTAAAACCCGTCTGATTGCTAATGATATAAAAAAATCCTGCAAATATTTCATAACCCGTAAATTATTCAATTGAGTAGTACAATTTTAACCATTATTATCCCTCAGTTTCTTCGTGTTTTACGCCCCAAGCCTCTTTCCAGTTGCGGCACGAACACAGAATATATTTGTTACAAGGGAAAGAGGAATATTCTTGGGAAAGGTGGGCGGGGCGCCGCGAGAACTCGCAAGTACCGACAACAAAAACCCGCGGATCAACATTTCATACGCCGCGACCTGACCACGCCCCCTCACGAGCTGCCAGCGGAGTGTCAAAAGCGCCTCACGAACTGCGTCTGGCGTCGCGCGTCGCGCTGTCCGCCTAAGGCGCGCGCGCGCGTGGGCCCGCTCGCTCGGCTATTACGTCGGGGGGCGCGGGGGCAGAGTCGTCGTCGCCGCCGCCGCCGCCGCCGCCGCCGGCGAGCGCGCGGGGTGCGGGCGGGCGTTCCGCTTCACGGTGCAGGCCTCGAAACGACGACGGCGACGGCGACGGCGACGCGGTGACGACGCGGGCGGCGACGCCCACGCACTCAGACGCCGCGCCGCCGGCGCCACCGCCGCACCGCCCCGCGCCGCGCCGCGCGCTCGCGTAGCTACGGTAGGACGCACTGCGCCGGAATACCTCCAAACCATTTTCTGTCGTCTCCAAGGATGCTTTTCAAACAGGATGTTATCGTAACGACGGCTTAGATCACAAAAAAGTGAATGGTCACTCTTGCTCATTTTTGATTAATATTTTTTGGAAACCCTCGTTAATAAAACTACTAGTAAACACACCCATTACTATAATAGTGTAGAAAGATTATATGTCCTTATAAAGGTATCTTGTTTTACCATATTATGCTCCATAACTTCTCCATAAGTGATGCTTCACTTTATTTAGTAGCAAAAAATGGAATTATTTCCGCGGTTTTATAATCGTCGTTTTAACGTTAATATTTTTATAACTTTTGCTTAAATTCAAGTGAAGTTTATTTTATCATTTGTTAATACCGGCAAAGGATTATTTCGAAATTTTTCAATGCCCGAGTGTTTTTTTTAAGTATTGCATGCGTGAACACAACCAATCAGTAAGACGATTGGTAGTAATAATATAATCGTAATTGAAAATCCATATTACAGACTAGGAAAATGTAAGAGCACAAAACGAAAGCAGCAACACCCTAGAGATAAAAATCACCCGGATAATTTGCCTCTGATTGGTTGACAAACAATATTTGTTACATTTTAAAATAAGAATGTATGTACATATAATATTACATAAGCAAAATCTACATTATTGTCATATTCCGTGAGCTAAATAGTCATAACGAGCACGTCGTCACCCAAAGGTGCGAGCCTGGAGGAATCACTTGGGTCTCCAGACGCTGAAGGACATTGTGCCTCTGCGGAGGAGGAGGCGGAGGCGGAGGCGGAGGCGGAGGCGGAGGCGGAGGCGGAGGCGGAGGCGGAGGCGGAGGCGGAGGCGGAGGCGAAGGCGGAGGCGGAGGCGGAGGCGGAGGCGGAGGCGGAGGCCCAGGTGGAGGCGGAGGCGGAGGGAAGGCGGAGGCGGAGGCGGAGGCGGAGGCGGAGGCGGAGGCGGAGGCGGAGGCGAAGGCGGAGGCGGAGGGCGGAGGCGGAGGCGGAGGCGGAGGCGAGGGGAGGGGAGGTGACGCGAGGCGGAGGCGGAGGCGGAGGCGGTGGCGGAGGCGGAGGTGGAGGCGGAGGAGGCGGAGGCGGAGGCGGTGGCGAGGCGGAGGCGGAGGCGGAGGCGGAGGCGGAGGCGGAGGCGGAGGCGGAGGCGAGGCGAGGCGAGGCGGAGGCGGAGGCGAGGCGGAGGCGGAGGCGGAGGCGGAGGGAGGCGGAGGCGGAGGCGAGGCGGAGGCGGAGGCGGAGGCGGGAGGCGGAGGCGGAGGCGGAGGCGAGGCGGAGGCGGAGGCGGAGGCGGAGGCGGGGCGGAGGCGAAGGGGAGGCGGAGGCGGAGGCGGTGGAGGCGGAGGACGAGGCGGAGGCGGAGGCGGAGGCGGAGGCGGAGGCGGAGGCGAGGCGCAGGCGCAGGCGGAGGCGGAGCGCCCCCAGGCGGCCCTCGCTGCCTTTTCGGTCTCCGCGCCGCCGCCTGGCGGTCATGAATTGCAGATCCCCTCGCGGGAATGTTACGACCGTTTCGCAAGTCTTTTGTCTCCGCTGGCTCCAATGTGGGTGCTACGAAAGTTGAAATGTCACAGAGCTAAAGTGGTCCACACTAATCTCAAAGTGGATAGTTCCTTTGTCCTTTTTCAATAATTAAGTTTTAGGGAGATATTGTTTATGTGAGTGAAGTTAGATAAGAGCACAAATACTTTTAGAAATAAATATTTAAAAACAGAATATTATAGGTCAATTTTATCTAGAAAACAAAACAATTTTTTAACCCATTTAAATACGTAATGTTGCCAAGCCTTTTTAATAATGTATTGAACAATATAAATTTGAATAATGTATTTTTTCTCTGTCTTATTCAGACAAATGATAAATCTATACCTAAACGAAATGTCAAGAAAGAAAGAAAAACAATTTTTTAATTATTTAATCAGCAATGTGAAACTAAAGAAAGAAAGGGAAAGGAGGAAAGACAGAATCAGGTCCTCAGCCATAAAAGAAAGACACTTGTATTAAACACACATCGCCCTTATCTTCAAAAATTAACTTTCGTTAATTATTGATAAAGAACTCTGAAGTAATGACGGAAATGGAAATCTAGAATGATAATAACGGGAGTTCCCTTTTATCTAGACAAACGAATAAGTTTTGAAAGAAAATCTTAGACCAATTAATGAAACCCGCTAACATTCACAGCCGACCTCGTTTCACCTATACGGAACCGCAGTCGACGTTTTCGAATAGGAGGCGCTTGGGTGAGCCGTGTGCCTGGGCTTCCTCCTTCGGTAGCGGGCTTTCGCAACGCGGGAGTTGGGACCCCGTCTCGGTAGCTGCCTTTCTCGGTCCAGGTCCCTGCCATTCATGTGTTAATGGTTCAGTGGAAGGCCCACCTACGCTGCTTTTGGAGCAGACATGTCTCTTTTTTCCTGCAAGACAAGGAAAATATTACATTTCAACATCGCAATCGACTCTTGGCGAATTTAACGGTGACTCATTGTAACTTTCTAAAACAACTGAGATGAGGAATAAAGATTTGTTTGCTGAACGGTCAAAAAACAAAACAAATATTTGTGCTGTGAGATAAAAGCGGTCGAGATCGTTCAAACATAATGTCTAAAACATCACGTACCATATGAATATTTCTGATATAATATGATGTATTTTGTATGATTCATCACAAATCAGAAAGATGAAATAGCCCAATTGTCACGGTATCGCGTTTGTCAAGGAAACAGTGCACTGATCCATGCTTTCTTTCGTTCTCGCAAAAGACTTCTCCGTTAAGTAACTAGCCACGCACTGAGACGCTACCAAATACATGAAACAATATTCTTTTCTATCACTTTCTTTCAAAGCGAAAAGATCTTCATTCTATAACCTATGTGCATTGTTTATCCGACGGGCGACCCTTTCCAAAGTAGTAGACCATGGTAATAGTGCTGAAAGTGGCAGTGCTTGGAATGGTGGTTCACAGTGAAGACAGTCGTCTAGAAAACAGTCGTGAAAAGAAAAAAATGAACGTGGAAATATTATTAAATGTAGTTTAATACTGTAGATAGTAAATAATGATTTTGAATATAGGCTTTTTACAAATAACACAAATTTCGTTTACATGCAGTGTGGACTAATTCCTGGTTTCTGAAGTACATGATTCCTGCACGTCTCTCTTCAGTGAGTTTCGCGAACTCCCATCGCCTTGTCTTCATTTATGAAACAGTAGTTTTTGTTGAAACTGATTTACTCCAGAGTGGGAAAGTAGTCTCATAGCAACACAGATGCATATAATAACAACATACTTCGTTGGAAAGACATTCATGATTGACATCTCACTGCAAGAATCTCACAAATACACAAGAGCGTTTTTTCTCAATATCTTCTCAGAGATTAAGCACCTAAAATCGTACGCTGTTTAAATAAAAACTAAAACCTTTACCCTTGATATTGTTTTAGAAATAGACTTACTAAAAATCAGAACGAAAATATTTAATTAAACAATATATTAATGCATTGTTAGCATTTATATCTATAAGTCTAGCTGACTCAAGATATCTCTAAAAAATGGTATATCTGAAAAATAAAGTAATAAGTTTATACATTAGCTTCTCGACTAAGATGATTATCTCGATGAGTGGGATGGGTTGTTATTTTGTTATCATTACTGAAAATCAAATCTGTATATTTGCCGGTGTAAATATGTTAAGGGGCAAAACGTTTCTTGTTTTTAAATGTTATTTCATATTATTTATTCATAATTCAATTATTCACAGAAGAAAAGGCAGATAAGCATTCATACCCTTACGAAAATAGACGCTGATTATCGGTCTCGCTTATATTTCACATAGTTTTTAATGTTTTTCACAGTTCCTAAATTAAATTAAATAGAAACCATTATTTTATACTGCTAGTGCTGTTAAAATTTAAATACGATGATTATAAATAAAAGGGCTCGTCTTGTCATGTCGGTGTTAACATGAAATGAAATGGTGTCTCATACTGGCAAAGACGACACATTCTACTTCTTCTTCATTGTTTTAATTACTTTAGCATCCGACTCCTTATAAGAGCACACCATGATGAGAACTATTCTCAGCTCATCCCTACCTTAGACCCAATGAAGAATGCTTGGATACACATTTCTATTTTAAGTTCACAGATCAAATAGTTGTGTTATTTGTCCATGCTTTCCATCAGCTCCCTTTTGCACTCATTTTGTGGAGAGCTTGGTTCTTGTCTTCGTCAAAGGCTCTGTTCACCCAGAGTACGCGCTCTTTATAGCGAGGTTTCATAAGCCTCTCTCGTTCCGGTCCGACCGTTCACCCACGGACCATTCACCCCTGCTCTCGGCCTATCTGCGCCGCGAAGCAGCGGCCCGGCAGCGGCCAGCAGGCCCCGAGCGCCCGCGGAATATCTCAACAGCCCCTCGAGCGACAGGGCGCCCGGGCGGAGTGGGCGAGACGATGAATCATCGTTCAAATTCGACCTAAATGGTATCATCAATGTTGTAAGTACGCTCTTCAAGGTGTAACATTCTCATTCTGATTTTAAGAGTGCTAAGCAATACCCTTCTAATTTTGCGTTGAAAAAAATTTTCTTATTAACGTTGCTCCTTGGAATCGTAATAAACGTTATATCTTCATAAATTTTAATACTGGTTGAGTTATGAAAACATTTTTTAAATTTTTTTATTAAATAATCTCAGAAAACTAAGGAATAACTTAAATCTTATTTTTAAAATATAAAATTTATATTTTAAAAGTAAGATTTAAGTTATTCCTATTAATATTTAATATTGCAAATAGTTTTGTTTCGCTAAGATTCTATCGTCGTGCTTCAGTATATTTATATAGCAAACTGAGTAATAAATGTTGCAATTCCACGGTTCCGCAGTCGGAAATTCGAGAGTCACACAAAAGGAGACTCACGAAGGCACTCATCTACGAAAAGTTACATCAGCAAAAAGAAACGAAGTCATGATATAAACCGGAGAAAACAAACAGGGACATCGAGTTAGATGACCCAATGTTTCGTCATTTTCTCGCCGTTTTTAAATGCGATGTCTTCAAATAGAATTTTATAATATAAGTCAACAAATTGGAAAGACTTAATGGAAGTTTTCTATTGTGAAAGACCCTTACAATTGCCGAAAGAAGTTACGCATCAGCCATTTTAAAGAAAATATATACATTGTGAATAGAAAAAAATTGTACGAATTTGGTCTTTTCGAATGGAGTCGACAATCAAAGGAACATTTGATGCACATTATGTTAAAAATTGATAATTACAGTAATTATCTCATCAAAAGGTCTTGCCCTCATAAATTACGAACTTTCAATTCTTAAGTTTACTAGAGTTATATTAATCGCCCCAGACAAGTAGAACACAAGGCAGATGGAACCTAGAACACATTAACTATACACATTGAACATTCCATGTGTCTAAGAGCACTTAGCAGACATGCTGGGGAAAACATCTCGCCCATTTTTATGCCATTCTTTGATTAGAGGTAATGGTCCATACTAATATGGATTTAGAGTATGCTTGGGTCATCAAAAGGTATTCAACGCAACTCAACCTGAAAGATTCGCGAGTAATGTTGTAAGTGAAAAGACAGCGCCAATAAAAGCAAGGCGGCGGTCCCCGTGACTCAGCAGAAAGGGAGTGGAGCTTCTTGCGGCGGGGAGGCGCAAATCCAACAAGCGTCCGACAGGCGTCTCGCACCTACCCCCTCGCACACCGCACACCGCACACCGCACACCGCACACCGCACACCGTGCACCGAGCACCGGGTCGAAACCAAGCAAAGAGCACGCAGAGCAGAAGAAAAAATATGAGATGAAACAAGTGCAGCAAGAAATGAATAACTAAATAAAGTAATGAATCATATTAAACAGAAAGCTTTAATGTAACTCGTGTTTAATATTTTATATCAATCTTTTCTGCCGTTATCATTAACAAGTAAAACATTCGATTCGTAAATGTGATGAAAGTTTTTTTCTTAAGAGTGGATGTGGAAAAAATAAGTAATATAGCCCTCATCAAATACGAACTTTCAATTCTTAAATTTACTTGAGTTATATTAATCGCCCCAGACAAGTAGAACACAAGGCAGATGGAACCTAGAATACATTAACTATATACATTGAACATTCCATGTGTCTAAGAGCACTTAGGAGAACTTTAATGATTAATGATTTCAAATGATGAAAATTAACACAGCGTACATCCGACCATGAAAAAATGTCATCATATTTCTGTTTACAATTGTAATACTTTTCACAGTCCCTTCCCAGAAATAGTGTAATCAAACGTACTCATTTGTCATATCTTCCTACAGTACAAAAGAAGAAAATTTATTTACCATGAAATATTTGTATATCATAATATTGCAGTGTCATCCAACCTCGTATTTCCCATCGCAGCCTCTTGACTGTCACTTTCCCTTCTCCTTCCATATTCAGTACTAACACGTTAAATGACTGACAGTTTTTTGATCACAATTCTTTACAAAATATCAAAATATTATTTTCTACATTATGGTTTGTTCTTCAGTAAGACGACCTTCAACTGTTTACTGTATTACTGTCTAATGTCAGGAATATAATGTCCCTTTCAACCTCCATCATACGGGAATCCAGAAATTTACATTAAAACCAGCGTTTACATCCGACCATGACAAAAATGTCCATCATATTTTCTGTTTACAAATTGTAATATTTCGTCCCATTTTATTCCGACTCCAAATATAGATGGAGAGTTTGTCAAGAGTTTATAAACATTAAAATATTTATGAGATATATGGTGTATCTCAGTATTATAATATTAATTAAAAACTGACGACAAACTTACAAAAAGTGCGAAAAACAGCAAAAGTGAAAATAATGTGAAGTGACACAAAATAAAAACTTCATTTGTTAGTACTGACAACTCAATTTCAATAAACAAAGAAAATAATCTTACAGTAAAATGTAAGTTTGTTTTGCAACTTTGATACATGTTAAGCATTTGTTTTTAATATCTTAAGAAATATTATTTTACTTGTCATGATTACACGAAATTGAAATCCTAAAACTGATTTTGTGTGTGTGTGTGTGTTTATCATGGACAACCCTGATCTGGCAATATTTGTTCTTCAATATTCTTAATTCCCTGATTCCCTTCACTGTTCTTCAATACCCTGATCTGGGCTACATTTGAGTCTGACTGTTCAAATGATGAAATCGAGTATATGACTTAGTTGTAGTATAGTAGTAGTTAGTAATTAGTATATGTCCTAGTGTATGGATCACAGAATTTTGAAAACGTGTACAGGATTCACTTCTCCCATAGCACGTCATACTCATACTCATACGTCATATTCATACTCCGTCATACGTCATACTCAGTTTTTAACTGTTTTTGACGTAAAATAAATAAATAAAAAGTATTTTATTTGAACAAATTATATTCTCCAATAAACCCTCCCAAAAATCCCTGAGTTTTTCACAATCCTATTTTTAAAAAAACGTGCTTAAAAATAATAGGGAAATGTGTTCAATCCAGCCGATTTTATTTACACGACTTATACTTTATTTGCAACGCGCTGAAATGCCAGAGCGTTGCGTGTGGACGCTGTGGTTTGTTTCGGCCCACTGTGCGCCGGCGGCGCCTCCGCTGCGCTCCTCCCCGCTCGTTTTGCGGTTTCGGCTCCGCTGGCTGTTCCGCCCGCGTGCCCGCCACCCGCCGCGCCGCCCGCCCAAATTTTCCCTCGTTTCTCCCCAAAGCCTCGGTCACGCCGGGTCACTCGCTCGCCGGCTTTGTTCCAGACGCCTTTTGTGCGAAGCGCTCGATGCGAGCGAAGAATTGTTTGAAGAAGAAACTCAGAAATTTGACGACTGTCTAACTTGTTGACATGTGTTGTTTGTTCTTTGTTTAGGGTGGAAGTATTTGATACTATAACGTATTATATTAGTAACACATCATGTACTTAGTTTCCCGTTTTCGATTAAATCATACGTTCTCATTATCATATTATTTATCACACCACGCGTCTATTCGATTAATCACATGGTTAGTATGATTACTTTACATTTCCATGAAAAACAATTGAGAGAATGTAATTAACAGGAGTAACTACAACACGGTTTCCTTTTCATATACGATTGTTCTATTGTTAAAGAATATTGTAGTTTTCTTAATGTATATTATGGTTCAACTCGATTAAGAATATATGATAATTTATGATTTTGTTAAACTTCTAAAGGAGCCGCTAGTGATGTCGCAGCTTGTATCTTCCTCGAAGTCTTCAGGCCGGATCGCCATAATTACTTATACTATGCGTTCGTGTGAACCCTTGTTTTGGCCTCTTATTGTACTATAAAGCTGTCTCCATTCTTTGAAGTGCAGTTTTGGGAAAAGGAGGGGAAAATGTGATCCGAGATTATAATATTCAAGTTTGTTTGCCTTCAATCACAAAGTTAGGATCATTGGTGTACATAAATATTCGATAAAATCGAAACTTACATTTTGTATTGCATTATGTAGAAGAAAATATGTTAAAAAGAAACTGCGGAAGTTTTATTTCTCTGCGAACGAGTTGATCAGAAATTCTCATTTACCTAATATTTTTTTCTTCTTCTTTCTTAATTTAGATATTATTCCGCTATCGTCCTGCAGGCCCCAGAACAAAGGAGCCCGCAAGTGTGTTGGAGTCTAGTGTGAGATCGAATATGCGTCCCATCGGGACGTGAACGGGTAATTATAGGAGTTGTCATTGCCAACAAAATTATATTTATTTCATTTTAAATGCCAACAGTAACTTATCGCAAAACCAATACGTAAAGAATAACCGGCTACGGCTGGATAAAAGCCCTACAAGAAAATAAAAAAAATAAAATCCGCGGGTCTAGTTTAGGCATCGCGTCATCTTCTTTATTTCTGTTTCTTTTTCTCTCATTTTACAGCATGTAGCTACGTTCAGATCCTCAACAAAAATATTATGTAAATACGATGAAATGTATGTAGCACTTGTGCGTAAAAAGTATGAATATACAGCAAAAATCATAGTCACTGTTGATTTCATAATGCGGGTCATATAAAAAAATTAATATTATACATTTGGAAGCCCGTGTTATTTGTTCAAATGCATCAATTTTGAACAACACATATCCGAACCTGATTAGAGTAGGATGGTCTCAATTATTGAATTGATATCAGTTGATCTGCACGAACTGTTGGCTACGCTTTTGTTCATGTAAGTCATTGCAATAGCAATTAAATCTGAGGTGAAAAGATACTTTCATGGTGAAGCTTGACAGTATTTGGCGCCTTTCATATCATTGAAAGAGTGGAGTCTTTGAATTCTGATGCGAAACTGTACGTACGTGTACAAGCATGATTATGTGATTTACATGTGCTTTACTAGCGAAATAAACTCATTGAAATGTACCATTGATGTTTATTGTTCCTTTCTCGAACCTGCTGCAGATTGCTGCGCTCTTTAAAATTCATACATTTTTATAATACGAATACGTTATGATATAGACTTAACACAACCAAGAGAAACGAAAAGCCATTCTCCGCCTACATCTGTTAAGTTGTTTAATAGTCCGCAGTCTGTTGAGAAAAATTGAAACGAATGTGTTGTAACTCAATACAGCGTATTACATGGCACATGCGCTGATTCCAAGAAATAGTATTTCTTGTTTGTATGATTTTTTCCTCGACGAAGATGATATTGCATCCTTTTATTGAACGACGCACGGCGCAACACAAATAAAAAACTTGATTGGTTATATTATCGCTCCTCAATTCCGAATCGCGTTAAAAACCAATGACGTTAATAACTACACATTCTCAGCGTTATCTTCCAATTGAAAATTTCGAAATTTCTTGCCTAATTCGTAGCATTGTGGAAAAAAACTTCGCCACGATTTCTTCGACCGCCCTCGTAAATCAACGCCTCTAGAAAAATGAGCCGTTGAACTCTCCCCACGTCCGCTTAACAAGCGAGCATTTCCCTTTCGTCCTGCCTCGCGCCCCGGCACAGTGGAGTCGCACGCAGGCTTTCGAGGAATTACTTTCCCCGCTCGTCGCCATTAACGCTATTGTACTCGTTGTGACCTTTTTGCGCATTTTTCTCGCTTAGGTGCATTACGAGGACCCTTTCAAAGGGGAACCGCCGTTCCATTTATTTTTGTTGCTTGCTGACAATGCACATCAACAACACTCTTCCCAGACCCAGAAGATAAGTAAGGAATAATGACAGAGAATGTAGTAAGTCTATGTACACAAACAAAAAAGGTTTTTTTATGAGCTCATTGCGAAGTACTTTACATTCAAATATGAATATCGTAACCGAGGAAGAAGATACGAGTTGAAAGACATGGTCATGAGACGTAAAAGAGAAGTTTGCAACTTCTGAACAGGAGCAATAAATCCAAACGAGAAAAGTTTCTACATCCACGGATCGAACTCAATATCTTCCACATTTTTTATTCATTTCGTATTACACGGATATCATGGGTTTTGAAACGATTGCATCGATGGCTATATTGTTGTATCGGGAGTTTAGTAACTATAAGCATACGCATACAAAAGGAAATTTCGAAAATTACAGTACTTTTACATTTTGAAGTGTATTTTCCAACCTTTTTTCTCTCTTCTTTGCAACCACTTCCTATGTTACCAAGATCGAGGATCATTCATTGTACTGTAATTTCATACTACGTTTAATAAAAAAAAACTAGTCCTTTCCAGGAGTAAAAACCGCAACATAAGTTTGTAAAAGGAAAAAACAACGAAATATTTCCTGGGTAACTGGGTTGATATCCTGCAAGGAAATGTAATTTATTTCACAAAATAAATCAATGGCACGTAGGAAGCGAAACCAGAACTTTCTTGGAAACTCAGTGAAAGGTATTTGTTCAGGAACTCTAACTTTTAGTTGACTCAGCGAGCCATACCTCAATTCAGTCGTTTTATGAATACAATGCTTCTTAAAACAGTTGACGCGTTCTTGACATTCAGTTTGCTCCTGTTACAGCATTGAAATATTCAAGAACTTCTTTCGCACTTCACGCCCCAAGAAACATTCCAAGCTTTATCGTGACTCCATGAAATTTAAAAATGAAGGTTTTACAAAAAGACATATTGTTACTAATGCTAAGTTGTTATTTTGCAGGGGAGGGGGTTTTGCGGAAGACACAGTGAAACATTTAAGACAACAGTTAGAGCATCAAGAATCCTAATGCTTTTTGTGTGATGCAAACGCGATTTGTCTGAGAATAAATGCATTAGAAAAATTTAAACCACGTAGAAAAAAGTACGTAGCTTTGCCATTAAGGCAAAGTAGAAAACGTCGTGCGAATAATCATTGTCGTGTCGTGGGTATATTCATTGCAATTCAAGCGCATGGATTTCCCAGATACCTATCCATTGATTGATTGTTTTTTCGTGTTTCCAGGCGCGTCAACTGCTTTGGTCATTAGTCCCGTTAGTGTAGTGCATGTTTTTCTAGGGAGATGGCGGTGATCTTCCCCCGCTAGATGGCGAGATCCGGCGCCCGCCTACCGTCGGTTAGCAGGGTTCCCTAACCGGACTCTCCCACCAGAGGGCACCGCCCCGCCGGATAAGCTCTAAATTCCCGACCGGTCTCCTGGGATATGTCTGGTGTGTAGTGCATGTTAGTGTAAGGTGTGTGTGTAAAGGAGAGGATAGGACAAGGACGAGGAAGGAAAGATCGCGCGCGGTCCGTGGCCCGTTTGATAGGTACTGCTCCGGCATTCGCCTGGTGTTGATCGGAGAAACCACGGAAAACAACCGATCAGAGTAGTCGGCCGCTAGAATTCTCCGCCAGACAGCGACTGAATTCGACCTAGCTGAAAAGCTAGTGTCGCAAATCCTTCCGCCGTCAGGACTCGAACCTAGGACCTCCCGGTCAGAGGCGCTGCAGTGACATCAGTTGATGCACTGAGCTACCGCTCCCGGTCCAGATACCTATCTACCTTTAATACATTTATTTAATAGTTTGGGGTCAAGATTGGAGTTCGAGGAAAAAACTGGAATTTTTCTATGAATACACTATAAATACTATATTGACACTGCTCAAATAGCAACATTTGTAATGATGCTGTAAAGACGGATTATTACAGAATAAAATGTCGAAAGAACTCATTGTGGATCGAATATCCATTACTAACCGAACACCAAACCAAAGTTGCAAAGAATCCTACGAGATATTCCGGCGATGAGATGCGGCCATGAATTCCGAGCGCCTCCGCCCGCGACGCATCCCGGAGTTGGCCGCCCCAAGCGCACTTCACGGGGCACACGAGGCGGCGCGCGTCCTCCGCAGACGCCGCAAAAAGTCGTAAAGCAGAGCTGAAGCGCTCGTCGCTGGGGCGGCGGCTCGGAATGCGCGGGCGGGGCGCGCCCTGCAGCCTGTGCAGTGGCCGGCGCCACGTAAGCCGCGCCAACGTTAAAGTGAATCTCCGAAATAACGTTTATTAGCCATAACTACGGCATGAATAATACACGAAATGTATCTGCTCAATAGATGGGTTTACGTTTATCTATGAGCGAAAAGGGGGAGGAAATGTTTTCGCATTTGACGCTCTTAATGTAGCAATCATGTTATTTAGATCCTCAGTTGAGGAGCGACGTAACGTAAACTTTTACGTGGAAGCGACCTTACGAGGCAGAAGCGACGAAGGAACGAGCTGAGAAAGGCTTAGTCGCAAAGAAAGTATGACATCAGAGGGGGGAAGGAGCCATGGCGATCGCTGTGGGTGAGGAATTGAGTAAGCGGCAGTCCAGTTCTACGTCCAGCGATGCGATTGGTGGTTGGGGGGCCCTAAAGGTGTGGAGAAGATATCAACTCCTAAGATACGTCCGGCGAGACCCTGTAAACGTGAACTACTTGGAGAAGAAAATTAGAAAACAAGAGAATAAAGAAGGGAATGAGACCAAGAACGCAGTAGTGGACGAGTGATCATTTTAACAATAACAGAAAACTGCAAAACTCTGCAGAAAATGCTAGTAAGTGTATAAGGTAGACAATTATAGCGGAAGAGTTGTTGTAATCAGTTGAGAAGGGAGAGGATAAAAGGAAAATAAATTAAGCAAAGAAATATAACGAAGGAAACGAGGAGACGCACGCCACTCTCGGGAGAGGATAAGAAAGCAAAACAATAAAGGAGACGGAGGAGAAAAAGAATAGACGTAACCTATTGGCAGAAACGACGAAGACTGCGATATGATGCAGTATAACACGAAAGAAATATCTCACTTCCCTTTGCCATATTTGATGAAAGTGAAGTGTGTCATTAGTGGGGTTCGATGTCGCGGAAGACTGTAGCATCGACAACTGCAACAACAAAGGAGTAAATTTAGCGTCGGGAGAGACCGGTAGGACGGTGGAAGAGACTAAGATTGTGGTGGGGACGCTAATAGTGATGACTGAGTGCAAGCAGAAGCCGACAGAGACGACGACAGACGGAAAGCAGAGTCGCAGGCATAGGGAGAGAAAGGGAGGCAAAAGAGGTGGAGTCGGCAACGCGCCGGAGAAAGGTGCTGAAAAGGAGGTGAGGCAGTAGCCTGCGAGATGGGGACTTGTGATGGCGGCGGTGGAAAGGGGCAGGGTGGCCTTTGAAGACACGAAGAAGGCGCAGACGAAGAAGAAAGAGGTGTATAGGGAGGACTAATGGTTGCGGGGAAGATGGTGGGACGACTTTCAGCGTCGAGACGGTGGCAAGAGGAGGACGCCAGAGACCGACACTGAAGATGCAGATGAAGTGAAACACGTAGCTGGAGGTAAAACAGATGAAGGAGAAGAGGACGTGAGCGCGAGGCAGTGACAGGGAAAGCGGGGGGGAAAGAAAAAGAAGATAAAAACAAAGGCGGAGGGGGCGAAGGAGGAAACCTAGGAGGAGGCGGAGGAAATGATGCAGCCAGCGCCGCCGAGCCTCGAGAGGAGGGAAGAGAGGCGGTGAGGCAGCAACCAACACCGACGGAAGCGAAGAAGCAAAGGTGGCGGAGAAGGAGGAGGAGAAGGGGGAGGGGCGGCGGGTGCCACTTGAGCGGGCACGCAGCGCGGCCGGCGCCGGGCCGGTTCCGGCGAGGCAGACGCCGTGACCGCAGCGCCGCCCCGGCCGCGGTTCGAGCCCAGGCGGCTTGGGGCTGGGGCGAGCGCTGCGGCGCGCCGGCTGCCTGGGCTACTCGCAGCTGCGCATCGCAGCCATGCTGCCGAGAGGCGATCGTCTCTTAGACTGAGGACCACACGATGTCACGATGGATTCGCAGTACGAGAAACATATAGAGGAAGATCTGTTTCTAACCGTTATTTACATTTACTTATTTTTAATTTCTTTATTTTTACATATTATTATTATATATATATATATATATATTTATAATTACATTGTTGTTTCTTGGAATTACTAACCATTGATAACCAGTTATGATGGTTAGCATTACTGAGGTTATAATTTATTATCTATCTACTTCTACATAGTATTTTTTATGTGGCGTGTTTTTAATAATATTCTTATTTTTTAACATGTACAATCTAAGTTTTCGTGAACATACAAAATAAAACATATTTAAATCATACAATAAGTGAAAATTTACAGAGAAGCAATAGGTATATTTCCATAGACAAAATATATAATTCCATATATAATTCCATATTTAATTTCATATTTATTTTATACAGCAAACAGTTTTAATGCAATATTTCAGTTGAATTGAAAATTAATAATTTTAGGTTACAAACAATAAAGTTTCGAAGAGCTCATTATCCGCTTGTATCGAAATAATTTAGAGCGATTATGTAACAACCTTGAGCGCTACTTCTTAAAGTATGTTCATTTGACTAAAATACATTTTATGCAAAAATGTATTTTGTGTATGTATGTTTAATGTAAGAACATCGTTACGCAGAATTTCTATAATATTCTCATTTCTATAATCTAAATTCGATTTCTTAAATATCTTCTCCTACTTAAATAAAAGGTTAGAATACGTCCTTTGGTAATGCTACTTACTCTTTAGCAACACCAATAGCTTAAAATAACCCCATTTCTTTAGAATTAATAACTAGTATTGATGAAACCAGCCAACCTTGCCCGGGAAACAAAAGAGGGTACTTTGTGATCGATCGCTTCCGTCTCTGATGTTAGCCGAGGACGAAGAACAATCATTCCCGCATCCCCACCCAGCACCCATCGGCGTCACTTGGTCCAAACAAGGCGTAACCATAATGCACACGTGTAAAGCACAGAGGCCGGATCTCAATGGCCTATCGCCCGACCGTTACTTAAGCAAATACGGCGCCAAGGTCGCGAATCGGCCGCGCATTACCTCTCGTCGGCCGCGCGCCCAAGGCTGAGGCTTTTGGGGCCCCCCCCCTCCTTTGTTTTCGCCTGCGCCCCTGCGAGCCGCCCGCGTCGTCTCCGCCGCCGCACCGCCGACCCCGTCGACCCCGTCGCCTTCGCAGGCTCGCCGCTCGCCTCGCTGCACTTGCCGCCTCTGCCCTCACAATGCCCACTCCGTTCTGAACGTACCTTAATACAGTCGACTCCGGTTATAGTGAATCTCAGAATGCCCACTCCGTTCTGAACGTACCTTAATACAGTCGACTCCGGTTATAGTGAATCTCAGAATGCCCACTCCGTTCTGAACGTACCTTAATACAGTCGACTCCGGTTATAGTGAATCTCAGAATGCCCACTCCGTTCTGAACGTACCTTAATACAGTCGACTCCGGTTATAGTGAATCTCAGAATGCCCACTCCGTTCTGAACGTACCTTAATACAGTCGACTCCGGTTATAGTGAGTCTCAGAATGCCCACTCCGTTCTGAACGTACCTTAAAACAGTCGACTCCGGTTATAGTGAACTTCTGGGGACTCATGTTTGGTTCACTGTATCAGAGGTTCTCTATCGATGATGCCAAAATTATTAGAATTTCTCCATAATGATTGATTTTATTAATATACAGATACAACAAAATTCATTAACAGCACGAACTGAAAATTTCAATATCTTCATTTGTTCTTAAAAAGGTCGATTATTTTCAATTGTTTGCTTTGTATATTTTTCATTAGTAATTTCTCTAGATCTTTTTTTCGGCCTGGTTTGTGCTCTCCATACTTGATTCTGCATTGTCCTATTCTAGGATCTAATGCAGTCCCCTTCAATGCCTCATCCACTGTTGGAACACCGCCCCACTCTCCGAAGGCCCTTTCAATAATAACATACGAGATCCACTTAATTTCTAGGACGTTGTATTTCCTACGTTCATACAACCGAGGTTCAGGTTCACTATAACCGAAACTTCTTATCCTTATTTGTAATGTAAGTGAAACGGGACCAGTGACTTAGGTTCACTATAACCGAGGGTTCACTTAACCGAGTTCACTATAACAGGAGTCGACTGTAAATAGGCCCGAGGATTGCGCGCGATCTTTTCTTCGTAATCATTGTCCCTTCCTCGCCCCTTGTTGCGGCAGAATACACTCAGAGATTACTCTAAGAAGGGACCACTTTGACAGCTACTGATTGGTTGCCGCTGGCAGCATACCTACAAGTTATGTCCCTGTGCTTAATTTCTTAATGCGTTCGTTTGCAGTTGGCTCGCTTGCAATGCCTTCGTCACAATCTCTTGCAATGCCGTCATCCAGCAAGACCTTGTCTTGTTTTCCTACCTACCAAACTGGTCCCTTCTTAGACTAACTTCATAAACTCCATACCATGCACTACACCCACTAAACTAATGAACATAAAAGTTGACGCGCCCGGAAACACTGAATAATTAAATCAATCTACTGCACACCGACCTGTTGACTCACGTTGACTCCGCCTAATCGACCCTTCCGCAAAAGATATCTGTTGAAGAATTCTCACCCCTTTCCACGATGTTCTCAGCTAGCGTCAACGCGGCTCCACACATTCGGCTTTCTCCGAGAGCGAGCTACTGCTCGCCCAATCCCGAACAGCTGACGTATTCGCGAATGTTTGCTCCCTTTGATGAAGATCGACACGCGGTGGGTAGGGCAAGCACCGAACTTCGTTACTCAGTCAATAGCAAGCAATCTATCCACACTACTCGGGATTCGGCGAGTGGTTGCTCGCTATTCGCCGAATAACGATTGTGTGGAGCCTGAGATGGTCACACCCCCGTTACCCTCGACGACTCCGCCTTCCCGCCGTCTCCCTATAATGTCCTCTGCCCCACCACCCCCACCCTCATCGTCTTTGCTCTCTCCGTCTTCCCCGACATCCTCTATTGCGCCCTGTCATCGCCATTGCCTTCATCGGCGCTGACCCTCGTCACCTTTTCACCCGAACACCTGCAGGACGCCTTTATTGTCCCTGCCGACCTGCATCACACCGCACCTTCCTCCCGGATGTCCCCACTGGCACACAGAGAAATCGGAAGTATGAATCATAGCGGGCGAGTTTGCATGAAATTACTTCTTTAAACTTGGAGCAAAACCTCTGCAATCAGACATTTCAGGTCTCCCGTTGTATTAGATAAGATCTATGCAATGTTTTCATAACTTTGTGACAAGCAAATTTTAAAATATTATTTACTGAAGTAAAAATCTTACATATTTAGGTAACTAATAAAACTGCTTCTAAAAGCGAACGAAATAAAAGGCGTAAATTTAACACTGTATCGTTTTTCCACCTCCCTTCCCAGAGAATGATCCCAATTTAGTTACCATGATGTCCTACAATCCTGCTTATTTACAGTTTCTAAAGAAATGATACAAAATTAGGAGATTAGGGTATCTGATGAAATTATTACATTAGTACTGCAAGTGTTGTTAGATTTTAAATTGTTTAATCAATCAAATTTAATCTTAAATAGTACGTACGTTCATAATAAGTAAATCATTATAATCTTCGTTCACAATTATTTTGAAAAGAAATTTCTGAGACGGCAAAATAAATGTAAGTTTTAAACATTTTATATCATTCTGGTTTGCGAGTGAGACGAAATCGTAAGACGCGTGAACTTAAATCGTAAGGAGAGGCCAATGGCAAGTTTCTTCTGTTCGCGAGAGTCAATACACCTTGATTAACCCCTCACCTCCCCCTTCCGCTGCCCCGTCGGACGTCCTCGATGCCTCGTTACCCCCACCTCCGCGTCCCCGCCGTTCACCGCAGTCACCTTGCGTCCTCCCGGGCCCACGCCATTGTCGCATCCCCCCCCCCCCTCCACATCTCCCGTCCAGCCTCGGGCAAGGCGGCCCGCGTTGCCGCAATGGCGGCTGCCCCCCTCCGTCGCCGCTCGTTTGAGTGACACCGCTCCCCAAACTCCAGTGCCCAGCGTTACTTGCCTCCACGTCTGGAAATACCTGTTGTTGACCTTTGCCACTTACGAAGTTCATTATGTGCTTAATGGCAAATATTGTTTCACATCGCTTTCCTTTCGAACACCACAAATCATACTCAACAATGACTGACACCTCTACGACACATTACACATATATTCATGCGTTGTGCACTATACTGTACCTTTACTATTCGATCACACTGAGTCATGTCTGTTAAAATTCCTTTTTAGGTGTTAAACATAACTTAATATAAATGGTAACTACGAATTCTAATAAATACAAAGAAAAGTCGAGTAATGAGTGAGGAGCAAAGATTTCTTTTTCAGCTTTATAAAATGAAATATTTTTGTTCAAAATTTATCAAAGTTGTAGAGAAATTCTGAAGAACCATCACACAGTCGAGTATTTAAAAATTGTTAAATTATTAAAAAAAAACATTTACTGTTTCAATCTTTAAGCTTAAGCACAGGTTTTCGCAATGATCATTTTACGGATTTACCACATCTTTGCTCTTGTGTGTTCCATCCTTATCGCTCTTCACTGTTAAACGGCTTTTATCATAAGTTCCTATATCGTCCCATCGAAATATAACTAAATCATTTGGTTCCCCCTTTCTGCTATCTCTGCATATTAAATTATCACCATAAAACATAAGAAAAATATTTTTCATTAAATTCTCCTCTATAGGTTTCACTCATTTGAATATCTCCCAATTTTCAAAGTAACCCATTCAATATCTTCCCCCTCCCTCTTGTTCCCCGCCCCCGCCCACGTGCGCCCGCCCTGGGAGAAGGCCCCGGGGGTCGTAAATCTCGGCCGGTCGAACTTTGATTACGCCCGCGGAGGCAGCCGCCCACGCCGCGCCGCCCGCCCTCGCGACCACTGCGGGCGATTCCTTTGCGGGCAAGTTGCGCGCAAGGCGAAGCTGCTCTCCAAGGTAGAGGACGAATCCCATCCCGGCAGCTGGTGGGCTGCCTTCGCTTTTTCTGCCGGCGGACGATCTTCTTGTTTCCCCCAGCACCCGATATCATCATCGGCTCGGTGGAAAAAATTAATCTAACCTCTCCCGTCCTTGGAGTAACGAAACAGTGTTGATGTACCTATCTCTTTCTACGATCTGGATTCGGATCAAGACGCCAGATATTTGAATTGATTGAAACTCATCGCTTGTTTTGAATGTTTTTATTTCTATTGTTAACTTATTTAACGACTCATTTCAATTATGAGGTATAAAATATCGATTTGAATAAACAAGAGTTGGACAAACTAAAGGATGTACCCAAATAATTAGAGACTTCCAAATTGTAGCTCGTCATGAAATACTGTTTATAGTGTTCCCTTCGTACCTTTTGAGTTCTGACTGAGTTTTTGATCCCGATACTCAGTTCTGCAGATCTTTTTGCAGTTGTATTCTTATTTTTCGCCACAGCCCTCTCAAAACTAATTTATCTTGATCAACAAACCCTATTGCCCTGCTGGTATTTGGAGCATGTAATTTTTTCGAGTGTCTTATATGAGATCATAAGTTTGCGCCAAACGCCTTGTCAACAACTGAAGTTTGCAACGGATCACGGATGATAAACTAGCGGTGGAAGAGAGATTATACGACAGCGCCATCTATGAGTTTCGTAACTTTGCAACACACGTATGCAATTAATGGGAATTTTTTGTCATTCCTGTATGTAGACTTCCTCGCCATTTTCGATACCCTCTGTTTCCCCACTTCACCTCCAACCGCAATAATGATATCCGCAAACTGACGGTTCTACTGGTGTTATCTTCCCTTGAGGTGATCCAATCTTCAGAAGGATGAGGTATTGTTTTATCTCACATTCATAGAGATGACGTTGAGAACAGGAAGCGGAAAGCAGGATTGCGTGTAGCAGTTTTGTAACTGTTTTTCATCATAGGTTGATAGAGAGGAACCATTGAAAGGATGGATCAGAACAGCTGGACCTCGGGCAGTGAATCTTCTTTCGTCTACAAAATTTGTTCGTGACTAAAAGGTCCAGTATCATAATATACAGCGAGGCACTTTGAGGAATGCCACACTCAGTCCCTTCTGTAGTCAGTTTCTGAACATTTCTCTCCGCAAATCAATTAGGTCTCTTGTAGTTGCGACAATTGAAATTTATATTAACGTTTACAGCATATTTGGGCACTGCTGAATTTTAAAAGCAATTGTTACTTTCAAATGAACTTAATCTAAAATTCATTTTATCGTGTGAACTACTCGTGCATTCCTTTTATGGTCACAAATAAGGAAATGCAGACTCATCTTTAGAGATGTACGACTACAGTAGCAACGATAGTAGAATTAAACTCCATGTAGATCTGACACCAAACATTGACAATGGTTATCTTACGAAATATTCATAATTTTACACATTCCAAGAGAACTAAACATTTCAAATAGTTGTTTCATACTTACAATTTTATATAATTGATTTATTTGATGACATTCCTAATTAGAAACTTAAAAATGTGCTCTCAGAACATTCAGATGGATATAAAATTCAAAGCAAAAAAACGAAGATTACCTCTCTCACAAACACCCTATTGAAATAAAAATATTTAGCTTGATGACAGAATATATGTGGAACTGTCTGCTAAGGAAATACGATTTAAATAAAAGCAAACTGAAAGATGTAGATGGCACGAAATGATTACAAATAAGCTTTTGGACATTTTGTCTTGTTTACCACCCACCGAAAATGGACATAGCACAGTCGAACTGATGCTGCAAATGATATCAACAATATAATTAACCAGTAAAAATGCGACTTCAAGTTAATAAATAAATTAATATTGCTGCTTCTTTCAATTTATCTTATCCAATTCCTTAATTAGCGCAATGCGTGTATAAGTGAAGAAAAAACACCCTAAAATAAAAATTACGCATCTCTTTACAATTCTTCAATCTCTTAGAGAAATGTCTTACGATTCTTATTTCGTAAATTACTAAATAAATATTCTATTACATCGTCTGTGCAAAATTCTTTTTCTCAAGGCCAAAGAGAGAGTATACCCTTTAACATTCAGATATTTTATTAAATAAGTACATTTAAATAAGTATTGCAATAATCACATGAATATTAAACGCACTATTTTAATTTCGCAAGCATTTTCGAGTATTCCAGTTAATTTCTCCATGTTTCTCCTGAGCGATACTGGAGTTACAAGTCTTAGTACAAGGACATCATTAAGAAACATTTAACATGTCCGCTTCCCAGGCTGCACAGAGCTGCACTCAAGAGCGAGCGAGCGACTACCTTCAAGACAGCAACCTCACTTTCAGGTTTAATGTGCAGAACCTCAGGGTCGGAACGTAATTAAATACTAATCAAATTAATGTCACTTCTTCACGTGTTACTCTTTTAGCACTCATAACTAATAAAGTATGATTATGCAGTAGGACATACTGATGCATAAGTCAAGCTAATAGGCTCCAAGCACCTTAAAGTTCATTGGAGATAGCCTAAATGCATATTTAGAAAAGAATACGTACGTAGAAGCGTGTTCAGTGTCATTTCTCGGGGCTAGCTGTAGGCACCAAAAAGCCATTTCAAGTAGAGTGATTAATTTTTAAGAACAACGCTCATTTCTAACCATTGGATCATGGAATGCTTACGCCTCTATCCTGTACAGATAATTTCCGGAATGGTTTGCCTTTACCCTCTCTGTACTTCATAAAAGATGGTAGAGTTAAAATAAGAAGCGAATTCTGGTAATACTATTAAATACTTGGGTAAATAATCTATTTAAAGAAATATTAGCGTTCATTCGAATTATGTATTTTTTCTGGATACCTTAGTTATTTATATGCTAATTTGTCCGTTCAATTTAATATTGTGAGCCACTGATGATGGGATGAAATCTCGAAATACGTGTATGGCTGAATTTTCTGTGTAAATTCATTTTGTCTGCTACTTGTAGTTGATACCTCTGCTATCCTGAATTATAATCATGGAGTACTACAATATCTCTGCTGCCACTACAAAATTTATTAAATATTTCGTAAATATTGTACAATTCTATACCATAAAAATCCTGCCCAGCACTCCACCTCATCTCACTGCACAACACTTAAAGACATCGGTAAATCCAACTTTAATAGGGCTATTTTCAAATCTTGATTTCGTGGTGCTGAGATATAGCCCTATTTATCTCAGAAATTCACCCAAAATTGTGACCGAGAATATTTGCGTTTTCAGGAAGTGGAGGTGCTAGCTTTGCCGATGTCAGTCTCTATGTACACGCTTCTTTGAGGAACGATTTTGCAGTTTTAGCGAACGCGCGCATTCACAACGTCCCTTTGTGTGGTTCTAGAACCAAACCAAACTCGCGTTCATTCATCAAAAGGAAGCGTGAAAATCTGGCCTTACAAACCACATTAGGTGGCTAAACTGATGACATCAGCGTACCAACTAATGTCACTGCACATACAAGATCGAGAGATTCTAGAGTTAGAGTTTCGACAGTGGCAGGATTGTCGATACTAGCTAGATAGCTAAGTCGAGTTCAGCAATTGTCTGGAAGAGAATTCTAGCGGCCGACTTCTCTGATCGGTCGTTTTCCATGGTTTTTCCGATCAACATCGGCGAATGCCGGAGCAGTTTGCTAACAAACGAGCCACGGACCGCACACGATCTTTCTTCCCCTTTCTTGTCCTACCCACACCCCTTACTTACACTCACACTTACATGCACTACACTACTACTACCACACATGTCGGGAGCTTAGAGCTTGTCCCGGCTGGGGCGGTGCCCTGCTGATGCGAGATACCCGGTTGACAAAACCCCGCCAGCCGAGGTGTAGCTCGGCGTAGGTCTTCACGATCCATTGGGGAAAAATTACCGCCACCTCCCGTGACAAAAAAAAATTCACTCTCCTTACGAGACTAAGCATAGCAAATGAAGCGCCCGGAAATACGAAATAATCAATCAATCGGGTCTTATTGTATACGGACGGGGCCTCCTCAGGGCGGTAGGAGGGGGGGTCGGCCGGTGGCGGCGCGCGTCTGCCATCCCGCCGGCGCGTGCCACACTCCATGTTTGGAGTCATTCGATATTCCTCGCGGTCGCCCTTGGAGCGGCTGCCCCCGCCGCCTTCGTCCTCGTGTGCGACCGCCTCCGCCTCCTCCGCCGCCGCGACGAGTGAGTCAGCGAGACTCGCGATGACTCACTGCCCACCCCGCCCCGCCCCCGCGCGGTAATTCCGCGAGACGTCATCAGCTGTTGGATCGGACGGCTGCGTGGAGGAGGCCTTTTACATAAGCACGCTCGCTCGCCCCGCCGCCGCGAACTCGTGCCTGCCTGCGAAGAGCAGGACACGCACGCCCGACAAACCGGTCTGGAGAGCCGGGACGCCGACGCAGGGCGCGGTCCAGAAGATGGCACGGGAGGTGGGGGAAGACGAGGGGAAAATTCGAACCGGTGGGATAGGTATTTATATAAGGAATGGGTGAAATCCCAGAAACGCCGCAACATTCTTAAATTTCTCACGTGTCACAAGAATCGTGTTTGTAGCTTGATAATGTAATGTTCCGAACCCAAAGTTCGGCTTAGGGTCAATTTTGAATTCAAAGTTTCTGTGACTAGAAAATGATCAAACAGATCTAATGGCTACGTGATGTCAGAGTTACCATAAAAGATTTGTATGATTTTATCAAGAAGGAACCTCTGAAACCGTCTGGCAATTTGGAATTGTTTAAATACGAGCGCCAATGACATCATCAGCTGTGAATCATCCTGACAAATACGAGATTAGACAAAACACCGTACAACGAAACCAGAAGGTAGAATAGAAGATAATGCATTATCTTACGTCAACAAGAGGGGAAAAGCTGATATCATCATTCGATCGAAAAATTATGGGAACATTGTGTAGCCTCTAAATGGACTGTAGAAAATTCCTAATACACATTAAGAAAAATGCCAGCCAAAAGAACATAGAATATTCATAAGATGTGTCGTCTGTTTTGTTTCAAGAGAGACAAGCTTCAATCTATTTGCTGACATCTATGTATGCTGTTACGGCAGCCAGCTACAATTGACCGTCACACAGGATCAAACAAAAATCCATCGAAAGAAAATGAAGTTTATATTGACTGAGAATGGCAAGGATATAAACGGGAAGGAATGTGTGTTTTATATTTTAAGTTTAACATTATTGTTAATATCCTGAGAATATACCCAAAAATGTGTTAGTTTTTGTTTTTTATATGAAATAAGTGTCCTTTCAATGAACATGTGGAGCAACAGATCGAAATGAATTAACTCCACAATCTACTTTAATATACTAGTTTGAAACAGATTCTTAAACTATTTTAAATTTTCTGAACATGCATGCAAGATCAAGGAATATAAAGTTTATTTTAACAAAGGATAAAATAAAACTAACATCTCCGAAAATGTTGAATCTCGTCATCTGACCAATCACAATCCATTTTATTTTGTCAAGCATAAATATATTGTAATTAGGTGCTCCTCATATTGTCTCGTATAAACGCAATATGCAACTTTTTTAAAAGAAAGGAACGTGACACTTTTTGAACTTAATTCCTAAGACAAACACCATTGCATACACTTCCCAAACATTCATGTGGATCGAATAAGAGCACACAGAAGCAGGTCTAGGTCGGCGCGGCGTGTTCCTCGGAGGTCGGCCACCTGCCGCTTTGCCTTGAGGCTGCTCGATGACCAGCTAAGGACGCGGCCGTGGCCTTACCCATAGAGGAGCTGCAGGGGCAGCGAGAAATGCACTGCCTTCCCAGGAAAGGCCGAAAGCCACTCGAAATGGGGCTTGTTTCATGGCCACGGCATTTTTGTAGGAGAATGATTTTATTCTAAGCTGTTTATTTCTCATGATACGGCTTTTCTTAACTGTCTCTAGTAAAATTCTGTTAGTAAAAATGTCACTTTCTAAATATATTTTTTCACTTAAATTTACAAAATGTCGATTTTTAGGTGCGTAAATTTTCTTGACCACTGACAAAACGAGTGATAGAAGAATTGGGAAAATCCAATGTCAGAATTTACCTCCAAAAATAAATCATTTTTTCTGAAATTTATAGCTGCACTTTAGCAACACATGAATACAAAATGGTTTTGCTATTGTGTAATTCTCAGAATAAGTAATTTTTGGATTTAGATATTGGTTTGTTATCTGTGTACAAATGAGATTTCTTACTTATGTTACTCAATTTGACCCAACTGCGTCTGTACTATAACTATTGTGCACTACATTATTAATGATAATTATATAAATAGCATCATTGAGTATCGTTATAACCCAATACAGACTCATGGAAACGCATACTTAGACGATCGCATATTCTGGCGGTTATTTCATAGTTCTGAAAAAATCATGAGTCTAAAGAGAGCTAATTTTATAAATTAATTGAATTAGGAGTTCATCTTTGGTGCCTTCTACAAGCTTAACTTCATCTTGTGCGCCCGCGTCATCGTCATTTCAGAAATCGTCACTTGCCGCACAATTGAAGATCCTTCTGAGGATGATATTTTTATCTTGCATGCCTTGCTTATTATTAACATTAGCATACATCAGGGTCGCATTTCTCCGAAGTATCCTTCCAACAGAGCTTGGCCAAGGTGTAGGTTCTGTGTTCCAAATACCCTTCGTTATGTTTTCCTACCATTAAATATATTATCGTTGTCAGACCTTTCTCACATTTCGTATCAAAGCAGTAGAGACGTCAGCTCACATTCAATGGTTAATATATTTCTCCTAACTTTGACCTTCCATTTTCCCGCAATTACTATATTATAAAATTAAATTTCCAATGTACACAGGTTTATGCTGTTTCCAGGAACGGTGTTCCAATGTTATTTCTTCATTTAGAAATACAAAATTTTCAGAGAATACAAGTGCCAGTTGGCTCTGAATCTCAATGTGCATTTGTGCTTTCACAGCCGCCATTCAAGAAAAGTTATAATAACGTGCGCGAATGTTTTTTTCTTTCCGACCTGTTGAACATAAATGAAGAATACGATGCTTGCTTTGTACTAATGACTCTTACGGTATCTTTAGAAATGAAAACAGAGGAAACCCACCTGCATGCAGTTTAAGTCATGATGTTTTACTTGCATTATGTAACTTTTCTTGTTACCTCTTTCTTAAAAAAATGAAAAAGGGACATGTAAGTTGTGTTTCTTTCTGCCTGTCATAACAGATGACAGTATTCAAAATAATTCCTGAATTGTGTTGACAAATCAGTCTGTTCATAACGATTTTAACAGTGTTATTTCTGGGGTAAAAGTAATGATTCTACCTAAATTTTTAAATAGGACATCTAGATCTGAAGTGAAATTCCCATTAGGACAGTTTTTGAGAACCTAATTTGATAATTTATATAATGTAAATTCATTACTGGCAGTAAATAGAATAATTTCAAAAATTATAATTGGCAAAGTTTACTACTGAATTCTAAAATATTTTGTTTTAATACTCAAAAGTTGGCATTTCCGTCTCGATTGTGTAGCGCCTTTAATACAGATTACCTCAGTATTAACCTCAAAGTTACCGTGAGAAACCTTCCAGAGTTGAAGTGATTTGTTTTGAATCCCTGAAAATACAAGAAGTAAATGTCTTTCCGTTAAATAAAAAATAAATTTAAAATTATAATTAGCAGCAAATTAAAATTTAGATCTAAATTAAAATTTTGAAATTTGCCTGATAGACGCGAAAGCTCGAGCATGGGGATAATTCAAGAAAGTCAAACAACTTTATGGGAAGAAGAAAAGCTGCAAATTGCAACAAAACAGTGAATCAAATTCTCAATCTTATCAACATTTGTCAGCAACATATATTCTAAAAGTACATTTCATGGACCTCGTACGGAATATTGGCACGGTTCCACTTAAAAGCTCAGAATTGCACAAATATTGTATATAGTATAATTGTAAAATTAATCTCAATAAATATAATACGCTCTAATTGTCTTAAATTATTTATAAACGAATTTTACTTATATTAATGTGTAACATCATTATTTACTAAATAACGATGTTACACATTAAATAAATGATTAAACGAAATGCAATCTCCATTTTGTTCATCGAGTCTTTTAAATGCCCCCAAAACGTAAGTTGAGTTTCGCGATAGATTAAATGACCGCCACACAACGAAGGAAATCGCTGTTGTGGAAGCTGTGAGTCATCAAGAGGAGTTCCCGTTTCCCATACCTGTTCACCGGTTCTGGTTTCAACATTTCTCTCCACCGCTACCCATACACAACGCCAACAAACTCTCGCCGTGTTGCCAGCCTCTCTATCGTTCCGCTAACCCACGCGAAACAATTCATTGTGCGGCTGTAAAGAAAGTTCTAGAATCGAGCACCCACCGCCGTCTGCCGTCCTTTGCGGTGAGGCAGCAACGGAGAAAACGTCGACCTGGGCGGAGCCGCACGGGGTATCGCTCTCAGGGCCTCCCGAATACGTACAACACTCATTACACGTCGCGCCTTGAAGCTGCCCGGCCTGGCAGCTGAGAGCCTCGTGTTCCCAAACGCGAACTCGTTCTGCGTGGACTCAGGTGAGTAAACGTTGAGATGAAAGGGGCGGGGTGAAATCTAAAGAACGAGAAAACATATATCTATGATGTGCCTCCACAATGTTATATGAAGTGGAAAACTTTTTTAAAAATCAATAGTATAATGTAGTTCAAATTCCCTTCGAATGTCCGCAATGAATTTTTTTATTTTAGTGCCACGGCTTGAAAACAGTACAGTTAGTATTAGTATTAGTATTATTTATTGGGTTTACGGAATCAGAAATAAAAATTTTACAAAGTTTCAAGACGTAGAATTACACATATCTAACTAAAGAATATACATTCAGTACTAAGTTATGGTTTTCAACATTATCAATTGGGGCTGAGATAACAATATAAGGATTAAGGTTGGAAGGAGGAAGGTCGGAACAGCCGCAATTTATCAGCACTAGTAAATGATTATTGAATGTCATTTTCCTAGGTGAATAATAGTGGAAAGAAAGTCAGAGCCTCATTAACTATAATAATAATTTATATCTCTCCTTGAAAATACCTTGAAACGTTAATATAATGTTTCCTAGGTTACTGACATGTTATCACGTTGTGGTTGATGCAATTGAAATTCATTATTCCATTTCTTTTAACTGACTTCTTCACTCACTGACAACATTATAATTGGAGGGTATTCAAAATTTTAATTTTGCATTTTGAATTTTTTCAGTAGAAAATACTCGTAGTTTATTTTCAGTCTATCAGTTAAATTGACTGGCTAATAAATAGCCAAAATAAAGTAACGACAGCGAAACGAACTAAATAAAGAAACAAGTGTTACAAAATGAACAGCTAAACGGGAGATCACTTCGGAACACACATACAGCCTAACCTGAGAAGAAGAAGAAGAAGAAGAAGAAGAAGAAGAAGAAAAGAAGAAGAAGAAGAACGAAGAAGAAAGGAACATGATGATGAAGATGATTGTGATGATAACGAACAAAATGTATTTCCATTTTCTGAATTTCGGGCAACGAATTGCAGTCATATGTGATTTGTAGAAAAAAACGGGTCGAGGCAGGCTTTCCTCAAGCTCTCCGATTTCTCTTCACATTCATTCCATTTCGTTTTAATCATCACTCACTTCCCAACACAATTCAAGCTTGAGAGAACCGGCTCTTGGATTACAGGATATCTTGGCTCGTCCGCAATTGGAACTTATAGACCGAAGCACATATCCTACTTCTTTTTAAACACAACATCCTTACATCAAATCAGAGAAATAATATATTGCTTTCAACATGTGCCCAAGAACTGTTTATTATCGTATGGTGCAATTAACGTGTATTGCTTATTTTGAATTTTGATAGTAATTGGTAGAATAAATTAAAGAAATGGGTGAGCTTTCAAATAAGAATAATCTCTGAAAGGAACAAAGGTCAGGTAAAAAGTTAAAGTTTTAAATGACTCCACATTGCCTCCCTTAGCCATATCCTTGTTGAGTGCACTACACAATTAATGCGAAAAGGAAACGTTCTACTATCTAATTCTCGAAATTGACAATTGAAGCCCTGATTACAATAATATTGTTAAAACTTTAATGCATGTTTATTATTTGTATAGATAAATATCTTCACCAGAGATAATGCCATAAATACAAAATATGCATTTTTCAAAAGGTACGAAGGGGGTACACCCAATAACATGCAACATATGAACAAAATATTAAATGTTCAAAGCCTCATTTGACAAAAAGTAAACTACAGTCACAGTTACAGTTAACAACTACAGTTAAGGCTAGGAAATTCTACATTTAACCCTAAAGTGCTCCTAGAACACTACATGTTATAGTCTCTATATCATATTCGCGATGTTCACGTGCTTCAAATATTTTCAATGCGATTAACTTCATTGGGCCATTATGGAGCAAATAACGAACGTGGCAAAAATTTGTAAACCGAAACGGTGTCCCTCTTCATTTGAATTTTCATTATATCCAACACTGTTCGCAATAGCTCCTTACTAGGAGCAAAAACTCATATAAATAAAAATCCCTTTCCTTGCAAAACGAGTAATAATATGTCATCTTTGATTTGTTTCGATTGGTCTTAACGGACAACGGACTGTTAAAACTCCTAAATAGGCGTCGGTCGTTAAGAGCGGCTTATCGTTCCTCTGGTTGTCTGAAGTCGAAATAAGAGTACAGTATTACAAAATTTAATTTTACTTGACTGATGTGTCAATGTTGCTCGTTATTGCCAACTCACTTCGTTCTTAGGTGCAAACGAACATGCAATTCCGAGCGGGCAATCGCCGATGCGGACACCTTCACCGCCCTGTCCTTATTGCGGCCACTGAGAGCGAGCGACCACTGCCCCCGCTAGCGCAACCACTGACAGGCAGGTCTAGGCTCGAAGCCCGGCCCACCGCCGAATACGCCCTGTCGGCGTCTCGCCATCGCGGCGGCGATCAATTATCAGCCCACGGAGCGCGTGGGCGCCCGCCATCCGAATGCGGCGCGCGCCGCCTCGGCCCCGCCCCCCGCGTCACCTTGCGCGTCGCCCACGGGCGGCGCCGGCGGCAGCAGGGGCGGTGGCGTTGGGGCGGGGGGGGGGGGGCGGTAGCTACGGTGGCGGCAGTGGCGGCGGTGGTGACGGTGGTGGTGGTGGCGGCGGTAGCTGCGGTGGCGGTGGTGGCGGCGGTGGTAGCGGTGGTAGCGGTGGCGGCGACAAATGTCAATGAGGTGGGAGTTCTAGAGGTAGCGGTGGTGGTCGAAGTGGAAGTAGCACGGCGGCTGCAGGGGCAGCAGCTGTTGAGTCAGAGAAGTGCAGATACTGGAGTTGGTGGCTGCTGGAGCGGGGAGGGCCGGTAGTGGCAATGGTTGTGGTGGGAGGTGGCAATAGCGGAGATCGGAATTGGCGGTGTGCACTGGAGAGGTGGCGATGGCTTTTAGCAATAGTGCTAGGAAGGTAGAAGTGCCAGAGAGTATCTGCCTTAAAGCATCTTCATTCTCAATATGATGATTAATCAATCCTACTCATTCGCCTATGATTTTCTTAAGGACACCAAATTAAATGAAAGTGCATTTTCCATGGAATGTATTTTATTTTACAATGCTATTGTATGGTATGTCGCATTTTCAATCAAAGTATATGACATATCCAGATATCATCCGTTTCCAGATTGAATGTGTATTGTTGCGGTGGAGCACAAGGAACGTGGCAACAGTTATTAACCAGAATCAGGAGTCGTGGCATCGAGAAAAATAGAGACAACAGTAAGGAGGTGGATATTTGTTAAAGAAAGTGCATGGCTAAGCAAACAATAATGAAACTCAAGGTAAGTGCTAATGTCCAAATGTGAAAATGAATGGATAAATGTATGTGTAAATATAAAGGTATCAAAAGACATTTCAGTGACTAAGCAAGAGAGTTATGTGTGATGTTAACGTATTCTCTCACAATAACACAATGAAGTAGAAGCAGAAGCGAAGGTTCAATGTTGCTCATGACAATTACCGCTCGTGTCTCGAACAAAGACGGAGGGAAGGCGATAAACGCTATTGGAGAGGCGGTTGGAACATCTGAGGGCCGAGGAGACAATGGAAGCAAGTCTTCAGCGGCAGCAATCTAATGACTTCTTCACAGATCCAATTGTTAATGCCAAGTTAGAGTTTAGGACCGAAATAATAATAAAATAAGTACCATTGATTGTAAATGATAGCATGTATACTAGGGCCAGCGGTCAACAGCGGATACTGGAAGGTCAAATAAATGATCTACATTTCTGTAGAACTACACTGGCGAAGGAAGTGGTGGCCATGATGGTTTATATTTCTTTCGTGTAAATTTGATATGAAAGAACTCATTAAATAAATTGCGTTTACCTTTTTAAACCCATGATTTATTTACACTTTCGCAATCCCTAGCTTTGTTGGAAACCGTTAATATGATATTCTATTTCCATCCTGCAAATGTATGATTAGAATCCAATGATACTTCTTAATCTTCAGAAAGAATCCATGCGCAGTAAACTGATACGAAACAGACCCCTTCGCAGTCCCTCCGAGAAATCATGTTGAATAGGGAGCTCGCTTAATGCTCAGTATATTATAATTTGAAGCATGATGTTGGGCGAAAATGGGCTTCTTCTTGCAGTCTCCTTTTACATCTGGCAGATCTCAAAAGGCGTGTGTATTCCGAGTGGAAAGGGGGTCCGGGGGCGGGCGGTGGCGGATGCCCCGTGGGCGGCGCGAGGGCGGCTGCTGCTGGTCCTCCCACTGCGGCGGCGGAAGGAGGTCGCGAAAGCGGCCCGCCCCTTCGCCCGCCACCACACACCTTCAAAACTCCTTCAGGGCGAGACGTTCCCCTTCCTCAGAATAAAGTTAACCTTTACCAGGGGCGGATCCAGAGACGAATTTGGGGGAGGGGGATTCCAAATGTTTTGGTCGAATGTGTCATATTACAGATTGTGTAGAATGTCGCCGGCTAAACTCGGCTCATGCTTGCGATACGATTTTATTCGTTTCAATGATTATCCGAAAATATTTTTGCTTAAAAGTTTCGTAACTAGTTAAAACTAATAGTTACGGATTTTTTGGGGAGGGGGAGATTTACCCCGTTTCCCTCCCCGTGGATCCGCGCCTGACTTAAGCTGTATAATTTTTATTCAATTTTTGGTTCAAAACTGTATACGAAAATGAAGTTCCGTTTTACTCTGTTGTGAAGTGAAGTCAAATGAAGCCAGTTTATTCGTGTTGTATGGAATTTTAATGATTTTTTTCTTATTACATATAGTGCTAATTTTGTGAAGTTGAATATCGCATGGTGCATCGTCTGTCCGCTACATCCGTTTCCAGGCATTTGATTTTGTGTTGTATCCAAAATGTATAGTTGTGATGACTTTTTATATTATGGTGATTACAATTTTTAAATTTTCGAAACCACAATTGAACTAACATCAAATACTCACCAAACCACTGCAAAATATCACGTCATGGTGGTGTCAAGTATCCAGAGTGCTGTCATTATTGCTGTGTTCAAATTGTGCGAATTTTGTGCAGAAAAATTAAGCAAGAGTATTTTTTTCCAAACAAATTGTGATCAAACTTGTCGGGCGTGATTTTGTAAAAGCGACATTGGATACAAATTCTACATGTAAATCATGTTAGTCTTTTGCGTATCTTGGAACGACATAAAAGCAACGATAAATCCATTGAAGAAAAAAATATTTCGTGAGAATACATAGGAGAGGATATAAAAATGATGATAATATAATAATAATAATAATAATAATAATATTGATTTTAAGAGACTTCAGGACTTTGTCATACATATGACAGTGCAAAAATCTTTTTGGGAAAATACTTCTGTTGGATTAATCGCAAGCTACTACATAATTTAGACATCTTCTTTCCATGAAAACTAAAATCAGAGCGTTTTAAAATAACTATTAAAATTAGTTAAGTCGGGAATGTATTCATTCCATTTTATTCTATTTTTTTGTAAATCCCTCTTCCACCATGCTCGATTTTAAAAGCACAGCGAATGGACCGCGAGCGCTTTTGGTATCCTGGCGTCCCACTGTGCGACGCCGCGTCGCGGATGTGACAGCTGTCGTTCGCGCCACGAAACGCTGGGGATATTCAGCAAAAGAACCGCGCTTGCGAAAAGCAGATCGCTGCCGCGGAAGGCCGGTTGGCCAACGCTTGACTTGCTGACTCCGCTGCCTATGTGCCTGGTGGCGTTGCTCCAATGCGCCTGAGTTTCTTTTTCTTAGCCTCCGCTTCTTAGAATGATCAACGCTCGAACTCAAAAAGACTTGTAATATTCTACACGAGTTCTCAAATGCGAAAGAAAGAAAGATTAGTCATTTCCGAAAAATCATTAACATTTACAAATCTCCACATCTTATTTATATTACTTTAGCGAGAAATACTGTTGGTGACGAAGTTGTTGTCTAAACTCTGTGTGCTTGATAGAAAATTTTGTGTTACATACGTTTGAGTTGAAACAATCCTTTAATCGACGTACTCTAAATTCTATTGATCAATAACCAATATATCAGTTAATATCAATATATGTGTGTAAAACCTGACAAACAGTGCTTAAAAATTTTAAACATCGAAAACACGGATTGAACGAAAGAAAACGTCTTGTGAAAGTGAAGAGAATGTGCCAAGGATCGGCTCCAGCATTTTCCACAATGAGCGAGAAAACGTGTGAATTACACCACGATACCCCAACTCCCTAAGGACTCTGAAATTCGGTCTTAACATAGCGTAATATCGAAAATGCAACTGAATACATTCGCCATACTAAAGCATTAGATGAATAAAGAAGTAAATTACTTCCTTTATTAATTATAAACTACATACAACAACGGGTTCCACAACGGGTTCCTTTTTTCCAAAGGTTTAAAATAATTAAAATACGATAGCTGAAGGCCTTATGAGAATCCACGGCAAAAATAATTTTAGGTAGATTAAGCTCTAATAATTTATGTTAAGCATGTGTTTATTAAATACGCATTACATTACAGCAAACACAAAATTTCTTCTTGTCTTGTTTTCATATTTCGCACTCTCTATTTCACATTATAACTGCTGGTATTGAAAAGGTAATTTAACCGTATAAAAGCACTTCAAAAAGTTCTCTGTATGAAAGATAGTGACGGTTTCCTTCTTGGTGAATTTATGGGCTATTGTGGTATTATATATTAGAAGTGTGCACGTTTGGCAAAATGTTCTTTTATTCTCTCAGTAAAACATACATTTTATCTGACCTTGAAAGCTAATATTTTAATTATGCTTCTGGAAACGTAATTTATTATCATCATCTGAAACCTTGAGTAAAACAGCACTATAAAATGCAACACGAGATTTTGAGTTCAACTTGGATTGGCGGTCAAAACCTTTATACATTAGCGCCACTTGGCGTCATTTAATCAATCTGCCATTTTCAAAGGTTTGCACGCAGAAGAATATCGCAAAGAAAAAACTTACAATATTATTGAAATCACTGAACTCTCACAGCTTACCTTGACTATTTTCCCGCGCAGTGAAGAACTCAATCGACTGAGTTTTTCTCAGAACCAGCAATACCGCTGACTCTACAGACACTTTAATCAGGACGGTTTAGGGTTCGAGTCCCGACGTTGACGGATTTTTAAATCTTGCTGTATTGACAAGTGGAATTCAGCCGCTGTCTGGAGGAGAATTCTAGCGCCGGGTGCTTTGATCGGTAGTTTTCCGTGGTTTCTCCGATCGACACCAAGCGAATGTCAGAGCCGTAAAAAACAGAGCCACAGACCGCGTGCGATCTTTCCTTTCTCTTCGTCGTCCTACGCAACCCCTTCCGCTTACACACCAATCCCTGCACTCCAATATCACACATCGGGAGACAATTGGGAGCTTAGCGCTTGCTCTGGCTGGGGCGGTACCCTGCTGGGAAGAAATGCCTGGAGGAGGAAATATCCCGCAAGCTGACTTGTAGGTCAGCGCCGGATCGCACCATCCAGCGGGGGAGGATCACCTTCACCTCCAGAGATAAAACATGCACTACACTAAAGGGAGTAATGACTGGAGCAGTTGAGTGTCCGGAAACATCACTCAGTCGATCAAGAACTCAAGAGGGAAGGAGTTCTCCCCTTTCTACCATCACCACCCCTCGAGGCGCTTATGACGTCGCCTTCAGACTCGAGTGATCTGGTGATCGGCAGGTCACGAGATCAATCCCGGCAAGGTGCCTAATATTCACTTCATGTGTTGCTGTTCAACTGCTGTGATAGTTGGTTTCCTCGGTTTTATTCATTTCCAGGCGAATTCCAGAGCAGAAACCTAAAAAACAGTAAACGGGCCGAGGGAGATCTTTCTTTCTCAATCTCTCCCCAGCATCCCTTCATCTCCCCGGTCTAGGAGCACCTTGGAAGAGTACTACCCATTTTAATCCACCTTACCATAACTATAATACACCGACGGAATCCTAGTGGATCCAGCAAATGCAAGAGAAAAAAGGAAAATTGTAGCATTCTCAAATTCTCAGACCGGGAGCGGTAGCTCAGTGCATCAACTGATGTCACTGCAGTCCCTCTGACCAGGAGGTCCTAGGTTCGAGTCCTGACGGCCACAGGATTTTCGACACTAGCTTTTCAGCTTTCCTTCCTCTTCCTTGTCCTATCCTCTCCCTCACACACACACTTACACTAACATGCACTACCTACCACATATTCTGGGAGACCGGTCGGGAGCTTAGAGCGTTCGGCTGGCGTGCCCCGCTGGTGGGAGAGTCCTGGTTAGGGGAAACCCCGTTAGCCGACGGTAGGTCGGCGCCGGATCTCGCCATCCAGCCAGGGAAGATCACCGCCATCTCCCGAGGAAAAACATGCACTACACTTACGGGGCTAATGACCTAAGCTGTTGACGCGCCCGGAATCACTACCCAACCAACCAAAAATCAAATCCTCAGAACGCCATTCCAATGCAACACGGGCTGGCTGGGAATTCGACGGGAGAGGTGGCGGTGGGGGCGCAGTGGCGTGAGCAACGCGCCGATCGCGTGCGTCTCCTCCGCGCGTTCGGCGCCGCGCCGCACAAATGAGCGCGACGGCGCGAGATCCGCTCGCTGCGAGTGGAGCGGAGCGCCGCCGGCCGGCAGGCAGGCGTTCAAGGGCGGGCGCGCTGACAGCTGCCTGCGTTGCCGCGCCAATTAGCATTCGCTCTCGGATTCAGGAAATTATCGGTTCGGTTTCACTCGGCGGCGCAGATGGGTATCAACCACACCGTACAACGTGTTTCTTCCCACAAACGAAATATCAACCACAATCACGATACGAAACGGCGTTTGAAGGGGGAGAACGGAGAATGGCGGATTGAGGAAACATTTGTCTTGGGATTGCAAATTGCTGGATCCCACTGAAATGGTGTAGAGGAGAGAAAGGTCTTCCATATTATTAAAGGAGTGATCATACTTAGTAAGTTAACTGAGAACAATGCTAGATGCGAATTACTAAAGGAAACACTAAACTACGCTGCACAAGAGTAATATTAGCGTTGGAGAATATTCCACTCAAATTACACGAAAGAATATCCCCATTAGAAATTTATATTGTTTTATCCTCTCATGCTGAAAACATTGATATGCCATTTGTTAACTTCAATAGTTAACAAGACTCAAGCGTTCGTAAAGAAAATAATTTTACTTTGGAATTTTACGCTTTAGATGAAAAATATGAGAACCGCGTCCAAAGATGCTATTTTGCATAGTTTATCCCATTTGTTTCAAACTTGCATAGAACAAACGTTATAAAAAACATGTTTATAAAACAATGTATCTATCTAATATCACAAGTGAACCAGTCAATAACAATTTTGAAACAATGAGATTAATAAAAATAAAACACTTATTTAACAGATTAAAATTCACAAAAAAAAGTGGGTAAATTAAATTGAATAACATTTCTTCTTTGCTACTTCGAAACAAAAACGTGCCACAAACTACCGCTTGAAATGCGAAACATAACAGTAGCCCAAATGAAGGGTCTGTCACAGGCCCAGACATTTCCCCCAGCTTGTGCCACCGACAAGAGCGACCCAGAATCTCGCGGCCGTCACCTGAGCAGTCTGTTCCATGTTGCTGCCTCAAACAAATCGCGGCGGCGGCGGCGGCGGCCGTGCGTCTTCTGTCAACGACCCGACAGCCGACGGGCGCGCACTTCCACGAACGGAACTCGACGCTCGACAGCTTCCAAACGGAAGGCCTAAAGCGGGGCAGCGGGCTCTGATGAAAGACGTGACTCGTAACTCTCTGTTTATCTCCATCGTCAGAATTGATTCAGATGACTTTGTTTGGTCAAGTGGAAATCGCTCTGTTGAATGAGCCCTCAATGTGTGCTTGTTACCGCAGCAAAAAAAGAACAGTTGATGTAACTGGGCTTTTAATTTTTTGCCCCGGAATTCCTTCTACAGAGGAGACGTTTCACTGCGCTTATAGTGTTAAAATACCGCATCAACTGTACGTCTAGTTAGTTCGGCAATAAAATCTACAATTCATTTTTTGTATATATATGTAATAAATGTTTCATAATAATTTTTGGGTCGCCCTATTTAGCGCAGACTGATCCAGCAGCAACCGCTCTGAGCGGAAAGAAACGCTACATGGGTGGTTGGGTTCACCACGAGATTCGGATGTGAAAAGCAATAGCAAAACACTACACATCGCACAATAACACTCATAATATCATCATTAACTCATACTTGATGCTGCAAGACCTCAAACCAGCAGTAAGTCTGGATTTTTTTCTGAAAATGATCTATTTTCAGAAAAACAGCAAGTCATTGTCTTTAAATATTAAATGCTCAGTTACACAGACCATTTTGTTGAATTTCTTCACCAAGACACTATTGTAATACTAATACGTAGTAACATAGGCGAGAAAAGATTTCGAGTTCAATCATTCGCGACCTCTTGTTCAAAACCACTAGTATGGAACGTGTTTCGCTTTTTGCTCGTCCGCCGTCCCGTATTTAGGACATCCTGCACGTGATTATTACCGCGTCCACGATCCAGGTCGGGCAGTCGAGCTGTGTGATGATCAACAGTTTTTTCTCCCTTTCTTGGGGCAATTACGAAGAGGAGTGCACTGCAGGTGCCTCCAACCGCATCAAAGCCTCTTTCTGTCCCTTTCCTACCTCTCGTGGACTTTTTATTTTATTTTGTGTGCCGAGCAGACTTAACTCGCTCTTTCACTGCTCTCGCGCAAGAAAAGGGGAGGATTTGCGCTGCTGAGTGCGTGAAAACGAAGTCGTGTAGCTCCGGACACGGGTCTCCGCGCTTCAAATTGGGCGGCACCTTGACGTGTCAGTCCACACAAACAAACAGTTGACTGTGTTTGCTCACGTCCACGAGCCCTCGGCGCAGGCGACGGAGTCAAAGAGAAGAATGCGCGAGTGCAGCTCGTTTCTCATGGCGCAGAGCGCTCCTAGTGGCGGCCGCTCCGAGTGAGCGTTCCAGGCGAAGGTAAACTCCTGTGCTTTATGCGTCTCGCATGAAGGTGGCCTATAAAAGGTAGGTTGACACGACCACGGGCGGTTTCTGAAGCGATAGCGTCACACAACAGCTAACTTCACAAAATACAGGTTTGCTGTGGGATTGTTAGTGTAAAATTAAGTACAATTATTACAAATTATACTGCATGGTTAATGATGTTCCATAAAAAGAGGGAGTTCCATAAAATCTCGGAAGGTACTGTATAAGACTGTAACTAAAAAAACTAAGTTATTCGGTCCACTTTCTTTCCACGTGGAAATCTCTAATGGAGGATGTGGGTGGTATTTCACTGCATGTCGAGCAAACCAGACGGCTCTTGTGCCTTTAATAAAATCCTTTCACTTGTTATTGGCATCTGCTTCAAGTTAGACAGGAAGTTGAATTAGACACCATTCGATTATGTTAATTTCACATATCTCTTCCTACTTTCACGAACTCGACAAACGCCCACAATAATGGCAGCCTAAAATTTCTAACAAAGATACCAATCAATGTGGTAGTTACATCATCAGCACCCTTTCTCAACTGTCCGTTAAACGATCAGCTCTCTATTTTTGACATACCTTGGTCATCAACAATTTCCAATCTCGAAAGGAAGGGTCGTGGGTTCGAGTTCCGCCTCAGGCATGGTTGTATGTTTGTGATTGTCCATTCACCCTTCATCATTTCATACTTCATGCCCTTAGGGGTAAAACCCCAGGAGTGTAAAAATGGATTCGGCTTAAAAAAGTACTGATCCTCCCCCATCCAAAAAGGTCACGAGCACTAACCCCGGAGATAATATGACTGGGCCCCGTGGTACAAGTTGCGCGTTCGGTAGTCCTAAAATAGCCGATTGCGACAAAAAATAATAATAAAATAATATATAACAACTGTAAAAGAATACTGAAAGCAATTTCAACTCAGAAATGAAGCATTTCGATCATAAATGCAAATTTTTTTAAAAAAGTAGTAACTGAAAGAAAACAGTAACAAAACAAATGAGATATATGAATTTCGATCAGGTATTTACAACTTGAATCATAAATACAAATAGTAAGTGCGAGAAAGTAAATGAATATAATTGTACAAAAATAGTATTTCTGTAATATTCGTGAAACATCTTGCACAGAGTAAATATTTTTCTTCTGTATGCCACATTGTATTTTGTATTCAATAGTGTCCTATTGTTTAACAAATACATGAAAATATAATCATTTGAATTTGAAAACTAGACATGTAAGAAAATAATTATCAATTCATAAAACGATCTGTCTGAGACTACTCTCTCAATTTTATGTCGTTCTTCTAGTAAACAATCGAAGTGAATTTGCTGTCAAATAGTCATCTTTTAATCTTCTTACCAAAACTCGTTAGGGTTTGTATTTTCAATCAAATTTTTAGATCTTTAAACGATTTTATTCATTCCTGTTTCCTCGAAACACTGACTTAAAAATCTGTCTTTGCTGGTGTCCGATAAATAGGCTGTCCTGTGTTTTGGCTTATCTCGCCCATCAGCTCCGCTTGTCAACGCGTGGCCCCAAGGCGGTCGCTTGACGGACTCGTGTAGGCGATGCCCACGCGCGTTGCACTGCCTACTCGCTCACAAAAGTGCTTATTAATTATTCCATATGACTTGCAAACGAAAAATGTTGCCTCGCCGCGTTCAGGTGCCCATAAATCAATTCGGAACCCGTGATAACTACTTTTTCTAGTCATTTGCATAGGCGTCAAGGTGGAGATATAAACTTGTTTTCTGACTTTTAGCGGTCCGCGAGCTAAATGTAACTACAGTAGCACTTACGAACGGTTTGAACGGAATACGAACGGTTTGACGGCGGATCGATGACAGCAGAACAACTTTATCAGCTCCGCGTGGAATTGTCTTCCAAAAAATTTGAGATATGACTCTCGTGACCAGAAGTCTGAAATTTATAAAATTAACGCATCATTAATGGTCCTTAATGCAATATTTTTTATCTGATCATTGCATCAACTTAAAGCACTTGGAAAATACCTTACGCATTAAAAGTATACGATAAATATTGTGAAGACAGTTCCAGAACGCTACGTGTCTAATTGTTCCCCCTTTAAGAATACTAATAGAAATATTATTCTTGCAACACATTATACAAAGACTTAAGACCTTTAATACTAAGAAATTTGATTCCAATAGTTGTTGAGTACTGAGCATGTCGGAGATGTGAACATGTCAAACGCAAACAGAAGAACGAGTGTGTTACTCTTTTGTTATCCATGTCACGACACATGCTTGAAGAATCAATGGCCCTTCCAAATCGAACGCGGTGTTGATTATTCCACACGATCTCTAGTTGACACACCGTCTACGTAACATCGAACCATCAGAATGACGTCATTCTGTTTCGGGCTCTCCTCTGGGAATGACAGCTGTCGGCAAGCAAGGTGATTCTACGAAGAAAGAAAATGGAAATACGAAAGTATAATGTTTACGTTCGGTTCCTCATCACAGTCAAGCCGTCATGCTATCAGAAGAAACATTTGGTTGCAGTCACGCGAGAAGCCTGGGGAGTCTTAAAGTTCATTCGTGTTTTAGGTTTTCAAACAAGATACATTTTAGAAAGTGGATAACATTATGTCTTCATTTTAGTGCCTTAATTTTTGTTGTTCATACATATCAGTTAACTTATATAAATATTACAATTGCGCAAACTTTTCAAATCGATTCTTCTCTTGAATACCTATCGTACTAGAGTCTAGTACGATACGTATTCAAGAGAAAATCGATAGTCTAGTAACTAGACTAACACACAATGAACGAAGGAAGATGGTATTATAATAACTACGTGCATGTGTACCCCAACATGTGCACCCCTACGTGCGTGCTTGCGGATAGCTCATTGGTCAGCGTGCTCGCTTTCCATTACCCGACCCCCAGTTCGATTCCCGGTCGGGCAAGATTATAATGCGCGTTCTCCTTGCAATGTCCCAGTATATGATGCTATGTGACGAAGAGAAAACTCACTTTTCAGGTTGAGAAGACTAGCACACGGGGTGGGAATGCCTACGTACTAACCGCACGTACCCCACAACCCATGGCCGCGAGGTCGGGACGCCGCTGGCAGGCCCACGCTTCGTCAGAGGCTATTGCGCCGAAGTACATACATGTCTACCCCAACGGGGCAATCTTAACGTAGTATTCTGGAGTACATAAACTGCAGTCAGAAGAACACATTTTCTTTAATTACTATGTTCCAAATCTCTTGAGGCAAATGTTAGAGTAATTTTCGGATCACGAACATTTTTCTCCATTACACCTCCGACTCCTTCCCTCTCAACCAAGTACAATAAAAATCAAGTACTGGCACTAAGAAGGGTGTTAGCATGTTTATTCATAAAACTAATGATGCCACAAAATAATACTGACTTTCTCGCACTGGTTAGTTTTCTAGTCTCTTTAGTCTAGACTAGTTTTGAGGGTATTGTCTCACCCTCTTCCCAGCTGCAACCAATCGGTGCCTAAAAGACATCTTTTACATTTTCACATTGTTTGATCCCCTAATGGAAGAACCGACATATGTTAATAGTTGTTAACAGTCAGTCATAAACAAACGGACGGACGTTTGCCATAAACCAATTTTTCGGAATCGAAAACCCACAAAATGTGGATTCTGACTTCACAACGTTTTAGAGAAAGTAATTTACTTTATAAAGGAAGAAGAATAACCCACACTTTCTGTCAAAAAATCGCCGTTTTTGCTACAGCATTATAACTTACATACTATATACTATGTATGTAGTATGAGAGAAAGTAAAATGGTCCCGTCAGCTACTCATCCGTACATCTGTGAGATCCGCAAATCAGGTAGATTAAAGAATAGGTCAGGACAGTGCGTCTAATTTGATTAGACACGGAAAAGAGATGTGATTGAAAGGTGGCCTCGTGCACGCTCCTTGCTAATCAATGGCCAGGCATCGATCTAAGCGGCGGCGTCCGGCGCGCCCATGGCGATCCGACCGCGCCCTGACCCTGCGCCCACTGCACACTCGTATTTGCATATCGATTGCTTGGGCCAGGGGTCGGCAAAGGACGCGTCTTCCACTATTTCCGTTTCTTTCTGCGGCTCCTACAAAATTGTCCTGTGCGTGTACCTTTAGAAGACGAATACAACTTTCTTAGAACTCCCTAAAATGGTATATTGTCTGGGGACTGAAATTACTCAGGTTTTTTTTTTTTTCTTTAAAAAATAACTAATAATGTCAAAAGTGGAGGAATCAGTTGTTGCGAGTCGATCACACTATTAACTAATGATGAGTATTTCTAGCGATATGCCTGTGAAAGGACTACTTTTTTTGACTAAAGGTAAATCAGAATAACATGAGAATTTTTGTTTAGATTTGTCACAACAAATTGAGAGTAACTAAAACGCAATGCATGATTCACGTATTAGGGTCTTCAATAAATATTAAATATTCACTACATAACATTCAACATGAAAGTTGTAACTGGTCAATCCCACAAGAATGTTTCGACGGAAAGATGCAGCGGTCCCGAAAGTACGAGATCAGATAACAAAATGCAATTTTTAGATTATCTACTTTAAGAAAAGATTTGTTACCTTATTCACCTTTAATTGCAAAGTAATAGATAATACCTCGCAGTCTTGATTTGAAAAAAGGGTTTGCAAATCAACAAAAAGTGGCGCTATCCCCTCAGCGCCTAGCACCTGAAATCGGGGTCCGCGCATGCAGAAAGTAATTCCCCCGTGAGTGAACGGAAACCCACAAATCTCGCTCGTCGTCAGTGGAGCAGCAAGGTCTGCGTGCCGCGCGGGCTGTCGGCGGGAAACAGAAGCTCATCAGCGCCGCACGCGTGCGTCTTCGTGACCGCTTCCCTCCGCGCAGCACGCGCGGGCGCCCACCCCGGGCGGTCACGCCGCGAGCCACCCGCCCCGGCTGCGTTGCCAGCCGCGCTCCCACCAACACCACTGCCTTCAAGGAAGGTGATTTATCGTGGCGGTCTTCTGAAAATTTTCGGGGTTGGTTTTCTAGTCAATCGGGGAACGTCAACTGCTTAGGTTATTAGTCCTGTATCGTGCATGTTTTTTATCGCAGGAGGTGGCCGTGATCTTCCTTCTCTGGGATGGCGCAGGATTTTCGACACTAGCTTTTCAGCTAGGTCAAATTCAGTCGCTGTCTGGAGGAGAATTCTAGCGGCCGGCTGCTCTGATCGGTAGTTTTCCGTGGTTTCTCCGATCAACGCCAGGCGAATGTCGGACCAGTACCCTACCAAAAGGGCCACGGACCGCGCGCGATCTGTCCTTCCTCTCCCTTGTCCTATCCTCTCCCCTTACACACACACTAACATGCACTACACAACCACATATTCCGGGAGACCGGTCGGGAGCTTAGAGCTTGTCCCGGCTGGCGCGGTGCCCCGCTGGTGGGAGAGTCCTGGTTAGTGGGAAACCCCACTAGCCGATGGTACGTCGGCGCCGGATCTCGCCATCCAGTGGGAGAAGATCACCGCATCTCCCGAGAGAAAACATGCACTACACTAAAGAGACTAACGACCGAAGCAGTTGACGCGCCCGGAAACACGAAAAAATCAATCAATCAATTCCTTGTCTGGGTGGCGAGATCCGGCGCTGACCTACCCATCGGCTTGCGGGGTTTTCCCCAAACAGGACCCTCCCACCAGCCGGGCACCACCCTTGCCGAGACAAGCTCTACGCTCTCGATTGGGTTTCCGACATGTGTGGTAGTGTATTGCGTGGAATGACCCATTTGTTACGGTACTGCTCCGGGATTCACCAGGTACTGATCGAAGAAACTACGGAAAACTACCGATCAGAGCAGCCGGCCACTAGTACTCTCCTTCAAAGAGTGGCTGAATTCGGCCTACGTATGTAGCCAGAGGCGAAAATCTTGCCACCGTCGGGACTTGAACCCCTCGACCTCCCGCTCGGAGGCAATGCAATGACGTTACTTGATGCATTCAGCCACATAAGCCGGTAATAATTTTGAGGGGAGAGGTGGGTTTGGTCGCTGTAATCTCTCTCCTTTTGCCATTTCCCATTCCGAATTGACCTCCCTTATCATGGGACATGTTATCCCGTCACCCTTTCACAGTTTGACAGTTCAATGGCTGGAAGCATCGAGAAGTAACCTGAAGGCCTGTTTTGGCTAGTAAGCATGTTTCATATTGGTAATGCAAAGATACCACGAAGATCTATCTCGGCAAATATTATTTGTACAATTGTAGCATTAATAGACTTTTTCTCGCATTATAGCTTTGGCCTCATTACTTTCAGGTTACTTTTATTGAATTATACGTATTTTGTGGTCGATAGTAAAATTATTGAAAAAAAATTTTGAATAATATCGTCAATTTTTGGGTAGTGTCCGTTTCCCTCCTGAAGTTTTGAAGTTTACTTCTGTAGTATTCTACTCTTAATCCTGAGATGCAGCTATTTCTTCACGCATGTATTTCAATCATTCCTCTCTCATAAATTAATGAGTAATTGTTTTTACACGTTACATGTTCGTAATATTCGTCACAAATATTACATATGAAATTAAAATTGAATATTTTTTATCACACATTGGTTCATCTCATGATCAATGCTTACATTTTGTCCTAATAATTGACAATATAGTTCTCGTATTTCTCTTTGCACGTGTTACATTTCACCAAATTTACGAGCAAATATTTTCGAGGTCTCTCTCGCGCGGAACGAAAAACAATGTGGCAACATCGAACCGCGGACCGCCGTAACGGGTGCCACCGCACGCCAGAGCGCCCGCCACGCAGCAGCGCGATCAGGTAGCTAATTGCCAGCTGTTAACGAGGCGGTTTGGGGGCAGCGCGATTGGATGCATCAGGTACGGACACACAACACCACCACCCACCCCACCTCGCGCCTCGTCCCCCGAACCACCCCACCCCTCCACCCACTTCTTTATTACCCCTATTTTTTAAATTTTTATTTTGTGTAGGATTTACTTACAAAGTTTAGTTTACATGAAACTCTTCATTTGTATAGTTGACTTATATCTAATTCTTATATACTAACTCTAAACTACAATTGACGAGGGGACTCACCGAGCACCTCTAAAAATTACTGAGGTTTGAAAAAATGTTGAGAAAAGAATGAACTGGATATCTGTTTTTTATTCTAGTTGGGTTTTCATTATATTTTCCTAAATTTATATGTCTATCATGATTGATGAGGGTTAGATTGGAATAAAAGTTATTGGCAAGAAAGGCTATGTGATGTGCGATGGGTTTTAGGTTAAGTTCGTGGTGTAATTGCTTGTTGGAAATGAACAATTACCCCTACTAGCCAGCCGTCTCTCTATACATCACTGTCCTTCATCGCGTCATGCCGCCCCTTTCTACCTCTCAACAAGTCACACCGCCTTGCACTGTTCTCAGCTTCTGACATCGCCCCAGTACGTCTTATAGGGTCCCCCTCCTCCCACATCACCTCCACCGCCCTTCACCATCCTACACCACCCCCACTGCCCCAGGATGCCTCACCGCCCAACACTGAGCCGCCGGAACTGTTAGGCGCCGTTGTTTTTAACGGTTGCTCGAGTTTCGCTCTTCTATCTGGTCCAGAACTTCATGGTTCCTCGCTGCTCTAAGACGCAACGATGCATTGCTCTCCGTTGATGAAAGTTGGTGCAATGACGACTACCTACATGTCGATTTGAAGATTTGGAACCCTCTATCACGTAATATTTAATATTTGTTGTAGCCTTAAAACAAACTTACATGTTTCTCTTCCGATTATCAAACGGAAATAAATTCTGAATATCTTAAGCACGTTATGAATTTATCAGAAAATGTAATAAAATACTATCAACACACCAAAATTAAAAATTACGATAATAAATATGTGTAGCATTAATATCGTGTAGCTAATATGTGTAGCAAATGTATTGTAAAATGTTTTCATTAAAATATTAAATATTTAAAAAAATAACATTTGCGTAATTATTTTTCAGAGATTGAAATATTCAACTAGTCAGGTTTTCATTTAATCAACATTCATTTCATATAACATATATTATTTGTAGGAATACAAATTTTTCTAATTCCTATTACTCTAATAGTGGCCCTAATTCATTAAAACATCATTTTAACAAAATATGGCTGTTGAGAATCATTAAAGTTACAAAAACTAGTTGCAACGACGAGATTGCCTGGTTACTCATTAATATAGATTGATAGTCTGCTGGGTGTTATTTCAATTTTAATGTTCAAGAGTATTTCCAAAACCGAAAGCCTTCTTTCAATTTAGCTAGAATCAATTTTGTTATAATTAACCCCTGCATAATGGATGTTCTGGAAACGCTACACAGAATTTAGTTAATCTCCGCCTCTTCGTCGGTGTAAACTTCATGCAACACGCGCAGCGTACGGTCATCTCGCCAGAGTGCACATCAATCATAGCGTCTGTATAATGAGAGGCCGGAGAGATTTGCACTCCCAAAACTATCAAGTTTATTACAAGGGCCATAAACCCATGCATTAGGATATTGCTTCATCACGGCTGGGGACTAAAAAGTAGCTACCATCAGAACACATAGTCCCGTTGTTGATGTCTATAATTTTTCATGTTTCTCTGTTCTTGTTTTTTTCAGGCACATCAGCTCTCCGAAGATGCAAGTTCAACTGATTGCATCGTGGTTTCAACCCACCCTGCACTTCATTCTGCAAGCCTACCCAGTGATTCACAATGCTTTAAAGCGATCTCATGCGAAGCTAACTACTTCGCCATATTTCTTCTCCTTACGATTCATTGCCAACTCTGCAGAAGTGTTTTTACCTTAAATAGTAAGTTCACGAGAAGATAATGAGACATTTCGAATCAGAAAGTCAGACGTGTATTTCGATCCTAACGATCTCAACAGTTCTTCACAAGCTTCTGCAAAATTTGTTTTAGTTCAATGGACATTAAATATCTAGACTCGTTTCATCTTCGCACATTTGCCCAGAACATGCGCGATGAAATATGAATGACAAAGTAAACTACATCACATTTTATCATTAAAATCTAATTAGGTCTACGCATATATAAATTTTATTGTGTCAATGACAGAAAAAGTTTACAAATTATTATAAACACATACATATTGATCTCGTCCATGTTCGATACTCTTACTTACAAGTTCATGTTTGTTAGTTATTTACGGTCAAGTGTACGTATAACTTAACACTTATAATTTAACATACATTATAATAGCACAGCCCATATATTATATTAGAGTACTTAGATCATTTAACTGAACATACAACTGGCACCAAACGAGAAATTCAGCCAATGATCTTAATACTATTACCACCTCATCAAGAAACATACTGATAAAATGAGAGCAATGATCATGAGGCACTGTTACACTATCGCTTAAAAAACAACTGCTATTTAACGAACAGATTCGTGACACCCCTGTCGTCTCTGACATAGTGACCCTATCTTGAATCTGGACGCCTGGATGATTTCCCTGCAAAATGACTCACGTAGGTAGGGTGTGTTTACCACGTTTGATGCGTATCACATACTGTAACTTAGTGTAGCCCATATTATGGAAACACCAATAAAACAGCTCAAAGGAACAAAAACTCCTCCACTCGCACGAGATGATTCAGAAACTGAAGAATATAGGCATAGAGCGGCAATCACAATCACGAAATGAATTAAACAATCTAACGAACGCAGACACTGGTCAAGAGTTATTTGCCAATTTTTGCGTTTCACACTATTTTTACCACATACTATTATTTTTTAATTGTAATTTATTTGATACATGAAATGTTTTTAATGCCGCGACAAATCATCATGATATATTTCATTTTTATTAAGTGTTGTTTTTCGGTTTTTCGAATTCTAGTCCAACTTATCCACAGGCCCGCATTAACGCACGGGCCCGAAGGGCCGGGCACAGGGCCCTCAATGTTCAAGGGTCCCTGATAATTCTTAAAAAAATATTTAATACTTTTTTCAAAAAATAACATAAAAAAGTGATTTATGATTAAACTATACGCAAAAATTTGGCACTAGAAAGTAATTTGTCGCGCAGCATTGAATAAAATTTATAAAATGGAATGTTGTTGGTTGATGCGAGAATGACACTCAGTGATGAGTTTCGTTTTTTAACAAAACTTGTCTTTTTATCTGGGGGTGGAAGTTCGGTGAAAGTAAGAATAAGGGCTCCCAAATTAACGCAGGCCCAAGGGCCCCCAAAGCAGTTAAAAAGGGCCCTGATTGTCTAACTTAAAAATAATTAAATATGCCAAAAAAGTGAAATGGTTAAACACTCAAGCATAATCGTTAGTTACCATATTTATTTAAATAAATCCACTCAACTTGAAGCTCCGATTGTAGTTTTACATCTGGCCTTAATAACGTTTTTCCAAACTACTCTATAATACATAACGTACACAAGCAATTCAGTTCGTAAAACGGTTATGTTTGTGGCATGGAAGTAACAATGCAGCCAATTTGTCTTTAATACTCCGGTAGTCGCCATGAATCACAAAATATGTAAAACAGTGTCGATAATGTCACGACAGGCAGCTTTCGCGCCAGCCAGGAGCACCGGACGCTTTCATGCCCTGAGTCACGACCGGACCGCAGCATGAAAAACTGCAGACTTCCTCACGTGAGGTGACTCAGTGACGGCCTGGGCTCCTCCCTGCAATTTTGCGCTCCGCTAATGCAGAGCGCAATGAAAACACTCGTGCGTCTACCGTCACGTGCGTGCCTCACACCCGCTACTTCGGCGACACAGCTCAACCTGCATACGTTTCACAAACGTGTTAAAACGAAAGATAAAGTAAAATATTAATTTTGTTTCAGAATGAAACAATATTCAAAATTACATATGAAAAATACATATGGTTCATACAAGAGTAGCCAGAAACTTCGTATGTATTGTAATTCACATAGTCTCCTGAATTACAAATCGAATATGTTTTCAAAATGTTTTCAGTTTTTAAATTAATTTTTGAATAACGTGAGAATTGAATAAAACAACTTACGTGTAGTATAATAAAACTGTTGTAAGACAATATTTCATCTTAATGCTTGGACAACTTAATCAATTATTACTGAAAGTTATTAATGTTAAATGAAAAAAGCTGTGTATTAAGAATATTATTTCAAATAACGCAAATAATGAGCGGTTGATAATAAGTTGTACTGTGGGAAGTATGAAAATTTCTTATTGTGTAGCTTAATTATAATAGTAATCTTTAAACATTTCTATTATCTAACTCTAACTCCCGGAAAATTAGTTATTTAAGTTGTTTGTTCTTTTCAGTTGCGCGATAAAATTGTATTCTCAAAACATATAAAAGTAAAACTCCTGACATCAACCCGGGATTTCGTGGCTCAACAAATCAGGTGTCTTCTCAGGAAAACAACAAACGACTCCCCACGCAAAACCACCTCATTGAAAAATCGGCAGGTTCCTTTCTCTCATTGTCTTTCCGCTCAAAAACACACATAAAGAAGTGCACGCATACATTGACACACAGGTGGGCGCCCTCACAAAAAAATAAGCACGCGCGCGCATACACAGTCAAACGTGCGCACGCCTACACATTCCCAAGTCCCGCGTGAACACGTAGACTAGCCATGCGTAGGCTTACACATACAAACACACTCATAAGTCCTCGAGCGCGCATTCGCGAACACATACCGCAAGGGCCCTTTAAAAAGCTCTACCTGATGGCAACGGCCTCCGTTTTTAATATTTCTTTCATTTTATTATTATTTTATAATTTCAATTACTATTATAATAACAAGAATTTAAAATTAAAGAATTGGTAATTTCACGTTTCAATTTTAAGCGATTCCTAGTTCAACACATTCTTTAATTTATATTATTATTGTATAATTTTAATTCATTATTATAAGAACAAAGTAGACTTAAAATTAAAATAATTTTTTAGTGAATTGCAAACTGAATTTATATCCAGTTTGACACATTTCAATTTTAGACGAATCCTAGTTCAAGATCAACATTTTATACGAAGTTCGAATTGTTCTTCGCGTAATTGCAACAAATTCATCTTTATTTGTCGAATCATCATGTATTTACTTAATCTTAGTTCAAAATATTGCAAAAACATATGAGCCTCTCCCAAAATTAAAGGCCTTAGGCCCGGGCTTGGGAAGACCTATTGGTTAAGTCGGTCCTAACCACAATTTACATCCACGCACATTCAGTCACACACGCACACACGCATAAAATGCTGGCGCTGTGAGCAGGCGTGCAGAAGCGGGCGTGTCCGCGCGGCGGGGCCGGGTCCCGCGGGGCGTCGGCGCTGACTCACCTGCATCTGGGCGAGGCGCGAGACGGGCGCGCCGGCGGTGGCCACGCGGACTGAGCCGGCGGCGGAGGCGGCGGCCGACGGCGGCGCGGCGGGGCGGCCGCCACGGGGGGCACGCCGTAGCTCTGCTGCACCAGGGCCATGGGGGCTGCAACACACCGGCGGCCACGCCCATTCGTTATCGACTGCCCACTGCCGCAGCGCGCCGCGGGCGGGGGCTAATGATAGGGCGGATCGCACCCTCAAGGACTCGCCGCTGAATATTTCAGCTGGCGCCCCCTACACCCCCCTGGAGGGCACGGGGAGGAGAGCATCGATCTGGAGCGTCTTGAGGACGGATGGACGGGCACGGGGTGGGAGAAGGGGGGATGGCGTTGCACTCGTCATGCCGCATCGGGATTTATGGTCCCGATTTTCGGGCAGAGATAAGAGACGCTAATCACAGCAATATATTCGATCACTGATTAGTCATCAAAAACTAAGACACATCTCTTTTTATGTTTTTATAGTAATTCACGAACGTACGGTAGAAAGCAATGTTTAAATTGTGTGTTGTTCAACTCTAACTTTTCGTAACTCTGTGCTATCAATTACCAAACATTCAATATTAATTGCATCAATTTCCAACGGTTCTGGTATTGATAATAACGATTCTCTCGACATTTTCTTCAGTAATTTTAATAAACACATAATAAGGAAGTAAATTTAATACTGTATCATTTAAAATGAAAGCTTTCCTATTCACAGATTCGAACTTATTCAAATGAATGATGATGATGCTAATTTCCTGTGATCTAATTTCAATCTACACTCGACACTTCACTGAGAAAATGACTTTATTGTTAGAAAACAAGAGAAGAAAGCTATGATTGTACTTGATCGAAACTTGTTTGGTAACACCATTTGCGGGATACTATCAACAACATAAAAGCAATTGTATGGCAGTGATGGTTTTTGACGTGAACATATATCTGTAATCTATCGATTATGTGTCAGGCGATGCAAGCTACTTTGAGAGTTTTAACGAGTTATGTAATGAGCAGACAATCCATTTCGAAACGTTGATGGCTTCTTGTAGCGGAAATAGATAAGAACCTTCTTTTTCAAGTCAAAAGAAAATCAACATTTTAACTCATGAGATTGAAAAGTCTAAATGATTGAATCATAATGTTAGCGCCCCTAAAATAAAATCAAGATGGAGAATGTATATATATGTTGTGTAAGGAAAATATGAAATGTCAACACCTCCAACAAAGTTTAAAATGATGATGCGGAAACAAATTACAGTATGCTACCTCAGATAATTTGTATTTCATAATAATCGACAATTATATTTACCGGTCTACTTCTTATTTCAACCACTACAAATGTAATTATCGTAAATAATCTGATTGAAAGCTTGCTAACTAAGAAAACAAAACTTTGCATGCATGCTTTTCAAATTGAATGTCAATCATGATTTCACTAGTATTTGCTGTTAACACATGTAAATCTCTTTTTCTCAGTCGTATATGAATAGTTAACCCTAGACTTGACTAGAGAGAATATAAAGGAACAAAAGAAAGCGTACAAAAAATCTTTCGTCTTTCGTTATTCTATGATGAGGTAAAATCAACTGAAATTCTATAAAATCGCTTTTCAGTAATTTTCATAGTATAACTCTTCTTACACACCTATTTGTGAACAACGTAGATGGCCTAACATGTGTGTCTTTCATATTACGAATCAATCTAAAATTCTTCCGGTGTTTCACCGGCCTGCATTCAACTTACTGAACAAAAGCAATAATACAAATTGATAAACATACGAATGATATTTATCTTAGGTTTTGTTTAATTAATTTTCATTCAAACATATTGTACAGCTTGTTTTCATTTGTTATTCCGACCAGATAAAGACAAGATTAATTAGAACTTTTCTTTCAAGTTTCTAGAAGCATGAAAAATTTACTAGACCAAAAGATTCGTTTGTCGTATGTGATTTCTACTGCATATCCAAAGTTAATCCGCAATGCCTCAAGGGACAATACGTAATATGATAATACAATAAAACGATAATATGCACGTACTTTTTTCATCTAGAGGAAAGCCAAATTCAATTCAAAAAGGCGTAAGATGCACTCTGTTATTCACCTGTCAGAATAATGATTCATTAAGTTAGTGTTAAAACCTTGTACAAGCCTTTTTACACACTTATGTATATGTTAATAATAAAAGAATGATCTTGCTGTTGTGTGTATTTCTCCAATTTTTGTAAAGCTATTAATTCTGATAATTTTAAGATTCTGCAATACTATCCTTTTCTCTAGCGTCTTATTCAAAGCTGATGTACACTGAGCAGTCGAATTCAAAATATACCTTTCAATATATTTTGAAGACTAATAATGATTGCAAATACGATAACTAACGCTGAAATAGCGGAGTTCATTCCTTTAGTCCGGAGCAAGAAGCCAGAGGGCAACCAAACCATCACGTAATTACCAGAAGAAACGTGTGTCGAACATTCGTCCTCGCTAATCGAACCCCCGAGCAATAAAACAGCGAAAACATCGCAGTGGTTAACAAAAACAAGTGACTGCGCTGCGGAAAAGAGGGCAGGGGAGCATCTGGGCGCCGCCAGGGGCGCCGGAGGGGGAGGGGGAGAGGGGGAAAGGAGGGGGAGGAAGAGAAGCGGTTGCGCAAATGGGACTACCTTAAAGGAAACAGGGCTAATGAAGAGTTTATTGATTTATTTTCCCATCAACGTGGCTTTCATTTAGGACGGCTATCTATCGAGGCGTCCCGTGCCTTGCACCACGCCGACTGCATCCCAGACCATGAGGTGGATATGGAGGGGTCATCGCACCCTTTGCAGGTTTTCCCGCTATAAATATAGTGGAGTAGAAAGGAGATTTCTATCAGCTGTCGAACGTGTTCAATTAATAAATAACAATTAAAATAATTATTGTGGTCGTTTTCCCGTAGCATGTGCAATAAAGCACTAGTCCCCTCTGTTGGGGACCGTTGCCAACTTTCCTCCACAAGAAAATAAGCTATTACTTGAATTCTTTCAAAGTAGCATTCAATACTTTTGATTTTGTTGATGGTATTTTCTCACTCCTTGCTTACAGATGTAGTATGTACGAGTATCCTTTGACAAACGAATAACACACTTTGGTAAACTTCGATGTCTTCATTCGTTTTATTTACACAGTCTAAAACATCGTTTCAGGTTCTTCACATTTTGATTACGTGATTAATGACAAATGGTATAAATTAGATTATCTTGATTCAAATCATCACATTCCCAGTTATAATTTTTACCTCTTGTGTTTTTCTTGGTCCAGTTGCAAAATAAATATTTTAAAAAAATATAAAATTGCATGAAAGAATTCAGGGAAAGGATTCACATACACCAGAGCTTTAGATACGATTCATGTAGAATATTCTTCTAATTGTCTTTATTATAAACTATATAATATTCACTTTATAATAATAATTTGTTTCTAATTTGAAATTGCAGGGTGCGTCGGACAAAATAGATGAAATGCTAATTGTAACATGATGAGAAAAATTAAAAATACATGAACTATATGTAGAAAATAAAATACAAGAAGTATAGATAAATAAGCATTAGAATTCAGTCGATGTTTTTGAAGAACTCTAACACTTCAGAATGCAAAAGTCAAGAATGTTTAAACTCTAGTCATCTAAGTAACAGCATGGGTATTCATTAGAGAGTAAACCTACCAAACTGCTGCTATCGCTCCGAACGCTTTGTCTTTAACGCGCTACGTCGCCACCAGGAAGCTCTTAAGCAACGTCCGCATTCGATAGCGGCTCAAGCGCAATTGATGTCATAATTTTTATATCATTAACTTTAAACCAGAAATTAATGTCATAATTAATCAAAAATGTATTTTGAGATACAAGTATTAAAACATTGCTTTAAATCTGTATGAAATTTTACCCAAATTCTGAAGAGATGATTTTGCGTAACGGAAGAAGTGTGTAGGGGAGGGAAGTTTTAAAATTGATTGTTCATTTCAGGAGGTGTTAGTAAGTATTACAAGTTGTTACAAGGGGAGGAGGAGTTCAGAAAAAACTAAATTGTGTGAATGAGTAAAATGTAACACATTATGTATTAAGCGGCTGTGCCATCATGTTGCGATTGCTAGACCCTCGAATGAATGTATTAACAGGATGACATATGGAAAAATTCTTGACCCATCGTTTTCTATTTCGATCCATAATAAATGGATCAATATTTATTTCTTCATTTATATCAAAAATGAATTCTTGCCGAAAAAGTCAAAAGTTAGCCTTTAAGTGCTTTATGAACCAGAGTTTCAACTGAAATCAAGACATGTAGACAGGAAATAAGCAATTACTATTGTTTGTTCTTAAAGCCTGTTATATTTTTATAATTATTATAAAAAATATCAATCGGATTAAGGCAACATATGTAATGGTAACACGCTCAACAGGTTCGTTCCAAATATTTTGATATAAACCGTGGATCAAGAAAACTGTTGCAAATCCAATAAATTAGTTATGAAATATTTTAATGTTCCCTCGTAATAGATCTTTCATAATTAACTTTAAACGCAAAAGTAAATCCCCCATTACTTACTCAAGGACGTCAACTAATTCGGGAAATTTATTCACACTTCTCTTTTAATATTCATGCATAAATGTATATTAAATGCCCCTAAGATTTAAGTTTCCCAAACAACTGTTTCTCAGTGTATGTGCTATAATTAAAGAGGATGGTTGGAAAGGGTTTACCCTCCCTAACAATGCACATACGTGTACAAAACCGATCAGTGCAAGAATATTAAAAATGAGTAATACACATCCCTCAACGAATGTGTTCTCTCACTGACTTCCAGCAGTGAATGTGTCCAACAAAATCAATCATGTTACCGTGTTTCAGTTTAAGAAATTGAAATGTTATGCAGGGTTTATATTGGTGCTGTTTGTATAATGAACGTGTTCTCACATGCGTCTTTACCCGACGGAAGCAACTTTCTGCATTTGCGAGAAGGGGCCTCGCTCGGAGTACGCTTCTCGACTTCATCTCTAGCGCTGTTTTATAACCCCCTCAAAGGTACACAATTCCATTTACGAGAGAATGAAGTCGTATTGAACTGGAAGTGTGTTCAAACCCCTCCACTTTTCATTACTACACGTAGTACATCTACATTTGAATCAAATACTAAATTACATGAAAATACTATGTTTCATTATCATTGCAGCACTTTTGTTCACACTTCTTATCCAGAGGCTGTGAAGAAATATATTATGCGATGATACACAATCTGCAGTGAATGTGTATGCATTGAAATTTGTGTGATGTGTAAATGTTGTGGTTTGCTTTGCCATATATGTATGGAATACAGTAGGGTTATCCTGACGGATGAATGACGATAAGCGATGAGTGATTATGGAGGATGATGATATGGAGATTGCAGATGAGATACCTGGTGATAAGACGTCCCCTACGTGATCCAAAATACCTTCCCTACGCGAGTCATAATCCCGCAGCTTTTCGTCTTTGCGTACTTGCACGTCGCTCCACGCCCCTACGCCTTCGAGGCAGGCCGAAACAAATGAGGAAGCATAAAATTAAAGTTCAATCTACAAAGTTAAGTTACTTTTGTATGTTCTTTCCAAGATAAACATTAATGCGCATAAAACTCACAAGCAAAACTGAGTTATGGGAAGAAATATTTGAATTCATATGTTCCGAAGACACCCACGTAGGATCCCTACATCATTTCATGCAGTAAATGTCCCCAAATCCGGTCTCCTCGTCTGCATATAAATCTTCGGGGAAGCGTATGCGCCGCTTTAATAACAGGCGGCAGCGACGATGCTGGTGGAATGGAAGCGGCAGTAGTAGCATTGGTGTTGGCGGCGGCGGCCATGGTGGTGGTGGTGGTGGTGGTGATGGTGGTGGTGGTGATGGTGGTGATGGTGGTGATGGTAGTGGTGGTGGTATGGCGGTGGTAGTACGGCGGTAGTGAGCGTAGTGACGGCGGTATGAACGGTAGTGAGGGGTAGTACGGCGGTAGTGACGGCGGTAGTGACAACGGTAGTGACGGCGGTAGTGACGGCGGTAGTGACGGCGGTAGTGACGGCGGTAGTGACGGCGGTAGTGACGGTGGTAGTGACGGCGGTAGTGACGGCGGTAGTGACGGCGGTAGTGACGGCGGTAGTGACGGCGGTAGTGACGGCGGTAGTGACGGCGGTAGTGACGGCGGTAGTGACGGCGGTAGTGACGGCGGTAGTGGCAACCCTGGTGCGGAGCGCAAAAGCAATAAAAAACATCGCGGAGATGCCACAGCTTTAAACGCGCCATCGATTCCGTTCCGCGTCGGGCCCGCCTCCGCAGCGCACAGTGGGATTCCTCAAACTCAGCCAAAACGTAAGTTATCGATCACTGTCTACAAATCGTACGGTGACCCTGTACAAATACTATGTCATATGCAGGTCAGATGGATTTTTTGTAAAGTATTTCTTTTCACTTACAAATGTCTTTATGGTCTCGAGAAGTGCAGTAGTGTGATATTTCCATTTGCTTTTTGTAACATTAACTTTGTATTTTGAGAGCAAAATCCGTATTTCCAGTAATTTCAGTTTTTAAACTATGAAGGTTTTATTTGAGGATCTGTCGATTTAGCCCGCTTCAATGTATTTCATCAGTTTTGATTTTCTACAGTGGAACTTAGAACATCACAAAACAGTTTCGTATTAAGAGTATTAGAAGAGTTCCTAATAATTCATGGTCCACTACAAATATAATACATTGAAATTTTAAGTAAATGTTCTACGATAATCGTATCGTAACATCTTACGATACTTATTTCATAAATAATTCATAACATAATAAACTTTAATCGAGAAACACTTTTCCAACAATTCTAAATTTTGACCGCGAACATTTTAATGACTGAATTGTGTTCGCCCGTATGGGCCTGCGGAGTGGGGCCATAGTGCTGGCAGTCACGCAGCCCGCGCGGCCGCCGCGCCGCTGCGGCCACACGCACGGGCCGTGCCGCGCCGCGTACCACCACGTGCCTCAACTTCGCGCGGCCCGGCTTCCCGAGCGAGGCGCCCGCTTCCCGAGTTTGCGTTGGGAACGGAGGCGCCCCGGGCGGCGCTGGCCCGAACCAATGACGTTCCGATTGCAAGCGAGAACTTCTAGGCGGTCACGTGCTAGCAGGTAATTGCTGGTAGGTTTCGGCTGGTGGAGGGCTCTCAGAAGGGATTGAAGTGTCCGGACATGTGAATGGAGTCTTATTTTTCATTGCAAGGAAAGAAGAATCTAAAGTCACCAACCAAATCTATTTCTCTTCATTTTTTACTGATTTTTACTTTCTCGTATGTCGAGTAATATACATAGTACAAAGTTGTGCAATGCTGTGGAAAATCGATTTTGAGATTTCAACGGAAAATACACGTTTCGAGGTCCCTGATACTGAAAAAGTAGTTATTCTCAAAACGTCCGTCCGCCCCTCAGTCCGTGTCCATCCCTCTGCCCGTATCGCCCGTTGGTCCGTCCGTCCGTCGGTCCGTCCGTCCATCCGTTCTTCCGTCTGTCCGTGCATCTAAACTCTCCGTCTGTCCATTCGGGAACAAAACTCTCGCCTAAACCATTCACTTGATTCACTTGATTTTTCCGAAAATGATCACTGTGTTTTCAATCAAATCCATTATAAATGCAAATAAGATCTCTAAAAAGATTTTTTAATGGGAAATTCAAGGGAAAATTTCGTATTTTACTTTTGTACGCTAATATTAAACGCTACTAAACTCAGAGAATACATATACAGAGCAGAACTATTAACATTTTTCATTAAACGGATCATTAGTGCTTGGCGAACTTGAGACTAAATAGATGAGACATAAATTAAATAGCAAATAATCGTGATTCGGTATATACGAATTGCGTCTTCAGTAGAATAAGATAGAATATCTTGATTCTGCGATGTTTCGTCATGTACAGTGCTTATTTAATTTTCAGCAACGAAGATTGAATCATTTGACCTGCAATTTCTTCCAGTTCCGACAAAATTATTAATCCGAAATTGTGCCTTTAAATTCTTATTTTTCCCATCCTCTGATAACTTTCCTTCTTCAGAGAATAAACTTAACTTTTTTGTTGGTTTTCAATCTCAACTTGCACACTTAAAGAAATGTTGCATCTCTGAACAGCGCAGGATATATTCATCATTTCTGCCCATCCAGTTCGTTCTCTAACACGCTATGATTAAAATGTTTATGAACTAAAAAAGAATTCAAAACATTTACTCTCCATCAATGTGTTTGAGGATGAAGCTCGTGGAGAGGTGTTACAAAAGATCGTCAGTGGTGGCGCTCGTGCGTTCGGCTCTAGTCTAGTGAAAGGCGAGTGGCCTGCGAGCCACTGCAGCGGCAGACAGCTGGCAGTCTTGCCCGAATTATTTCATTATTTTGCGACACCCAGTCAGAGGACGATTAGCAAGGCGGGCAGGGCATTCGGCGCTGTCGAATCGCGCCCACGTGGACGGCGGCGCGGGTACTGGCAGCGTTTCTCCGGCGCTCCCGCATCCGCTTCCGGGCTCTCTCCGTCCTCCTTCCGGCCCGCGCCGCTGCACGCGCTGCCCCCGCCGCCCCCGGTGCACTTGCAGCAACGGCCGTGCATCCTCCGCCTGCTCGCGGTTGGAGCATAAAGATAAACCCGCGCCTGCCTTTCTCATGAGTTCAGAATTGCCTGGGACGTGTGTTAATTTACTTTCTAAAAGCTAGTTTTGCAACTCTGTTGCACAAACTTTCTATTTCGTTAATGTATTTTTTGTTAAAATCATGTTTCTCAAAGTTTAAAATTTTGTAGACTATTCTGAGGTATTCTTTGTCTTATTTCCATTCCATCACGGCTACACAGAAAGTTGCCTTGTTTACAGAGATAATCGTGAGGACAATATTTTGAAATGACAAAAAATAACAACATAAGAACATGAAACTAATAAAATACTTTACACTTGCAATTTGATTATAATACAATTTTGTACACAAAAAAGTATGTAAAAATTGATTAAGCCACGGGATAGTTCCTTCAGAACTTAGAACGCGTCTTACGCTGGCTGTTTATGACCTTTCTTAATTTTTTCACCTTCTTGTAAATAGTTTCTCAACATATGATCCGACAATGTAAAATATTCCATAATATAATATTTATAAATATTTCTCTTCAAATTCAGCAAACCTCAATTAATAAGTACTATTTCACGACAAATAGCATCTTCTTCTGAAAATTTCGTGAAGATGAAATTACTAGATTCATAGTTTCATTTACCTCAACAACTTTCATTCTGCGGTGGAAACGTCTTAAATGTTATAAAACGTATACAATACTCTCTACCTTCATTTATGAATTTCTAGAAAAATATTCAAAACAAATAAGTGTTTTTTTTTACTTTCATAAAATACAAAAAACAAAACGTTCTCCTTAAAATCATGACATCCAGGCAATACGTACTCATCAAATTCTATGACTATCCAACATTTTAGAAACATCATTTGTATTATTATATTGTTACTCTCCACCATTACGTTTTACAAACAAATTTGGAAATAATTGCCAACATTTATCTGAAATTGCTTTACGACACCTTGTTTATTAATTAATGTATAATTTCCAGTAGCGTTTCCAAAGGAGGAGGGGAGGGGCTCATGGGGCTTCAAGCCCCACCCCATAAGCCAATGATACGTATTAAATAATACCATTTTTACTAATTTCCTCGCTGACGAAAGTAATTCAATAAATAAATTATTTAAGTTATAAAAAGATCTTTAAAGAAAACATCAACACGCCTAGACTCTACGCCTGTAGCCCCCTTCTTACACACTCACACACACACACACAAATTGTGGGCGCGCCTCCGATGATTTCACAGCATCGATTGGAGCTCAAAAAAACGTGCGCAGAAGATACTTCTCCCTCTTACGTAACGTACAGTTTTTAATGTTCTTTGACTAAATAAATCTAATCTAAATAAAAATTAATTTTTAATTATTTTTTCTTTCCCTGAATAAAACAATGGTCTCGCTGACAATTTTCAGCGTTACAGCTGTTACAAGTGATCTTTTCTATAGACCTTGAAATCCATGAAAATTCTAACGAATATGTCTGTGTTTTGAAGAACTAAACATAAAGGGTTTTTGTTTTCAGAAATAAAAGTTGAAAACCCGACCAACTTTCATGGAATTCATGTTTTCCTGCTCGAATTCACATAACTTCCTCATTGCCACAGAATTGCCCTTGGGGCACTCCATATCGATCATGAGACCTTGCCTTTGACATTATCGATCCGTTTATACCTCGTGGCCAGTAGTGCAATCAGACACAATGGTGTAGGAATACAATTCATCAACCATGCGAAAGGCGCTCTTTTCAACGGTAATTGATGATACGTAGCAAACATTTGGGAAATAATTATACATTTTTAAATAATACATTACATTACACGTTGCTACCTGTTAGGATTATTTCGATCATTATTGTTATTAATACTATAACTCAAAGGTGTTGAAATGCACAAGGAACACTAAATACACATAAAAATCTAAGTAAGTTACCAACTTACAAAATAAATAAGTAAAAAAAAGTTTGTTTTGTGATGTTTGTCATTTACAAAGGTTTTCGCAACGCGGGAAGACTTTTCTCAGAGATCTCTGAAACATGTAGACAAGATCGAATTAGCGTATGATTTAGGTACTTTTCGGGACATTTTCAAAAAAATAGCTTCATCGTTTTTTATTAAATTTTGTTCTTGGATAGTGTGAAGAACGTTTCAGGAATTTGCAGGTTCATGTTCGTTAAAACCCTAATTTTTCGAAAATTGCAAAGTACAAACTTTTTCGCGTCTTCCCCAGCTAAAATATTAAAGATAGAGTTTTTTCCCCTTCATGAAATTGTAGATTTTGAAATAAAGTTATGACAATTTTTTGAAAATTTGAGTACTTTTCGGGTAGTTTTGCGTGAAAATAGGGCGAGAAAGTACGTGCTGTTTTAGCACCATTAGTTTCAAACTATTCGTATATATACCAGAGAAAAAAAGTCAAAAACATATGCATCTAACATGATCTGCATGTTGCTGTACTCCGTTTTATATGAATGTTCATCTCTGTTAATTCCAAGTAAAAAGCAGAGATTATTAGTTATTGTTACACGATGGCAAACTGCAACTTCTTTCATTTTATCAGCATCTAAAACAGCAAAGTATTCACAACAAAGATCAACATCATCACCTACGTACCCTATCGCATTCACCATCCCCAAGAAATACTAAGCGCCAGCCTCCCAGCGCCGAGGTGCGATCGAAGACCGCTCATTCATCGCCACACGGAGACCAAATCCCGTGGCAGTTTTCCCCGAATTTCCGCCCGGCGCCGGCGGTGGCGGCGTGGCGCGTGGCGCGTGGCGGCAGCAGCGGCCGGCAGGAGCGCGCGTACTCACCGGCGGCGTCGGGACGCGGCGCGGCGCTCGGCGCCGGGTGGCGCGAGCGAGGTTCGATCGGCCGGGCCGGCGGCGGGAAGTAGAACACACTGCCGCCGCCGCCGCCGCCTCCGGCGACGCGAATTCATCAAGCGCGCGGAGGCGGCGCCCACCTCCCCCCTCCCGCCGCCCCTCATCGCCGCCCGCCCGCCGCCACGGCGCCGCCGCCGCCGCCGCGTGCCATTCCTCCAGGCGCATGGGCGCCCCGTTTCCGACCCACCGAGCGGCGCGAATCAAAGGACCTTCTGCCGGAGCTGTTTCTTCCACGCTCGTTTCGTTTTTGAGTTTCTGCGGATCCTTTGCCACTCTTGAATTTCAGTTGATTAGGCTTCCTTTTGTAGTGTTATCGTCCCTATTCTGCTCGTCTCACGGTTTCGGAGCACCAACCAACTGAGGATGCTCATCTTCTCGGCATACTGCCTCCGCTACTCCGCGTTTGGGATTCTTATTTCTGCAAATCCCATACCATGTACGGATACTGTTTGAATCCTGTGCGCTCCTTGCAGTTCTTCCTTTTTCTCCTCTTCTTACCTCGTTCCGTGGCGCTAAGCCGTGCAAATTACAGGACGCTTGTCCTTTAACTAGTGCTCTTTCACATCTACTCCTCCATTCGCTTTCTGATTTCGGAGGATGCAATTCCACCCCTTCATTTCAGTTCCTTTGACCGCTAAGTACCTAGTCCTCTCTTTCATAGCTTGCAACGTTACTGGCACGCCAAGCCATACGAGTTACAAAACGCAATTTCTGGCGTAGTTTTCTCTCCTCTCCAACTTGTCGTTTCCTTATTTCTTCAGGTTCGTTTTCAGCGATCGTGAATTTTTCTTCGAGCCCTTCAATTTCTTCTTTTTCCTTACTCATTGCGTTTTCTTCATGCTGAGTGGAACCATATAGGTAAGTCATACAGTCGTTCCTATAAGGCGGAAAGTATTAAAGAAACACTCCCCCTTCAGTACTCTTCTAATTAACTCCTTGGTATGTTTTCATATCACTTCATGCCCTGTTTCCTCGTTATTTTTCATTCAATTTCTCGCCTCTCATTGTCTTGTTCCATTGTATTTACTATGTATTGTTCCTTGTATTTACTCTCATTTTTTCTACTTCTGCATCTTATTCGTTTCTCATTCTGATTGTATGCTTTCGTCATAGACTAAGAAGGTATTTATCATTTCTCTACCCTTTCGTTGTTGCATGTTGCTCCCAGATTCTCTTTCCTTTCCCAATGCGCGTTCTTCATTTATCTACTGCTTTTTCTCATCGTATCTTGTTTCATTTATCTTCTGCTAATGTGTATCATTTAGCTGCTAATCGGTCGTTTTCATCGAATTACATCCGTAAGATGAAAACACGTAAACATTACCGCAATTGTCACTTTTTATTTTAATTAATCCAATTTTTAGTGTGTATATTTCAACCTTCATTCTTTTCTCTTAACTTTCTGAAAAACATTTAAATGTATTTATAGTTTAATGGTGACAATTGATCCAATCAATTTTCGACTCAAATATTTAAACGATTTTATGATTTTATCTGAATTTTGTAGTTGCGACCAGTGTATTCATGTTCAATGATTCGATATCTTACTATACGAAGTATGATGATGTACATTTGTAATAATACTCAACACTGTTCTCTTAATCATTTTTAATCGTAGTCTAAAACTAAAATATTCCAACGCTATGCTATGAGAATCGAAAAATCCAAACCGTACATTTGAGGTCAATTTAATGCACACGTCAGAAGCAAAATGTGTTGACGCGGCTCTGCGAGGGGGCACACGCGAACTGAGCCAAGGCTCCGAGACGGCAAGCCCCAAGAGGACGAGCTCAACGGAACGTTCCAGACAAGAAATACCGCCCGCCCCGCAGCGCAGCTCATTCGAGATTTCTATCGCGTCGCGGAGAGAGGGAAGGCCGAGAGCGAGACCTCTCGAAATGCGCTGACCCCGCTGCAAGCATCTCGCTTGTCCTTCTTTCGACTCCGGGTATCCCGGCCTAGGCACTCGCTTTCTACTACCACTGCAACTTTTCTTGCCAATACGTCCACTATTTACTTTCATTGTGTACAGTACAAATTATGTGACGTTAACATTCTTCCTCATGTAAACACAATGATGCGGGATTGAAATCAATGTGAGTATATCAGTACTTACTAACAATCTGGCACGAAAAATTCACGATGTCGTTAAGCACGTTCTATGCGGCTTGGAGTAGTATGAGGTATTTACACAATTTCAACACAACTTTCTTTTGAAGAATGAGACTCGAGACTGTCTAGGAAATTGCGCGACACAACGACCGCAATCCGCGGGCATTCCCTCAAGCGCGTTATCTTCGAGCTGCGGTGGGCTCACTCTTGCAAAACAACTATTGTACACACAGGATGTTTTGGAGTTGATTATCACCAAGAATTAGTACGAAGTTCCTTGGAGCTCGATAGAATTCGTTTCCATTCATTTTTCTGGATATTATTCTCTTTAGCTAATACTTTCTGTAGTACAAAAATACAGGCTGACAAAAACAGCTCATATGTCAGTGCTTTTGACATTGCTGCTTTCTGTAAATATATTTCGATTTAAATGGTCATTATAACTTATCCCAATGACTTCATGATCACTTTGCATTTGTTTCATGAGAAAAAATGGAAATTACGAGTATTTAAAGAAATTACATTAAATCAACATTTATTCGTAAGTAAGAGCTTAATTTTCACAAAAATATATTTCGAATAATGTCCAATGTCCATATTAATATATTTTTCCTTGGACGTTTTCATGATGATCTTATTTTAAAATTAATGGAGTTCTAACATAACTGCTAATTTTAATTACTACTAAAGAGTAGTCATCGTCCTGCGTCGTATTATCAACCGTTTTACAAAACAACAAATACAATAAGAAAATCAACAATGTTCTGAATGGAAGTTAGTCGTGTATAAAGTCAATACCCAAAAGTTCGTGCATTTGCAATGAAGGGAAAACAGAGAAATTATTCACATATCCTTAGCTTTTTGCAGATATGCGAATGCATTAGACATTCTGTAAAAATTAATTTATTTTATTGCCCGAATATGAATAAAAATGTCTTAATAAATAAATAAAAATTGAAATTGAGAAAGATGTACCTTAAAAATTTGCAACTTCAAATCTTCTAAGCATTAACAATTCTTGAAAAATAAGCACGTCATCAGAGAAATAGGTGCTGTGAAAATTTTAACCGAAAAACAAAAAAGGGGATTTGCCAAAAAAAACAACACGAAATACGACAAGGAAGACACAAAGCAGTAAAACTTGTTCGACATCCAGCTGGACATTAGTGACCATGCCCCCTCCCTCGTTACTCCAAGCACGGCTATCGCCATCATCAGCCCAAGTCCCACCGTCCTCCTGCCTCCTCGAATTACTCCCCAACGTCTCATTTTCTCGCGAGGCGCCTCGGCTCCTGAACGCCGTTCATTGTTCGCGCCAAGCGGCGCGCTGCATTTTGCGCCCAGGCGGCGGCGGCGGCGGCGGGGCGGCGGCGGCGGCGGCGGCGGCGGCGGCGGCGGCGGCGTGGGAGCGCCGGAAATGCCTCGCCGCCTCCCTCACCTCTTCTTCCTCCGCGAGCCCCGCCCCGCTCCCTCCGCAACCGCTCGCCCCGCCACCGCCCTGACCCCGCGCCCGCCGCTCCGCCACGCACGTCCCGCTTCGCCCCGCCCCGCACGGCTCCCTCCACAACTGCTCTCCCCGCCACCGCGCCGGCCCCGCGCCCGGCCCTGCGCGCGCCACCCCGCCCAGCCCCCCCCCGTCCCGACCCCCCCCGCCCCGGGCGCCCAGTGGAGCGCGAAAGCCACAGGGCGCGATAAGCTGGCAGTCAGGCTCCACTTGCACCGCCTACAGACGCCTTCGCACGAGGCGGCCACCACCGGCCGGCCACACGCTGGCAAGACGCGTGGCCGGTTGGAAATGATATTCACATTTTGAAAAAGAAGGCTGCTATTGTCGTCGTCTTTGTTTTAGATCCTGGAGAGGAGCACGTTATTTTACTGTGCAGATGGAATGTGGAACTCAAATTGTAGACTTTAAAGTAAATAACAGGATTAGAGCGTCAATTATTTTATGAAAAGTACTGAATTATTTAGCTTACGAATGTCATGAAATTAATTCACATGAATATAAAAGTGATTGGACTGAATGTGAGATAAAACACGGAATGTTCGAACGGAACAAATTAGCATTGGCAATATAGCAAGTAACATAGTCTTATGTATATGTTTTGCCTCCACGAGTAGGACACATCTAAAAATACTCATTATTAATAATCTAAAAATTAGGCATAATTAAATGTCCATTGAAGAGAAAAATATGCACACACAAAATTATTAAGAAAATTTAACGTCCCAGATTGATTTTCAAAATGGAAATCATCCACATTTGAGGAGAGAACCTTTTATGTACCGCAAAGACCAGAGGGTCTGGAAGCTTGGGTGCCATACACTGTATGTCTCCGTTGACCTGGAGATTAGATCACCCCAGCGACTCATAGCACGCACGAGATGTTATCTGAGACATCAGTGCTTGCAGTCACGGCAGAAGAAAGTGGAATACCAGATCCTCATTCTCACGTACTAGGGGAAACATAATCCAGATGCACTCTTTCATTGGATTAGGTTGATACTTGCCATCATCACATGGTTTTATGACTGGTACCATTGCAATCGGAGCAATTCGTGCAATAAAATCCAATGAGCTTAAACCCTATCCCGTCCAATTTCTACTATAAAATTGGGATTGCAATCTCCATTCAGAGTAGACCAAAATTTCATTAAATAAAGATTCGTCTCCATATCATTGAACGCAAAATGGAATTACGTCAAAAAACCTAATAATAGTTCGTTATCGGCTCTGTCGCCTTTTTCGAAAACTACGAATACTTTTTCCGAATATATCAGTTTACTGGAACTAAAAGAGAAATGTATAGTAAGTTTTCAAAAAAATATATATATATATATATATATATATATAATGTCTTTCAACAGAACTCAAGCATTGAGAATCCCTTTGTCAGCCAAATATATAAAATCTCCATATGCCAACCCCTTCTTTACCTGCAAACATTAAAATACTGGCATTTTTCTATTTTGAGAGCATTCCGTAACACATTTCATTAAAAAAAATTGATAAAACCAAAAAACCCATAACGAATCTTGCGAAGTTTCGTGAAATGTGTTTCGTAACATCCACCTTCTCCAACAAGATTGAAGTTCATGCGAACGTGTACAAGAAGCGCCCGGCAATAAAAACAGGAGGTTGCCGCCAGTTTACAATCGGCATCGGAAATTTGTTTCCCGTCCGCGCGACGCGGCGCCTCGCAATCCAACACTGCAGCGCTCGCTCTCCGCCGAGAGCGGGAGGGGAACGGCGAGGAGGGTTTGCAAAGGCGCTCGCCTGCGCCAAAGGAAAAGGCGCGAGGGCCGCCGCGGAGGGGCTCGCACTTAGCGAGTTCGCCGAATGCCCCGTCACCGCCTTACGTCAGCTCCGCGCCGCCGAGATTCGCAAGCTGCTGCGAGGCTCGGCCAGGCACTCACAGTCGGAGGGCGCGAGATCCATTATACCCTTGGGCTGTAAGAGATGCGCCCCGACTGACAGACTGCACCAAAAAACCTTTGGACGGTGACTGAGATTCACTTCCCTGAACACGTCGCCATCACGTTGCTTATATTAAAATTAAAATTTAGTATTAACAATAATTTATATATTATATTACATTATATTATATTACATTATTATTTATATTGTATTATATTATATTTTAATATATTACATTACATTATATTATGTTTTGTTATATTGTATTATACTGTGTTATGTATTACGCTTCTAAAAATACACACACTCTTCGAACTATAATAGTTTGTTTTTTTCCAGCCCTCAAGGTTGTTGTCTTTTTTTTGGGGGGGGGAGTAATGTTAAACTTCAACTTGAAAATTAGTTTACTGTCTCATCAAAATAGATGTTCTAACCACTTAAATTAAATGGTTGAAACAGGTGGTCATCGTCATGGATACATATCTGGGTACGAATCACGACTGATTCCGTTTTTCCCCACCAACGTGTCCAATGGAATCGCTACCCACACCGCTTGAATCGCATCCAAAGTATGTCCAGAATACAACGTTATTTACGACAGTACACCTCATCTTTTACTGTGCCCCATAAAGTCTAGCGGCGTAGGGTCTGGAGAGCGTGCAGGAAACTATATTAGTCTCCTGCTTCCAGGCTTGGAACAAAACTCTTCATTACAAAAAACATTGCATTAATTGTTTACAGAAATTCAAAACATGTAGGTGAAAAAGCATGTTTTCTATGAGTGTTCAAGGGATGCATAATTTGTTTGAAGCACCTCTATTTACTTAAATACAGATATACTTAAAGTGTGAATGATGGTCACTGCCGGTATGGTTGTGAACAAATCGAATCAATTCAACACATCAGCTTTCACATGTGTGCACACGTTCCTATTACTGGAACAGGCATGAAGCAGTAGCGAAAATAATCCACCAAGAATTATCGCGATATTCATACACAAAATAAATTTAATAACAGCATGACAGAATATGCCCTTAATGGTTTTATTTAATTTATTAAAGTAACGTCTATCCTGACCAAAGGCGTTCGCAACCTAAAAGGAGAGTGGTGGCCCAACTATATTTTTGGGGTTCAAGGAGTACCCTCCAAGCCCCTTGTCCATTAAAAAGTCTTATTTCAATACGGAATATTTTACAAGAAAATAAATAAAATATAATACTCAAGAATAATTATAACTTACATTTAAATTTTAATATACAATTATAACTTAAATTACACTGAGAATAATTACTGTTGACTTAATTTTGTACCACTGCCAGAAGGTATGGAGAGCCTCTTTCCCAAATTTCATCAATAAATTGCTCAGCGTGAAAGGTGAAAAATCAGGAATTGATCACATTTACAGAAATAAAATGTTTTATTACAGAGGGCTACGGGGCCCCTTTCGAAATTTTCAGGCCGGCCACGCCTATTCTATCATGTTATAATAGAAACACACGGAAACCACAAATGACAGGATGCAAAACAGTACTTCCTTTTGCTCCAATGTCACAAACCCGTTCTGATCGCTACGATCATCCATGAAGTTTTTGAAACGTTGGCCTGGCCCTTTCTTCCTCAGAATTTTACCTCCTTTTAAGTTTCGGGAACAAAGTCACTGCGACCTACAAATTTTAATTGTATCATTTCCATTTCTTCAAATAGCTATCCATCACTATATTCTAAAAAAATATTAATAGCTATAAAAATGTGTTTTGGTATTTTCTTCTAGGTAAATAAGTTAGCTTGGAACTGCGCTGGGAAAGATGCGCTTGAAATGCGCCAAAATCTTGAAATCTCTAAAACCCCTCTGTCGACTTGAAGTAATACATATTACTTTTATTGCCAAGTACTAGCTTGAGCTTCTGATTCTAATAGCTTCATTCTACCATTATGCATTTTTTGCATTATCGCCTCCCAATGTAGTGTTCTGGTTAACGACGTAAACTATCAGTGTATATTTCCAACAGTCCTAGAGCTAATGCTGATTGTGTAGGTGGCGTCATATGTAAATCAAATATTTTCTATGTAATTAAATTAAAAAAATAAAGAAGTTTTATTTTTTCATTGATTTGTATCGTACTTCACAAGAATACAAGAAGACTTTAATCATGTAAAATATTGATGAAACAAAAGCATTTTTAGCACAGGTATTAAAATGTTGAAAACCGCTACCAAATGTTCACAATGTGGGCACCCTCATCCAGTAAAGCACACAACCCAGATCTGTAAAAAGTAAATGTAGGCCTACTCGCGTACATCCTTTCACCATCCGGTCCCCACACTTTGCTTAGTGAGCTCTCTATTTAAGCAAGTGCACCTCTTTAAACCGCTCGCCAAGCACATCTCCGGCTGCACTCAGCGAGGCCTGCTGCATTTGCCATTAAGGCCTCTCCCTCGAGCACTCGCACACGGACGCCTCTTCCAGGACCCACCGGCAAAGCAGCACCTCACCAGCTGGGCGGACGCAGCGCGGCCAGTGCACAATGCACGCTGTAATTGGTTTTGCTACCGACTTAGGTGGCTCAGGGCATCCATGTCACTCTGATCGGCAGGTCCTAGCATTCGAGCCCCCACCGTGGCAGAAATTTTTACACTAGCTAGAAAGCTAGATCGAATTCAGCTCCTGTCTAGAGGAGAATTCTAGCGGCGGGTTGCTCCAATCGATAGTTTTCCGTGGTGTCTACGATCAACACCAGACAAATGCCAAAGCAGTATCATAACAAACGGGTCACGGACCGCACGCGATCTTTCGTTCCTCTTCCTATCCTCACACCTACTTATACACACTTGCACTAACATGTACTACACCATTACACATACTGGGAAACCAGTCGGGAGTTCAGAGCTTTTCTCGAGCTTAGAGGTGGGCTGGTACCCGCTGGTGGGAGATACCTGATTGAGGAATATCCAGCAAACAATATTTATGTCGGCACCGGATCTCACCCGGGGAAAGTTCGCCGCCACCCTTAACGATAAAAACATGCACTATACTTACGTAACTAATGTCCATAGCAGTTGACGCATTCGGAAACTCTAATCATTCAATTAATGGTTTTGGCACTGAGGCGTAGCTGACAGGAGGGAAAAGCAATGGCGACACCCTCGGGACGGTATAAAAAGACCAACAATTACTAAATTAATATTAGAGTCCAATATTCACTTGAAGCTATTCCTTCCACTACGTAATACGAGAGTTCTTCCAACATCATAAGCAAAGTGATACGCACTTCGTCGTGCGGCCGCATTTTATGCGCCATTTTCGGAACATTCTTCTACTAATTACTCCGAGCTCTAGTAGTTATTTATCGTCACAGAGGAAAGAGCATTTTCCAAGATTAGAACAGTCCCTCCTCTAGGTTCGACACTTCATTCCACGAGACAAGTCGGGTTCAGAGCAGCCGACAGCTGAAGAACGTCGCGTGGAGCTCTCGCGAAATGCGTTTTATATGGTTCTGCCTACCAGGCGAGACGAGGTTGGCATCGCACAAGGCTGTAGAAGATGACAGCAAAAACATAAAGCGACAATAAATCCTTACGGACCAATTTTCATTTCATGCTTTCTTCTCTCCTTATTACGAGATTCATCCCAAATTGAACTCAACAAAGACCTTCACTGAATTCGCACTGTAATTATGACGGCTGACAATGGCGTCAAGGAAGCGTCACCAGAGCAAAGCCAGCGAGGAAGCGACATTTCCTAAGACATCATATGAACATGTCACGACGCACGGATTTTCTGACGCACATGTCGGTGTTTAGACAAACGCACTTTATTTGGTGCTGTGAATAGGAATCGTCAAGGACAGAAAGCTAGGCATCACCTGAAAGCGGTAGAAAAAGAAAATAGTAAGCAACTAAGTAATCTTTACATCCTTGCATGCCAACGTTTGTGTTACCACATCCCACCCGCAGTGAATATCCAACCGTTTCTTGGGACTTACGATAGCTCTTGATATGTAGTTAAGAAAGGTATTGAGATACATTGTTCCAACTTATCTTATACTGTAATCCCCATTTATCAGCACACTAGTCAAGATCCTTCTTCTTCTTCTCCATTTTCTCGTCTTGATTATGGAATTGATGTCAGGGCACACCAAAAGAGTGTCCAGCATGAATCCTTAATTTCGACATTTCTTTCCCATGAAAAACACCTAACAAATGAGGCGGGTTTTTTGCAAAACGCATTTTATTTGGTGCTGCTCAGAAGAATAGACACAAGAGGAGGAATAAGAGGACGTTCAGCTCGGGGTAGCAGATAATTTGAAGTAGTTCCGTCAGGGAGGTCAATAAAAAGTTGGAAACCAATATCAAGTTGCACTATAATTATGCTTAACATCTATTATTTCCTGAATATCTTTTCTAGATTCCTATATCATATGGAAATATTTGTTAGGATGCATTTACGATTAACGAAGGTCTTGAGAATAGTAATTAGCTGAGAGTAATTTTATCGTTTGAATATAGTTTCGTTTAAACAATTCCGTTCTTTGATTTTTTCCGGCAAAGTTTTCGGATGTGTGTGGAAATTGAGCTACCGCTCTAAGACTCATTCATTTTTCGTGAAGTCGCATCTTCCAAGCTTATCCAACTTCCCGTGACGTGCAATGACATACGACCAAAGCTGTTTGCGCAGCAAGAAGTCTGCCAAACTCGTTTCGGTGAAGCCACGGTTTCATACTCCAGTAGCTGATTTGGAGTTCTATTTCAGTTGTTTGTTTTATGGCTCATAACTGCAACCATCTAAAAACCGTACTACAAAATCACTACTAATACATTAATTTCTTCAAACGTACACACACTTTATTTTCCCTTGAAGAGTCCACGAGCGCCTCTGATGCCACGATCTACACTTTCAGCTGTTCATTTTGAACAGACAAATGAGAATCACAGAGTCTTTACGATTCTCGGGGCCTAAAACTTTTCGGTTATACCTGGAATGAATTATATAATGCACATATTGATATGATACTAATGATTGTTGAGCAATGGCGGAATGAGAGACAGGGGAAAAGAAGAACCCCGATAAACTACCCGTGAACACGCTTTCTCCACCACAAAGCACACTCGAGTCGGCCATGATTAGAATCCCAAGCACTGGGAGATAAACGGCCTGGCGATTACACCCCGCTAAAGGAACCTGGAGGGTCATCGTGACGGTGGCGGATTTTGGACACTAGTGACATAGACGGGTCGTAGAGCCACTGGCTGAAGACGAATTCTGGCTGCCGGTTGCTCGGATCGGTAGTTTTTCGTGATTAGCGCGATTTATATCAGGCGAATACCGGATCAGTACCCTAACAAACGGACCACGGGCTGCTAGCGATTTTTCATTCCTTATCTATTTTCCTCCTCTCCCGTTAAGAACACACACTTAAGTACGTTACGTTCACACACACACACACACACACACACACACACAGTACATTGCATACAGAAGCTTGCGTGGAATGTCGGTGCTAATCCTGGAGAGCTAATCCTGGCCGGGATGGTGCCCCGCTGATGGAGGTGACTGGAGAGGGAAACCCCACGCAAGGCGACGTGTAGGACAGGGCCGGTTCTCACGTTCCGTTGAAGGACAAACAGCGCCACCTCCTGTGATATATCAAAACTACAATTATAGGGTCGATTACTACTAAAGTGGTTGACGCGCCCGTAAAAACAGACCATTTCACCACGGGTCGCCAGGCGTCAAAGTGTCTGTCAGACGTCGCGAGAACTTTCACAAACTGCGCTTTATTTGGCGTTGTCTCGTCAGCGCGTCGGCGCAGGGCGTGGCGGGAGCGGGGAGGGCCGCACGCTGTGGGGCGTGGGGGCGGCGCGGGCCGAGGGCGGGCGCGGGGGCGGGCGCGGGGCGGGGCGGGGCGGCGGGGGCTGCGAGTGCCCCGCGCGCGGAACTGCTGATGAGCACGTGACGTAACCGCGTGACGGCATCGCGCCAAGCTGTGACACACACAGGAAGCGCAGCGCGGCCCAAGATGCGCAAGGTTTGAAGGTAAATAAACTGCGGGAGCTCAGGCGTAATATCCTGCAAGCCGACGAGCTGCAATCGTAGGCAATGGCGCGCGGCGGATTGGCTGAGCGCGCAAGGAGGAATTGATTGGAGTTGCTGTCTGAAATTCATGAAGTCGATGAATACATCCGAATAATCGATGTTAATTGGTCATAATTGTAATCGATTCTATTTGACACTGTAGTAGTTGTACCGTGATACAAAGTCACTGTAGGGTACACAGTGGGTTAAGTTCACATATTCAATGACTAAAATATACACTTCAGCTCGTAGGACTGTACTCAGGCGTCGGCTAGACACGAACATAATTCGGTAAGTAATCAATTTAATAGTGAAGTAAAATAGCTCAAATAAAATATAATGGTAACCCGAAGGTATGTATAACAATGTATACAAATTTATATTTTAATTTCATAATTACTTCCCTAACATCTCCATAATCTTTCCTCATTCAGAGCCATTCCGGATGCAAATTCTTAGTGTTGAATTAGCTGCACTCTTAGAAAAAAATGTGAAATCCTTCTAATAATACCATGTGTTGAATTCACAATAAGATATTAAAATAAAGAAAAATGATATGTACTAAACTATATCGTTACTGAGGTAATGGAAATGAAGAATAGAATGCAAAGAGCTTGACAGGTCTTGTATAGAGTATGCGAAATAACACAATCAAAAAATGTTTGCAGGAAACAATTCGGGAAAAGTAGACACACACTAGCTCACGTGCATGACAGATTTATGAATATACAATGGAAAATGATATACATTTGAAAGGTTCCAAATCGACGATTAAAAGCAAAAAAATAGGAATATCTCCCGAAAAAATGATGTCCAAAGGCAATTAATATCGAACATAAAACGAATTATGCTTAGAAAAGAATACACCATTTACTCAAATATGCTTCCACTAGAATATTGTACATGGGATGCGCTTCTGAAATATGTAGAAGTACCTGTTTGGTTTGGGTTTCACAACAAGTATTTGCTATTTTCTTAACGCGAATTTCTTGTTGGGTAAAATACATAAAAGGGTGTAGCATATATTACAAAAAAACTCCTATATTAGTGGAAACTGAATTGTGAAATGCATTTTTGAACAAAGACTTGCATATCCAATGACAGACATAATAGTTCCAAACTTATCTTTTTTAACCCCTTCAATTTTCGTTGAATCAATATTTCCAAGAGGATTCGACGATAAACGATAAAGATTCATCGAGAGACAATTATCCTCTTTCTCTGCCTCGTACGCATATGCCGCCTCACCGTTATTTTCTGAAATTTACTTTAATTGGCCTTTTGGAAAAATACAACCACTCGTAAACCTGCCAATGCACTGTTCTGTTTGCATTCGAACTTCTGTGAGTTTCTAATTTCTTCGAAAAAGCATCTCCTTTGTTTTCGAAATTTTCCTCTTACAGTGAAATCAACAACAATCTGTGACCACATCCGGGGTCTTTCTGTAGATACATAGACGGTAATAGAACTGCAAAAGCAACGTAACCAATAAAACAATTATCTAGGAAGCATGTTGTTTGTCAAAACCTTATTCCCACACTTAACCATGGTCATTACTGGCTCTATTATAACTTTTTCACTAACATTATGCCCGAAAATTCCAAGATATTCTCAAGGAAACCATTGTGACTATTCAAATATTCGACATGCGAATTCGCCGCCGCCGCTGACGACACCAGCTTCTCCAGCAAGAGAGGTGTAGAGGAGGTAGGGGGGGTCTCCCTATAGTCCGTTGTGACGTCACGGGGGCAGGAGGGAGGCGAGAGATTTTTGTCGTTGGTCAGACCTCGTGGAGTGAGGTTATCTTGAGAAAAGAGGTATTTGTACTGTACATTTTGTTTATACATTATAGATTGTGATCAGTGCTTCTGTTGATAGAATGTACTGTGTTGGAAAGACACAGCTTCTGTTAAATTGAAACTATAAACATTCAATAGAGATGTTTAAAGAAGACAGAGTGCAAGAAGCTTATGTCAGTGCTGATGTAATAGTCACTACAATAGAGGCTATTGTTTATTTCTGATAAGCAGATGCTGGCACGTACAAACCGAGTTGGCTTGTGCATTGGTACGTAGACCAGGTGATCTGCAACAAAGTGCACAGCCTTCCCAATTTGAAAGCTCGGGGTAGGGCAGTCTTGTTGGACGAATCGTGATGCATACCATTTTCTTCCGAACAAAACAAGGTTATTACAGAATGTTATTATATTTATTATGTTACTTTAATGTATTGCAAATTATGCATTGATTAATATTAAGAATGTTATGTTATGAGACATTCATATTTATGCTTCATCTTTGTATCATTCTCTTAAAGTGTACAAGACTAGATAATTTATCATGATGTACTGATCATGTAGAAGCTTTAGTATGATATAAGAGTCAGAATGTGTTACATTTCCACATTTATTTCAGCACAACATTTAAACACTCGTAATTTTAAGAATAGATTCATGTTGATCTCTGAGGTGATAACATGTGTTTGTCATTTATAGTTTATTTTCTAGTTTAAATGTCTTTGTGGTGTTGACACGGATACTGAACAGTGTTCTGAAGAGACAGTCACTTGCTTCATTTTTTGTCCTCAAGGTGAGATGTACTTTAAGGGTCATTTAAGAGAAAAATAACCTGCAATGAATGCTGCACTTAAGAAAATATTCAATTTGTTTTCAATTGATTCAAATAATTCAGTTTGTGTTTTCAATGCTTAAGCGCCAGTTCGATTGTGCAATAAGGAATGTGATAATATTGATTTAAACATTACCTCACCGTCATGTCATTCTTTACTTTTTGAAGTCTGATTTGTGCTAATGGTCAATTCTTGCTTTAGTCATAAGAAAACTAGTAAATGGATAAAATGATTGTCTCGAGAACAAAACAAAGTTTTGTTTATATTTGAGGAACACTTGTTGTTTTTTCTTGGGTTATTTTTTGTTCTTTTAATATTGTACAATGTTTGTTCTTTTTGTTATGGGTGTTTATGGAATGACATTCTGTATCTTGGTAAATGCTCAAGGAAACGTCCAATTATAAATGTTCTGTGACTACGACTTTGTGTTATTTTTTACAAAACCTTCAAAAGGGAGATCTCCGAATCCATGAATTTCACACTCAGCCTGAGTAAAGGTTACACCATCTGTCAGTCATCATGAGCATCACCCTACACTTCTTCATACCCTGTGATGTAACTATTCCAAAATTAGTAGAGCAACATATTAAGCTGTAATTAGTAAATAAAATGAATTAAATTTCAACATTTTTGGTCTTCCCGAGTTTTCTTCTAGCCTATCAATTGTTCACGTGGGGTTCGCGAATGTTGAAAATAAAATACTTTCTAAAGCACCAAATAGTACTTGTTCGATCCGAAACACCGGTTAGTAAGAGATCATGGAGAAGAAACTGACAACTCATAAAATCCAGAGAATATGTTCTCGGCCTTCAATCTGGACGGATCGCGCCTGTTTAAAACAAATGAAACAATACGCTCTTTGATACACTTGAAACTACTAGTATTAGAAAATACTGGTCCTAAGATAACCTTCAAGTTAAGACATACAAACACTGGAAAAAATGTACCACGATTTAAGATATGGTTGGAATTGATTACTCAGGAAATCCAAAACAACTTCCTTCCTGATCCTAAAACATCAGTTTCAAAAGCATCTATTACAAAGAAAATGGCATGGTTTCTTACTGATGAAACGACCTTTGAGACAAAATTTCAAAGAACAACTTCTTGATCTTTACACATCGAATCAAAATACCAAGAAGAGGACATGTCTTAAGCCAGGTGAAAGTGTCAGCATCCCGAGACATAGTATTTACTACACTTATGGAACTAATAGTCTAAATAGTTGGCGTGCCCAGAATCAGTAAATACATTAAAAAACAGAAAATTTGAATTGCAGGATCTGCGACACCACCGAAATCTGAGTGATTAAAAAAACATCCCTGAGAACGGAATTCCTGAAACTAATCAAGTCGCACATCGTGTTCGAATGCGTCCATTACGTTTATAACTAGTGGTGCTACAACAACACATATTTTCTCGCATTATTCCTAACTTTTTCAATTTTCGATCATTCAGAGAGTCCGACGAAAATGATACTCCCGTGTAATTTAGCGTCTCTTGTTCTATCCGAGAAAAAATTTAAAGAACATATTTGAAGCGATTTTTGTGATTTTTTATAAATTACAATAACTTCAACCACAAATTACGCCAAAAAACGTGTTTTTCCAAAAAAATTCTACGCGACCTTCTTTAAAAAGTTTACTTTTGGAACAGATTTCATTTATGACAAAAAACACTATCATCAATATTGTACTTTTGTAATGTTAACTTTTTGCAATTTGCAAAAATACAGGTTTCGCCGAAAATGAGGCAAGCGCCTATTCTTTTACCGTCTTTGATACAATAAGAAGAAAATTCAACGAAAAAATTTGAAACCGTTTTGGAGAAATTAATTATTTACAAATTGCCTATATTTCATGCAATATTACGCGAAAACTACTCATTTTCGAAAATTTTTAGTTGACGTTATTTCTATATCTGTCTTTAAATGACAGATTTCATTAAAGAAAAAATATATCATCAATATTATAGTCATAGGAAGAGGTCGAAAACAATTTGAACTTTGAAATTTTCGAAAAAACAAGGATTAGAACGAAAAATGAGATTCGTTTCAATCTCGCAGGGTCTCCAGTTTCTTTAGATCGATCGAGAAATATCAATGCTGGAGTAAACCGTCTGAACGGTTTAGGCGCTAGGGGGCCAATAGACATGCGTTTTGCCGTCAATCAGTTTTTCGGTATCAAAACCCACAAAACGTGTTAACACTACACAACGTGTTAAATGACAAAATTTACTACAAGATTTATCCACTTCTTCGTTACCAGGACCCGACAAGAAGATTTTCTGTCGTAAACTCGCCGTTTTTCGGCCCACGATTACAATACTTTCTCTTCTTACGAAGTAAGTGGAGGAAGAAAACAGCCAGCCGTGCAGTGGCCGGGTGAAGGTGCGGAGGAGCCTTCCGCGCCCGCGGCCTCCTTCGCAGAGTGGGGCAGCACGCGGATGGGCCGCCAGCGCCTCGCCGCCCAGCGGATTAATGGGAGTTGGCGCGCCAATTCGGGTCAGGATGAGGAAGGGCTACTACACGTCTCGAGAATGCGCTTCTCTCTTTGGGACAAACTCCTGGCCGGCGCCTGGAGTCTGGCCCACGGCGATTTTTACAGGTGACTTTCCCGATGACTGACACACAATTTGTCAAATGAACCTCTGCTGGGAAAGAATTACACAAAATATCGTGGCTGTAAGGTATTTCGTACAGTTTCTCTTGTAATTTATCGTTTCCTATACTTTCTCTTTTTAGAATATATTTTCAAAGTGGTTGTCACTTTGGGTTCAATCTTGTTCCACTAGCCTGATGAAACATACAAGCGAAATAGAACGCAACCTCCTTAAATAGACGTTTAAACTTTCCAAGAAATGTTACATTTTAAAAGATTTGTCTTCTAAAAAAGAGTCCACAAAGCACTCGATAACAATCTGCTGACTTGACCATCCGAATAAAATGGAGATAAAAATACTTTAAATTATTGTCATAAACACATGACATAAGAAGGGTTGTTCAAATTGGTTAGGAAATTCTCTCATTAAACTAGGCAAAAACATTAGGTAATATTAAGAATGCAGATAGTAGTCCCAACCCAAGAAAAGTGTTGAGTAATACATACAAAGGTAGAGCTTAATGATCCCTTTGAATAAAAGTCACAATTCCACGGTTCTTAAACGTAAAAGTTGTACGAGTTCTTAGTAATTTCACACGATGTCAGTAACATTTTCTTTTTGATACATTCACCTCTTAAAGCACAGTACGTTAGGTACTGTTAATCGTGCGTAAAATTGAGGTTTCTTTGACCGGCAGACTATCTATGTAAAAATGCTCAGATGCGATGCGTATCTGGGTAATACCAGTACACAGTTCAAATAAGCTAAAACAACCAGCTATCCTTTGTGATTAGTGAACTTGTCAATAACGGTTCAAGAATTATCCATTTTTACATTTCGTATCAATAATGAGTAGTACGGATGTATGTATCGTATGTACGTCGGTAAAAAGTATTGCACTCTGTTATATATTATAATACAGAAATAAACACTTTAACAAGTGCCCAAAAATCTTCGTTTGCACCTCAGCTTAAAAATGAATGTTTTGAGACTCTGTCATTTACCATCTCGGTTACGAAGCTTCCCTCACCTCCCCCTCCCTTTGGCAGGGAAATACCTCATCAATAATCCCACACATCTCTGCCTTGATACATAAATTACTATTACCGCAAAATATTCACAAAACTCGTGAATATTGATGCACTTTTAAATATTGATGAGCTCGAGAAAATTGTGTATTTTGTATAATGAGTTAATTAATTTGAATTTTAGAACCACTCTATTGCATTAATTTCATTCTCATCGGAATACGCAGTTTCCACAGCACATCAGAATCGACGATCTTTGACTACCTATGCTTCTGCACTTCTAAACATCTTTTACCGTAGTTAATGAGAATAGGCAACTTTCAGATCAAAGTAGGGGAAGTCACACACACACACACAACTTTCGTTGTTTCTAAGAAATCAAGGACCCTATAAATCAATTCATAATTGATAATCTTTTAAAAATTTTACTTTTAACGTCTTTCGTGATGGAGAATAGCATAAATAACATTCCAAACGTTAGCACTGTGATCCTAGATAAGGAAATGTTCAAAGGCGTAATTAATAAGAGGTTAATTTAAGTGTAAAATCAACTATTTAAATGATTTCATTACCCTCGTCGAAGTGATGTTCTAACTGTACTGAAAGACGTAGTAACTGCAGTACGCCGTCTCCTTAAAACACAGGGAAATGAGATACAAGGAAGCGGCAACGCGCTCGGATGCCCTGCTGACGGCTCGCGTGCAGCCCAGTCAGGATTACCTCCTCTGGCAACGTTGTTCCTGCAGGCAATTTGAAGCTATCAGCTGCACAAATGGTTCCTAATAGAATATTGAGTTTCAAAGACCTTTAAGTGGAGAAAGGAGAAGCAGAACATAAGTATAGGACTGTGTGGTTACGAAACAGTGTTACTCCACTCGATTTTGTTGAAGCAGTAGTTTAATAATAATAATAATAATAATAATAATAATAATAATAATAATAATAATAATAATAATAACAATAACAACAACAGCCGGTCCGGATAGCCGAGATTGCTAAGGCAGTAGAGCCGTGGCAATCGTGGACGGAAGGATCGTGGATTTGAGTTCCGTCACAGTGTGTTTGTGTATGTCTGTATGTGTGTGTCTTTCTTTTATCCGTCATTATCATCACTATTCCATCTTCTATCCCCCCAGAACTAACAATCCTGGGAATAAAAGTCTGGTTAAGCCTAATGTTGATCTCCTAATGAAACACATGCATTGGCCACAAGATAAAATATTACTGAGCCCCGGGAAGTGCAAGTGCATGACTGCGTGGTCCGAGACGATCTATTCGCGAACAAAATAATAATAATAATAATAATAATAATAATAATAATAATAATAATAATAATAATAATAATACCATAACTTGTAGTGAATAAAAACATGTGAAATAATATTTTCCAAAGAGCTTGTAAAATCAGGAACTGTTCGCGAATGATGGCAGTGCAAGTCATTTAACCACATTCATGCTAAGGCAGGGCGTTACATCACATCGGAAACAACCTGATTTGGCAATGTATTACTTCCAACGCCACACACTATAGCTCGGAAAGAGGAAATTGTAACATGCTTTCCCAATTCTTTACAGTCTAATTTAAATAGACGCCATCAATGCTAACAGCGTTTGTTACAGGTCTTTATGCTAGTGCACAAGAGTTTGCCACTCAGAAAAGGAGTACAAAGGCTTGAAATGCGACTTATCGACTAGTAAATTTTCTATAATTGTCGCTTTTCTGAAAAAAATGTTTAAAACGTTAACACACAAATAGCTATCAAACAAGGGTATTTGGCCTATTTGTTGTTTTCTTTATTGTAGCATCATCAGCGCCTGTATTTCTGTTGTATGGCCAGCCTTTTCGGCCTGAAAATATCATTTAATATCAGCATTGCGAACACGATGTTAATCAGACGACGTTCAATCAATTGGGGGAGGGGTGAGACAACCCCATAACATGACCAATTAGCCTTCTTTCACACAAGTTATACACGAAGAAACCAACACGTGGGCATATTTTGGGAACGGGGTTACGCGAAATAGCGCCCAGGATGACGGACCTCAGTCCAAATATGCGGGATCGCGGGTTTGGGGAACAAAAACGCCGTGGACACACGCACGCCACCGCATACATTAGCCTCGTATTAACCTGGATACGGTATCGCACCCGCGGGAGCGTTCGCGGTTTGCGGGCCGGGTTCAACGTACAAGCACTCGCAACGTCTTGGCCCACCGAAAATAATTTACAATAGTACATTATGAAATGATGATGTAATTATGGGTATTAATACACGAGTGTGATATTACTATACGGGCGAGGAACCAGCGAGTATCGTAAACTTCACACGAGTGTATTACGTAGTACCCATTACATCAAATTTCATACGGTACTTTTTCCACGACTTTTATAAATTAAACTTTTACAATAAACGTTTCGTGGCAGTTGTCATACAGTATTCAGCCAAGGCCAGCAAGCGAATAGCTCCCTTAACCCAAACCTTGCATACTGCCGCAGGTGGCTGTGATTTCCAGTCCGCCTGAGAGGGAGTACTGCGCTAATAAAATAGGATCAAAGTGAAATTATGATACAATTTATTTTGAAGTAATATTCCACGAAAAATACTACTAATAAAAGAAATTAAAACTGGCAAGCATAATATATATCTAATGCAATTTTTATGTACACAATCGAACGAAACATTTCAAGAACGATTCTTAGTGAATTAATAAGCGTCAATACTTGGTTTGCAAAGTTCTCTGATTGGTCAAGAACCAGTAGCATAATGATAACTGTGTTATAATTAGTGTCATTATGCAACAGGTTGCAGCCATCAAATGAGAGCATTACGCAATGGGAGTAGAAAAATGATTTCTTCTTCACAAATTTGATCTGATTTTGTGAGATTGGAATAGGGAGGATGCTTTCGCTTTCATTTCTTCCCCCATCTTTGTTAAAAACTGGAGAAAGTTGTCGAAGCAAATTGTTAATACAATCTCTTAGAACAGGAGGTAAAGAAGAATATGGGAAATTTCAAGATATCCTATAGACAAAACAAACTACAATACATCTACAAGACAATTAAACAGACTTCTAAAAAACTATAACAACAGTAAATTTCAAGATTACGTCTCCAGCCTCTCACCGATAGATCCCCATTTTATTCTCCATTTAAAAACACGAGAAATCTAAATAACCGTACAAATTCGAACCACCAATTAGAGACAAACATGAAATGAGCGAGAAGTGCTACAGAAAAACTTGAAGTTTTGGGGCATCATTTTGCTGAAGTTTCCCTGCATTCCACCTGCGAATGATGAAGAATATAAGGAATTTCAAGAACACCTTGCTTCACCAGCATAATTGGCACTTCCTATAAAATTCTTCACTCCTAAATAAATACTTAAACATATAAAGAACAACCTTTCCTGCAAAAAAAAAGCTCCAGGCAATGACTGTATCACTGGTCAGTTACTAAAAGAACTACCTTGCGAAGGGATTGCATTCATCACAGCGCTCTTCAATAGTTTTATTCGCATTGGACATTATTCCATTCAGTGGAAAGTGGCTCAAATTATAGTATTCCTAAAACCTGGTAAATCTCGTCATGAATCTTCGTTTTACCGTTCTATTAACCTTTTTTCCAATACTGTCTAAAGTATTTGAGAAACTACTTTAAACAAGACAACTACATTACTTATCAAGAGAAACTTGTCCACCTGTTATGATCAACAGAAATAAATACCGCAAACTGAGAGCATTAAATATCTAGGTATCCATACAAGCAGATGTCTCTCATGGAAACAATATATTCAAACAAAAAAACAATTACAGTTACAACTAAGAAAATTCTTTTGGCTTATTCGACACAAATAAAAATTATCGCTTGAAAATAAATTATTAATATATTAAACCTTTCTAGTGCCTGGATGGACATACGAAATTAAGATACGGGGCACCGCCAGCAAAACTAATTTGTCAATTCTACAAAGATTTCAATCAAAACTTTTAAGAATAACTTCATCTGCACCCTGGTTCATAACAAGTGCTGCACTACACCGAGACCTCAATATAACAACAGTCAAGAAAAGATTCAAGAAATATCAGAAGTCTGGAAATGCTTCCCAATCATCTAGATCTAAACCTACTGATAATAGCCACGAAATTTCTCGAGTCAATAGAATATCCACTCTTCATCTTCCCCTCCGTTTTAAAAATTAGTATTATCTAACCATGTTCTCTTATTTTGTTGTATCATGTTGATATATTCTTAATCCTCATTCTCCTTCACAACGTAATAATGCTTTAAAGATCATTTTACTGAAAATTGAAAAGGATCCCAAGAAAAGTACCAATGGGTGACTTTCTTCACTTCATTTCATTTGTTATTTTTAATTTACATTTATAATATTTGATATTATTTCACATTTGAAATAGATTGAAATATTCATTCAATTGAAAAACAATCCCCATTTCCTCGGCGAGCGATTACAACAGCGATTACAACTTTGCCTTTCATTAAAACATAGATAAACTTAGAAATCTTCACAGGGAATGAAGACTATGTGATTATTAAACCACTTAAATAAAAACAACAACAATAATAATAATAATAATAATAATAATAATAATAATAATAATAATAATAATAATACAATTTCTTTGACGAAGTGTACTTATTGGTCTTGCAAAAAAAATAGTCAACGCTTCATTAGCTCGATTTAAAATTATTGGCCTAAAACGTCCTGGATTGTACCTGATAATGAAGATGAAACATGAACGATTGAGTAGGGAACTACGAGAAGTCAACTACGTGACAAAGGCATGACAAAAACTCTCATGGCTTGCGCCTGTACCGAATTCTCATACTTCCGTTCCACCTATCTAGATGTTACTCCTACCTCCTTCGCTACAGCAGCTGACAAAATACTTATTTAGAACACGAGAATACACAGTCTCCTTGGAGAAAAAGTTTCATTTAAAAAGAAAATATTACTGCTGTGGATTTTCGACTTCAACACCACATCCATTCTACTAGAAAGTTGTATGGTGTTTAATTCATAAGTAATTTATGAAATCACAAAATTGTAAATTTTGTGAATGTTAGAAATTATTAAAAGTGCCTCATATAAAAAGGAAATAATTGCGCAATTCAGTAATAACAATAACCATTCTCGTGTATATATTCATTTTGTCACTAAAGACAAAAGCAGAACTTGAAGATTAGCGATCATCTTTTCAAATGTTATATTTAAAGAATTTGACACATGCACATAAAAAAGTTATTTGAGGTACTTGACTAGTTTATTAATAAAATGGGTTAAATTTCCTCGGAACCCGCGTCCCTTATAAGCCTTCGGACGGCACAGAACAGAATGGCGGCTTAGGCACAGCGATGGTCGGAGCCCAAGAGGCAATATAGACGGCGTGGTGGAGGCAGCGGCGGCGGCGTTGGCGCGGGTCGAGTTCAAGGTCCGGAAACAAGGGAAAGTCGCGGGCGGCGCGGTGCTGCTCGGCTCGGCAGGCAGGCGGGCGGGCAGGCGCGCTTCCCACGGGCCACAGCGCCCCGGCGCCGTCGGCCCCGCGCGGCGGGCACCCGCCCGGCAGGGCATCGAACCGGGACCGACGGACCCGCTCCGCCCCAACCCCCACGCCCGCCGCCTTCCCTGCCCGACGTTCAGCCGCCGCTGCCCCGCCGCCGCCCCGCCGCCGCCCCGCCGCCGCCCCCCGACGCCGCCCCCGACGCCACCAACGTGCTGCAGTGCTGTCGAACCTGCTGTTCATCCAACTTGCAAGGTCTCAAGGGCCACAATTAAAACCTGTAATATGGCTGCGGGCTTTTTTTTTCATACACGGGCAATCCACGCGTGACCCCGTATTGTTGATCTCGCCAGTTTCCCCCGCTGCTCTGAAACGAGGGGGGCTGGAACTATGCATGATATCAGGTCCGTACCATGCCCAACGCAGTGAAATACATTGGGATGATTTTAAATTTATGAATTTACTAGAAAAAATTCTTAAATCCATCTTCACTTATTTTTACATTAAAAGGGTGTTGACACCGAAAGGGTGAGTGCGCTAAACGCAATATTCTCACCCGAAATGGATGCAAGGAACTTTCCCGTTTGTCTAATAACCTTTCGCGGACTGCAATAAACGGCACTGCGGGCCGCCGCTTGGACAGCCCTGCTCTAGGTTTTCTTTCCAAGTCGATTGTATTGTAAATACAATCTATCAACACATCTACCGGAATCATGAACTTCATGGGTGAATCCATCCACTTCAGTAGTCGGAGTTCAGAGTCGGTACTTCATCTTCTAGTTCAGAGTCGGTACTTCATCTTCCACACAAACTTAGGATCGAACTACGATTTTTCTTCGATGTGTTTATATAATTATATACTCTTCTTCCGTCGATTTTTATCATGTAGATGGAGTATACTAGAGGAGAGTAGTTTTTGTCCTAGAGTTTAATTCAGACGAACTTCACAATCTCTTCTTTCCAATTATCTGCGGAAGTATATTACAATTAATAAAGTTGCAAGTAGGCCTTTCAAATTAAAATGAAATTTATTTTCATTTCTCACATAGCTAAGGTATACTTCTCTGCGCACCGGATCATCCGCATCCTGTATATTTCATTTTCTTCCTTTCGATTCACCAACCTCAGTCATTCCTTATCAGGACGTCACTCTCTCTTTGTCCTCAAGAGAGAGCAATGCCAATAAACTCGTGAACTCATGTCCTCGTTGCCAGCAGTAATGGCATTATGCAGAAGATTAATGTATGCGCAGTAGTTTGAATACACTGTGTTAAAAAATAGTGCAGTTCTCTCCTTGCGTATGACTTCCCAAGTGGCTTTTCTCTCTTTCTTCCCACATCAGTGAAAGACGTGCTACCTTAATATTATTCTGGCTTCGTCCATATTTTCTCAATCCTCTAATTAAAAGATTATCCCTTCTAGATCAGTGTCCTTAAGATATCATTGAAAGAATTACCAGACCAATTGCTTAAATGGAGGTATTTCTTTTCACATTTTTCATATTAAATTACTATACTTGAAAACGTTCTGTGTATTTATTAAAATGTTATTGTTATTTAGAATAAATATTTTTTAGTTTAATAACTAACATTAGTTTTATTTTACAACCAACATTTAGTATGTTGCCCAAAATACATTCAGATTACTTAAATATGGATACTTAACGTTTTATTAGGGTTTACGGAAAAGTAGCCGACTTTCAGAATTTAGGTATCGATTTAGTTTCATGTACCGTACATTTGGAGCTGATCCTCTACTGGAGGCGGACATTATTTTAATGCTGAGATTCTTAAAAGCATTGTTTGTGCATCAAGCCTCTGTTCTTTAAAGTGCCATTGTTTCCCTTACAGCAAGTTTACGGAAGTCCTCTGATCACAGACGTTGTTGAAACCACTGTTCTCAACTTCCGCATGTTTCCTTTTGTTGACGGAGCTATTCAGTTACCTTCCTTGGATGCTGATTAGTTTACTGTCACACTTTCAATTTTGTCAAAGAAGATCAGAGGGTTACTCAGAGCCTTACAGGAACGGATCTTGCTACCCTTTGTGCTGTTGACACGACGAATGGGAAATGCCATAAGCTCTGGAGGGGGACGATAACTCACAACCTACTGTTGGATCCCGGAAGTACTATAATCGAGGTAAAGTGGGGCAAGATTATTTTAAATATACCTATATCAGAAATCGATTTATTTTCATATATCGAATTCCAATTACGGATTAAATTGTTCAATCTGTATCATACTGTTCACGCAGAATATTAATAACACTTTTTGCGCCTTTTAACGTCATGGATTTCAGAAATATGGAGAATTTCATAGAGAATATATATGGCGTTGAATAATGAATCTCCAGAGTATTGTTACATATCAGTTCATTGATCGTATATTCTTGAACTGCGGGATACAATTAATTTTATTTATCCACAAATGGCAGCAACAGAGTTCGAAGAACAAACGAGTCACAAGTCGCGCTTCTATATCAAAAGAGCTTCATACTTATACTAAGAAAGAAAGAAAAGAAAGAAAGGAAGAAGAAGAAAAGAAAGAAAATTATGCATACTCCTTCAATAAAGCTTAGATTGATATTTCATTCATATACTTTCTTTCATACTTGATACACTCCGTACCATTGTGTCGATTTCAATACATTTTCTCTTCATTCATTTAACATATGCGACTTTTAAATCATTACTATCGGAATAATTGGATTTTTCTACGATGCATGTATTGCGGCTCTTACAGTCCCTACGTATCAAGTGACACAAATATGTTCCGTCGCAAATAAATCGGAAATTAAAAACTTTCCTTTTAACGTACGTCAGACGTACGCATAAAGAAACTTGTCATTTCAAATAATGAAAGGAAATAACTAGTTTTATTGGAATGGAAAGATCAAAACGGACTCTAAGAAAACAATACTTCCGTGCATTTATAAAGGTCTGACAAAAAGGGACACAAAAATTAAGAAAAGTTGTATTAACCTGAGGAATCTTATGAATATATAAGATCAATCAAAGAAAAATAATCGTGAAATGGACATGACGTTCGCAAAGAAACATTTTGGCTTCGTTCATATCATTACGATGACAGTTATGTAATTAAAAGTCTTCCACATCATGTCTACTGTGGGTGCAAACATTGACATTAAAGATCATAGCATTAGAAACCATCTATTTCATACAACAAAAGACGCTTTTCTCCTCCGACATAACGAAGGAAAACTTACAAGAAGAAGAAGTATTAAATACTGAAAAACGCCATTGAGTATCAACGAGGATTACAATTTGATTTGCATAGAAAGATACGTGGTTAGATAATACGTCTGAAAAATGAATTCATGTTTTGATAACCTACTTTTGACTAAGTTATTCTTAAATATTCAAAACCCATTTCCTCAGCGAAATGGTCTTCCTTCGAATTAAAACTTTCCAAGGTTACTTGTACGCATGTTTGAACTGCTTCATTTCCTGTAAAAACTTTTTTGTGCCCATGATATTTCGCTTTCAGGTCCAATTCAAAACATTAAGTTAAAAATCGCAGTTCTTTGCCGCAGAATTACATAACTTTCTCTACACTACGTATATACGTTCATATTCGAGAAAGTAAAAAGATTAGTCCAGTACATTATCCAAAACCAATACAATCCAACAATTAGCGTGGACAATTTCTAGGAAGTTAAAACAAAATTGGTTCAAACACGAAAATGATATTCATAATCACAGGAATTACAGAGATGCAGAATTACCACAACAAAAGGCTGTTGTTGGTATTTCTGAATCCACCAATTCAACAATTTAGGTAAAGATAGTTTCATGTATCATTATTATTCGCGAAGTACAGATGTGATAAACGTTTATTGGAGATATGTTCAACAACATAGTGTAATATATAGTTTGTAAAATTACATACAATTCGGAAGAAGGGGACCGAAATTAAACGTTTATCTTAGTGAGTGAGTGAGTATGTGTGTGTGTGTGTGTGTGTAAAAGCTATGATCTGTCAACAATAAGAGAGTTTTAAAAAAATGATTATTTTTTTAATATTTTTTATTATATGATTAGTTATATCTTTAATTTTCTACGTCGCTTAGAGAATGACAAAACAGACGTAACAAAAATTAAAATTATTGCAATTACATCTCATAGAAATGTCAAAAAGTTGTAAACGAAGCGTACATTTAGAATACAAAATTTGTGTAGAGTTCCGTTACGTTTGTAAAAGCTCGTAGTTTATGATAGAACACATCAAATAAAGTTCAAAACATTTATAGCTTTATGTACTATTATGAACATAGATGTCACGTAATTACATCTTGGAAAATGCATAAAACTTTTCTGTCACCGTATTGAAATTTGATTAATCCACTTTTAGCATAATTCGTTAGGATTTGTTTCAGCTTCGTGAAGGACTTCATAGGCGATTGGCCAGTCGAAAAATATTTATTCAAAGTGTTGCTTACGAATTACTTTCGTTTAATAGTATATTGTGGTGAAGCCGAGGTACTTCACCATAAATGATATTGTGATATTTATCTATTTTCGGCGAACGTCATTGAAACGCTGCCTCTACGAGTCGGGAAAATGTTCCCGGCTATCTCATACACGTTGTACCGAGACTAGCAGCCATTTTAATTGGCTGGCAATGTATCTATTCACGACGACGTTGGTGGTTGACCGAGGCGTATTACCGGTCTAGGAAGAAGCTACAAAATATTTCTCAGCAACCCTGAGGTTAATGTCACAAATATAGTTTCGAAGAAATATTGTTGTGTGTGTGATAAGTGAAAAGGTTATTGAGCATTCCAAGTTCTGACCTTAATATTGCTGAAGAAATTGCGCTGCGATTGTTTTCACATTGCGATGTAATTTGTTGCTAATATTCGGGCCGCAGATGATCAACTTTAGAGTAATTACAAGTGCTGTTCTAAAATCCTTCAATGAATGTATTAAAATAAGGGAAGCTACTTTTATGAATTGTTTTGATTACAATTTGTTTTAAACTCCTTAATTTTACCATCCATCAATCCAGTATTAGTAAAATATTAGAGCAAGATTTTATTCGCCTCTGGAATAAATAAATTGTATTATTTAAGTTAAAATACTAAAAAATTAAGTATAAACAAATACTACATGTAAAGAAAACAAATTGATTATAATAGCTCGAAGGAAAGAAGAAAAAACGCTTTTATGGTTCACTCTCCTGATGCCTTAATGTTTTACTTCTGAAAGTAGCATTAAAATAAACAAAGCCCTTCAGTATTGAGTTTTATCATTTCAGATATTGAATGCAATCTACTTACATTTTCAATTTGGAAGGTGATCGGTGAGTCAGGTTATTAAATGACGGAAAGGGAAGTAGAAACACGACAAACAGTAAATTTCAGCACAGTACATTCGTCAGATTTTTACGCCCATTTACATTATTTTTGTTAAAAAACACATTCCCAATTATTTTAAATTCAATTTAAAAGGAATTTAAATTTTTAAAACGGATTTGAAGCTTTAAAATTTAAGCTTTTAAACTGGACAAACTTTTGAATCTAAAACATATGTTGTATATACTACATTTTCTATTTATTTTTCGATAGAGATCAACATAATTCAAGCTTTTCTAACGTAAAGAGCACCTGTATGCATAAGTATGCATATGACGTAAGTGTCAAGAAGATTCATTTGTGATTTCCTTCGAATGTTAGACGCAGTTTACACCTTCAGTCACCGTCACTCTTTAGTCATGTCTAAAAGTTCTCCGTATTTCCAAATATTCTATTCAGTTTCATAAGTTTATAATATGATTTATAATAGAATGACATCTCCCTCTATTCAATAACGAATCAAAATACAAATTATATCATCTCAGCGTTGTTTTGTGGAATTACCATTCCTAAAGAGAAATATAGTCAAAACCTTAATCCAAAGATTTAAGAGTCAGATGTGTTAAATACTGCATAAACGATATATTCTTCACGCAACTATCACTTTGTCTAGCAATAGATACTTTCGACCTTGAGCTAATTTCACATTTTATTATTATTAATAAAAATTGTTTCGAGTAAGACATTAGGTGTAAGTATGGTATAAGTGGAGGATCACAAACTGGAAACAAAGAGGGTCTCTAACAGATAGACGTCTCATTTATAATAATGACCTCACATTTCTGGAAAATTAAAATGACATATTGAGAATCGACATATTATATTTCAAAGGAGAAAATTCCCCTGTTCAGGAAAATAGCATTCCTAAACAATTTTCTCTACGTCTTCCCTTATATTTTTGGCATTCTAACGATATTAATTACGAATTATCGTCAGTTCCATGAAAGCGTCTGGAAAGGCACACATCCGTCTGAACAGCCCTCGGTCTCCAAGAACACCTGTCCACCACGCACACTTGAAAGACCGTTCACCCGCTACCCGTTGACCATGGGTTCGGTTCCCGACCGCGGTGTTCGAGAATCGCTCAGCCTTTGTCCGGCAGGACACAGCTCTCCAGAAGACTCCAAAACCATTTCCACGCAAACATCCGTTTCTACAGTTAGACATCACGACGTAAGAACGCGAAATCACACGAACGCGGTAGTCAATAGAACTTCTCGCTTTTGAAGTCGGATTCGATGGAAGCAAAAACACACCCCAGCTTCCCGAAAACAATCCTCAATTGTCACTTCTGAAAGTCCGCCCTGGGCGGTGGGTGCAGGGGTCGCGGGGCAGGAAGAGGAAGAGAAACAGAAGAACGCGAGCGGGTCGCAGATGTCACGCGGAGGCAACTCCACTTGGAATTATGGGTGTCATTAAATTAGAATACAATGCGCGCGGCGCGTGGGCGGGCGCGGGGCGGGGCGGGGACGGGCTGCACGTGTCGGGCCGGCGGGCGGGCAGGCGGGGGCCCGCTACTGGAAAGGCGCCGAGGAGACAGACGCACGCGGCGGCGGAGGCCGGCGGCTGCTGAGCGCTGTGCGGCGTGCGGTCAATGCCACGCGCTGCGGTGCACTGCCTCCGCCTCCCGCCGCCTCCACCTCCGCACCGGCTGCGCTGCCGCCGCCGCCGCCGCTCTCGGCGCTCCCGGCGAATGAGACGGCGACCCCCCCGCGCGCGCCCGCCCCGCCCCCGCACCCGCCCCCGCGCCGCCCCGCCGCAGGCCACGCGATGCGCACCCAGCTCTGGAAGAAGGCGCGGGCTTGAGGGACTGCAACCGAGGACGCCTCGGACACTCGCGCGCAAAACCTCCGGCAGACAAGGCTTTCAACGAAAATATTCATCAAATGATCCGGAGGCTTCCAGATTACGCAGATGCTCATGCCGCTAGATGACAAAACAAAGACGGGAACTCGGTATTTCAAGTCAGAACGGAGAAATGACTGCTTTAGCTGAAGTTTCGTGGGCTGCAATATTCTAGGTTCTAGCCCAGACAGAGGCGAAATTTCTAGTGTCACAATTTTACAAATCGGCTGTTCTTTTCGTGGGTTTCTTCGATCAATTGCAGGTGAAGGATGAAAAACAGTTCCTCAAATTGGCTTCTGACCGTGCGCGATCATTTTCCCCACTTCCATCTCTAGGACAGGTCGATGGATCTTAACTTCATATGGACCATGCTCCACGATCTAGAAAGACTGCAATAGTAGTCTGGATAAGCGGATGCCAGACTAAAGCTGGAATTGCATAAATGCGAAGGTTGAAACTTTTTTAGTTGTCAAATATTCCGATATAATGAACTTAAGGTTCCTAAAATCCAAAAGTACAAGCAAGGTGATGGGTCAAGAAAATTTTTCGAGATATCGAGGAATTCGAGTTATGTTGATCACAGTTTTCAAGTCTCGACTGTGGGTAAGGATGTGCGTTTTAAAGCGACTTAATGCCTTCATATTCCCATCTAATACTGTATTAAAGGAACCTTTTAAATCTTAGGAGTCACATATTCAGACACTTAGCTAAAGCGAGTGTAGGAAGCAGTAGTGCATTCCGAAATAAAACAAAAGATGCCACATAAAGCTTTGTCACTTCATGGTTATATATGAATTTTTAATGATAAAAATAATTAATGAACTTATTTTACATGTAGTCTACAATTTTTCTTAGGTAATATTACGAAAAATTCGCTGCCGCTGAGCCGCTGAACGGTGAGTCATCAAGAAATGTTCTATGCACAAATTATATTTATTATGACGATTCCACGAAATTATAATTATAGTAAAATTATGTTAAATATAATGTGCTAACAATATCTGCTGCCGATGATTGACAAAATCGCCCTTCATTCCCGGCGGCAATCATTGCTTCTTTGAATTGTGAAAAAACCTCCAAGATGAAGGGAAAAAAAACAAGTGATAATTGTCCACTTCTAAAACGAAAGGGTAATTCTTCGCTGATTGGTTCACAGACCCATTCTTAAACCCTTTTCATTTAAATTTCATGATTGAAATAGTCGTAATAAGTCATATTAACCTTTTTCACATATCGTGGAGATGAAAAAGTATCAAAATTTTGTAAGCGAGTTTCGCAAATATTACGTGTAATGCCTTCGCCAGTTCAAACTTGAATGTTCTTTGACAAATATTCCAGAAGAAAATTCTGGCTGCCTGCTCTCAACGCTGATGAGTTCCGGGGTGAGAGACTGGAAATCGAGAAACGGAATCACCCTTGAGTTTGATTTCCCCTACTGGAAATCAATGTGTACCTGTCAGGGACAACGAATTCATTTCTAGGTGACCTATTTATAATTAGCACTGTGCAGTGGGTAAATTAAGGATTCAAAATGACTAAAACTGGCAAAGAAAAGTATGAATGGTACATACGGGAATATTTATTGGCCCTTTTGCATTGGGTACTGGACTTTCTGATCAGGCTTCAGCCAGAGACTACACGTACATATGTTTCCATCACATCCACGTTTTTGAAAATACTGGTTTCGTCCTGTCACTCCTTTGTTTGTATTTAATTTCTGAACGTATGCTTTTCTGAAATTGCTGCTTCGCGCCCTGCTCGTGATCCACGAATCATGTTTCGATATGACTGGCGAGCCCCAATGCATCGCTACTCTCGCCGCTCTCTGGAGCCACTCCCAGCGCGGCCCCTCCGCCCGTTGCTCCATTTTCCAGCCCCGTTACTCATTGTTTCTGCCGTTATCTCCGGCCATTCCCTTTCGTGCGAGGATTCGCGGACTCTGCCGCTGAGTTGTGCGGCGGAGCGTCTTTGCGTCAGCTCCTCCTCCCCCTCAGCTCCACTCGAGATGCGATCTGCCTCCGCCGCCTACCGAAACCCCTTGCTGGAAATGAACAAAAATAGCCTCAGCCAGGATCGTTGATTGATTGTTCTGTGTTTACGGACTCTTCAACGGCTAAGGTCATTAGGTATTAGGTGTAGTGCATGCTTTTCTCTCGGAAGATGGCCGTAATCTTCTCCCGCCGGATGGTGAGATCTGGCGCCAACCTACACGTTGGATATCTGGGTTTTCCCCAACCAGGTTCTTTCCAGCAGCAGGGCACCGCCCCACCCGGAACAAGCTCTAAGCCCCCGACTGGTCACCCGACACGTGTGGTAGTGTAGTGCATGTAAGTGTGTGTAAGTATGGGTGAGGATAGGAAAACGAAGAGGAAGGAAAGTTCGCACGCGGTCCGTGGCCCTTTAGAGTATTGCTCCGGCATTCGCCTGGTGTTGGTCAAAGAAACCACGGAAAACTATCGATGAAAGCAGCCAGCCGCAAGAATTCTTCTCCAGACAGCGGCTGAACTCCACTTAGCTAGAGGAACACAACTAATCATTTTCTATGTCCACCCCCCAAGAGTTTTAAACGTCCACCCTGAGAGAAAACTCTCACTACGCATCCCGAATAAGCCCATCTGATCGTGCTCGTAGCCTTGTGCCTCGGTCTCTCTTGATCAAAGCTTGAGGATGTCCTTTCTTGTTCTTTGGCTACCGCCTTTTTCGTTCTTTCTCCTTTTTAAATTCCTCCTTTCTCTCTCTTTCGTCTACTTATTTTGTTTTTTATTCCTCTTCTCTTAATAGTTTTGTTTTCTCGACCTAATTTTCCAATTAATTTTCACTAAGTTCTACTACTCACTTTATTCATACATTTCTGTATTTTTTAATTATTTTCTGCACTTACCACTCCCTAATGTTTGGCCATTTATCTAAGTTCAGCTGAATGGCATTTGGGAGTATCATCACATTCTTGTATTAGTAAAAAGTATTAACCAACTTTATTATTAAAGTCCGATTTAATTATTTCGGAACTAGCTAAATATTTAAAAAATGTCACATTAAAACGTACTTTGTGTCCACTCAATGCCTCGTATTTCTCTAAAAAAAACATAATGGTGTTAATGTGTATCAGATACCATCGCTAGCACGACTGAAGTGCAGAAATTATAATCTCTCATCAGTTCAGCAAGGATTCCATGATATTCTCTTCTCAACTACCACAATCACATCATTGAAGTCTAATATCTACTAGTTTATCACTTAATAAAATTGTTTTATTTTCCTCATAATGTAGTCCAAATAAAATATGATTCAATCTTCAATAACCTACTTCAGTTTCTTTAATTTCCAATCAACACACGAACGAAAATCGAGACTAATTAAAGAGAGCTGAATCTCTCACACCTTAGCCTGTAACTCTTCGTTCGAACAGTGCGAGTAATTTCAAGGAGTTCAGAAAATGTAATTTGAAGAACTAATAGCCACGTAATAACGAATCTAGCAAGTGTGATTTACACGTGATTAGCCACGACATTTGTTAAATTGGAAAGCACGGCTAGCCTATATGCTCTGTTTTCTCTATTAGTAGAAGACATTGAGATTATTTTCGATTGTAAATAGAACAGTGATCATACTTTAAGTAAACAGTGAACATGTAACAAATATTTTAAAGAAATTGTATTGTATATTATTGAACATGTAGTTGAAATGAAACATACATATTTCACAATTTTATAAATGTTTTAAATGTTTAATCGTGAGTGAAGACATAGACATCTGCGAAACTTCTTATATCGACCTAAAAATATTAGTAAAGCAAATAATCGAAATCACGGTATACAGCTGTCATTCCAGAGATGGCCAGGGAAACGCTGACGCAAGTATATACGCGTACATGATGACAATACGAATACGATAGTTTCTTCTATGGACATAATTTACGAAAAATATGCTCGAGTAGTGAGTTTATACCGTTCAAATGTGTTTTTTTAGTTTATACTAAGCTGTTCTAATATGTAGTAAATTACACCGTCCAACAAGATATGTAGTCAGATTTAAGAAATTGTGGGTTCTTGACACCAAAACGTGTTTTGTCTCAAAAAACGTTCGTACGTCCGTCCGTCTGTGAACACCACTAGCGCCCAATCCATACGTAGGATCATTTCCAAAATGGATTATCCCCAGTCGATTTGGCTCGACTCGAAGCTTTCAAAAACATTCTTCAAAATTTAGTTTTTACATGAAGCCCCAGACATTTTCAAAATGTTCTCAAAACCAATTTTTTCTATACATTTTTTCAAATAATAGAGTATAATACTTATAAAGATGGCATAATTCCGTTTTTCATTGTTAACTCTGAATTTTTGAAAATTTTCAAAGGTTTTCGGTTTATTCCTACTATTACAAAATGGAAGATTGAGATTTTTCCTTCAAGTAAAATTTTCCTCGTTAGTTAGTTCTTTCATTAATATCAGGTACATAGTTTGAATAATTTTATAGTTTTTTCTCTCAATATTGCGTGCAATATGCACAATATTAACAATTAACAAAAACGAATTTTCTCAAGAATAGCTCCAAAGTTTCTTTAATTGTTTGGTAGGTATAGGCCAAATGTACAGTATAAGATGACTTACGTGCCATTTTCTCTACTTTTTTCCAAAAAATACAAAAATATGTACTATTTCTTGTTTCTCACGTCCTTAATACTTACCTTCGCCGCGGTTTGTTCTCATTTAATTTATGAGTGAATGTGCTTTAAATGATTTCTTATAAATTTCTCGAAAACCCAAAACTTTTCTTAAAAGAGCTCAAAATTCCTTTTAAATTTTAAAAAAAATTTTCTCTTCAAACTCTAGTACGGATAGAGACATTGCACAGTTTAAATGACATAAAATTAATTTGCTGTTTTCTTTTGGTTCTTTTAAAAATTAAACAAATGTAATTTTTTTGAAATATCTCTCACGTCTTTAATTTGCTAATTTCCAGCAATTTATTGCATTATGCACAAATGCAACATCATTGCATTTGTGGATGGAAATGCTTCAAATGACTTCAATAAAATTTCTCGAAAACTCAATAATTTTCAGTGAAAAAGAGCTTCAAATTTCGCATTTACCATTTTCGTAAAAACGGCTCCAAATTTTTCAACGAAAATTCCTATAAATGACGAGATTTTATTGTTCTGTAATATTCGTGAAGAAATTTTGGCTCTGCCATTAGGAAACCGAAAAATTGAGCAAATGCGAAAATTGGGCAAATGTTTGGGCGGTGATAGAAGGCAGCTGGATAGGGCACGACCAAAAAGCTAGCTTCGGCCACAGAAATTAGAGAACTAATTAGTTCGAGAAAGTCTTTGTCATTCTGTAGCACCGCTAATTTTATTGATTTATTCATTTCAAGACATATTCATCCGTTAATGTAGGGTTGTGAAATGCCGCCTTCAATTTATGCCTGTGAATTCTTGCAAACAGAACTACTGAAGAACAGCATTAGTTAAGCATAAGTTAGCATGTCGCTACACATATCAAGGTAAGATTTCAGCAATAATTTTTTTTTTCAAACCTAGAAAATAATAAGAATTATTTGATCAGAGCAGAGAAATATTATATAAATATAAATAAACGTCCACGATATAGTTCTCACATTTTGAATGTAAATATCTGCAAAATAATTATATTATTATAATTATAACGACCAATTAATTTTACGGAAAGTATATTATAACTTTTGGTTTCATATTATGTCATTAGGATAACACACCAAGATTTACATATTGGTTTGTATCAAGCTTCGACAATACATTGTTGACTTACCGGGAGCGGTAGCTCAGTGCATTAACTGATGTCACTGCAGCGCCTCTGACCGGGAGGCCCAAGGTTCGAGTCCAGACGGCGGCAGGATTTTCGACACTAGCTTTTCAGCTAGGTCGAATTCAGTCGCTGTCTGGAGGAGAATTCAAGAGCCCGGCTGCTCTGATCAGTAGTTTTCCGTGGTTTCTCAGATCACACCGGGCGAATGCCGGAGCAGTACCCTATCGAACGGTCCACGGACCGCGCGCGATCTGTCCTTCCCATTCCTTGTCCTATCCTCTCCGCTTACACACACACACACACACACACACTAATATGCACTACACAACCACATATTCCGGGAGACCGGCCGGGAGCTTAGAGCTTGTCCCGGCTGAGGCGGTGCCCCGCTGGTGAGAGAGTCCTGGTTAGGGGGAAACCCTACTAACCGACGGTAGGTCGGCGGCGGATCTCGCCATCCAGCTGGACAAGATCACCGCTATCTCCCGAGAAAAAACATGCACTACACTAACGGGACTAATGACCAGAGCAGTTGACGCGCCCGGGAACATGAATCAATCAAATCATTGTTGACTTCAGTTTTATGTTATGAAAATAACATAAATTACAAATCTAAAATATTTTATGTAAAATAAAATTAAATGACCTTAATATATTGTAAAGAAGGACACATCGTGCTCCAAATAAGTTGAAAGTTCTTAAATGAGAGTAGAGTAAATGAGTAGAAAAAAGACAAATTGTGGGCAACAAAACTAAATATTTCAGTTGTATTTTCAAAAATTCAATATAATTTACTTTCAAAGTTTATTAGTTATTTTAATCGTATTAAAATGACAAAACAGTTGTTGAAAAATAATAAATTTAAGGAAAATAATAAATAGTGGTCTCAAAACCATATTTCTTCGAGGCATCAGAGATTTCTGGAAACTGATATGAGATATAAAACTATTTGCTACCTCAGGTATTTTCAAGTTATCTATAAATGGACAATGTTGATTCATAGTACTTTTAATATTCAAATTATAATATAAACAACATTCTTATACGTTTTCTATTGAAACGAATTTAAAATATCAAAATTTAATAATGAAATCTTTAAAGAATCTGAACACGTTAGGCATAGCCGATTTAAACGACTGTAAAATCTTGAAATTATATCAAATGTGCCCGAATTTGTGCAAATCAATCTGAAATCTGTTTGCAATTCTGAATGTGATTCATTGACGCCCGACTCCTATGTTCTTTACACTTGTATTACCTACGTGGGCCGACGTCCCATCCAGTACGAACTAGGTAATGCTGACAATTTATTTTATTTATTTAATGCTGAAAATTAAAGAACACAAGATAGTCTCTTTGCGGAGTCTGTGTATGAATAAAAATCAGCCTTCATGTTTCGATAACACAATTACATTTTTTATTGTTACTATTGCATGTATAATTTACATTTTACTTCATAAGTTATTTGCATGCCATGAAATTTAACTTGTACTTTGCTAATTAAAGTGCTTTACTTTAATAAAAAATATTGTCTATTACCGTCTTTGCAAAGAATCTTTTGGACTATCTTGTAAATGTTTTTTCGTGGCACTTCCAGTTTATGAAAGTGATGTCCTCCTCGTAGTCGTAGTTGTCGAAGTTAAGGATCTTCCACGAAGATTCCCGTCTACCACTAGTAATCTTCTGTCTTGATATTGAAGTTCCGTTCAAGTTAATGTCTTAAATTGATGTTAAACAACTACCATGTTCACATTAAGAATTATTTGCGAATGCCTCGGGTGGACATACCTATTCAAGACTGTTTTCTTCCACAACATCTAAATGCTCTACCTGAGGACTATTAAAAATATTGGCTTGCCTTGCATGTGTTCGCGAAGAGTGACTATCAATCTTATGATGTGCTCTCAATGGCGCCCAAATGTCTTCTTTGTAAATGTAGCATACTATCCTTTTATTTTCGCTCCCAGTACCAATACTTCGAAATGAGTCACTATTCTATATAATTTTAATCCATAATGTCATTGAGATATGTGGGTATGTCTCACTCCCCTTTTAAATTTACAATTTTCAAATTTAGTTTACTGCACAAGTAAATGAATAAATCGTCATATACTGTTATAGATCTAAACATCATGGAAATGGCATAAAGGTTGGGAATCTGCTCCCTTTTGCCCTCCAAATACTTATCAAAAGATCAGAATTTTCAGGGCTTTGGCACATTTGATTACGACTCTTGTTTCAGCAAATGTACGGTGTCGCTATCTGCAGACTTCTCAAAAATGCACATATTGACTTACAGAAACATGTAACCTGTACGTCATTAACTCGCGCACATGTGGGTCCAACCGGCGGGGCTATGGCAAGTCTACCTAATAACATTTGTAAGCAAGTAAGCAAAACAATCATAACCCACGAAGAACAGCTGTCATCCAGAACTGATGTGGCAAACGCTAAAGCGACCACATACGTGATGACAACATTATGAGTACGGATCTTTTTTCTCCGATCGTAATTTACGAGATAGGTGCGTAGTCAGTCTGTGTATTTGTAAATCGTGTCTTTAGTTTATAATCATTATTTAATCGGTACAAATAATTCTGCTTCTATGCTTATATGCTATAATTCTGCTGCTATGAATCGCTAGTTCGCTAACTCTTACGCACACCCTTCGTTTCGGGTGTGCAACACGCTACAAATGGCAATTCAGCAAATAATAGATCTTTGTTTTCTTTTCCAAAGACTCCCATAATATTGGATTTTATAAGATATCGTGATTTTTCACTTGAAATCTCTTAGGTTAGTCTTCACTGATACTACTTTTTTGTTGAGCTGTAATCTAATGTGCGTAAACAATTGTATCATCCGATAAAGCTTTTATGCTTGTGTGAATGCGTTTTTGATAACCATTTCCTTAATTCCTTTTGTAATAATTGCAATATGAAAAGTATTTCCTGTTTTTAAACGAAAAATTAATATAATTTCTCATTTTATTCCACATGTATTGTTTTGTAGTATTTAGCAATAACATGTTCATCCACTCGAAATTATAATATAAGCCTTAATGAAGAAACAGTTTGAAGATACAGTAACGAAGATACAGTAAACCCTCGTTAGCACGAACTCGCTTAACACGAATTTCGCCGTAACACGAGCAAACCTTCGGTCCCGTCAAGGGATTACGGATTACGGACATTTATAATACTCGGATAACACGAATGAAGATTATTTCCGATCGTTGGAACGGTGTTAACGAGGTTTTAGTATTGTGGGACTTTAAACTGAATTAAATTTACATAACATTTGCAATGGCGTTTGCTTTTGAAGCAACATAATATCTGATTAAATACCTTATTTACGAAAATTGCTTTGGAAAATATTATCTTAAAAGATACTGAAAAAGATTGAGCGGTAATTTCGATTGGGAAAGAGCGATTGGCCGCGTGTCGTGGTCCCGGAACCGCCTGACGCGCCGCCTCGCAGCAGCACCTGCCGCGCCACAGCTTTCCCCGCCGCGACGATGTCAACAGGCTCCCCGCCTCCCTGGCGCGGCGGCGCGGCGAAACGGCGAACGCGGAGCCGAAGACTGCGCGTTCGACTTTCGCAAAAGGCACGAGTCTATCACCGTGTGATTGATTTATGTTTCCGGGCACATGAACTGCTATGGTCGTGTTAGAGTAGTAAATGGCTTTTTTTGTTTGTTTTTTGTTTTTTGCGAGGGGTGGCGGTGTTTCTCCCCCGCTGGATGATGAGATCCAGGGCCGACGTTCAGGTGACATGTTTCATTTACTTTAATGAAACGTCGGCTTGTGTGATTCTACCGGGATCCTTCCCCCTCCCGGTATGTCCCCCAGCGGGCATTGTTAAATTTGGGAAATTTAAGTAATCACAAATGTTGAATATTGGTGTTGAAACAGCTAATAGAAGCCAACGATCATCTGAGAAGACCTACCGAGAAGATTTTATATCCATAGCTTGTAAGCTCTTGCTCTGTAATTAGATTAAGTATGCTAGTATATGGGTAATTTTTCATCTTTAATTTTCTCTAAAATGGTAACTTGCAAAAGAAAATAGATTTTACTACATGGGAGTTTTTCTTTTGTTTTGTTTTTTCTCCCTTTCAAAATTCAAAATTTAAGTAGTATATGACTTAGTGTAGGGATCACAGAATTTTGAAAATGTGCACAATTCAGTTTCCCATAGCACGTCATACGCAGTTTTTAACTGTTTTTGACGTAAAATAAATAAATAAATAAATAAAAAATCAAACTGTGATCTCATGGCCATGAGAAGGTTCCAAAAACCTAAGAAATTGTTAATAAGATCTGATTTTTTGGTTTATTGAGTGCTGAGAAAAAATTGGCACTTTGTGAAAGACTTTTCACTGGTTTCAAAATAGGTTTTCAATTATTGTAAGAAAACCACTGATTGTAGCGGGTTCTAACAACAAAATCCGTAATTTACAGTAAATTTAGGGTTGTATGGACACCTCGTTTGCCTTTGTAGCCTTAAACTTAAGATTTTTATGGCAAAACAAAATATTATTTCTATCTATTAGTATGGTTCTCTGTTTTGCTACTAGAAGCCGCCACTACTACAGGCACGCTACGCGTGCTGCCTATTCTTCCAGGCGAAAAATGTATAGGCTCTTAGGCAGGGAGGTCCGTACTACTCTGTGGCTGTATCGATATTTCCCCGCTACTCCCCTCCACTGCCACAGTGTCACCCCTTCTGGGTTTGGTATAAAAGACTTCTCGCGCACAGAGCCTTTCGCCATTTTAGCATTACGTCTTTTAATTTTGCTACTAGTCTCACGAAAGCTTGTCCATGGTTTTCGCATATTCTCTCTTACCAGCATGAAGGGTGCATGCTGTTTTCTAATTTTATGAGCCATTTATGGTATTTTTATGAAAGGCCCGGTTCCTTCCGAACCATATTGTATTATTGTAAATATGTGTATGAGTGCATAATAGTCTAGACTTTTAGGAATGAGTGCTTTTATGACATGGAATTGGATCTTGTATTTGAAATATTTGTTGATTCACATGATTGCGTAAATTTGCTAATGGTTTGAAGCAGGTTTACTCTGTATTTTGTTCTTGATTTGTATTTTCAGTTGTTTAAAGACTTGTTTGTATGCTGGCCTCCGATTATGTTGTGGAGAGCTAGTATTTAGTACTGTGCATTACTTATGTGATTGTTAATGTTGCAGTTTTTGTTCCTGCCGTGAGTAAGACGGCATTTGGCCGCATTCGGCAGTTTTTGGATTGTTGCTCCTGCCATGAGTAAGACGGCGTTCGGCCGCATTCGGCAGTTTGAAGCTTTGGTTAGGCGTCTGCTAGGCCCGTGCGGTGTCTTTGAACCGCGGCCATGGGAAAGCAGCGCTACGCATCCGGTCCCGTAGCCGTCAAAGAAGTTAGCTGGGCGACAGCGCGTCATCGGCACGAATTGGTGCGGACACATGCGGGCAGTGTTCGGCCGTGTGGCGATCGGCATTCGTGTGCGGTCACGGCTCTGTTGAATGAGATACGAGCGGGCATGAGGACCGTTCCTTTTCATTCCGGAATATTCCTGTTTCATTGTTAAATTTGTTAGAAGGTTGTAAGTTATGGTAAGAGATCCATTTCCATGTAATTTGGTAACTATGCACTCATACAACACTTGGTTCTTGTAGGTAATGGCTCATACTTAGTAGTTCAGTTTTTCACTCCTTTTCGTATTGAAAGAAGACCGAGGTCGGCTTCTTTGTCAATTTTGCATATGTGTGTATTCAACTTCCTCACCCTAAAGTGGGCATTGTCGAGGCTGTTTTTAATACCGTAATTCTGTTTAAGTATAGGCGCATTGTTTGAAGCGCCGTTTACTAGTGTTCCTGTTTATAACAGTGTTTTTGTATAGAGACGGCACCACCGTTTGTCATTCTTGTATTTCTATTCGTAGTTCTGCATTGTTTTTCTTGCAGCAATTTTTGTATCTGCGCAGCATGAAAAGTTGATTTTGTATTCATTCATGGTCTTGTAATAAATGTAATGTTTGAGTTATTTGGATTGTTATATCTCCAAGTACTGAGATCCTTTAAAATTTATGATCCTGTGTTATTTAGAACCTGGAGCGTCCTTTCGAAAGGTTTCGAGTGTGACGACAGTCTTCGCGAATCTGATAGCTTAGGGGTTCTCTGTGTTAGCCCTGAATAATAATTCATTAGGTAAACGCATGGTCACCTCTTTTTTTGCTTAATAGCGAGGCTTCGTTTAAAATTTGTGCCGTCTTGAACAGCTGGATCGCATACTTGTCATTTGTAATTGTTACATTTCCCAAGTCACGAGGTTAGCCAGGTTTGAAATATATAGAACGATTTTTCTAGATGAGCCAAGTGACAGTTCGCGAAACAAGTGAACATCACATTATTTCAGAAGTATCCCTCCGCCGCGATAGCTGTTCAGCCCTTTCGTAAAGTGTTTGGTTATGGCTTTTGAGAAGACATCACAATCCAGAAGTCTAAGAGTTTCGCTGATATATGCACTACGCGAGTCGAAATAATTAAATTTAATGACATATGGAAAATCTCTAACATGCTCTCAACCAGTAAAGAAAACTGCCACGAATGTAAATAGAAAGCTCTCAATCATAGCTGCCACACACAGCACAAAGGCCGGAACCATGTGCATCGGTACGCATCTCGTATTCAAGTCTCGGTTTTAAAATAAACATAATATTATCACACAAAAAGTAAATTCAATGTAATATATAGGAAAATAATTTTACAGAAGAACACGAACACATCACTTCCTAATTTCAATTATTTCACGCGGCGCACTATATTTTGTCGGACTGAGCGTCCTTCGAAAGGTTTCATTGACGACAGTCTTAAACTATAGCTTAGGCCAACTGAATAAAATTCATAGGAACGATGGTCTCTTTTGCTTAATACAGCTGCAAAATTTGTCGTTTGAAGTAACGAAAAGCGAAGAGGAAGGAAAGATCGCGCACGATATAACAGGCATTGCTCTAGCCAAGACAAGCTTCAAACTACCGACTGGTCTCGGGACATGTGTAGTAGTGAAGTGTATTAAAATGTGTATGAGTGTGTGGCTGTGTCTGAGTGGAAAGTATTGAATAGGGAAGAGGAAGGAAAGATCGCGCACGTTCTGTCGTCCGTTTGTTACGACATAGCTCCGGCATTCCCCAGGTGTTGATCGTGGAAATTACGGAATATGACCGATTACAGCCGCCGGTCGCCTCCAGACATTCGACCTATCATTCGACTGCATTCGATCTTTGTGGCTAGGGTGAAAAATACGCCACCGTCGGAACTCGAATCCTAGGAACCTCCTGTAAGACTCGCTGAAGAGACAATACGGGATCTGAACTGAGCTAAGTCGGTAATTTTATCGTGTGATTGTGGCATGTCTGACTCATGTTAATCCATATCACATCTGAACCTTTAGGGAAGATTCTGAAAACGGCAAGTATTAAGACTGTTAGCATGCCTTGCCGTTAGAAACTGCTTTCAACATTAAATATTGAAGAAAATATCCGTGTTAACTGTGTCTGGGCGAAAGGAAATCGGTTACCTTTCTTGTTTTATTCCATTACTCAATTCGTGTGTGAAGCAAGCATATGCACCACGCCGACTTTTACCGGTTTGCTACCCTAAATACGCGACCTAAGAGAATAGAGCGCCATGAAGTTTAGAGATCGCGACACCGACCTCAAACGATTCAACTCTCAGAGCAGCCGACACTCGCGTATTCTTCGGTTTTCACGTGCGAGGCCAAACGCCACTCAGAGTGCTCGGCTGTTAATTTTCAAACATTGTGCGCTCGCTGCGTGTTAGTGGAAAGCACAAGTTCTTTAAATGTCAACAATGGGAGACTTTGCCAGCGCGGTGGCGTCTGAGAAGGTGTCGCGCTCTCGTGGCCGTATTTCCGTATTTGAATTAGTTCGAGCTTGTATTTGATAAACTGACTCTTTTTCTCTGCAATGCAGTCGGCGATTTTGAGGGAAAATTAAGTGTATCTCGAGCGCGCGGTGTTTGAAATGTACACCCTTTGCTGTTAATTCATCCCAACGGATGGTTATAATTGTTTATATTTGTGATTACGTGCCAAATTTGAATTAATTTGTTTGCATATGTGTTCTTAAACATCCATCACTTGTCTTAATATATTCCTCATGATCACCTATAATATTCACTAACAGTCATATCAACCAATAGTGGTGACGATTGGTTAATATTATAGATGATCACATACTGTAAATGCGGACTGTAGAACGCCTACCAAACAGGGGAGACGAGTCGGGAACTTAAAGTTAGTCCCGGTTGTGTTAGTGGTGCCCTGCTGGGAGTGATACCTGTAGGAGGGAAATCACCCGCAAACCGTAGGTTGACTTCGGGACTCACAGACCAGCAGGGGAGGATCATCTCCTTCTCTCGTGATAGTAACATTCACTGCAGTTACGACACTAAGAACCATAGTAGTTGATGTACTGGGAAACACCTATCAACAATTTTCAAAAAAACAAGTTTCTCAACATATTTCTTAACTTAATTCAAAAATTACAATTTTTTAGTTGTCAAATCTGCAGGGAAGCTTGGCTAGTTCATCCGGTGTCCTAATTTCCAGGGTTGCAAATAAACATCAATCCCCGCTGGCTCCCCGCCGGAAATAAACAAGGGGTACTACCTGAGCTTAAGAAAAAGTTTATTGTGAGAATTCTGATGTGGTGTTGTTGACGTTCTTATGAGAAGAAATTAAAGAGATCATCTTAGTCAACATATTATTATTTATTACAAATAATATGTTGACGAAAATGACCTCTTTTATTTCTTCTCAGAAAAAGTTTAGAAATTTGAAGGCATCCTTTGGTAAAAAAAATTTGTAATGAATTATAAGTCAGTCAAATATTTCCAGAAATGTCTGCTGTACCATGTGAAAAAGTTCTTCTGGAAACAACAACAAAAACAACAAAAATAAAGAATATATTGGCGAGGAAATGGAATTCACGTACTTGCCAGACAGCTGGGAGGCTTATGCGATGCCTACCACCCGAGCTCGGCCCGAATTTGAAAGCGGATTCGTAAAACTTTCGTTTCTTCTCTATACAAATGGGTGCAACGTGCGCTGTTTGTTACAAAAACATGTCACATTCGTTCTGCACTATTGCCAAATCTATTCGAACATAACGTGATTTACGAACGAAAAATTTACAAATTTTACGATTTTTTCAGGTGCCCAGGTTAGGAATCTTCATTATTTGAATAGAGAATGATCATTGCTGTTTACATGGTAAAATCAAATTTAAAAAATAAAGCATAGTTATATTAATTAGAATTAAAACCCTTGATTTTACGATTAGCTGTGCCATTTGGCCTCTTCATCCACTGCCCCTGTGAGCTTTCCACAATAACTTGCAGAAATGGTTCGAAACTTTCGACTGTGATATTGTTTTTTATAGACAGGACACAATTTACATTCACTATTATTTAAGTTAACTACATGTATGCGTATGTGTGTGTTTGGTCGTGCTGCCTGTACAGAGATTGTACTCATCAGCATGTGTGTGATTTTAAACATGGTGCAAAACAATCTATCTTAACTCTCCATCCCCAGATGAACTGGTGATAGGAGAGAATGGCGTATGGGAAGCGTGACTGGATGGGTGATGTTTTGGACATGAGCAGACGGTTAATTTATTAGGTCTAGGATTTAGAGAGGTTATTTTGTTAAAGGGAGGGTATTGTGGGATGAGATAGGTATCTTAATTAAGGTGTAGGAGGATCACGGTTATTTTAATGTAGGTGAAGTTTTAGGGCTGGGAACATGTCCGACGGGTTATTTCTTTAAAGGGTTTTAGAGGGGTTATTTCATTGAGGGTACTGCGTCGCGATTGTTGTTTTGTTAAGGTATTGGTAAAACTGTATATGGTGTATGGAGATTGTTGGAAAACGGGACATTTCTGATTTTATGGAACTCCGTCGTTTAGTAGAGAGGTATGCCATTTCAGAAGTTTTGAAAAGTCGTAATGTGAGTGCTGGTTGTCCAGATGCTTGGTCGTATGGTCTACGTAGCTATATTGTGGAGAAGGTGGAGGTAGGGTGAATATGTCAAGCGGGTGGCGCTTCCTATTGTGAAGGATGGTTCTGTTTATGATATGACATGAGGTTCGACAAAATCAGAGAAGAAGGATTGTACATTGCTTCAGCAGTCGTTTCCGTGCAGTTTCGTAGGTTTCTGTCGCAAGAGGTTTAATGTCGTGCTGGGTTTTGATGTCGAGGTAGCAGTCGTCAGGTGCGGGTCTGTAAGTCAGTCTGATTATTCTGTTTTCCAGTCTGGTCAGCAAGTTATAGTTTGATTGAAAAGTCGAGGCCCATGTTTCAGCGCCATATGTGGCTATTGGCTTGATGTACGTATGGTATATGTAAAGTTTGGTTTTTCTTTAACGTTCTTGTTTGTCATGATGGGCAGTAAGGCGTTGATTGTCAGTGTGCTTTCTGGTCTTGTCCTTGATGTGTCGCGTCCACAGTAGTTTAGAGTTAAATGTCAGTCAAGGTACGTCACTTCGTTTCCATGGAATGTCCACGTTATTAATTTGAATGGGGCTATTGCTGTATTTGCTCTTTTCCATTGAAATATAATAGCTTGACATTTGGATGCGTTGATTGTTATTTGGTTTTCTGGCCCAGACTGGAGAAGGTTGCTTGTCGTAATTTCCATAATGCCAGTTGGGTCGTGTGATTGGTAACAGTATATGCCAGGTCGTCTGCGAAAAGATAGTCATTTACATTGTGAGGTACAGGTATGTCATTAATGAAGATGTTGAATAGGGTAGGAGATCACAGCGCCTGAGGACGCCGGTTTGGATGGGATAGGAAGAGAATAGCATGAAAGGTGTCGTACGCGGAAGGAGCGGAGGGAGAGTAATTTCTGAAAAGACTGAAAGAATTCTGGGATGTATGGTTTTATTTTGAAAGGAGGATCTCGTGGTTGACTGAGTCAAACGCACTGCTAAAATCGGTAAACAAGGCAGGACGTCGTATGGATATTGGAGGGATGTTGAAACGTCTAGGGCAAGTCGTAGGGTCTGTAGTACCGCTGACCTATTCTCTCTGAAACCAAACTGTGTTTTTCGTAGTACGTTAGTCAGAAGTGGTGTCATTCGTCTGAGTAAAAGTCGTTCAAATAGTTTGCTAGAAGTGGGTAACAGATTGATTGGTCTGTAACTGCTGAGTTGTTTATGGTCTTTGTTTGGTTTTGGATCATGATGACGGTAGAATGTTTCCAGATGGAGGGTAGTGAGATAGGCGTATGCATGAGTTGAAAATGACAGTCAAATGGTGAGTCGCATTATGGGTCAGATGTTTTAGTGCCGCCGTCTGAACTCCATCGGGGCCTGCAGCTTTTGTCGGGTCAAGAAGTCGAATTTCGTCTCGTATTTCGTTGTCAGTGAAAGTCCACAACTGTTGCTGAGCAGTTGGAAGTGGCGGGGTTTTGAAGAAATTAAGGATAGCGGATGAAGGAGTGGGGATTGGTTTCTGGGAATTTGGAGGAGTGGAATTAGGCGAAGGCTTCAGCAATGACCTTGGGGTCGTATGTGAGGTGTTATCTGGTTGCATTATGGAGAGATAGGTTGTGGGCTGCCTTCATGGTTTTAATTATTTTCCATAGTCGGTCAGAGGTGTTTTAAATTTGCGTCCCGTATAGTCTTGTCCCAAGTATTTCCGTGGTTTGCGTCAATTTGTCGTGGAGTGCACTTTTGAATTGTTAGTAAATGGTCTTGTCCTCTTTTTGTCTAGTTCGGTAGTAGCGTCTTTGTGCTCGTCTTTTGTCTGATGAGGTCTAGGAGTTCATTCAGGAGGTTTGGAAGTGATGTGGCGAAGAATATAAGTAGATTTACGGATGGCGGATTTGATCTGATGGTTGAAGTGGTCTATGGCTTTATCTATTTCTTGGCAGGTACTGAGGATGAAGAGTTTTATCTTTTCGATATGAGATGCTTGAAGTTTTTCCAGTCTATGGTGCGAGGAGGGTGAATGGGCGGGACTAGAGAGTAGGCGTTATATGAACCGTGAAGATTATTGGTAGATGATCTGATATTAACTCGTGCCGGGGGTAGGGATTCGTGACGATGATGGATGTGGAGTGGATTACGGGGTCGAGGATGTCGTTTGGTTCGTCGTTTATCATGTGGTAGGTTCCTGAGGTGCGAGAAGGTTTAGGTAGGTCTGGTTAGAAGATAGTTATGTAGGTCTCGTCCCGGTTGATTATCGTACTTGCACCCCAGTTCGTCAGTTTAGCGTTCAAGTCGCCTGCTATAACAGAGGGTGTGCGTCGTCAATTAGTTGGTCCAAGTCTGCTGCTTTCAGTCTGCTGTGAGGTCTGTTATACATTGAAACGATTTTGATTGGTCTAATTTTGTTCTATTTGAATGGAGGTAGTTTCGAAAGAGGTATTGGGAGTCGGAGGATGGTATGTGGATCGTATTCCGGATTAGGATGGCTGTTCTCCGCCCATGGTTATTGGCGTCTGTTCTGTATATGAGAATTTGGGAATGGAGAGGTTGGTTAGGTTTAACCGGTTTCCCAAGAAGAAGTGCCTCGATGGAGTAGTCGTCAGAAACTGTCTGATTGAAGCTTTTGTCGTGTAGTCTGCCTTGTGCATTCAGGATGCTAGTCTTAAGTAGTGTTGTCTGTTGTTCTGCCTGTTTAAAATAGTTCGCATATTTTGTCGCAGCAGTCAATAGTTTCGTGAGTATGTCCTCAGGTCCTTAAAAATATTGATAATGTCTTTATTATCTGGATGATTCTGAGTAATATTGTTGTTTTTGATGAAGTCGATGATGTCTTTTAGGGTGTTGCTGGTGCTGTTGCCAGTTGTAGTCGAAGAATCCTGGTTGTCAGTTCTGTTCAGTAGTATCCGCGAAGTTCTGCCGTCGAGTCCGGGAAGGATTCATGGGAGAAATCTGGTGGGCTGGTTGGTGCGATTACTGTTTCTGTCTCTTAGTCTGGCGATTGCTTGTAGTCGGAGTTGTTGGCGAGTTGGAAGCTGCACAGCTGGGCCAGGATGCTTCGTGGTTTTGTGAGCAGTTGGCACACTTTATAAGGGTGCTGGTGCAGAAGACGTGTCGTGTGATTCTGCACATTTGCCGCAGACCCATTTCCTGGAGCAATGATTTTGGTGTCCCAAATTGTTGGCACCTGTTGCAGGGGGATCCTGTTGTTATTTTGAAAGTCAATCCTAATACTATAGTATGACACATATTTCATAGTTTCCTTTATTGACGTATCAGGTCTTTGTCCGTCTCACATACGTATAGTCCTAGGTGTCTTATGGTTTTATCTTGTTCCATTTTCTGCATTTCTGACAGATGGTATATGGGAAAACTGTATGTGTCGCGTATGTCAGTCAGTAGGTCCTGTGTATTAAGTTCAGGGTAATCCTTTGATAACGAACTTTTCTCTAGGAGCAGCATTGCACGGTGATAGAAGTAGGTAGGCTGGTCAAAGAGTAAAGTTTGCGTATGTTGCTGTCCTGTTTAATAAACTCAAGCCTTTGTCCCACTTTATAGTGGGCGGTCATTGTCTTTGGTTGTATAATCAATTGGGCCTTGTTGCAACGTGCGTCAATACTGTTCTTAGTCCATTCATTTAAGTCTTTCACAAGGTCTTACAGTCTATGATCTTGTTGAGTCCAGGTGGTAGGCTCCGATCCGGGTTTTAATCCGGGAGTCGATCTGATGGAGTTTTAGTGTCATGTGGGTCAACTGTGTTGTCATCATGGTTGTTTGTTGTACCGGAAGGTCCTGGTCCTGATGCCTGTCCTTGGTCCTGAAGCACCGAGAAGCGATTATTCATGGAAATAATTGAGTAGTGATGGAAGGAGTGCGCGCGAATTTTGTTGGTATTCGTAGGTTTCGCATCCTCTCCTAGAACCTTGCTGCCTGGTTGTCCAGCCTTGGGTGTGGTTTGCCCTTGCCTTGCCTCGCGGCTCCACGGGGTGCTCGTCCACTACTTCCATGTCACTGTCTGACATACCGCGGGCATCATGCAGTAGTTTGTCCTTTTGATCCTCGTGTTGGTAAGATCGTTCTTTGCCGATCGTCGTGCATTGTTTGTTTCCTGGTGATGGCTGGCCTTATCGGCAAGTGACTTTTGTCCAATGGTTCCATTTGTGCCGGCTGCTGCTGCAGCCGCGCGGCGTTTGTCCTTCACCAGAAGTGTAGTCTGTTAAGCCAGTTAGGTTCACTCTCACCCTTAGCTGGTTGTAGGTTAACTGGTAGTCTTAGCCTAGTCAGGCCAGAGGTGCCGTTGTCGATCACGGTTCAGTTGTCCGCTAATCTCAGAGGCGTTGTCAACGTCCGAGTCGTAGTATCCGAAGAGGGCCAGGTGTCCGAAGTCGCGAAGAAAACCAGGGATGAAGCCGGTGTCCAAGTCCGCGAAGAGAAGCCAGGGATGAAGCCGGGTGTCCGAAGTCCGCGAAGAAAACCAGGGATGAAGCCGGATGTCCGAAGTCCGTGAAGAGAAGCCGAGGATGAAGCCGGTGTCCCAAGTCCGCGAAGAAGCCAGAGATGAAGCCAGGTGTCAAAGTCCGTGAAGAGAGCCGAGGATGAAGCCGGTGTCCGAAGTCCGCGAAGAGAAGCCAGGTAGTCCAAAATCCGAAGAGTAGTCAGGTCGATAGCTACATATATCTATACACGTACTGCAATCCGCTACTGCATTAAAATACATGAATGGACGTAGTCAGTCCGCTATGCATTAAAATACATGAATGGTACGACTGCTTAACAAACTAAATATGTAGTACCGTCGATATCCAAATAATTTCAAATTTAATGTGACAGTGTAATTGGAAGTAAACAAGCGTTTATTAAAATTTTTTCATCTTATTTTTAACCACTTAGTACATTTACACGAATTTCAAGGAGCTTATTACATATACGCTCTGAAAAGCGCGAGGAAGCTGTGTATTGCGGACTTTCAGTCAATCATCGATCATTTATCCAGGTCTCTATTTTAACACCTACTCTATTCTCTGGGCGAACAAAGACAAAGTTCCGTCAAAATACAGTTCTGCACCATGTTAATATCCAGTTTTCTTCTAGTAGTGTGCCTCTGGCATATTTCTTATTGTTTTTTTTTCTCTTCTTATTTATTCCATTTTGCTCGATGAACCACTGTATGTGTCCGTGCCATCGAAACATACTTCATTCAATTTTATATATTACAACAGTGTTTAATAATGTCAATTTGCTAATTTCTTCTTTTCGTAATTCATCTGGAATGGTCTTTCTACCGTAACATCCCTATGCCCCTAATTCATGATTCATTTCATTCACTTAACCCAAAAGTTCTGCTCTATAAATAATCACTAAAGGAACCCTTCCGATTATATCTCGGAAAGGGAAGAGCTATAGAAAAATTTCAACAGAACCACTTTACGAAAATCAAAACTCCAAAAATGTTGCCTCCTGTCTCAGGACTTATTCTCCAAAACTGATGAAAGAGGTTGACAAATTCGGAAACAATAAATCACTATTCAATGTGAACACAAAGTTAAACAAAGTTTAACTTTGTTTAATAAACATGTTCTAGAAAATGTAATTACAGTAATTAACGAAACGAGGGATAAAGAGGGGTATAATTGCACGAGTGGTATGTTCAAGAAAACGAGCGACGATAGGAGTGAGTTTTCTTATTTACGAGTGCAATTATACCCCTTTTCCCACGTGTTGCGTTCAATATTTTTTCGTTTCCATTTAAGAATAATTTTAATTTTCAGAATTCAAGCATATCTTTACCATTTGAGATATCTATTTGATAACGTCATATTGATTCTGAACAATACTATTTTAGTAGGTCTTGGAGAGTATATTTATATCACAGGGTGTCTTTTAGAATGACATTTGAAATAAAAAAATACGAAACGTCTGAAAATGGAAGATATTTAACATATTCCGGGTGAAATATTAAAAGAAGCTGACAACGCCATGAAAACGTGACTTTGCAAGAAGGGCATGAATAAGAAAACAGCGTGTTAATGCTGGAAAGAAGAAGATGATTCAGTCCTGACTCAAAAGTTTTGCATTTTCAGAGCGGGTAAAAACAACTGACGTTTATATTTATTATATCTGTAATATGGCAAGACCAAATATTTTACACATGACACATTTATTTGTGTTAAATATTTTATGCTGTTCCATTAATCAGCTAGACTCAAACCAGCATGCTTATGGTCATATTTGTTTATGTTGAAGACGGGGCGTGCAAAGGAGAATATCGATATTTCAAATTAAAAACGATTTAATTGATTTTGTAAATAAACGGAGTTTTGCCAAAATAACTGCTCTCCCTAGGCCGTCATGTTTGAATATGTAAAGGAAACATACCTGTGCAATATTAAGCGACTTCTGGGTTAGGAGAATTTATGTCAATTTCGGGTAGGTAGTAATTTTTTCTTTCCACTTTTTGTCGCTGTCTGAAATTCTATCGGCCAGCTGCTTTGATCGGTAGTTTTTCGTGGTTTCTCCGATCAATACTAGACGAATAGCAGTACCCTAACAAACGGGTCACTGACCGCGCGCGATCTTTCCTTCCTCTTCCTTGTCCTATCCTCACCCCTTACACACACCTATAATTACATGCACTACACTAGCACCCATCCTAGAGGCCAGGCGGGGGCTTAGAGCTTGTCTCGGCTGGGGCGGTGGTGGGAGCCACGCTGGTGGGAAATACCTAGTTAGAGAAAATCCCGCAAGCCGACGGATGGGTCGGCGCCGGATTTCGTCATCTAGCGTGAGATCACCGCTACCTCCCTATGCACTACATTCACAGACTAATCATCTTAGTAGTTCACGGGCACGGCATCACTAATCAAGAGGAGAGAGAGAACAATAGCAGATGCAAGTTTTTTAGTGTTCGGGGCGTTTGCTGGCTACTGTGCGAGATCACGATGGTCACAACACGAAAAAGACAATGATAGAAGAAGTCCGCTGAGCTTTCGGGAAAACCGCCACCAAGACGACCAACGTTATTGACCGGGAATAAGAAAACCTTTGCGACGGAAAATGATCGTAATGCACCTTGAAGCGGGAGGCATATGACTCGCATCGAGACGTGTGCCGCTGTTGCGGAATCGAACGATCAAATCAACCTGTAAGCGTTCTGCAGAATTAGGCGTCCCACGATTGACTATGCGAGACCACATGCGGAAAGACTTGCATGTTTCACGTTTTCAGCCATCTTGAGTGAATGAATTGAATGGTCATTATTTGGAGCAACGTGTGCACGTGAAAGGATGCTCACGCGTTTCCGGACTGCTGACGATCAAAGAAACGTTATGTTCTGTGACGAGTGTGCGATTTATCGCAGTTCACGATCGTCACATCTCGTAATATTTTCTTTTGGACGAATCCACCGCAATCCACCGCATGTTATAATTTGGGCAGGGTTAACGGCAGATCATCTGCTTGGTCCGTATTTTTATGGTTCTGTGAACCAGCATAGTTTCCTTCACATGATTGACATGTGGTTGCTCTCGGAATGAACAGCCCAAGGAATAGCACAGTCACACTTCTACAAGGCGGAGCCCCACCACATTTCGCTGCGTGTCCGCACACGGCTGAATGAATCGCTGGATTGGACGGGGACCACGCGACCTTCCCGCAGCGTTGCCATGGCCTCCACTAAGCCAAGGCCTCGCCACACCTGACAATGTTCCTTGGGAGTAATAAAAGAAGACCTTCGCAAACAGTTACACGAATAACAATCAACGGAAAGAAGGAGTTCGCGTAGCATTCGAAACAATCACTCCTGTTATGCTGCAGAGATGACCACAAGAATTTGATGACCAACCTAACTTTGCCTCGAATATGGTAGAACGCACTCAGACGCTCTTGATCGATGAACACCTTGAAATTCTACACAACAAACAATGCGTAGCATTACGACAATACGCTACGTACATACTAATAATATGTAAAGGGACTTCTCTTCCATCTGTATTTTCTGTAAATTGTCACATTTTTAAATAGTCTCCTGTATTATTAGATTTAAACTTCACAGAAAGCAACTCCAACATAAAAAGGATTTTGGAGAACTTAAATGGATTATTGCCTAAGGTTCCAGCAGTTCTGTAGATTCCTATTTCTAGCTACCCGAATTTATCATCTGGTAAAATTTTTTTTTCGCATTATTTGTATCTATTAATCAATATTGTAAAACAAGTTGAACCACAAAAGTTTCCGTGGCCCCGTCCGTAGACTGAGCCACCATACCAGATTTGACACAATTCTCAAAAGTGATGCTTTGTTCGCTTACACATTTAAGAAAAGTCTCTCAAAACTTCCCGAAAACTTTCGAAATTTTGTATGTGAAATTTAAAAAATATAATATTGAAAAATAGAGTGCATTGCGAAAGAAATATCTGAATTTAATATTAAAAGTAAGAGCAGGTTCGAAAAATATTCGAAGTTTGTCACTATACAACTCAGAATTATTCGAAATAACAAATATTTTGAAAAACATATATGTGAAATTAGTTGCATTGTACAAGAAATACTAATGGTGCAAGAAGACTCGTTTTTGAGAAAATCTTTACATTTTTAACGGCCTTGATTTAACCACAAAATTACAATACAACTATTCATACGTTCTAAAAAAATCTGATGATATTATTTAAAGACCGAATTTTCAAGAATATATTTCATTAATAAATATCTCTAACTTCAATATTATAGTTGGTGGAAGGGGTAAACAACTTGTACATTTTGAAATTTTAGAAAGTTCAAGTTTCAATGAAAATCGTACGTGTGCCATTTTTAATAAGCGTATTTTTTCCATATTCGATCCAAAAGCTATTAAAAATTGGAGCCTTATTTAAGATTATTTTGAAAATGTCGCTAATCTTCATGTAAAGGCCGCGACATCTGCCAGATTGATCGAGGAATATCATTAATCGGTAAAAATCCTAGTTTGTACTGACGAATGATGATTGATTTTTTCGTGTTTCCGGGCGCGGCAACTGCTTTGGTCATTAGTCCCGTTAATGTAGTGCATGTTTTTTCGCGGGAGTTGGCGGTGATCTTCCCCCGCTGGATGGCGAGATCCGGCGCCGATCTACCGTCGGCTAGTGGGGTTTCCCCCTAACCAGGACTCTCCCACCCGCGGGGCACCGCCCCACCCGGGACAAGCTCTAAGCTCCCGACCGGTCTCCCAGAATATGTGGTAGTGTAGTACATGTTAGTGTAAGGGGAGAGGATAGGACAAGGAAAAGTAAGGACAGATCGCGCGCGGTCCGTGGCCCGTTTCGTAGGGTACTGCTCCGGCATTCGCCTGGTGTTGATCGGAGAAACCACGGAAAACTACCGATCAGAGCAGCCGGCCGCTTGAATTCTCCTCCAGACAGCGACTGAATTCGACCTAGCTGAAAAGCTAGTGTCGAAAATCCTGCCGCCGTCAGGACTCGAACCGAGGATCTCCCGGTCAGGGGCCCTGCAGTGGCATCAGTAGATGCACTGAGCTACCGCTCCCGGTCTGACGAAAGAACAAACTATTCATTCAGTATTGAAGGCTTTCACGGCCGGAGTCAATGTTCATGTTTTCTTCCGGGCTGATGGGCCGTGGTCCAATTGGCTTTGAACTGCCAAACGTTTCGCCCACGACTGCGGTGGGCATCTTCAGTGGCGAGATCTCGGGCGAAGTGTCCTGGACGGCAGCTGACTGGCGACTGTTTCAAACTGGTTCAAAACCAATTGGACCACGGTCCATCAGCTCGGAAGAAAACATGAACATATTCATTCAGTGTTGCACATCTTCATCCACACTTGTTTCATATTTTCTTTATTCCTATCGTCCACTTCTTTGTATTGTGGCTGATATTCTTTTTTAACTCTACATCTACTTTAGCCTTCATTCCATTATTTGTCTTCTTTGTTCGAAGTATTTTCTTTACCTACGTCGAAGTTCTCAGAAGTTACCTTTGTTATTTTTCATTACGCACATCCTCGCTTCTTCAGAGAATCGTTTCTATCCAGAAACCATCTCACCCGGGCACGTGCAATGGACCTTCCGTGGCCGTGGCCCGAAACGGCAGCCGCTCTCTCTGTCTCTGCCCTTCTGTTCCACCAGCGCCTCCTCCAACGCGCCCGTTGATTGGCTTGACGGGGCGAGCCGCCCAGCGGAGCACAGCCGTGCTGGTGGCGGCGCGCCCGGGCGGGCGACAGGAGACGCACCGGAAGCATCGGCGCTGCGAATGAAGGCCACGGGGTGGATCCACGTCGTTTAGACGATGAGGTGGATGATTAGAACGATAACAACAATAATAAAAATAACAATATCGAAGATTCGCTCGGCAGCAGTGGTCGAGACAACATCGTGTGCCCCGCGGTCTGGGACTCGTTTACGTGTTTTCATCGAACTCAAGAAATTTAAGTGTCAGTGTAAAGTGAGCTGTCTACTTCAGTACATATAACTGTTCTGATTACGATCGACCTGTTTCTTATTGTGAATGGGGAACAGGATATAAATGGCTGATACCGAAACCGCTACCGGAGGGCAGGCCTCTACCTACAAGAGCCCCCCCGTTGAAGGAAACCACACCGGCCGTCCAAGATACAAGAGAATTGTACTCAGTGCCATGAATCCGGAGAAGGAACAAGGTATTATAATTGAAGGCAAAGACCACAGCACACCCCTCGAATGGTACATAGAAGGTTTAGCAACGATTGTTCCGCCTAGTCACATCACGAATGCTTCAAAAATTTTAAATAACAAGGTGTGTATATTTCTGAGCACTAAGCAGTTATGGATGAATTAACAAAGAAGCACAAGACTATTAATATTGAGGGCTCATCCCAAAATATTCGGTGTCTTGTAAGTAGACAGAAGCGTATCGTAATTTCAAATATTTATCCTGTGATTCCTAATGCAGTAATTGAAGATGAACTAGATAAACTAAAAGTGATACGAAGTTCTCAAGTGTCATTTCCCAAAGCCAGTTTTGGTAAAGTTCACTCATATCTTAAGTTTCCGTAGTAAGGTACCTGAAGCCATACTGATCACATACAAAGGAGAAAGAAATTGGATTTACATGTCAAGCGAAATCATTAAATGCTTTCACTGCAAGGAAGAAGGACATATTGCCAAAAACTGTAAAAATATAGGAGACATTAACTTCAACCAATCGGAAGACATAATTGAAAACAATGCAGCCCCGGACAACGAACAAAGAGATAATGTACCTACTTACCGTGAATTTCCTCCACTCGACCAAAGCACGCCTGTTAAGAGAGCCTTATCACATTTCACAAGTATTCCCAGCAACAATTCAAGTGAACTTTAGGAAGAACAATTCAACAAGGAAAAATTAACGGTGCCGAAAAGAAACTAAGAAAAAGAAAATGAAGATATCCAGGAAGAACACCATTAGAGTGGCACCAATAAGAAAAGCATAATGGAACAACTAGCCCCAGTGAAAGAAAGGATTGAAGGGTCCAACAATGTACTAACGTACGAGCAAACTAAAAGACTTTCTGGAAAACATTTATGGTTAAGAAACCCCTTTCAAATATCTCTGTTACACCAAAGAGGCAGGCAAGCTAATTGAAATGCTCAAGGAAATATACCCATTACTGTCTTACAAAGGAAAAAACAAGATTTACGAGAATTAAAAATTAAAAAATTCAAACATGAAGATAAGAATTTTACAATGGAATGTGAACGGATTTTTCACTAGATATGAATTTCTTCAGAAGACTCTAAAAGACGAAAACTATGATGTACTGTGCATCCAGGAAACCAATTTCAAAAATAAGTACCATTTTAATATAAAAGGTTATAAATGTTTTTATAAAAACAGTGGTATATGCAAATGCCAGTGGCGGTGATGCGATCTATGTACTCAAGTCGATCAAGTGTAGTGAATGCGCAATTACAAGTGACCTAGAAGTATGTGTGATAGAGCTATATATTGGCGGTAGTAGCTTTCATCAGTGTAATGCATACGTTCCTAATGCGTTTAGCTAGAATCTCGCCACTTAGACCATTTATACTCAAAAATATCTGGCCCGGTACTGATAGTCGGTGATTTCAATAGTCACAACTTAATTTGGGGATCAAGCAGAATATATCGTAGAGGGAAAATTGTTGGTGAAATTGTGAACAATGAAGATCTAATGGTCTTGAATGACAGCAGAAAACCTACATACTACAATGCGGGTAGAGGCAACTCATCTTGCATCGACCTAAGCATCTGCACTCCAACTTTGGCGAGATATCTAAAATGGAACGTGACGGAGGACCTTCACAACAGTGATCATTATCCTTTAGCATTGTCAATGAAAATTCGATTATTCCTGAGGACATCTATATGCCCAGATGGATATTTAAAAAGGCCATCTGGAAGTAGTATGAAGACATCATTACAGGCAAAGTTCAGAACCTTAAGAGAGTGAGCATCCACGATTCAGTGCAAATTACGATATTCTGAGCAACTTCCGTTTTTTTATTCAACACTTTCATTTCAACACTTGCTTTCCTTTTCAAAAAAGAAGATTAAATATTTCACGGAAAAGCAATTCTTGGATAACACTAGGGATTACGACATCATGTAAAAACAAGCGAATTCTTTCTCTCTTTTCTAAACATCATAACGTATCTCAAGATTTCCTCCTCTACTTTAAAAACCAAATCATTGGTAAGAAAAGTCATAAGGCAGGCTAAAATCATGAAACAAGATCAGGATATTTTGAACTCAAATAATAAAACAAAAGCGATATAGAATATAATAAAAAAATACGACCACATCAACTACGTAGAAACCGTGTGGAGAATGTTGTTTCAAAATATAACGACATAAATGTGAATGATCCGACAACAGTTACTAGTCTCTTTAACCAATACTTTTCAAGAATTGTTGCCGATCATACTAAGGGTCTTCCACCACAAAATTCAAAATCAGACATTTCCCCCAAAATTTTAGACACAATATTCGTTTCCGAAACTTCTTCCTATGAAATTCTCAAAATAATCGGTAAACTAAAAATTAGTATTCGGCCAGTTTAGATGAATTTCCGGATTCTTTGTTAAAGACTTGTGCGCCTGGCCATTATACATCCGTTAACTCACATATTTAATGCATCCTTATGCACCGGAAGGTTTCCAGATATTTTCAAAACAGCTAAGATTTCCCACTCTTCAAAAAAGGTAACAAAAATGAAATTCAAAATTATCGGTCAATTCCACTTCTGTCAGTTATTTCAAAAATATGAGTGAGTCTTTTTAACGTACGAATGGAAACCTTTCTCAGTAAACACGTACTACATCAAGTATTAGGGTTCTTTTGAATATTTTTTCCTTCTTCGTGATTAAGACCAAGGACGTCACAAAACTTTACGAGATATAGTGGAAGATCAGCCGCAGCACACAAATAAATTTCCTTTGACAACGAACATCAGCACTTGTCAACGGTTTACGACCACACAAGGTTCTAACTTTCAATTAACACCAAAATCAAATTCGCTGGATAATTATGATAATGCTCTTTTTAATGTAATAAATGCTTGATAACTGTCTTATATTTCTCTTTACTACTTACGAAGTATGTGGTCTCTTTAAACTGGCGTATTGTAGCAGCCGAAAACTAATTTTTCTTGAGAAAAACTGGTCTAGTGGGTCCTGATGCCTATATATAGCATACAATTTCCTCTAATTTCCTCCTTTCTTATAATTCCAGGTTTAGTTGGTCCTTGATACCGAAAAATTTGTTTAAGGCATAACGTCTGTTCCTCTACACGTCCGTCCGTCTGTCTGTGAACAATGTCTGCAGCTAATCCGTAGGCAGGATTATCATCAAAATTGGTATGAGTATTTTTCATTTTGAGGGTATTTTATATGAAACCTCAAAGACATTTTCAAACTTTTCCTAAAAATGATTCCAAATTTTTGGAACTTTTTCTTCGAATAGAGAAAAGTATGCTTGTATAAATTATGCAGATCTAATTTTTGTTGAATTCTCTGAATTTTCGAAAATCCGAAAGTTTATCACTTTTTTGGCATTTTCCTAAACTACAATATTGAAGATACTTTAGTTGTTTTATCGTAACTTTCTTCAAAAATAATTATTTTAATGAATCATGTACATTTTTTTAAAACACGAGTTCATTTCGCGAAATTTTGCAAACATTAAATGCAATTTTAAAAACATGATTTTCTCAATATGGCTTCAATTTTTTTTTCTCTCTTGCTTTTAAAAAAGGCGCAAGTCTCATTTTTTCTCAAGTATCTGAATTTTCTAAAATTATAATAGTTACAAATAATGTAACAAAATTATTTAATATTGTTTAAATTAATTATTTAATATTTAATATAAAAAGTAACAAAATTTGGGGCAGGTGCTGAATTTATTTTAATACTTCCGCGTTTGTGTTAATATCTCGAAATCGAGTTTTGGCGTTTAGTCAATTGATGCATAACACCGACCAATTATAAATACAACTGAATAGGTGTTTATATAGAGTAAATCAATGCTGAAAAATAGTGCGGCCCACTTGGCATGATCTGGGTCATAGACCGGGTATAGCAGTAACAAACTCCTCTTGTAGACATTAAAATCAATAAAAAAAATTCTCAGGTGCGTACATGACCTAGTGACAATTGGACATTTTTGAACCAGCATGGCGGCTACTTAGAGACGCCGAAACGATTTGGCGTGGTCATAAACGGCAATGAAAAATAATTTTCTATCATTATACCAAAAATTTAGCTTTGAGGTCGTAATACAAGAGAATATTTTAAAAAATTAAACTTTTAATTCAATATGATGTATCGTTTGAGCAGCTACATCGGTATGGTTTACAATCCCTTCACACTCTGGCTATCTAACGAACTATATACAACAAAAAGTAGCTGTGTGCTCGTTCCCCAATGGCGTAATTTTTTTCGACACATTCAAAAATTGTGCAGCGCAATGCCGATACCTACAGGCCACCATACTTGTGTTTTGCTGTTCCTCATAACACTAGCTAACTTCTCAAAAAGTTTTAACTTTGAGCTTATCATACGTCGTTTTCCCTTCTAGGCTCCTGGCTTGTACCCCGCTGCTTCCGGCAGACCGACTCGACGGCAGGGCGGGGCGGAGGGGAGGCACTGCTGGTGTGGCGGAGTCCGGGAGCCAGCAAAACACACAACACACACACACACACACACACACACACACACACACACATGTGATTAGCTCAAATCTAAAAGTTTTTGAGAAGTTAGTCACTTATGAATAACACGAAACGCAAGGACGTCGGCCTAATAGATGTCGCCAATACGCCGCGCAATTTTTTGAATGTGTTGAAAAAAACTATGCATTTCAAGAATGACTACAAAGCTAAATCATACTGTATATTGTCCATTACGTAGCCAAAGAATGGTGGAGCTGTATTTCATTCCAATGCGGCGTCTCAATCAGTCTGCCGTATTGAATTCATGATGTCATTTTACTTTTTTGTATACATACGTTCGTAAAGAATAATATACGCAGGGCTTGATATACCGCGGAACGCGACGAAACGGCGTTATATATATATATATATATATATATATATATATATATATATATATATATATATATATATATATATTAAATTAATAATTAATTTGGGGTGCGTTCCAGTACCAATAATTTTATAAATCAAACTGAATATACGTATGAAACGTTATATCCGTCTGCCGTCTGTGAACAACACTAGCGTCTGAACTATGTGTAGGATTTTTTTCAAACTGAATACTCTCTGTCGATCTGACCTCATTCGAAGCTCTGCGATTATATATAATTTTTTTCAAAAATGGCTGTACATTTTTCCTTCAAACATTGTGCACGGATAGTGCTACATGCACTGCATAAAATGACATAAAATTAATTTTGCTGTATTCTTTTGATTTTTTTTGTTGTTTTTGTTTTGTTTTTAATTACGCAAATGTATTTCTTTGAAATATCTCTCACGCCTAATAGTATGTACATTTCCATCGATTTAATTACATTATTGCTTTTTTGAGTGAAAATGCTTCAGATGACTTCCGATGAAGATTATTACTATACTAAGTTATGACTAGTGGACACAGATCATACTAAGCGACTCTAGCGCTTGTGAGATCGGGCGGTGCAATTACCGCGCCATCTTGTCCTTGGAGCGATGTCCTTGGGACTGGGAGTGCGAGTGGGCGGCGCGCGATCTAGCCAGTTGGCAGCACACTAGCAGTGTAAACTAGCGTCCCTGAGAAGGGGCAAACGTTTCTCCCAGACAGCTGTTCTTTGGTATACCGTGCGCCCCTAGGGCGCCCTTTTAATTTTAGGACAACCGCTGTCTACCAGAAAGATGTGTGGAAACTCGGAAGGCGGCGGAATGACGGAGAATGCCTCAGAAGGAAGACATTGATGGCAAAAGGAGCCGTGAACACTTATATTGAGGAAAATCATCATGATCGAAAAACTGAAGAAGTGCAGTGAAGCCTTGGGAGAGACAATACATAAGACACCGGGCTTAGAGGAGAAAAAGGATGCATTCTAACTGATGTTGGCTTTCAGACACAAGTCGAGAATGACAAGCTAGATTTGGAAATAGCTATCTCCAGCGCGGATGACTTAAACGCATTCGCTCCGCTGCTAGATACAGAGTGACCTAAGCTGTGTATCAAACAGCCCACGTACTGACAGGTACACCAGACATTAGTCAGGAAGATTGGAATATGGCAGCTGTGGTCAACCTGGAAGACAAAGAGGAAATTTTGGTAAAGCAAACAAAAGAATTACACCCCGATATTACTCGCCTATTGACAGAAAACGTGGAGGAAGGGAATGTGGAGTACGTCAAAACATTGATAAATATCCACACTAGCAAAGGGGGCGGTGAGGAGAAATCACACTATGGTTAGGCTATTCCACTTAGAGTGGATAAAAATGGAATTAATGAAATCGAGCCGATGTATAAAGGCCTGTAAAGGCTGTACAATGGAAAGATTTGCTACTTAAACATAGTGGGAAAGGGTAATAATAACGACCCCAGCAGGACTAAATATGAATAATGTATATGTATAAGAAATATGTATAAGAAACCTCACGGAATGGGTCATCAGAAAGAGTGTTATCGACATTTGTTGCTTGATAACCGGCAGAAACAAAACTACAGACCCAAGATTTGAAGAAAATCAGGCACAGGGGAAGAAAAACAAGACTAAAGAATCGGTAGTGTGCAAAGGAAATGGTAAGATCTACGCAGACCAAGTGAAATCACTACAAGAAGGAGTTGACTTAAGAACGTTAGGAGTTAAGGTGTAAAGCATAAGGAAAATGGGAAAAATGATATGGTGGTGAAAGTAGATGGGGCAGGTTCAGCCAAAGCCCTTCAGAACGAAATCAAGAACAATGTGGAAAATGTAGATGTTAATTTGAAAAAGTACAAGTCTCTTTTGCATATTTATGGAATTGTCCCATTCACAAACGAGGAAGATATAAAGACCGCTATTTGAGAAGAAACAAATACCGATGATGCGGAGGTGGAAGTCACGTCAATAAGACCAGGCAGATTTGGCATTAAGAATGTAACAGTATGTGTGATAATTTTAATTTTTAATTTATTTAGTCAAAAACAGTCAAAAACTGTATGTGACGTATGGGGGAGAAAATCATCTGCGCACGCTTTCTTGAGTTTCAGAATCCCTTCCCAACAATTTAACTATTAATAGTTGAAAGATGAAAAATCATAGTAATAATAATAAATTTAAAAAAGCGAGGGATTAACATTTCAAATACTAGATATTTTCGTTGCAAAATTACAGAAAACTTATTTTTAACAGTAAAGGAACAAACAGATTTGATTTTTCTGTATTGTTAACAAAATAGAAACTCACCTAAGCTCTACTACCACTACAAGCAAAAGGAACGTTCAACAAAACGTGCGCATAGTGAAGCTACATTTACGTCCAGAAGCAAAGCAAGGGGCCATCTGCTCAATAGATCAGGGAAACTGGACAAAAACCCGATCGATATGGGGGTCATTAACCCGGAAGTACATTATTTGTTAAAGGAATATTGAGTCTTTTTTTAAATTATATAATGCAAATGTTGACTAATTCATTATACTATATCTTGTTTTTGTTAAAGTAAACATTATTTTTCTTTTTGACGATCAGTAGAGTCTCTAATTGTATAGAAACAGTTTTGTAGCAGAAAAGATTTACTTTTAACTTAAATTTGTGTACCAATTTTAATAGTTAAATTTCATCTGGCAATGAGTTGTAAAGTAACGTACATGTATTGTATGCGGATTTCTTGTAGTGAGCTGTTGATACTGACACTTGATGAACATGATTTCTACGTCGAGTGTAGTAACTATAAATATCAGTACTACATGAAAATAAGTCCCCACCGTTAAGTAAGTCAGTTTTGACAAATACTACAGACTCATAAATAAATAGGCAAGGCAATGGTAAAATTCCAAGCTCAATGAAAAGAGGCTTGCACGGATCACGTGGATGGGATTTTTTCATTATTAGAATATTTTCTTTTGCAATCTAAATGTCTGGGAACTAAAGGATGAGCTTCCCCAGAATATTATGCCATATCTCAGGCAGGAATTTACATTTGCAAAATACACGCAACGAGCTGCATGAAGGCTGACAGAATTAGAAAGAATTCTGAATGCATAACATAATGAGCTTAATTTAGTGTTTAATTCTGTTATATGTACATTCCATTTGAGGTTTATTGAATTGAGAGACCTAGAAATTTTGTTACCTTAACATCAGCTAATTGCATATTGTTCATTTTCAATGGAGCATAGTAGTGGTAATGGAAGTGGTAGTACGATTATTATTATTATTATTATTATTATTATTATTATTATTATTATTATTATTATTATTATTTTAATTTTTTTAAAAATCGGAGGTAAACATTGTAGAGTGACTAGATTTAATTATCTGTAAGTAGATCTGTAAATGTGATTATTATGAAAATAAATATTTCAATTCTGTGTTACTTTCTTGCCAGAAATAATTATGTAATTTACCTAACAATTATAGTATAATATTATATTTACACTGTCTTTTCTAATTTAGCGCCTCAATCATGCAATATTTTGAACAAATGACACTCGATTCCCCGTGCAACTGGTACCAATATGTCACTACCGTCCAAGAAACTTCGTGTAGGGATTTGCCCTCATTACCTCAGAAAATGATATCGAGTCTAGCTCTCCATAAAACTGAAGTTCTAAACAATGATTAATATGTAACAACTTATACTAGGAAAGTCCACTTATTTTATTAAGTATACACTTTTTTTTTTGAAACGTTGGCGTACATGCGTTATCATCCAATGAAAATTGAACACAGACGTGAGTGGGCCTGAGGCGCGTGCGTCGGCAGGTTGTTTCCTCAATAACTAGAATTTTAAGGTTACTGAAATTTCCTATTGATTAGTTTTTTTTTATTTGCGGTTGCATAAGAAATTTGATTCGTAATTGGGACGTTATGAGCAATTCGCTTCAATTGTCAAGGGTGAATTATATAGTTGCGATTGAGGTGTGCAGTAAGGTAGTTGGAGAAATTTCTGAAATTCATTGAATAAGATCACACATTGTTAAAATGTTCCTATAATCCCCATTCACCGAGCATTTTTACAAATTTACCAACATTGTACTCTGTTATATAATTTGATAAGCAGCTATTTAGTGAAATTGAAGTTTTAAATGTGTTTGTTCTTGGACTTTATAGGTATTTGTATTTCTAATATTAGTAAATAATTGGTGTTTATGTTCAATTAAATATTGTTTATTCAATGTCTACCTAGCAAGAATTCCTATATACTTTACTGAAATGTGCCCAATTTCATTTTAAGATAAGCAAAACTTTTTGTCACTAACAGTATAATGAATACATTTTAAAATAGTTCCCCAAATGTTTATAAGCATAAAATTAGTAAAATTTCAAATAAAACGAAAATCACTTGAGATTGTAATTATTTTATTGATCCCAAAATTTCAGGATATTTTTGTTTACTGGTATTTAATTTGTGCATTTGAAATAATTTACAGTGAGTAGTAAAAAGTATGGTAATTTATTGTTAAGACAAAATTAATCATTTTAGGTTGTGGTGGTTAGACACTTCCCATATTCATGAGTGAATTACAAAGCATGTTGCTGAAGCAAGGCGCCGAGGCCAAAATATACAAATCAGATTACTTGGGATGTCCTTGTATTGTTAAGGAACGATTTGTGAAGAAATACAGACATTCTGAGCTTGACACACATTTGACAAAAGAGAGAATAAAAGCAGAATGTAGAGCAATTGTGCGCTGTAAAGCTGCAGGTACATATTTCAATTTATATGATGTCCATTTTTTGGTAAATTGTTCACTAATTCACGTTGTTCCAGGTATCTGTACACCAACATTGTATGGAGTTGATCTCGCAAAGAGATGTATTTATATGGAGTACATTAAGAATGCAAAGACTCTAAAAGACTGCATTAGCAATGCTGTAAACAACACTGAACAAGCAGATGGCAATAAAGATTTCATAGAAACAATTTTGGAAAGAATTGGAGTTTTCATTGGAAGAATGCATTCTAGCAACATAATACATGGGGATTTGACAACATCAAACATATTACTTGTTGGTGATTTAGGAAGTGAGGACTTGCAAATAATATTCATAGACTTTGGACTCAGTTCTGCTGATGAGAGTGCAGAAGATAAAGGAGTGGATTTGTATGTACTAGAAAGGGCAATTATCAGTGCACATACACTAAAAGAAAATATGTTCAATGTAATTTTGAAAGCATATGCAAAAGAATATAAGAAAGGTTCTTCAGAAGTGCTACGGAAGCTAGATGAGGTTCGATCTCGAGGGCGAAAACGTTTAATGGTTGGATAGAAAATAATTTATACTCGAGATAAAAGTTTGTTTCTTACATACTGAATGTAAGGAGTTTTCAATTTTGACTAAATTATCATATGATTGTGTAAAATTAGTGAAAGCATAATTTATAATTTTTTTCATTAATTCTTATTTTAAATTGTGAACTTATTGTAGGTATGAAGATGTGATATAATGAACTTGCTCAGAGAAATTCCTATATAAAAAATTATATTTCTAAATTTCCTTTTAGAAATAGTATATCTTTTTTATGAAGTAGCAAAGAAAAGAAAATTATCTTTTTCAGAAGTGAAAGTCATCAAATTATCTCTTTTCAAAATGTCATCACTTCTGACGGAAGTGAAACACCAACAACATTCTAAATTACTATCATTTCTCCAAAGACCTTTATTTGCATCAAATTTTCAGCTTTTATAGGATTCCTATCCTTTATTTTCTTGATTTCAAATATTTTTGCAACACACTTACTTCCCTGCTAGGACTGAACTGACTTCTGAGACCACTCATAACTTTATTAATGGATAGCATAAGTCACTCGAGTTTACCACACTCCCATAGTTGGTGTTCTAAAGTGCTGACAAGCACTCATGGTGCTAATGTTTGCTCGTTCGTGGAACCAATATTGTGGGAACAGTCTACAATCTTTTCTAACACAAAATGTTGATATCTTGGAGAAAATGGCTAAAAATTACTGAAATATGAAAACTTTTTTTTCTTATTATCTACATAATAAAAACATATGCAGAGTAATTGTAAATATTGAAATAATCATTAAATATTTGTATATTTTATGTTCACAATTTATTTAGGATCTGAAACATAACATAGAAGAAAACATTTCAATGGACAATAGAAAAGTACTCACTTTGCAATGATGTAACATGAACATTTTCTGATTAATATGACGGGTTGACATGTGTTTTATAAATACTTAATTGGTATTGTAATCCTACCTACTTGAGAAAATATTTTCCAATTCTTCATAGATTGTATGTTCACTGAACATTTTGCTTTAAAAATATATTATTTTTTAAACATACATGTTTTTCTCTTATTTATTTTGAAAGAGTTAATTAGTAACCAATTTCCGTGGCTCTCAAAAAAATAATTAGGTATTTATATCATGGAGATATTTTAATCAATTAAAATGTCTCTTAAAATAAATCATTTTCTCATTGAATTAATATTTCACTTGAGATATTGAGTTACATCATTATTTAACAATTAAAATGAGCTGTTTCATTGTGAGTGAGAAATTTTCACAGATGAGTCATTTTATCTGCGTGCATTTCGATTTATTTCAATAACCTAAACCTCCATATCTCAACATCGAAAGAAATACAGGAAGAGTGAAAAAACTGACTTATGCCCTTAGTTGTAGAGGCACTTAAAACACTTTTTGTTTCACAAAAGTATGTTTAAACAACTACAAGGAAGAGAACATTCATGTTCTAGCCAAGTTCTGAGAAGCCAAGTCTTTAAGTAGTGTGGAGCAAGTCAACAAACATTCATACTGGTTGCATCAGGCATGGCAGATCAAAGCCATCATCAGGGCCTAAAAGAGGGATCCATGAAAAAAATTAAATTCTAAAAATTTATCCCAATTTTATACATGATTATATTGTGAATTATTGCAAAATATTAGCTCCATAAGATTTTTCTCCTTAGAGTAAGTCAGAGCTTGCAATTTCCAATTTTCCCAAGCGCAATGCAGGTGGTTCATTCACTTTACTCTCAAGCATCAGTGATAAAACTTCATTACAGCTGCTTCAGGCCAAAACACAGTACCCAACATGCTTTTCAAAAATACATAGTACCTACTATCATGTTTACTGTGAGCTTTTGCATAAAGGCACATTTTTAAACCAGACTTACTTGTGAATATCTTTAATAGGTTCAAGGATTTGTCTAGCTTAAAACCCAGTATCTACACACACTTAAAGTGAAAGAAAAATGTTGAAAATTCCATTTCTCAAAAGAATTGGTTTTCCACTTACTGTGTTTTGGCATGGAGCAGGTGACCCTTTGAGAAATAACCAACCTCATCTGTAAAAAGTTAAAATCTGCTTTGACTTCCCTGTATAATGTTTTGTACAAGATACTTTGACTCTGTCAAGAACTCAGTGTACTTTTCATTAAATTTAAGTGAATATTAAAATTATCCATACTTAATTTCATTTTTGAAAATGATTAAAGAAGTCTAATATTCCTGTCCCCGGAAAATCTGAGCCAGTACTGGAAGAAAATTCTGGGAATCCCTTCTCCGGGGTAAGGTTGGTCAGAGATGAGCAATCTCAAATTCCAAGTGGACTTTAATCAATCTGATGTTCAATGTTGGAAGGCTGGGTTTCCATTTCGATATTCTTCAGAAGGTCAGGTTTCCACATTCAAGAGTTCACTCTTGGGTACATCAATTCTGAATCAATTGATGTTACAATGGACATAGAGAGACTTAAATTTTAATGAATTGGCATAGCTAGGATTACTATTGAGGGGGAGAAGTGAAGAAATTGAGCTGAATAACCAGAGACCCTCAGCAACCATCATAAAGATCTCACCAACTGATACGTTAATTTCAAGCAAAGAGAAAACCAGTTTCACTTGGAATATACTTTCTGAAAAAGAAAAATGTACAATTCCTTATTTAATTTAATGTGTTTATATGTATATTGACAAGAAAGGAAGTGACTCCGATAGTTTGCTGCTATCTGGACCTCGCTAGCAAATTTTAAACGAAATGTCTCCACACGAGTTTTCAGATAAAATTGTGCTTCTTCAAAATTTTATATTTCTTGGAGGGTGTGTGATGCATTACTGTCCATGGCGCTCTCCCTTTGCTACACACATAAATGCATGCTACGCACAGGAAAATAAAACAATTAGAAATCAAAATAATCATTTAATGTAAACAAAACCATATTCCAAAAATATACAAAATTATTTTAATATCAACAGGTAAAAAGTTGTTTCATTTACACAATTTCACCTGTTATAAACGTGAAGGCATTCCACCAGAAACCACTATGGTTTCTCCAGTAATGTAAGATGCATCATTTGAACATAAAAATGAAACAATTCCTGCTATTTCATGCGGTTGTGCTAATCTGAAAAGAAAAATTAATACTGAGTAATACTCATATTCCTTGGCAAATTGAATTGAAAGATGATTATGTACTATTTACCTGCCCGTAGGGATTTTTGAAATTGCTGCTTCTCTTGCTGACTCTTGTTCATGAAGCTGTTTTTAAGAAAACATTAAATTTAGATTAATGTAATATTTTTGAAAAAAGTATATCAATATAAACTAAAAGTAACATTATTGAAAAATTGAGAAATAGGTAATGTGAATTACAGAACACAATATAGTCCTTTTAATGATTTCCACTGATTAATTTCATTTTACTTCAACACACTTCACAAAATGTGAATCACATCAATTCCTTTATCATTACAAACTCTGCCTTTAAAACAAAGAGATCATATTTCATGGTGCTTATAAAAATGCTCAAGTAAAATCCCTTATAAAATGCAAATGGAGCCATCCTGACCAAAGAGGTATTAGATGATCATTTGCTTTTAAAATGGTGCACAGAAAGTCTACTTACAATTATTAATATGATGCTAGAGTTCAATATAGTTTGTATGCTGTTTCTAAGCTTTGTAATACATGTCTTTCTCCTACTTTGATGTAATCTATCTACATAATATATTTGATATATATTATCACATTTCTTACAAGAGGCCTTTGGTGGCGGCTCTGCTTAGGTTGCACATCCCCCAAATAATCAAAAAAATCTTATACATTAGGAGTATATATTTTCCATTTAATGACATTCAATATTCAAGGTATTGCAGCAATACTGTTGTATACGAAATCATTTTGAAATAAAAGAGCGCCCGACGATCGACCTCCCCGGCCCCTGGTGTCCTCCCGGGCAGGGCACCACTCGCAGACTTATGCTCTTTCTCCATTTATAACATAAAGCCCTCGGCTTGCATTCACACAGTAACAAGCCACCCATAATAAAAAGATATATTTACAGTATAGCAGAGATAACGCACAGCGGGGCGACTGGGAAATACTACCAATTTTGTCTTTGATACTAGCTGCCACTTAAATTTATGAATTTCGCGTGTTTTTGAGATTACACTGGTTCAGTCAATTCTTGACGGTTTTGAATGCATTATTTATGGTGTTTGGGAAATTTACATTCATCTGAGTGAGGGTTTTTTTTGTTTCAAAATGTACTTTTGATGAGTCCTTTGGGCAAAATTGGCCGTTCTGGAAGAAAAATCTCTTTGTCTCTTTTTTCTGTTAATACAATAAGAATATGAATTCAATATCAAACATCTGTTCAGTTTTTAACTTACTTGGTACATAGTTACATTTAACAAAAGAACAGCATAAAACTAAAGGAACTCTGAAATAGCACCAAACAACAGCGACTCGTAACTCATGCTGAGAATTCCAACACTTCCCCCAGTCTGTTGTAGAAAAAATTATTATAACAAGACATTCAGTCTAGCCAATTTATTGCACTGCTCGTGCTTAATTCTTGGTAAGCTTTTAGTCAAGAAGTCTGAAACCTAGTCATCGGAAGAAACATGAAGTAAAGCGAACATTCTTATTTCTTAGTACATCTCTCAGAAAGTGACGTCTGATGTCAATATGTTTACTTCGGGCATGAAAAGTTGGGTTTTCTACCAACGTAATAGCACTTCGGTTATCGCAGAAAATAGATTGCTTGAGTCGTTGAACCGTAGCTCCAAAAGAAAACTCTTCAAAAAACTGCTTCCTTAACGCTCTCAGAAAGTGCCATGTATTCAGCTTCCGTCGTCGATAAGACGACGGTTCGTTGCTTTCTTGAATCCTAAGATATTGGTCCAGCCGGTGTAAGATCTCCGATTTTCGTGACAATTTCCCAAGTCTGCATCAGTATACCCTTTAATCAGCCCTGGATCTGAGCCAAAGGTTTAGTCCCAAGACAATGGCACTCTTTCGGCGGCCTTCCAGTGGTCAAATCCGAAGCAATTAATAAATTGACCCAGAAAACTTACGGCATACGAAATGTCGGACCGTATAGTCGAAGCTAAGTAAATTAAAGCACCAACTAACCCGCGATATGGGAGTTTCAGTTCCTTTTGATATTGCACATTTTTGTTAACTGAAATTTGAATCCACAGAGGTGGTTACTGAATTGCATTTTACCATATTCAACCACGAAAGTAAGTCGCAAATACCGGGTGTTTATTTTCTTTCCCCGAAGATGACGCGCCGTTTGCCTTAGCGATCGAGCCCTCGGTTCTCCGGGAATTTGTCAAGGGCCCGTTCATCCGGCACGATCGTCGTTCGGCGCGAGCGGCCGATACACCAGTGCTCCGAGAGCGTTTAAGGAGGTTGTCACGTTATGTCAAAAATAAGATTAAACTTGTTTTAAAAAAGTGATTCTACCGTATAGTTTTAAGATAATCACATTTGAAAACTTGTGTTTTAACACGCAAAGTATAGGAAAATGTTCTCGTCCGACCGTAAATAATTAAATTTGAAACACATCTACATAAGATTACACGAGGGGAAAATATTACAAATGTAGATTAAACCTTTCTGAAGAGAATAGACTAGAAATGAAAAGATTTTACCGTGTAGTTTGGACAAAAACGCAAAAAGAAAATAACATCTGTCATCAGTTTTTCGTAAGAACGAAAAAGTGCGGCAACGTTGCATGACGTACCACTCGGCGGGAATTTTAAATATTGCGAAACTGAGAGGCTGGTTTGTAGGCATTGCTTTGTGAGCTGGCATGCGTATACGGAGTATTCATGATGAATGATGATAAAATGTTGTTTGCGAGTTCTTCAACGTGCACGATGCGGCGACCATCAACAGGAAACATGACTTCGTCTGTAACGTTCTCTTCTCCGTTTCGCGGCTACAGACAAATTTGTTTTCCATAACTTTTACGTTTCGTAACAAATTGCCCTTTATATCTCAACTGTTTGAACATGATTTTCAGGTTATAAGACCTACAAAAACAACTCAGCTCAACTCAATCACACACTGTTCTGTACGTTCTTGACCTTCCCGAAAACGTAAACCATTGGTACCAATAAAATAAATATAAAGTGTTGCCAAGTTTATTGTCTGAAAGTTATCAGTTCTCTGAAGGAGTTAATTGCGATCTAAAGGTATTATTCTTGAAAGAAAACATTTACATAATACGTAAGAAATGTCCTACTTATAAGATAACTAGAATTTGAAGAGAAATGCAGTCATACATCAACGTTGATTACTTCAGTATTTTCAGTATTTCATGTTGGTATTTGGAGTCAAATTAGCTTCTTAGCTTGCGTTTGTAAAATAATTAACACTTTTTAATACATCATTTAAAAAATACTCGTTTATCAATCGTCGCGAAATACAGAAATAATATACTTGATACTCGATCTTCATTTTTTAACAAGCACGTTCCAAAATTACAACTTTTCGTTCGGCTGACTCGAGAGTAATGTGACAACCTCCTTAACTGTGCATCATGAAATTTTCTTTCAATCGGAGAATATTTCTATACATCTTCGTTCGACTTACGAGTAAGTCTACCAGTAAGTGCCTCAAGTGGTTTATTAACAAATTTCCGGCCGTGAATATTCCACATCGGTCAACAATTTTGAAGCTTTTAAAGAATCCATGGAATTTTAATTGACAAACAAGTGTCGAAAGCGCCTTCTCCTGACAGAAGAGAAGGTCAAAGAAATCCCTGCCAGATTACGACAATCTCCAAGAAAATATTTAAGACGGTTGTGGTTACTTTCAACAGGATTCGGCAACTGCTCACATTGCTGTTAGATCCATGAACTTTAATAATGCTAGTAATGACGATCGAATAATTAGTCGTGAGTTATGGCCTCCGAGATCACCTGATCTGACTCCTTGTGACTTTTTTCTTTGGGAGTACTTGCCCCACGAACATTTTCAAAAGACTAAATTTTTTCTTTAAATTTCTTGTAAGAATAGAGTAAATACACTTATAAAGGTGACATAGGTCCGATTTTCCGGTTAACTCTGAATTTTCGAAAATTGCAAAAGTTTGAATTTTTTCGGCGTCTTCCTACAACTACAAAATTGAAGACAGATTTTTTCTTCAAATAAAATTTGTTGCCCACAAATAGTTCTATCACGAAGGTCGTGTAGATTCTTTTAAAAATGTGGGTAGTTTTCGTGCAATAGTGCGAGCAATATTTGCAATTTTAACTACAGCTCCTACAGGGTGTGATGATATCTGTGTTGAATTGTCCTCAATTCTTTTCCCAGAATTGTTTTAAGCATGCAAAAATGGACTTGGGGGGGGGGACAACTTAGAAGTTAGTTTACAAGAACTGACCGCTGTCGATCTGAAAGAAGTCCTACATTACCGGAGTTATTATACGGCACCAGCAAGGTAGGGAATCTTGGTTAAAACGATGAGAACAAATACACATTCTTCCTATTTTCAAATTTGAGGGATGTTCGGCCGTGTACTGGTTTCAGTGATTAAAAATTTAGGTCGCAAAACTCGGAGACTCGAAGTATCATGGCAACATCTTGATTGTTCGCTAAAATTAACGCTTTTTGTATAAAAAATATCGCATTGATCAAGCATTAAAACGAAACTGTTTTTTTCTTGCAAAGCACAATGAAAAGTTAAGCAAAATCGACTATTTTGTCCAGTTCAATTGACATTGTATCTGTATTTAAATGATACTACTAATTAACTGCATGTTTCACATTGAGTAATAGCATTTGTCATTGACTTCTTTCCTTCACTTAAGAAACTCGCACGAGCCACCCTGCCCTAAAATTATCGGCTTGATGCAACCCGCTCTGCATTTATGATTTGAGGGATTGCGTTGCCACTGAGTTGGCAGGGGCGCACATTGGGGAAAAAGCCCGAAAAGCTGGCCAAAAGTCCAAAACATTAATTTCTACATATGTACTTGCGTCATATATCATTTAAAAGAGAACAAAATCCTGTATTGAATGCCGTTTACTTGAAAACGTAAGTTTATTGACTGTGTTTTGACATCGTTTCAAAGTTACATAAAATGTACTACATATCCTGGGTGTGATCGCGAAGGCTGTTTGCAAGCGCGCGCTTTAACACGCATAACTTCGCTCAATGATCATATAACGACATTTGGGAAAGTTTATGTTATCCTTGTGTTATCTGTATGGTGAGTAATTGCCATTTGATTTGTTTGCTTTGGTCATGGAAATTTATATTCAAAAATTGCGATTTCGCGTTGAATTTTTATATTTTTTTATTTTTATTTCACAGGATAAAAGTTAGGACTTTCACGGACTAGCACGGTCTTTCATATTTTAAAATATCAAGTATTAGTGATATTCATTACAATTAGCTGTTAATATCTGCTAATAAAGTTGTGGTGCAATAAAAAACATTTCAAAGCAGACGTGCGGTGGAAGTTACATTGGCGTATCAAAACGCGGCGCTCATCTTAACTTTGTTCTAAGAGCCTATAATTATGTCGGGAAATTTTGTATTATTCTGAAAGATCTGATCAATATTATTAGTAATTATTACTGAATTTGTTTAAATTTATAATGTGTTAATTGGTATTAAATTTGCTTTCATTTTATTTACATTACAATTTTATGTTCTAAGAGGATACAAATTAAGACTACAGCCTTCTACCGCAGTTTTGTAGTGTTTAAAATATTTTTTTTATATTTTTTAATAGAATCCGTAACAATTACCTGATACTATCTACTAATACAGTTGTAGAACTACGAATAACATGTTCATCGGAAAACGAGCGTATGGAAACTTCGCAAAAAGTGCAAAGCATTAATATGATTAGTAAAAATGTTATAATAATTTATTACAATAATTTATTCTTCCAAATATTTTGGTTTTTGAAAAGTAACTCAAAATTCCATTATTTTACTAGCATAAAACCAAAGTTTTTACGTCCATCAGTGCCACTGTGTCTGCTACAGCCATATTCAACACTGAATGAAATTGATGATGAATATTCTGAATACTAGCGAATGGTATGGCAAATAATATAAACAAAAGTATTTTAAATATTATGTTTTTAACACCATAGAATTTCACCAGAGAACATCCTCAGTTTCCTGATACGAGAAATATAAACAAATTAAAACACTAGTCAGAACAAAAAACATTAGGATTAATAGATTACTAATAGCACATGGCTATAAAATATATAATTTTAGAAATAGAATTAAGATTTAAAAAACGAAAGAAAGAAAAGGAGTGGAGGGTTAACTCATTAAATATTGCAATAATTTTGTGAATCTATGCAAGAAATTTAATGAAATGGAATTGAACAATTTTTTAACAGAAAACATGGAATATAAGTTGAGCCGTTTCTGTCTTGCTGTTTGGAAGCCACGAAACGACTATGTGGGTTCAGGCAGGCCAAAGGGCTTAAGTACCGGGCTGCGGGGTGGAGGCGGAGGGTTAATGGCCTGGGTATGGTGTCCTGTCTATTGCGCCGCCCTGAAAGAGTATTTGCTAGCTGCCAGTACTGTCTCCCGCACAGTAGTGAAGTCGTTGTTCGTGTCTACAGTTTTAGAGAGTGCATTTTACTGCCGTGTGTTTTGGTTTTGTAAAATGTAATATAGCTGTTCTAGTTATTTACCTACATACATTTCGTGTTTAACTGGGATGTAAATCGTCATTGTTCATTAAATGAAGTGGAAGCTGTTCTTGGTGGTGCGTAAAATAAGAAGAAAATACAGATAAAATAAGAATCTAAAAACTATATAGAATTACATTCTCCAAGCGTGTCAAAAAAAGTATTAGCTTGTTAATTGAAATTAAATAAAAAGAAATGAGTTATCAGCACGGCTTAGTACGGTATTGTTATGAAGTGCACTGATCGTTGTTTCAGGATCTCACGATGAAGTAATATTACATACGCAGAAGGAAATATTTCTGTTGCTACTGAGATGTTTAAATTCCAATTTCAATGAACAAGTGAATTTCCTCGAAACTGAATTGTCGAAAAAGAATGGTTGTCGCGTCAGAATTAGCAATGTTTCAAAACAGACATTACCCTGTGTGAATTTGAGGTGTGAGAAAAGGTGGCAAGCAGCATCAAGATATACGATTTTGTTTCCTTAAAAAACACGAGACTGAATGGTTTATAAATTAATTTTCTGATGTATTATTGTCTCTATTTATTCTAATTTTTAAATAATTGCAAATCTAACTTCAGATTCGGATTCAGCGGCCCCAAAAAACCCTATATAAAATGTTTTGTACGCGATTGGCACCTTATTTGACTTTTGGCCAGCTTTTCGGGCTTTTTTCCCAAGGCGGGGCGGGGCAGAACGAGGCGGGACAGGAAAGGAGGCGGCAGGCCGTGGGTGGACCGGTAGACACACCTGTGAGGAGCAGTGGGGTCGGAGCTTGGCGGGGAGAGCAGTGTGGAGCGGAGCAGGGGGTCTGAAATTAAAATTAGTTCCATATTAACCAATCTAAAGACATTCATTATTTTTCTTTTGCAATAGATGATTGTGATAAATAATATCCTCCTTAAAGATCGTGATAAATAAACAAAATTGTGATACCAGACAGAATAGAATATTGAGTGAGACCAGCAACATTTCCATCATACATTATAATAATAATAAAAATATAAATTATTAATACAAGTATTATAAAACCTTTCTTAAATACATCTCAAGAACAAACACTAGACCAGGGGTGTCCAACTTGCAAGGACTCAAGGGCCACATCTACCACCTTTAATATATTTTCAAGGCGATATTTTCATTAGTCTGGCAATTCACACCTTACTTCGCCCTATTGTTGAGCTGCTCTGAAACCGGGGTGGGGGGATGGAACAACACGTGATATCAAGCTGTATCATGCATAACACAGTGAAACACTTTGGAATTACTTTCAATTTCTGAATTAACTACAAAAAATATGCTTAAATCTAAACTGAACCTATTGTTACATTAAAGCGGTTGTTGACCCCAGCAGGGCGCATGAGCTAGGTACACAATATTCTCTCCTGACATGGATGAAAGGACTTTCACTTTTGACTAATAACCTTCCATGGACCACAATAAATGGCATCGCAGGCCACATGCAGTCCATCAGTTGGACAACCCTGCACTCGACAAATCAATCATAATCATATATAGATGTGTTAATTATACTTGACACCACAACTTTTACTGTAATGATATCACTAACGCTCATATAACATCATATCATAATGCTCATTGATGGGGAATTATCCAAAAGTGGTGTTTCCAGGTCTGCTGCTTAACTGAATTTTGTATTGAATCCATATATGAACTTTTGGGAATGCACACCATACCTAAACCTTTCCTCCTTTTAGTATTACAAAATGCATAATTTGGATATTGAAATAAATATTAAAGAAGCTGATGGTCACATCTCTTCACTCTTTTGGAAAGTGGACTGAATATATTGCACAAATGAAAAACTCAGGGTTTTAAAGCAAAAAACTGACGAAGTGGATATTTTGGGGTTTTATTGAGGAATATTCCTTTTTAAATTTAGTTCCACAAAATACTGATTTTCATCATTTGAAAAGTCAAATTGAAGTACATTCAGTATTACATATTTGGTACATTCGGATTAACCCCCTCACCCTGACCTCCCCCGCCTTCAAGATTTCCAACATATACAAGCAATACTAGTAATATATATTTCCGCTGTTGTTATAATATTTTGGTAATAAAGTAACAAACACATAACATGTCACAAAATTGCAAAACAACATTGCATTTTACTGCAAATTTATTTTGTATGTGTTAGGTGCTTGTATTTGTTATGGATTCATTGCGTGATGTTTCTGGGCATTTCAACTGCGATGATCATTAGTCTCATTAGTGTAGTGGATATTTCATCCCAGTAGGAGGCAGTATCCCCCCCCTGGATAGTGAGATCGAGAGCTGACCTACACATTGGATTGTGGGGAATTTCTTGTTACAGGTATAGCACTCAGTGAGGAACCATCCTAGCAGAGACGTGCTCAAAAGTCCCAACATGAGGTGTGTGTGTGTGTGTGTGTGTGTGTGTGTGTGTGTGTGTGTGTGTGTGTGGTGAGTGAGTGTGAGTGAGTGTGAGTGAGTGTGAGTGAGAGTGAGAGTGAGAGAGTGAGTGTGTGTGTGTGTGTGTGTGTGTGGCGCGCGTGCGTGTGTGGGTGTGTGTGGGGATGCGTGCGTGCGTGTGCGCACGCGCGCGCGTGCGCGGTGGTGTGTGTGTGGGCGGTGGGCGCGCGCGCGGTGTGTGTGTGTGTGTGTGTGTGTGTGTGTGTGTGTGTGAGTGAGAGAGAAAGGGAGGGAGGGAGAGAGCATGTGTGCGTGGGTAGGGAAGAAGAGGGAGCAAGGATGAGGAAGGGAAGCCTGTTTGTTACAGTAATTCCATGAAATGCGTCCGGGAGTAGTTAGTGAAACTCCGGAAGACTTCCAATCAGAGCATCAGGCCACTTCTGACCTAGCTCTGTTGAAAATTCACCACCATCAGGTTTCAAACCTAGGACTTTCTATTCAGAGTCCTGCAAGATAATGGTAAAGGTGGCCGTGAGGAAACAACCAGTTTTGTTTATTGTGATTAAACTGGGGTTGTCAATACTCAAAAATTAAGTTTTTATTGTATTGTCAGTTTACTTTGTTAGTACTTTTGTTGTTTTTCATACTTTGCGTTGTTCAATATTTTGTGATTAAATTTGTTTTTAATTAATATTAATTATTACATAAAATGATGTTTTGTTATTTTATTTTAAATAATTTAAAAAATCATTAAAACATTCCAATGTTTTTCATGATTCTTCCAAGGATTTGTTATGTTTTTCAATGTGTCTTTTTCGGGACTGAGGAAAATTTTGCCAACCACCTAGCCTATGTTACTTGCCAGATAATAAGGCATAATTCTCACTTTATCTAGTCTTAAACAGTCAAGTACTTTGAATGCTCAGTGAAAATAAACAATCACACACTATCCACAGCAAATCATATTATCTTTTGCATTTGCTTAGTCAGTAAACATCACCCTTTGCACTCGTGCAGCTGAGAAATAAAATAAGAATTTTACTGCTAAGTTTATTTTGTACTGGTGCTGTTTAGGACTTGTTTTTCTGTAATTAAAATGGTGTTTTGAATGGATGTAGTTTTTATTTCATTGTCAGTTTTCTTTAATTTGCACTTGTATTATTTGTTGTTTGTTTGTATAGTTTGTTGTGATTAAATTTGAGACTTTAATGGACATGTAAATACATAAAATTATAGGTTATTTTTTTTTATTTGAAATACTTGAAAAACCATTAAATTGGTTATGTGGGTTTTTCAACGGAGTTTTTAATGTTTTTTTACCCAGATGGGTTTTTTGTGCTGGGGAAAATTTAGCCAACCCTGATATCTTCATGCAATAATAGATAAGAATCCCACACACTTAAATGATTGTTTATATATTTTAAGAAAATATCATGATTCCAACAAAATTGATAACAATTTTTTAATGTACATGACATAATTTAAGATTATAAATTGAGAAATAAATTGAAATGTGAAAGAAATTCCTGGCTTCAATATTGGAGATGTACAATAGGTTCAAAAAATATTTTCATTTTTGCACCTTCCAAAATTTCAGAGGTTTTAATCAAAATCAGAACTATTCAATAATTATAAAAACACATTGCTTGATTCAAGCAAAAAACAAAACCAAAAAATAAGAAAAGAAAAAAGAGAAAAAAGAAGATAAAACAGAAAAAAATGCAGACATTTTTCAAAATATTTTGAAAATGTGACAGAAGTTTTATGTAAAGAACCCCCAAAAATTAAAAGATCTTAACAATTCCAGAAATGGCAAAACTAAATCCTATTCCTCGTGTTTTTTTAATAAGTCTGAGCTAAAATGCCATTTAGCTGACAGGTAAGTGTGACATACTTTCAACATACATACAGGCATGTACAGTGACATCCTAATTTTTGGGTGTAGAATTGCAAGTATCACCTCACCACCTTGCACTCATTTTGGATTAGCACTAACAAACCTTAACCCTCATGTATGTGCTTAGTTACAGCTCAAAAGAACTTTAAACATGGGTTTTACAATTGAAATTTTGAGATTTTATTGTTTAGGTATTTCCAATACTTCTCGTCCCTTTACTACAGTATAAGGAAAAGTTAAAAGTTTTTTATAGACATTCTTATTTTATGAAATCTAAATTTGACAAATACACTGAATTTTAGTCAATGCTAAATAATTAACCAGTATTCACTAAGCTACTCCACACATATTTGCCTCCTGATATTACTTACCGCTGCAGCAAATCTTGTTTCTACGATACCTGGTGCCACACAATTGACTCTAATGTTTTCTTCTGCTAGTCCTTGTGCTGCAGCTTTGGTCAAGCCTAATAAAGCAGTTTTACTGACAGAATAAGCACCTAAAACCTGAAAGAAATATATATACATACATATATATACAAAATCTGAGCCTTTATCTATTTTGTTTTTTACATTAGGCTAAACAGTATGCATAGTATGCCATATCATGAAAATAATATTTTCAAACTTACATCAAATGGCTGAAAACCAGCAATGGAAGAAATATATGTTATAGAGCCACCACCTCTCTGTCGTAGAAATGGCAATACTTCTTTTGACAGCATGTAAGCAGCTTTCACATTAATTTCAAATATTTTATCCCAAGATGATTCCTCACACTAGCAAAACATATCCAAATCAAATGATACTCAACAAATAAAATAGAAATAAAATAGAAATTCATCAACTTTCTTTACCTCCAAAACATGACCAACTGTTGGATTGACAGCTGCATTTGAAACAAGAATGTCAATACCACCATACTTGCTAGAAGCACATTCTAATAACTTCTGTCGATCTGATGCTTTACCCACATGACATACAATGCCACTGACAGTTAATCCTTCACTCTGTAAATCCTTGACTGCACGTTGAACATTATTTTCTTTCCGGCTACTTATCACAACACTTGCCCCATCTTGAGCCAATCGACGTGCGATTGCAAGACCTATGCTTTAATTGAAAAAATACAGCAAAAACATAATTTCTTCTAAATAAAAATAGGTAAAAAAGTTATTTCTAAATTACTTTATATTTTTAAAACATATGATTTTATATCTACACTGATAATTCTCAAACTGTTCCTTACATTCTGAAATGTGAATATAATTAATATCTAGACTCGTTTGACTCAATAGATATCTAAAGCTGAAGTGTAGATAAAAGTGCAAATGCATCACCTTTACATTTTACTATTTTTTTCTTACCCATCAGTAGATGCAGTGACTACTGCTACTTTCCCCTTTAACTTGACATTTCCAGCTTGACTGCTCATATTTGATGAAAGTTTTTTAACTTCCGGAAAAAATCTTCTCAGCATCTCCCTACCTGTACGTGAAAACATGTCAAAACTGACTCTGAAACACTCAGTTGCCTCCAAATATTACGTGATACCTGAACCTTAATCTTAATCCAAGATTTACAAGTGGTAGTATAGTGTTTTTTACTTCGCTATCCTTCAATACGTTCTTACTTTACATTTCTTAACGTATCAGCTCTGTTGTTAAAAAACAAGGATGACTTAACATTGTAAATGGTAGCTTTTATATAACTTGTGTTCGTAGTATCACGATAATTATCTCAGGAGACTTTGCCCCGGACCTGTCCGATACCAGAAAATCGTGAATTTCAACAACCTTTTTTTGCTGTTGCTTGTTTTCATGAAGATGTGGTTAAATTCCTCTCTCCTTAGACGAAAAAGGAGAAATAAAAATTAATTTGTCACATTTCACAGCTCAGCTCACCTTGTCACTTATGTGAAGGACAAGTTCGATTGTATTGTATATTTGGAGCCGACCAGCTGACTTGAACAGTAGTCTGTCCTCGATCAAGTTCATGTGCATGTGGTCCAAAACAATCACCACACCTCATGATCTCGAAAGGAAACAAACAGAGATGCGAGCACAGTAGTTTTGCCTAAAAATCCACAATTTCGCAAATATCTGCAGTAACATTATTTGAAATGATAGGAGTCACGATGACAATTCATAATATTCACTGATGGATGTACCAGAGAAATAAATAAATGAATAAATAGGATAATAAAAATCATTAACTAGGTTAAGAAAGTTCGGATAAACTGGGCTTAGCAGTGATCATAGTGATAATTACATCATCACGTCACGAGACGTGGTTAGCAATAATGAGGTTGTGAAGTCCAGCCTACGAACACGAGCAAACAGAACGAAGAAACATTGAGGGACGTAAAATGGAAGGTACCGCCAGCGAAAATCTTGTTTCAAATGACGATGGCAGAGAAAATGGGTTACTCTTGTATTATCATCAGTATTCATTTTATTCGCAAAAGGTACCATGAATTTATATTGGTTAAAAATCATAATACTTCGGAGCACAGTAACAATTACAGAGTAATAATAGTAAATTGTGATGGTTTGGAATGGCTAAGTTACTGCACTTCGAAATGTTCGTACCGTACTACTGATTCTAAAATGACCAGATTATTCTATTTGTCCATATTTTAACGGTTATCATATCATAGAATTGACTGACGTGTCCTTTTTGTCTGTTTTACGTCAATTTTCCAGGTTTTGTTGGCTTTGCACGAGAAGAAATTGCCATACAAATCACACATCGTCAATCTTATAAAAGGGGAACAATATCAGCCTTGGTTCCTTCATATAAATCCTCGGGGAGAAGTTCCAGTTCTTAAAGATGGCATTAAGATTATTCCAGATTCAGGAAGAATAATAGACTATTTAGAAGACAACTTTAGCAATGGTACCCCACTGACTTTTTTCAACCTCTGTGATAATCCCTGTGCAAACAACAATGCTTCCTATTATTTATATCATAGAAATCCACCTACTGCACTTTTATTTTACTTTATTGATCTCTGAGAACATTCACGATTCTCAAACTCAAATGCAAATAAATTTTGCTGTAGAATTGTTTTTAGCCAGTGAAAAATTAATAAAAAATATTTTTTAAGAAAAAATCAGATTAATTATGTGATTCAGTATTTGGATGAAACTAATTAATATTACAGTTCCATTATTGAGAAAGATTTTTGGATTTACATTTCCTCAGATATTCCCTTACATTTGACAAACATTTGAATTTCGATCAACAAATAAAATGAATATTTCCCCACTTTTGCAGGCAGTACACCTAGACTTATGCCTTTGGAAGAAGGATCTGATGTGCGTTCTAAAGTCACCCATTTCCGATCCTTGATAGACCACATACCAGCTGGAGCAATTACCATGGGATCCTTTTTTCATACACAATTTTGTGATAAACCAAAACCACCCTTTATTCAGCCTGTACGAAGACTGCTGCAGTGTAAGCATTGCCTTTTTTAATTATTAAATGTTAAAAAATCCTAATCATTCAATAACAAAACTAAACTTCTTTATATCATAAATAATCAATCTACTCTATACCATAATATAAAACTGGAATCTTGTCATTTAATTTCCCAAACCTGTTAATTAGTTTTGAACTAGAACTGGTCTACTTATTTTCTTGTTAGAAAAGTATCGTAATTTGGTCATCATTTAATATGTATAATGACACCCTGGTCTTGAACAATTACACAGCTGCTGAAAAGAACAGTAGCACAAATCTCCGTTTGTATGCAGAGAAGAACCCAGATAGCCGAGACACATTACTTCAGAAAGCTAATAGTCAAGATGCAAGGCATGAAGCATTACTTAACAAAGATGAATTTAAGAAACTCCTGGATCAAACTGACTCCATTCTGCAGGATGTTGAAAAAGAACTTAGTTCACATACTGAGGGTATGTAAATAGTTTTATAATATGAAATTTATTGAAATCTTTGTATCAGCAAATTGTCTTTAAATGCTTTTTTTTAATTTATTTTCAGATAAAACTGATTGGTGGTTGTGTTGCAGTCATTACACTGTTGCTGATATATCTTTGACCATATTACTTGATCGTTTATATCGACTAGGATTAGAAAATTATTTTTGGGCTAATGGCAAAAAGCCTCATGTTTCCAATTACTATCAACGTGTGCAATTACGTGATTCATACCAAAAGACTATTCCATCAACATTATTCCACTTCAAAACACTTTTACAATTTCAGATGCCTTTTGTAATAGGTTTAGGTATAGTTGCAGCATTTGCTGTAATTATCGGAGGACTTTTTTATATGAGAAAAAAATAAATTATCCTTCAATTTTGAAAAGCAAACAATATGGAATATGGCAGTGTGCAAAACGGTGATGTGAATATAAATGATAGAAATGTAAGTCAGAAGTTAAAAATGGAAACTTGTAAGTTCTTTTGAAAAGGTGGGAGAAAATACATAATTAGAAAACTATTGCAAAATTCAGTAGAATTTTTAAGGTTTGGGATTGAAATATTGAAATATGTTTAGTTATTTGAAAATTAATTGGTTAAAGGTTTTGTTCCAGGACTTAATTTCAGTATAAATTTGTACTCAGTTGTGTGACTGTACAGAATGACTATATTTGAATGAGAAAAAATGTCTTCCATTTCATAGCCAGCTTAAGATCTATTTTTGATATCAGTTTACAAAGTTGTTGATATATCACTTTAAGAGAAATAGTCTTCTGTATCATTTGAGGAATATATCATAACGTAAAAACTTATCTTTAAAAATACTAGAGATACTCAATTAATTTTTTTAAAAGAATTCAGAAAGTACTTGTAGTATTATCTAAAATTGGACTAGCTTGGAAAGTTTTAGGACTGGAAACTCATGTTTGCTATTAGAAGTTACCAACCTTTTAAAACCATTTGACTTAAGTAATAAATATTTCATTGTTGTTTCCAGTCATCTGTCTGTTGTCAGCAGGTGCAAACAGTCAAATTTTCAAGAGTTGTGCCTTTCTGAGGTAATATTGTTGGGTGATTCACTCCAAGGGAGAAGAATCTCTGTTTCTCTACCACAACTTACTCATTGTTAGCTATTGTCACTCCTTGACTTACAGAAGCTCTTTTCATATAGAAGATGGACATGATACCATTTAATTTTAGAAAAAAAAAGGTATTAAAATTGTGCTCAATTTAGACCTTTATTGTTCACATTTATTTTTATTTCTTTTGGAATTTCTAAAATGTTTCGTATGTAAGAAAACATAAAAGAGTCCATTTGCTTTTGCAAGTGTTACAATTTAGTTGAAAATGATAGTTAAATATGAGAACTTTATCAGTTTTGATTGAGAGTTGAAGATCTTGGACTAAGTATTTGTATCCACTATAATTATATGATTCATTACACAGACAGTGGAATAGTATTTATTTTGTACAAATACTCAGAGATGTAGGTCAGAAAATAAGAGAACATGAAAATAATGAATATTTTTGAAAGGTAGTTGCTGCTTCTTGCAGTACTAAAACTAAAATCTTCATATATGTAATGTTTTTTCAAGTTTTCATTTCTAATCTTAGTGTCAAGTAATGCTGAAAGAGAGTTACAAAAATGTTTAAGAATTTTTTAAAAATTTCTCTAGTGAAATTATTTTGTATTGATATACATTTGCTGTTGTGTTATCACCAAAAATTAAAGATGTAGTTCCTCAAATTCAAAATAATTAAAATTACAGCAGCAACATCATGTGAGAAAATCAGAAACCAAGCTTCTTTCAGTAACATTCCAAACAGCATTTTTTTTTAGTTCAAAAATCTCAGTTAGTAATTCTGACAACCATGACTCATTGTGACTAGATTGGTGGTGGCAGATGGTCGTGTAGAATATTTAGGGTTTCATATGGCATTTAGGAAGTTCGAAACAAAAACAAAGAGAAAAAAAGGCTTGAGTGTGCTTTGGTTGGCAGTTCAGTATGGCTATGATTTGTAATGTCTATTTGTGTGAATACATTATTTAGCTCAAGTTATTTTTATGATCTATAGATCAGTGCCTTAAAGTGATTGAAAAAAAATAAATATTCGAAAGAAATTTATATTTTGGTCATTTCATTAAATTTGTGGTTCCTATCCTCTCTCATACCTTTGAAAAAGAAAGAACGCTTGGGCAAAACATCAGAACCGTACAATGTATTTTACTTTACAAAATTGTTGGTGGTTCATAATGGGTAAAAACATTTGTTTCACTAGAGAAACGAGATTTATTGTATTGACTTGTGTGTTAGGTGTAACATTAATCTTCAACTGATTCCATCCTAAAAAATGAAATGCAATTTAAGTAATAGTTGTTTTGTCTAGTTTCCCCACAGAATATCCTTACGAGCTCTAAAATTTCGTACCGTGTAAAATATTTGTTATGTTTAATTATATACAAACCAGAATATCCAAAAATAGTAGCACTGCAATAGATCAAATAATAATAGTGTTTCTGTTGCTACATTTATTACCGGCTTCAGTGACCACACTGCCCAGATTCTAACACTTCAAATAGAAACAAAAATCACAGAACATACAACTTAACAAGAAACTCGAAACTATTCCCAAGGAAACATAATAAAATTCCAAAACTTACTCAGATTACAAAATTGGAATGAAGTATTTAAGGCAACTGACACAAACGATAAGTTTAACTCATTCATAAATATATACTTAAGACATTTAAATGACACGTTTCCTCAATAACTCAGAAAGATTCAAAATAATAAAAACAAAACATGGATTACTAAAGGCATCAAAGTGTCTTGTGAAAGAAAACGCAACATGTATAAAATACTACCACTGAATAAATGTAACCCCAGCTTCATTTCATACTACAAAACATACAATTCAATCCTAAAAAAAGTAATCAAACAAGCGAAAATTATGACAAATGACAAGTACATTGCAAATGCATGTAACAAAACAAAAGCTATGTGGGACATTATTAAAAAGACAACAACACCAACTAACAATAACAGAAAAAATATAGAGCTCCACTTCAAAAACCAAACTTTACGAGACCCACAAGAAATTGCTGACATTTTCAATGAACACTTTTCACAAATTGGTAAAAAGTTAGTCCCTAAAACACAATCAAAAAATTCCCAAAAAAAAACCCCCCAAAAATTTAAATTGCAAATTCCATATATTTATATGAAACCACCCCCTCTGAAATTTTTAAAATCATTGGACAAATGGAGAATAAATTCTCAGCAGGCCTGGACAACATTCCAGATTTTCTTATCAAACACAGTGCTCCATATATAGTGCAACCGCTGTCTCATATTTGCAATTACTCTCTAAAAACAGGCATATTCCCAAATGTATTCAAAATGGCAAAAATTAAACCGTTGTTTAAAAAGGGCAGTAGTTATGATCCAATGAACTACAGACCTATCTCCCTGCTATCAGGATTTTCAAAAATTCTGGAAAAGCTTTTCAATGATAGACTCAAACACTTTCTCAATGCAAATAATATCCTTACAAATGCACAACATGGTTTCAGGTGTAATAGATCCACAGAGACAGCCATTTTCTCCTTTTTAAATGACATACTTATTGCACTAAATCAGAAGGAAATTCCCATTGGCCTTTTAGATTTGTCAAAAGCCTTGACATTATTGATCATCACATACTTTTAACAAAACTAGAAATGCTAGGGATCCGAGGCATTGCAGGCCAGTGGATTAAATCATATTTATCAAACCGTAGCCAAGTAGTTACCCTCCAGCACACTAAAGATAACAAAATCTCCTCGTACTACTCCAACCCTCAGATGATAAATTGTGGAGTCCCGCAAGGATCCATCCTAGGGCCAATATTATTCCTTATATACATAAATGACATGCCTTTGGCTTGAAAAATAACAAAACAATTTTGTTTGCAGATGACACAAACATAATCATAAAAGCAAAAACGCAACAATTATTAGAAAAGAAACTCAAGAAACGTTGCATGCACTAGTAAAATGGTTTCAAGACAACAAACTTATCATAAACACCAGCAAAACAGTCTCTAAATTTCATGAATCCCGATCCAAAGAAAACTCTCCCAGCATTTGCTCATAAATAATAATCCTGTAAAAATATCACAGGAAACTACCTTCCTTGGTCTAACAATCCAAGAAAACCTAAATGAATGCTCACATTTCAAATCTTAATAAGAACTCACCAAATCTTTATGCCCTATACACCCTCAGGTCAAGCTCCAACATTGAGACTCTTAGGACAATGTATTATGCAAATGTGCACTCACACTTGAAATATGGATTAATATTTTGGGGAAATGCCCCTGAAAGCACTCGTACATTTATTATCCAAAAAAGAATACTGCAAACAATGACCAGCACTCATAAGCTGGAGTCTTGCAAACTCTTGTTCAAAAAAATTAAGGATTCTTCCACTACTGTGCATGTACATATTTGAAATAGTTGTCTTCACAAAGAAGATTCTCATGGAAAACAAAGACACTTTCACTCTAAATTCTGATGTACACAACTATAACACTCGACAAAAGGATAACCTACATGTTCCCCATTCTGAAACTACACTTTATCAAAAAAGTACCCCAATAGAGGGCATTACACTTTACAACAAATTGAGCCATGATATTAAAGATATTAATACAATACATAGATTTAAAAGTAAATTGAAAGTTCCTCACAACTGTTCTAATGAAAAAAAAAAAAAATAAAAATTCTAATCCCATTGATTCTCTGTTTCATGTTGACTGTTAAGTTAAGCAAAGAAAAAAGAACTGGCATATCCCATCCTGCCTGTGTTAAATTGCAGTTGGACTGATGTAGAAGGAGAATGCCAAACCAAAATTCTATTTCCTTCATCCTGAATTTGCTAAATGCACTAGGCATCATTAATATCGTTAAATCGTTTCTGAATGAATAGTATTTTATTATCAGTATTGTTACTATTATAATTGATATTACTATTATTATTATTATTATTATTATTATTATAAAAATAACATTTTTATTTGTAATTCATGAGGGAGTGTTCGATATTTTTAGGGGAAAATTTCCAAATAGTTATATGCTTATAAAATTATTTTAATGTAGGGAGAAAAATGTATTAATGTCTATAAATTTGTTTGGCTACACAAAACCCTACAGCTCACATATCAAATAATATAGCATAAAACAATCAAGTACCCAAACTTCCATATTTCTTTGCCCTGACACTAACAATTGTGATGGTATGGCAACATCCAAATGTTTACGTCACAAAGAGATATAATTTAATAACCTCACCAATATACATTGTGTAAATTTATAAAGTAGGTATTAGGTAAACTGCCAAGGTGGACATTCTGAAAAGATATGAAACAATATGAAGACCAAACCGCTCCCAAGCTTTCATATGAGTCCTCAGCCACCTCTGTGGGCAGATTTTGTCAACAATGCATAGTATCATGTGTTAGGAATTGATTTAATATAATATTTGAAAAAAGAAATTAATGATAATTTCGTAGGCACTGTATTAGCACTTTTTAAAATTATAAGGATAATGTGTTGTAATCTGAAGTTGTTTTATCTGTCAGCATACACATTTCTCTGTTTCCTTTTGTAAATTCATTATAACATTGTAAGAGTGATTTATTCACTTGATACTTCATCCAAATTATATCCCACATTAAAGACAAAAATTCTCAAAAGTGAGTATGAATAAGTATTTAATTAATTTCTTCAAATTCACTTTGAGAGATTTTGAACAAGTAGGCAATGTTACGATCATACTTCAAAGTTTAGGTATGTGATAATTAGACCACGTATCTAAGTTTTTAAAATGTGCGTTTTAGGTACCAAAAATAGATTGTTTCGGCATCTCAGTTAGGCTTTTTAAATGGTAGAATAGGTAAAAATAAAACAGAAAAATACAAAATAACACATGTTTACAATTTATTATATACAGAGTGAGTCACGTAACTTTAGCACCTCCTGTAACTTTTGAACGGTTCAAGTTATTGCAATGCAGTTTTCACGAAAGTGCATGAGGGAATGGGGCTAATTGACAGTGTATTTATTTATATTTTATAACTTGTATTTTACGAGATATTTGAGGTAACTTTGTTTTTTCAGATGGTCGTTTTTATTGTATTAATCGAAAGATGAGAGCTTCTTGTATGTTCAAATAGTTTGAATCGATTTCATCGTATAATCTTCCAGTAATGAGACCCTAAAGTTCGTCGTTTTAGCACAGGCTATGGTGACCTGACAGAGCCTACCTAAAATTCTAAAATTGTGAGAAAACTATATGTTGAATTAAAAAAAAACTCTTCCTTGAGTTGTTAGCACATCGAAGAATCAATATGCGCAATTTGAAGGATATCTACTGTTTCAAATGGAGAGAGTTTTGCAAAATTATAAGCCTAAATTAGTCCAAAGGGTGACGTTCGCGAGCTGGAGTCGAGACGGTAACTCACAACTCGGCAACACCGCGCTTGATTCAAATCGAGTGACAAGTCCTCGGTTAGCGTTCTTACATTTCTCTGGGTTTTCTGGGCGCTAATTACCCCCAAAAGATTCCCAATTCTGGAAAAGATTGCCTTTGATATTAACCAGATATTCATCTTACTATGAGCAAATGGGCGATCTTGAGATTTTATATTATTGTCCCGTGTTTGATCCTGAAATTGATTCAATATTCAAAAATGATTCATATTCTTTCTTTTATTATGTAAGAAACAGTGGATTGCCATTGCCTTCTATACCACCGTTGCAACATATCTTACACTGTACTCAAAGCAAAAGTAGTAATCTTTAGCACAGGTCAGCACCTCAATCAGTAGAGCTACCGGGTGAGTATTCATTTCACAAAGGTGTTAGAAATAGACTATTTAGCGGCATTAAATGTATTAAAATGATAAAATGTTTTTTTTCTGGTGAAATATCAACTATTTAAGGTACATGTGGGCTGGATTTCCCTTCTAGCGAAATAAGAATGCTTGGGACTCACATCAACAAGCCATGATTTTTTTCGTAAGTATCATTTAAAACTTCATTAAATGTTTTTTTATCTGAAAACTAATTGTTAATCAAATAGTTGACTGAACTGTAATGTTTGAATTTCAAAATAAATTGAATGGAACAATAAGGGACTAAAAAAGTACTTGTAAATGAGAAATTAAATATGTAATTTTCATTTTGTAAGTAATTTGTTCATCTGTATTTGTACGAGAATTTATTCTATCACAGTGGTTTTATTTAATCTTTTTTCTCTGAAAGAGTGCCCAGTACAGTTTTGTGTTTGAGGCACACCATCACGGATCTAAATTCAACCATGGACAAATTTAATTGAAATTGTAAGATGAATGTTAAATTCAGTTATTTCCCCAATATAGGAAACAAGCCGTAATCATCCCAATTTTAAAACCTAACAAATCCCCCAATGACTACGCCAGTTATATGCCCATAAGTCTTCTATCCGTATTAACAAATTATTCGAAAAATTAATACTATTTAGACTAAACAGTTTCCTCACTAATAATATCATCCCTTCCTTTCAGTTTGGATTCAGATCAAACCATTTATATAGAGCAATTTACCTAAGGATGAGCGAAAGTGACAACTAGTGCTGGCAACATAACTGAAGGTTGTTGTCGTCGTGCCCTTGAGCCCAATGGACTCCCTTCCTGCATTTGTTCGTTTGCAGTTGGCTAACTTGTTGGCTTCGACGCTTCCTTACGTGACGTCCTCGTCCGACAAAAATATAGTGCGCAGCGAGAAATAATTGAAATTAGGAAGTGCAGTGTTATGTGCTCTTCTGTAAAAATTTTTTTTCCTTTCTATATTACATTGAATTTACTTTTTGTGTGATAAATATTATGCTTATTTTAAAACCGAGACTTGAATGCGAGATGCGTACCGATGCACGTGGTTCCGGCCTTTGTGCTGTTGTGTTGCGAGCTGTGATTGAGAGCTTTTTTTTTTTTTTAATTTGTTGCGTCCACTCCTTGACGCAACGCGTCTCCAAGCCCCTTAAGGGGCGTTGAGCGCTTTTGCCCTTGGGAGTAATCCTCCATTAATGGGCATTATTATTTTTAATATTAGTCCAGTCTCGTCACGTCGCAGTCAGTCAGTGCCTTTTATCCCTTCGGCCAGGGGCTCGACGCCGTTAGATCCCGGGGTTCCTGGCCGGTCACCCAACCACGAACCCGCGAGTCTCGAATGCGCTTAACCTTCGTGACTTCACGGAGCGTAGTAAACGCATTCGGCTAGCGCCGCCGGCTTTCTGTTTACATTCGTGGCAGTTTTCTTTTACTGGTTGTGAGAGCATGTTAAGAGATTTTCCACATATGTAATTAAATTTAATTATTTCCCGAACTCGCGTACGTGCTTCCATGTCAGCGAAACTCTTAGACTTCTCAATAGTGATGTCTTCTCAGAAGCAATAACCAAACACTTAACGAAGGGGCTGAACAGCTGTTGCGGCTGAGGGATACTTCTCTGAAATACATGTGATGTTCTCTTGTTTTTGCGAACGGTCACTTTGGCTCACCCTTGGGAAAATCGTTCTATATGAGTCCACCAACTCATAAGAATTTCTGAAGACATCGCCCATTCTTAATAAGAAATACCTAACAGCAGCTTTCTTGAATTTCGCACAAGCATTTGATCGTGTCCTGGGCTTACTTTACAAATTACGAGTCATAGGAACCCCCGACTATTTATTCAACATTACACAGTTTCATCTCAAATCGTTCTTTCTTGTCAAATTAAACAATTATATTTCTCCCTCATAATCCTAGCTGGAGTCCCTCAAGGGTCCCCACTCTCTCCCACTTTGTTCAACACATCCTTCCCCAAATTATGCTGACGGCACAGCCATCTATGCAGCGGACTCACAGCTTTCCTCCACCATACATCACTTGCAAGACACACCACAATTTTTCAGAATTGGGAATCTTCATGGAGACATAATCTAAACCCATCCAAATGCGAAGCTAAAATATCCACTCTTCGGCGCATCAACAACATGTATATGAATAATCAAAACGTTCCTTGGAATCCTCCAAATAAACTGATAAAATATGTAGGTATGTGATACCAGAATAACTTGGAAAGCGCACATTTTAAATAATTGCAATAAGGCACAGGCCGCACTTCTTAAATTGTATTCTTTTATAAACAAAAAGCCAGCTCTTAAAACAGATATCTCCCTATTACAGTCCATAACTGCCATCCATAATTATATACACACGTCCGATCTGGGGAGGAGCTGTACCTTCCGTGCGGTACTATCCAAACATTATATATACAAAATACAATCCTTCAAAGCGCCTTGGTACGTGCCCAAGAAGCAACTTCCCAGACAGTTTGTTCTTCACACGATTGATAATTACATCAGTCACCAATCAATTTTTTTTCGTTTTCTTATCATCCTCCCCTGCAACTTCCATATTCAACCTAGAAAAAAACCTATAACCAACACCGAAGAATCAAATCTAATTCCCAAAAGATGAATTTAAACCACCCTAAAGAGAAATGCATGATTTCCCAAACTTACTTTCATTAACTTTTTTCTTCCTGTAATTATCCTATTCTCTCATGCATTCCCGCATACAATAACTATTGATTATTGAGGTCTCCAGTGTAAGTATCCTCGCTCCCCGTTTGTATTACTAAGTACTACGCGTGCTAAGTTTCAGATTTATTCAATCTTATAAAGTTCGCTGTATAAGAAAATATAATTTAAAAAAACGATATTACCCATGCATATCTTTATATACATTCTTCCCAACTTTAATAAAGTTGAATATACTATTTTACTGAACGTAGAAAACGTAACATTAAGTAAATCAAGCCGCCTTATCTGATCTCTCTCATCATGTCGCCGTTCAACAATGAACATCTCAAATATCAATAGCTGCATTGTACGGCAACAATGCCACGTAAGGCGGTATTATCAAAATATTGTATTTAAGTTCGTACAAAATTATGATACTAATTTTTTTTCAATTTTTCTTTCATATTACATTTAAATCGTATTTTTAAGTTAAAATAATATGAATAGTAAATGAACGAATACTATTATAAACAAGTTTTAAGAAACGGTAGTTAAATATTACTCACTTTTAGTTCTACTCCTTTCCCGTTATGTACATTCGAATAAAGGAGTCAATTTCTGGCAAATATTACAAACGTTTCCAACGCTTAGTGCAAATCCTATGGAATAAAAAATGCTAACTTTAAGCACATTATAAGTTTACAATTATTATAATACGTTATTTAACTTTTTTTTACATAAAAAAGTTGTGGGTCTGAAATTTATCTGCTCGCTAATCAGAGACCTCAGCCGCCTCAAACGAAGCGCGAGAAATTCAAGTTTTTTCCAATTTTTGAAAATACAGATGTGCCGAAAATGGGTCGAGCACCACTTTCTTTATCGTTCTTTGCTACATGCGTAAAAAAAATAAAGAAAAAACTGGAACCATTTATGAGAAAATTATGTTTAAAATTCACAGAAAATTAAGCAAAAAATACTCATACTTTCGAAAAATTAAACGTGACCTTATTCGAAGATCTGTTTTTGATGAACACATTTCATTAAGAAAAAATATCTTCATAATTGTAATTGTAGGAAGACGCCTAAAAAAATTTGAATTTTTGCAATTTTCGAAAAATTAAGGATTTCAACAAAGATGAAACTTGCACCATTCCCTTAAGCGTCCTTTGCACAATTGAAGTAAAAGTTTATTTAAAACAATTTGTACAGTTTTTGAGAAATTTGTTTTAAAAAATAAAAGTTGGCTATAGTTCACATAAAATTACACAAAAACTACATAAATTTTCGAACAGTTGTATATGACTTTACATCAAAATCTGTCTTTAAAGAACAGATTTCAAGAAAAAAGATCTCCATCTTCAATATTTTAATTATAAGAAGATGCCGAAAAAAACTTTTACAATTTACGAAAAATTAGGAATTTCAAAGAAAATGAGATCTGCACAATTGACTTAAGCATCCTATACCCTAGATGACAACAAAATTAATTAATTATATATATATATATATATATATATATATATATATATATATATATATATATATATATATATATATATATATAGTGTGTGTGTGTGTGTGTGAAGAATATTATTGCTGTTTCGTTACCAGGACCCGACAATAAGTTTTTCTTTCGAGAATTCTCCGTTTTTCTCGCAGCATTACAATACTTTCTCTATACTGTGTAAGCAGCGGCGAGAAAGTAAAAATAAGTGTATAGTTGCTGCCTGCAAGGCTTACGGGTGCCAGTCCTTATATCCAATATTAATCCTTTTACCAGCAATGAAATATCATAAAATTAATACATAATGTGACGATAATTGGCACCAATTGGGTCCCGATAGCACCTGCATTTTCCCGCTCCCGTCGTTTTTCGACTCACGCATGGTGCAAGACAACAGGAACATGCGCCAACTCTACTTCCCACACTCACCAGCACCTGAGCCTGAAATAACACTTGCGTCATAATCTTTCCTTGCATTTCAAGAACAGAATTGTAAGGGATGTTTTGCCATGAAAAAGGATCTAAAGCCATTCGTACTCTAGTGCTGAGAAAAATGTGAATACGCTTCAAGGCACTTGAATTATTTGCACTCAAAATTTTTACGGGTCTTTTAATGAGGTTTCGGCGACGGATTTAATATATTATGCAACTGGTTTATATATAATGCTTTATCGCACGAGTATATGTTTTGAACACGAGCGAGTTCGTATTTGTACGAATTCAGTAAAGCAACATCATTAAGAGTTGCGCAATACATTGTTTTTCTATATAACAGCATTATAAATTTATAAGAGTCAAATGTAATTTTTGGTGACGATACGGGTAATTAACGCGAAAAAAACGGTGAACTGTTCGGTTTACCGCTACCACCTCATGACTGCGTTTGGCTGAATGTGTGATGGCACCATTATTCTTGCCATATGATGCAAATACATCATAATCTGTGCCGTAAGTTGTCATTTAATGAACGATTTACGACAAAAAATTTCATTAACGCACTACATAATTTCCATTAGGAAATATTAATTCGTAAATCGATTGTGAACCAGGTGCTATTCAAGGACACATTATTCAGCGATTCAAGATTCCCACCGTGACCGTGCTCAAAAAGCAATGTTTCGTTTCTTCTCCGAGATAGCAGTGTCATCGCTTGGGTTGGTGATACCACGGTTAATTAGCCGATTTCAATCCAGTTGAATAACTGTTGTTTTAATAATAGAAGTAAAATAAAGTAAAACATAAATGTACAAAGATTAAATTTCAATACAAAAAATGTCATATTTCAAAGCAAATTAAAAATTCTAAAAAATTCATTCATGCCATTAATATTCAACCATTTATAATAAACAGTAAACTTGCAGAGCAAATAGTACGCTTCCCAGAATTCAATCTTTTCCCCCTATTACCTTCCTATTTGACTAATTTTGCACCACTAATTCATCAGTGAAGTTTTTTCAAATGTAGACTCCTTGCCTTTGAGAGTTTAAAATATACTGACATTCAACAAAAATAATTTAAACTACAACACATTATAAAATACACACATCCCTCATTCAACTTCACCAGAAATACAATGAAAGAATATGTAAAAACAAGTTGTATAATTCAATCATTCCATTGTTTAAGAAACAGGTATGTCATTACTCTCCAGATTTCACAACCTACCAATTATCATTATCCACACAAGAGATACAAGTTTGTTATTATCACTATAATATAAAACTCAAACATATTATAACTATATACTTTAATCAAAAGATTTCTTTTGACTTTTGTACATAAAAGATACAAAAATATTTTCCCACATTAGTAATCAACCGTCAAAGTACAATTGTACAATTGAAACATTCAAATCATATACACAAATAAAAAAAAACCTGTTGGATATAAATTGACATTTCTCTCCAATTCCATTACGAATATTCTGATAGAACTAAATTTCAAGGTAAATAATTTGTAAACAATCTTAATATTTTGTTTTCGTCTATACCATGCTCAAAGATGCAAAAAATACATCATCACATGTTCTTTTCATTATTCCTTAAGAGCAAAAAATGAATACATTTTGATAAAGAAAACAATAAAATTACAGAAAGGTCCAAAAATTTGACAATAAGTCACTTTAATGGTGACCAATAATGCTTAAAAATTAAATTAAAAAAAACATATCACATAGGCAAGCCTCAAAAGAAGCTTTTTTTCCATAATGTTTCACAAAAAATAACTCCTTTAACATGATCACAAAAGACTTGCAAATTAGTAAATTACTATGACCTTGCCTTCATGGAAACATATATATACTTTTTTTTCTCTTCAGTCTCAAATACACATTTACTGATTAGGTCGCAAGTGTGGAAATTCTTTCTCGTGGGAAGTCATTCTAGCGTCTTATTGTAGCCCTCTAAAAGGAATAAAACTTAAGCTACTTATCAAATCACACAAACATTGTTCAAGAGTATTTTGAAGTTTTTTTAAGTTCTCAATTAGTCTGACAATTTTTTATTATTATTACTTCAAATACCCCCTTAAAAAAAAATTTAGCAAATTGAACAGATGAGAGTAAGTATTGTAAGGAAAATATGAACATTGATTGTAGAACAAAGGGTCATTTTACAAAGATGCAAATCAACAGTGATGAATATTTTTTTCTAAAAGTTCCTATTATTTGTCCCTATGCCTTCTCCTTGCAAATTAAAAATAGAAAGGAAATATTATTAATATGTAATTTGTAATAATTTGCAATAAAGATAATTTAATATGATCAGAGGAGGAGAACATTTAAATATTGTGAAGAGGCTAGGAATAGGACAATGCACAGTAATACTGGAGATACAAAAGTTTGAGTCGCACAAAAAACAATTCTGAGAGAGACATTTAAATAACATTATTTATATATTACTGTATAAACAGTAAGAGGGTGTAAGACATTCAAATTCAAGTGTGCAAGTACAAAATTTTTGGAAGTTAAATATTTAGAGAGAAGTTGTGAACATTTCTCTTAATATGTTTCTTGACCTGCACATCTGTGATGATTTGAGTCAATAAATAAATTAAATAAACAAGTAAAAAACACAACCTTAGTTACAGATATAACAAAATTAACTAACTCCATTGGGAAATTGAAGGCACATTTCTTAAATATTTATACAAAAACGTACTAGAGTTCATAGGTAAGTTTTGAAAACTTGCAGTACATTTCATATAAATCAAAGAATTTACAATTGACCTCTTTCATGACTGGATTAATAAAACTGAAGTCATGTAATATACAGGTACATAAAAATGTGGGTGTTTTACAAATTGAAACACTCCTTTCATAATGCCAACATTAAAATAATATACTAATTCATTCACCAACCAATGATGATAATAACAACAGTAACAAAACTCTCATAACTAACATGCACTCCAGTTTTTTTTTTAGGTCACAGACACTTTACTGGAAGATGCAGGTGACATTTCATCCATAAATTGTTCTTCTTTCTCATCTTTCATTCCTTCTTTCATTTTCATTTCTTGGTTACGTAAACCATATAATGGCATTCCCATAAATTTTGGCAACTGACCTTTAGCAACATTAGGTGTGGAAGTTTTCTTTTTTGTTGGTATTTCTCTTGACTGTTGACGATTAGTGTATTTGAAAAGACCATCTCCTGGCAAATTAGGGAAAACTTTGGGAAGGGCATACCAATAACGGTAAGTTACAAACCACATAAGGATAGCAATAGCACCACTAACAAACTTTTCTATCATAATATGGTAATACAACATAGTACTAACTAACATCACATCCCAGAGGATACACAAGCATGTCATTCCTATAAATAATGAATGAATATACGGTGTAAATTGTTCATAAAATGCTTTTAAATTGGAGAATTCACGTTCTGTTAAACTTCTCAATGGGTTCACATTTAATGAACTATCAGCAGTGTCTCTTGTATATCCCTCATTGCGAATTAAATCACTCATTCTTTCCCATCCATTAATTGCTCTTGCTTCTTCAATTAGCACCAAACTGCTATATATCAGTATAAAGGCATGCCCGGAAAGATCAAAACCATTCCACATATGACCTTTCCCAATACAAGCTGCTTTAGTTGAGAAATGGGCCTTAGCAATACATCGCCCATAATTTGATTCAATATATTGAAACAACTTTGTCCAAAAGAACCACATAAAAGTGGCAATACCTAATCTGGACACATGCATAACCACTTTGTCTTTCTTACCGCAACAGTATGTATAACTTGTCAGAACAACAAAGGGGAATGTCATCAAAAGAGTCCATCCCCACCCCATTTTCACAAAATATTGATTAAAGATATTATCAGATCTTGCAAAATACGTTTTGGGAACCGGTAACACATCGGTAACGAGGGATATTAAAAACAGACTGGCGCCATAAATACCCACTTTCAGGTTTGTATCAAAAAACAGCGTTTTTCGGCATACATGTAGTATCATCATCAATAACACTTTTCGCACTGTCGTTGGTTCTGGAAGCGGTTTCTTCCCTTTCGGATCGCATGTTGAAGATTCGGAGGAAGTGCCGGGACGAAAATTCAACTTGGAGCCCGTATGCAAAGGACGTCGTTTGGTAGCCATGATCGAGAATGACAAAAATGTATCATCATTGTTCTTCCCACAGTTAGTATGCTCTCTGGTTCTTTCCACAGTGTGGAGAGATACCATAGAGTAAAAGGTAGGCGCTTTAAGCGTTGCTTCTTTGTCACTTTTGCTGGTCGTCAAATGGCGGAATTTTCGAAAAGACTCGCTGTAAAGCCCTCCACAAAGAACTGCTAATTCTCAATCACAGAAACGAAAATTAATGTAGAACTTTCTACGAGATATAAGTTTCTAGAAACACCTTTTCCAGTAATTTCTTTGAGATTCATGACAATTTGGATATTAGCAAATTATCTCTTTGGTTGTCTGGGAGACGCCGAGTCCTAGGTACGGATGCCAACATTTCAGCCGTCACGCTGCGATCTTCCTCAGGACGAAATAGCCTAGGATGCAGCGTCTCCTGTACATGATGAAAAAAATAAATATATCCACCATGCGCCTAAATAATTCTCTCTGCCCGGACAGTCAAGTAGGTACTGACTCCTGCCGCGGAAGCCAACGCTTCCATTAGCAAATTACTTTCTATTATGCTTAATTTGTCTAAACATTTTTCATAAATGAATTTAGTTATATATATGAAAATACTCTGATTTTGTATTTTTATATCTTTCTAAAATCTGAATGACTTGATGTCACATTTACACTAGCAGAAAGCATAGGGATGCACAGATGGAGGGTAGGGTGGCTGTTGCTGCCTAAAAGTTTTTAAAAGAGCCCTGTAGCCCTTAGTACAAATTGTATTACTGTACATTGTAATACATTCTTTCAATTCCTAATTTCCCCCTTTTAACCCATCAATTTTAGAGAAAATGTTATGACATTCGGGGAAGAGGCCCTCAAAGCCATTTAGCAACCATTTAAATGGTTCAGCATAAAATAAATTGAATTTATTATTTGTAGCATTATAGTAATAAACAAAACGAGTGTATAAAGAGGGGGTTAATTGCATGAGTGGTATGTTCAAGAACACAAGCGACGATAGGAGCAAGTTTTCTTGTATACGAGTGCAATTATACCCCTTTATACACGTTACATTCAATATTTTTTCGTTTGCATTTAAGAATAATTTAAATTTTGAGAAATTCCAGCACATTCAAGGAGCACTTTACTATTCAAGGCACGTGTTAGATGAGATCATATTGCTTCTGAAAGATATCTATTTTAGTGGGCCTTGCATTGTTTTTGTTTACATGTCAAACATTTAATTTATTCATGTTAAATATTTTATGTTATTCCTTAAGTCGCTAGCTTAACGTTTACTTTCCCAATTTAGTTTTATTAATTTGTTTAAATAAATGTAGTTGCTGTAATTACGTACTATGTGATGTATATTTTTGTTCAGGTTTCATGGCCGACTGCAAATACCTTTGCTATGTCTGTGTTACAGTTTCTTAATTGTTAGATGTCTCCTTTTCTGAATTCTGATTGGTAGCTCTGAATTTTTAATTGCATGCGTGCTATTAACGTACAGAAAACCAATGATTTTTCATGGAATTAATGAGCATATTTAGTTAACTAAACGAAAAAAGTTATAATTGCATTTACATCATTGTTGAGCAAAAATGATTGAAGTATATTATCAAAATGTGATATATCATTGTTTAGAATGTATAGTATTTTTTAAATTTGATTTGATTAATTTTTTTTCTTTTGTTTGAATTTTGAAAATGATATAGATAGGTACTCAAAAAAAAAAATTATGTTAGAGCAATGTTCATTTACCAGGTTTGCTGTTCTGTTTTTTGGACCAGGACTTTTACAGTTTTTTTGGGGTCTTCACTGAGTTCAACAATCTATGAGATCTTTGGCCGAGTTTTGGATAGACAAATTCAAATTGTTCTAGTATTTCTGGTTAATCGATCTGACAATTAATAATCTTTTAAAAAATGTAAGATATATAATTAGTCTTGACTTGAAAAAAAGTCAATCTTGAAATGATCATAGATTTCATCAATGATGTTATGACCTCTGATTCTCATATAGTACCTGAGATATTTACATAATTTTTTTCTGAATGCTTTCAATTCTTTTCACAAAGAATCTGTGTATGGTGACCAGATCATTAAACAGTATTCAATTATTGGATGGACGAAAGTAGAGTATAGATGAATTAACGTATGCACATTATTAAATTCCTTTCCAGATCCAAGTATAAATCCCAGTGTCCTAGATGCTTTAGATGTTATACTGTCCACATGATTTGAGAACTTAAGTTTGTCAATAATGACACCCAAGTTCTTTATGGATGCAACTTCCTCACGTTGATGCTCAGCAATGTAGTATACTGCAGATTGTCATTGGTGAGAACGAGAGAAAGACATCACCACATACTTACAGACATTCAGTTTTAGTTTTGTTTCACTTACCAACATTCAGTTCTGTTTTTAACCCAATGAATTTTGTATATTGATCTTCTGACCTGTTAGTATTTGTGGTCAATGTGTTTTATTTGAAAAATGTGCTATCATTTCATTAATTTCTTTTATTTCTCAGTTGTCGGATCCATAAATTCATGATGGGGAATTCATATCCCCAGCCTCAGAGTCCTGGAAAAATTGACTTCATGTCTTTGAAACCCATCTACAACTAGAGCACTCATCTATTTTTGTGACCCCAACTGCAATTAAATCAATCACAGTATTTTCAATATCAATATTAAAAATAAACTAACGATCTGCAATGGCAAAAATTCTGTTAAACAAAACCATACAAAATGGTTTTCCAAAAAGTAACATGGACACTGCTTAAGAACAACAAATGAAATACATTCATAAGACCCTGCAGTATATTAAATATTTTAACAAATTCAGTCTTCACGAATTCTGCAATAATATGGTATAGTATACATAATGCAATGCATATCATAATGCAACACATGAACAGCAATATTTAATGGTGAGATGCCTCTTCCTTCGAGTCTCGCTGTCACATGTCAGCTGTTATAAGCAGTGACACAGTGAGTTGAGAATTCAGTCAAACAGATGCAGTATAAGAACACAGAATAATTGAAATATTTGAATTTTTCAGTCAAAATCAAAACCGTTTTATTGTTTTTTGATTTTTCTAGAGTCCCTGGGTCTCGTACAAACCAGACACCTCTCACACGGCCAGGGACAGCATCATTTTCTTTCAACTTTTGTGCACATTAGAAATTAATACACACTTAATTTTAAACACATAATTTGAAGTTAAATTTTTAACTAATATGAAAATGAATAATTTTGAACTATTATGAAATTTCATGAATTGGAAAGAAAAGTTGTACTTACCATTAAAAATGTTATTTTTTGCACCAAAGATTCTTTAACTTCATGCCACAATGAAAATTATTCTCGTTTTCTCAAACTTGATGACAAAATTGTTAATAAGAAACTCTTTCTAATAATTTATGTAGTAAAACCAAGATATTCAGTAAAATCAGTTATTCCAGTAAAAAGATATTAGTTTTCTGTAATGGTTCAAGAAAAAGGCCTATTTTTTTTTAATACAAATTTGTTAGTTTAATAGGGATCATTATCAGTAAGAATACTTTTCAAAACATGATTTACAGCTAAAGAGCGTGTAAGTTTTGTGAAGGAAAAATTGAGGATCACGCAGATATAATTACATAATGCTTTACCTTGTTTGACAAACAGAAGTGCCTGATCACTTTCTTGACAACTTCTTGATTTTTCTATAGATGAAGCAAAGACAAATCTTTTGTTTCTCAAATAAAAAGATTACTACAGAAGAAGAAGAAGAAGAAAGATAATGAAAATAAATACATTAATTCAAAATGAAAACATTCATAAATTATTGTAGGTAAACTCTTTTATTAAGTCATCTCAATAATATAATTTTAATGGGAACTATTACAGCAAGGGTACAATCGTGTATTTGAAAATATCGAGTATCACAGTTTACACAATTCCAATGAAGATTTCTAGGATTTTAAATTTCTACCAAAAGCTATTTTTCTATGTCCATAACAGCACATAAAATACAATTTTATAATGGATGTTCTTCATAAAATAGGTCTGTACTTTACACACTTTCAGTTTTTATTTCATAAAAATAATTACTAAAGACTCATGTCATTTTCACCTCTGGAATAACTGCACAGAAGTACCTGTGATTAATCCGTGGTCAAAATACAAAATCTACTGACTTTATTATAATGTTTCATCTAGTCATCTTTGAAAGATAAACATCATGTTAAGACAAATTTTCATTTACTCTCACTCTTTTTCTTTATACTCTTTTTAATTTTTGTTTTCACAACCTCGTAATTCTGAATATTTTATTTTAGAACCAAAACCTGAAATGCAGAATGAGGCATTCACATTTAAAGTAATAGATTGCATTGTAACATACATTAATAAATTACCACCAATATCAGGAGAGATATGCACAATGTTTATCATTATCTTCACTTCAATTTTGATCACTTGCCCTTATACATATTGATTTTTATTAACAGATGAAGAATTTTCATTTCTGAAATTTTCAATAGATATTATGCTTTCTATATTGTATTTTTGTAGTGAAACAGATAAAATGCATCTTTGCCAAAGAATGTAAACCACAACTTGGAGGAAAAACATATGAACTATATATACTACACCCCATCATTATTGTGAAAATAAAAATTTTTTTTTTAAAGTCTTTCTGAAACTAATTACTTCAATGAATAAATAAACATTCTGAAAAATGAAAGGAACACATTACATAAAAAGAGGATAAGAATTCAGGAATTCCCAATTACAAAATTATTGCAAGAAGAAAAAAAATAATGTTTATGAGGAGAGTATAAAATGCACATTGCGTCAATGTTGACATCTGAGACAATTAACATGAAGTAAGTGTCTAAGCTATTTTAATTAAATATTAAAATAAAAAAGTTAAGGAAAAGCTGTTAAGTACAAAATAGAAGATTATGATTATTAATCAAATACAAAAATTGTGTGAAATTTCAGTTCATATTCTCTTCACATTGTTATCACAACCTGCGAGCAAACCTTCCAATATTTTTCCCATGCAAATGTAATATTTTACAAAATATAAATTAAATTTTCGTTTCAGTCCTGAAGTGTAAAAAATAACATATCTCACAAGAAAAAGAAATTAAAACTCAGTAATACCAGTGATTTGTCTAACTTGAATAAGCTTTCCATCAACAGTTTCATAAGTAGATGACAAACAAAATTTTCCTTGTCTTTTACATAGGGGATACAAAAGGGATTTTTGTATTAATTTTTAATTCCAAAACAAAATATACTTTCCACCAAGCATTGCCGCCATCGTTATTTTGATCCTCAATTCATAGAATTTAAAACTGAGCTTTTGCTGTTGAGACCCATCAAGGAAATTTAGTTTTTGTTCTTTCTGGTAGAGATTAGAATACTATGGATTGTATCACTGTAGGTTGATATGGCAAGCTCTTCTAAATTAACAGATATCTCTGACAAACAGTAGCTCATTACTAGCATGTTAAGTCAGAAATTTTTTTATTCTTAAGAAATTTTTTAATCAATATAATATCCAGATGATAATGGGGAAAATTTTATGTGGATGAAATGATTCACCTTCATTACATCCTCTAAAACAAAATCAAAGAAATAAATGTACAAGTGAATTTAAAACGTTTGTTTTCCAGTATCTCAATTGAATCAAATGTGAATTCTCCAAATAGTGAATTTTGCAAAGTAAACTGAATTTCTAAAAAAATAAGTTTAAATAGCAAATCAAAATGGATTCACTAAAACACCTATCATTTTTATGCAGATTATGAAATTTTTTCTTGAAAATAATAACTACTGCAGTCTACAACTGAAAATGTACATCTGTATATAACTTTTCTACACATAACATTTAAGTTGTCTGGTTACATTTTTTTTAAATACAATACCATTAAAAAATGTTATTAAAAGAAAATCTAAAGTAAAATAACACATGCATATCTTGATATTGCTTGATACCTGTGAATGAAGACAAAGGCTTGAAAATAACAGAAATTAATGATTGGGATGAAATATACATTACATTTTTAAAGAAATGTATGATTAAAAGGAATTTCTAAAAATTAGGTTCTAATAATCAAGACAAATTTTACAAAAACCCTTTACACTAGTTCAGCTTTTATGCAATTCAATTATTTTGACAAAGAAAACATCATTGTCTCAAATGTTAACAAATTTATTTGCAAATATTTCCTTTCAAATTGAACAGACATTGTTTCTATAAATACACTAATACAGAATTAATAAAAAATAAAAACAACAGAATTTACCTTTCTAAGTGATAAATTAGATGTTGAGTGAACTGCAATGTACTGAGAGGAGAAAGTGAAGAGGGCTAATATGACTCAATTGAAATGGATCTTTCTTCTTAATGGAACAGGGTTGACCTCATCTCTTTGTGATAAAATCAAAAAATAATGACAATAATTTACCAAACACAACCCTACATTAAAATTTTATTATGAGATTGTATAACATACAAAATCAGAAAATGAAAATGATCAATAGTTGAAGGATATATAGAATATCTCCTTAATCAGTAAGAGTTTTAAATATGAGTTCCATTTACAGTGACAGAAGGAATAGAAAAGCTCATGTTGGAATGGCAACAAATACAAGTGAAAAAAAATCTTTCTGGTAGAATGAAGAATTCCCACCAAATCATGTTGAATTTCTGCATGACAGTTTTTCAAAATGATTTTAAGAAAATAGCAAAATTTTAGATCTCATCAAGATTTACAATGAAATACAAATCCAGATGCACAAGAACCATTAGTACAGAGATTTTTATACTATTCAAATAATCAACAATAGAAGAAAGTATCAAACACAATGCATAGTATCGAAAATTCCTGAAAAATAATTTGAATTAGGAAAGACCAGAAAAGGTATAACCAGATATATAAATTTTCACCAGAAAAAGAAAGTAATAATGTTAGTATATTCATTTTGGTTTCTTGGGCAACAAACCTTACATCAAAACTGTTCCAATTTGTAAGTTATGGAAAAGAAACATATAATCACTGAAATTACTTCAGTGATGTGCCCTTCTTGATACCATTTATACAAGACTTGCATAAAAACTGAAGAAAAGCAAAGAGGAAAAATACAAAAAATACTTTCAAGTAAACAAACTGAATTCTGATCAAATGTATCTACTCAGGAATGTACTTTGCAGGCTGGTTCTGAGAAAAATTTAGAAGCAGATATGAATTTGTATGTTTTTGTTCTTGGAGATGTCTTTGATGATTCACAAAGAAATTTAGGATTCTTAAGAAGAAAAGGGGATTGAATATAAATTTAATGGAAGTAATAAGCCATTGAAATAATGAAATGATGAATTTAGTAAAATTAAGAGGAAGAATTACCCCCTATTTTTAAACAATCTCTTACAATTAACTCTTAAGAATGAATTCCTCTAATAAATAAGTTTTTCTTTGTGTATTACCAAAAAGACAAAATAGAGGACATATCAGAGACTTGAACCTGACCTTGAAACCTGAAGGTTGTTAACTCAAAAAAATGTGCTAATAATTATGAGATAATTGCATCTATTGAAAATGATCCTAGAAATAAAAATAACTCTAAAACAAAGCCATTTCATAGTTGGGTAATCCAGTGGATGAAAAAGGTAACTTAGAAAGAGAAATCAGAATGAAAATTTGGTAAGAAGCTAGGTTCAACAATAAATCTCCAAACAATCATAAGAGTATACCAATCAGTAAATTTGCCCCTGAACTCACAAGTGATCATGAATGAAAAGAAAACTTTACAGATCATGAAACCTTTTTCAAATGAGATTCTAGATTCAGTTTTATCTAACAAAATGTTCTGGTTTTGGCATTCATTGTTCCTATCTTTTTATTAAAATAAATAATTTACTAGAGAGCACACTTACATAAAATAAACATTTCCCTATTAATTATTGTACAAAGCAGCTGACTCACTCAGAAGTTCATGAGAAACTAACAATTTTACTAGAAATGTAGATATCTTTCTTTAGAAAAGATACACATATTAGTGGACTCTTTAAAAATGTCTCAAAACTCATATATTTTTTGATTCGCTACTTTGCATTAACTAAATATGCATTACTAAAGCATGCAGCAATGTTTGTTCAGTTTCTACAGGAATTCTTGCACATAATTTTGAAGAGTCAGACAGAAAAATATTTTCTCTGGGCCAGGTGTATAATAAAACAAAAGAGAATATCCCATCTTTTAATGGTATTTGAAAGAGACCCAAACACTTGGACATCTGTTTACACTTTGAATCACTCCTCGATACACACCCATATAACAGTTTAAATGAAATTATGAAAATTTTAAAATATAAAAATTGACATTGTTTCATTTGGTTATGGTTCCTGAAATATATTTAATGAAAGAATAGCAGTTTCAGTTTTGGATACAATAGTGAAATAAAGATTTTTCAGATTTTCAGTTTGAAGCCTCATTTAAAAGTAAAAGTAAGAACAGCAAATTTATTATTTAGTAGCTACCAAATTAAAAATACACTATGTGTTTATACCAAAAATCCAAATTCAACAATTTAAGGAGTAAAATGATGCAAAAGAACATGCAAGCAAGAAAGAGCATTCAAGTCTTGACAATTCCAATATGAGAGGTTCATGAAGAAAGGTAAGTATAACAGAAAATAGTAAAATAGTGGAATGAGCTATGGCAAAATTATGAATGATACCAAAATGTGGAATGATAATGAAGAGAAAAATATGAGGAATGATTTAAAATATTTTGAAGTACAACACTTATCCCACAGAAATAGATCTTCTGAGAATGAGTTTTGGAAGAGAACTTTTGAAATTTTAAAGAAGTATAATGTACTTACTATAATATAAATTAAGATCTGAACCAAATTATTAACAAAGAACAGTGGAAAATCCTATTAGGTGAAGAGAGAGGAAAATATTACAAAATAAGAGAGATATCCTGTAACAAGTGAAGAACCTACTTTGAACAATAATTATAAGAAAGCATGAAATACAAAAAATATAACAGAATAGAAATAATTTTGAGAAGAATGATTAAATTACATTTTAAGAAACTATATCAAACAGCCAGACACCACTAAGTTCCCGACTTTCTTTACTCTGACATCCTGTAAATCTGGGTTAGCCAATAATTTCTTGCATATATTAAATCTTCTTACAAACTAAATTTCTATAACCTTTTCTATTTTCTAACTGAAATACATATGTTTTAATACATGCAGCTAGTTATAGGTTTCTTTTTTTTTTTGGGTTAAATTTAAGTTACTATCCATTGAAACTGAGATATTATATTGAGCCATTTCTTCATATTTTACATTTCTTTGAGTGGCATCAAAGAATTATCTTTCCTCTGTACATTTACAATCCAGGCACCTAATGGCAGAATATTATATTATTGTTAAAAATCATGAAAAAATTCATTCTTTATATTACATGTGATCCATGCTAGGAAGACTCCTACTCATGATTGTAAAAAGCAAATCTACATATATATTCATAAAATGTTACTGTTTAAACTGTGCCTTCTTGCTTGCCTTGTTCACTTATTTCCTTAATTAAATTGATAAGAATAAATATTAATAAAGCATTAAAATCCGCAGGGCAGCAATGAATCTGTGTCAGAGTAAAATTTAAATTATGAATCAACTCACTTTTTCATCTATCTTTTAGGAAATATTTGTGGTAGCTGCAGAAATAAATCATTAACTCAATACTCAATAACTTTCAAAATAGTTGCTATGATGTGTTGGGCTCTATCAGTTATCAAACTTTATAAGCAGAACAAAGGCACGTCTTTATGACAACTGGAATTCCAAAGATGGTATGTGCCACAACTGCTATTTTTTAGTTAAGTAAACATGATTTACACTTCCGGCAAACATACCATTAGCACTAACAAGAGCAGGCACAAGCAGCAATCAGAGTTGCACCTTTAAAATATACATTTGTATAGTTTTAAAAGATCTGAAATCATATGAAAAATGGAATAACCACTTAAAACATTTAATTCAATGTGCACTTTCTTGAATATGAAATGATAAAAATGCATATCTATTGAAAAATATCATTATATTTTTAGAATGAAAGTAGTAAACAAAATACAGAACAAGTGCAAAGAAGTAAATTGGTAGTGATCTGAAACTAGATCTGATCTACTTCCAACTTCATTGTTTAATGAACAATCATATTTTAGGTTAACATTATTGGAATATCTACTCTTGTCAGACTAAAGAATCAGAGAAAAAAATTCATCAGAAATATAAAACTGAATGAATTAAAACATTGAAAGAAATACAGGTATGAGTTACTGAGTGCACAAGTCTCTCTAAAGTAATTGGTTATAAAATAAACTGTAAAATGTGTTTATATAGAATATTGTAAATAAAAACATTACATTTTGTGTGTGATGTTACAGTCAGTTTTGGCTAGCTTTGTGCTAGCCAAAATTGCCAACTGCAAATACCTCAAATTTGAGAAAACCAGCTGGAATACAAATCTTAAGAGCAATAGGAAAACTGATCATGCAGCACTCAGTGCTGCTATGCTTCTGCCAAAGGATTAATTTAATGTTATCAGGGATTCTCATATTGTAGTGTCATATTCAAGGTATTAGGTTTATGAAAATTGCATTGCTACTTGTACAAGAATTCTAGAAAATATTTAATTAAATCAAGTATTCTCAATATTAGCATTTAGTACTTTGGTGCTCAACATCTTTGAGAATTTTAATGAATATATGTGTCTGTTATCTTGTTTATTTTATTGTAATGGTTTTTATGATCTTAATAAAACAGACAGTATTTTTTATAACAATTTATTTCTTATCGATGTTTCAACACTATTTGGGGTCTTTTTCAAAAATCTATTGTCCAGGTTTGTTGTCACCACATCCTTAAGAAACAGTTAGCATTTTGATAAAAAGTCAAAGAGAAACGTCAATAAGAAATAAATTGTTATAAAAAATACTGTTTTATAAGGTCATTAGTGAGAATTCATACGCAAGTTTCATGTTCACATTATTTTAACAACCATGTTATCAGTTTCACATCATTACCCCCAATTACTGTGATTGCAATACAATTATTTTCCAATGCTGTTATAATTTTAAGTAGAACTACATAACCACCTCCAGTGGCAGACAGTTTTATGAGGTGGCTCTCTGATTGCTGCTTTTACGAGAAAGAAATACATTTTTTAAATGTTACTCTTTTTTTTTTTTTCATCTGGCAAAATTATGTGTATCTCTTGGAAAAATCAGGAATTGAGGCAACACATTCAAAGAAATCTAAAATTAGAAAATAAAGCACACAAATTCATATAAAAACACATATACTAACTTCCATGCTTTTTTCTCCCTGTTGAAAGACAAAGCACAAATTTCCCAAGTTAGAAGTGTAACTGCAATGTACGCAGCATTGTGAAGTTTTGTCTATCTAAACCATCATTAGTTCTGAGTTCTGTTGCTACAAATATATGCATTTAAATATATATCAAGAAAAAATAATATTTCAAATTCGCACCTCTTTTTTCATTCAATGTACAACTTCTAACCTCTCTCAAGATTTTTTCTCCATTTATAAAGTAGCAAATTATCAAATATTCATGTTAAAACATAATGAAATTTAATGGAAAATCATACATTTCGTAGAGTTCATTATTCTAAAAAATAATTCCTAATATAAGCTGCACATTGATGAAATATAATTGTATAATTCATCAACAGAAATACAGATTATAACAAAACCGCTTTTTGAGCTTCATTAAGGGAATTACATTTATATTCAATTGAGCACATTTTACTTAATAAGCTTATTTGCACTGAGTACTCTCGCAGTTAAACACAGTTGCAAATCTCTATAGAATGAATGTTATAAAATTAATGTATCATGGTGACTAGTATGGCAATTTTTGAGAGCATTTGCCAATAAGAATTTAAAAAATTTTTATTTTAAATTTAAAAAAAAAAAAAAAAAGAAACATTTCTTAACAGATAAACATTAAGAAACTTAATAATTTTTTTGGCCTTAAATTTTTAAAATATTACGCTTCCTTCAATAACCAGTATCACAAGCATGTACTCTCTCAAAACCACATATTTACTTATATTCATGGTATTGGAGGTATGTCAGTCAAGTACACGAGTATAAGATCATTCACATTCTAAAACACAAATATGTTACAACAACAAATGTATAGAAAATGGTATAAAAAAACACAATGGAGTACTCATTTTTTTTATGATTGTTAAAGACATCAAGTTTCATGACAGCAGGCACTATTAAAAAAAGTAAAAACATAACAATTTTTGGCACACTAGCAAATATTTATAAAATGTAGGACAACTATTTTGGAATGCTTTTAAAACCAAATTATAAGACAAACAAAAAATCAACCGATAAACTGTGAGAACATAAAGAAGCAAATTAAAAATTTTTAAAAAATGGATACTTGTAATTTTGGAAAAAAAAAGATATACATCTGATGTTTCAAGTGTTTAAGGAAATCACAAGAACATTTCATGGTCCTTTCAAAATAAACTTGTGATATTAGTACATCTTTTCTAGTGACAAGATCACAAGAAACTATCCATGCTGAAATATTTCCCAATAACTTCTACATTAAATTCAAATCCTGACACAATGGATATGAAATATTTTTCTTTCACAAATTGTATTGCCCATTGTAATAAATCATAAAGTCAATCATTAAAGAAACTATTTCTAGATGTAACAAATATGTCTTTTTGCAGTGTTCTGACTGAAGATATCTAGGTATAAAATTTTGACATCCAATATTGGAGATACTCAGATATCACATTTTAAAAATTAATTTAGAGATTAAACAATATATCTCTGGTATATTGTCTACATACATTACAGGTTTAAATGTTTACTTCTTATGGTAACAAACACAAATGTGTCAGTTGGCGGTGAAGTAACATTCTATTCATCCACACTCTCATTCAAAATTCAATCATAAAAATTCTGTGCTCTCAGCATACTATAAACAATGTATAATAGAGAAATATTACTTATTTTAAAATATATGAGTTCCTTTATCCTGCTAATGGAATTTTTGGTACTCTGGCATGGTCCTGCCGATCAGTGCTTGAGAAAACTATAATGGCCACTGCTTATCTAAAGAGCCAGTTAACAGAATCAAGAAAATGTAATAAAGAATACTCCTATGTATAATTTCAAACCCTCAAACAGACCCACTGGAATCACCCGGAAATACAAGAACATTTTCAGCTCCATAAGATGGAGATGGTGAAGGGGAGCAGCGAGCATCCAAAGAAGCGCGACTGGCAGAGCTAAAACTACTGGAGCTCAGATCTTCATAGCTTGCTAAAGATTGACTACCTCCTGGAACAGAAAACAAATTTCATGTAATTTATTCAACTCGAATAGATATGATTGTACATGGAGAGGTATTTGATGCAAATAGGGTAAGGAATCTTATTAATAAATGAACAAAGACAGTGTTTAGCTGACTTGTGAGCATAATAAAAATCAAAGTATTACACATCTCACTTTTATTCAGAATAAAAATACTATACCAACAAATTGCCACACTCAAGAAAACACAAATTAGAGAAGCAAGTAACAGTTAAGATCTCAGAACACAAAAACTTCAGTGTACTTACAAACCTCGAAAGTTATTTTGGTGTTCGTCTTTTCAATATCTCACTCTTTCTCCTTATATACATATATATATGTATACACATGTATCATATATATATACACACACTTATGATCTTAAGGTGATAAGCCTCTATGTCAGTCAATGTAATGCAGAAAAAGATAAAACTTTTTGAGAATTTGTTTTTAAAAATAATACAAAAACTTGGAATAAAAATTACACTATGATAGTAGACAACAACAATACATACCTCACACCCAATTATACTTGCATAAGGCAGGGACATCAATAAGTAGAAAGGCACTTTGGTGTTTTTTGTACGAATGTATGATCATAAATGTTTTTTGTTTGCATGCACTCTAGAAATGATCAACTTTCAAACATTCACATGACAAACTATTTTATGTACAGTTCATCTTTTATTACAAAAGTTCCCCTCACCTTTGAAGACACACAACCACAAAGAATACTTTCCTTTATTATATTAATTTTATTCATCATTTCTTATCCAAGTCTCCAAGTATTTTTTACCAAAGAAAAGGAAACTTAAGTTAACTGTCACTTGCTTTCTTTCTTTCTTTCTTTCTTTTTTTTCTTTTCTTTTTCCCAAATTGAGGCATGTCTTCTACTGCAAGACACAATGCAAAAGAGAAAAAAATCGTTCACAATAAAATATATTAATACACATAATAAAGCCAAAGGTCATGCTCAAAACCAAAGAGTAACATTTTTAAATTTTCTACAACACAATTGATAAGAACATTGAGAGTTGATATGTTTTTCTTTTATTAATTTCCAAATATTTATCTCTTGTAGTAGATACCATGAATGCCAATAAACAAACTTCATTGCTCCTTTCCAACTTTTGTTACATACTTTTAAATCATTTGAATACAACCTTCAACACACATACCACTCATAGATTTATACATTTGATTATGATGATTAAAGAAACTTTACGTGCAGAAAAGTGATAAGTCTCACCAATCTATTGAAATACTTTAAATACAACTTCAAAGAAAGAAAAAAATCTTGCTTTTTTTTTTTTTTTTAAATCAATAATTACATATTCATAAAATCACTGGATTTCTGACATTTCTCACAACAAATCTGTACCAGAGGCTTGTGCCTCAAGGATTTTACTCAAACACACAGCATATTCTTTACATACCATTAACATTCCATCGCAAAATAGTAGCAACTCAAAATACAGAACTATTAGTACTAATAAATAATATAATACAAAAATAAAAATCTTTTGCATAAACAATAAGGGCCAATGGCATAAAAAAATAAATTAAAAGACATGATAATTAAAAGTAGAAACAATAATCGAGATAATATCAATAAGTTTAATAAGTTATCTCATAGGCATTAATTACCAATGAATAGTATCTGTAATTAGAAGACCTCCATTTACCATGTTATATATCTTTATAATTCAGTTAACTTTTCAATGTTTTTTTTCACAAAACACACCTTACACTATTTTAAAATGTAATATTAACCTTATAAAAAGAAGACATAACAGCCTTAAATAAGAACCAAAATATCAAAAAAACATAATGAGTTACATAACACATACACAAGTACATGATTTGATTTATAATTTTGTATCATTGAAGTTACAATCAGCTCTTACAGAAAAAGATAAGCACTCTCATATTCCTTTTGATTTAGGAAGAATTCAATTTTTTACATTTCATATTTTGATGTTGGCAACCATATTGGAAAGGAAAAGTGAGTATAAATAACTCAACCTGAATGAATGCTGAGATAAAATTTAATAAGATTAATACATAATAAGTATTTCATAAAATACATATATGTGAGTAAATTATGAAGTTTGGTTCCAGTTTCTCAAGATTTTATAATACATTCATTAAATAAATATTCATATTTAATTGAATATTCTATTAATTGCAACAGGACAGTCTACTACATAAATTTGCAAGGTCCTGAAGGTAAACATTTTCAACATATCAGGGACTTTTTTCACAGCGTAGTGAACTGGAATTTCTCAACCACTCAATATCACTTTTGAACATCTGCACATGCACAACTTAAATTGCAACTTAAGTTGATTGCTGCAAAGAATCCCTATTTTCTGATTACAAAATAAACTTGAATATGAAAAGTAATCATATCATTCCAAAATTCAGAGACTGAAAAATAGTTTCATCTTCTTTTTAACAATAGTAGGGTACAAGATAATCAATTCTATATAAAATTTCCAGTGTGTGAACAAGATTTCTTTTAACACTTATAATTTTTGTGTGTGCACACACATTCGCATGCATGTATGCATACATACACACACTATCAAACATTCACAAATGCTTATAAATTCAAGCTTGAAATAAAAAGAACATAAAAATATGTTGTAGGCAGTTGAAGCAATTGTAATTGAGAGGTTTCAATTTTCAAATTTTTAATTCTTACTTGTTTCCCTGCAAGAATGTAAAGATACTGGTTGTAGTTTATTTCTATAAAGTATAATCACCATTCAAATTTACTTTTAAATTTATTTTTGTCATAAATGACATTTTTTCCACCCCTCTTGCTTTGTTGTTGTTGTTTTTTTGTTTCAAATAGCAGAGATGAAATTCAAACATTTTAAAATCTGAACCTAGAAAGTAAATAATTGCACGATTTTGGCAAAAATAAATAAAACCACATTCAAGAAGAATTAATGCAAGTTGACTGTCATTTTCAGCATCTTAAAAAATAGAGGTAATGCAAGACTTTGTCATGGTGAAGTCAACTTGTAATACTATTTCAATGCCAACAACATATCAGCATATCAAATTTCAAGAAATATCTTGGGAAAATTACTTTAATACCAACAAACATTATTTTAAAATGTTAAAAAAATGGCAGAAAATAATAATATTATATTATATAATATATAATTTTATATTATAAAAAAGAAAAAGAACTATGAAAGATGAAAAGCAAGAGAGTAGAAGTAATAATAGAAGAAGGTAAGGAAGGACAGGAAAAGTAGAAAACAAATAAATGTATTGTAAAACTTTAAGCAAAACAGATAAAAAGATGTAATTTACAATTCTGTTCATTCACACTATGCTAAAATTCAAGTTCCAAGAAATAAAATAACACTATCAATAAAGAGAGCATTGCTTAGAAGTATTAAAACTATTAGTAAAAACTAGAAAGATAATACTTTTAAAAATTCAGAATCGGTTTGATTCAGTTACAACAGCCTCTTATATTTAAATTCAGTGGGATAGGTCAAGGAAAATATTCCATATATATACATCCATTCCTGCCACCACCGCAGACGCACGCACGCCCTACAGCATCACAGACCACACACACACACACACACACACACACACACAACAATGTACATATTCCCTTCTTTTGCTATGGGGGAAGAAGAAATGCATGAATACTTGATTTTCTAATTATTTTGCATATGTATATGTTAGAGATTTTCCAAACAATTACAAATAGGTGCCTAAGGGAAAATTTGAAGCTTATTTTATTCAATGACTAAAGCAAAATCACAACTTTCTTCCTGGGAAAATGAATGATAAATACAATTTCTGTAATTAATATATTTTTAATGAAGAGCAGAGGACAACAAAAGAAACCCAAGGTGATAACAATGAAAAAACTCAACATTGTTTACAAGATAAGACTTCCACAGACTTGCAAACATTTCTGTCTAGGTAGTATTTTAGGCTAATTCATAAAGATATTGATCCTACAGGCAAAAAATGATTATTAAATGTGGGGCTTCTTGGTCCATGTCCTAAGCCCAAGTGTATCAAAAACTCAGGATCAGGATTTTATTCATTTCATTACAAGCAATTACTTGCGCAATTTATGGACACTTTTCTTCTAACATCATTGACCTATGTATTCACTTTACAGAAACATTAGAACAATTAGCCAATATAACAGACCAATTTCATGTATTTTCAGCGAACGCAAAAAGAAAAAAATTAAAAATAATTGATAAATCAAGTTAAAAGCTGTTACAAGTTAATTTTAACAAATAAGAATGCCTAAGACCATTGTGCCATCATTACCAACAATGTCAGTATTCTTCTTTCTTTGAAATAAAATGAGAAAAGAGAAATCTATAGAAAACTAAAAACAATTGTTACTAGGTGTTTAGCACAGTGTTTAGTGTAATTTTTAAAAGATGTTAATTAAAGATATAAAAGAGTATTCCATTGAACGGTATGAATGTGAAAAGTATAATTTTAAATATGAAGCACACAGATAAAAAGCAATTTTTCTTCTTGAAATAAAAGGAAATGCAAACAAGTAGCTTAAAAAGAAAGATAGAAAATCTGAAGCTGAACACCTTCACAGAGGAACATTGGGGTAAATGTTATGAACACAAACCACAAATATGCAACAGAAATAAACAAGATAAACAGAACTGTTGTAAGTTAGGTTATAAATAAAAATATTTGCACATTAGCAACTGGTGAATTCATCTTTCATACACACTCTTCATGCAATTAATTCATTTCTCCACTTCAATGTATTTTTACACTTTTGATAATAATTTGAAAATACCTACATTATCACAACAGTGGTTACATTACTAATTCTAAAATGAACCAGCAATTAAAATATTTTATGAACATTAATATGCGTATTAATAATGCCAGACAGTTAACCATCCTCTCTTAATTTACTATCATCATCATTTTGCCACACATTTAATGTTATGACTATTGTATACAGATACTTGAAATATATTCAATCAAGAAAGACTATAATCTCATAGAGATTGCTATTTTATCTACACGAGGTCAGCAGAAATTTTGGACCTACATTTCAGAATTTATGACCCTTACGTTTTATAATAAGAATTGATCTAAATCAGATGTCAGTACAAATGAACAAAAGTTCTCTCTTCAAATTAGACTGTTTTTCTTCCTTAACTTACAAAGACATGACTAGATAAAGTTATAAATAATGTATTATCCATAACACCAGTCAGAGTAACATAATAAATATCCTGTTTATTAAAAGTTCTCAACTACAATAATATTCCATTGTAATTACTTTCCAACACAATAATTTTCATGGTAAAAGTTGGTACACATTTATATGAATATTTCATTTGTGTTTTCATTCCAGGATGCTGCTAATATTTCATCTTCAATGATCAAAATGACATCAGGATTAAAGATAAAAGAACACCGAGTATAAGGACTTTCCAACATTAACAAAAATGTCTCAAACTTTTGGTACCTAAAACAAACATGACTCTTCAAAGGTGAACTAAATTGAATCATGAACAAATCTGGAAACTGCTTTGTTAATCCCATATTTGTCCTTTTAACATAACTTAACAATTTCATTACTTCATAAAATACAATAATAGCAAAAATAACTGCCTCGTTAATTACACAATTCCATTTCATTATTTTAACGGCGTTTCTTTTTAGTTCTACGGTTTTTCTTAGAAGCAGCGCCTAGAGCTACAACAGATTCACTTATCTCATCTTCATTTCCAATCTTTGCAGACACTTCCTCTTCAAGCACACTATCCACACAATCTAATGATTTAGATATCTTTGAAATTTCAGGTTTTTCCACTTCATTACATCTATCATCTGAATCGTGTAAAGCCAAATCAGCTGAATCTTTAGATTCATTGCTATCATAACCTCCACTGCCTTCATCAGTAGATGAGCTAGTTCCAGGTTTTGGTGAAGACACTATACTACTCCAGGATCGGACTGGGGCCAAGGGAGGACTCTCTTCTTTAATAGATAAATAAGATTTTTCCTCTTGTTGGTTATTATTTTTGGAATCTTCTCTTGAAAATGAGGACACAAGTTTATGCTCTTGCTGAAGAGTCTGATTGTCAGTGACACAAGTGGAAGCTGTTTTGTATTCATCAAACTTTAGAGATGCAGAACAATCCAGAGGTGTATCACCTGGTGGATCTTTCTCCAATAACACTGACGCTACACTTGTTTGTGGAATAAATCTGTCTTCATCAGTGCCCTTAATTTTTGTATTTCGTTTATCCTTGGGAGATGTAAGAACACAACTCCATGATTTCACTGATGTTGAAGTTTCAGATGCAACCTTTTCCTCTGGGTAATTTTCTTTTGTTCCAGAAGTAACATCATCATCTTCTAAAAAGAATGACAGTTTTTTGCACGTTGTTTCTTGTGTTCTTTTCACAGAGTCACTTTGTCTATTTGAGTATTCAAAAACACCATCAGTTTGGTTTCCAAAATTCAGTCCCTTAATATTGGAGTATAATTTGTCCTTGAAATTCCCATGAGAAGAACTGGTTGACTCGGACGTCTCAGCAAGTCTGTCATCAGCCATAACAACTGTTTCACTCTTATTCTTGTCAGAGAAAGGAAAACTATCACAAGAATAAAAATCTTCACCAAAACTTCTACCACACTGAAAATGATCAACATCTGCTTCAGTTCTTTTCAAAATCATCTCACTTTTATCTCCTTCACCAGTCAAGTCAATTTTCCCATTATCTTTTCTTTCACACTGTTTCATGTACACATCAGGCTGTGGAGAATTGTCAGACATTTGATCTTGAGATGGTTTATCATCTTCAACATATTCTGATTTCTTCTTTCTAATTTTCTCAGATTTCCTGACACTAATTTCTTCTGCTTTTAAATTTAAATTTTCAGTTTTTTCAATAATATCCAAAGTATGTACAGAAATTGCACATGCACCAGACTCTCTCATTAAATCATCACAGGCTTTCTTCTTTCCATTTCCACGTTTATTCTTTTTGGTAATTCCTTTATCTTCATTTTCTGTCTTTGAATTATCACTAATATTGTGTACTTTTAATTCTTCATGTTTAACATCAAAATTTCCTTTAATGCTAGTTTTATAGGATTTTCTCACAAAATCCTCAACTTTGCTTTCTTCTACGGCGGAGCAGGTTTTCTGATTATTACTAGAAATATTCGTTATAAATTCTATTTCATTAGTTTTTTCATTTCGAGTAGATGTTCCCTTTCTTCTACATTTCCCTGAAAAATATATATCTGACTTTTCATGTGCAACTGATTCACTTTCACTAAGTTTGTTTGGATGGTTCTGATTAATGCTTTGTTTATTTCTTTCATCCCTGCCCTGCTTACCAGAAGTATTTTCTTGTTCTGCTTCTCTTTTATCAAACCTACTAGTATTGTTATTGTAACTGGCACCAAAGGACAATTTTTCTTTCAAAGGAATATTAAATTTAAGATCAACATTTTGATGCACAATTTCTGGGCAAGAAGTAGTCTCAACTGAACTATGATTTTGATCTTCATCTTTTCTGTCTGGAGCCTTTTTTGACTTCTGTTCTATGAGAAGGTTAACTGTTTTGCTTTCAGCACTGTGGACAGCAGATGGCCATCTCACCACATCGATGTCCACCTTCCCGATGTCTGCTGGCAGCACCCTCTCGCAGTCTCGGGAACTTGTGGCTGGGGATGGAGGGTCCCCTGCTTCTTCATCAGATGGCACTGCTACAGTAATAACTGTTCCCACAGGGTTCACTACTTTCTCGATGGGAAATGCACTCTTCTTGTTGATCATTGAAATGACCGATCTTCTCCCTTGAAAAAGAAAAAGCCAGAGGCAGATGTTTCTAAGAGTTATTCATTCCAATTCACATTCACAACATAATTTGCTCTACCAAACAAAAGATAAAAAGTGTTATGAGCATCTACAAAATATGCACACAATATTAAATTCCAGATTTTGGCACAAACATTTTCAATCTGGTCAAAACTCAGTTGTGTTAGTGCTGACAGAGTATGCTGCCTCTGGCTAGTTCTTACCCTCTGTTCTTTCACAATATTTCTTTCAGATGTTGGGCACAGAAAGACAGTTATTAAATTTTAAAATCTTACCTGATACACAACAACTTACTAGAAACACATTATTAATAAATATGAAGGATAAATGTACAAAAGTACAAGATATGCATAAAATCAACATTTTTAGGTCATGTGGAAATTATCTGAGAAATTAGTCGACAGATTCAAATACAATGAGAAATCCATTATAAAATAAGTTGCAAGTACATGAAACAAAATATTGCATCTAAGAAAAAGAACTGAGATTTATTTATTTTTCAAATAATATATTTAAGAAACAGGGCGATACATTCATGACTACATTAATGTGCCCTTTCAAATATTACGAAGCGCCGTTATCTCTCATCTCACATGCGTTCTTAAAATATATTCCACTTTTGTCCACACATCTTACTGAATTGATTTAACATTTTCATATAAGAATGAGATAAATTAACTTAAAATAAAGCACCTTTGTATTAAGTGAAAGAGAAAGCATACAACAAGGGAGGCAAAAACACTATTTAAATACACTGATCAAAACAAAACAAAAACAGACTCAGAAGTTTGAGTCACCAATTTGATATGTTAAACACAGGTTTACAGATACAGTATTTACACCAAGAGCTTAGTTAAATAACTAATAAGAAAATCAAATTTGAAGTTTCTGTTGTGACAGATCTTCACATGATTTTGTCAGAATGTCTAGAATGAGATTTGCAGAAGCAATTGAAGGAACTTAATCACACATGTATATATAATGGTTCCCAATTGGTGCAATATAATTTTTTTTTTAAAAAATTTTTGTTTTATTAAATTTAAATGCTTTAATTAGGAGAATTGCACATTAGAACTAGGAGAATGTATTTTTCCCTCTGGGGTCCTCTATATTAAAAACAAAAATCTGAAAGAATTGGTGACCCAAATGTCTGAACGACTTAATGTTGCACTTCCCATTTCTTGTTCATAAACATCAAAAATTCATGGAGAATTAATGGAAATAAAAAAACACAATTTATACCACTTACCAGTATCTCTTATAGGTACACCAGGACTTTCCATCATGGCATCAGCAAGATCTTCTCGAAGCTGGGTGTCACCAGGCCCTGCAGAGCCATCAGAGTCTCCATCTCCACCATAAGCCTCCAAAAGTCGGGGTGATTGCTCATAACTACCTAGAGAATTTCAAAAATGTACTTTCTAACAACATGAATGTTGTTTAGTAAAACTAGGGTGTATTTACTAGGCCCAAACTATTTTGAGAATAGAATCTTACCGTGCAAATATTACATTTTCTTGGGAATTATAAATGTTTGATGTGTACTCAAAATAAAAACTATTGCACTATCGATAATTATTAAATCTTTGACCCCTGCAAATAAGCTGATAACACATGAAAATTAAATTTTACATGAGAGTAACATATTTTGTCATTCTTTGATTATGATCACATAAATAAACAGACAATATTTCTTATTTGAAGACAGTCAATGATCTGAAATCATTGTTAGAGCAAGAATAATCAAAAAAACAACAACAACAACAACAACAACAACTCAACTCAGAGTTTATAAGTTTATGAAATTTACAATTTCAACATAGACAACCATTAATAAATAAACAAAAGAAATTTAACTTACCAGATTAAACACTAATAAAGACCATTAATTAAGAAAATCCAGTAATTTAATCATAATTTAAACAAAAAATTGATTTATCAATTTATTCCCTAGGGGCCAGAGAAAATGAATTATTTTTATCTTTGACTCTGGTGAATAAGCTGATAAGTCATGGAAACTTAATTTTACAGGAAAGCAAAAAACAACTTTCAACTGATGCTGTAATTCAGGAATTTCTGTTATTCAATCATTAATCCCAGCAATCCATGAGAAATTTAGAAAGAATGGAAGAACCTGGAATGAGATTAATGAGAGACTGCTAACAGTGGAGATAGATATATTTGGTCATACAATGGTAATTGTATCAGCATATGCTCCAACTGAAGACTCAACAGAATCTAACAGATTCATTTGAAGATGTACTAGTGGCAATATTAGAAGACATTCCTTCAAGTAAGGAAATTCAAATAATAGGTGGCTTAAATGCCCAAACTGGAAGTAAACAGAATAATAATAGTGCATAAATACACAGAACAAGTATATAATAAAAATGGAGAGAGATTAATATTTTTAATGTAGTCACACATCTTAAAATCGTGAATGGGTTCTATAGACACAAGGATATCCAAATTTATACTTGGACACAGCTTATCAGGAATATTAAGTTAATAACTGATGTTATATTAAGACAGAGAACTCATCTAAAATGTCAAGACTTAAAAGAGTATTAAGAGGAGCAGAATGTGGGAGTGACCACTATTTAGTTAGAGTACTTATTTATTTTTTTCACAAACCAAACTTCAAAAAGATCATAAGACCAGAAACTCATGCTCCATGTAACCCAAAAATATATCAGTTGGATAACTTACAAATTACTCTACTAGTTTCCTATATAAATGGAAGGAAAAGGAAAAGAGAAGAAGGAAAGAAGAAGGAGAAGGAGGAGGAGAAGAAGGAGAAGGAGGAGAGGGAGAAGGAGAAGGAGAAGGAGAAGGAGAAGGAGGAGAAGGAAAGGAGAGAGAAGGAGAAGGAGGAGAGAAGGAGAAGGAGAAGGAGAAGGAGAAGGAGAAGAGAAGGAGAGAATTAAATAATGCTCTGAGAGGGATGAAACATAATACATTCCCAGCCATTAAATCACCCCAAAGAAAGAAATTATTGTAAACTATTTAATAAAATCTTTAAATTATATTGATTTATAAAAAAAGACAGAAAAAAAATGTGAAAACTATAGAGGCATGAGTGTCACGAGCTCAATTAGTAGACTGTTTGGGTCAATAATTAAGGGAAGAATTGAGTCAAGAGTTAGAAAATCTGGAAGAACAAAGCGGTTTTACAATGGGCCATTCATGTGTAGACAACATTTTCTACATCTAACAAACTTTAGAGCAAAGGAAAGCCTGTGGAAGAGAGACTCATCTATTGTTTGTTGACCTCTAAAAAGCATAAAATAGCATTCCCATTAAAAGACCTTTTAAAATTTTGGAATAAAAATGTAATATTAAATTAGTTAACGCCATTAAGAAAATGTACAAAGACAGTGAAGATGTTGTGAAAGTAAACAGACAAATATCAGATGATATAATAATTTCTAAAGGATTAAGGCAGGGGTGCTGTAAGAGCAATTCTTTTTAACATGTACATTCCAAAGCCAAGAGAAGGAGGAGGAAATGCAGTGTAATGGGAAAATGTTCTACATTTCGCGTATGATCTAGTCACCATGGCTGAGGATGAGCAGGATATTAACTATATGTTTAGAAAATTAAAACTGGAATTTGATCTATGGGGAATGCAAATAAATGTCACCAAAACAAAGTATATGGTAACAAGAGAATATGGAACTGGTATGTATGTTTGAAATGTTAAAAGACAATTATGCAATGATTTTAAATATTTGGACTTCACGGTCCATAAGAGAGCACAAGTAATAAGAATATTAATAATAAGATGAATTAAGGGAAAGGAGTCAAAAAATGCTAAATCCAATTCCATGTATCTCCCAGTTTCAAGAAAAATGTATGCAGTACATTATAGAAAGCATTGTCACATATGGTTCAGAAGTAGGGAACAACTCAAAAAAACAAAAGATTATTGACAATTCAAATGGACTCTGAGACAAAGTTGCGAATATCTCATTTACACCACATACATAAGGAGAAAATGGAAATTAAAAGGATATAATGAATACTGTAGAATGAAAACAGCTTCAATGGTATGGACCTCTGCTCAGAATGCCAGAAGGGAGGGATCACAAACAAGTACATGAATGGATAGCACCATATAAAAGACAGCAGGGCAGATTATCAATCCCAAGGAAACAAGGAATATTGACTGTGATGGTGACAAGAAATTTAACAGAGGAAAACATAGTGGATAGGCAAGGCTGGAAAAGAAGAACTGAGAAACATTGCTAGATGTAAACTAAATGAAACCTACATACAAATTGTTTCATTTAAATATCACCTTTGTTTGAATATCATTAATCCCTGATTTACTTCAGGTGAAAGTTGTTTTTTGCACTCTTGTAAAATTAAGCTTTTTGACTTATCAGCTTATGCACAGAGATAAAAGATATATTAATGATTCAATTCTTTAGATTTATCTCAAGAATTACAATTCATACTGCAGTAGATGATGATGACAATAAAGACAATCAAACCCCTCCCATTAATATCAATAAATCATTTAATTATTATAAATAATTTTGTAACATTTATCTCAGAAATCAAACGAATAGCTACACATGACTGATACAAATATATTAATTTTTTTCAAATCCATCATAGACTTCCGAAATTATAGATGCTATTTTGATACCAATAAAATTCAATATTTTACTCATTGTGTTCCTACTGAAAGACCATTATAAGCATTTACTTATTATCTGTAGTGTAATGAGAGGGAAGGCAAAGTAGACACTACTACCCATTGAAGAAACATATTACAGAAAAATGTATAGAATCTAGAATAACACTACTACTACCCATTGAAGATATATACTATGGAAAAATATATAGATATATTTTCTACAGAATATGTTTTCCAATCCTGAGTTTGTTCTAAAAGTGGAACGCCCAGTCATCAAATGGAGTGAGAGAGCACCTTGCTGGTAAGGTCATGAGAAACCCAACTGAAGGACCTTCATATACACACAGATTTTACTCTACACCCCTTACTACTTAATCTTCTTTATAGGCTTAATTGTTTGTAAGGAAATTCTCCATGTGTATTGCAGATGAAATCAAAGTGAAGAGCCCTCCTCATGAGTGTAAAGCACCTCTCAGTAACAGCTGGGATGTACATGACTTTCTCATTAAGGAGTGTTTCGAAACAATGTTCCATCATTGAACTTGAGAGTTCTAGTAGTTGTGTTAAAGGCAATTCAAATGTTACATTGTTTTTATTTATTAAATGATTCAAAGATTAATTGTTTGTTGTTAAATAAAAATGAAATAAGATAATACATACCGGAGGTCAGATTAATTAAATCTTCATGTACACAATCAATTGAATAATTGAATTCCAAGTTTTTCTAATGTAAAAAATGAATTCATACATTCTGCATTGAATTCTATTTAATAAACTAGTGGCACTACATCAGTAAAAACTTTCTAGTATTATCTATAATGATTATTGCAATATGCATAATGTAATAATACTGTATACTGTATGCGACTAGTATCCAACTAATACTTCAGCCATCTCTTGAAAGACTCTTCACTAAACAAAGCAAACCTTCACTTTTTTAACATTTAAGTTTTAATGAAAATAGTACTTTTACCGTAGAATTCTCTGTATTGTGCTCTTTCCTTTCACAAAGTTAGGAGAAAAAATTTGCAGAAATTTTTGAGAAAACCCTTTTAACGTATTAGTGGAAAATTGCCTTACATTCACTCAAAATTACAAAAAACTATTAATATTTTGAAAAAAGTACACGAAACAAAGGGCTTGGGGCAGAAACAAGATACGCTATAGTAGCCATAGCAGGATCGCCGACTATTCATGTATGTTAATATCTCAATTTCATTTCAAAGGGTCTCATCTTGTTACTGCCCCAAGTCCTTCATAAAGCTGAAAAAGACATATAGTAATTATAGTAATATTTAATATTATTGTACTATAATAATTAGGGAAAGGATTTCCATATAAATATATATTTTCACAGGGGACAAGATATCTGGATTCAATAATATGTTTTAGAGCTGACAAGACATTCTGAATGAATGAGAATTTTTTTATTATTTTATTTTATTTTATTTTTACACTTTGATATTTATACGTCAAAAAGGAACATTTCAGACGTGAGTTCACACTATATATTACTGGAATCATCTTTCTTACAAAGCCATACAAACACACTTTTATTGATGCAGAATCTTCACTTTGCATTGTCAAGCTACCCCTCCCCTCTGCTTCCGGGAAACTGCTTACTTGAGATCAAGGGTGAGCGGATCTATGTGAAGCTGAAGTAACTTCATCCACGTACTTTCTCAAGTTTCATAACCCCATATGTAACTCCATCAACACAACAAACAAATATTTTTACAGATCATTATTGACTTATCACGTTGCTCTAGTCAGGGACCTCCTCAGGGATCCACCACTGGATGGCTATCAGTACTATTCACTTGAGGATTTTCAGTTTGTAGCATTCTTGTCTCTCTTGGAAGAAAATCTTCTGAAAGTCTCTCTCCTTTAAAGATTTTCAGTTAGAGGAGAGAATATCAGCAAATTGCCCACACATTCATTGAAACTGGTGTGGTATTGTGTGTGTGTGTGTGGTGTGGCATGGAGTGGAGTTGGGCGGTGGGTGGTTTGTGTGGGTGTTGTTGTGAGTGGCATGGTGATGTGTGCGGTGTGGTGTTGTTTGTGTAAGGTGCAACGTTGTATGTGAAAGGTGCGGTATTGTGTTTGCAGATAGTGGGAGGAAGGCCTGGTGATTGGTTTGCGGACTTGGGGCTTTGTGATAGTGGTCAGCGTGCGTGTGATGGTGTGAGTGTGTGCAAGTGTGGCCAGGTGGTAGAGTGTAGTATGGTGAGTGCTGTATGGCAAGAAAGGTGTGGTGGGCACAATGTGGTGAGTGTTGTGTGATGTTAGTTTATGGTTTAGTAGATTGAGCCATTATGTTATCCAACTAGGTGTCAAACAAGATCTCAATATCATGCATAACATCTCAATGGAAAAAAATTACATCTCGAGATTTAATAAAAAATAAGTTAATAATGAAGTTTTTTTTGTACTTCAGAAACAATAATTTAATTAGTAATGATCCGAAAACCAATACATTATCAATCATCTCCAATAATAACAACACATTGAAAAATAAATGTTTACGACATATTTGAATACCAATGTACTTGACTGTTATTAATAAATAACAGCTAGTTAAGAACATTACGGACAAGATTCCAAAGCCTGAATCAGAAAATGTTGTTTACAGGCTTCCTTGTCTTGATTGCAACACCATTTTTATTTCAAAGATTCTATAATTGGATGTGAGAAGTAGATACTTCCATTGGATAATCTCAGATACATTATTTATTAAACTTTAGACAAACTCAACACTAATACAGAACTAAATCTGTTCACTTGTAACTATGACTTTTTTTTTATATTTAAGAAATACGAAGGAGTATCAGAACTCACTAATTTCTTCTTCCTGGTCCATATTTTTCTTTCCCTACTATGTTTTCCTCTGGGTCTCCCTCCCCTCTTTCCATTTCCTATCTTCAGACCCCACACCCTCCCTTACCTCCCTTGAACTCACAATTTGTAGTATTTCATCACTTGCTCTTTGGTTACTTAGCTGAGCCCATTGGTGGTCTCTGTCAGTCCTTTGCTGTCAGTATAAATGGATCTGATGAAGGACAATAATATTTTAACTTTAAGATGGATTTAATATTTTTGAATGTATACATTAATATTTTTCTCATGTGTGATTTAAATATTGTATTATTTTATGTTTTTGAGTTTTAACGCATTTTACAGACTAAATGTAAGCGTTTACATTCACTGATGCCTCGTACTTACAAATAAGAATTAGTATAAATCTATTCAACAATTCAATAGTTACTTGTTATTATAAGTTTAATTTGGATTTAATTTGTTATGTTCCTGACATTTGTAAAGATCTGGCCACCTGACCAGAAAAAAATCATTGAATTTTATCAATAATTTATTTATTATTGATTTATTTATTTAATGTCAAAAATAGTGCCAAAAAAATGTGCGTGACGTACTATAGGGAGAGGTGTATTCTGTATTAGTTTTCTTAAATTCGGGGATGATGTGTCCTAACTTTCATTTCTGGGTGATTAAAGAAGCTCAATTTATAAGATTTTCTTTATTCCTCTCTTCAGCCTCCATAGTTCAATGGATTCCCACATATGAGGTGTCATTGCATTAGTCTTTAACTCCTAAGTAACTCTTCACATGTGGGGTTAATAATAAACTGCTATTAAAATTATTATCCTTCCCTGTTGCATAGAAAGTGTTGCAGGTTGCTTGTGTTGTTAACAAGAGGTTTCACATATTGAAGACATGAGTTATATGCAACTATCTAAATAGGTATTTCAGCTCCAATTATGCCAATATATCAACAAGTGGAATGCAAAAATCTGCAACTTGAAAACAACCAGATATTGTCCTAGGGTTGATGAAAATCCCTAATTTTTTTGCTTAGTAAGTGAAATAGTTGAAGCATAAGCATTGTAATGAAGCTTAAAATATTTAAACTCTTAGATTAATTAAACTAAAAGATGATGTACGAGATAAAACTACTTCAGATCACACACTTACAGAAATGTTCTTTAGAGGTGCCCCATTTCTGCTTTCTTATCAAACGATAATCTTGTTAAATTTGCTTTGCTAGCAAATGCTTCAACTGTAATGTACTTAGGACCATCCATAAATTACGTAACGCAAATTTGATGAATCTTGAAAACCTTTTCTCCTCCCCTGTAATGTAACACTTGCTTGAACCCCATTAAATCATTATGTAACTCTTGTGACTCCCATAAATGCAAGAAGTGAAAATAAATTATAGCAGAGTAAAAACAATTTATTTTAATTTTATTTGTTGCATATTAAAATGTATGATAATTAAAATTATAATTAATTGGAGATTTTATTAGTTGTTAACAAAAAGGCAAGGTCCAAAAATATTTCAGACAATCACCTTCTTTTCTCCTTCATGAGACAAATTCACATTACTAGCCTTAAAGAAAGGGAATTCTTGTTGAGGGTGAATTTAGAGCGGGAGCTTACCCTCAACCAGATTGGGAAAAACAAAGTTTTAATACATGACGATCTACTGGAATCAAGTTATGAATATGTTATGAAATTTAAATTACTGCAGAGCATGACAAGAATTCCCTTCCTTTAAAGCTAGTAATTTGAATTTCTCTGATGAAGGAGAAAAAAATGCTTCGAAACGACATGTGTGATAGTTGAAAAAAAGCAATTTAAAAAAGAGGGGATTGTCAGAAATATTTTTGACCTTGCCTATTTGCTAACTACTAATAAATGTAATAGAATGACAATCTAGACCTTATAATAATTAGTTGGTGATGCTAACTGCACCTAAAAATGAGATTGGGAGCAAGTTGTGAGTGAAAGAAGGACACAAAGGCCAGAAAATTTTTGATCACAAGTCTTGCAGCCCGTCATGAATGACACATGGGTGGAATTCTACTGCACCAATTTACATGGTTTCTAGAATATACGATATATCAGTTTCGAATCTTTTCTTCATAATCTTACAGATTTAATATAAAATTGATTAACAATTATTTCAAGTTATTGAAACAATTTACGTATAACATTTAATTTGTTTATGTTTACAAAAATTATTAAAATTTGTTATATTCATTATTTAATATTATTATATAATTATTTAATATATTAATGTTTTAGTATAAGACTCAAAAAACAAATAATTTTAGCAAATGTCAAAAAATAAAGGCCAATGCTATGTAACAATAAACTACTACTCCCCTACCTTCATGTAATGCAACTTTCTGCAGCCTCAAACTCCCTCCCCCTCTTAGGCGTTACGTAATTTATTGACCACCCCTTAATACATTCTCCCCATAATTGTATTTAGACGTGAAAATCCTGACACAACTAAAAAAAGTGATATTTTTTTAATCAGCAGGCCTATTTATGCAAAAACAAATGAAAGTTCGCAAACAATTTTTAATCACTTCAGTTTGGATGACCTATGGATATTTATGGTACAAATTGAACATTTAATAACACTCCAATAAAAAGCAGTCACATAAGATGCGTGTTCTCATTTTGTTATATTGTGAATTTTGTACCTCTGTGATGAGAAAATGAATATTTCTACCTAAAATTTTGTCCTTTGTTTGTGTCCACCAACAATATTTTCCCACTTTTTCTCAGGAAGATATCTAGTTTGAGAAAAACATGTGTCCCCAAGGAATATTGGCAAATATTTTCTTTTTCAAATTTTCTTCATAAGAGATGTAATTATTTTTGAATACTTACTGGCAGATCCTGATTCGATTAGAACTGGTACAACAGGCCGACCAGATAAAGGCATATTCACAGGATTGGAACGGGCTGGGCGTGATCCAACACCTGTTCCTATCTCAACAGCTTCCATTTCTAAGAGTGACAAAGGTGCTCTAGAAACAAAATTACAATTAAGAATAAAAAATTCATTTCATAAAACACTTGGGTATGATGAAAGGCCTTGTGTAAAGAACTGTTTTCACAAACATAAATGCACATATTGGGACACATTGTAAAAATTTTGGAATTTTATTGACCTATCTATCAAATTCCAAAAGGTTAAAATAGTTAAAAATGTTACATTATTAACATTATTAAAAATGTTCATTACAGAGTAATGAAAAGTAACTACCAAGTAACTACCAAGTTAAAGTAACTACCAAGCATCAATTAATTCTGACCTGCAAATATTCACTAGTGATAAATTTCCTCAATTTATTGTATTTATGTCATTTAATCAGGTACACTTAAAACAACTAAACACAAAGCAAAATTTTGTTTGAAGTATTGGTTGTTGAGTTGAATTGAAATCTAATGAAAAAATACAAAGGAGTCACAAAAGTTTCATCAGGTAAATCTTTGAAGTGGTAAGATGTATTTGTTAATATATAATAATTAGAGCCCGGAAGATGTTACCCCGGATTGTTACTATTTTATGAGTTTTAACAACAATCGGAATCACTTAATTGTACTTGAGTTGTTTTAGTAGATTTTCAGTTTGCCTTTTTTTTTTGCCTATTTTAGCTTCTGATGCCTTTTTTTGCCATTTTGTCTTATTTTCTGCCTTTTACATCATTATTTTGTTTTCTCTCTCCTGGTACAGACATTGAACAAGCTGGATATATACCTGCAAGCCTGGACAACACAAGGGCATGGTTGTGCTTTGTTTTTCTGTGGAAGCTGTGTTAAGACTCAAATTAAAAAGGAAAATAATATTTAAATATAATAAAATAATATTTTTGATTTTTTTGCATAGATGACAACAGACTTTGTTCACTCACAAGGAATCCCATTCAATTTTTTAACATAACCACCAATTCCCTTTGAGGACAGCTCTCTGATGGGTTCTACAATATACCCTACTCAGTGCTGGCAATTACATAAATGCGAAGAACAAAAAAAATATTTCTGTTTTCACAAACGGCATTTCAAGATTCAATAGGGTGTCCACGATATAATTTCAAAGGGACAGCACTGCGAGTAAAACAAATTTGTAGTCATCATATTGGTATGTAAAATCAACATTACAAAGAAAATATTTGTTTCCCTACAAGTTAATTTTAGAATAAAAATGTGAATCATTTTCACTTTTCTCTAGTCATGTTCTGCTCTGACACATAATTACTTGCGCGGCTCACTAATTGTGACAATAAAGTAATGACTATTCAACAACATAAACAAAAAGTGCTATAAATTGGTGATACTTATTAAGAAGAATGTTAACTTATTCCACAAAACCCTATTTTGTGTTAATTATACAATACATGTGTAATTTACAATATGAAATGAATTGTATGCCTCTAATAAACAGATGTAGTATGTATTGATTATATATATGCACCAATGCAGGTAATTAAAGGCTAATTATTAATTTTTTACAATAATTCCTTTCAAATGTGATTTTCCATTGTTTATTTATCTTTTCACACCCTTACTTTAGTTAGAATAAATACCTTTTTTCATGCCTATTTTAGTAAAAATAAATGCCTGAACTTCCGGGCTCTAATAATAATATATCAAAGGGAAAACCAAGTCTAGAAAAATTTAAGAAGATAAAACTAAACTTAAGGTTTCACAAATGTGGGATTGATTCAAATTGCAGGATAGAAATTGGAACCATATGTTTCTTACATACACTACTCCACATTTAAGCTTGCATGAACTTACATTTCGATAAAAGGTGCACTTTTCCAATTCAGGAAAATTAAATGGCATAAGCAACTAAAAACAGTGACCTTAATTTTAACAATAAGCAAACTAATAATAAATAGATTTATAAACACACTATTAATAATACAATAAAAAGAAGAAAGTTAATTTTTAATTTTAATTCATGAAATAATAAAAGTAATGAGTAAATTACTGAGCATCTCAAAAATCAAAAGGAAACACGCTTCAACCATATTTTACCTTATTGCCCACAAAGAACTTGCTGAGATATTCATTGTCTTCTTACAAAACTCAGCCAGAGGAAAAGTAATTATGTTATACTGTATTGTTTCTACTAGAGATTAAAATCAATCATATTTTGTTTTCTTAGCACTCGAGTCAAACAACATTTTTAACAAAACACACCCTCACAATTTCAATAGTCGTGTAAAAACATAACAATAAACTTACCCCACAACTGAACTAGTGTATGTCTTGAAAGTAAACTGAGGACCCATCCATAATCTACGATGGGGTCCCGCATGAGTTACAATTTCTACTTGAGATAACCAACGCTCATCAATATCCTCAGGACGAGATTCACTGGCAGGAGGAAGATGGTCAGGCAACACCATCAATGGGTTACTTGCAGGAAGAGGTGGTTGCAACTCTGATGAATGTGGAGGACGCAACAATACCCATTGAGCCTTTGCTTTAACATCCAATTCAATTGCGGTATCATCACATACTTTCTCCTTTGGAATGCCTGCAAAAGTTTATTTAAATGACATGATGCAAAAAAGCAACATTCAACAAAACTGCTATTGTACATTCAACTCATACTGGGGACACATGAAAGATTATTCAGCTCCTTACCAAATTGAATCTGGTTAATTGAATTTAGCAATTGATTATATATTGTCAGCGTCATGTACAGGTTTTATATTAATGATTTATCATTAACATATGTATATTTCATGCAATTTTGTAACTACTCTGTATTTGTAAGTTCTGTATTTATAACTACTGTATTTTTGTAACACTGGTCGCCAATGACCTAGATGTTTCTACAGCGACCTTAAATAAATAAAAATAGACATAATTTTCAAAAATAGTGGTCACTAATGGTTCAGACAAAAATTGGCGATTATCAGAGGTGGTCCTTACTGAAAGTTACATGGTTACAGGAAGCCATCATGCCAAATTGTGTTAATTGCTATGAAATAAAAAGTGTTTTCCGTAAAAGAATTTTAAACCTCAATATTAAATTACAAAATTCAACTTAATTAATAAACTACATTTGAATTATAAAATTCAAATTCATTCAGGCACCGATTTCACACACACATATTCTTTATATACCTAGTACTATATATACCTCACAAACAGCTGCCTATCACTAACTCTACAATATAATTTAAACACTAAAAGAGCTACAACAAGACATTATTAAGAATATTTTATTAGACATATTTGGGCACAATTTTATACCGAATTCAAAGTAATGCAGTACTCAGAATTAACTATAATGAAAGGAACTGAAACTGTCTGAAAATGCAAATACAACAGTAGAAACATGTTTGTGGAAAAGTTTCTGTTTTACTAGATATGCACTGAAAATACAATCACTCAACAGATGAATCAGTATGATTTGTGATGTGACATTTTTCATATATGTAAGCAACATATTTCTGGAAAACTGAAGAACTTCTGGGAAATGCACTAAACAAGAACTTTTAGATGCAAATTTTTGAAAGAAATATTCTCTACAAAATTTTGATTGTGGCAATGGTCACATATGGATGTGAGATTTGAAGTATCAAAAGATCTTAAAAACATACCAAAAAATTGCAGAAACAAGATTTGACGCTCATGCTTACGCACGCGCGCCCGCCCGCACCCCCCCCCCACTCCCTGAGATTGTTGTGGAATGAGCTTCACAAATGTTTGGTTATTTTGCGGAGAAATTATAATTTTGATTTAATTAAATTAATTAACCAAAACATAACTAATTTTTCTTCCTGCCAGATAAGTAACACATAGTGACATCTATGTCACTATTCTAAGTAATCTGGCAGTATGTCCAAAACGCTAATGAATCAACAGTATCTCCAGCATTCTTACACCTTTTAGTATTATATTACACTTCAAAACTACAAGAGGTGACCATTTAATAGTGGTTTACTAAGAAACATACCAGTCCACTGGACATGGGACAAGGTGGCTGTTTAAAAGAAGGAACTTTTACATGTGTGGTATAGAAAAATAGACAGTTCCACAAAAATTGACTTTTATTAGACATGACCACAATTTGAAGTGGCCATTAGAACAAGTTCCACTGTATTATATAAGAGATTCACGAAACAATGTTTTCTAATTAGAAGGCTAAAGTTCATACTTAGAGAGAAAAAGACACTACTTAAGGAACACCTGGAGGAATAATTACCAGATCTACTCTTTTAACAGGAATAGGCACCAGACCTATTTTCCTGCTGTTCATGAAGATGGTAACTTTACAGAGTAATGGGAGGACAGTATGATTTTGTGTGTTACTTAGAACGTTCCATTAATAAAAAGAGTTCATCATTAGTTTTCTGTATAAATAAAAACAAACAACGGTCAGTAATGATTAATTCTAGATTCCAGTTCCCCCAAAACTTTTCCTTGGAACATTTTTCATTATCAATCTCTTACCAGCAATGTGCTTAGGTTCCAAATCATATTGTATGAGGCTACCATGGCAGGCCATCACAAAAAGTGAATCAATGGATCGCTTGTGTATTTTACTAGAACTCTCTCTTGGCACAGTTGGAGAACTGACGAGCCAAGCTCTTGGAGCAGCAAAGCAAGCAGTCACTCTCAAAGGGAGCCCACAACCTGAGGAACCCTCCTCACTGACAGATTGTGACCTGGAAACATTAACATTATGTTTAAACCTTTCTGAAAGAGTTTTAACAATAGATTGTAAACAGCAAACTTAGATAAGAATGAAGAGATCCAAAGAATTCTGTACCTTAGAGGTCAAGAATCATAACTTAGAACTTAAAATGTTATAAAAAAGAAGCAAAAGAAAAATTTAATTTTTAGGAAATGGCCAGAGATGATCTAAAGAGTCATTACTTCATTTTCAGTGATTTTGAGATTTTGATATAAAAATAAATGCAAGAAAGAAAAATATTGAAGGTATACAGTAATAACCTCCATCTTCATTTTATTTATTTATTATTTATTTGTTTATTTCTTTATTGCTCATTATTTATTTATTCACAATGGCAGTCAAAGCTGATAAAATCATATTAAGTCAACACATGAATTAAAAAATCATGTATCAAGACTGAAAAACAAGTCTGTCGGTGGCCATGGTGAAGATTCTATTCTAGTTTTGGATGTTGTATATGCCATTCAGGACTACAAATGTTTCTACAAAATTGTTCCTAACTCTTCTTTGTTGTAGTAGTGAGAGGAGGCAGCATTTTTAACATCTCTCAGAACACGTATGATGAGAGAGTTCAGTGAATATTCTAGTGACTTTTCTGTTAATATATACTATGTATATTTTCCTGATAGTCGGAACATTCAACATAAGGAAGGATTTTCTTCAGAGATACACATGGTTCATCTAGTCTGAGCAGCTACGAGTCGTCCTCATTTCATATTTTGGGCAATCAACTCCTCGAGGTTATTTCAACTAATATCCTGTCTCAAACTCTTAATTCCCAATGGTATAAGGTATTCCAGATGAAAGAGAGTTGTCTTATCATAGTTAAGAGGCAATTGCTGCAGCCTCGACCATTCACTTATCCAATGTAGATCTCGGAATAGAACATCACAATCTTTACCTGGGTCAGCAAACATTTTCATATCATCAGCATAACAGTTCCAAGTTGACTCACTATTGTCTACCAATTTGCAGGTATAAAGATTAAAGAGGATTGGTCCATGAACTGATCTTTGCCGGACCCCACTTATAAGTGGGTGAGGAATTGAGACACTGTAGTAAATCCTGACCATGAAACTTTATTGATGAAGATAGCTCCATATCCACATGTATCTTTCCTCTAATTCCAATGGAGTGAAGTTTTATCTTTCATGAAGTATTCTGTCCAAAGCTCTGGTGAAATCAAGATATATCCTATCCATATGTCACAGTCAAGGGTTTTGGCCAAATTATCTAATGAGGATTTGAGGTTACTTGTGGTGACTCTGTCCCGTACTTGCTGTAAATCTGTCCATTGCAATGCATATGGCATATTCTCGTATCTTTGTTGCTATAATCCTCTCCATGACCTCCCCACTGCACTTGTCAGGGTGATAGGTCTAATTTCTTGGCAAGAGTTTGTCTTCTTACTTAAATATTGGGATAAGAAGGCTTATTTCCATGGTTTTGGGATGCCACCAGTTTCCATCAATTTTCTAAAGATTCTGTTTAACAATGGAGCGAGTTGTAGAGACCACTTCTTCACAAAAATCATTGGGATGGAGTCTGAGCCAGCGATCGAACTTTCATCCAGGATTTGTAGAGTTTTCAATATCTGAGAACTCTATGTTGTCCAGAGAAAAGGTGCCTCTGTGCCATATTTGGTAGATCCTCCAATTATTCTGCAATGTAAACTTTCTGAATTCCACTAACAAAAATTTCAGCTGTAGCAAAACCCTGTTCTAAGAGACCCTGTTATAAGAGAATCTACTTATGGGAGTCAAAATTCATGGTTCTGAGGTCAGTTGTATATAAACAGTGCATTTATTTCCTGCATTTAAAGAGACCATATTATAAGAGATTTCTGCCTGTTGTGGACAAGATTTTATTCTCTGCCATGAATTTCTTTTCGCTTGTAAGAGATAAAGCGTTGAATTTTCCTCCAAGTTACTCAGAAATTTCATCAGTGAGGTAAGGGTTGAGGCACACACTCAGAATAGACTGGAGTGAGTTTCACAAACATCAGTGCCACTGGGATCGGAGGGGGGAAGGGGAGGCAAATTTCTCTTGAGAAAAGCTCATTTTGTAAACTTCATCTCTTGGCAACAAGAAAGTTGCTGTAGTGCCGTATGTGTTCCCAATTGTTTTTAGTGCTATGGAGCGGTTTTCTGCTACATTTATAAAAAAAAATATTTTACGTCGGTGCTTTCCATCAGTTTTATCACTATGTGGACAATCTCATGTGGACATACATTAGGTGTGAATTTGAAAGGTCAGTTTTTTGTTTTGTTTTTGCTTTCCAAGGATCTGCTAGCTTGATGCCATCAAGTGATGGCATCAAAACAAAAGTTTTGTCATTTTGAGTGTTCCAAAGGAAGATGTTGATATGGAAGAATGGGGAGATTTGGAAGCAGGTCTAACATTCAAATATGTTGCTGCAGATGGAGAAGTTAGACTACTAGCATAACTTCTATTTCAGACCACTGTGAAAATTAGAACATTGGTGACTAACATGTAAATGACAATTATGAGTCTACCACTACCTTCACATAGTGAGACAGTTATGATGATGGAGTTTGTTGAAAACTTTTGTTAAATAAAGGGGATTCAGATTCTACAATGATTACAATCAATTTTGCAGAAAGAGGATGACTCGTGATGAAACTTCTTAGGAAGCACATGATTATAACTTCCTACTTTAAAAACAAATTAACTTTTTGATTATTGAGCAGATTAAGAAGGATAACAGGTATACAGAAAGAATAACAACATATAATCTCTTCTATCTTAAAACAGGATTTTCCTATGCAATGAAACACTTAAGATCTGGCTAAATGGGTGCTGGTATCAAATAATTTGCTTTATTAAGTTTAAAATAGTGTACAAATCATACTAATCCATTAAAAATATGGTAGCATTTCATCAAACATGTCAAAAACCCATTTCCCACTTACAAGAGACAAAATTCCATTCCCCTAGGTGTCTCTTATAATAGGGTTTTGCTGGTTTTGTTGACTGTCTGTGACATTTTCATGTCCATTTAATCTTGTAAAAAGAAGCTGTAATTTCAATTTTACAACTATGGGAGCAGATACTTTCTCTTTCCTCCTGTAAAGTACAGACATTGTGATTCTTGATCTCTAAGGAAGGGAATTACTGTTGGATCATGAAACAACATACCTTCCAATCATTCGGGCTGATGGATTTCGATGGTAAGTCTGCTGCGAAAATACAGTGGGAGATACAGGAGTCATTCCAGACAGAATGTGAGTAATTGGCTGTCGAATTTGTGCCAATGGATGAATCACTGTAGGATGAGGATAAGGAGGTAAACGAGGATTAGGGTAAGGCATAGCAAGAGGTAACATAGTTGACTCGTAATTTCCAATGGATGTGGTGGGGGCAACTGTAGGCACAGGACTATTACGTCCATCAGCCGTAAGGCCAGCACTGCGATGAAAACGTGACAGTCTGTTCACAACATGCGGAGTTGTGTGAGTTCGGATTCCCACAGGACCCCCATAAGGGGTAATGGGGAAGACATGAGTGGTTCCTCGCAAAGTGCTGACAGCTACCCAACGGCTATCAGCAGCAAATGCCACATCCTGTACCTACAAAGAAATGAAACATAATATTTCTGTCTTTCCTTTCACTCAGACTACGTAAATCAAAATATAGTTATAAAATAACATGTTCCTTAACAGTATAAGGTCTTGTGCAATTATGTGATTATCACAGACTTAACTACCTTGTAATTTTCTTCCAATATATTTTGAACAAAAGGTTTTACTATAAATTATTGAACATTTCTCATGTAAAAGCATATTCTTTATATACCTAGTACATTGTACCTCACAAACAGCTGCCTATCACTAACTTTACAATATAATTTAAACACTAAAAGAGCTACAGCAAGACATTATTAAGAACATTTTATTAGATATGTGTTGGGCACAATTTTATACCGAATTCAAAGTAATGCAGTACTCAGAATTAACTATAATGAAAGGAACTGAAACTGTCTGAAAATGCAAATACAACAGTAGAAACATGTTTGTGGAAACGTTTCTGTTTTACTAGATATGCACTGAAAATACAATCACTCAACAGATGAATCAGTATGATTTGTGATGTGACATTTTTCATATATGTAAGCAACATATTTCTGGAAAACTGAAGATGTTCTGGGAAATGCACTAAACAAGAACTTTTAGATGCAAATTTTTGAAAGAAATATTCTCTACAAAATTTTGATTGTGGCAATGGTCACATATGGATGAGAGAATTGAAGTATCAAAAGATCTTAAAAACATACCAAAAAATTGCAGAAACAAAATTTCTGTTTACAATCTCATTGTTCCAGAAATCAATACATAAATCAGGAAAAAGTCAGCACTGAGAACATGAACATTGAGATAAATATCATGCAGTTATTCCATCAGATTAGGATTTCATCTGAAGATCTTTCCTGGTTGTCAGAAACAACTCGTGTTATTATAATGCAAGATAACCCAACAGAAATGCAAACTTTGTTCCTCCTTTTCAAAAATTTTAAAAAATTGTGAATTATTGTGGTACTATATGATACTTTCACTTATATTTTCATGTGATATTAAACAATGTGATATGTTGAAAACAATTAATTATGTTAGCGCCGATTCAGCCCATATCAGATTTGTACTGTTGCCTGTATATTACTTTAAATAAATAAATAAAAATACATCGTCCCACCATTTTAAACATTTCGAATCATAAACACTTTCAGTCCTCAGCGACTCGACTACACAACACGTCTCGCAGAGCATCTTGATCCCTTCTGAGGTTGCCTTCAATTTTTAGACTGTGTGGTTTGAAGACAAAAGACGACTTTCCACTATATTGTTCTTTATTTTGTTTTTCTTAGTTAATTTTTTTATAACCTTGTGGCATTGCCATAATTCCCAAAAAATGTTCCGAAATATTTGCATTGTTCGTAATCCCCTTTTAAACACTAGTTTCCTTTATTTTAAAAAAATATCAGCCGTTTTTGTTTGTCACTTTTTGAGAACATCTGACTGTCTTCGGACGGACGGACATTGGACGGACGGACCGACGGACGGATGGATGTTTTGAAAAAAATCACTTTTTCGGTATCGAGGAGACCCCAAAACATGTATTTCCGTTGAAATCTCAAAATCGATTTCCCGTAGCATTACATAACTTTCTCTTTACTAAAAAGTAAGTTCTACAACAAGTAAGTTCTAAAAAAAGTAACAGGAAAAGTAAGTTCTACAACAGATAGAGAGATCAAATTTATATCAAAAGATAGCTCATTTTAGGAGGTATTTGGATTCTATGGTTTAGCAAAGGTAAAAGGATGAAAAAAATGTGTAACTGAGGAGTGTCCTTAAACTTTTCACACAGTCTGCATGAGAAAGCAAAATCTGTGTTCCAGTTCTCTAAAATGTGGCCATTACTGACAATACGTGTGTTCCTAAATAGTATCAATAAACAGCAATTTTAACTAAAAGTGATTAATTGTACAAATCATTAAAATTACATTATTATTAATTTTCTCCACAATCACAAATGCTTCAATTAGTGAACATATAAAATAAAACAAATTCATACAACAGTTTATTTTGTTACAACATAGTTGCAACAAGTACCTTTGCTGTAGTATCACCACGATGTAGAACATACAAATGATGAACTGCAGCTAATGAAGAACCATTTGGATGTGGCTGAATACGAAACAAATGAAAGTCATGGCCACGTTTATCTGCTGTAAGCAAAAGCATCCCTGATGGATCAAATTGTAAAGCAACAATTGGATCACTGTGAGCAGCAAAATGAGCCACCATGAGATCAGTATTGGATGAAACTGGACCTGCATCACTACTTCTTGAATCATCTCCTCTCACTGATGAAATGCCCTGAAGACAAAAATATAATCAATAAAATTTTTGATGGAAAGTAGTTTAGAGAAAATAATACTGTATTAAATAAGATGATGCACTTCCATTACAACCAGTCCATTACCTGAGCATCTAAAATGGTAACTACACCAGGCGTGACTGCATCACTACCCACATTTAATGCTGTCGCTCCAGGAGAGCCAACAGTTCCAACTGGACTTCTTTGCACTCCTGTTCCACCAGCTCCACCAGTTAGAGAGCTTGCCACAGTTTCCCCAAGTTCCCGAAGTCCTTTCCCTAAACTTTTGGCTGCATGAAGAACCGTTGCAGTATAGGACTGCACACCTTCTCCTTCTGAACCACCAGATGAACGCCTCGAATGCAGCAATTGGCGTTCGGCATAGGCCAGCCACCGAGAACCCAAAGCAACAGGGTTGGGGTTGGGGCCTGGACATGGGTAGCACGTAGTAACAGTGAGCCGGTCCTCAAGGGTACAAGCGTCAAACACTGCTATCCGCTCAGGAAATGTCACTACCACTGAACGTCGATTTGCCAGAACATCACTCACAGGATTCTTGAATTTTATGCTCTTCACCTAGACATCATAACATGACAAATTTAAATTATATTTGTTTTTAGGAGTTAAAATTTGCTTATAGTTAAAAAAGACAAACTTATTAATATAAAACATCAAGTCACATATTAAAGTTTCAATTATATTAAACATTTTTCTTTACTTGTCAATTTGAAATTTGATTTTTTTGTAAACTTAATATGTAATCTTGTGGAACAACTGATTAGTATCTACAACTGCAAAGACTGGGAAGGCAAAGAGTGGTTGTTCTAAAGTCAGTATGTTTTCAGGGACAGTTTCTTTTGCAAAACTAAACTTTTATTGGTTCCAATGCTTCTCTTATTACAAATTTACAATTCAATGAATTTCCCTATGCAAAAAGTTCTAAACATATTTCTGAACATTTTAACTCGCTATTGAAAGTTGGACTGCATCTCTACATATCCATGGCTGACACCGATTCCATCAGTTGAGAGTTATCACATGCCTTGACCACCAGTGTGGCTACTGGAATGTAAAGGGCTGCATTGCCAATGGAATGCATAACCCAACAAAGGCAAGAGTGGATATGAATAGGTGGAATGCATAGGTCATTGTGCTGTCATGCTCAAATGAAACATAAGAGCTTGACAGACTGTAAATTTATTATTATTTCTGATAAAGGTATCTTAGAACATAAAGCTCTTTACCACACCATGTGCTTGTTAGTAGTTAATACCAAAGAAAGAACTCCAGAACTTTAACTAAAGACTGATAAAAAATCAATAACCAATTAATATTTTTCATACACAGATGGATGAACAAAGTGCAGATTTTTTCCCCTTTGAAAAACGTTACTCAGGACATGAGATCCAACACATAAAATTAATTTAAAGGGAAACTAATTTTAAAAAAAAACAAATTCACCACATTAAATTATGCATTGAAATTTTAAGGTTTATCAAAGTATTTTTATTAATAAACTTCCAAAGAAGAAATTTTAGCACTTCTTTTTATTTTCTTTCCCCTCAACACTGATAACAATTAAAAAAGCATTAGAAAAAAATCAATTCATAGATCATTTGTTATTGTTTTCTTTATTTGTCACTAGGTCATAAAAAAGTATCAAGAAATTTAAGATACATCTTTTTTGCAAGTTTTGTGTAAACTCAAGTTCAGTAGTTTTTCAGAAAACAACATTAGAATATTTTTGTGGGTTATGAAGGATGCCTTGATGAAATGTACTAAACGCAGATTTACGAACAAATAAAATCACAAAATACAAATCTATAATTATCTTCATGGAATTACTCCATGAGTGTAGAAGGCACTAGGGGATAAACATATCAGGATACAACACATACCTGGGTCCAGTTCCAGGCTCCAGTGCCACTTGGGCAGGTCAGGCTTATCAGGAAAAGGTTTGATAGGTGATGCACAATGGGTAGGCAGGTCAATAACACAACACATGGATAAGCAACCATGCCTGTACAGGACTAAAACCTGCGACCCCCCAAACAGAGAACACTACTGCCTTAATGATCTCAGTCATCTGGGTCAGCACATTATGTCACACAAAAAAAAGGGGGAGTATCATCATCATACACAAGAGGTAAGGACCTAATGTTTAGAACTGATTGTAAAGACTCCAGAGCACTTACTGAGATGATTCAAAGCTCATTTGCAAGCTTGGGGAGTGGATCAATTTTTAACCCTTTGCACTCGTAAAAGAGCAGAGAGACGACATTGCGAAATGTTCCCCTAACTCAGAGGTCGTAGATGATGTTTCTGCCTTACAGCTCGAACAGCATCTGTTAGATGCCAAACTCTAATAGCAGGATACATACGCCAGTGGCAGGTATGTCAGCTCGGCCATGATTGCTCTTCCCATTACTGGAAAACTTCTTTCTATAATCTTTTTATTTTTCTTTGAATGTGTTGAATTATATATCCAAATATACTGTACGAACACATTCTGTTGTTTTTTATTTTGAAAAGTCTTTACTGTTGTAATGATTAGGAAAAAACATGTTGTTTCTCTCATCTCATTCACTAATGATTCATGATACAATGAGAAGTGACAAATTGAAATGATAATTTCATTTATTTTTTTAAATTTTTTTACATAAACCAACATATCAGGAAAAAATTATCTCAAAATGCGAAAACATAACAAAAGTATTACAACAATATAAGAAACCATATTGCAGTTTACACAGTTATTTTGAAAAAGAATACGGAAAATTTTGCAGTGAAAATATACAAAGAAAAATAGAAAACCCTTCATGCAAAGATCCTTTTATTTCACACAATCAAATTCAGATTTCATGAGAATTTTAATTCATTGTTGCGTCAATATATCTCGAAAAATAGCACATTAAAAGTGTCATCATCTCACAGGTTCTTTACGAGTTAAACGGGGAATAAGGTATGTCAACAAGGAGATGCCTTTCGAGTAACAGGGCCACAACTAAGTATCCAGTAAACGAGTCAAGATCCATAACGGATTTGTCATCCCACCGATGCCTTTTGAGCTTCACTACAAATTGATAGTAAATAGCTCCCGAGTGCAATGGGTTAAAACTGAAGGGTGCGGGTGGGGGGGGTCCCTAATATTTAGTTCCAATTGTGAAGCCCCAAGTCTATACAGGCCATATGAAAGCTAATTTAAAAGTTTGGGGAATAGTTTCATTTGCACACAGAAAATCCATCTTCAACTCTTTTCTAGTTAAAACAAATTTGTTTACAGGGCAAGTAGAATAAGTAGAACACTAACAAGAATTAAAGCATGGAGATAAATAGATTACTACAGAATAGGAAAGTACTGAAAGGATTAAAATACATATTCAAAGTGTAATTAAAAAACAATATGATAAACAAACCTGATCCCCACATCGAAGAGAGATAAAACTGAGAGAGCAAAATTGTGGGCCAGGTCCAGCACTGTCACACAAAGCTACAAGAGGTCTTTTGTGACCAAATGCATCAGGGACAGGACTGTCAGCCAGAGGGGTAGGTAGAACTCTTAAGGTCCGAACAACTCCTTGCCTCCATGATAACACTTCTGTCGCTTCTCCACTTGCAGGAATTGCCCAGACCTGTAAAACAGAATCAAGGCTTTCATGGGAGAACTTTAGAATGTGTGTATGAAATAAAATTACAAATTTTCTTCAGAAAAGAAATTTTTGCCCACTATACAAGTGCTTAATATACTCCCTTATTTACAGAAAAAAGTAATTTTCTTAACATGATAAAACATTTCAATTAATGTTCTACTTTAAGCAATGATGTACGATTACTCAATTGTTGATTACTTAGAAGAAATTCTTCCTACTACTAAAGAATATCAGCAAAGTGACCAAAATCACAACAAAAAAACTATAGTACTTAAGTAATAAAACGTATTTATGACATTTTACAATTTTAGTTTATGTGAAGTTGACAATATTTTCAACTTATTGACACATAAACACAATGGTGACAACAACAATAATAAAATTAATAATAATAATAATAATAATAATAATAATAATAATAATAATAATATTTTATTACTTATACAAGAATCAAGCGAGGTCAATTTCAGGATAACAAAACTGTTCATTTTTTTAACAATAATAATTAAATAATTTCACTAACAATAACAGCCTTAGTAAACTAGCAAATTTTCTTGCAGTAATATATTATTGTGTTATCTTACAGTAGTAATTATTACATTATTTTCAACAACTCTGTAAGTTAGATGTAAAAAACAGGTGCTGGACCAGATGGGATACCCAACCAATTTCTGAGAAACTGTGCTGCTGGACTCGCTGAGCCCATAACCCACATTTTTACCAAATCACTGGAACTTGGAATTTTTCCAACAGCCTGGAAAATTGCATATATTACTCCAATACATAAATCGGGATCCAAATCCACTGTAATCAACTACAGACATCCACTGTAATCAACTACATTCATTCAGTCATCCATAGCCAAAATGTTTGAAAAGATTATTTTGCCACAAATAACTTTCCCCTTTAAAAACATCATCTCAACAAAACAACATGGATTCGTGAAAGGGAGACCTACAGCTACCAACCTCTTCGTATACGTTAACCATGTGCTTGAAGGTATAAATGAAGGTAAAGACGTTCATGCAGTTTACACAGATTTAGTAAAGCCTTTGACATGGTAAATCACAATCACAATATACTATGTAATAAACTAAGTCGATTTGGTATACAAGGTAGTGCATTATGGTGGTTTCATTCATATCTGACAGATATCTTCAGGTTCGATTAAATGGTCATATTTCATCTGTATACAAAGTAACATCTGGTGTGCTGCAAGGCTAGGACCAATAATTTTCATCATTTTTATAAATGATATTGGAGATAAATTAAAATCAGAATACTTACTAACTGATTTTAAAATTTAAAAAATTTGGGGACGATGTTCACATTCTTCAACAAGACATCAATGAACTTAATAAATGGTGCGAGGAAAACAAGCTTATATTAAATACTAATAAATGTGTGGTAATATCCTTCTCTCACTCATTACAGCGAAGATTTGGGAGTCATAATTGACAACAAACTAAATTTTTCTAAACATATGGACAAGATTACATCAGAGGTATATAGGGTCCTTGGATTCATACTCAGATCAGGAAGAGAATTCAACAATGTACACACACTAATCCAACGATATTAGACTATAGTTCGTCCAAAACTCTAATACTGCACAGTAATTTGGTCACCACATACACATTTTTTAGCGAATCAAGTCGAAAAATTACAGAGAAAATTTAGCAAATATATTGTATATTTTATGAACACCAGAGGATACAGTATGAACATCGAAGACATCTATGATAAATTTGATACTGATAGTTTTTCAAGTCAAAGAAAAGTTGCGGATCTAATATTTTTTATAGATCTATTAATGGACAAATTGATTGTCCTGAGATATTAGAATTATTTGAATTTATATGCCCAAAGCCAGGTTTGAGATCCGATAGATTGTTAAACGTGGTTAAATCTACTAAAAACTATGTACTTCACGGACCAAAGAACAGAATAACCTTGTAAATGAACAATGCTTTGACATCAACTTCTTCAGATTTTCCATACCAAATTTCTTATCGAACATTAGAAATATACTTGCTAACTGAATGAAAAGTTAATTTCAGTGCACAATAACAAAAAAATAAACAATTTATATTTATAACTTTAATGTATAAAGCTGATTGGCGTAAATAAATAAATAAATTATATTACAATAACACAAGAATTACTATGAAACTTAGATCTATATATTAGATTAGCTTACAATACGTTAGAAATTAGGCAAATAAAATAGTAACAGTTTAAAATAAACATTACATTAATTAATTAAATATATTAACTAATAATAATAATAATAATAATAATAATAATAATAATAATAATAATAATAATAATAATAATAATAATAATAATAATAATAATAATAATAATAATAATAAAAGTTGTGCTGTTACTCTGTGGGAGTTCCTATGTCCTCAAGTATAATAGTTATAAAAATCTTTATTACTTACCAAATATTGATTATAATTATTCCTCAATAAAAGTAAAAATTTTTAAATGTATATTGTTATGAAGTTCAATATTTCATATTTAATGTACAAGTCTTTATAAGACTGCCTTGGTTTAATTTTAAATATGCTTCTTAGAATCTTATTTTGATGATTCATTTATCGATATTAGGTTGTGTTGTACCTCCCTATATTTCTACACGATTCTGTTGTATCTCTCTATATCATTCTGTAGGCGAGAGTCGATTATGTCAAAATAGATTGAAAGAAATGTACTTGTTTTGAAGTACATGGAAAAGTATCTTAAAAGGAATATATTGGAGTTTATTTTATTACAGAGAATATTCACGTGTTTCTTGCGAGTTAGATTTTGATCATTGAATATCCCCAAAAATTTATGAAAGGTTATTTCATTCACAACCTTGTTATCAACTTCCACTTCAATGTTTTGTTGAGGGTGATTATGATTATGTTTAAAGTTGATTAACAGAGTTTTGTCAATATTTAATTTTAATTTTACTTAAGATTATTTAAGTTGGGCCCATTACTTATTAAAGATGAATCATCAGCACCGGAAATTACAGAGAAACCAGAAGAACTTGAAACATCGTTAACATATATCAGAAATACGTCCCAGCACTGACCCTTGTGGCACTACAGTGGCTCTCTGTCAAAATTTGATTTAACTCTAAAAAATATATTTTCAGAAACATAATACATAACATTCAATGAACAAATGTTTTATATCAACATATTTTACAATGAAATAGAATACTGCACAATATGATACTGTAATGTGTTTTGTCTATGAAGTAATGAAATGGAAAACACATTCCTCAACAGGAGGAAATCTTTTAAAACAGCAATGTAAAGAAGGAATTACATCTCTTCCACTTGTTTGAGTAAGGTCACTAGTACAAGTATCACAGTGCCAAACCAACAATGACATTAAGAAAGTATTTCAAATTTAATTTCAATTAAGGCACTTTCTATTAAATTAAATGACCAGTGGTGCTACAGAATGGCACAGACTTTCTCATATGAGTTTTCTATTTTTTTCTGTCTGGGCTAGATATTCCGATTTGCCACATACTTCTGCCGGCTGTCATTATCATCTTCCAAAGTACATTTCCCCCCCCTCAATTTTTCTGTTTCCTAATAGTACAAAAGAAATATTACTTTAAGAATATTAAAGAAAAATAAAACCTTGTCCATAAATAGCCATTTTCACTGAAAACTTTCGAGCAGTTTTTCAGAAAATGGTATTAAGCTTACTCACAAAAGCAATAGTGTTTCCAAATTGCTGAAAATATGCATATTAGCAGCATATTTAAAAAAACACTACTTTGTGCAATTTTTGAAAATACAAAAGAATAAACCAAAATGAACTTAACGTCATATTTCAGTACAATTAGCACTATCCATTGGAAAAGTTTGAAGAAAAAATTTGGAGCCATTTTTGACAAAATGGCATTTTAGCATTTCTGAAAATGCGAAATTTTGAGCTCATTATAACAGAGAACTGCAAGAATTCAAGAAACTTTATTGACATCATTTTAAGCACATGTGCTTATAAAAGCAATAATGTGAACAAATCACCTCTAATGTAAATATTACCAATGTGAGAGACAAGTCAAAAAATTACATTTTTATAATTTTTGAAAAACAGCAATATGGCGATTAGGTCATCTCATAGTGTATATTTCGCACTAACTCTATCAAAAGTTTAAAGAAAAAATTTGGAGCAGTTTTTGAGAAAATCTTGTTTGCGCAATGTTACACGAAATCTGCTTAAATTTTCAAAAAATTCTATATGACCTTAATGAAAGGACTATTTATGGACAACAAATTTCATTTGAAGCAAAAATCCCTTCCTTCAATTTTATAGTTGTAGGAAGATGCCGAAAAAATTCAAACATTTGCAGTTTTAAAAAATTCAGAGTTAACTGTGAAAATCAGTTTACAAGTTTTTTTTAGTCTATTCTTCCAAAAAAAAAAAAAATTTGGCCTTTAAATTTAAACCAAATTTTAAAGAATGTTTTTCAAAATTTCATAGCTTCAGCTAAAGCCAGATAGACTTCAATTTGGAAAAAATCCTTGGTTTGGTTTAGGCGCTAGTGGTGTTCACAGAGGACGTTGGACAGAGAGACATTTTGAAAAAAATAACTTTCTCAGTATCGGGGAACCCAAAACGTGTATTTCAGTTGAAATCTCGAAATTGATTTTCCACAGAATTACATAACTTTCTCTATACTACATATATTACTTTGTATATATGAACTTATATAAGAAAGTAAAAATTATTTAAAGATAACTGCCTCAAAATATAATATCCACTTTTCACAAACATTGTTGAATAGTGTAAAGGTATAACGCAGAGTCAATGAAACTCAAGATATTTAAAAGCTGCAAACAAGTATGCTCAATATAAAAACTAATAATTTTTTAGAAAAATGTAAAGTTGTAAAAAAAAACAATTATAGTTAATTTTTTTGGCATTTCATTCATGTTATTACCTTATTGAATTAAATTAAATTTTTTTAAATTCCATTATAATTTCATTATCTCTAGAAGATATTAAATATTACAGAATAATAATTTGTTTAGTTTTATTAGTGTTTTTGTCAATAAATGTTTTTGGTTCAATCGAACTACCATTCAATTGTATCATTAAGATTATTATTTAAACTCACAACGTACATTTGTGAATTATCGGTCCAATGTTCCTTTTTTCAATGGCTTTTTATTTTCATCATAATTTTCTTTCCAATGATAATTTTCTAAATTAATTTAGGAAAAGGTAAATAGTACAATGTTGATATCTATTTGTAAACAACTCTACTCCAACTGACTCTTAATTAATAGCCCCAGATTTTCTTATAAATTAGTACTTTGATGCGGCTTGATTTCAACATATTGCTTACAACTGAGTGGAATTTTTGTTCTCTAATCAACATAGAAGCTTACACATCTTTTAAATTTGAAAATATCTTTTAAGTGCTTTTTAAATTTTGTTAAAAGCCTTTGATAATGAGATACTGGCTCATTTGGTGTTTTCCAACTTGACAAATTATTTAATTTTTTCAAACACTTTAAAATTAATTATTTTACCTCTCTTGGACACTATCAATAATTAAGTCAGAGGTATAATTGTTAATAAGTTCAACAAAATTTGAAATGTACTAATTTTTATAAAACCTAACACGTGAAACAATAGTTATGAGATTCAGAAAAAATAAGAAATCTATGAATACAAAAAAGACACAATTTATCATTTTCATCAGCTGATCATTAATGTTATAATTTAATAGCATAATTATTCATCAATATTTTAACAAGTACTCAGCTACAAGGACAAATACAACCGAGTCACAACTTTTTTTTTTTCATTCATGATTTTCAGTAAAATGTACATAATGCATAATTTTATTTGATAATGTATGAATTTATCATTTTATGTATAGTTTCTATATTCCTGGCCAACAGAAATGAAAATCAAATGTTGCCATTATTATTCTTTTTAATAATAATAATAATAATAATAATAATAATAATAATAATCACAATAACAACAACAATAATAATAATAATAATTATTATATTTATATAATAATTATATATAATATATTATGTTTCAATAACTTGTACCAGTTTGCATACAAAAAGCAAAAAAATAAAAGGAAGAAATCTGTCTTAACATTTGATAAAGAATTTATGCCTCTATTTTCTATCAGATCAGTCACATCTAATTGGTCTCGAGTTATTTTATATTAAACTAATAATCATCATCAACATTCACAATTCAAACACCATCATTCACAATTTGGGCTACTTGATAATCAAATTAGATAATATTGTTTGAAATTTTAATAATTTAATTAGGTTTTAAAAGATAAAAGAAAAACGACCTCAACCAACCTGGCTCACACAGTTTTGAAAGATAAAAAAATCTTCATAAAATACAAACTTTTTTTTCAATGTCACATGCATTTTTAATTGATTTTAACAAATAAATCAAATACAATGAATGGTGTTTAAAAATATAGATGTAAAAACTTCTACTTCTATAAATATTTGTATATTCTAAGATCTCATGAAATTGCACACATTTTAAGTTCTACAAAAATTTTAAAACATTACTAATTATTCTTTTCAGTATATTTCATCTACAAAATCCTTCAAACTTTTTGTTAGGTCTGAATGTAAAGAAAAAATTATGTTTTAAGATATAAAGTTTTAAATTTAATAATAAAAGTGTATTAAAAATACATGTAAGTTCATAAAAAAATGTATATGCCTGCAATAAAGAAATAGTGTTACCTGAACTCCACTGCCATAACCCAAAACAAGCAGAAGTGGAGCGGTACTACTTCTATCATCAGCAGAATCTGGATACAAAGCAGGATCATTTATGTCACCATATTCAAACCGAGCCCATGTGATAGCTTCCTTTCCTTCACCAGGTGGAAGACTATATGCCTTAAAGAGAGAATTATATTTTAAGTCCCATTAACTTAATATGTCACTAGCTGTAATATTTGAAATTGGTATTACCTGTGGTACAACTTCATTAATGAAACCAGCTACACTTTCAATAATAGAACGGTCACTAACAGGCTGTGGTGCAACTACGTGGCCACCACGATTTGATGTTTTGCGAGGTGATTCAGCAGACATTGTCATACTAAAGAAACCAAGGGTCATTGAAATTTTCATTTTAAAAAAAATCAAGGTTGACAATAATAAATTGAGACATAAATGGGAAAATGTATTTCTAAATACAGCACATAAAGACCGCATTTAATTTCCAATATCTTCTATATGATCTTAAAAATCTCTATTCGCCTTTCTTTAGAATTTTCAAGATTAATTCAAGAAATTTTTTCCACAAAAAGTAAAACTGACATGATTTGCCAACAATTTATCTATTGCAATTAGCTATTTACAAGTTTTCTCGACATTTTTTGACTCTCTACGAATTCCGAAAGTGGATGTCCTTCAACTTATTCGAAGACTGTCAAGCCCTTTGTTACGGAGCTCTGTCACTTATTCGACGAGATGTAGCAATAATTCCATTTATAGATACCTTTGCAAACTATTAAATTTAATCGAAAATATGAGTAGGCTGTTTTTTCACAATGACACAAGCTTAAATTGGCACAATAAGCTATTTTCGAATAACTGTAAGTGTATTATGAAAGCAACATCGCCAATGCATACATATATACTCCCTTTTCATCTTTACTAAAAAAGAGAAAACGAGCTATCACATTCTTGGACTATTACTGCACAATATACTTGGATACAATGGCTTTAGTTAAATGCACTCACTGCTTCTAAAATAATGTTTCATGTTGTAAAGCGCTTCTTTATTTCCACTGCGTCATTGTACTCGCTTATACTGGTAGTCTGACAAGACTTGACAGACAGCTGTAAGCAAATGTGACGTCACACCAACCCAAATGACAACAACTGCTGAACCAAGCAGGAATGAAAGTAACAGAATAAAAGAGAAATGAAAGTGAATGCCGTCAACTACAAGATATCCACACTTTCTCTCAAAAGAAAACAACGACAAATTAATTAAAATAAACTATTTTAAAATTTTGAATAGCTGAGATTCATACTGCATTACATTGGAAATGACAATAACAAACTTCGTTTAATAATTATAATGATGTGTTAATGATTGATACACTATATTTTTACTTTCTCGCATACTACTTACGAAGTATAGAGAAAGTATTCTAACGTGTGTGTGGGGACCTAGTATTGAGTTTAGTATTTAGTTTAGTATTTTGTTCCAATACGTAGTAAATTATTTATATTATTAATATTCCATCTTTGTCAGAACACACATTTTGTGGGTACTTGACACCGCTCTTGCACACACTTTCTCGCATTTGTAACTTTTGTATACTTAGGTTTAGCAGTCCTGCTGCTAGAGTCGCTTGATCTGCAGCATTGCTTGTTGCGGTCGCGATCATGCGACATCTTGCGGCAAAACTGAGAGTGACTAAAAAAGTCGTGCCGAATTCCATCTTGGAGATACTACCCTCAGCCGCCACGTTAGAAAAAAAACAAGTATAATCTTTTTACAAGAAACTGCAATCGACTGCAATCTTGATCTACGAATGTGCCGATGCACAAAAGTGTTGCGAAACAAACTGCGCATGCGCAGAAGAAGATTGCATTTTTAATAAATACAAAATTTGTCTTCAATTTTTTCCAATGAATAATACTCATTGCGCTATTTAATGTAACGAAAAGTGCGATTTGGTGTATTCTTTCGTTTTGTTTTTCAAAATTTGCATACACGTAAGTTTTTTTAAATATCTCTCACGTCGTTAATATACACATTTTAATCGATTTCTATACGTTATTGCATTTGCGAGTGGAAGTACTTCAAATGACTTTAAATAATTTATGTCGAAATTTCAATAGATTCCTGTGAAAAAGAACTTGAATTTTCGCATTTATATTAATGCTTCATTGGCATTTTCGTAAAAACGGATTCAAATTTTTCAACAAAAATTTCTGATCAGGCGAGGTTTTACTCTTCTTTAATATTCGTGAAGTAATATTTCGGTTGTACTATTAGGAAAGCAAAAAGTTGTGACAATATAAATATATAAAAAAATAAAAAAAACAGTACTTTGGGCGACAATAGATTGCAGCTGGCCAGAGAATGGAGCAAGACCTTAAAGCCAGACCACACCCAGCAAATTAGAAAATTTCGTTACGAGAAAGTCTACGCCATTCTGTAGCACTTCTAGTTACTTTCTCGCTATAGCGGTACATGTCGCGGCATTGGATGGGACGGCGGCCCCACGTAACTAATATTTAATTGCAAACAAAATGGCAGTCGGACCGGGAGCGGTAGCTCAGTGCATCAACTAGCTTTTCAGCTAGGTCGAATTCAGTCGCTGTCTGGAGGAGAATGCTAACAGCCGGCTGCTCTGATCGGTAGTTTTCCGTGGTTTCTCCGATCAACACCAGGCGAATGCCGGAGCAGTACCCCAACAAACGGGCCACGGACTGCGCGCGATCTTTCCTTCCTGTTGTCTATATATCCTCTCCCCTCACACACTTACACTAACATGCACTACACTACCACATATTCCGGAAGACTGGTCGGGAGCTTAGAGCTTGTACCGGCTGGGGCGGTGCCCCGCTGGCGGGAGAGTCCTGGTTAGGGGGAAACCCCGCTAGCCGACGGTAGGTCGGCGTCGGATCTCGCCATCCAGCGGAGGAAGATCATCGCCATCTCACGAGAAAAAACCTGCACTGCACTTACAGAACTAATGACATAATCTGTTGATGCGCCCGGAATCACCAACCAACCAACATGGGAGTTGGGTATCAATAAATTACTAAGCTAATAATTTCAAGCACTTATAAGTTCAGAATTGCAAATATTTCAGATTGGTTTGCACAAAGTTGGGCTTATTGTGTTAATGATTTCCAGAGATTTTACACTATTTTCAAATTGGCTGTGCTCAGCGTAGATTAGATTATTTTAATATTGATATTTACAAATCATTTCACAATATAGATTTTCATTAAAGCTAGTATTTACTTTGATAGTCATCTCGTGGCGCAGAGCTAAGTCGCTCGTCTTTCACCAAGGAGATTGGGGTTCGATTCCCGTCGAATCTCAGGTGAAATTTGTTCCAACAAAACGAGTTTGGCTGCTTCACAATCCCTGTGAACTGTCCAACCCCTGTGAAGTGTCCTAAACCGTAACCCTATCCTTATTCCTTCCCAATTCTGGTCGCTGGGTAGTGACACAGGAGCGCGTGGTGGGAGGCGTACGCGGAGATGCTACCTGGCGGTCCTCTTGACAACAGACTACGACGAAACGTTTTTTTTTTTTTTATCGGCGTAGCCGAAAGTCAATGTGGGTTCGATACTGCGTATCGGGTCTTGCAGTGCACACGCTTTTGCGTTTTACTGCTAAGTGTGAGTGACTGGTGTAGGTACGTGACGGACCTTAGTCGGATGCCAGTTTCGGCGATTTTGTTAAGTCACTTCGGTGACTTTGTCGTATTGGTAGATATGCTCGCTCTACGCCCTCAAAATATCCGAGGGGAGAGCTTGTCGTCTTTGTCCTATAGTGAGGACATGTCTTTGAAATTGTTTTAACATTGCCGGGGCTTTGTTTGATTGAAAGGCTTGATAGGCTTCATTGAATGATAGCCGTCTCAAGCATTGAGTGAAGGAAGCTTTTCTTTTTCTTTTTTTCATTTTTTTTCTTTTTTTTAGCTTTTTTCCCTTTTCTTTCTTTCTTTTTTTCCCTTCCAATTGTAAGTAGTATATGACTTAGTGTAGGGATCACAGAATTTTGAAAATGTGCACACAATTCACTTTTCCCCATAGCACGTCATACGCAGTTTTTAACTGCTTTTTTGACGTAAAATAAAATAAAATAAAAAATAAAAGGATTCGATACCGAGTTCCTTCCTCAGTACTTTCAGTCTTTTCCGAAACGGAGGGCGTGCGATGAGCTGCAGAACTCTGTTCTGGACTAGCTCAAGTGTATCCTTGTACTTCTTACCTGTAGTCCACCATGTCACACGGTGTGACCGGATGGTGAAAACGTGGCCAAAACCTCAAATGGGTTCGAATTCATTTACTGTGTTGTACATGGAGGTTTTCGGGGTCACTGGTTTCATATCTGATATCAAAATTACACAAAACAATATGGCGGATCCAATATGGCGACCGAAAACGTAATTAAGTCATACATAAGAAACAACATATACAAAACATAAAAATTAACCATAAAACCCCAAACCGCAAATATTTGCAATACGTGTTTGCTTTATTTATAACTTATTGAATTACTCTATTCGTTTATACGAGTTATAAATCGTTATACGCATTTATTATTAGTACGAAACCCCATGAACTCTTCGTATATTTCAATATGTCACTGTTCCGTGTCGAGATGCACACGCACGTAAGAAATTAGTCATTAAACCTCAAACCGCAGATATATGCAATAAACCTTTCCTTTATTTATAACTTATTGAATTAGCCTATTCTTTTATATGAGTTATAGATCGTTATACGTTGACTTGCTCAAGGGCGGGAATATATTTTCAGAAAATGCCGAAGTCTATTACTATAACACTCGACATAGAAATCATATTCATCAGGTGACAGTATCAACAGCTCATTACAAAAAATTCACATACAATACATGTACATTATTTTACAACACCTTGCCAGATGACATTAAACGATTAAATTCAATAGAAAAGTTTAAATCCCAAATGAAATCGTTTCTGCTGCATAACTGTTTCTATACAATTAGAGACTATACTGAGCATCACAAGAAAAGTAACATTAATTTTAACAATGATACATAATGCATTATTTACCATTTGAACTGTGTAAATGAGTATAAACAACCTGTAACAACTATTGTACTACAGCTTCTGGGTCAATGACCCTCATCTCGATCAGGTTTTTTCGTCCAGTTTCCCTGATCCATTGAGCAAATGCTGAGATGGCCCCTTGTTTTGCTTCTGGACATAAATGTAACTTCATTTTTTGTGCACGTCTTCTAGAATTCAGTGGGAAATACATTTATTCAAATTATCGTTTCCATGTTGTCGCGGCAGGAAGTAATAAGAGCCAAATTTATTGCTTATTTATCCTTGAAAATAGAGTTTATTACATGGAAGTTTTTTTGATTGTTTTTTTTCTCCCTTTCAAAATTCAAAATTTATTGCTTATTTATCCTTGAAAATAGATTTTATTACATGGGAGTTTTTTTCTCCCTTTCAAAATTCAAAATTTATTGCTTATTTATTTTTGAAAATAGATTTTACTACATGGGAGTTTTTTTTTTCTCTCTCCTTTCAAAATTCAAAATTTAAGTAGTATATGACTTAGTGTAGGGATCACAGAATTTTGAAAATGTGCACACAATTCACTTTTTCCCATAGCACGTCATACGCAGTTTTTTAACTGTTCTTTTTGACGTAAAATAAAAAAAAATAAATAAATAAATAAAATAAATAAATACGCATTTCTTATTCATACAAAACACCATGAACTCTTCGTATATTTCACTACGACACTGTTCCGGGTCGCGATGCACATGTACGTAAAAAAATTAGTCATAAAACCTCAAACTGCAGATATTAGCAATAGAGGTTTCCTTTATGTATAACTTATTGAATTACTCTATTCGTTTATATGAGTTATAAATCGTTATACGCATTTCTTATTAGTACAAAACCCCATGACCTCTTCGTATATTTCACTATGACACTGTTCCGTGTCGAGATGCACACGCACATAAGAAATTAGTCATAAAACCTGAAACCGCAGATATTTGCAATAAAGTTTCCTTTATTTATATCTTATTGAATTATTTATTCGTTTATAAACCTTTTCATTTCTTATTAGTACAAAACCCATGAACTCTTCGTATATGACTGTTCCGCGCGAGATGCACACGCACATAAATTAGTCATAAAACATGAAACTGCATAAATTGGCAATACGTGTTTGGTTTATTTATAACTTATTGAATTATTCTATTCGTTTATACGAGTTATAAATCGTTATACGTATTTCTTATTTGCACAAAATGCTTTGAACAGAACTCTTCATATTTTTCACTATGACACAGTTCCGCGGCGAGTTGCACACGCACATAAGAAATTAGTCATGAAACCTAAAACTGCAGAAATTTGCAATAAGTGTTTGCTTCATTCATGACTTATTTAATTACTCTATTCGGTAAATATAGTTATAAATCTTTATGCGCACTCATATTAAAAAAATCGTGAACTAAATTCTGGATTAATTTTACTAATCAGGCTACCGCGAGGTACTTTAAAGGAAAATTGAAACATTCTATACGATCACAGAATGAAAATCTCGTTTATTAATTCACGAGTTTTCGGAAGAATTAGTTAATTAGTTTTACAAACATATTTCGATGAACTGATAACATTCCATGCGAAATTATTTTACCCGTGCCACGAGGCATACATTCTTTACTAACTATTCAGTAAACATTATTTGGCAGCATCCGCGCGATAAATGCATTTTTAGAAAGATGATCAAGTAATGTTATATCTGAATGCAATTTAAATGATTTATTATAAACTTTTCTTTCACTGAATTCTTTCAACGAATCACTTAATTTATCTAATGCAGCGTGTCGCAGAGACGCATGTGCTCAGAAAAACAATAGTTTATAAAACTCGAATATGCGTTTATACTTGGCCAATCCTTATTAACTTCATATATAATGTAATATTCTAATGACTAATATTCATAATCGTAAGCAATTCGCAATATTTGCCGGTACAGAACTTGAGAATGGAATGATTGTTAGTTTCAAGTCCCCGCTCAGTAATGCAGGTTGCCGCTACGAGACATACACTGTGATAGAAAATATTTCATAAAACACGAATCTGCAGCGAGACGCAGCCAAATTTTCTTTTAACTGAATGATTAATATACAGCTAAATTGTCATTAAAATTTGCAGGTGTTATATTGCGTTATATATTATTTTAGGCTAGTTAGATTTTATATCACATTGCATCGAATATAAATAATCGTAATCCATAGTAAATTAACATAATTTTTGTTTTACTTACCACCAACAGGGACATTCATAATTGCAAAACCCAGTAAAAATTAATTTTGTAGCACGTTTTTATAAGTATTGGAAAGCACAGCTTACTATCGCCTCTGACGCTAGAAGAGCACTGACCGCGTACTCCAACTTCAAACTTCCACTGCGCGCAGCAGGTACAGGGATTATCCTTCATACTTTCACAACATATGTGCGAAACATTCCTCTTTCAAGTGGAATGGTCGGAAACCCTCAAAATAAATTTTAATTTTTTGAGGTTTTGGCCACGTTTTCACCATCTGGTCACACCGTGCGTCACCACGGCGTAGGTGGCCACAGACCGGCATCACGTTTTATAGAGTGCCAGACGAAGATCCAAAGGAAGTGTAGGTTCTTTTAAAGGGGGTTTTAGGAGACGGACCCTTAGTTGGAGTTTTGATCGGATACGCCTGACGTGTAAGTGCCAGCGTAATCTCCGATCGAAAGTGACGCCTAGGCAAGTTGCCTTTGGCACCCACTTAAGTTTTGTGTTCCTAGGTGATTTGTTTTAGGGGTGTAAACAGCTTTGTGTGCTTGTGTTTGCGGCGAGAGTAGCAGATTGCCTGAGATTTTTCCGCTGAGAAGGTCAGGTGGTTTTCTTCTGCCCACTTCAGCGTCAGGTTCATCTGTTTTTGTAGTGTTTTCAGTTTGTGGTCTAGGTTTATTCCTCATGCTAGGATTGCTATGTCGTCTGCATAGATGAATAGCCGTATTCGCGGTATGTGTGGTATGTCATTGACATATAGCGAGAATAGTAGCGGAGAGAGCACGGAGCCTTGAGGGACCCCGGCGAAAATCCCGCGTTTTGAGGATCTTGCTTTCCCAACTTTGACCACGAACGAGCGGTTTGCGAGGAAAGATGCAATCATATCCATTACATCTTGTAGGAGGCAGCGCCTAAGTTTCATGATGTTTTTTTAGGTACTTTGTCGAAGGCTTGTACCATATTGAGGTAGATGACAGGTACATCCTGTGTGAGTATGAGATCAGCGGAGATCTGCTGAGCCATACATAGAGCCTGTAGTGAGGCGGAGTGACCCCTGTCGGAAGGCAAATTGTTCGTCTCGAATGAGGTTTTCCGAGATGGCAAGTGGTTGGATTCGCGCGAGGATTAGCCTTTCAAAAAATTTTTCCATGATAGGGAGGAGGCTGATTGGCCTGTGACTCGTCGCGAGGGTCAGGTCTTTTCCGGGTTTCGGGAGCATGGAAATACTGGCATGTTTCCAGCTTTCCGGAAAGTACCTTAGGGTGATGCAGCTATTATAGAGTTGTGTAAGTTTTGAACTGATGACCGGCAGAGCCTCCTTGAGGATTGGAGGTCCTATATGGTCAGGGCCCGGTGCCTTTCGGCTGCGCATGCCTGTGACTGTCTTTGTGATTTCATCAACAGTGCTGTGAGTGAGAGCGAGGTTACTGTCCTCTGTATTTTCCTCGTCTTCTGACTGCGGAGTGTTGTTAGTGAACCTTTCTTCAAGCATGTCGGCAAAGAATTCCGCTTTAGCTTGGTCTGGGAAAAGGTATGTTGGTTTGCCTTCCGCATTGTCGGGTCTGAGAATGGCAGTATTTGTGTTTGGTACTGACCAAAGAGCCTTCTGGAGTTTCAAAAGGCTATTTCGAGAGTGATCGGTGCCGATCTCTCTCATAAGCTTTTCCCACTCGGCTGCGTGGTGGTTTACGAGCGCCGCTTTTAGCAGGTTTTCGCACTCACGCAGTTTTGTTTTGAGTGCAGGGCATCTGAACTGTTGCCAGAGCCGTCTGGCTTGGCGTTTTTCGCGCAAGAGATCTTTTACGTCGGGCAGTAGGGTGTTTGCGCCTTCCTCGGACGGCCGCCAGAACACCGGCGTCGCCTTTCGGTGGGCCGACTGTAGTAGTTTTGTGAGTGTTTGTATTTGCTCGTCTATAGACTCTTTTGAATCTAAGACAGTCTGTGTGTTACCATGAGATGTGGCGAGGAGTGAGCGGAACTCGTTCCAGTCAGTGGGTTGCGGCATCCATTGTCTGGGACAGGTGAAGGAGCGTATGCTGCCCACAGCAAAGGTAATGGGAATGTGGTCTGATAATGAGAAAGGGATGGGTTTTGGAGCGGTGACACGGATGTTTCCGGACGTGAGTGCCACATCGAGGATCTCCGGTCTGTCAGTTGGGTTGATTGGGAAGCGACTGGGGGTGAAAGGCGGAACGAGGTTCACTGTGTTGTGAGATAACAGGAAGCTTACAAGTAGGTTACCGTTCCTGTTTGTAGTGTTGCATCCCCATTCCTCGCACTTGGCGTTTAGGTCGCCTGCCAGGACCGTGCGAGGGGCTATAGAGAGCACTGAATCGAAATCTGCGACGAAACATGACGGAAAGAAATATATAAATATATACAGTAATGGAGATTAAGAAGATCCAGATTAAGAAGAAAAAACTTGGAGCCATTTTTGAAAAATTCGCGTTTGAGCGTTTCTAAAATGCGGCATTTTGAGGTTATTTTAACAGAAAACTGTTGAGTTTTCGAGAAAGTGTATTTGACATTATTTAAAGCACTCATAAAAAGTACTCATAAATATAATAATGTAAAGAAATTGGCACTAATGTAAATATTACGGACGTGAGAGACAAGTAAAAAATTAAATTTGTGTAATTTTTGAAAAAAACAAAAGAATGGAGCAAAATGGCGTCTATGTCATCGTATTGGGTTACTACTCGAGCAACGTTTTTTGAACGATGGCGTTGCTTCTCTCTCCCTTAAGCAATAAACAGTTGAAGGCAAAGGCTCGCAGCGAGCACTGATGACATTGCATGCATTAAAACTTGGTTGGCGCGAAACAGAAGCTAGTCAAAGCTATTTGCTTTCATAGTAGAGAACTTCTGTTTAGCTGAACAGCTTTATTTCCATTATCTGAAGAAATGACCAGAGACAGGTCCAGGTCCTTCAAGGGAGGCACCTAAAACTCCTATCTACTGTTTCTGCTGTTGCCTACCCAGAGCGATGACCTGACCGCACACGTAGCAGGTTTGACTGATTTTCCAGTTGTTGGCATTTCTGTAAATACTCTAGTGGCCGACTTTGTAACTAATACTCCCATTCCGCCCGCATTTCTTCAATTCAAAGTTCAAGAAAAGTTGCGTGTAGTACATTTGGCATTATCCCTATCAAAAAATTAAAGAAAAAAATTGGAGCTGCTTTTAGAAAATCTTGTTCGCTTTTTTGTTGTTTTTTTTTCTTTCTTAAAAATTACGAATTTTACCCCCACTATTGCACGAAAACTATATTTTTTTAAAAAATCCTCAAGACCTTAATGAAAGAACTATTTATGAACAATACATTTCATTTAAAGGGGAAAATCTCCATCTTAACTTTTATAGTTGTAGGAAGACACTGAAAAAAATTCTAACTTTTGTAATTTTCGGAAATTCAGAGTTAACAGTGAAAATCGGACCTATGCCTTTTTATGTGTATTTTACTCTAGTCTTTTAAGAAATTTAAAGAAAAACTTGGAGCCGTTTTTGAAAAATTTTGAAAATATTCGGGGGACTTCATGTAAAGTGCCTCCAAATTTTAAATAATGTTTGTCAAAATTTCAAAACATCAACTAGAACCATATCGACAAGGGATTATTTAATTTGGAAAAGATCGTACGGATGGTTTAGACGCTAATAATGTTCACAGACAGACGAACAGACCATCGGACAAACGGACATTTTGAGGGAAAAAACAACACTTTGTCGGTATCAGGGGAACCCAAAACGTGTATTTCTGTTGAAATATCGAAATCGATTTTCCGTAGCAATACATAACTTTCTCCATACAACGTATAATAATTGCGGCGGTGATGGTGTAACGGTTAGCGTCTCGGGCCCAAGTTTGCGGGTTCAAACCCGATCGAAGCCGTGGATGTTTAAGGGCGAAAAAATCCTTCGTACGCATTCCTTCGGAGGGGAAGTAAAGCCGACTGGCTCTACCACTCTCAAAAAACCTTCCACTGCGGATGCCCGAACCTGGTCTCTCCCTCCAAAGCTCCTAATATTTCCCCGTCTGCCTGCGCTCTTTGTCACAACATAGCTCTCTCTCCGTCTTTCACTCGTGGGTCGCGCGGTAATTAAACTCTGTGAGACTTGCGATAACCAACTGATGAGTGAGAAGGATCAGACGAAAGGCAGTTTACATGTTTCTACAGTAGGGGTCGTCCAAACAACCAACAGAAAATAAGCCGTGTCTTGAAGAAGAGTTTCGGTCTCCAGTCCGTTTTACCATGGCTAGTGAGTAGCGACAGTGTGTTTTACACAGTAGCTGCTGTTATTGCCAAATTTTGTTCGTGATTATGCATGTTATAATGGTATATTCTTCATTATCCACTAGTGTGTCGGGGAGGCCCATGAGAAGACAAGCGCGTGAAATCGTTTATCGAGTGGTTCAGTACTTCCGCCAGCTCAAAATTAATTTGCGCGATGGAAATGTAGTGCAGATGGCTAGTGATGCACAGGTATTTCGGAATCCAAGTGAAGACGCAATTAGGAAAAGGTATGAAAGTGTAGCGAAGAGTCAGCTCACATTTTCAACTCCCAAAGGAAAGAAAATAGAGAGAACAAAACTGATCGAAGTGGATTCATTCACAGATTCTGCTATTAGGCAGTAAATTCATAATTTTTGCAATGTAAAAAAAGAATGTCTTACTCTTGGAAAGCTATTAACAGCACTGAAAGAAGACGAAGTTATCGACTGTGGCAGAGAATTCCTCAGACTGCAATTACGGCAGCTTGGTTTCAAGTGGAAAAGATGTCAACCCAATAGAAAACTCTATATCGAACGCCCCGATATTGTGACATGGCGTATGCGTTACTTACAAGAAATCCGTAAGGACAGGGAAGAAGGGTTTTATACAGTGCATATCGACGAAACATACATCCAGGCATCACATAGTGGAACGTCGTGTTGGCAGTCTGAGGAAGAAACTGGCGTGACGACAAGATTAGGCAAAGGACAAAGATTAATCATTGTTCATGGGGAGGTGAAGACGGGTTTGTCGATGATGCCTTGTTATTCTTTTCGGAACAAAAAACAGGAGATTATCACATGTAAATTAACGCAGAAAGATTCACCAAGTGGCTGAAAGAGTTCCTGATGAAGTTGCCTCGAGCCTCGGTTGTAGTAATCGACAATGCAAAGTACCATTGTAACGAAATTGACAGAAAACCGAACTCTGCTTTTTTGAAAAAATATATAGTAGAATGGCTAAATAATCACGGAGTTGCTTTTGATACATTACTCACAAAAGCCCAGTTATTACAAATAATTCAAAGTATACCCCCTGAAAACCGATACGTCGTTGATCAAACAATCATTGAACATGGCCATATTCCTCTCCATCTTCCACCGTACCATCCAGATCTAAATCCATTTGGGGATTTATAAAAGGGCGCGTGGCAACAGAAACAATTGGTGCATCCTTAAAAGAAAAGGCAACGTTTTGCAGAGAAACGTTTGCACAATACAGTGCTGAACAATGGAAGAAATGCAACGAGCATGTGCAGGAAATAGAGGCGACATAATAATTCAATGTGATGGACCAACACATTGATGAATTCATTTCTTAGGACTCTCCCGACAGTGCGAGTTTTTCTTCTTCTTCTGAGGGTGAGGGCAGTGATGACGAGTGACGGTCAGTGCGATCGCTGCGTGTCGGAGTCGCCTCTCCTTGTCGCCTACGCGCTTCCTTATCGCCGAGAGGGGAAATCTCAGCTGCTGCAGGGTGGGGGGCAGCCTCCGAGACTTCTCCGAAGGTACGTCCGCCTTTTTTTTTTTTTTTTTTTTTTTGCGAGCGGTTCAGCTATAGTACATTTACTGTATGTAAAAGATCCTCAAGCATAAATAAAGCCTCTGAACTAAATTCAAATTGCCTGTTTCGTCGCACAAGTAATACCTTCTTTCTCCCCTAGTAGGTGAAAGGAGCGTAACGAAATTTGCGTGGTCGGACGGAAGAGCAGCCCTCATGGCCTCAGTCTCACCACGCATTCATTCATTTTTTATATTACTCCCGTATATACGTATGTATACGAGAAAGTAAAATGTGCATCACATATTACGTACCTACAACTACATATAAACAACGAATGAATAAAACTAAATCGGGGAAGTAAACGTTAAATTAGCTGAATTATGGAACAACATAAAATATTTAACGTGAATAAATTAAATGTTTTATGTGTACACATTTGGTTTCAGGATTACCAATGTATAAAATGTAAATGTCAGTTGTGTTTACCAGTTCTAAAAAGTACGCTATAGAAAAACTGTGTCAGAAGTGATTACTTTTTCCCTAATATGGGCCTACATGTATTCTCTCTCATACCTGTCTTTACTGTTCGTGGGAAGTAATGTTTTTATGATTTTGTCAGCTTTTAATATTTTATCCGCAATATGTTCAGTAACGTCCACTTGCAAATATTTTGTGAAAACAAAAACAATGCAAGGCCCACCAAAATGGACCTTTTTCAGAAGCAATACTACGTCATGAAATGCATGTCTCGAGTGAAAAAGATGTACTTGAATTTCTTAAAATTTGAATTATTCTTAAAATGGAAACGAAAAAATATTGAACATAATGTGTATAAAGGGGTATATTTGCACTCATGGCATACAAGAAAACTATCGTCGCTCGTTTTCTTGAACTACCGTTCATGCAATTATGCTCATCTTTATACACACGTTTCGTTATTTACTATATTTTAGAGAGAAAAAGAACATATCATTACAAGAAAGCGTACCTAATCGAAATGAAAAATAATTTAAACCATTATAGGCAGAGGAAAACCTCCAACGAAGTATGCTCTCGACGTACTAAAAGAAAATCCACACGTATACTGTATTTTCTCCATTAGTAGGGAACCGATTTCCATGTAAATACATGTTTTGATAGGAACAAGGTACCTGCTTTCAATTTGTTTTCTAGACATTCTGAATGAATTGAAACCATTTTTATTTTACATACTTTTACATATTTTAGTATAAGTTAATATTTTCACATATTTTACCTTTTACCACTATTTTTGACATATTTCGTTACAATCGAATATTACTTGTAAAAAAATCAAATAAGAATTTCCCAGTAATAGTCCGGGAATCTATTTCTCTGATAAACTTAGCAATGTAACACTGCACGTTTATGTCCTGACCTTCGCTCCGACTGACCCTCTGCCTTTGCTTCTCAGAAACCGCGTAGGATGAGAGGATGGTCAAGAAGCAGAAGCGTAAGCAATCACATGCTTTCTCGTGTTACATTCAACCCACGAAACACAATATTAATCGGACAAACATTGTTTAAAATGTCAGTCTTATCGCGCATCCTGCGCTCCATCTAGATACCTCTCTGCCTCAGAAATGCGAAAATCGGAACCTATCAGTTGGTCACGTATGCACCGGCTCTTCGTAAAACTACAGACTGTACTTTTAAGTATTTTACGTTTCATATAACAATCATATTGAGTGGTGTAGACTGGGACGAGACAATACCAAAAATCGAAGCGACATTCAAAGAGTTAAAGGCTAGATACATCGGCGAGTTTCCTAACGGAACCTTCAGAAGTGAGTCGAGTATATTGTACTGCGCATGCTGTGAGAAAAAGGTTTCAACCTCCCAACAGTTTCAAGTCACGCAGCACATCGCTACAGCAAAACACAGAGAAAACAAAGATAGAAAATTGAAGCTTCAGCAAACATTCCTAACATCTTCACCTGATATTCAATCAAGTAAGTCAGTCTTCTTTACCGATTTGTGCCGTGCATTGGTTAGAGCCGATATTCCCATTTACAAAGTCAGCGACCCTGAGTACAAGAGCCTTTTAGAAAAATACACTGACAAACAAATTCCGGATGAAAGCACACTCAGAAAAAATTACATAAAAACTATTTATTTGGAAACTCTGACTAAAATTCGAGAGAAAATAAAAACTAGTAAGGTCTGGGTTTCAATTGATGAAACTACTGACGTTGAAGGAAGATATATAGCAAATATTACTGTAGGAAATATGTGCCCTGAGTCTCCTTCGTCACCATTTCTATTAAATTGTGAAGTTTTTGAAAAATGCAACCACGCTACAATTGCCAGATTTTTCAATGACTCGATGAGTCTGCTGTGGCCTAGTGGTATTAGCATTAAGTGTTATACCCATAGACATATAGTATATGTCTATGGTTATACCCAAAGATGAGTCATCTTACGTGCGTAGTACATGCTCTTCATCGACTGGCAGAAACTGTTCGATATCAATTTCCTGGTGTCGATACTTTGATATGGACTGTTAAAAAAGTATTTTTTAACAGAAAAGAAAAATAAAAAATAAAAATACACACACATATGACATATTTTGATTTTTTTTTATTACAATAAAATCCGTTCTCTATTCATTAGTTTGCGGCATACCAGCATCTGTCACTTGCCACCCAGAGACGACGGTGCTGCCCTCCGAACTTCTAAAAGTCACGTTTCTGGACATATCTCAGCGCAACAGTACACTCTCCCTCCCCCTTTCATCACGGTGTAAGGGAGCAATGCGTCTTCCACCGCGCCTTGCATCATGCTTAAAAGTCTCCGAGAGTTCGCGGGATCGCGCGGGATTCAGCTGATCGACTTCAAATGCCCTCTGCGCGTGAGCGTCCTGGGCAGACATGCAAATAGGATTTTTCTTCGGTATTTTATGTGTTCTCATAAGCCAGATAGCTTCGAAACATCCCCAAAATGTTTTATTTATCGTTGTTGATGATTTACGCCCCGCGCTAGGATGTTACGGCGTAAAAAGTGCGCACACACCGAACATAGATGCTCTGGCAGAGCGTAGCATTGTGTTTAGAAATGCTTATGCCCAGGTATAAAACGTATGCATGAGACCGGGTATAATGGATTTGTGTTATATTTTTGTGTTTAATAAGTGTACCAATTTTTAGCAAGCCCTTTGCGCTCCTAGCAGAAACTCATTTTTGACCAGTAGACGCCCAGATACGCTGCATTTATACGACTTTTACAATTATTGGCGTGACTTTACAGGAAATTTTACAACTCTACCTGAATATTTCAAAGAACATGGTTATTACACGAGTTCATTTGGTAAAGTATTTCACCCAGGTACTGACTTCCTTATAATTTAGAATTTCAGTAAGGTAGATACGTAAACTGCGTTTGATATTAATTGTTTTTCACTTAATAAATAGGTATTTCATCCAATTGGAGTGATGATCAACCATACAGTTGGTCTGTGGAACCATTTCATCCACCTTCACAAAAATACATGAATGCTGCAGTGTGTCGAGGACTAGATGGAAAATTACATCGAAACATTGTTTGTCCGGTGGAGGTGGAGTTCCAACCTGGAGGAACTCTTCCTGACATTGAGACCCTCACAGCTGCTGTTACTTTCTTACAAGATGTGAGAAATTCTTCCAAAAGACCATTTTTTCTTGCTGTTGGGTTCCACAAGCCTCATGTACCATTGAAATTCCCAAAACAATATATTAGTGAGTAAAAGAGCAATATGCCGTATTAAAGTACAAAAAGTTTAAATTGGAAACCAGGAAAACTGAACCATGTTGATGTCTTTCAGACCTTCATCCATTGGAATCTGTGGAACTTCCAAAAGCTCGATCATATCCATCTCTCTTACCAACTGTTGCTTGGAATCCATGGACAGACGTGCGCAAAAGAGAGGATGTAGCTGCACTTAATATATCATTTCCATTTGGCCCAATGCCAGGTAGAATAGTTTTGTGTGAGACATAAAATAATTATTATCAAATTTTTTCTGTTTTACATTTATTAATATCTAATACTAATTACAACAATAAAATTAATATAAATTTAGAAATGTAGTTCAAGAAAAATATTTTGTGTTGCAATTCTAGATTCTTTTGCTAAAAAAATCAAACAAAGTTATTTTGCTGCTGTGAGTTATGTTGATGACTTAATAGGTCGTCTTTTGAAAGCTGTGAGAGTAAATGGATACTTCGATAATACCATTATAGTCTTAATAGGAGATCATGGTAAGTATAGAATTTATGTATGATGTGGGTTAAATGATGGAAACAAATGTGTCCTATTTAAGGCATTTCTTTCAGGTTGGTCAATGGCAGAACATGGAGAGTGGTCCAAATTTAGCAATTTTGAAATTGCTTTAAGAGTTCCTCTCCTTTTGTATGTACCAGGACAGACCGATTTTAAAACCAACCATTTATATAAGTATACGCATGTTCTTACAGAGTTAGTGGACATATTTCCTACATTAGTAGAACTAACTAATTTATCTCATTCATTGCCTCTATGTCCTGAGAACTCAATGAAAATTAAATTGTGCACAGAAGGAATTAGTCTTCTTCCTGTAATACAAAACATGCAAAAAAAGGTAAAAGTAATTTTTGTTGTGTTGTTAACGAGTTTTGCCAGCCATTCATGAACGCAACACTAAAGCTTCTGCTTTTTTTTTTTTCTCAGACAAATTTTAATGCAACAATGAATATGGATTGGAAAAGGGCAGCCTTCAGTCAGTATCCTCGACCTGGTATTTTTCCAACGATGCAACCAAACAGTGACAAACCACACTTAAAAGATATTAAGATTATGGGTTATTCTTTACGGACCTTGCAATATCGGTATACTGAATGGGTATTATTTGATAACCATAATTTTACTCCTCGTTGGGCAAACAAGATTGGTGCAGAGTTGTATGACCATAAACTGGATCCACATGAAAACTTTAACATGGTTGATAATAAAGAAATGATAAATATAGTGCAACTGCTTAGTGCTCAGTTACAGCTGGATGGAGGTATAGTTTACCAAAGCATTTTATAAAAAATATTTACAATTGAACATTTATCATAGCATGAACTACTAATCTTAATGTGTTATAAAAGGTCAATATAATTGTAAAGTTTCCTTTGGGTAAAGAAATTAGTGTATCCTGTTGGTCTATTATGTGATCCAACATAATTATTGTTCAGTCAGTGATGAAATGAATGATGATTCCTGTCATAATTTTAAATTTGTATTAATAGACATTTTGATCTTTAAGTGTGAGATCCTCTTCAGTATGTGACAAATTTGTAACTATTTGAAGTTAACACTTTACATACAACTTTGTCCAGATGAAAATCAGGAAACATCAGGCATGTTAAAGATAATACGTATTAAAACAAATAGTATCAAAATGTTTTTAAATGGTTATATTCAGAGGATCTCACACTTAGAGATCAAACATCTATTAATAACAATTTTCAGTTATGACTGGAATCATCAGTTATTTCATAATTGATTGATAATTAATATTAATCCAGTGATCACTAGTGACATTTTAATGTTTGTTCCTTTAACTTCTCTAACCATATATGCCTTGCCCATGGTATAAGAAAATACTGTCTTCCATCATGGTACTGCCTCCACCATGTTCAGTGTTGATAGCGGAATTGTTTAACTGTGCTCCGTGGAGTCACTCGTGGTTGAACTTGTGGGGTCACCCTCTTTCCACCACAGAGTCACTGAGATAAAGCAACTCGAGATATCGTGGGTTCTTGGACAAGTTACCATCTGGGAACATTGGGGATCTAACAGCGTCGAGTCCCTAGCCGAATGGATAAATAGGACATTTTTGCAAGCCATAGCGGACAGCACTATCGATCAGTTCTGCACATGCACAGTTCCGGTTTCGTATCGCTTTTCATAACTGCCTTCACAACCCCCATGTTGAGATAAGTAAAAAAAACATTAGACATTTCATTTTGCGATCTTCAAATTTATATTATAAAAGATTTACTTTTTGCTGTATTTTGAGAAATTTAATAATAATTAATAAATTTGTGAACATTTGTTCCATGTTATAAAAAGGGTGAGATAATGTTCAGTGCTACGATGACTATCCCGTATCCATAAATCGTCTTTCAATTAAATTTTTTTTTTAATAATTTCTTAATTAAAAAAATTTCCAATTTATTAAATTTTAATTTAAAAAAAAAAAAAGAGGAAAACCTTAATTATATCAAATATATATTGTGAGCAATACAGGTTATTAAAAAGTAAATTGTTTAATACAAGCATACCGCTTTTATTAAAATTTATATTATTTTAACAAAGAGAATTTAAATTAATTTATTTATAAAACTGCCATTTTATATGTTTATAAAATATTTGCTCCCTCAATTTAAGTTCTGAAATCCCGACACTGAGGTGGGTTATCTTAGGTGCACGTTCGACGCCAATGCGTGGTTTTCGCGCGTCATAGCGTGCACAGAAGCATGATTAAACACAAGGGAACTGCGCGTGAATGTGATCGATAGCGTTGACGATTGCTGACTGTGACGCCTCACCGCATGGGGGAAGAGATGGGTGAGCTACTGCGGATCGTACCAGACTTCAGCCAATGAACTTAAGGCACCAGTTTGTATCACAATATTAGCGGGAATTTTAAATGCAGCCCGATATAAAACATCACATTATTACAAGTCATTGAAACAGAAACCTTTTTTAAAAATGAAGACAGAAAACAGAAGAAAACAGACAGAAGACAGAAAACAGAAGTACCTTTTTTAAAAATGTTGCATCATTTATTTCAGTTACACCTTCATGGTGTTCTTTTTGGTTGGTCATCTCGAAAATTGTCTTTTAGGCCGTTTTCACAATGTTTCTCAACACTTCTCGCGCTCCATGCAACAAGGCGGCCAATCTGGTCTATCTTTTCCAACGAAGTGGCAGTGAGCTCCTCCGGCCACGGCCACTTATATTATGGTAGCCAGGCTGACGTCTGGCCTTGGACCATCCTAAGTACAGTCGAGGCACATTTTTTTCTGATGGGTGAGGTGATCACAATTGCCGCGTGTTCTTCACCGCTACGAAATGTGCATCAAGTCCATAGCATCAAGTGCATAGTGAATGTGTCACCGTATGGTGTGCATTTATGGCGACGTTCAGCATTGGCTCATTCTCTTTTTGAAGAGGCTGGCGCGAAAGGACCAGGTGTGCAGTGTTGACTAGCCAGCGTTACTGCGATATGCGTCGGGAGCATGTCTTACCTGCCATATAGGAGAAAGACACATTGAACGCAACAGTTTACACGCAAGATGGTGCCCCACCGCACGTTGCTCGTCAAGTGCAACTGCTTCTCCGCAACACGCAGTAACGATCGCATTATCAGCAGATCGTTTCCAACTGCTTGAACGCCACTATCACCTGATCTCACTCCCTGTGATTTCTGGTTGTGAGGCTACCTGAAAGACGGTTTGCCAGGGAAACATTCACGCGTGTGCTGACCTGAAGCGCAGCATAGCAAGAGGGGTATCAAGCATACCTATGGAAATGCTTGGATCATCTATGCAGAATGCAATCCCGCGATTTCAGACTTTTATGCACTGATGGGCGCCAGATTGAACCTCTTTTGTAGCGGTAATGGTACCGGTATGTAATGGTCTGGCGCGGCACGTTAAACTGCGATTTATTTACTGCTATCTGTGACATCAGTTGATACGGTGTCATCCAATCGAGCTTACACGTCACTATGATGGCGTTCAACCTTCCGATTGGTTGACATCGTGACAGCTATACCTGTCACAGCAGTAAATAAATCGCAGTATGTTTTTCTATTGAATTGCGTATTCAATCCGTCATTCCCTTCATGTTCTTAACCCTTCAGTGGGCGCGTGGAGTACCGGTGTATTCCACATAATTTTAAATCTTAAGGCTAAATGTACCGACACTAGTTCAATTTGTCGCCACCACGTGGCTGCACCAAAATTAGCAAAATTTACGAGACTGATAACGTCTGAAGAAATGGTCCGATATTCAATCTCTAAACGGCATTGGACTCCTTTTTAAAATAGAATTTACGCTACGAAGCCGTTTTTCAAAAAATATTGCCAATTTTTTTAAATTTCTCATAGTTTCGGGAAGATTAAAAAAATGTGGGCTTATAGCGCGACAACGACGTGCTTCCTGAATCCAACACCGTGTCAATCATGCAAATTGGATGAATAGGAGCGGCGTAAAGTGAAATTTGAAAAACACCTCCTCCTCCCCCCTTTCCGCTACGCACCGGTGCGTCACCCGACCCTTTCGGGCCCTCCCACCAGGCAGCCGAACGACCAACACGGCGGCCTGCGGCGAAAGGAGGCCGAACTTTTAGAGAGGCAAGCCAGGCAGTCGGTTTATGCTTTCGTCCCTTTCAATCTCAATATATTTTTCTTCACATATCAAACCAGTGATGCTGTAACAACCAAAAGGTCTCGTATCATCTGTAATAGTCGTATTTTAGCTATATATCTATAATAGTCGTAGCTATATATCTCGTTCACATATTTCCGTCTTCCTTCGAATACCACCAAAACATTTGAGGCATTACTCAAAATATCGATTCCGATTTGGAAACTGATTTCAAAAAGAAAATTGAACTAATTGTGTAACTAATATTCTAATAAACTAATAATATCACCAATATTCCATGTTCTAACATCTTATTTTACATACATTTTACTTCTAAGATCTTCCGTTATCATTCCACTACCAGAAAGAATGAGACGACATTACGCACGAGCTCTTTTATCCTGCGACTCGATTTTTGATCTCAAAACGTCGTTTGTCTCCTTGATAGATTTCATCTGATGAATATGTTTTCCCAGGTAAAATCGCCGAAGCTAATTTTAAAACTGTTTTCGGACAAATTCGAAAAAATGGTAAAATAGCACGCTGGCGAGATGTCTCGAGAATCCAACGCCGTATCATACACTGAAATAGGATAAATATAATTCTATAGACAAATGTAGAAAACAGAAAATCTTCAGTAATGTCAAAAATCCTCTTTCGCGGCACTGCCCGACGATCTCATGGCTAGAGTCCGGATTCCAATGTAATTACATATGTTTCTATGTACTGATCTGAAATTTGTGATCTGGGCGAAGTCGGAAATATGTGAACGAGATATTACGACTATTACTACAAAATACGACTATTACAGATGATACTAGACCGTTTGGTTGTGTTACAACATCACTAGTTTGATATGTGGAGAAAAATATATTGAGATTGAAAGGGGCGAAAGCATAAACCGACTGCCTGACTTGCCTGCCTAAAAGTTCGGTCTCCTTTCGCGCCGCAGGCCGCCGGGTTTGGCCGTTCGGCTGCCTGGTGGGAGGGCCCGCAAGGGTCGGGTGACGCACCGGTGTGGAACGGGAAGGGGGTGGGGAAGGTGTTTTTCAAATTTCACTTTACGCCGCTCCTATTCATCCGATTTGCATGATTGACACGGCGTTGGATTCAGGAAGCACGTCGTCATCACGCTATAAGACCACATTTTTTTAATCTTCCCGGAACTATTAGAAATTTAAAAATAATGTTTGAAATTTTTTTTGAAAAAACGGCTTCGTAGCGTAAATTCTATTTTAAGAAGGAGTCCAATGCCGTTTACAGATCGAAAATCGGACCATTTCTTCAGACGTTATCGGTCTAGTAAATTCTCTGTGATAGTGCTGCGATCTATTGATTTTTCCTATAAGTATTTTTCGGTACATTTAGCCTTAATTTTTTGTATAAGCTAATTCTTGGAGATGTTCTCGGTAGCTGACTTCGCAATTCTCACGAACCGCATGCCGGAAATTGATGTCATCAAAGCCGCTTATCTCTCGCAATAACAGATTTGTTTTGAATGGAACACCGTCGTACTCCACGCCCCCACTGACATCCCTCAGTTACCTGTAGTGCCAGTAACATAAACATATCGGCAATAAATGCCTTTGGAGTATACAAAAGTAACTGGCAGAACATCAGTAGGCTTGCCTTCATTGAAGAAATTGCTCGGGGCTTCATCAGACCACAAATTATTACGAGTAACATACCTAAATGTATCAAAAGACATAACAAGTAGGGCGAAGCTGGTGTTAGGAGGAGATGAAGAGCAGAGTCATGAGGTAAGAAAGCTGCCAGGTGGCCATGGCCGCTGTGATGACTGCGGCAGTCGCAATAAATCTACCCGTAAATGGTGTGTAAAATGCAAAAAAAATGGACATGTAAAGATCATTGGAAAGATATTTGTTTTTCTTGTGAAACTTTTAACATTTAAGCCATTTGTAAAAATTTTGAAGTGATTTGTGACAAACATTTTTTTCTGGATTCTTTAAAATTGTTTTTATAACAATTGTCGGTTCTTGTCAGTTTATTAGTCTTAAAATGAAAAGCATAGTAAAATGTTATAAAAAGAATACTTTAAGAGTCAAAATTCTGTAGGTTTGTTGCCAAAAGCTCCTTATACCGAAGTACGGGTGTACGCCACGCGCCCAATAAAGGGTTAACAATGTTCACTACGTTTCCGGCACGTGCGATCCCGCACATGGTACGTACACTTGTTTTTTTATAGGTAGAATTTTTATATATAGGTAGTATTTCTCTCAATTATAATAATTCATATAATTTTCTTAAAAAAGCTGACTGTTCTTAAAATATTCGGAAAGGAGTCCTACTGGAATAACACTGGTCCGAAATTCGTTGTTGGCACTTTTCATATCCGATGAACGGTCGATCAAAATCTTTAATTTTTCATTTTATGATAAAGTAGCTCTTTTGCATGCGTCGTGATATTTACTTCAAACCAATTTCGAAACGAAAATATATACGTCTCTTCTGTCAGACATATATACTTGATATATGTCCGATAGAAGTTATTTTTTAAACCAAATTGTAAACGAGATGAGCAACCAAAACCTACACGAACCGAAAGAAAGCAAATATCATTGTAAATAACAAACTTGACAAGGAAAACCAAGGCCACTGCGTATAAACGTACTATTACTTTAGAAAATGCTTACGTACACACCAGACCTTGCCAATCAACGCTTCCCCGCCTAACATTGTGACAAGGTATGTCAAAATAAGTGACTTCGAGCTTCTGAGGGCAGCACCGTCGTCTCTGGTAAGTGTCAGATGCTGCGAGTTGGACCTGTGTCGCACAAGCCTTGCGTTATCGCGCGTCGTAGATTATCACTAGGGCCTGGGTTTTAATGAGAAGTCATAAAAACAACAAAAGAATACACCAAAATGGACTTAAACAGTGCAATTAGCACTATCGCCTTGAAAAGTTTGAAGAAAAAATTTGGAGCCATTTTTTACAAAATGGCATTTGAGCGTTTCTCAAAAAGCGGAAATTTGAGTTCATTTTCACAGAAAACTGTTGAGTTTTCCAGAAATTTTATATGACATTATTTAAAGAAATACCGTAATGTGAACATGGTTTTGGTAAATATTAACGACGTGAGATGCGAGTAAAAAAATACATTTTTGTGATTTTTGAAAAACAAAGAATATAGCACTAAGTCGTTTATGTCATCTTATAGAGTGCATTTAGCACGATGGATACCAAAAATTTGGAGCCTTTTTGAGAAAATCTTATTTTGGTCCTTTTTTAAAATTGCAAATATTGACGCAATATGTGCGAAAACTTCTAAAAATTTCAAAAAAATCTACGTGACCTTATAAAAAGAACTGATTAAGAGCAATAAATATCATTTGAAGGAAACATTTCTATCTTTACGTTTGTAGTTACAGGAAGACGCCGGAAATTATTCAAACTTTTTCAATTTTCGAAAATTCAGCGTTAATTGTGAAAATCGGACATATGACACTAGGTTTATTTTACTCTAATCTTTCTGTGATAAGCCAAGAACCCTGAGTTTACTTTAAGTGATAAAATCAGCATCCAGCGTTGAAATAGGGCATTGTTTTCAGTCTCGGAAGTCAAAAAATAGGAGTTGTTTGGACAACCGATCAACAAAGTTTAATATTCCATGCTTGATGTCATAACGCTGTGCAAATGGACACGTCCCCGAACACATTATGTGCAAGTGTGAAGAGGGCATTGGATGGCCATGGTTTTTAGAAAGACGCAAGGGATCATTCTCTAAAAGATTATTGTAGCAAACACACGTAAGCGGTTGGTGAGGTACGATCGGATTTTCAGGATAAGCTGGTATTATGTAAATGATAGTGAAACGGGAATTTCGGTTTCGTTTGAGGTTTGAGAGATTGGTCTTATGAAAATTGTGATATTAAATAGTAATTGGGAATTTTTATTAATGTAATACTTTGAAGTTTTAATTAAATAGACTCCATGTTTCAAGGAGATGCATATTAGGGTAGCTCCGTAGATGGAAGGATTTTTTTAATAAGTAGCTGAATATAGTCAATCGCGAGTAGGCGTTTCATACGAAACACAGAGGAAAAGTCGCGATCGTGTATTAATTTGTGAGAATATTAAGTCTACAAGCAAAAGGAAAGCTCAACAAAACGTCGCATAGTGAACCTACATTTACGTCCAGAAGCAAATCAAGGGGCCATTTCATAATCTTAGTTATTGCTGCTACAAGTGGTGGTAAGGAAATTAAATTATTTTATTTTGAAAAATTCATTACTTTAATATATATTGCATTAATGAAAGATCTTTAATTTTTTAAGAATGTATTGTCTTTAATCGGTTAAGACACTTACTTCTTTGAAGATAAATAATTGTCGACAGCAGCAATAAGAATTTTTCTTTCCTACAGGAAAATCTCAAATAGTCATACAATAATTTTAAAACTAATTAAGCGATCAGAATATAAGTCCTGACGCAACCAATTTTAATCTTCATTAAATAATCATACCATAAACTCCTACGCTACCAGCTGGCGCGGAATTAATAGTAACATCGGCTATCGCCACATTCTTACTCACTTAACTTACAATCTTAACCTGTTTAATTTTATCTTACATTTTCTTTCGTAAATTTAACATAGATCATGGGAGGCTAGGAATGCCTTCCCACACATTAAAATTTTAAGACAATTTCAAGATAAATTTTAAGAAAATTTCCGTTTATTCTAACTGAGAAACAAACTTTCTAACAGTTCTTGTTAATTTCACGGGTACCCACTCTCGTCAGGCGTATCTCGGCGCCGTGCGACTCAGGATTCCGCTATTATTTCAGGCGGCGTGCTCGCAGGGTCGGAGTCGTGGTCGTGGTCGTGGTCGATGGTCTCGCAGGTTCGCTCCGGGGCGAAAGACAGCAATCCGTCCAGCTCGTTCTGAAGCGACGGCGCCGGCGGTGGGCTCGTACGGATCACGGCGTTCCCCTGGCGCAGCTCTCCTCCTCACGGTGCCCCAATTCTCATACCACCTTCTCGGATGCGCACAGAGTCGAGTTCCACTCACGTTCGGATTGTCCGTGACAAATTATAACGTTGATCGACTTCTCCTTTCTCGAATTATTCACAGACGGCATTCCTTGGTGGCGTGCGGTTTGTACCGGCGATCTGGCCGTTTTTTAGTGTGCAGCACACGTTTCCGCAATTATTAACAAACCGAGCATCTTTCGACAACGAATTTTCTCTCCGCCCCGACTCGAGCCTACTGAATGTAATACTCACTGCTAGGGTCGGCCTTCGTGCGTCAATTACAGTTCAACTCGTCGTAACGTACAAACAACATTTGACTGCATAGCTCTCGGGAAGACTAGTTATCTTCCCGAAATTCAAACTTTCCTTGCCACTTACGAATTCTGTAGCACTGTCTGGCTAGACTTTCCTAATAGAAAATTCTTCTCGCATACTCATCTAGTGAAAAGAATTTGTCCTACTTCAACGACTTTTGAAAGAGAAGTATCTGTCTTACTTCCTCGACATTTGAAAGAGAAGTGTTCCTTTCGCGAACCTTCGAGATATCCGTTTTCAGTCACCTCGCTTGATTGATGCCGACCAATCGCAATTTAGGGACTTATCGGCCTTTGCCTAATTGGCTAACATCATACTGGTCACAGGTTTCAAAACAACCGTCGCTGCGCGTCATCCCCTGACGTCATCCGCGCGTGGTCTTCAAATGTCATGATGGCTACACATAGGGTGTAGCCATCTCTCGGTTGACATATGACGAAAATGGGCTACGTCCGTTTCGTCTCAATATATATATATATATATATATATATATATATATATATATATATATATATTGCAACGGAACACACGTCGTGGCCTTCCCTCCGACGCGTCGCGCATAATACAACTCTGTTGCGAAAAGGAGTCGTTAGCCCTAAGGATGTGCGAGATGCGAGATCCACTGCCGTCCCGACGTCAGACCTCTCGAGTTGTTTCGAATCGCTTGCCTGGATGAGGCTTATGTCTGAAAATGCACCTGGGTGGGGGATACGGGCAGGTTTATACTCAAAGCAAAACACTGGCTTACAAGGCTATATATTCTACACTCAAGGAATGGCTCTGGCATACAAGGCTATATATTCTACACTCAAGGAATGACAAAAACAAAAAAAAAACACACACACACAAATTCAACAACAATAACCCTTGACAAACAATCACGTACAGAACGCGACCTTCATGCTCGGAAATGAATATTCGGAGCAATTATTGCTACCTCTCTTCACAATAATTAGGTATTTCGAACGAATCATTTAATGAATTGTACTTTATACGCCATTTGGTGCAGGCGTGCCTTGGTCTTAAGGACCCAAAGAATACAAAGTTGAACCTTCCTACTTTGAATTGCTTTCATTTCTGACAAATGGTTATTAATCCATAATACACTTCAATCACTACTTCTTAAACAAAACTCGACACAGAGCAAAATTAATCAAACTATTTACAACACCCCTTTTTTAACACTTAATTAATTGGGTGACTTGTTTAAAGTGAATTAATCATTTCTGTTCTTAACATGGCTTTCATTCAGGAGTTCCACACATCAACGTTCACAAATGTGGCTTGAGATACCTAATGCTTGAAAGCCTTTAAGAAACAAACAGTGTGGTTTAGCATCGTTCAATTACATTTCTGACGTTTCTGCAACCGTCTGTCGCACGGGTACTCACGCTTCTCCAATGGGGTTTTACGTGAACTGGCCTAGTCGAGTGCTGCGAACGGCGCCTCGGCGTTCGGGGACGTGGCGATCGCGCTCTACGCGACCTCCGCGGCTCTCCCTGCTCTTGCCGCGACGGCTCGTGCGGCGGTGCGTCGGGGTGCCTCCCCCCCCTTCCTCCCCAACACAAATGCTTCTCTGGCGGTGGTTTCAGGAATGGTTATCGCCTTGGCTCCTTGCTTCGGTGATGTGACGTAGCGGCGATGCAGAAAATTGTTCGGCGTACGCCGGAAAAGAGTCCAATTCAGCCCTCACTGAATTCACATAATTCACTCTCACTGACATATGTTTCTTTTCCGTTGTGAGTTATCAGCAAAAAACGAGTACAATGTTCGTTCTCTTCTCGCATTCAGATTAAACAATCTCGCGTGAAGTTCACTGCTGGCGACTCGCGACCGGTTTCTCTTCACTAACTATCCCGTATAACGGTTTTTACGTGATTTGAGAGACGCGTTCCGCAGCTATCCGTCCTCCTCCGAGATTTTTCTGAGAACTCTTCAACTTTCAACGGAAAAAAATTTCTTGCTGTTGGCTTCCCTCGTTTTTCGGATACCGGCCAATCACAAGATCTCGTTCCCAAGCTTATCTTTCGAATTTCTTATTCGTGGACAAGCGTTTCGCTCGACGCGGCCGCGGCCGACGTCAGACAGTGACGTGGTTCTCGCGCCCCGTTCAAATTAGCGAACTGCTGAAGACGGTATTTTGGGATTTTTTTATATTGGTCCGGTCCGTTACCAGGGCGTATATTCGAGCTCGTCTCAATATATATATATATATATATATATATATATATATATATATATATATATATATATATATATATTAATGATCCCGCTATGCGCCGGAGAAAGAAACATTATAAAAAATTTAAGTAGTAATTAAAACAAGCAAACAAGTGAAGGTGGAAGGGGTAAGACGGAAATTTGGAAATATTATTCGTATTTCGGTGAAGACAAAATTTCGGTGAGGAACGAAAGTGTGGAACATTGAGAACAAATTTTAATAAACAATGTTGGACAGTGTTGGAGTGCAAAAATTGTAGGATATAATTATTTTTTAGCAAATTTCCAAATTAGTAATGGTGTGTTGTGGGAGGAGAACGCCGTTACGTTTACAACATGACGAGCGGCGAGAGACAGTATTTTGGAGAATAAAAGGAATCTGCGTGTAAATTAAGAAGATACGAAAAATATAAACATTTCGGAAATTGTGCAAATTTATGAAAACATTGGGTAGCTATGTGTAATCAATAGAAAGGAAATATAACTTAAAAAAGTAACTGTGCAAGGCAGGACCGTCGACTGTTTTGAAACAGGCGCTTCGAAAAGTCGATGAAGCAGACAGACGATGATTAGACGTCTCGAGATTCGGATGGAGACGCGATGTAAACAAGGTATAATTTTCTTTTAGACAAATGAAGACGCGTAGAAGGCGTAAGAATTTTTAATTGTACAGTTTTGTCGGAGGACAATAGTGCTAAGCTAATTGTAAAAGTGCAACGAATGGAATTGGACATGTCATCACGAAGAAAAATTGGTGCAAGCTGATGGTGCCGTGATACCGGACAGCAGCATCTGACTCCGAAAGGGAAGTGAAAAAACTTTTGACATTCTTAATGTCGTAGCAGGTTCAAGATCACTATATTTTTAAAGCAAAATTATAAGATTTCTTGTTTTAAAGTAATATTCCAAATAACTTCCATGAATTGACTATTATCAGTTTGCAACAATTAATAGTTATTTGAAAGGATCCAACCAATGAGTAATTAATTGCAGTAAATTTTGGAAAGTGCACTGAGTAATCATTATAGAAAAATAACTTAAAGATAAGTTAGGATAAGTTTTAGCAGTGTTGTTTAATTTTCAGAAGTATTATATTTTATTTGTGTTATTCTCTGGCTAAGGTAGCCATTTTAAAATTTCAATTACGAAAAAATAAATTCAGTTGTTATTAATCAGCTTTGAAAACAGAATTAAATTTTTCTGTTTAATTAATGATAACAGGTTCCCAACAAATTATGAGAATTAGTTTTCCTACAACAATAATAGTATTATTCACGGTTCCTGTACAGGCCGATTCTGCGCACCCACGGATAACAAATTTGTTGATGTGGTCACCTGGTGTTTATTAAGACGAGCTAGTAAAGAACAGGGTAATGGCGTCCAATGTTGGGGTGAAGTTAATGGATGGATATTGTAATGATTTGCGATCATTCCGGTAATTCAGTGTTCCCAAAAAATAAAGACTTCCCAATAAAATGTGAAAATTTATATTCAAAAAGACAGAAGACGGCAGCACCGCGCGCAGACATTGTTTTTAAATTAACCGAATGCGCGGAAAAGGGGGAAATTCAACATAAACATTCGATAAAGCATAATTTATAGAATCGTTAGAAAGAACAATCAGCAAAATCGGACCAGGGGTTCACTAGATTTCGAAATAATCGTAATCGTACATTTCACGTTCACAAGCATGTTCTCTGCCATTGTTGCTAGAAGATAGCTGAGGAAGAATATGGCTTTTAATAAATATTAAGAAAACGCCTGAAGGGGTCTGGCTGGAATTTTATAGAACAACGGGCGAAATTTATAAACAATTGCAAGACTAATCACGATTTTGAGAATCATCTAGAAAGCTAATTAAAATTAAATGTAGAAACTTATAATTAACATATACATAAAACAGACGCATCGTAGTGACGTCACGACGAAATATCGAACTAAAAATGGTTATATCTAATGAAGTAAGACAATGAAAAAAGAAATAGATTGTGCAGTAATCATCAGAGAAATTATAGACAGTATTGAGAACTGGTGAAAGGCGTAAGAAAGTTTAAACCAGGAAAATAAGAAATATTTTGTAATCTTGGTTGTGGCAACGGACGAGCGATCGGCGTCTGTTCAATGTAAATCTATTTAAGATATTGGACAACAATGCGGGAAGAAGACGATGAGAGGGTGTTGTGCGCTTGGGGAAGACGCTGGCTCCGCGTTAGCGTAAATGTAAAATTTTTAAAATTATTGTTCGGAAGTGTGATTTGAAAACATTTTTAGATATTTTCATGCGGACAAAAAGGTGGTAACACACGGGTGAATGGATTAGTAGTGGCGAATAATTTACAGGTAAAAGCGACGCGAACATTAATTTTACGCGGTTGCACTTTTGAACAATGGTCGCGGACATTTTGTGTTGCAGTGTTTACAACACGAAGTTTAGCGTGCTCCGGACAGTAAAAGGAAATACAGAGTATTTTCATTTTAGTTCGCGTAACGAAAAAGTGTCTTTTCGCCGCGGGAACTTTAAATATTTTATTTTCATTCGTGAATGAACAGTGTTTCCTCGCCGCGGGAACTTTAAATGTAGTGGAAACTTTGCGTTTCATCGCAAAACGTTTCGTAGTGGTTTTTTAACTATGTGAGTTCGTGGTATATGTGGTCCTGGGAACTGGTGGAAGCTGAGACGGTACTATCGCGGTACACGGGGAGTGTTCGAATCGTCGGACGCATGATATGCGCCGCATTCATCCGGTAGCAGGGAAGTGATGCATGGATACTTTTTATTTGGCAACTTCAAAGGCATCTGTCGAAGACCAAGTTCTGTTAGTTCATTATAGAAGAAGAGGGTCAACAATCTCAAACGACAGAATGCACATTCGGTGTGGATGAATGTATTTCTCTATGTAACTTTCAGTGTGAATGGTAATTTTTTTGTGTGTTTTAATATTAAGTGTATGGTTTATTTGCTATGTTTTGTTTTGTATGCCTTCAGAGAGCACTATCATTGCATATATATTTGTCATTTTGAAACGTCACAGGAAAAGAAAGTCAACAGAACTAAAATAAATTCAGATGAACACATTCGGGTTCATCAGTAAACCATTAAAGAATGTGTTGTGATTCATGTAGTTAGACGCAGACCAGCACGCGCGCGCATAGGTACCTCGTTTGAAGCCCTGTACAGGGCAGTCACATATTCACGCTCAGAAAGAATTAGAAGTTATATAAGATAAGATTGCTAGCTAACGGGCGAGTGCAAGAGCTAAAGTAGGCTGAAAAGGAAGTGTGTGTATTGATGACAAGGCACCCATTTGTGTTTAAAGATAAATCGGAACATTAAGTAAGTGATTATTTGTCAGCTTAAATTAGGAGTGTGTATACGTATTAATCATAATAGAAGTATAGCCGTGTAGCAAGGCAGAGCAGGTGAATTTATTGCATTGGCAGCCCAACGCGCGGATAGAATAGGTAGCAACATTGGGCAAAATTGTTACAATATATTGTTTTGGTGTTTTGGGGAAGAGAATAATTGGACCATGACAATACACACACACACACACACACACACACACACACACACACACACACACACACACACACATATATATATATATATATATATATATATATATATATATATATATATATATAGTGACGTCACGGGATTATACAAACCCGTAACGCCACCATAAGCCACGAGAAAAGCCCAGAACACAGAGATATAGGGTACGCGGCGGAGCGATGGTCCGAGAAAGCGACATCTACCCGCAGGTTTTCGCACTCCGATGTCCGAAGTTACGGATAATATTTTTCTTGAGAGGGCGCGAAGAAGGAGAAAATCCACCCCTCCAGAAATTTCCCCAGGCGGAGTCACATAAATACCGCGACGCACTTCGGGAGAGCTCTCTTACGAACTTCGACAGCGACGGCGACTCAACCTAATTCTTTGGCGATAGTCATTGGTTAGTGCAGGAGTATATTTTTACTTGCTTAGTTAAAGCTGATTTGAGAAACGCGGTAATAAGTGTGATAGAATTCAGAAGTGAAGCGCGTGTACAGTGTTAGCACTAACATTACGCGAGAAAGCAAGCGATGTGATTGCTTGAATCTGAAATAGTTTCATAATTGAAATAAATTCGCGCAGAAGACTCTAAACGAAATGCAGCATTTAATTTTGTACGCCCGACCACGCACGCTCAAAGTGTGGTATGTCGGCCGAGTGCTAGAAGCATTCAATTCAATAACGTTAGTTATTCAAAGCTGGAAGCGCGAACGACGGGTACCGGCACGCAGAAGGACGACTCCAGTAAGATTCAAGCGTAGGTGAGAAGGACTTGGACCAAATACGTGGATGATACGAGCTAGAGATCGAGAGAAAGGTCTGGAATTTGGACGAGTGGCGGAATCCTGAGATCGAGAGAAAGAAGTGGTATAACCGTGGAACATCGAACCAGTCAAGTGACGTGGCGAGGACGGCGAGCGACCGAAAACCCCAAGGTTAACTGATGGCGATCGGGAAGGAGATGTCGAGATAAAGAACTGGCTACTTCTATGCGGCAGTTTGTTGGGAAATCGTGTAGCTTTAAAATACCAGGCGAAGCGTCCTAAAATAGGTGAAAGTCCAAATACTTATTGGGAGAAATATTCCGAACGTATGAGCGGCAGTTTAGATTTCATTCGCTGTACGCACTAGTAAATTCGTTTGAATGCCATACCTTGTACAACTTTTCTAGAGTGAATATGATATTTAATGTAGTGTAAAAGTGATCTTGTTTAAAGTCACTCTTTCATTTTATGCAGGGATAATTAGTTCTAAATTTTAAAGGGTACGTTTAGCATTGTAATAAATGTGCAGCTTAAGACTGACGCCTGTCAACAGTCTATGATAGAATAATTGTAGAGAATCACTTAAAGGGCCGTGCACGGAGAAAACTTAAGAATAACAAAAGTTAAATGAGGTACACGAAATAATTCAGAAAGAGGTAGAAGCAAAAGAATTGTGAATAGTACTTATTGAAGTATTCAGGCAGTCGAGGTTTTAGCCTGCCTTATGACTTTTCGTAACCATGTTTTGTATTTTTTAAAGTAGATAAGGAAATCTTGAGATACGTCATGACGTTTAGAAATGAAGTAGAGAGTACGTTTATTTTTACACGATGTTCTAATTCCTTTTGTGATCCAAGTATTACTTTTTCGTGAAATGTTTAATTTTTTTTTAATAGGAAAGCAAGAGGTGACGCCTATACATTTTTTTTGTGGTTGTGTTCTTTTTTTGTTGTTGTTTTCTGTTTTCTTTGCAGTGACCATCTACGCAAAGTGCATACGTTATTGTATATTAGTGCCACGCTTCACGAGCATTCATTGTTTCACGCTTTATCGCCACCGGCTATATATATATATATATATATATATATATATATATATATATATATATATATATATATATATATATTTATTGTAACCGTCACGTATCTACCTAACTATTTTGTAGTACGCCGAATTACAGAAGTAAATCTGTTATTTACTTGTTTTGTGACGTGTGATTACACCGTCACACAAACCTGGGAAGACCTCAAATTATGGATAATTCCCTATCGGTGGTGGGTTCGTCTTTGCTAACTAATATTCATTTAACAAACAAACACAATTTCATGGTTTTAAAGAACAAGTAACATATATTCTTTCCAATATGATTCTTCGTACACTCACGTTCACATATTCTCCTACGTGATTACTTTTCCTTTTGATTACACAATGGTAGCTAACTCCCTACCTAAACTGCAGTTTTCTGTAGAATAATAGTGACTCTGATCTACATTTACACGAAACAAACAGTAAATACATATGTACACTTCTCAAAACAAATTATCTCTTAATGAAACCCACAATTCACAATTTAAATAACCATCCTGTAAAAAAATACATACAAACAATATACCAAAATTCACTAATACCTTTTCAATCTTAAATAATACTACACTCAATATTTACACTTAATATTCAGCTTCTGCGTGACCTCGCAGTGCAAAATTCTGTTTTACAAAGTCTCTTGACTGTTCATGAAATAACGTTTTACCAGAAACAATTTAACAGCTTTCATTCATGTTCAAAACCTTTTTTACATAGACAATTCCTCTTAAATGATTTCAAATAACATCAAGTCAATTATGTATGAATTTAGATAAAGAATTATACACAAGGACGACTTTTATCAATAAACATAAAAATTATTTAGATCTGATTTCTCTTACGACTGCAAAAATAAATTTACTGGTTATCAAGACTAATATTTAGTAAAACTTGTCCGATCAATGTCTGTTACTGAGGGAAGCTCATATTACAACGTTTTAATTTGTGCAATCATAATTCTATCTTGAAAGTTTCCAAGCTGCAATTTAGTAATATTCTTTCTGCTTTTCTGTGACTCACGACCGGCGAATTCTCCAAGCTGGTCCCGCGCTGAGTAGACGGCTGTCGAGCGACGTTCACGCCCCAAGGTCGTCGTTGTCCTGCGACGGTTCGTGCGCTCCCTACCGCGATGTAATCGGAGTATTTCCGTACGCCTTCTCCTCGTTGTACAGCCCAGTTAAACCACAGCTTACACGAAGGTGATGGTCGCGTTAGAATGCGAGTCCAAAACTCCAAATTATAACTTTGTTTTAGTGAAAGTTGAGCCAGTTGTTGAATAAACTATGCTTTTCGGAATTATCAAAATTCTCCAATAGAATTTTCGAAATGAAATCCCATAAATAAAAATGAAATAGAATAAAAGTAGAATAAGTAACTGCTCAAAACTAAAACTGAAAAAGCTGTAACAAAGAAACAGAAACACGTCCTATGTTACAAAAATCTCTTCTATATTCCAGCAACGAGAATGTAGCAACGTGGTTTTATAAATTCATTTTAGTCCACTACCACTGTTATTCTTACATTCGTTGCATTACTTCTTTAATATTCCTATCGAATTTTACGTAATCTTGACATATCACAGTGATTAATCCCATGAAAAATACTTAGACAATTACCTTTTAATAAAGCTTCATTTCTGGTATTTTCCACGTGTCCCTCGTCGGTTGTGTGTTGGAATAGTACCCATCTAATCACTTCAGCGTCTCGATCCGGAAAGAAAGACAATCTCGTCCGAGTCAAGCCTCATGCCACATTCGCATTTCTACAAAAGTTCTGATTGGCTAGGGCGAAAGTACGTTCAGAAATTTGTTTCTAGGTAACGCCATCTCTTCGCTACTCTAGGAACTATTTGTAGGGCAAGATGTCGGGTAGTGTCACTTCAATATTTTTTTGTCATGAGTGTAGCCGATGACAAGCGGTTACATATATATATATATATATATATATATATATATATATATATATATATATATATATATACACACACACACACATATTGTGACGTCACGGGATTAGACAACCCCATAACGCCACCATCAGCTATGTAAAGAAGTCCACGAACAGAGAGGACTAGGGTACGCGGCGGAGCGATGGCTGGTAAACGCGCCATCTGCCTACAGCTTTTCGAACTACGACGCCCGAACTAGTGAGTAATGTTTTTTTCGGGAGGTCACGAAAGGAGGAGAAGATGCACCCCTCCAAAGTTCCCCAGGCGTGTGTACCATAAGTATCGCGGCGCGCCTCGGAGGAACTCTCTTTTACGGCAACAGCGACGGCGACCAGAAGAAACTCTCTTTGACTACAGCAGTGACGGCGAGTACTAATTGATAGCATAGGAGTTTATTTTAACTTGGTAGTTAAAAGTTAGCTTGGAAAGCGTATCTTAGAAAAGTGAAGTAATTAAGAAATAGAGTGCACAATCATTCGTCGCATTCACAATAATTGAGAGAGCAAGCGAAAATAACTGTTTTACGTCGAAATAACTTCAAAGTTGTAAAATTCGCGCAGAAGGACATTAATTAAATCCAGCATCTCACATTGCACGCTGAGACCACACACGCCTAAAGTGTGGTAGGTCGGCCGAGCATTTGAGCATAACTTCAGCAACATTAATAAGTTCGAGGCTGGAAGCGCGAACAAACGTGTACGAGGCGGTGGAAGGAGGACGACCCCAGGAAGAGCGAAGCGTAGGTGAGAAGGACTAGGTCTGGAGCGAGGATAGTACGGTTTCGGAACGAGAGAAGGGTGTGGAAATTGGAGGCTTGGCGGTGTTCGAGCGAAGGAAACTGCTATCGTCGCAGCACAGCACGCGAAGACGAAGCGGCAACGCGGGGCGAGCGGCAGAAAATCCCCAAGGTTACCTACAGGCGAGCGACGCGGAGCTGTTGAGGTAAAGGAGCTGGCAACGTTTATGCAGCAATCAGCTGGGGAAAGAGGATAGTGGTAAATACACGACAATCAGTGTTAAAAGTGGGTGAAACGTCTAGAATAGGTGGGAGAAGTATTTCGAACTGTGTGAGAGGCAGTTTACAGGTCATTTACTTGCACGTGTCATTAGATTCATTTAAAGAGGCCATACCTTGTACAATTTTACATAAATGATTCAGGATTTTCATATGTTGTACAGTTAATATTATCTGGAAAGATCAATTTGTTGTATTGTGTTCAAAGTAATTCCTTTTGTGACATGTAAAAGGGTGTGAATTAAGTAACGTGAATGCCACGTATTTTTTTATTCACTGTTATAGTGAGTGCGAAGCCCAAGGCTAGCACCTGTGAAAGGGTTTCTTTGAAACAAGTATCAAATTCATTTGAAAAAAAGCCGTGCACGGAAAACTACAGGCCAAAAGAGTAAATAATTCAGTAGTGGAAAAACTCAGAAAGGAGTGATCAAATCATAAATTGTAGTTCATGAAAGTGAGTTCAGGCAGTCGAGGTGACGCCTATATTTTTTGTTTTTTTGTTTTTTTGTCTTGTTTAATTTTTTCAGTGACCAGCTACTTAAAGTGTAATATCCTGTTATGAAATTGCGTCACTGTTCAGACCTTTCTCTTACCCGAAAGATCCTGCTTGCTGAGAATTTTAAGCTCGCTTCACGAGCATTCATGCTATCACAACCCACCACGTGTGGTAATGTAGGTAGGTGGGTGTGTTACAATCTTTATGGTGTGAGAAAGACACACCCAGACACAGAATTAGGTAAAACAGTAATATATTCTTCAAATATTGCACAAATCAACCCTTTTACACTGTCACAAAATAAGAGAACAAAAAAATACCCAATTGCTGACTGCGCGTTTGAACGCATGCAAACCACTGATGGTAAGGCATCTTAGAGAAATTTCCAAAAGAAATATTTGCTTATGGTTTTACTCTTCGTCTAGCTAGCGATAATTTTCCTTATAACACCCGTGCACGGAGTTCTTGCTTGGCCAATACTAGCGAATGAAATTTAATTAGTTTTTTTTACACTTCCTGAATTAATTTACCAGCAGACATTATTGCAGGTCTTACTGCTATTCACAATACGAAATTTCCTCGTCAATTACATACAAAATGAGGAAAACAAATTAATTATCTTTAATACAGCTTCGGAATGAAATGTACTACCGGCGTACGAGGTTATGAAATACTTCGCCGTTACTCAATTTTAGGCGAACATGCAGATTTTAGTATTCTGGTTTCTGGTGCCAACACTACCTTTCTAGTTCCTGTCTCCCACCTGAGTTTTATGCAAATTTGAAAATTCAGCCGTGCCGCCACTCGCGTTTCTGCAACATAGCCCGCTTCAATGCCGCTCCGAAGGTCACTCGGTCTCCTTTGCACCTGCCACCAGATCCAGGGACCAGTCTTCTCGCACCCACCACCAGATCCACGTACTAGTCTTCTTAACGTCCACCACCAGATCCACGTACTAGTCTTCTTAACGTCCAACACCAGATCCACGGTCCAGTCTTCTTAACGCCCACCAGATCCACGGTCCAGTATTCTTAACGCCCACCGCCAGATCCACGTCTCGTCTACCTTCGCCCGCCTTCTTGCGACACGAGTACGCGTATTGCCCAGTCTCTCCGCGTGTGCTAGTTAGCGGGTCGTCTCACTAATGCTTTACAAAAAAAATTCAGAGTTCTTAACGCAATCTCCTATAATTTTCTCCTTACACCACGTAGCCTCGCTACTCTATCATTTTTCACTTCGTAAGACCTCCAGATCTACCGCTTCTCTCCCTCAACGATTCCGCTACCATACTCGACTTCTCACCTCGGCATCTTACACAAGAAGGGGCCTTTTCCTCGCTGCTCCGCCGTTTAAATGTTACAGTGACGTCACGGTACAACCCTACTGCGCTGCCCATATTGCGGAAGTGCACCGCCGCCGCGCTTCAGGCCGCAACTAACAGGTAGCGCCTTTTCCGATCAGTAACCGACGTTCTGTTATACCTTCGCTCTCCACGTCTCCGCCGACGCTGCGTGGGTGTTGTGGGGTTTGTGGCGATGCCTCAAACGTCACAATATATATATATATATATATATATATATATATATATATATATATATATATATATTGTAACCGCTTGTCGTCGGCTACATTTATGACCAACAAAAAATAGAAGCGATAATACCCGACATCATGCCCTACACGTAGTTTCAATAGTGGCGAAGAGATGGCGTCAGCCAGAAAAATATTTCTGAACGCACTCAGACTATAGCCAATCAGAAACTTTTGTGGAAATACGGACGCGGCATGAACTTGTGTCGGAAGAGCTCGTTTTTCTTTCTTGTTCGAGTTGCCGAGGTGAACGGAAGGCTACAGGTACACCACGCAGTCGACGAGGGACACGCGGAAGATACCGGGATGTAAAAGCTTTAATAAAAGGTAAATGCCTGAACATTTTTCATGGAATTACTTACTGTGAAATGTCACGATTACATGAAAATTAAAATGAATATTAAACAAGAATGCAACGAATGAAAGAACGACAGTGGTAATAGATCGAAATGAATTTGTAAAACCACGTTGCTGCATTCTCTTTGCTAGAAAATGGAGGATTATTGTAACATAGGACATGTTTTTTTCTTTGTTACAGCTTTTATTTTATTTTATTTTATTTTTGGAATTTCGTTTTGGAAATTCTATTATAGAATTTTGAGAATTCTTAGAAGTATGGTTCATCCAACTAGCTTGACTTTTGCTATTACGAAGTCACAACTTGGAGTTTTGGACTCGCATTCTGATGCGACCATCGCCTCTGTGAAAGCTGTGGTAAAACTTCGCTGAACAACGAGGCGACGGCGCTCGGAAATATTCCGATTTCGACGCGACAGGCGGCGCACGGACCGTTGCAGAAGAACGACGACCTTGAGGCGTGAGCATCGCTCGACAGCCGTCTACACAGCGCGGGACCAGCTTGGGGAATTCGCCGGTCGTGAGTCACATAAAAACAGAGAGAACATTCATTAAATTTCAGTCTGGAAAACTTCTAAGATAGAATTATAATTGTACTAGCTAAAACGTTCAATGTGAGCTTCCCTCAATAACAGACGTTGATCGGGCAAGTTTCATTGAACATTGGTCTTGCTAGCCAGTAAATTCATTTCTTTTCTACAGTCGTAAGAGGAATCAGATCAGAGTAATCCTTGTGTTTAATGATAAAAGTTGTTCTTGTACATAATCATTTATCTAGATTCATACGTAATTGATTTAATGCTGTTTCAAACCATTTAAGAGAAATTGCCTGTGTGAAATTTTGAACAGGAGTGTACATATGTATGTGTTGCTTGTTTCGTGTAAACGGGGATCAAAGTTATTATCGCTTTAGTGAAAACTGCAGTTTAGGTAGGGAACTAGCTACCATAGTTTAACAAAAAAGTGAGAACACAGGAGGATATGTGAACTCCATTTTACAGAGAATTTCATTCGTTAGAATACATGTTATCTGTTATTTAAAACTACAAAATTGTGTTTGCTTGTTATTTGATCATTAGTTTAGCAAAGACGAACCCATCACCGATAGGAAATTTTATCCATTAATTGAGGTATTCCCAGGTTTGCGTGACGTGTAACCACACGTCACGAAATAAGTAAATGATAGATTTCCTTTAGTAATTCGTCGTACTACCAATCAGGAGGTAGGTACGTGACGGTTACAGTATATATATATATATATATATATATATATATATATATATATATATATATATATATATATATATATATATACACACCACACACACACGCGCGCGCGCACGCACACACACGCATGTGCCGAACGACGCATGTGCCGAATAGGGTTTTCTCTCAGAACGGCCAACAAAAAGTCTACACAAAGGAGTCATAAATGTACATTGCGAATTAACAGACCCAATATAAAATGAAAATAAACACCGTATATCTTAAATTGTGCATGCAATAGAATGTCCAGTACACATAACTTCTAAAGCTTCTGAAGGCAGCACCGTCCCTCTGGGCAAATGATACTGAATTCCGCGAGCTAATGGTTAAAATAAGATATGTCCATTTCCTTTTAGTTCTTCGAGATTACTCTTCATTGAAGGATTTTCCCGCCTATAAAGGTTTAAAAATTTTTTTGTTTTATATAGGTGCACATTCTCGAAGTGAGATGTTCTAATTTCTCTAAAATAAAGTATTTTCACGATAACCAAATTGTGTGTGATAGTGGACCAGAGCAAAACGTGGCAGGAGAGACATCGTAAGCTTTTTACTTTCTCGTATACGTACGTATATACGGAGTAATATACGTAGTATTGAGAAAATGTAATGCTGCGCGAAAAAAGGCGGATTTTCGCCAGAAAAAAATTCATTGCCGGGCCCTGATAACGAAAAAGAGATAAATCCGTTGTAATTAAGAAAAAATCCTCTAACACGTGGTGTAGCCAGAATCTTGTTTTGTGGGTCCTTGACCAAAAAAATTAAAAGCAAAGCGTGCGTGCGTGCGTCCGTCCGGTGTATATGAACAAACCTAGCAACTAAACCATGCGTAGGATTTTTTTCTAAATTGAAGAAGTCCCTGTCGTTTTTGCGTGAGCTGAAACTCCGCGATTTTGAAAAATATTAATTAACTTTTTTTGGGGGGGACTTTATATGAAGCCCTAGGAACATTTTCAAAATTTTCTCAAAAATGGCTCAAATTTTTTCTTTAAATTGCTTGTAAGAATAGAGTTAAATACGCTTGTAAGAATAGAGGTGGCAGAGGTCCGATTTTCAGGATTAACTCTGATTTTTTGGAAATTGTAAAAGTATAAATTTTGTACGGCAATTTCTTACAACTACAATATTGAATACAGTAACTTTTCCTTCAAATGGAATTTATTGTCCATAAATAGTTCTTTAATTAAGGTCATGTAATTGTTTAGTAAATTTTAGTAATTTCGTGTAATAGTGCGTTAAATATTTGCAATTTTTAAAAAATACAAAAACAAGACTTTCGAAAACGACTCCAATTTTTTTTTTAACGTTTTGGACGGTGAGGACATAAACGCCATATTACTCTATTCTTTTGTTTTTTCAAAAATTACGAAATTGTATTTATTTCACTTGTCTCTCATGTCGGTAATACTTACTTTAGAGGCGATTTCTTTACATTATTATATTTACGAGTACATGTCTTTAAATAATATCAAATAAAGTTTTCCAAAACTCAACAGTGTTCAGTTAAAATTAGCTCAAAATTTCACACTTTCAGAAACGTCAGGCGCCATTTTCTCAAAAATGCTGAATTTTTTTCTTCACAATTTTCCAAGTAATAATGTTTATTATACTGTTTAATGTGATGTTAATTTATTTTGGTGTGTCATTTTGTTTTTTCAAAAATTACACAATGATTTTTTTAAATATCTTCACGCCGTTATTTTGCACATTTCCATCAATTTGAATACATTATTACATTTGTGAGTAAAATTGTTTCAAATTACTTCTAATGAAGGTTTTCGAGAACAATAGATTCCTGTTAAAAGAGCTTCCAATTTCGCATTACAGTAATGCTTAATCGCCATTTTCTCAAAAACGGCTTCAAATTTTTCAATGAAAGTTTATATTTAGGACGGGGTTTTACTCTTTTTTAATATTCTTGAAGTAATATTTCGGATCTACTATTAAGAAAACGAAAAGTTGCGAAAATGTCAACAAAATAAGTTCTTTGGGCGACGATAGATGGCATCTGGAATGAGGATAGGGCAAGACCGTAAAGCCAGTCCACACCAAGGAAATTAGAAAACTTTACTACGAGAATGTCTGTGCCATTCTGTATCACCTCTAGTTTATATTCCCTACTCTTCCGATAAGTCAAGAAAGTAAAATTAGAACACCCTTGGAGCAAAGGGGACAAAAATGGATTTCTGCGAGAAAAGTTTGATGGTTCTTTCATCTCAATAGTGACCCCTTGCAGGTACCACCAATCATCGTAATTCCCAGTTCAAATGTCTTAACATCTAAACATTTTCCTTTCATTTTCGAACGTGTCACCTGCAAACGTACGTAGATTTTCCAATAATTTTAAACAATCCACTAAAAAGGACATAGCTGTCACAATAAATATGTTGTCAGTTTCATGCATTGCCTGAACCTGTTGAACAAACTCAGCACCGTAATATGCAGTGGTAGCTCGAGAAATTCTTAAGAGGAAAGAAGTCATGCAAATACTCTTGCATTAAATGAAACAAATTAGATTATATGCAGATTAAACGAAACGGAAGAGTGAAAGTGACGTATCGATTCGATTTGCCCTATCGGCAAATGCCCATGGGTTACCGCCAACCCATGGTGCTGCCACGTCTGTGAGATATTACGACGCGGCTCTTTCCATGTTCCGTCCCATGATTCATGCGCGTGTGGGCCCCCAACAAGCGCCGAGTGTTCATGTAACTCCAATACATGGTATTCTACAGGAGGATCTACTCCCCTCACGTCGTATAGCTGCATTAAAAACAACCTTTTTCTCTTCTTCCTACTGCAGCGCTGTGCTATACTAGCCATTAATACACGAGACTAGGAAACGCTGAGAACTCATCCTCAAAGCGATATCGAGTGTTCGCGTCGCCTAAAAAGTGTGCGCAGTTTAAAACCTCGATCGAAGACTAAAAATATACATGTTACATCGAAGAAAATATTGCATTCGGTAATGTCATTCAATAGAAGAAAATGTGTGAAGACATTCCTCTCTCCCCCACCCTCGAGAAATCGCCCTGATATCACGTACGGGTCACTCACATCTTGTGGATCTTCTAGGTTTATTTGTGTAAAAGCTAAACCCAAATATTACGTACCTCACTAAATTAACTGTTTACTTGTGCCACCAAGTCTATCAAGTCACATGACCCAATTGTATCGCAAGAAATATCATCAAACTTTGTAAGCAAATGATATTCAAAATACGTTTGATAAAAAAATTTTAACATGATAATCATTACGGTTAACATGTAATATTTTAAACGTGTGCCTTGAAAATTGAAATTCAACCACCAGATTCGGCACAAACTAATTTTTTAATACTAAAAAATGTAAGATTTACATTTTTAAATGATCATGTATTTATTATAATGAATACATTGAAAAATTAATGCTTGTTTAAATAATGTCAAATTCTGGTTAATTTGGTTTTGGAAGTTCCTCCACTCCGTGAAAAATTGTGAAAACTTTTGGGATTGAATTAATGAACATTCTGGATTTTCCCCCGAATAATTATTGTTTAATGTAGGTAATATTGATCTTAATGATAATAGTTAATACGTTTTTCTAAAATAAATATTTAAAAAGTCGACAGTTTATAAAAAAAATATTTGTATGGAGTCACTTCTGTGTACTGGAATAGCACAGGGGCCAGAAATTTGATGGCACTTTTCATATCTGATGAAAGGGCCCAATGTTTCATACGTATCATTTTATTATAGTGTCCCCCTAGCATAATCGCTTAAGTCATGATATTTACTTCGAACCATTTTCAAAATATAAAGGTAGTGACTTGACGTATGCCTGATGGAATAATGGTTCGTTAAATCAAATTTGTGAATGAGATGCGCAGCCAGAACCTAAACAAACCGAAAGAAAGCAAATATCATGGTAACTAACAAATATGATAAGAAACAAATATAATTGCATAATACAGCCAAAACTTACTAATTCTCTAGGAAACGCTTACGGGCACATAAAAGCTTGCCATCCAACACTTTTCCGCTAAACGTTGTGACATAATTCTGGATATCTCTATACCACCAAAAATTTACTGAACTCGTATACAATAACAAGCTAAATTCTTAACATTAAGTTGCAAATAGTGTCAGTCGAAGACAGATAATTGATAATTCCCCTCAGGCACCGCGTCACGTAATAATTAACAGACAGCAATAATTAATTAAAATTAATAATTAAATTATAAAAAAATAATAATTAATTAAAATATCGTTATTCTAGTTGTTTCTGTGAGAAATAATTGGGTGGCCAATCACTACACAAAATGTCACGTTTTTATGAAAAAATTAATTAATAATGTAATGTTCATTTTTCGATAAAAATTATAGTTGGGATAACTAAAAAGATCATTGGACTGCAGAAAGTTCGTAGCAGATTTTCAATTTTCTTTGTTTTCAAATGAGTTAATGCTGTCACAACTCTTTTTAAGTGGCCAATCACTGTGCCGCTTACCTACTTCACCAATCTTCCTATCGGATGTGTCAGCAGTTACTGTAACTAACTTTTTGCTTCGCGTGTATGTAGTACAAAGAAATGTACGTAATACTGCAGAAAATCGACTTCGATGTTTAAAAATTTTGGTTTCCTTTTTTAAAAAAAAGGCCTCAGTCCAAGCATTGCGATTTTGAAAAATATTCATTAATTTTTGGGAGTAGTTTACATGAAGCCCTTGGCACATTTTCAAAATTTTCTCAAAAAAGGCTCCAATTTTTTCTTCAAAGTTTTCGAACGGATAGTGCTAATTGCACTGTTGAAGATCATATAAAATTAATTTTCCTGTATTCTTTTGTTTGTACAAAAATTAAATAAATGTATTTTTTAAGTTTCTCACGCATTTAATAAGTACATTTCCAGAGATTTGTAAACATTTATGCATTTGTGAGTTGAAGTGCTTAAAAAAATTCCGAGCATTCGAAAACTTCTGTGAAAAAGAATTTCAAATTTTGCATTTGCAGTAACGCATAAACGCCATTTTCTCAAAAACAGCTCCAAAGTTTGCAACGAAAATGCCCTTATGGGAAGAGGTTTTACTCTTCTACAGTGCGACCATTTTATAAATGTGCCGGTCGCGCGGGGATTTGGCCTCGACGAACGCGGCTACGGATGCCGAAAAAATCGAGACGGCAGCCGGTAGAACTGCCGAAAGGGAAGGTGGTTTTTCGATACCGGAAAGTTTAAATTGTGCTCACGTTACAGTACATGCTGGAACAATTCATCGTTGGCTGTGATGCATTCTTGACATCTACACAAGTTCTGGTTCACTCGTAAAGAATGTTCTGTGATATTGCAGAGATCTGTTCCTGTATATTGTGCTGTCATTCTTCCGTGTGGGGATTTGTCGTATATATGCGATCTTTAGGGAATTCCCAAAGAAAGAAATCGCACGGAGGCAGACCAGGAAAGCGTGCAGGCCACAAACCACGTGTGATAATACCAGTGGCGAAGCTGAAGGGTAATCTGGGAGTCAGAAAATACCCAAATTATTTTTCAACAAATCTGTCATTTGTGTGCAATTTTTTCAATATTTTTTACTGAATCGTTAAAGAAATAAATGTTTCGTCTTTTTCCCGCTTAGCGCAGAATCAGCAGGGCCGCGCTCATTGAGCGGAGCCCCATGGATAGCACTCGCGACTGCCGCGCATGCGTACAAGAGGGCGCGCGCTATCTCCCCTCTCGCACTCACTGATCACTGAACCTAGGCTCCCAGCATGCAGACCACAGAGCACTCATTATTTGTCTATGGTGCAGACTTGTTCCCCGATGCACGTCCCGGTAAATTCACCTAATATTGTGGGAAAGTGGAGTGAATTGTTTGCGTGATTTTCGTTCGTGTTTCATCTTACTCGAAGACGCGGAGGCGATGAAGTTAGGCGATTTGTAGGGCGATATACTCTCTGGGCGAGACCTTGAGCAGCGTTCCCAGGGGAGTTCAGCGCACCATTCTCTGACAATTGGGGGCCCGTCAGAGGTGGTAAGCTGATCACCGCAGCCCACCGACACGAAACATGTCAAATCATTTATTGTAATTAATTGCCAATAATTGCCACATTTCTGAATTAATGTCCACAAATTTTCGTGAGAGAATACGTAGCTGGCAGACGTCAAGCCAGCACACATCAGTTAAATTCGAGCAGAACTCAACGGAAACATCTAATCATTTATTTAATTAATTGCCAATTATTGTACAATTTGGAATTAATTCGACGTATTTTCAGTCTAAAATAATCAAAGTAACTGTCAGAGGTATGAGCAACCGCAACATAATTCATGCTACCTGACGTCAAGCCAGCACAACATCGAGTTAAATTGAGCAGACCTAACGGAAACCATCTAATCATTTATTATAATTAATTGCAGCAATTAATCCACTTTGAATTAATTTGACGTATTCAGTCTAAAAATCAAAGTCATGTCAGCAGCTGACCAACCCGCAAAATAATAAATATATTGAATATAGGAAAACAAAGAGAAATCACATAAAATTAATGAGATAGTTTAAAACATATCGAACAATTGTTTGCCTATGCATGATTAATTTCACCTCCTTTTATGAGATAATAACTTCAGAGTTATACCACCTACGGCATCATATAGATAATGCAAGAGTACCAGGAGTACGATATATCAATCTTGATAATTAAATACACATTCAACACTAGTTTACTATACTAAAGATAAATTAATAAATGTTGTCGTGTTTTATATAAACATTGCTGAAAATGAGTCAGATTTATCGAACCTAGCAGCGTACTCAAATTCAAAAATACAGAGAACCAGCGAGCACAATCACATAAAATTAGGAACATAGTAAATAGATGTTTAGAAGTATTTTTCTACTCAACACACGATTTAATTGCTCTTGTCATTTATTAACTAATAATTTTTTAAAACTTCGTTGTTATGAAATCTAATCGACTTTCGAACAGGAAATATTAGAGTACCAACGAGCACTAATATGTAAAATCTATTTAAAATTTGAATGCACGTTCAATACTAGCATAATACACTAAAGATAAATTGATAAATGTTGCCGTGAATTATATGTACATCATTGAAACTACATGGCAGTTATCGAACCAAGCCAGATATTCAAATTCGAAAATACACAGAACCAACGAACACAATCACATAAAATTAGTAACATAGTTAACGGACGATTATAATTAATTTTTTACTCTATACTCCATTCAATTGCTCTCGTCATTTATTAAATAATAATTTTTTTAACACTTCGTTGTTATGAAACCTCGAAGATATTCTAACAGGAAATGCGAGAGTACCAACGTGCACTAATATGTAAATCTATTTAAAATTTAAATGCACGTTCAATACTAGCATATTACACTAAAGATAAATTGATAAATTTCCGTGAATTATATAAACATTATTGAAACTGCATCAGAGTTATCGAACTGAGCCGGATATTCAAATTCGAAAATACAGAGAACCATCGAGCACAATCACATAAAATTTATTTAATATTTGAATGCACCATTAATAGTACTTTATTTCACTAAATATATTTTAATAATTGTTGCCGCGAATTATATGAACATTACTGAAACTGCATGGCAGTTGTCGAACCAAGCTAGATATTCAAATTCGAAAATACAGAGAATCAACAAGCACAATCACATAAAATTAGTAACATAGTTAACGGATGTTTATAGTCAATTTTTACTCTATACACGATTTAATTGCTCTCGTCATTTATTAAATAATAATTTTTTAAAACTTCGTTGTTATGAAACCTCGAAGATATTCTAACAGGAAATTCGAGAGTACCAACTTGCACTAATATGTAAATCTATTTAAAATTTCAATGCACATTCACAACTAGCATATTACACTAAAGATAAATTGATAATTGTTGCGTGAATTATATAAACATTTTGAAACCGCATGGAAGTTATCTAACCAAGCCAGATATTCAAATTCGAAAATACATGGAACCAGCGAGCACAATCACATAAAATTAAGAGCATAGTTAATAAATGCATTGCACTAATTTATTATTCTATACACGATTTAAGTCCTTTTGTCGTTTATTAAATAATAATTTTTTAAAACATCGTTGTTATAAAATCTTCTTGAGTTTCCAACTGTAATTGCGATAGTACCAACGAGCACTAATACCTTAAATTTATTTAATAATTGAATGCACATTTAGTAGTCATAAATTGATAAATGTTGCCGTGAATTATATAAACAACACTGAATCTGCATGGGAAATATCGAACAAAGCCAGATATTCAAATTCGAAAATACAGAGAACCAACTAGCACAATCACATAAAATTAAGAACATAATTAATGGATGTTTAAAACTATGTGTTTACCTTATACACGATTTAATTGCTCTTGTCATGTATTAAACAATAAATATTTTAAACTTCGTTTTTATGAAAACTGATCGACGTTCGAGCAGGAAGTGCGAGAGTTTCAACGAGCACTAATATTTAAAATCTATTTAATAATTGAATGCACGTTCAATACCAGTATATTACACTAAAGATAAACTGATAAATGTTGCCGTGAATTATATAAACATTTTGAAACTGCATGGGAGTTATCGAACATAGCCAGATATTTATATTCGAAAATACAGAGAACCAGTTTTCGCTTTTACTCGTTTTCCAATATTTCAGAAACAAATATGTCGATAAAAGCTGCGATGTTTGCAAAAAATCTGAAAATGCGCGGATAAAAATATGCTTATTTACATTAAAACTTCTCAAATCTGAAGAAAGTCTTTGGGATTTGACAAACTGTGTGAAGCATCTTCCCCTTATCCATATTCTTTTCGGATTACTTCTCTTTATTCTTCTTCTGTTAGGAGAATGTATGCTTTCAATATCCTCTTAATTTACTTCGAAGAACACTGTAAACGGCGACGGCACACTGTAAACGCGCAGAATGCCACAGCGGCCCACGACTAAACCCTTCTCTATCAACACCTTGCGTAGGCCGGGACTCCAATACGTGGAAATCGTCGGCTCTCAACGTGTCATCCTCAGGAAGCGAGGATAAACCCTGTCACACGCCTCTGGAGAACGAGTTACAAACGTCCCATTCGAACCGCTGAGCAGAAAATCGCCGGGATAATTGTTTCCCGTTCGTAACTAAAAGGTTAATATTAATAATAAGTGTCTGTATTTATGTGGCGATCAATTCCGCTCCTCCGCCTAACCACGTAATACGTACATTTATAGATAAGAATTAAACAAAAAACGTTATCCAATGCTACATTTAGTAAATAAAATACAACATAGATATGTCTTGCCACAAATTTTTAACAAATGAATGTATATCCCGATATAAGTGTTGTGACTACTGCCGAAAACCATCGAATAAGTTGGTGTCATTTCTCATTTTTAAATTATTCGCTTTCTTAGAAACTGTAAAATGTATATCAATTGTTGAGCAGCTCTTCCTACAGGCCAAACGTTATGATTAAGACCTATTTTGACGACCTATCACAAAATGATCTATTAAAAGCACATTCAATACCAATTTATAACAAAAAAGATATATTTATTAACATTGCCGTGTATTAAATAAATATTGTTAAAACTGAATCATAGTTGCCCAAACATGTCAATATTCAAGTTCGAATATAGAGAGAACCAACGAGAACAATCAAATAAAACCTAAATCATAATTTAACAGATATTTGATACTAACAATACTCTTAACAGAAATTAATTGCTTCAGCCATTTACAAAATTACCAATTTTAGTGTTCTTACTTATGCAACCAAGTACGATTTTCGAGTAGAAAATTAGAGTGTACCAACTGGTACAAACTACAGAACCTATTAAATATTGAAACACACAATCAAAACTAATGTGTTACACCAAAGATCAATTTTTAACCGTAGCCGTATTTAAATAAATATTGATAAACAAAATCATACTAGACTCAACATGCTAGACATTCAAATTCGATTAAGATATAGAATAAGGATATCAATCAAATAAAAACAAGACTATAATTTCACAAACATGTTATACTAAGTATGTTTTCTAAATAAAAAATCATTATTCTTGCCACTTACGATATAAAATATTTTAAAACTTTTTAAAATTTATCTCCTCCAATAACTTAGTATTAAATGTGCATTAAAAGACTTAATAGGTTTTGGTTCTTTTGTGCCAGATCGTACTCTCTAATTTTCTACCCGATTATCGGGCCAGAAAGCATTGCAATGAAGTTTTAAAATTATTTATTCCATCAATGGCAGGAAACTTAAATTCTTTTAGAGTAGTAAATTAGTATCAAATGTCTGTTCAATTATGTTCTTGTTTCCTAAATTTGTGCTTATTGGTTCCCTCTATTTTCAAATTTTAAAATCTCACAAGATTCTGTTTCACTTTCACCATTTTGAAAGGGTAATTTAAAATTTCCCAATTGAAAGTCGTACTTCGTTGCATATTTACGAATTTTTAAAAATTCTTTCCTTCGTAACCCGAATAGCAATTAAATCGTGAGTAAATAAAAAATCAGTATTAAATTACTAAACACAATGTTGTTGGTTATACATTATTGTGCTCGTTGGTTATCTAAATTTTCGAATTTGAATATCTGGCTTGGGTCGATAACTCTGATGCGGATTCAACAATGTTTATATAATAAACGGCAAAATTTATTAATTTACCTTTGATGTAATAAACTAGTATTAAATATGTATTTAATAATTTAATAGTAATTAGATATTTGTTCTTGTTGGTACTCTCGCATTTTCTATTCGAAAGTCGTACGTAATTGCACAACTACGAATTAAAAAAAATTACTATTCCCTAACGGCAAGAGCAATTAAATTGTGTATAAAGTAAAAAATTAGTAATAAATAACTATAAACTATATTGATAGTTATATGTACTTGTGCTCGTTGGTACTCTATATCTTTGAATTTGACAATCCGGCTTTCTTCGATAACTCTGATGGAGTTTCAGTAATATTGATATACTACATCCCAACATTTAATAACGTACCTTTATAATTAAAAAACTAGTATTGAATGTTCATTCAATGATTAAATAGATTTTACATATTAGTGCTCGTGGGTTCTCCCGCATTTCCTGTTCGAAAGTCGATGAGGTTTCATAACAACAAAGTTTTAAAAATTTATTATTTAATAAATGACACGAGCAATTAAATCGCGCATAGAGTAAGAAATTAGTGCCATATATATATATATATATATATATATATATATATATATATATATATATATTAAAGTTCAGCATATTATTATTTTGAATTTGAATGTGGTTTTAAAATGCAGTTTCATAATGTTTATATAATTCACGACACATTTATCAATTTATCTTTAGTGTAATATACTAGTATTCAACGTGCATTCAATTATTAAATAGATTTTAGATTTTATTGCTCGTTGGTACTATCACAATTCCTGTTAGAAAGTCAACTAATTTTATAACAAGTATTAAAAAATTATTAGTTATAAAATGACAAGAGCAACTAAATTGTGTATAGAATGAAAAAATAGTTCTAAACATCCTTTAACTATGTTCTTAATTTTCTGTGATTGTGCTCGATGGTTCTCAGTATTTTCAAATTTGAATATCTGGCTTTGTTCGATAACTCCCATGCAGTTTCAATAATGTTTATGTAATTCACGGAAACATTTATCAATTTATTTTAGTGTAATATACCAGTATTAAACGTGCATTCAATTATTAAACAAATTTTAGATATTAGTGCTCGCGTGTACTCTCGCATTTCCTGTTCGAATGTCATCGAGGTTTCATAACAAAGACGTTAAAAAAATATTATTTAAATAAATGACAAGAGCAATTGAATCGTGTATACAATAAACAATTAGTTCTAAATATCTATTACTTATGTTCTTAATTTTATGTGATTGAGCTCGTTGGTTCTCTGCATTTACGAATTTGAATATAAGGCTTAGTTCGATAATTCTGATGCAGATTCAATATTGTTTATATAATTCACGGCATTATTTATCAATTTATCTTAAGTGTAATAAACTAGTATTGAATGTGTATTCAATTAGTAAATAGGTTTTAGATATTCGTGCTCGTTGGTACTCCCGCATATCTTGTTCGAATGTGTTCGAGTGGTTATAACAACGAAATATAAAAAAATATTATATATTAAATGACAGGAGCAATTAAATCGTGTATAGAGTAAAAAAATAGTTCTAAATATCTATTAACTATGTTCCTATTTTTATGTGATTATGCTTGCTCGTTTTCTGTATTTTCGAATTTGAATATCTGGCTTGGTTAGATAACTTCCATGCAGTTTCAAAATGTTTATATAAATCACGGCAACATTTATCAATTTATATTTAATGTAATATGCTAGTATTGGACGTGCATTGAAATTTTAAATAGATTTACATATTAGTGCACGTTGGTACTCTCGCATTTCCTGTTAGAATATCTTCGAGGTTTCATAACAACAAAGTTTCAAAAAACTATTATTTAATAAATGACCAGAGCAATTAAATCGTGTATAGATTAAAAAATTAATTAAAAACATCCGTTAACTATGTTACTAATTTTATGTGATTGTGCTAGTTGGTTCTCAGTATTTTCGAATTTAAATATCTGGCTTGGTTCGACAACTGCCATGCAGTTTCAATAATGTTCATATAATTCACGGCAACATTTATCAAAATATATTTAGTGTAGTAAAGTACTATTATATGTGCATTCAATTATTACATAAATTTAAGGTATTAGTGCTCGTTGGTACTATCGCAATTCCAGTTGGAAACTCAACAAGATTTTACAACAACGACGTTTTTAAAAAAATATTATTTATTAAACGACAATAGCAATTAAATCGTGTATGGAATAATAAACTAGTGCAATATATTTATTAATTATGCTCCTAATTTTATGTGATTGTGCTCGTTGGTTCTCTGTGTTTTCGAATTTGAATATCTAGCTCAGTTCGATAACTCTGATGCAGTTTCAATAATGTTTATATAACTCACGGCATAATACACGGCAATATTTATCAATTTATCTTTAGTGTAATATGCTAGTAATGAACGTGCATTGAAATTTTAAATAGATTTACATATTAGTGCATGTTGGTACTCTCGCATTTCCTGTTAGAATATCTTCGAGGTTTCATAACAACCAAGTTTTAAAAAAAAATTTTAATAAATGATGAGAGCAATTAAATCGTGTATAGAATAATAAATTAGTGCAATGCATTTATTAACTATGCTCTTAATTTTATGTGTGGTCCTCGTTGGTTCTCGGTATTTTTGAATTTGAATATTTGGCACAGTTCGATAACTGATGCAGTTTCAATAATGTTTATATAATTCACGGCATTATTTATGAATTTATCTTAAGTGTGATAAACTAGTATTGAATGTGTATTCAAATATTAAATAGGTTTTAGATGTTCGTGCTCGTTGGAAGTCTCGCGTATCTTGTTCGAATATGTTCGAGTGGTTATAACAACGAAATTTAAAAAATATATTATTAAAATAATGACAGGAGCAATTAAATCGTGTATAGAGTAAAAAATTAGTTCTAAATATCTATTACATATGTTCCTATTCTTATGTGATTGTGCTTGCTGGTTCTCTGTATTTTCGAATTTGAATACCTGGCTTGGTTAGATAACTTCCATCCAGTTTCAAAATGTTTATCAAATTCACGGCAACATTTATCAATTTATCTTTAGTGTAATATGCTAGTATTGAACGTGTATTGAAATTTTAAATAGATTTACATATTAGTGCACGTTGGTACTCTCGCATTTCCTGTTAGAATATCTTCGAGGTTTCATAACAACGAAGTTTTAAAAAATTATTATTTAATAAATGACGAGAGCAATTAAATCGTGTATAGAGTAAAAATTGACTATAAACATCCGTTAACTATGTTACTAATTTTATGTGATTGTGCTTGTTGATTCTCTGTATTTTCGAATTTGAATATCTAGTTCAACGCCATGCAGTTTGTAATGTTCATATAATTCGCAACAATTATTAAAATATATTTAGTGAAATAAAGTACTATTAATGGTGCATTCAAATATTAAATAAATTTAAGGTATTAGTGCTCGTAGGTACTATCGCAATTCCACTTGGATACTCAACAAGATTTTATAATAACGATGTTTTAAACAATTATTATTTAATAAACGACAAGAGCAATTAAATCGTGTATAGAATAATAAATGAGTGCAATATATTTATTAACTGTGCTCCTATTTTTATGTGATTGTGCTCGATGGTTCTCTGTATTTTCGAATTTGAATATCCGGCTCAGTTCGATAACTCTGATGCAGTTTCAATAATGTTTATATAATTCACGGAAATATTTATCAATTTATCTTAAGTGTAATAAACTAGTATTAAATGTGTATTCGATTATTAAATAGGTTTTAGATATTCGTGCTCTTTGGAATTCTCGCATATCTTGTTCGAATGTGTTCGAGTGGTTATAACAACGAAATTAAAAAAATATATTAAAATAATGACAGGAGCAATTAAATCGTGTATAGAGTAAAAAATTAGTTCTAAATGTCTATTAAATATGTTCCTATTCTTATGTGATTGTGCTCGCTGGTTCTCTGTATTTTCGAATTTGAATACCTGGCTTGGTTAGATAACTTCCATGCAGTTTCAAAATGTTTATAAAATTCACGGCAACATTTATCAATTTATCTTTAGTGTAATATGCTAGTATTGAACGTGCATTTAAATTTTAAATAGATTTACATATTAGTGCACGTTGGTACTCTCGCATAATAATAATATTTATTGAGTCACAAATACGATTTCAATCGTGTATGACGAGTCAGATATGGCGGAGTGAAGTTACATTTACTGTTATTACATACTACTATTCATTCAGAAATGATTTAACGATATTAATGATGCCTAGTGCATTTAGCAAATTCAGGATGAAGGAAATAGAATTTGGGTTACCCCCATATCCTGTTAGAGTATCTTCGAGGTTTCATAACAACGAAGTGTTAAAAAAATTATTATTTAATAAATGACGAGAGCAATTGAATCGAGATAGAATAAAAAATTAATTATAATCGTCCGTTAACTATGTTACTAATTTCATGTGATTGTGTTCGTTGGTTCTGTGAATTTTCGAATTTGAATATCTGGCTTGGTTCGATAACTGCCATGTAGTTTCAATAATGTACATATAATTCACGGCAACATTTATCAATTTATCTTTAGTGTATTATGCTAGTATTGAACGTGCATTTAATTATTAAATAGATGTTAGATATTAGTGCTCGTTGGTACTGTCGCATTTCCTGTTCGAAAGTCGATTAGGTTTCATAACAACGAAGTTTTAAAAAATTATTAGTTAATAAATGACAAGAGCAATTAAATCGTGTGTTGTGTAGAAAAATACTTCTAAACATCTATTTACTATGTTCCTAATTTTATGTGATTGTGCTCGCTGGTTCTCTGTATTTTTGAATTTGAATACGCTGCTAGGTTCGATAAATCTGACGCATTTTCTGCAATGTTTATATAATACACGGCAACATTTATTAATTTATCTTTAGTATAGTAAACTAGTATTGAATGTGTATTTAATTATCTAATAGATATTAGATATATCGTACTCGTTGGTACTCTTGCATTATCTATTTGAATGCCGTAGGTGGTAGCATAACTACGAAGTTATTATCTCATAAAAGGGAGGGGTAATTAAATCATGCATAGAGTAAAACAATTGTTCGATATGTCTTTAAACTATCTCATTAATTTTATGTGATTGTGCTCGTTTGTTTTCTCTATATTCCAATATATTTATTATGTTGCGGGTTGGGTCATGCCTGCTGACATTGACTTTGATTATTTTAGACTGAAAATACGTCCGAATTAATTCCAAATTGTGGAATTAATTATTAATAAATGATTAGATGGTTTTTGAGCTCTGGCTCGAATTTAACTGTTGTGTGTGCTGGCTTGACGTAAAGGTAGCATTAATAATAATATTTATTGAGTCACAAATACAATTTCAATCGTGTATGACGAGTCAGATATGGATTGGCAATTAATTAGCAATAAATGATTTGACATGTTTCGTGTCGGTGTGCTGACTTGGCTGTTCCAGCTTGACACACCTGCCGAGCAGAATTTTCCATGGTCGTGGCACACTAATAAAATAATAGCACTGTAATATATTCTTTAAGTAATATTTAGGTTTCATTATTAGGAAACCGAAAAATTGAGAAAAAAAATACCGTACTTTGGGCGAAGATAGATGGCAGCTGGCAAGTCCGAAAAGCTAGCCTAGACCAAAGAAATTAGAAATAAGTACGAGAAATTCTGTGCCATTCTGTAGCACCACTGTTCTATGATTTTTCCTATTCCTACAACTATGTTATTGTATTTTCGGACTCCAAATACATAGAAACACTGCATAATGGTGATAAGTGTTTGTAGTGATTTAGTCACTCTTGGACAGGCTGTCTTGGTATTATGCTTTGATTTCTTGTTGGGTTTCTGTCCACATGAGAATCACAAGAAACAAAGTGGTTGACGAGGTTGTGAAATTGGAAACCCAGATGTTGATATTCTTCTTGTGCCAACATAAGATGTCCAGGCTTTCTTAAAATGCTCCATCCTCAATGCATGGCAAGCTGAGTGGCACAACACTACATTTGGATTGAGTTTGATCAAGGGCTGTGTAGTCTTGAATTTTCTCACCCTGAATAGTCATGCATGAGAAAGTAATTTTAAGTCTTCAGTTTGGTCACTTTTCATACGGTTATTTCCTCTGAGAAGACCCCCTCCCTAACTCTGAACAATGATTGACACGGCTCTCTGCGGACCACATCAACAGTCCATGAAGTGGCAATTGACAAAGAAACCAAATATCTTTATGATTGCTACTAGACAACAAGAATCTTGCTTTGAAATTTCTTCGCCTTTGTGAGAAAATTAAGATGATACAATAAGATAAAATAGGATGATGTATTTATCTCGATTTTTTTATTTTTAAATGTAACTCTTCGTAGAATTATACTATTTAAATTATTCATAAAAGGATTTTGTAAAAATAATTTGGGTCGCAAATACCAAAGAAGTTGCCATGCTGTTAAAAACAAACCAATTATATAATGTACCTTGACTCATAGAGGTTGAAGAACCTCATTTGTATATTGCAGTGTTGTGAACAAACAAAAATTATTGGTTGGTAAATTATTGCATTTCCTTTGATATTTGCCATTTTAGCAGCACTGTAAATTATTTCAACTATGAAGTTATTTACAATCAACACCAAGAACGTTAGCTTCCATCTAATGTTAATTGAAAATTGCTTCCTGTTTTGCATTTTTTCAACTTCCAACTTTTAAAGTCTTGGTGGAATTTACATTTTAATAAAATGTCTGATCATGTTTATACTTAAATGTTGTTATTCGTTAATATTTCAATACTATAACTGCATAATTATTTTAAGTTTTTATTGTGCAAAACCATTCTTCTCATTGAATGTAAATTATATGAAATTTTGAGGCAAACTGGAACAAACCTGGGGACATCATGGCCAGATTCAGTTTACATAGCATTTATGAACGACTTAAATTAAAAATCTTTGTAGATGATATGGAATAATATTTTTCCGTGTGTTCAGGATGAATAAAGAAGCAAAACCATCTTTCAGTTTTGCCTTCCTGCGTGGTTTAGGTTCGGCTTGCAAGTACCTATGTTTTTGGCATATTATCAGATTATGGTTTGGGATACAAAAAATCAATTAAACTCTTAAATTACACGAAACATCAATTCTATTTAATATGTATTGGACAATAGAATACTGGTCAAGATTATCAAATTACCTTTCAGAAAAAGAAAATAAGGGAAAAGTTGTCACACCATCTTATACAGTGGGGCAAAATGTTATCAGGAACTGACTTACTAGTTATTGACAACCACATATAAGTTACTAACTCGCACAAAATTTCACATACACAGAAAATAATCCAATTTAACTTCTAAAAATATTATCTTTCTATGCAATTAAATTATATCTTAACACTATAAAAAAATATTGGCAAGCACTTGATAAACACAACAGGGGTCAAAACATTAATTTTACAAACTCAGAAAATTAAATTACACTTTTGATATTAGCTCAAACATTTCACATCCTAAAAAACTGTTTTTGAAATTCTAGAATAAGATGCAGATAGCATATTATTTTATGTACAAACCATTCAAAACTAATTTTTCCTTCCAAGAAGTAAGTGCCTTGTTGCGTCTCTAGAGTACTCTCTCCATATTTTACATAGAACTTCATGCCTTGTAATTAATTTCATGAGAGTAGTACCTGGGAAATTCTCAAATTATTTTTTTAAAAATACATTACTCAATAAAAAAACATAATTCTTCTGCTTGATCTGCAGCTTATTCTTCAGGTATTCAAGTGTCTGGTGTTATAATCTTCATATTTAGCCAGTCTTATTTTTCAACATTGATTACATTTTTCAAACTTCTTTTACAATGCAATTGTTCACATTCATAATTCATTTTCTTTCCAATTCAGAAAACTATAAATTACATTAACAAATTACAGGAGCAAAGGAATGTTCAATAAAGAAAGCAAAGAGAATGAAATTTGTATATACACCATTTTCACTCGCTACATAGCAACATATAAATGCATTGTATTTTGTCATTGTTCTCTTCTTATTCCACATTTGAGATTAAAATTATATACACTTTCAGTTTTAAGGCAAAGGAGTACATGAAATTATGAAAAAGACTCAATGTTAACGACCAATCAGTCCAAGATATTGCCTTAAAAAGAAACCAATAATAATTTAAAAAAATCTACTTTTGTCATTCCACTTCAATGACATCTGCAACTGGATTGTTTGAAGATTTTTGTATTGTTGGTTTGTTAATAGCACCATCTGTTCACAAATACAAAATAAATATTAGTACTCCCTCACGTAAATGCACTTGTGCAAGCACACAGTCACACAAAGAAATAGCAAAGTTTATAAGATAAAAATGAAACTTGTTATAAGTAGATGAAAGAAAACAAAGTTAGCTTTGAATTTTTAAATGACAACATTACGCCAAAAGGTACAAAAAGGGGGAAGCAGATTAAGATATGCAAAATTGTCCCCAGGGATAAACACTTTTTATGTAGAAAATCATGATTGAAGTGATTGAGTACTTTGTACAAATGAGAGAAAAGAAAACAAAAAACAACCAAACTAAACAAACCTGTTTTTTAGCTTCTTATATAATTTTGAATTTTTTAACAACATTACGCTGATGAATATTGACTTTAATTATCTTTGTGATTTTCTATAGATGATAAAGATGTTTCGAGAATTTTTCCAGGCGTTTATATCTGATTTTGACCCTGACTATCAACAAAAAAGAAGGGAAGAATAGAAAAATATTACTTTTTTCCTACATTTTTTAAGGATATCTCGTGTTTTAAGACAGATCATAAAAAGGTCTAAAAACAATTGTAGCCCCAAAAATTCCCTAGTTTCCCAAAATTTCAACCTTTTATCTTACAATTTGCACCAGACAGCTAAATATAAATAAAACAGTTTCATAGTTTTGTGTTTTATGTTTATTAGAAAAGATAAATAATGAAAAACAAAATTGTAAGAATAATATTACACCCTATTGTAATTTTTAGCCTCGGGGAATGGGGGTTAGGGGGGGCAGATTTGCTTATCTTATTCCGCTACCCCCTTTAGTCATAATTACATACTTGCATACAATTACTTACTACAATTACATAACTAATCGAATCTGTTATTATTACAAGTTTTCCTTTGAACTTTTAATGCATGGCTGATCTAATTGTAATAGTAACAATAGTTCGAAAGTGTGTATTACATAAGTCACATTTTTGGGATATAATTTACCTACTCTGCCCATGGGTGGTAATTCTGTCATGAAACCAATATTTGATGATAGTTTGCCTTGGGGTGTAGTAAATTCTTTGAACATTCAACTAATCGAATCTGTGATTAATACAAGGTTTCTTCAGAACTTCTACTGTTGCAATCATTTCATTTACTGCCAGCCTTTGATATGTTATTCCAAGAAAATTGAAACTCATTTTACAAATGTGATTGTTTAGAAGTTGATACAATGTAGGCTTCCTTTTAGAGGGAAATGTTAGCATTTCCAAACTATGAGAAATTGTATTATAGTGCAGTTAGTATTGAGTGGGTGAGTTTCTAAAATATGTACCACAGAAATCTTAGTTAAGCTGAGATTCAATAGCATCTTGAGGATATAAAGTACGAAGTACGGTGCGCAGAAAACAAAAGGAAGAAGTTATTTTCTTTGCAAAGGATATTGGAGACTTGAGATTGTTCTATGTGCAAAGTATGATATTGTTATAAACATTATAAATAATTGAAAAGTTTGAGAAAGTAATAGAAAGCAGTAAAACAACAAAGTATTATGTTACCATTTTAATTACAGCAACCAGCTAACAATATGGTGTCAAATCAACACTCTCGGGTGGAATGGGGAAGAAGCAAATAGAGGGAAATATATTGTAAATGAAGTTAATATTTTCACATTGAAACAAAGGTTTTAACTGATGCACCCTTCAGTAGACATGAGAATAGAAACTACTGAAATTGTGATGTCATTGTTCACTTCCATTGAGACACATTTTTTTAGGGTTTGCCAGAAATGTAATATTTTAAATGTATGTTCTGGCACTTTTTAAGTTTCTGCAGATTGTGACGTTTAGCACAGACCTTTATTCTATATCAGATAAAACCAAGAATCCATTGAGAAAAAGTACCTTTAATTCCAGTTTTGGAAGCAAATGGATTAGGTACCAATTGATTCATTTGACTGGTATTTCCAAAATTACTATTCGCCAAATGTCCAAAACTTTTAACCTGCACAATGAGAGAAATCACATAAAACAAGGCACTCAGATACATAAGAATCTTCACTTCAAAACACATGTTCAAAAATACCTTGATTCTATTACTGTTGTCAACAATCAGTGAGGAGCCAGGTTGAGGTGGCATAGTTTGCATTGCATTGCTTGGTTGCTGATTGACCAAGTGATTCAGAACATGTCCACCACCCATATTTTGCATTTGATTTTGAAACTGATTTTGCACCATTACTTCCTGAGTACGAGGATTTTGAAAGTACACTGGCTGCTGCTGTCCTCGATTCATATTAAACTGTGCTTGAATTTGTTTGCGATATTCCTGAAAATAATATGATTCAGCTATTTATAGTGAATATTTCTGGTAGTTGCTATGTAGCAACTCTTTCTTACTCTTGTTATGAATTTATTCTGAAAAAATGTCCTGTTGACTTGGATTTCATTACTTGTAACGAAAACAAAAATATACAAAAAATTGAACTAAATACATTTAAATGGCAGATTGGCAGGCAGATGTAATACTAACAAATTATTTTATTTTATCAACAAATGCATACCTCTGCAGCAACGTAGTCATGAATTTGTTTCAGAACTCGTCCTACATGGAATTGTATCTGTGTATCTGACCATTGAGGATTCTGTGAAAAATAACAAGGGCAATAACATGATTAATGTAAAATATTGTTAATAATATATACTCCTGATATGATCCTTAGATAGAATTATTTAAATATCTATATTAACAATGTTCTCTTGATTTATATTCCTAAAAAACATTAGTTCGCTTCTCAGATAATTAAGCTAGAATTTGTCAAAAATCACAGAAAATAATAAATTTTGAAATGGTAATGCCTGTAACAATCTTACTGAAAGTAGTGAAACAAGTATTAAACATTTTACACCATCCGTTAATTCACCTCCTCCACCTCTCTGTTTTTCTTCTTCTTCAAATCAGATTATGTCAGATAGTCCTAGTTGCATCATTTTCACAAAATTACTCAATTCCAAGAAATCCATTTTCATTAAATATGTTACACATTACACTTCAAAACTTGTCTTTTCACTGAATAAATGCAATGAAACTAGCTTGAAGTGGTCCTCTTTATTAACAGCTATTTTTCTTCTTAGAATGAATTGATTTCTCATGAGACAAGTGGAATAATCTCTTTGTTAAGTGGTCACCTGGCTCAACAGCAAGCAATCAGCCACGCTTTTTAGATTCATCTGCATTTATAAATCACAACATTCTGTAGGGGCTTTGAACAGTAAGTAACACATTTAGAAGTGGAAGAACAGTGAGAATACTGTTGATTCAGTATCTTTCTGTGTCAGAATTCAATATCAGATTGCTTAGAACTGTAAAATTAGTTTAATTTGTTTCAGAGAAGAAAAGATGATTTTTGTGTGTTCCCTGAAGTTTCAACAGATGTGAATTGCAGTTTTAAGACTGGTTTACTTAAGGGATCAGTCTCTGGGTTCCTATATTTTTCCTATAAGGCAATAAGTCAAGCATCTGTCTCATACAGCCTGAGGAGGAAACAGATCCTGAAAAGCAAGAATGGGATTTGAGCCACAAAATTTGGCAAAGGAGGGGGAGAGAGCAATAGAGAGAGAGAGAGAACGAGCGAGAGCAGCCTATTTAAATAGAAAAATGAGGGTACAGGTGTAGTCATCGCTAGAGAATTGAAAATCTTCCCATTATGTCCACAGCTATCGAACGGATCGGATCTTAGTGAGGTATATGCCAGATGGGAATGTGTTAGCCAATGTTGATTTCATTGCAGGAGGGGAATGATATTGTTAATTGTTATCTTGGAAAATACTAAAATGATGTTAAATATTATATCGGTGATTTTGTAAAATTTAATATTATAATAATAGAATTTTAGATTAGGAATGAGATCGTTAGTGATAATAATTGCAATGGAATTAATTGATGTATGTTAGGAATGTAACTGGAAGAACCATCTGCGGTGGTTTGGTAGGTAAGTATATTACATTAAGGAATGTTTTAATTAATCACTTTTCAGTGAATTGGTTTAAAAATTAAATATTAATTTGTGTCATAATCATTTGGTAATAATTCTCGGACAGAAACACCTTAGGTAATATAGACAAAATTAAGCGATCAACATTTGACGACAGAAGAGAGTAGATGCCATGGAAGCTTTGGATATTTTACTTTGGTTCAGAATCATCTGAGATGGGGGAAGAGCATGCGAAGATTTGTATGTAAGCATTAAATAGCTATATTTATCAAATTAAGAGAGAAAAGCTAAACAATTCAAAAGTAAGGATTTGATTGGAACACACAAAAGAACCGGTCATTATTAATTACAAAATGAACAAATATAAAATTGACTTCAAACTTTAATATGTTCTGTCAACGATAGAAATGAATAAATGTTATATTCTTTTGTTTGAAATAAGGCTGATTATTTAGTAATGAATTGCAATCAATGTAAAAATTTTTGAAATTTGAATATGAACAATATAAGTAGTAATTAGTCATATGTCGATATCCATGAATCAGGATATGTAGAACATTAAATATTATTGGATGCTGGCCAGCAATATAATAACATTAGCAATAAAGACAGAATATTGTAGAACTGAGTTTGTATATGAGCAAAGCAGGGCAATAATAACAACAAAGAAAATATATCTTCTTTTTTGAGAATTTAGAATCAAGGAATCATTCTTTATATTATGATTGTTGCAAACACTTTACAAGTAAACAAGTAGTAGAAACCTCACAATACACTGATGGCACATCAATCCAAATTTCATTAATGTTGGTAAATATGCAGTAGCAGATACCTTTCACAAGATGTTCATGCAACAATGAAGTGAAATACTTTCTTACAAATTACAGCTTGGGTACTTCACAAACACATCTTTTTGAAATCTGAAATTTGCTTAAAGAAATTTTCTCTTTCACAGGCAATATTAACAGAAAAGAAAACTGTTTTGACAACAAATAATGGGCAATTGTTAATTAAATACATACCTCTTTCATGATGCTATCTCGTATCTGGTGTTCTGTGTAGCCAAATTGGTTTAAGTAGGATATTAATGCAGAATTATCGTACATTGTCACTATTAAACAGAAATAAAAAGTAATATGTTACCGATTCATAGACAAAATACACATTATCACGATCCTAAAACACAAACATTTCTTCATACACAAAATTGTAACGGAAACATACCAGATGGTCTTGGGCCTTGTTTTTCTTTTTCATAATCTTCCCAAGCAGCCTTACGCTCCTCTTCATTTAGTTCCTCTTCTTCCTTGTTTTCTAACAATGTATCATGTTCATGATAGCTATCAACCCACGAGTCTTCCCCTCGAACTAATTCAGCCAATAAAACATCCTGGTAATAAAAATAAACATAAAAGTATCCATTTTATTTGTGTCTGCTCTTATTACAACAACAACAACAATAATAATAATAATAATAATAATAATATATGAAGAAGTCTTGAAAACTGCTCAAGTGAGAGATTAAAAGCAGCAAATCCAGATGTTGGAGTAAACTTACAGATGATGTCAAAAACAACCCTTGGGGCATGGCCTACAAAATAGTGAAATAGAAATTTAGGGCAGACTGTAAGACCCTGGGTTAGGTGACCCACTGTCTGAAGAAAGTAATAGGCGACCTCTTCCCTACTTCTGATTGCTGGGAAAGACAAAGACTGAGAAGCTTCTCTTTAGAAGGAAAATATCTGTTTATGCTGGAAGAACTGTGGAATGCTGTGACTGCCCTGAAATATGGGAAAGCAGTGGCAGACTTTGAAGGGGATCCTGAACGAGATACTGAAAATCGTGACAGAGCAGAACCTGGAATGCTCGTTATCTATGCTCAACTGCTACCTTAAGAATGGAACATTCCTTAAACAGTGGAAGAAACAGAAACTCATTCTTCTCCGGTAGGACAATAATCCTGCAAATCAGACTACTCCTTTCAGACAACTTTGCCGTTTGGATACTATGGGCAGCTACTTGAGGGTTTAATTCTATCACGACTCATGGAACATCAAGGGGCAAACTTATCTCCCAAACAATACGGCTTTCAGAAGGGACATTCGACAATGGAATTCCATCCATCAGTATTGCAGACAGCACAGTGCGGTGATGGGAAGAAGAAAGGATCCTGTGTGCTAGTAGCCATAGATATGTCGGGTACAACGGTCTATTACAAATGGACACCCCACCAGGCACCCAGCTAATAGACTATGCAGATGATACCCTTATTGGTGATAAAAGTGAATGAAACCCTTTTTTGGCTAGAGAGGAGACTCCTACATAACGCTGTAGAGAAAACTGAAGCAGTGTTAATTACGGAGAGCATTCCATTCCCCATGGTGGATATGAACATCAACTGGAGACGCCAAATAACCTATTTGGGAGTCAAGATTGACCACAGACGCAGCTTTGGTCCGCACATTAACAAGACTGCAGACAAGGCAGCAAAGACATGCTCTGACCTCTCCAGATTAATGCCAAACGTGGGGGTCCAAAAGAAGCAAAGCATAGAGCGATCTCTTGTGCAGATCATTCCCAACTGCTGTATGTGGCCCCAGTTTGGGCTGACAAACTCGGTAAAGCCTTGTGTGAGATTGAAGTTCATGCAAGTACAAAGAAGGTTGATGCTGAGAATAGTGTCAGCCTACCACATGGTCTCTGACAGTGCAGTAGGGGTACTGGTTAGTGTACCTCCTACAGACCTGTTGGCGAGAGAACAGAAAGCAATCTACGACGAAGTGAAGGTAACAGAAATACTTTCTTTATATTGCGTAAGCAGTAGCGAGAGTTCATGAATGACCTCTGTGCAGGATGAAAGAGGGCATTAAGAAGAGAGCACAGACTTCTCTCCTGGCAGAATTGCAAGTAAAATGGGACAGAAACATCAAATGAAGGTGGACTCATGTGATGATACAGTGTATCGAACCACGGTTAAGCAAAGCCATGGGGAGGTAAATTACTACTTTTCCCAAGAGCTCAAGGAAACAGACCGCTTTAAATCTTATCTGTTTAGATATAAAAGGGCAGCTGACCCCAAATTTGAATTTTGTGCCAGGGCCTGTCAATTTGAGTTTTGCTGTACAACATTCAGTTTTTTCCTGCAACATTACAATACTTTCTCTATACTGCGTAGGCAGTAGCAAGAAAAAAGCATAAGCGATAGACAGTAGCTGCCCCCAGTAAAAAAGAGGCCATGGAGTAAACATAGACCATTCTTGTGGGGCAAGGGCACTTGGCAACAAGACCATTCTTGTGGGACTATTCTGCACTTAATAAATATTTTGTTAAAACTTTTTTGATGAAATACAAGTATTTCTTCCAGATGCTATTTGAGTACATTAAATTTCCTATCGACTTTCATTATCTCTGACTCAAAAGATAGAAAAAAGATGCCTCAACCAATTTTTCATTTGACCAGTAAAATTATTTTGTGAAAACAAACTATTTGGCACTTGCCTCACAAGTGCTACTGCTTAAATAGTGAGACCTTTAGGGCAGGGGTACCCAAAGAAAACAGGCCTGGGCCAGATTCAAAGAATGTCCCTTGTTTCAAACAAATGTTCCAGCCCCTTCCCAATACATAAGGAGAATGCATTTCTCCAACACAAATAACTTATAGTGATTAATTGGAATTAGAGATAAATACATTTTTTATTTGTTCTCAATGGAAAGAAACTTTATTAGCACAATTAGTATTTGCCCCCACAGCTCCCTTTCTGGGACCTCCTGCTTCAGGGATCAATTATGCCATTACCCTTTCAGACAAGGAAAGTGCTTATCAGGGACTGCTGAATTGAATTATTAATCTAAAAACATGGACGTGGGTAAGGCATGAATTCAAATGTATATTTCAAAACAAGATCCTCACAAGAATGTGTGAAAAAATAAGAAAATTCTAGCTTCAAAAATTAAGATTTTGCAGTCACATAAAATCAAACTTTGTAAAATCACTCACCTACATTATCTTATAATTAATACATGCAATTACCCAATAACAAATTACCAGAAAAAAGTTGACCGAATTATTCAATGACAATTACCTTTGGAACAAGTGGAGTCTCTTTTGCTTTCTTTTCTTCTGGATTAAAATTATATAATTCTTGCAGATCATCCATACTATAATGCCTTTCAATTTGTTGCTCATCAACAACACGACAAGCAAGGGATAATTTGGTGACTTGTCTATTATAAATTTTCTCTTCCATTGTGTGCTGAGATTTAACACATTATTATGATGTCATAACAAAGACACTTTATTATTAACAAAGGATGAAAATCCTAACTTAGTAGCAAACATACCTGGGCTAAAAAGCGGTAAATGTAACAAGGTTTCTTCTGTCCAAATCTGTAAACTCTGAAGATACTTTGCACGTCATATGAAGGGTTCCATGATGCATCAAAAATTATCACTCGATTTGCTGCAGTGAGGTTTATTCCAAGTCCCCCTGCCCGAGTGGATATGAGGAACAAGCGTGATCTACAATGTAATAAAAACAAATGCTTTGTGGACAAGAAATTATAAACTATGACTCTTCAAACTCTTCCTCTTACTGCCCCCCCCCCCCCCTCCCCACATATGCACACACAATTTTATAAAATACAGAAATAATACAACAGTGAGTAGGAGATGAAGAAAATACTCAGCATTCACAATTGTTATTCTTAAACATGTTCCTTCCACAAGTTCTGAGATGCTTTTTATTGGGGGTTTCCTTTGAATCTCAAAGTCAGATGCATCAAGATACAAGTTATGTGATTGTATTGAGTGTATTCCCACTAGTGAAGGATAATGATGTGCCTGTTAGGATTAAACGTTTGTTACACAGAGCAAGTGGGTGTCAGATAGATGCTACGAAGGGAAAGACCTATCTAAGTGGTGACCCCAAAGAAACTAGAAAGTGATGTACAGAGACTGCATGACACTGTCTGTTTCATAATTCTGTCAACATTTTTGTGTATTTGATGTGTATGGTGTCACTCGTATCTAATGTGCACATAATTCAGTGTCAATAACATTTTAGCATGTTTATGTATACAATTCATTCTATCATATTACAGAGTTTCATAAGCCTCTGACTCTTCAACTACAGAATATTAACTACCTTTAATAATGTCCAAAAACTCTGCTTTCCAAATTTCTGTTTACTAAAATGGCATAATTATGGATACTACAAGCCACACCTTGGGGAGTCTGAAAGCAATTTTAAATCGCCCTGTAAACATATATACAGTTTCTCCTCCCCCCTCCCCCCCACACACGCAAACTTCAATTTGCTTGTTATGCAAATAATTGAAATAAGAACTATCAATACTAATAAAAGCTATTTAAGTATTTAATTAGTAAATATTAAGAGGCCAAATATTTAATGCTTATAAAGATTTTAATGCTAAATAATTCTTGATTTGAAATCATCACACAAAGAGAATATAGACAACTAGCTGGACTTTCACAAACATTCAGCATTTTGTAATTCATTGTTTTAAAAGGAGAAATGCCTTCATATGGGTTCCAACTTCAGACAGTCAGCCTCAAACTGAATATTGTCATGACATAATCTCTTCAGATATTTTAGGTGGAAAACAGATAACCCCAAAAATTACATTAATATTAGTATCATAAATGCAGATGAACAAGTGTTTCTAAGAGCAATGAACACGCTGCTACCTCTTCCAAAATTAGTTTTGGGTGTTTCTATAATTTCTATAAACAATAAAATTTTGCATCATCAATTCAGAGCTTAAAGCTTCAAGGACAAGCCATGTTTCTGTGAGGATTACATCACATTCATTTAGTACATAAAGTATATTAATGTTTTAATATCTTTTAACATTTTTTATCCTAAGGATGTATCTCATATCATCTTCATTTTACTGCTGTCCTATGGATAGTCCAGTCATATGTCTTCCACATTTATCATCTTTAACAGGCTACAACGTCTCTTGGATGTTCGTAGATGTAGAATATGCTTATTAATTTAATTAAGATGATTGTAGGACAAATGCCAATGTGTGCTTCTATTTTTTGCAAGTATTTCCAATTTCTCCAGGAAGTGATTAGATATTCGTACTTTCGAGCACTGTCAATTACATACAGAATATCTTTCTTTGTAAGTAGTGTATGTGCTGTTAGTAACCTATACAGATGTCAAATCCACAGCGACTCTCAACATTAGAAATTCTAGAGTTTTTGAATAATGGATCAGAACTGGATTCTTCTGATGAGGGCAAATTTATTCCTGGACTGCTGTCTAGTTTGAGCAATGAGATTTGTATTGAGGAGAGTAATGACACAAATGATTCTATTGGTGCGTCTTCTCAAATTCAAGTTTTCATTTCCTTTAGAATACTGTGAAATTGATAAACAATATAAATTACAGTTTTTGAGAAAACCAGTGAAATAAAAATTTCCTGTAAATGAAGACTAAAGTGAACTAGACTATTTTTCATCATCTTTTTCCACCGTATATTTAAAAATATAAAGTCAGAAATAAATATACATATGGAATGGAACTACATTGCAAATGGAACTATTTCTGAACTTTAACAAAATATTCTAGTGCACCAGTATTGTTGTCATATGAAGTTCCCTCATATTTTTTACCATTGTTTCTTTCCACAAAAATATAAAATTGACAACATGCATTTCTTTGAATTCCATTTTCACTACTATCTTTTAATCAAATGATCATAAAATACATACAAACTTATAGAGAAAAGTCAATACTACAATATTTTATCAATTTCAAACTAATGTGAATATTGTTTTTGTTTTACGTTTTGAATAATAGCTATGTTGCCCAGGACACGAGAGTTCCCTCAGGATTCAATGTGAACTTTTATAACTGACTATTGATGAATTAAATATAAACATTTTTCCTTCAACTACTTGCAATTTATTTTGGGGTCCACTGTTAATCCCTTTATCAGTGTTCCTCAGGTACTGAACTGACATTGGTATGCATCTATTAATAACTAGGTCATTTTAGAAGTTTACTCAAGCACAACATAAGGCCTACAGAAAGTAATGCATGGTTCAGAACCCTTACTATTTGAAGTTAGGTTCCAGTATGAAGGTATTTTCACAATTAAACCCATAATTTACTCAGTGCTAAACACTGGTGCTATAATCCTGGAACTTAAGAATTTCACCCCAGCTTAGTATCCCTTATCTTAGAAACGTCTGCCAATAATCACCGTCATTTTATTCTCTTGTACATGAGCAAGTTGTCTCTTAACTAATAATTCTCAAGTCATTTTTTCCCAACCAAGAAGGAGGAAACAATGGTAAACTTTTGGTTTGTTGCTTCATTATTCAATTCCTCTATGAAAATTCAGCATAAAGCTATGCTTATAATTGTTCAATATCCTTTCAAAACAACCTTCTTCACACAAAGAGAACAATTGCTAAGTATCAATAAACAAGCAGCCAGGTTTTGTGCTATGCAATCTGTCCACAGAGCAAATAGCATGATTTTTTTGTCAACTCTGTGAGAACATAATATGGTGGTCCACACCACCACCAAGAAATCAAACTTGTGGTATAACAGCAGTCGACGTATCAAAACATGACTTTTTAAAAGTTAACACAGAGAAATCTATGAAGACTTGTGTAAAATACTGGGTGTATTTGCATTTAACAATACATACCACACATCTCAGCAAAATATGTTATAAACCATACTAAACAAAAAACAAATCTCAATAAACCTGTAGTTGTCTTCTTTGTTGAAACAATTGCACCAAGCCATTCGATTTTCAGCATTAGATGACCCATCCAAGCGGAAGTAATCTGTACCTAAACACCATGAGGTCTTTTCCTTCTCATCATTATTTTGACTTTCATCATCTTTCTTTCTTAAGAAATATTCAATAAGATCTAAAGAGAGAAGGCTTTGACTAAAAACCAATCTGTAAAATTCAATTCATAAGCAATGAAAGTACACTTTTCCAAAGAGTATTTTCACATGTTCAATACATGAATTTTTACTTACACTTTATCACCTATTTTTTCACATTCTTCCAAAATTGTAAAAGCATAGCAATTTTCCCACTTTGTTGTATATCATCTAATTGTGAGTCGTCAGAAATGAACTGCCACCACCATTCTCCACGATGGCCATACTTATCCTCAGTTTCATCATCACCTTTTTCAGATTTTCCAGATTCACTGCCATTATCATCTACACAAGTATCAAAAGAACAAAAAGAAAAAAAAATAAATGTTGATTTCTCATAGAATATAAATAAGCATTTTTATTTTCATGCCATTATCTTGACTGTTGCTCTGCAATTTGAACAATAAAAGAAAAGCAAAAAATTTAAGCAAATTTATGTCATTGTTATTTTCACAGAAAAGGAAATAAGTTCTTTATTATTGAATCTAAGTTTAAAGTAACTTTATAGGTATGCTGAGGATGGACCTACCCTTCTTTGCACTGCGTGTTTTCCTTTTATTGCCTTCATTTTTAATTTCTTCAACATCTGAATTAGAGGAGGAGGAGGAGGAGGAGGAAGATTCAGAACTTGTAGCAATAAAATCCTTCAAGGAACCTTCTGAGTCTTCATCTTCTTCCAAGAGTTGCTTAAAATAAAAATGTAATTAAGTGTTAATATAAAAATGATCTATTTTAATAAATAATGTATAAAAACCGAGCCCTTTTGAAGAACATGTGGTGTCACTTCATTTTCTATAATATTTAAATTAGGTTGATAATCATGTTCAGCACATGTCATTCTATTAATAGCACAAAGGGTGTAGTCAGTAGCGGATTTAGACATGGGCACTGGCCCCTGGGTGGAAATTTTCTTTAATCTAAAAGTTTTTTATTCAATTATTTACTGAGAGGAATCACAATTACCCGTGTTATTCAACAAAGACACTTGGGCTCGAACATATGGCCCACAAAGAACGATAATATGGATTTTTTTTAAAACAAAATTATGATTAAATTAATTCAATTTTTTTAGAACTATAAATTTCAGCATGACAAAGCATATTCTATTACATTCTCATATACACATATATATGGGGTAATATATGTAGTATAGAAAAAGTTAGTGTAATGCTGTGGAAAATTGATTTCGAGATTCCAACGGATATACATGTTTTGGGGTCCTCTGACACCGAGGAATAGTTTTTTAAAACATCCGTCTGTCCTACAGTCTGTTTGTCTGCCTGTCTAGTGTATGTGAACAACACTAGTGCCTAAACTATAAGTAGGATTTTTCCCAAACTGAATAAACGTCGACCTGACCTCCTTAATGTTTGTGAGTAGTTTGTCATGCATCGTATCCCACAGCGACATTTTCAAAATCAAAGAATTGATGAAGTTTCTTTGTGAAAATGTCTTGAACATGTTGTATTCCAAAGTTGATACTGCATATAGGTTGATTGTCTGCACACCAACAAGCAATTACATCACTGAAAGATCTTATTCATGTTTGAAATGTATGAGAAACTACCTTGGATCAGAAAAGACTGAAGATCAATTAAATGGGCTTGCATTGTTGGCAATAAGACTGCGAAATTTTATAATCAATATACTGAGATGATTTCATCAACTAATTCAGTGACCAATCAGCAAGATGTGAGAGATTTTAGTTTATTTTGTGTTAGGGTATTCATTTATTATAAAAAAGTTGTAATTTTATTAATTGAATAAATGCTTTAAAATTTATTGAAACTTTATTGTCTGTATTAAAAAAATTAAAGAATACAAAAAAGGGCAGCATGGAGTATAGTGCCCAGGGGCGCCCCACGTGTAAATCCGCCACTGGGTGTAGTTGTATGTTACTGAGCAGCAGTGTAAGTAGGAACACAAGTTTATGCAGTAAGTGGAGCCATCCATCTGTGGGGAAGCAAAGTGGTGTAGTTGAGAGTTGTTTGATTTTACCTGGAACTCGTTCCCTGTAAATATTCAATAGATACAAAAACCGTGAACCCCTCACAATTCTTTCTGAATACCTCTCACTTTACAACTTGTCCTTCAAGTTGGGATCTAAAAAAGGATGCTTCAGTTTCTATTGGAAACATACCTCAGAGAAAGAGCTATAGAGAATCATGGCCACAAGAGTACAAGGGATTGTGAGCATAATCTTTCCAACTCATTGGATGGCTAGCTCATCAATTTCAGAATTCAGAGTACATCACATCTCAAGGTTCACATTGTGGACCATTTTTGTTTTTATTAATTTATCAGTGATAATAATGTCTTTAAGTTTTCATCTTTGTTGCATTAGCTGAGGATTGTAAATTTTAGGGAATATTAAATCAGGCTGATTCAAATTATTTTCTGCCATATGAATAAACTATAAACTGGTGTAACATAAACAACATAAATTTAAATATTTCAAAATGTACAACTTTTACATTACTTCAGAGGACAAACATATACTTATTTTCTTAAGATCAATCAATTTGAGAATAATAGAAATGAAAGATCTGCGTGTTAAAATGGATCAAACTTTTTCTAGCAAGTAAAGGGGATTGTTATGCACTTTTTGAAAACCCTGGGTTTCATAGCAAGACAATATGAGCAACAAATTCTCTTGTATATTTATTTAATATGTTGGAGAAATCCAAATTAAACCCTGTTCACCTGTACGGTCATTGATTATAAATTTTTTTTGGTATATTGTTTTCAAAATTAGGACTCCAAATCAATTCTAAACCATTCTCAAACTTCTCTCGTAGTTATTTCTATTAAAGGTTCTCAAAAATTTGAGTATTTTGAAATGGTAGATATACTCAATCTCCCAGAAATGCATAAGAGAATAGAAGTATGTTTTATATGTGGTAAAGACTGCTGTCTATACTGCTGCTGATTTTCAGTATAGTTATATTGTGTTTATAAAAGAAAGTAAAATATCAGTTATACAGTTCTTTTGATTTATTTCTGTCACTTCATAATTATTGAATCTTTCTGCTTCTTGTTTCGTTATATCTTATAGAACATTTCTGCAGTTGGAGTATCAAGGAGGAAGATTAAAAATATTACTATTTAGAACCTTTGTTATTTAGAACGAATGTTATATTTAGAATGTTTGCTCTGTCATGATTATTTTGTAAAATTCTAGGAGAGAATATTACTATAAATGATTTCCACTATCTAAAGTGTATGAAAGTTTTCAGGGCACTAAAATAAAATTTATCTTCCCATCAACAAGGAGCATCAGGGATGGCACAGTTCTTAATAAAACCCCCAGTACAATACAATACAATGAAATGATAATACTCTACCTTTCTCTCTTTTTTCTCAGCATTCATAAGCAAAACACGAGGATGAGTCCATATCCTTTGTAAAGCTTGAAAGTCACTGAACAAGCGTGCAGTTTTAGTTTTTTGACCATCAGGACTTGCAAAGGAAAGATTTTCCAAAAAGTATTTGTAAAGTTTAATTTGCAGGTCTGTGAGTCGAACTAATAGTACATACTCAAATTTAGGAGGCAAAAATGGAGTTAAAACAGAATAATCATATCTCTGAAAAGAAAAACAAAACAAAACAAATAAGAACAATTAAATACAGAGGTATACAATGAACTTTTTCCACAAACATTTTAATATAATACTACTTACTTGAACACTACTATCCAACATTTTGTGTAGAACATGAGCTCTTCTCTTCATTACTTTTACATCATGTGCAGTTGAATTATCATACTGTCCATTATTTATAGGATTTATAAACCTATTTTTGAATTCTTTTTTTGTTCCTAAAAGATTTGGTTTAACAAACTGTACCATGCAATGATCTGTAGAACAGAGGCAAAAAAAAGTATTTAAAAATAACAATGATTGCTAAATTTGTTTCCCACAGTGTTATTACATGGTTTCCTCATTAAACTCTCCAACATCCGTACAAAACATTATAGTTACAAAACCTGTCCCATTTGAATGATTAACTTGTAAGAAAGTGTACTTCAATAATCAAATACAATGTGATAAAAAATTACTTCATTTTTACTTTCTTGCCAACTGCTGGCAGAGTAAAGAGAAACTATAGCAACGCAGTGGGGAAAAAGGCAACTTTTCAACACGAAAACTCTTATTGTTGAGCCTTTAAGAAGTAAATTATTTCCTATAACAAGTTACGTTGTCAGAATCCACGTAATTGGATTGTGGCAAAACTAACTGTCCATCTGTCTGTCCTGTCCTGTCCTGTTTGTGTCTGTCTGTCCTGTGAACAATGCCAGAAGCAGGATTTTCACAAAAATTAATATTCCCAGATCGATTTGACTGATGTTGCAACCCCTCGAATTTGAAATGGATATTTTGATTTTTGGGAGTAGTTTAGAGAAAGCCTCAACACTTACAAAATTTTCAAAGAAATTACTAAATTTTTTCCTTATTTTTTTCCCTCTGATACACCAAAAGAGCTTTAAGAAATGCCATATGTCACGTTTCTGTTAATCCCTGACTTTTCTAAAATTGCAAAAGTTTGAAACCATTTTTTTGGCATCTTCCTACAACTACAATAATGAAAATATTTTTACCCCTTTAATGAAATCTGTTCATTATAAACAGATCTTGAAATGTTCAATTTTTCAAAAATATGAGTAGCTTTTGGTAATTCTGTGTGAGAAATAGAAAGTTGGGGAGAACTCCTTAAAATGATACCTTAAAAACAAAGACAAAATTAAGAATGAGTGGTTAAAAGAATTGTCAGTGTTCAAGTTATCACAAGAATGTGTGCATAGTCACTGTAACCTAATGATAAAATACTCTTAATTCTTAGTTCTAAATCCATGTAATATTGTGAAATAAACAACATTCAAGTTTACAATGGCTTGAGAATAACTCACATTCCAGCAAATTGTTTTGCAAAGGAGTTCCAGTCAATACTATTCGCCGTTTTGTTTTCAAGCGACTCATTGCTTTGGAAAGTGCACTTTCTTCATTTTTCAGTTGATGACCTTCATCACAAATGACAAGATCAGGCCCTGAAAGAAGTAGAAATTAAATAATTTGAAACAATGCAGATGACTTATAAATTACATTGTACAATAAAAAGTAAACAAATGATTCTATATTGGCTAGCTGTCAATAAATTCACATCAACTTCCACAAATAGCACACGAGACAAAATGAAGTACTTTTAATAAAGACATAAAAATGTCTAGAATCTACCATGACAAAAACAAACACACATGCACTTGCCTGCCCACTCACACATTGCTAATAGTTATTAATTTAACAGGCACACCCAACAACAAAGCCCTTCAATTGATGGACTATATTGCTAAAGCATGCAATACCTTGAAGGAAGCCCTAATGCCACCTAATATTCTGGTGGAACAAGGAAATTGCACAGCTAAGGTGAAAATGCCTCCAGGCAAGGAGGCTACACCAATTAGCACGGGATGAGAATACGAGATTGCCCAAGTCAACAATATGGAATGCCCGGTGACCTAAAAAGAACCATCAAGGATAGCAAACGCCAAAGCTGAGCCGAGCTGTGCAATGAAGTGAATAATGATCCATGGGGAAGACCCTAGAGAATTGTAATGGGCAAAATGAGGAACCCGCATGTGCCTAACTGCCCAACCACTTTTCAAAGAATAGTCACACTCTTCCCAGAAGTCCAAGAGCAGCTCCTGGAATTTTAGGCGAGACCTACAGTGGGCGATTACGAGATACCCTCGGTTACAGGGGAAGAACTCTTGACTCACTTGTGAAAGTGTGTGGAACAACAAGGCTCCAGATGGCATCTCAAACATCGCTCTCAAAGCAGCAATTCAAACCCGCCCCATTCTTTTTACAGACGTATACTAGGTATGCCCATGGGAGGGCGTTTCCAGATAAATGGAAGATGCAGCGATCGGTACTACTTCCTAAGAGGAAAGGTCCAATAGAGAAAGCATCAACCTACCTGTCTAAATGCATGATCGACACAGCTGGGAAAGTACTGGAGTGATTGATATGCAATCACGTGGAACAAGTAATGGAGAGCACAGAAGGGTGTGCAGAAAACCAATATGGATTAAAAAGGCGAGAACTACAATAAATGCTTGTTGTAATATGTAATGGGCTTGTAATATGTAGTTATCATAGCCTGAAAGGCAATACAAGGTAAAAGATGGAGAAGAGGCAGGAAAAAGCACTGCGCTATATGTTAAGAACGCCTTCAATTCGGCGAGATGGAGCTGCTTTCTAAGAGCTCTGCAGCATATGAGAGTGCCACAGTATATGATTAGGATTATTGTCAGCTACATTACTGGCAGAACGCTGTTGTACCATACACCGAGGATGATCAGCAAACCCATAGATTTAGTGGAGGCATTCCATAGGACTCCATCTTGAGCCCCCTACTGTGGAACATAATGTATGACAAGCATTATCAGAATAGAGATACCGGAAGGTTCAAAATCATCAGTTTTGTGGACCACATAGCATTTACTATAGTAGACAAACAAACAAAAGGAGGAAGTGGTTGAAATCGCCAATGAAGCCATATCTTTAGTCTGACGATGGTTCAATCTCAAATTCAGAATTTTGCCATGAAATATATAGATTTTAAGTCTCTTAAAAAATTATCATTAACAAAAAACATGTAATTGCTTTTGGGATTCTTTAAAGACTATATTAAGAAGAGTCTGAAGGGGACTATAATTTCAATAGATATCTAAAGCACAGGACCAGTTCATACTGCAATTTGAGGATTCTAGTTTTGTTAAAGATGTCCAGTGTACATTGTTTATAATATAATACAACTAAAATACTTGATACTATTAAAATAATGTGTGGCATTCTTGACAATTCCTTGACAGTTTCATTGATCACAGAAACAATGCAATGCTCAATGGCTTTGCAGAGATGCTGCTGATGGATATGCTGCAGCCAGTTTCAATAACATGAACTGACATTTAATCTCTATTTAATTTTATCTATTCAAAAAGACAAATTATTTTAGGAAAAACTAAGTCTGCCATTCATGATGCATTTTTCAATATCACAAAATATGATTTTGTCCTGTGAGTTTTAATATCATTTAGCAAGATATTATGCAATCTTTCCTTAAATGTAATGGTGGAATATGCAATGAAATAAGAAATGGAAATACCTTTCTTCCACCACTGCACGTTTGTTGTAAAAACTTTGAGAATTGATACTTTATTTTTTTTATTTTCAAATCCAACTATTTACACCATTCCAGAATTATATTGTCATCATTATTATTATTTTAATATCAAGTGAAACTCACTACATCATTTTTTATGTTTCTGAGTTATTATGTCACATTTTTTTCTATCCTTTTTGATTGGTGAAACATCAATGAAGACCTTGGGTATATTAAATTATTGTTAATTTCCTTTTTTTATTTCTAACAAACTTTTTAATTTTCAAAGAACAGTGAAAATGTACAGGAAAAATCATCTTTGGACCTAATTTTTTTTGTTTCCTAAAAGCAATTTTATATATTAATGTGGGAAAGAAAAAAAAAAGTTTATGTCCTCACCAGTAAAAGATATTGAGAACACAAAATTAACAGAATCCACAAATACCACAATTTACATGAAAACGTGATATTTCGTGAGTTATATTTGTATATCAACTATATAGGTATAATGCAAGTTTATAAAATATCAATTAACATTGTGTGAAGATACAATGTTGTAGTCTGCAGCACTAATTAAGCACACAATAAAATCAAGAAACAAATCAACAGATTCTGATTTCTCTCAAAATTATTGGTATGATTTAATATTTCAAACAGAAGTGATTTACGAAATCATCAGTTGTTGAAGGGAGAGATGTAGAGTGCTGCTGGTTGTCTTTAACTCCAAGAACAGATTACTTGGGATTAAAAGTTCCAGAGAGTCAAATCAAATCTTTAATGACCATTCAAGCATAAAATTGTGATTGGATGGATTAATCTCTGATCCTCCAACTTACACAAATTATAATCAGTTGTACAGTTGTTATTATCAGTTGTTGAAGTCCAGACATATAGTGAAGACAGACACATTTACCCCCACACTATTACCACAGGGTTCAGTTCTCTTTTCTCTACTATTTAACATTTTCAGCCATGAAATCCTCATCCAAGGCAGCTCCAACGTTGCTTTACATGCTGATGACTTTATTCACTTGACTTGCTGATCACATTATTCACCTCTCAGTGATATAATAGCCTTGGAGAATATTCAAAATGATATAAACAACTATATGAAATAGACACAGAAATGGAGAATAAAGTTAAATCATACTAAATGCTAAGCAAAGAAATTCAGATCCCATAGATCTCTTCGCCGGTCAAGTACCTAGAAATATTATTTGACAAAAGACTAACTTGGAAACCCCACATCCACACAACTGCTAGGAATGCTTTGATTAAAACTTCAAAAATATTTCTTTTATTTAACTCTCAATAGTATTGAATGCTAAATACTTTTGTACAAATCAAGTATTCAAACTACTCAAACTTATGCTTGTCCAGTATGGGGTGGCATAGTTCCCAGTAACCTCCAAAAATTAGTTGCATTCCAAAATAGGTTTCTAAGAAAGACCTTCAAGGCACTTTTAATCTGGGTCATGGTGCTTCATAGCCCTATAATAAATTAAGGTTCTCCAATTTAGAAGAACCGAATGTGATTTAGACCACCTTAACAATTGTTTCACACCTAGCTACCTTAACTTTCATCACTCTAGACCAAACCTTGAAGCTTTTCTTTCATCTTCCTTAATTCCGACTTTTTGTAGAAAGAATTGCTAGTGAATGAAAATTCAAAATAGCACTAGTACAGCCTCTAATTACAATTTTCTTAATGATTTCTCAAACTCATTTTCTGAGTCCATGGTACGTTTTCATGATTTGAATAGGATACAGCAGAATAAAATATATCTCTCTATCGCATACGCGCTCCTGCGTCACTACCCAGCAGCCAGAATTGGGAAGGAATAAGGATAGGGGAAGGGCTTAGGACACTTCACAGGGGTTGCACTAGCCCTCGTGAAGCAGCCCAACTCGTTTTGTTAGAACAAATTTCACATGAGATTCGACGGGAATTGAACCCGGATCTCAGTGGTGAAAGGCAAGCAACTTCGCTATGTGCCACGAGCGAAACTTCTCATAGAGCTCCAAAAACATGTTGGAGTATCCACCCCCTCTGACATCTAGTTGCAACAAAATTGAAAATGAACCGTAGATTTATGTTATAAAACAACAGGTATGATTGTTTTAGTCAGAATTCTTTATCTGTTGTGAAACAGGCAAAGATCTGTTGTTAAGATCAAGGATGGCAATGACAAGGTTAAAAAATTGAAGAGTTTTTGCAGAAATTAAATTAGAATACTAATTAATGAAGAAAAGGAAACAAAGTGGTGGTTCAGGTGATGGACTATTACTTTTGAAACAATTTATGAAAAATACTTCTAAGAGAGCTCCAAACATATGATGGAGTATTTCCCCTCCACCATATTATTAAATGTATTATACATTAAAACATGGCATCATAAGAAATTTTGTTAAATGAGTAGTGAAAAAATATTGTTTTCTATTTATGAAGAGAAGATAAAAGTGCACAGTTCCAAATCTTCCGAACTATTTCATTAAAAATAAGATGAAATTTTTGTGTGTTGAATACACCCATCCTACCCATAAAAAAAGGTGTAAAATCATTTCAAAATTATAAATATGGTGGAGATACGGTTATTAAAAATAATTCATTTGTGATTCAATTAAATATTTAAAATAACAACAGGTACCTGGATCTACAAGAGTTGTCTGGAGGGTTTCAATGCATTTCTTTCGCTGCCTTCTAATTGCAGGATTCGTCAATGTGCGATATGATGAATATGACAAAATCAAAACACCCCCTTTTGAATGCCAATGTTTCAGGAGTCCAACGCGCTCGTACATTTGCTTATACCTAAAAATATCAACATAACATAAGGCCGTGAAATAATTTAACAAACATTTTCATTACTTGTAATCTAGTTAAATTTAGACAGAAAAAAATTAATGAGTATAAAACACACCTTGTTATATCCAAAACTTCAATGTCATTATCTTCAGTTTCATCAAGCCATTTACTGAATTCACTAACCCAGTTAAGCACAGTACTTAATGGGCATACAACCAACACAGTCTCAATTTTAGTCTTAGGGTTATTCAATAGTGTGTGTGTCAAGGTAATTACCTAATTTACAAAGCAATACAAAAAAACATGAATACAATAGATACATTATTACCTTCTAGACAAGAAATGGTCTTTAAGATAAAAACAAAGCAGAAAGTAATTAACACAAATACAAAATTTGTACAAATGGTTTTTTCAATGAAAATACCCTAATAAAACAGACAAAGCAATAATTATTCAAATAGATAAACAATTGCAAAGGTTTTCACTGAAAGTAGGTGGCAAGCCAACTTTTCCTCTAATCATTTATCAAATTAAGAAGTGGAAAACAGGAGAAATTTAAGAGATATCCTTTGAAATATGTACTTTTCATGCTTTTGAAGAAAAAATACAACTAATTACTATCACACTTGAACAAAGTAACTAGAGTAAAACTGAAACCAGCTTAAGTGGCTCAGGGCATCAATTGATGTCATTGCAGTGCCTCTGACTGGAAAGGTCTAGGGTTCGAGCCCCAACGGTGGTAGGATTTTCAACACTAGCTAGATAGCTAGGTTGAATTCAGTCTATGTCTGGAGGGAAATTCTAGCGACTGGCTGCACTGATTGGTAGTTTTCTTTGGTTTCTCTCATAAAGACAAAGTACCAGAACAGTGCCCAAACAAATGGGGCACAGACAGCACACCATCTTTCTTTTCACTTCTTTGTCCTATCCTCACTCCTTACTTCACTTACATACACTACACTACCACACATTTTGGAAGACCAGTCGAGTGCTTAAAACTTGTCCTCGCTGGGGTAGTGCCTCACTGGTGGGAAGTATCGCTAGGTATAGATCATGGCTAGATCTCACCATCCAGCAGAGGAAGTTCATTGCCATCTCCCATGATAAAACACGCACTACACTTAGGGGAACCAAAGACCTTAGCCGATGACCTGCCCGGAAACACTAATAAATCAATAAAATTTTAATTTCAAATAATTATATTTGTCAGAATGAAACAAGATTTCTTCCTAAATGTTTCATTTGAAAAATTGAGAGTTGCATACATTAGAGTAAGTTTAGTCAGTTGAAATCTGGCTTAGCTTTTCAGTCATGCCCCATTCTCTTACTAGCTGCCGTCTATTACTGCCAAAAGTACATATTTTTTTAATTCTCTCAATTTTTCAGTTTCCTAATTGTAAAACTGAAATAATACTTTAAGAAAATTACAGAAGAGTAAAACCTCCTACATAAAAAATTTTGTTGAAAAATTTTGAATCATTTTTAAGAAAATGTCGTTTTAACATTACAGTACATGTGAATTTGAAGCTGTTTTTAACAGAAAACTTTTAAGCTTTCAAGAAACTTAATTGGCAGTCATTTGAAGCACTTCCACTCACAAAAGCAACAATATACACAAATCATTAGAAATGAGCATATGAATGGTGAGAGTGATATTTCAAAGTAAATACATTTGTATAATTTTTGGAAAACACAGAATACAGCAAAATGACTTATCTTAAACAGGGTGTCTAGCACTGTCTGCACAAAAAGTTTGGAGCTGTTTTTGAGAAAAAGAAGCTTGTGTCTTTCTGAAAATACAAAATTTGAGCTAATTTTTTACAGAAAAAGTTTGAGTTTTCGAGAAACTTTATAAATAAATCATTTAAAGCACATGTACTCACAAATGCAATTATGTCAACTAATTGCTGCGCATGTAAATATTAACAATGTGAGAGACATATCAAATAAATTACAGTTTTGTAATTTTTGAAAAAACAAAACAAAACAAAAGGGCAAATTAGGATTTAAGTCATCTTTTACAGTACATTTAGCACTACCTGTACCAAAAGTTTTAAGAAAATAATTGGAGCCAGAGAGAGAGGAGAGAGGGAAGGAGAGAGAGAGAGGGGAGAGGGGAGAGAGAGGGAGAGGGAGAGAGAGAGACACACACACACACAGATATGCATTTAAAAAAGTAAAATTGGGGAGATTTTCAGAGAATATCTAGAGAACATATACTCCAAAGAATCAATGTTCAAATTATTTACCTGTAATGTTTTACCCAAACCCATGCAATGTGCTAAAATGCATCCAGATCCTTCACTCTTTTTAATCATTTCTAATGATTCAAAGCAAGTGTCCCACATGAATTTAACTCCTTTCACCTGAAAGCAATAGTTAAAGAAGTAACTGAGAATTATTTCTTTTTTCCCTTTCCCCCCATTTGTGTTACAATAAGTGCATTTATATTATTTTTAAAAACAATTTTTTTTATTTACTAAAAAACAATGGCAACATCAAGTAAATATAATAATGCAACATGGTTCTTATGGTAATTTCATCTCTTGCCTTAAACTAAATTTTTCGTTATCATGAACATCCTGTATGAATGTCACAAAAAAGTCTAAAAACATTAACCTAGAATTTTAAATGCAACAACTACTTACTGTTTTGTTATTTAAACAATGACTTAACTTCTGTTTCTGAGTAAGTCTAGTATGACATAACATGTAACAATATTAACCAATTAACACTTAGTAGTGGCAGCTTATGCTTAGGTTGCACAGTACCTGGCCCCAGCAGAAGTTACAGTCTGTGAGAATTGTGGTGAATTCAAGTATATGTGGAAGATCTTTCATTATTGCAATATATACCAGAAGTGCAATTTTCAAAATGAAATAATTTTATTTGCATAAAACGTGTCCAAACAATAACGCTTGTGGCATGGAGTGAAATCATCTTATTTTCAAAATCAAGTTCTTTTTTCTTCTATATTAATTCTATTTTTGTCAATTGTCTCAATGCATAACTAATACAAACTAGTAGGGTTACAGAACAGCACAGACTTTCTTGAATTACTTTTCAATTTTCTTTGATCTGTTGTCACTATTCAGACTTGCCACATACTCTTACCAGCTGCCATCTATCGTCGCCCAAAGTAAATTTTAAAAAATTTTTCAATTTTTCGGTTTCCTAATAGCAGAATTGAAATATTACTTTAAAAATATTACAAAAGAGTATAACCTCATCATAAATTGTTATTTTTAGCTAACAATTTGAGGCATTTTTTTTAAGAAAATTGCGTTTCTCACGTTTTAAGCGTTACTGAAAATGCAAAATTTGAAGCTTTAGTCCAAATTTTTTCTTCTTCTTGAACTACTGAGTTTTCGATAAACTTCACTTCAAGTCATTTCAAGAACTTTAACCCACAAGTTCAATAATGTATACAAAGTGAAGTAAATTTGCATTTAAAGGCACGAGATATATTTTAAAAACATTATATTTGTGTATTTTTCGAAAAAACAAAAGAATAGAGCATAACTAATTTTAGGTCATCATAAACAGGGCAATTTGCACTATCCATACAAAAAGTTTGAAGAAAAAATTTGGAGCCATTTTTGAGAAAATGGCATCTGAGTATTTTTGAGAAACTTTATATGACATCATTTAAAGCACGTCTCCTCATAAATGTAATAACGTAAGTAAATCACTGCTAATACATATTAACATGAGAGACACATAAAACAAAATTAAATTTTTGCATTTTTTGAAAAAACAAATGAATAGAGAAAAATGGCGTCTATGTCATCTCGATCTCATTTATCACTATCCCTCCCGAAAGTTTAAAGAAAAAATTAGGAGCCGTTTTCAAGAAGAAATTGTTTGCATTAGTTTTTAAAATTGCCCCCCTTAATTAATTTACATGAATTGCTTGTGTTTTATTATATATTGTTTTCTGAATTTTGGAAATTCCTTTTTTGTCATTTGATGGAGCTACAACTTCCAGCACAAGCCCCCACTGAACTTAAGTCACATTCTAGACAGTATTTCAATATATTTTTGAAAAACCTTGAAATCTTATCCTTTCATACTGAAGTAAATTTTATCTTACCTGATGAGGTTTCAACTTTTTCACAAGATTTTTGTCTACTTGAACTAATTCTTCCTTTGTTTCTGGATCAAAATCAAGGACCAATTTATCCACAGTCTCTACTTGAGCTTCAGCTAAATTATAAAGAGCATTATACTGAAATATAAACATAATTTATTTTTTTATACCTGTTTTCTTCGTTATATTAAAGAAACTGATAACTACAAATATTTACACATTTCATTCATTATTGTATCTATACATTAATATAACATGCTTTCATCATAAAATGACAATCTTTTCTATTACATTGAAATACGGATTCATCAACAGAATTTCAATGTAGTCTACTGTACTGACAATTGAAAGAAAATATCAATAATAAATTAGTGCAGCCACAACAGCACACACTTTCTCCCATTATTGGAAAAGGCCACATAATACTGAAATATTGCAATTTCTGTGCAACTACTTGAAAAATCAGGGTTTTCACGGAAAATCAGACCTGCACCAATCTTTTAACATCCTTTATGCTAACATTGGTCAAAATCTAATCAAAAAATTTCGTGGCATCTTTTTATTTGTTTTGAAAATGTCTCAATGACTTCATGTAAAGTATGCACCAAAATTAAAATCTCAATTTCAAATTCAAGGGGACATGTTATCAGCCAGCCCGATTGGGGAATATCAACTACAGTGAAAATAATGTTTAAGCTGCTAGCGTTGTTGACAAACAGATGAAAAGACATTTTGGCAATAGATTTTTCAGTATCAAGGACCCACAAAACATGGATTCTGACTAGACGTCTTAGAGGAAGGAATTTACTGCACAGAGAGATACGATTTTTCCACTTTATCATTACCAGAACTCGGCAATAGTTTTTCTGACATCATTACCAGAACTCGGCAAGTTTTTCTGACAAAAATTCGCTGTTTTTTCCAGCATTGCTTTTCTTTCTCGGTACTGCATAAGCAGTAGTGAGAAAATTAATACTGATATATTAAACACAAATAGTATTTACTAATCTCAGGGTTTACTTATCTATTATAACCTTTACAAGTATTAACTAATTTGTTATCTGTTAATTTTTCTTTCACAATAAATCACAAAGAGGAAAAATTAATTTTTAGTACAGTTTTAACTAAGAAATTAATAAAAAAGTATGAATAAAACTCAGCATACCAATTTTTGTTTTTCAGTAATTCTTTTACGTCGTTCTTCTTCTTCTTTAGCTGCCTGCCGTGTTGCTTCCGCAACATTGTCATCTTTCATAACTTTTCTAATATTTTTTCGACCCTTATTTGGTGTTGTGTCTGACTGTAAAGAAGAAATTATACAAAATGAAATTGTTAAAATTCAAATGTCCAATGACAAAGCACCATACTCATAGAAGAAATAACTCAAGTGCTAACAAACTAAAAATTATCAATCTTCTGTTGTTGACATTGAATGTGGAAATAATTGATTTCAAACCTTTTACTAGGTAGAAGACAAACATTCAAAAAGTAACTGAAAATTCCATAAAATTGGAGAAAACTTTTTTTGCACGATTTTCTCTTTATTAAAGTACTTTAAAAATGTACTTTTTGAAGTTAGTAAAGGTTGCAATCATGGATATAAGTGGAATGAAAAAGAGGAGGGGAAAACATGTTACTGAAGTTAAGGTCCTAATTTCTTCTAAAGGATAGTCTTTGTTTAGTTTATTCTACAACTAACTTACTAATGTTTTAGATTAGATTTTATTTAAGAAAATTTCTCTATCATCAATATTGTATTTTTGTAATGTTAATTTATTGCAATTTTCAAAAATGGAGTGTACACCAAAATTTAGATCTGCACCAATTCTTTTTACTGACCTTAAATAGATAAGAGAAGAAAATTTAAAGAAAAAAATTATAGCTGTTTTTGAGAATATAATTGCTTAAAAATTAAGTACTTGGTTGCCCAGGAATGCAAGCATTTCACCCTGAGGAAGATTGCAGATGGCTGAAACATTAGGAACTGTACCTAGGACGTGGCGCGTCCCAGACAGTCAAGAATCTATTAACTCCAGCCACGAAAGCCAACTCTTTCATTTGTTTAAAGAGCCTATATTTTACGCAAAATTATGTGAAAATTATTCATATATTCGAAAAATTCCACAAATACTTATTTCCATTTATCTTTGAAGAACAGATTTCATTAAGGAAAAAAATTGCATCTTCAATTGTGGTTGCAGAAAGACACTAAAAAAATATTGAACCTTTGCAATTTTCAAGAATTCAGATCATCAACAAATAGAGATCTTTGCCATTTTTAAGCATTCTGTGCTCTATCCAAGGGCAAAGTTAAATAACAAAATGTCAGACATTTTTTGGAAAAAAATCCGAAAAAGTTCACGCTTATGTAAAGCACCCCAAAAATAAAAACATCCCTTGGCCCCAAAACGGGCCCTTGAGTTTGTTCTGTTCGATCAGAAAATGTCAATTTTGGAGAAAATTTTCTGAACAGTTTAGGCATTTTGCCTACATAACATATTGGAGGAAGGAATTTACTCCATAGAGAAACAAGATGTATCCACAATGTCTTGATTCCAGTCGCAAGATGCATTTCATTAACAGGGTCCAACAATTAAAGAGTTTTTCTGTTGCAATTACACGATTACAATACACTTTCTCTTTACTATGTACATAAGAAGGCAAAAAAGTAGAAAATAACTGATTACTTACTTTTTGAGAATTCTGCACACCATCATTACTGTCACTATCACTTGAATCAGATGCAGGTTTCTTGATTCGACGACGTTTTGTTTTCTTCTTGCTGCAATACAAAATTGCACATCAAATCTTTGACAGTCCATTACATTGAAATCAATGAAATGATTCGCAATATGAATGCATAACAAATACTTACACAGATTTATCACTTTCTGAAGCAGAACTTTTTTTCTTTGATTTGTCACTTCCACTACTGCCTTTATGTTTTCTCTTAGTGCTAGGCTTAAAAAGATTATCATCAGAATCACTTGACGAGCTATCAGAACTTATTGTAAGAGCATCTGAATCTGAATTTATAAGACGTCGCTGAGCTCCAGTTTTCTTTCTGCAAACAATGTTTTTATTTCTTCATATTATCATAAATTATAAGTTGCCCTAAAAGAAGGGCATACATAATACATTTATATTACAAATGATCAACATGCAGTAATAAAATATCCAGTGTTTCATTTGAAGATATCATACTTCCACCGAGTCTTGAACCTTACCCAGATTCCAAACAACTGTGCTGCAATCACAGGAAAATTAAGAAACAGTCTGTTTACAATGTTGAAATTGATATCACATGTGTGATAACAATGACATGCACAAAAGGCTAAAAAGCAATGAACAGAAAATGCAAGAGATTCTTCTTATCATAAAAATTACAGAACATCAAGGAAATATACCCAATTACAATGCAACCATACAGAGATTAATCTACAAACAAAGCTTTCAAATTTACAGGACGATATGGGCATGCATTTCAGGTACACATGCTGTTGTGAATAAATCTGCCTAATGGGAACTACTCACGAACAACACAAAAGAAGAGAAACTCTAGCATTGCGCATATCACAACAAAGTCTGCAAAAATATGAAGAGTTACTAAAACATTTTTGGGGTAATCCCTAGGAAAGAGATCAACATGCTAGTTTTCCATCTTTGGGTGCCAAGGTTTACAATCCAGTTAACCAATGCAGAATAATAGAAGAATTAACAATTTTTATCAGAATAAAGTGTGATCTTGGACCTTAAGTGGATCAAAAGGGCTTTGAACCAGTGTAATACAATTTTCTGTTTTGGATGTAACATTAAAACGGAAGTTATGTATTCATAAAAATTGAAGAAGCATATATGAGTAAGAGCGCCTTTTGGTTATATTAATTTAGGTTAAGCATTAAATTCTTAAAAATAAGCATGTTATAACACGTAAAAGATTAAGCGATGTTAAATATATTGAAATCCCAATCTATACATGTGTCTAACAAAGGCTGAAGAAAACAAAATATGAATGCAAAAATTTAAAATTAAATATTACCTTTTCTTTTTGATTGCATGAGGATCCTCCGAATCACTACAAGTGAAAAGATAACATTAATAAACTAGAAGTCATATTGTGTAAATTATTTTTTTTATTAGGCATAACTTTAAAAAGATAATTTGATGCAGGGATTAAGATAAATTTGTTTTCTTGACTTCTGCTTGCACATTTAAAAATAAGTTTATTTTCACATTTTTGGAATGGAAAATATGTTGCTTTTTTCAGACATAAATATGTCTTAATGTATTATTATCACCACTAAGTTTATGGTAAAGGATTTCATTTAGGATTCCTTTTATTGGAAAACTGACATGAACATAAAAAATTAATTTTGAGGACACTAATAGCAATGAATTTAAGGGGCTGTTGTTCTTAATAGATTGTGAAGGATAATAGTTATCTGCTACACCTTACATTTGTTTTTTGCAGGGAACTCATCAGAGAAAATTAGAAATACTTTTGAAGTGTGAACATTGTTACCTTCTGTTAAAATGAAATTCATATACCAATACGTGTCAACTCCAGTTCAGAAGCTCAAGGAAATCTTTTCCTCATCTGAGCCTACTAATCCAGACATTATGGTATCCTCTGTTTCATAATTGACAAGCGCATACATATAAGATAAGAGCTAAAATATTATATTTTTTGTTTTCAATTATTTCATCACAAGGATAAAAATTATTTATGATTTCCAGAGTTAATTCATATTTTACATTTTTATGCACACACTTTCTAAATTTACTGAACATCATTATTTGTTTAGAAATAATTTTGTAGATAATGATCAAATAATCCTCTTGATTCTTTTTTTGACTTGTAGCTTCATTGTCATTTAACATTTTCAATATCCTTCACTTCCATAAGCGTTATATTATAATTAATATACTGACATTAGAAAGCAAATGCTTTATGAATGTAAGTAGTGTATCAATCTAATCATATATACAAAATATACAAAAGGCTTCCCTAACGTTATGAAGTACAACTCCTCAGAATATACCAACAATCAAGTGCCAATATTTTTTTTGCAGTTTTTTAAAACCTTTCATAAACAGAATAGTAGTGTCGATTTGTAGAGGGTAAGGGCTCTGTAGTTTCGATATTATCGATATCTCAGTGAAAGACCTTCTAATTAAAAGAAATCAACTTGATGACAATAAAAGTTCAATGCCAGATGGTATTCTGTCCATTATTTTGAAACAATGTACATTTGTTTTTAATATTATCTTTAATAATTGACATAAAAAATATTATATCAATTTTTAAATTTGGGGTTAAGAATGAAATTTCTAATTATAGTCCTATGTCAATAATTAATTTAATTTCAAATTGTTTGAGTCATTGATAACTGATAAACTAAAGAATATTATTAAGCTGTTCTTGTCACCTCATCAACATGATTTTACTGAGAGGAGAAATATTGAAAACTTGTTGTGCTATACCCAATACATATCAAGTACATTTGATTAAAAAGACAACTCGCAGAAAGATAGTTATTATATCAATTTTAGAAAAGCTTTCATTCGGTGAATCACACATTAATGTTAAGCAAAGCGAAACTTTAGGTATTATGGGTCACCTTCTGGAATGATTTGCCAGTTACTTGACATATATAGAAGGTGATAAAATAGGGTGGTGAAATATTGAAGTTTTAATTCAGAAGAAATTGCTTGACTGCCTGGAGTTTCCCAAGGCTTTCATATTGAAATGATGTTATATAACATATTTATTAATAATATCTCTATAGACTGAATAACGTGAACTTCTTGTTATTTACAGATGACTGAAAAATATTTACAAAAATCTCATCAAATTCTGATATCAGATATCAAGAGAGCATTTTGCAATTTGCATAATTGGTGTCAGAGGAATGATATATGTGCCTTAATTTATCCAATTACCTTTCCCAGAAAAAAAATAACTCTTGATAAATATTGATAAACTGAATTGATGGAGTGAACCTCGAACAAGTGTCTACTACTAAACACCTACGAGTGAAATTTGATTCCAATACAACCTTTGAGGCAAAAGTGATTGACAAAATGGTTAGCAAATCAAGGCAGCAACTAGGCTTGATCAGAAGCCTTTATATAAAGAATTATATTCAGTGATATGGTCACCATTTTTTCACCAAAACATAAATCAACTAGAAACAGTTCAGTATACATTTTTTAGAATCGCATTAGCAGATTAGAACTTTCTGATCCCTTTGTTGATCACAAATACGAATATATTGCTTCAAGACTGCAAATACCCTCAATTAATTCTGTGAGGAAATTGAAAAACTTTTAATTTTGGGACAAATAATAACTACTATTTGGTCTGTCCCAAGCTGATTAATGAATTAAGGATTAATGTTCCTGCTAGAATATGCAGACAAAAGACAATCTTTAACATACAATTGTCTTGATCACAATAAGCAATCCAATAACAAGAATATGTGAAATAAACAATGATCTTGAAATAGATCTGTTTAATACAAATATTTCACTTTAACTTAAAAGGACCTCACCTTGTTATCTGTAACAAGATCAGATGATTATTGAATTATATGTAAACTAGTTAATATGAAAGATATTTGTATTAAGGTAAAACTTGCTTAAAGCGGAATCTCAAGGACCCAGAATTTTTTTCATACAAGACAAGATTCCGCATTATGCAATGTATAACTGTAGAATTTATATTTTGCAGGACCGCAATTCATGTTCACATTAGACATATTTCAATTTATACATGTTCCACATTGAGCAAGTTTTACTGTATTTCTATTAAGTGTCAACAATTTTGGGAGATTCTAGTTATCTTTCTGGTTATGACCAGAGCATGATGTTCACTTGTAAGACACTCCCTCCACTAAGCATCACCAACCTCACAACAAGTGAAAAGGCGACAAAGCTCGTAGGAATGGAAATGCATGAAGTAAATGAAATAAGAAAGTAAATGAAAAAAAAAAAAAGGAAAGAGAGAAAGAGAGAGAGAGAGAGAGAGAGAAGAGAAAGAAGAGAGAGAGAGAGAAGAGAGAAAAGAGAGAGAAAGAGAGAAGAGAGGAGAGGAAGAGAGGGAGAGAGAGAGAGAGAGAGAGGAGAGAAGAGACAGAGAGAGAAGAGAGAGAGACAGAGAAGAGAAGAGAGAGAGAGACAGAGGCAGAGGAACACAGAGAGAAGAAGAGAGAGGGAGAGAGAGGAGAGAAGAGAAGAGAGAGAAGAGAGAGGAGGAGAGAGGGAGAGAGAGAGAGGAGAGAGAGGAGAGAGGAGAGAGAGACAGAGAGAGAGAAGAGACGAGAGAGAGACGAGACGAGAGAGAGGAGGCAGAAGAGAGAGAGAGCGAGAGAGAGAGAGAGAGAGAGAGAGAGAGAGAGAGAGGGAGAGAGAGGGGAGGGAGAGGAGAGGGGAGAGAGAGGAGAGAGGAGAGAGAGAGAGAGAGAGAGAGAGAGAGAGAGAGAGGGAGAGAGAGGAGAGAGAGGAGAAGAAGAGCAGCCACTCTGAAGTCTATTCCATGTCTCACTTCATGACTTCCCGTACAGTTTTTTTGGCATGAAAAAAATTCAGAAGGAATAATTAGCAGTTCAAGCATTTCTGTTGATGCTTGAATGAATGCTGGACACTGCTTATAACCAGCATATCGCTAGAATACCCTCATTTTGTATTGGGGAATAATTGTTTTATTATATAGAGAAATGTTGCTTTTCTATGAAGGACAGGTAGTCAATAACTATTACGTTGACATAAAAAACTCAGGCAAAGAATAAGTTAAACTGACTTTAAGGTCAAGAGAGGAGGGGAGAAGGGGAAAGAAATACAATGGAGGAGGTTACTGTGATAAGCCAGGAACCCTGGGTTTAAATTGGATGGGAAAATCGGCATCAAGCTTTAGTAATATGATGGGACTATATGCAGGCTTGGGAATCAAAGATTTAACATTGTTAGGGCAACCAATAAACAAAGTGTAGTATTCCATGCTTCATGTCATAACGCTGTTCATTTGGAGAGACACAGCCTCGAAGACATTACATGAGAATAGGAGGACGCTTGGAGAGGGCTTTGAAAGCCGTGATGTGCAGGAAGATGGAAATAATCATTCTCTTGAAAGCTACCAAACTGAACACATAGAAAGCAATCAGTGTGGTCCGAATATTTTTTCAACATAGACTGGAATATTAGTTAAATGACAGTGAGGCGGGTAACTTATGATTACTTTTGACAACTTGGCATTGGGCAGAGTAAGAAGGCGAAGGAGTTATTTGCATTGAATTATAATTGTAATTTTTGTAATTGTAGTTTGGGACTTGAATTCAAATAGACTCTGTGTTTCAAAGGGATTTATATTCAGATATCTCTGTAGATGGGAGGAATTTTCAATAAATCAGCTGAAGATAAGACAGTTGTACATAGGTGTTTCGCCCGAAGCACAGCCAGGGCAAGTCGCAACCATATATTAATTTTATAGAATTATTGAATCCTGTAAGGTTCTAATTAGTTGAGGATATTTCAGAAACATTTTTAATCTATTCTCATGTGATAATATGGCTATCAAGTACCTTCCATGGACAACATAAAACCCGAAGACACCCTAAGAAGAACATCTGAGAAGTCATCGCAAAAAGCTTACAAACTTCATTGAAAGCCATATGGGACCTTCATGTTTATACAGAGAAAAAGTTAATCATTTCATTAATGAGCTCAATAGAATTTGTAAAACTAAATGTTAATTTTTTTCATTTTTTGAGAAAAGAAAAGGCTGATAATTTATACTAGTTACCATGAATTCAATAGTTGGTTCTAATCAATAGAACTTCCAGGAATTGTACTTCTGTATAGAATTACACATCCACATGCAACAAGAAAGGAGTAAAATGTTGTACGTCGAAACCCATGATTAAAGGGCTTACAAACTTACTTTTCAATTGAAAGTGAAATTAATAAAATAATGTGTAACATTGAGAAAATTTATGAACATAGCAGGGCAAAGAATGAAAAAATAACACTGATAATAGCAGAGAAAGTAATCCCTCCATATTATTTGTATAATTACTTGTAAATAGTATCAAAATTTAGTAATATTAAAATCATAAAGGGAGGGTAATTCTTAGTACAGTACCAATAAGTGAATAATTAACAAGAAAAATTGGTTAAAAGTAAATCATATAATTTTGTAAAATTGTTTGAGTTTCTTTGCATGTTTAAGGATTTCTGTGTGTTTATATGTAGAGTTTCCCAAATTAATCGTGACTAATATTTGATTTTATGAGAAATAATTTAAGTAGTTCTTTCTTCTGTTAACTTAACAGTTATTGACTGCCTGTGCTTAACAAGACCACATTTCTCATATAATACTGAACACTTATCTATTGAATAGTAATTGTTTTATGCAGCATATGTATTGACGCATATGTTAAGTGCTTATTTCTTGTAAAACCGATGTATCGTTTAATTAAGATAATGTATTTTCATGTAAAGTGGGCATCAGCCCATGAAATAAGTAAATAAAAAAATCATCACAATATAATCAATCTATCCTAATTATATTTAAATGTTGTAACCATTATGGAGTGCACAATAAGGACTGATAATGTTCTTGCTATCCACAAGCCCAGTCAGCTGTAAAGAACCTAAAAATCCAACCCCTAACAATAATACCGTATGTGAACAGCTTACAAAAATTAACAGAAAAGTTGTTGTTAAGAAAAACGTTTTATAATTTCATGCCACGAAATAAAAGAGACATGGCAAGTTGAAATGATGGGTGGAAATTAGTTCAAGCTCAAGGAAGAATAAAAACAGGTATGTACTAATTCATAACTATTTTTGAGACATTTAAAGCAATTTTGCATTGTCAGTTTCACAAATCACTATTTCATGTTGTTGCTGGGATGTACAATGAATGATGGGTTTTGAAATTTGTGTGAAAATGAGTATTAAGTTCGCTGCGATCTTTCTTATACAACTCTTCAATGCCAACATTATCTGATGCATTCACTACTGAAGTAATCAAGTAATAACATCTCAACACATCTGCTGGTAAAAAAAGAACATCTGCTGGTAAAATTGAAAGAAATATAGTTCATCCATACTTCACAGTGTCCTGAGAATAGGGAAGTTAATAATAATAGTGGACTGGTGGAAGCACAACTGAATATTTTCACATTTAAGACTAGTCATCAGAAGAGACCATAAGGTCTCGTATGGAAAAAATATGCAAGAATGTAAGAGAGAGAGAGTTACGAGACCAAATGGTCCTGCATTACAAATAAATTAACTCTTCCTATAAAATCATACATGGCAGCCAAAATGTTAAATCATCTCAGAGCTGGGAGCAAAGAGAGAACAAAATTGTGACAACGTACCATTTTTTAAACCTTTTGTAATCATTCAAGAGGAGTCAGACAAAGGGATGTCTCACAACGACCTTTCGATTTCTTTTCATGTCAGGACACTCCCACATTTCGCCCAATACCTGTATCCGATACAGCTCCCTGCCCCCACCAGCGACCATTGTTAGTGTGTAAACTATACTTTGTGTCATTTATTTAACGTGTGTTTTATCTATTCTACTAGACCTCTCTCGGTCCCTTGTATTTTTGACCCTGAAGCTATTAGGTCTCAAGGGCTAGGGTGTCGTTCATCTTCTTTTCTTTGCTGTTTAAGTACGTTTCTTCTTTGCTTACTACTCTACTCTGCAATTTTCTATAAGTCTTCCTTATTTCTCTTAAATTCTGGTAGATGAGACTCGATTCTCCTAGAAGACAGCTCGTCTAAGAGAAGGAAAACTCTGAACAAAAAACCTGGTCCTCCGAGCAGGGGGTTGAGGCAATGGGCCAGCTCCCCATTGTCTTACAAAAAATCCAAAATGCTAAAAAGCCTAACAAGGATAAGCTGGCTGGATATTGGAAATTAACTTTGCAAAAGAAATGGACTATGAACATAGGAACTTGGAATATGCAAGGGTTTGGGAAAAAGGCCCAGGAGGTAATACATGAATTACAAGAAATGGATATGGATATCACAGCCTTGAGCAAAATTAAGAAGAAAGCCTCAGGGACAGAGGAAATAGGCCCCTACAGTATGGAGTGGTGTCCCAAAAGATCAAGGAGGAAGTAAGGTTTGTCCATAGTTATTAAGAAAAAATATAAAAAGGACCTAAAAAATTGGGAAGCAATTGACGAGAGAATTATTAAAGTAAATCTTGAAAACTATAGATTTAAACTGACAATTCTTGGAATCCATGCACCAAACAAAAAGGAAAAAACTAGTATCCTGGAAGAATTCTATTGAAAACTAGATGAGGTGATAAGCGACTGTGGAGATATAGTTCTTCTCGAAGATTTTAATGCCATGTGGGGAAATTAAGTGGTTTAAGAGTAATTGGGCAATTTGGCAAGGATGTCTGTAACTCAAATGGGAAAAGACGGTTTGTTTTGTGTGAACAACATTACATGATGATCAGAAATGGCTTCTTCCAACACAGAGATGAGCATAAGTATACCTGGACGGATTAATAGAGAGGTAGAAAATCAGTTGATAAATGAGATTAAAGTAAAGAAACATCTATTTGAAAATTGGTTAAGTACCTATGAAGACAAAGACAAATACAATTATATAATCCAGCGGAGAAGAGTAAGAAATATGATAAGGAAGGAAAAACAAGTCTTGGGAAAGGATATGCAAGGAAATAGAAATGTATATAAGAGGGAAAAAAATGACTGAAGTTTGGAATATGGAATAACAAATCACTCTGCAGAGAGAAAGTTCAGTTAAACAGTATCCCGAATAAACAATGGGAAGTGTATTTCAGTAAACTGTTGAAGGAAGACAGGCTGGAGTTTATGCCTAATACAGAGATCTTATGTCCAAGGGATTGTTCCACAAAAATAACAATTGAAGAAGTTGAGGAAAGTGTAAAAGAACTAAAATGTGGAAAAGTCCCAGCACCAGGAAATATCCCAGGTGAGCTACTAAAAAATGGAACTCCAAAACTAATGCAAATGATACAATGATTAATGGACAAGTGCATAAATATTGGAGATGTACCAAATGAGTGGAAAGTAGTACACATCTCACCTGTCCATACGAAAGGAAGGACATCTGCAGAAATTACAGGGGAATAGCAGTAACTAATACATTTAAGAAGATATAAGGGAGGATATTGAGAAATCGTCTAGAAAAGGAGTATGTGATGAACAAAGAAGAACAAAGTGGCTTTCGAGCAGGGCGCTCCTGCATTGGTAATTTATTCTGTTTATCACAAGTAATGCAAAAGAAGTGGCAAATGGGGAGAGAATTACACATCGTCTTCCTCGATATCGCACAAGCCTATGACATTGTGCCAGTAGAGAAATTATGGGAGGTCCTGCGACGTCTAAATATGAATAGTACACTCATGGCTGCAGTAAAAGAATTATATTTTGAGCAAGCAGGAATAGTGAAAGTGAGAAAGCACTTGACAAAATCATTTCCAATAACAAAAGGCCTAAGACAAGGATGCTGCATTTCACCGACACTCTTCAAAATCTATGTGAATGAGGTCCAGCAAAAATGGAAAAGGAGTTGTGCGGGAATGGGAATACAGCTGGATATGTACTCTACTCTCTACACTTTACAGTTTGCTGATGGCCAGGTAATCGTGGCGCACAACCAAAATGATGTAGAATTTATGCTGATAAGAATAAGAGATGAATATGCAAAGTGAGGCCTGGCACTCAACTTAGATAAAACAATGTACTGGGCGTTAAACGTTAGTAATAACGATTGCATAACTATGGGCACAAGATACAAAATTAAGAAAACTGAAGAACTAAAATATTTAGGGGTAAAATTGGGAAGCAGGGCATTATGAGACAGGTTTTGGAATGGATTACAGAAGGCAGAAAGCTCATCAGTTCCCTGAATTCTATCCTATGGGACAAGAATATAAGTAAAAGAACAAAACTAACGATATATAGAGTAATAATCCCAAGTGTTGTACTGTATGGTGCTCAGAACAAATGAGAACTAAGTTGAGGGTCATGGTAATGGACTTTCTTAGAAGATCCGCTGGCATCTCAAGAAGAGAGAAAATACGAAATGAAAGAATTAAAGAAATGATAGGCCTGAAGCATACTGCACGAAATTGAAAGGAAACAACTGTTATGTTTTTGACACGCACAGATGATTCAGAGCAATAGACTTCCAAAGAAGCTTTTGGATTGGCAACCGCAAGAAAGAAGGAAACGAGGCCGGCCGCGACCTGGTTGCAGAGACAACATAGAGAAGACAATGGCTGGATGGCAGATACTTCCTGGAACTTGGAACAATAGAGAAGAGTGGAAGAAGAAGTTAGGCACCGTAAGATCCACCTGAAGGTCAACCAAACGGATAAGAAGATGAAGTAATCATTCAGGTATTAGGTTATAAGCACGTAGATTAAACTGAAAATTATTTTTATCCTCTTAGGAACTATCCTCTTAATGCTTTTGACACCTGGAATTAATTATTTCTATTCTACATCAGAGTACTGTCATAGATAAATATAGCCAAATTTATCTATACTTGAATAAGCATTTTTCAAACTAAAATACACATTTTCACTTGAAAAATTGCCGAAAAAGAATTTTTGGGGCATCCATATTCTACATACTGACTATAGGGATAGCATTCTAAAATGAAAATGGAAGAATAAGAATGGCCGACTGAAATAACAGAAAAAAAATTATTATACAACTAGAACAAAATGTAGCTGTTGAAATGCTGGAAAAAACAATGTTATTTCAATCCTTCTCACTACATTTATGTGAAATTAATTCCATCTCCACACTAATAAATAAATATTCTCTTAATACCTTTTGTTTCTCAAACTGAGAAGTAGATGCATGTGTACAGTGCATGTGTAAGTGGTCAAGGGTTTTGGTGGCATTGTAATATGAAAATCTTTTACATTTCAACATCTTTAGGTAGCAATATATAAAATAGGATTTTCATATAACCCTTCAAAGAATTACAGAAATAGACTCTGCTAAATATGACCCGAATATCCTATCATCAATACTACTCGTAACTTCAAGAAAATGTGTGAACAGAGAAACCAAATCAGACTGAATTTTATTTCAGTAATTAAATAAAGATACAATTATTGCATCTTTGGCACATCTGAAAAGCTAAAGCTAAAGCTCAATAAGAACATAAAAAATGTCGCCAAACATGAGCATGTCAACAATGAATGAGAATGTAGAAAAACAAAAAATTCACCCTTCCCTTTTATGGGTACTTTATTTGAAATAGGTGAAAATGTATTAATTAGTACTGAATAATAAATAAAACTGTGTGTGTGTGTGTGTGTGTGTGTGCGCGCACGCGCGCGTGGGTGCATGTAGGTGTGCGTGCGTGACAAGAACAATTATTTCCTCCTTAATTATTTAAAACTGAAATAAGTTTGCCATGTAAAATACACATTCAAGGTAAATTTAATAGTAAACTTTCCTTGTTTTAGTTTCATAACCAATATGATCCAGAAATGTACGTGTTTGTACTTTTCTCATTTAAATAAATATTAATAAATTATAAATTCCAGATTCGCAAAAAAAATGTTTGTTGTTGTTGTTGTTGTTGTTGTTCTTCTTCTTCTTTTATTATTATTGAAATAACATTACTTTAAAAATAAAAAGTTTCGAAAGAGCGGATTAGAAGTCAGTTAATAATGATCACTGATTAAATTGTCAGTGAAAGATAGTCACTTGTTGACAATACATCAAAGCATTGCTCTTCACACAATTTACCTCCATCTTAAGAAAAAATGTTTTCGAAATTCCCCACAAACGATAATAAGTAAGCTCGATTAGCAATTGGTAAAGAAGAAAAGGAAAATATTTATTACGAAGAAATGGAGTCAGAAACAAACGAACTTCACAAAAATGCCCTCCAAGTTAACAAACAAGCATTAACTCCCTTGAGAACATTTGAGCGATGTAAACTTTCTTCGTCCATCATCTTAATCGCTTCTATGATGTTTCTTTGCAGCTCTTTAAGATTAGCAGTTTGTTTGCATAAACTTTACCTTTGAGGGCTTCCAAAAGAAAGGGGACAAATCAGGTGAACGAGGGGGCTACGAACACCGTGAAATTATTCTGTTAAAAAAAATCTCTTCCAGAAATTGCATTGTTGACTTAGCAATAGATGAGCTTACTTATTGCTCCATCCTGCAACAACCAAAAATTTCTCTCATCCTTTTCAAGATAGGATACAAAATTGCTCAATATATTTTGACACGTACCCGCTGATACTGTTTCTTTGAAAAACAACAAACCAATTAATCTGCGTCGATAAATGGCACACCGTATTCCAATCTCTTATTAATACAATGTTCTCTCTACTGTTTCCTAGGGTCTCTCAGTACCTCCAGAGAGCTGGTTTACATATTCATCCAGATGAAGTCAAGCCTCATCACTAAAAAAATACTTTATCAAGTGCCTTCGTTAACAATTCGCCTTAGCCAATTACAGTAATTCGTGCGAGCAGCCCAGTTGGGAACCTTAAGCTCTTGAGATATCTGCTGTTTGATTGCGCGATTTTCCATTCTTTTGTGGCACAGTGCAGACTTCCATACGAACGATCACATTGTTGCTGAAGCTTAATCATTTTTTCGGGTAAGTCGAAAGAACATTCCGAACTTCCTCTAATATTCGCTGCCTGAGTACGGTGTTTTGGCGACTGGTTTCCCGATCAAACAAGCTCCGTGTCTCGCGATATCATTTCACTAACCGAAATGTGGTACTCTTGTTTGGAATAGACTCAGATTAAATTTTTTCCTCGTAAGTTGCCCGGCACTCCTTGAAAGATTGCGTTTGCGAGTACTCCTCCACCAAAAATCTGCGTTGCTCTATGTTGAGGCGTATCGTAAGTGAACAACAGGGAATGAAGACGCAATGTTTTGCTTTGAACAGGTATAACCCAGACCACAAGAGGGGCGCGGATGAAGCAGGGTTGCGTTTAAAACTGACAATATATATTATAACACCCCATTCATGTACGGGCAGCCGCACTTCATAGCTGTGGGGAAGCGAGCAGCAACGTGACTTGGAAGGCGCGCTCCATACCGGCAGCGGAAGTAACGAAAGTTACTTACAGAGTTCGCTCGTGCAGGATGCAGAGATATGACGCAACTTACGTGCATCTCAAAAACGTTTCTTTTCGGTGGAGGCAATCGGAGGTTGTTTGATTGATTGATTTTTTCGTGTTTCCGGGCGCGTCAACTGCTTCGGTCATTAGTCCCGTTAGTGTAGTGCACGTTTTTCTCGGAAGATGGTGGTGATCTTCCCCGCTGAGTGGCGAGATCCGGCGCCGACCTACCGTCGGCTAGTGGGGTTTCCCCGTAACCAGGACTCTCCCACCAGCGGGGCACCGCCCCAGCCAGGATAAGCTCTAAACTCCCGACCGGTCTCCCGGAATATGTGGTAGTGTAGTGAATGTTAGTATGAGTGTGTAAGGGGAGAGGATAGGACAAGGAAGAGGAAGGAAAGATCGCGCGCGGTCCGTGGCCCGTTTGGTAGGGTACTGCTCCGGCATTTGCCTGGTGTTGATCGGAGAGACCACGGAAAACTAACGATCAGAGCAGCCGGCCGCTAGAATTCTCCTCCAGACAGCGACTGAATTCGACCTAGCTGAAAAGCTAGTGTCGAAAATCCTGCCGCCGTCAGGATTCGAACCTAGGACCTCCCGGTCAGAGGCACCGCAGTGACCAGTTGATGCACTGCGCTACCACTACCGGTCCGGAGGTTGTTGTGTGGCGCGAGACGGGATTGTGGAGATCTTGTTTGGGGGAGCTCTCCACTACAATTGAAGGAGGTAAATGGATTGTATCTATGTACTGAGTTGATTGTGGAACATTTAATTCGGAGAGAGTTGTGTGGTGTTCGAGGTGCGTTGCAGGTGGAAGGGAGGGGCGCGAACAGATGATAATGGATGGGAGAGAGGGAATAAATACGTGAACTGTATTATTAAGTAATCAATGTTGGTGCAAAGCCAAGAATTTAATTCACGGTTGTATAGTTGAATAGTGAGCGGTTGGAGGAGTGTCGTTAGAGAATCAATCTCTCCTTAAACAGATGCGGTATCCAATTTGGAATTTATTAAATGTCATTGTTTCTCGAAACATAGCACTTTCTAGAACCTCGCTCCTTTAGTCCTCGATTTCCTATTGAGGAAATGCCACGCCGCCGCCGCCGCCAGAGCGTTGCGTCACTATATATATATATATATATATATATATATATATATATATATATATATATATATAAAAAAAATTCCCCACCTACTACCTTCCACACGTGGTGAAGGCGTGATAGAATGAATGCTCGTGAAGCGAGCTTAAAATTCTCAGGAAGCAGGATCTTTTGGGTATGAGAAAGGTCTGAACCCTTGACACAATGAATCAGATAAAATACGAATAAAATGAACATATATTCAATGAAAAAATTTAGTGACGCAATTTCATAACAGGATAATGCACTTTAAGTAGCTGGTCACTGGAAGAAAGAAAAAGCGTCACCTCAACTGCCTGAACACACTTTCACCAACTACAATTTACAATTTGCTTACTCCTTTCTGAGTTTTTCAACTACCAAATTATTTTACTCTTTTAGCCTCTAGTTTTTCCGTGCACGACTTTTAAAATGAATTTCACACTTGTTTCAAGGAATCCTGTTCACAGGTGCTAGCCTTGGGCTTCGCACTCACTATAACACTGAATAAAACGTAGCATTCACGTTACTTAAATCTGACCCCTTTACATATCACAAAAAAAGCAATCACTTTTAATACAATACAACAAACTGACTTTTCCAGATAATATCAACTGCACAACATATGAAAATCATGAATCATTTATGTAAAATTGTACAAGGAATGGTCTCTTTGAATGAATTTAATGGCACGTGCCGTAAATGAACTTGAAACTGCCACTCACATCATTCGAAATACTTCTCCCACCTATTCTACACTTTTCACCCACTTTTAACACTAATTGTCGTGTATTTACCGCTATCCTCTTTCCCCAACTGATCGCCGCATAAACGTTGCCAGTTCCTTTACCTCAACAGCTCCGCATCGCCCGCTTGTGGGTAACCTTGGGGATTTTCTGCTGCTCGCCCCGCGTTGCCACTCGTCTTCGCTTGCTGTCCCGCGACGATAGCCGTTCCTCGAACCCTCCCGTTTCGGTCGCACGATTTTCGTTCCAGTCCAAATCTTTCTCACCTACGCTTCGCTCTTCCTGGGGTCGTCCTTCTTCTTCTGCGCCTCGTACAAGTTTGTTCGCGCTTCCAGCCTCGAAATTATTAATGTTGCTGAAGTTATGCTTAAATGCTCGGCCGACCTACCACACTTTAGGCATGTGTGGTCTCAGCGTGCAATGTGAGATGCTGGATTTAGTTAATGTCCTTTGCGCGAATTTTACAATTTTGAAATTATTTCGGCGTCAAACAGTCACTTCGCTTGCTCTCTCAAATATTGTGAATGCGACGAATGTTTGTGCACTCCATTTCTTAATTACCTCACTTTCGAAGATACGCTTCTCAAGCTAACTTTTAACTACCAAGTTAAAATAAACTCCTATGCTATCAAGTTACAACCGCCGTCGCTGCTGCAATCGAAGAGAGCTCAGTGTAGTCGCCGTCGCTTCTGCAGTCAAAGAGAGTTCCTCCGAGGCGCGCCGCGATACTTATGGTACTCGCGCATGGGGAAATTTTGGAGGGGTGAATACTCTCCTCCTTTCGTGACCTCCCGGAAAAACATTATTCACTAGTTCGGGCGTCATAGTTCGAAAAGCTGTGGGCAGATGGCGCGTTTACCAGCCATCGCTCAGCCGCGTACCCTAGTCCTCTCTGTTCGTGGGCTTCTTTTCGTAGCTGATGGTGGCATTATGGGGGTGTCTAATCCCGTGACGTCACATATATATATATATATATATATATATATATATATATATATATAAGAGAGAGAGAGAGAGAGAGAGAGAGAGAGAGGGGGGGACGGGTGTCAAGACTGCATTACAATTCTTACAGTGGACAATGCCGAATCAAGTATGGAGAGAGCGCGAACTCTGAGGACCTAGAGAAATTACTATGGAAAATGTAAAGAAAAGCAAACAACTGAAAATAATTGATTTTTTAAGGACAAATAAAGACATGACATTTTCATTTCGTACTGTTAATATATTTTGCTTTATCTCTATATTAATAAAATCAATCGTTGTGGAGAAATTCTATTTATTTTTGACATATAATAGAAGAATGTGAACATGCAAAATAAAAATCTTCAATAATGATGAGAAGTACAATTCAGTGGTTCTTTGAAGTCTTTCATCGTATCACTAATAAAAAAGTATTTTGCCAAACTTTGAGCTGAAAGCATTACTGCATTTTAAAAAAACATTCCACTTTTGTTTTGTATAGTCATGATATCATTAACATCATCACATTGTTTCCTACAGCACTGGTCTAAACCTACTCTATGTCAACTCTTTGTTTTAGATTTGGTCAGAACATGACATGTTCAAATGTCCATACACAAAAAATTACATTTGCTGCTCCACATTGTTAAGTGACTATAGTTTGTTTAAATATCAGAAAGAAAAACTCTTCTTTAGAGAATGAAAGAGAAGTAAGACATTAAAATGTTTGGTCCATCTACCATTCCACAATGATGTTATTAAAATGTATAAACATAAAATAAAACTGGTATATAAAATGGTTTCAGTCGACATAAACAAAACTACATCTAATCAAAGAAAATATCTAAGAACTTCAACCAACCTGAGAAACTAACAGAAGAATGCAAACTATCATCACGACAGTAGACTCACCCATATTCATGTATTAAACAAAGCTAATCCAAACATCTGTATCTCATGCTCATACACAATTCGTCATGTGTTATTGGAATGTTCAAGTACAGTAAAGAGAAGAAAAGATCTGAAAGTAACTGATGATTGAAAAGGAAATCTTAATTCACTAAACGATATTAAAAATATTATAATATTGTTAAAAGAATTAAACCTAATGATGAAATTTAAATTTATTACATAATGTAACTCAATGAAACATTGTCATGTGGTAATAACCACCTAGGTTGATGCGACTTTAGATAAATAATAATAAAAAAAGTTTGATGTTTGTGTATATTAATCACACTATAAAGGTTCATAAGTTAATTCCACCAGCTGATAAAATATGATCATACTCGGAAAGTGCATTAAAAGAACACCATGTCTAAGAGGAAAAATATTGTTATAGCAAAATAATAAGTTATTTTATTTCTGATTATTTACATTCATCAAATGTTACATTTGATAAAGAAAGCTCTAATTCTTTTAGTAAGAGCAAAAGGCTAGTGTTTACACAATGCGCCTTGAAGAGAAAAATCCTTCAGTGTTTTTAAAAGAGATATACTGGCTATTTTATACAAAAACCAATTGACTCTCATCAACAATGAGAATCTCAGTTAATAATTAATGAAAGGGGAATCAAATCGTTTGGACACACATCCCAGAAGTAGATGAGCACACAAAGTTATTAGATTGGTTTGATCGTTGGAGGTTGAAGGTGAGGATGGCTAAGATCAAGGACAGAATTAATAAGAATTGCTAGGATATAAAGGGACTTAGGGAATGTAATTTTAGGAAACGTACAACAGTAAAATACAAAATATTTCAGAACATACCTTCCTTTCTCTTTTTCTTTAGCATCTCTGGCTTTCCTTGCCTCCCATTTTCTTTCCTCGTCACTAGTATCAGTCTCTGAAAGCTTCATACGAAGTAGTTTGTCATTGCGCCACTTCTTTCTCTGTGGAACAAGAGAGCAAATATTAAATAGAACAATTTTAAATGATTCCTACTAGTAACCTACAGCAGCAAAAATACTGCTGATGGGTGGAAAATGGAGTCCTGGAACAGCCAAATATTGGCTATTCTGTAAAGTCACATGTGAATATTGAAGCTTCTTAGCTTCAGCAACATGTGGTAAGATGAAATGCACTGAGTTTGATGATCTAGTGATAACATGAATATGAGACAGAATCAATAATTTGTATTTTTCAGACAAAATCAAAATTTTTATTGTTTTTGATATTTTCCAGTCAACCATAGAATCTAATGAAACTATTGTCCCCAAACATATGGACAAAGGCAGCTTAGTTGTTTTTAATCAAATTATGCATTTTCCCCTTAAACTCGATCTTATTCAGATTGTAATAAATGCAATTTTCAATTTATCACACATAGAAAATACTGCAGCAGGCTATGGTGCACAGACCTGAAGGATCTATCATTAAATAACTTTATCACTAATTTTGTTAAATATCTTTTTCACACTCGGTATACACTGGAATCAACCGTCCACAAGGGGCGATTTTAACCCGAATAAAATTTTGCTTAAATTTAGGTTGGAAACCGCGCGCCCTAAACGTGCCAGGAATTGTGCAGTTTGGAGGCCCGGAAGGCGTTTTAGGACCCATGGGAATGCGTGAACCAACGAGGCTCTGGCGAGACAAAAGGCCATGAAGCAGCACCTGCGAGCCGCAAGACGCGGACGTGTCGCGTCACCGAAACGCCGTCCCACCCGGACGCGAGACGGCCAAAATATACATTTTTACAAAAATTTCTGATTGTCGGAATGAAAACCCCAGTAGCCACTTAACCTACGAGGACGAACCCGACTTAAGTAACCTTGGGGGCCTGCGAGCTTTTCGCCGAGCCAACGAAAGAATACTTCGTTGAAGACAACGGGGGGAGGTTACTCCAGGACACCTTACCCGCTTTATTTCATCATCACTTTCATCACTGTCTTCAGTTCTTTTTTCTTGGGACTACTGTTTTCCTTGTCATCATCTTTTTCTTCTTTCACTTTTGGTTCTTCTTTCACTTTTACTTTACTTTCTTTTTTCTTCTTTTCCTTCTCTGTATTATTTTTATCAATTATATCTGTTCAATAAATTCAAATGTATATAAGTGCATATGTAAAATATCTTTTAACATTACTTTCAGTGCAGGAAAATCAATATCTTTGTTGAAAATATTATGCAAAAAAAGTCCATGTTTATCTATGAGCTCTTAAAAACGAATCAACCCGTTACCCTCATGTTATCAGTTACTCGATTTTTGTTCATTACTTGTATACTCATGTCCTGCCACATTGTTCTGCAAGCAATGAGCTGGAGTTTTTAGAATTTGGCTTACAACAAAATATTTTTACCTAGGTCACTGTCAGAACTTCTCAATAAAAGTTCTTCAGCAAATTTATCTCTGCTTTTATGTAAATCTTCAAGAAAATCTTTTAAACCTCTCTTTTCATTTCCGTCATTGTCTGAAAAATCCGAGTGTTCCGACTGGCTGGATAATTCTGTAAAAATAATAAATGTTAACATTTATCGATACAATATTACCAGCTGCAAAACAAGTCGGTTCAGTTAACATCTAATAAACAAATATATAATGGAATTACTTATAAAGGTACTAGTGAGGTCAGGGTGACTAAAAAAAAGAGAGAAAGAGAAAATTTGGTTACACTTGAAAAGATATGAACCAACGCTCATTGCAAGAAAAATAATGGAATGATGCATACATAACTTGTAAGCAGCTTGTAAGAACGCTATTGTTGATGATTGACAACAATGAACATTTAATTATATATAACAATACAGAATACAAAGGAAATATACTTATTTTGTTGATAAATATATTTACCTTCCTTGTCATGAAAGTCTTTTAATGTTTCTTTTCCTTTCTTATTTTCATTCTTCTTAGCATGCTTCCGAAAGACTTTCTTCTTTTTCACATTCGCATCTTCATCACACTCTGATTCTGAATCCACAGTTGGAATTTTCTTATTTAAGTTATTATCCAAAGTTTTCAGGTTCACCAACCTAAGAAATCAAAGTTTTTGTATTAACAATTCATATAATCAATATTTTTTGGGTGTTCTAAATAAAAGGATTGTTCCAGTTTTTGAAAAGTCCATCTATAAATATCTGTCAATTTACTATAATAATTCTAAATTTATTATTGTTGTATTATTATTATTATTATTATTATTATTATTATTATTATTATTATTATTATTATTATTATTATATTTAATTATTATTTATAATTATGATTATTATGTGTAACAATAATAATAAAACTAGAGGTGCTACAACAGCAAATACTTGCATCACTGGGAATGGTTACATGATACCAGGTGATCACTTTAAAATGCAACCCACAGCAGGGAGAGCGAATTGCACTGCCAACAATGTTTGAGCAGGTCAGATAGCGGCAGGCGGTTTCAAGCAAGTAAACTGTCGGGAAGTACACTTAATCCGTTCTCCCCTAAAGCCACCCAGAGGAGAGCAGGTTACTGTTGTGGCCACGATTTCAAAGCGAAAGGCATGCGCCTGCTTGTTTGGTGCGGAAAGAATATTGTATTGACAACAGTGATTTCTTTCTTAATTTTTTAAATCAATACTAAATTAAATACTAAACTTTGCTTGTTTTAGTTTCATACCAAATAGGATCCAGAAATATACATGTTTTACACTTTTCTGTTTTCAATAAATATTAATAAATTATAAATTCCAAATTCCCAGAACACATGTTTGTTATTATAAGGGAGCAGATTTTGAAATGTCATTTTTCTCACTTTAAAACAATGGCTTAGGTGTAGAAATTATTTTATGTTAAGACAAAAGGAAATGACCAATTTTTATCGGTCATTATTCTGCATTTTTTGTTGATTTGTCTAATAAGTCATTTTTTACCCTTTAACTGACTTATTAATGCATTTTTTGCTGATTTCATCAATTTTAATGTCATTTTTAATGGTACATGCTTCAAATAATATTTACTAGATTCAACAAATGTTCTTCACAGAATGACTCAACAGCCTATTTGATTTGTTCTCTCGGAAATTGTTTTGACAGCAGTTGTGAGTTTGTAATTCTTGTGACGTGTATCAGTGCCATTACTGGTTCGGACGATTTTGGAATAACAAAAGACAGAGATTTCCTAGAACAGAAAAGTCCAAACCAAAAGTTTGAAAGCTGAGTTCACTCAAACAAATGAAAGAAGCTTTGATTACATCAGTAATGTATCCAACAATTTGAGTTGTTCATCCGAACTGGTTTTGATAAGATTTTTTATGTAATTTTTCTTTGGTTTTGGGGCATTTTTAAAGCATTTTAAGAGCATTTCATTGATCATTTTTGGCAATGTTTTAGGTCATCAAAATCTGTCCTCTAGTTGTTGTTTTTATTGAAGTAATGCAACTAAAAAAAAAGGTCTCGAAAGAGCGGATCAGAAGTCAGTGCATAATAATCACTGATTAAATTGTTTGTGAAAGATAATCACTGGTTGATGATTCATCACAGCATTACTCCTCATCCCAATCATCTCCACCAAAAGAAAAAGTGTTTTGGAAATTCCCTGCAAAATGAAAATAAAGGTAGTTTAGCAATCGGTAAAGAAGAAAAGGAAAATATTTATTATGAAGAATTGGGTGTCAGAAACAAGCGAACCTCACACAAACTGTGAAAAATGCCCTCTATCTGCTAACAAACAAGCATTAACTCGCTTGAGAACATTTGCTATAACCTAATGTAAAGTTTCTTTGTCAATCATGCGAATCGCTTCCTTGATGTTCCTTTGTAGCTCTTTGAGATTAGTAGGCTTGTTCGCATAAACTTTACTTTTGAAGCATCCCCAAAGTTAAAAACATGGTGGGGACAAATCAGGCAAACGAGGTGGCCACAAATCCCGTGAAATTATTGTGTGGAAGGGAGAGGAAAAGAAAAAGAAAGAAAGAAAGAAAGAAAGAAAGAAAGAAAGAAAGAAAGAAACAAGCCTCATCACTAAAAAAACACTTTATGAAGTGCCTCAAGACCTTTACTAACAATTTGCCAATACGTAGCCAATTACAGTAATTCATGCGAGCAGCCCTATCAGGAACCTTAAACTCTTGAGGTGCCTGCTATTTGAATGCGCGTGCACTTTCTTTTTTTTTCTTTCAATGCACAGTGCGCGCTTCCCTACAAAAGATTACACTGATGCGAAGCTTCCTTAATATATTTTCAGGAAATTTGAAAGAACATCCCGAACTTCCTCTAGTTTTCGCTGCATGAGCACTGTTTTCAGTGTTTGCGTTTCTGAACGAACACGCCCCCTGCTCCCCATAGCACTTCACTAACAGAAATAGAGTACTGCTGTTCGGAATAGACTCAGATGAAATTTTTTCTCTGAAAGCTGCCTGAAACTCTTTGGAAGACTGCGTTCGGAAATACTCCTCCACCATATATCTGCGTTGTCTATCGTGAAGCACATCGTAAATTAACTTCAAAACAGTGAATGAAGATCCCGCCTGTTATGAATGTGAGAATGAAGATGCTTTGAGCAGGTATGACCCAGACCGCAGGATGGGTGCGGTGAAAGGAGGGTGAGGTGAGTGAACAGACAGTTGCAGAAATGTACTCACTGGAGCTGTCCCAGAAACAGTGTTGCAATTCTTTCAATTTTTCTCAGAGCCTCGTACAACAGGGTTGCGTTTTAAACTGATCCCCTGGTATTATAATATTGTAATTTATGCCCTCACTTCAGTCATCATTAGACAAAGTCCAAAAAAATTCAAACAAAGCACCTGCAGTGCATATCTGCTATGATTTCTATTGTAATATAAAACAATAGACTTTAATTACTTCTACAAAAGAAAAAAACAACAAAAACATGAATGAATCTTAACTATTTGCAGCACATTATGCAGGTAAGCAAGGAATAGTATCATTAACGTCAAGAAAATTAAGCCGCCTTACTCTATCTTTATCCCATCCTAGTTGTCAACAACAAGAAGTTATTTTGAACATTTCAAACTGCCATATTGCAGTGTTTGTTCCCATTGTTTGGCAAGACAGCGTGAAATATTATATATGAAATACCTTTTTATATATAACTGAATCATAGTAACTCCTGAAAATCCAAGCAAAAAAGTGCAGGATATTCCAACTTGCAAAATTACACTGAACTGCTCATATTAAAAAAACTAACCTTTTTTAAAGGACTGTTTTTTAGAACAGATTTCATTTAACAAGAAACCCCCTTTCCTCACTATTGTACTTTTGCAATTTTAACTTTTTGTTCACAATTTTCAAAAATACAGTGATCATCAAAAAAGGGATCAGCACCACTTCTGCTACATATGCAGGAAAAAATAAAGAGAAATTGAGAGTATTTTATTAAATTGGGAGAAAAGTTTAAGGAAAAGTTAAATTAAAAGGAGAATGGTTTAAATTGTTTCAAAATTGCATGTGTTTAATGCAAAGGGTATAGCCGAATAAGGCCGTGGAAAAGTGCCCCAAAACCAAATCGATAATCGCGATGCTCATGTGAAAGACAATTCAAAATGACGTAAATTCACAAAAAATCAGCCTCCTAGGGCACTCTGTTGCAGAGATACGAGAAACGTGTTTGGCATGTTTTATTTTGTCTCAGCATCCATTGCGTGCATCAGGCTGAAAAAAAAATTACAGACGAAGAATCAATTCAATTTGAAGGTATTTTTGTCAATGAATTTTGACGCCAAATTCATATAGAAAAAAAATTGAAATTAATTTTCAATGTGATAATTTTGGAGTACTGTCTCAATTCCCAAAAAAACAATGGGTCTTATAACATTCTGCAACATATATTTTTTTCAGATTTTTAAACAATGTGGACGGTAGTGAAAAATAATTAAAACCAGTTTCGTTTAAACACTTGAAATTCGTGCCAAAAGATTCGAAAAACTTGTTTCACCAATGTTAAATAGTTTATATTAAAATTATTGAAAGGTCTTGCTTACCAGAATGATTTGGAACTTTTTGCTGACAAATGTTTGTTTTATGTGGAAAGTATTTATATTATCGAAATAAAATTACCAAACCCTTTTGTTTTTAGATTAATTTATTGTTTCTAACATAAATCAAATTACTTAGTTGTAGACTTATTAATCATTCACAATTAGAAAATCATAGACAAATTAATCATTGTCAGTTTCTTCAATAACTGGAATCACACATTTGTTTATAAACAGCCCACTCAAAATTTCTGTTTTTCCAACATTTCTATTTAAAAATACCTGTTTAACAATTTCGCAAAGTAATTAGTGTGTGCCAAATGTGTGTTTAAATGATCATAGCTATGTGGGAGCAGTATCTGAGGGAGCCATTTCCGTTCGCACGTCGACAATATCGTTTCCCTCCCGATATTCCCGTGGTGGAAAGAGATGGGGGGTGCACCGATATTTGCTCGTTCTGCACAGCACGTTTCCGTCACGAACAATGTGACCACTTCATTTGAAAAGCAAGACCAGACGTCGGCCACCATATTTCATGGGGTGCAAGAATTGTTAAGAAACATTTTTTAAGTGGCATAAATGGACAATTTTCAACGGTGACCGACCAAAAATAACGCAATGAAACGGTACTTGCAATAAAAGATGTAATATTTAAAAATGTGTTTATCTGTTTCTGTTTCAATGACTTGTAACGGTTATAATTTTGGCATTTAAAATCCACGCTAATATTATGACGCACACTGGCACCTGAAGTTCATTGGCTAAAGTCGGATGCGCACGAGGCCACCCATCTTTTTCCACCACATATTTTCACCATCCTTCCCACCAAGGACTTTCCGATTGAATTTGATACATAATCGATGTAACAACTATAAGATTTCGAGTTCATATGTTGAGTTTAAATCTGTGTTTAAATATTGGTTAATCCGTTTTTTCCAATCACATTTAGGTGCGAATTTCAAATGTTTAAACTGAAATAATTGGTTTTAAGTTTTTTCACTAAGTTTTATCCACATTGTTTAAAATTTGAAAAAAAAGAGTTAGAATGTTATAAGATCCTTTTGGGAGAAAAATTGAGACAGTACTCCAACGTTATCACGTCGAAAATGAATTTCAAAAAAATTTTTTTTTCTATATGAATTCGGCGTCAAAATTCGTTGACAAAAATATCTTCAAGTTAAACTATGCTTCACCGTCTCTGCAATTTTTTTTCAGCCTGATATACGCAACAGATTCTGAGAGAAAATAAAACAAGCAAAACACGTTTCTCGTTGTATCTCTGCAACATATTGCCCTAGGACGCTGATGTTTTGTGAATCTACGTCATTTTGCATTCTCTTTCATATGAACAACCCGATTATCGATTTGGTTTGGGGGCACATTTCACCGCCTTATTCGGCTTTACTAATATTTTCGAAAAATTGAACATGATCTTACTTGAAGATCTGTTATTGATGAACATATTACATTAAGGAAAAATGTCTATCTTCATTATTGTAGTAGTATGAAGCCAGACAACATTTTTAACTTTTGCAAGTTTCGAAAATTCAGAGTGCAACAAAAATGAGACCTATGCAGACTTCATTATGCATCTTTTGCTATATCACAGAAAAAACATTTGTTGCCATTTTTAGAAAATTTTAAATAAAGCCTAATTTTTTTCCAAACAAAACAAACCCCAAAATCAAAATATCATTTTCAAATTCAAGGGATGTAGACAACAAATTACTCATTTATAAATAATTTTTAGAGCCTGTTTAGACTTACTGCATACAGCTCTGACGTACACGTCTCCGCCAGGCAAATTCACATCACCTCACGTTGTGGGAAAATAGAGTTTGTGTGATTATTGTTCGAGTTTTCTTTATGTAACAATTAATGAAGCTTAAGATTTGGGGTTATAGAGAATGTCCCACTGACTGTGCGCCAGTCCCAAAACTTCTGAGCGGTTCGCGATACTGAAATGCAGTTTTCGCTCAATGTGAAATCATAAGGCAAGTAATAAACCATAGTGACTCGGAAAGTTTCATTTTATTGAATCTCTTGACCAAAAGCAGTTTTCCACCTACAAAGCGTCCTTTCGTTCAGAAAGTGTTCTTTCCTAATAAAACAATAACTATTCTTTTAGTGAGCAGCTTCGAAATGAACTGACAATGCAACATAAATAGCTGCAGTTTTGTTGAAGTCGTCGTTAGACATATCGGTCTAGAAAAAATTATCATGAGACGGTTCGGTTAATACCACCCAGTCTAACTTTCCCTTTATCTACAGCACTATGTGAAATATGATTACATTAAAGAGAGTAAAGACATTCCTGATAAATTCCATGGGAAATATCAGAATTGGTAATTTCAGTGCACTGGGTATCGAGAAGTGTCTGCTAAATGAACTGTGCATAAACGACAGCTTTAACGAACGTTTTTGCTGAGTGAGAAAACTGATGAATGGAGTAAATTTACAAATAAATAAATAAATAAATAAATAAAAAAATAAAAAATAAAATAAAATTTAAAAAACGGTAAGATTTTCAGAATACCCAACTGCAAGACTCTAGCTTTGCCACTGGAAATAATGTACAATTTCTAACATACGAAGCATCCACCTGTCTGGAAAAACGTTCATGAAGCGCAATAAATTCAGAACGGTCGACTATTAGTCGCGTGACTTTTCTTGACGTCTCCCAGCGCGGGGTGCGGGGAGAGGAGGCTTCTTCCATCCGACGTCACATCCAACGGTGTTGCCACTGTAACATTATTACTACTATTCGCGCCTCTTTCGCTCTTAATACAACAGGACATTATATACGATAAAATATAACAAATAATAACACAATTAATAGGAACCACAAGTGAAAATAATGAGATAACGATAATATTGCTTATTAAGGAGATATATTACCAATATCCGAATCGAATAAATCACAGGGCACAACACTAATAGCGAAAATGCGAGAACTGAATTCATTCGAAAGCAGAGCTTGGCAGCCCTGACAATCTTGCCGTGCCGAGACCAATGTTGTGACAAGACCGTACCGAGTCGTGCTGTGTTGAGCACAAGGGAGCTCAGACGTCAAGAAAAGTCGCGCGACTAGTATGTTTGTTGGTAAATTACACAAAAAATACTCATATTTTCAAAAACTTCAACATCATCTTATTTAAAGAACTGTGTTTTTATAAACACATTTCATTAAGAAAAAGTATCTTCACAATTGTAGTAATAGTAGGAAGACGCTGTAAGTTTTTAATTTCTTAAATTTTTGAAAAATCAGGCATTTCAACAAATCTGAAATCTGCACAATTCTCTTAAGCGTCCTTCATGCTAAAGTCTAAATTTAATCAAAAATGTTGTGCAGTTTTTAAGAGAAAAATGGTTTATAGAAAATAAAAATTGCCTGTTTGACACAATTTCGCCAACAATACACATGTTTTTGAAAAATTGAAATGGCATTAGTTTTAGATTTGTTTTTCATGAACATATTTCATTAAAAAAAAAAAAAGGTTTATCTTCATAATTGTAGCTGTAGGAAAACACCGAAAATATAGGATTGTGTCTATTTTCTAGAAATCAGGGTTTTCAACCTACATGTGACCTGCGCAATTCTCTTAAACGTCCCTCCAGACAACAAAATTTCAAAAAACAACAAAATTTCATTAAAAATATGGGTCCGTTTTTGAGAAAGAAATCGTTTAAACAAAATTAAAAATTGCCTATATTCCACGCAAAATTTCGAAAATTTGTACATTATCTTATTTCAAAATCTATCTTTAAGGAACATATTTCATTAAAAGTAAAAACTATTTTTAATATTTTAGTTATATGAAGACACCCAAAAAATTTTGAATATTTGCAATTTCCGAAAAGGGGATTTTAACGAAAACGAGACCTGCACCATTCTCTTAAACGTTTTTCACACTATCCAACAACAAAATTTCATCAAACACGGATTTTTTTTTGTTTGTTTGTCCAGGGACTTCATGTAAAGTAGCCCCTACAATTAAAATATACATTTGAAATCCAAAGGGTCGCAACATCAGCCAGATGGATTGGAGAATATCAATTTTGGACAAAATTGATCGAACGGTTTAGCCGCTAGCGTTCTTCACACACGGACGGACAGACGTTTTGCCGTCAATTGATTTTACGGTATCAAGGACCCACAAAACATGGATTCTCGCTACATCACGTGTTAGAGGATTTTTCCTCTCTAAATTAAGCAACTGAGTTTATCCACTTTCTCCATACCAGGACCATCTGATAAGTTTTTCTGCCGAAAATTCGCCGTCTTTCGCACAGCGAACTATTGCATAACTTCCCCTCCATTGCGCAAGCGAGAATGTAGAATTAATCGCCTCTTCTAACCGATTTTTCTTACCGCTTCTCCCTACTAGCCAATCATTAACTGTGACTCATCTAACATAGGGGCGCCAGGGGGGAGAGGGGCTCTTGCACATTGTATCCCGCTTCAGCCAATGAGCTTCAGGCATCAGTTTGTACCACAATATTAGCGGAATTTTAAATGCGACCAGTTACCGCAATCATCACCTTGTTATAAGTCATTAAAACAGTCATGATATTTTTACTTTCTCGTATACGTACGTATATACAGAGTAATATACATAGTATAGATAATGTTATGTAACACTGCGCGAAAAAACTGCGAATTTTCAACAGAAAAAATTCACTGCCGGAACCTGAAAACAATAAAGTGGATAAATCCAGTTTCTTAATTAAGTGAATAAATCCTCTAACACGTGGTGTAGCCAGTATCCCAGTTTTGTGGGTCCTTGATGCCGAAAAATCAATTGAAAGCAAAACGTCCGTCCGTGAACACTACTAGCGCCTAAACTATTCGTACGATCTTTTCCAAATTGAAGAATCCCTTGACATCTGTCTGTAGTTGAAGCTTTGAGATTTTGAAAAACATTCTTTAAAATTTGGGGTTTTAAACTGCTAGAAATTTTTTCTTTAAATTTTTTGTAAGAATAGAGTATAATACACTTAAGGCCCATTCACAATGCAAACATAAGCATAGCATGGCGTTAACATAAAAGTTAGGACTAGTCTACAAGTGGACTCATTCACAATGCGTTCGCATAAGCATAACACGTAAGACGTTAACTTAAGAGCTTGCAAGCTTCAAGCTTCTGTGCTTATGCTTATGTCAGACATAAGGAATGAGCCAATCACAGTTCGATAACTCAAAATCGAGTATCGAAGTCGATAGGCGAACTATTCGTGTGCTGCGTGGTTGTGTTTGTCGTATTTGTTTTGATATCTCGAAATCGATTCTCATATCCAACCAATAGTAAACTAGAATGCCTCATAGCCAATAGAAACTCTTATTTTGCCTATGTTTATGTTCGACATTGTGAATACGCCAACTCTTCGCTTATGCTATGTGTTATGCTTATGTTTGTGATTACATTGTGAATGAGCCTTTATAAAAGTGGCATTGGTCCCGTTTTCACGGTTAACTGAATTTTCGAAAATTTCAAAAGTTTGAATTCTTTTCGGCGACTTCCTACAACTATAAAATTGAAGATGGAGATTTTTCCTTCAAATGAAATTTGTTGTCCATAAATAGTTCTTTCATTCAGGTCATGTACATTAGTATGTAGTACATTATAGTTTTCGTGCAATATTTGCAATATTAAAAAGGTACAAAAACAAGACTTTCTCAAAAACGGCTCGAAATTTTCTCTTTAAATTTCTTGTCAGAATAGAGAAAAATAAATTTATGAAAGTGGAATTGGTCCGATTTTCACGGTTTAACTTTGAATTTTTGAAAATACCGTATGTTTGATTTTTTCGGCGTCTTATTTCAATTCTTCTATTCATTTCTTCCTTCTATTTTGGGCGGCGATAGATAGCAGCTAGCAAGAGAATGGGGCAAGACCGTAAAGCACACGAAATTTAAAAAAAAATATTACGAGAAAGTTTGCGCCATTCTTTAGCACCACTAGTTACTTTCTCGTATATACGGAAATAATATACAGTCGATTCCGGTTATAGTGAACTCGGATATTGTGAACCCTCGGTTATAGTGAACTCAAGTCACTGGTTTCACTTACATTACAAATAGGAATAAGAATATTCGGTTATAGGGAACCTGAACCTCGGTTATAGTGAACTTAGGAAATACAACGTCCTGAAAATTAATTGGAAGTATGTTATTAGGCGACTTTGGAGAGAGGGAGTGGCATTGTGTGGAGAGTGGGAGTGCAAGAGGCATTGAAGGGTGCCAAGAATGCAATACGATACTTCGACCCAGTGAACAATACACAACCAAGTATGGAGAGAGCACGAACACTGGAGAAGGATCTAGAGAAATTAATAATGAAAAATGTACGAAGCAAACAATTGAAAATAATTTATTTTTTAATTATAAATAAAAATATTCAAATTTTCAGTTTGTGTTATTAATGAATTTCGCTGTATCTCTATATTAATAAAATTAATATTTGTGGAGAAATTTTATTTAATTTTGACATCGCATAGAATGAACCTCTGATATAGTGAACCAAACATGTTAGTCCCCAAGAAGTTTACTATAACCGGAGTCGACTGTACGATATATAGTAGTATAAAGAAAGTCATGCAATGCTGCAGAAAATCGATTACGAAATTTCAACGGAAATACGTTTTAGGGTCCGCTGATACCGAAAAAATTGCTTATTTTTTTTATTTTTTCCTCCCAAAACGTCCGTCCGTCCGCCTGTCTGTGAATATTACTAGCGCTAAAACGATACGTACGATCTTTTCCAAATTGAAGAAACCCCAGTCCATCAGGCTCTAGTTGATGCTTTGAGATTTTGAAAAACATTCTTTAAATTTCTTGAGAGAATAGAGTAAAATACATTATAAAGGTGGCGTAGGTCCGATTTTCAGGTTGACTCTGAATTTTCGAAAATTGCAAAAGTTTGATTTTTTTCCCCTACAACATAAAATCCTTCCTACGTCTTCCTACAACTATAAAATTGAACGCAGATTTTTTCTTCAAATAAAATTTGTCGCCCATAAATAGTTATTTTATTAAGGTCGAGTAGACTTTTTTGACAATTTTAGTAGTTTTCGTGCAAGTGTGAAATATTTGCAATTTTAAAAAATTACAAAAACAAGATTTTTTTCAAAAATGGCTCCAATTTTTTCTTTAAATCTAGTAAGGGTAGTACCAAATACACCCTATCCGATGACATTAACGCCATATTGCCCTATTCTTTTGTTTCTTCAAAAATTACAAAATTATAATTTTTTTACTTGTGTTAATATTGAAAATTATTTAAATAACACCGTCATCACGTTACGTTTCGTTACAAATTGTCACTTTATGACACTTTCAAAATGTTTTTCAACACTTCTTTCTCTCTAAGCAACATGGCGGCCTGCGACTGGTCTGGCTTTTCATATGAAGTGTCCGTGTTGTGGTCACGTGGTTCGTTACGCACACTGGTGCTGCGCAGAACGAGTAAACATCAGTGCACCGAAGTAGCCCACCCATATCTTTGCACCACGGGAGAGGGTATACATAGAGCGATATGCCGATGCCCAATAAACCGCGAATGTACTGACATGACCTCTGATTTTCACAGTTTTCAGTTATTTTCAATATTTGGTGTTTTTTGGAACTCTGTTGGACATAATTTCATTCGTGGAATAGCCTATTAAATACCACTCGTGTTTTGGAAATTCTCAGATAAATTCCCTCCTCGCTTCACTAGTCGGGGATTTATCAACAATTTCCATAGCACTCATGGCATTACCTATGATAATCCTGCCTATAGTTTAGCCGCTAGTGTTGTTTACCGACAGATTGACGGACAGACGTTTTGCCATCAATCAATTTTCCGTTATCAATGATCCTCTAAACGTGGAATCTGACTAAACGTGTTCGAGGAAGTAACTTAGTACATACAGGAACAAGATTTACCCCCTTTTCGTTACCAGGGTCCGAGAGTTTTTCTGTCGAATGTTTACGGTTTCTCCGCAGCATTACAATACTTTCTCTATGTTGCGTATGCAGTACGCGAGAAAGTAACTAGAGGTGCTACAATAGAATTTATGTTCAGAATAATGCGCACTTTCTCGCATTATTGGAAACAGTTAACTAAAATTGTTTTTCTGGTACCCCTCTACTTTAACTTGAAAAAGTCCAAACTAATTCAAATGAAGCACTTGTGGTGCATATCTACATTTATTTTCAAAGTAATTTCTAACAAGCAAATGAAACAAACACGCATAAAAACTGTTGCAGTATTTTCAGCGCATTGCACAGAAAAGTACGAATAATATTTCACACACGCTTGTCTTGATTACACTGAAGTGAGCTAGCAATTTATAAATACAATAATCAGCGATCAGAACTTCTCAAACTAAAAGAAGTATATTTGTTAGTTCTAAGTTAAATCTATTACTTACCTCAAAACTATTTTCTTATACATGAATAATATCTACATTATACGATCATCACGACCGACAACAATGAGAAGAATTCCAAAAATTGGAAACCATGTTGGCATTGTGCGAACTGTCAGTGCGTCACACGAAACGCGAAAAATTCAATTTGCAATTTTCGAAAAATAAAAGTTCGCCGAAAATGGGAGCAACGCTTTGCTTTCTTTCCTACATACGAGGAAAAAATCGTTTTTGAGAAAATAATTATTTAAAATGTTCCAAAATACCTATGTTTAATGCACATTTACGCAAAAATACTATTTTTTCGAATAATTAAACAAGATTTTTTCAAATTATCTTCTGTGCTGGACCGCCATAGCCTATAGGAAATTTATGAACATGATCTTATGTGAAGATTTCTTTTGATGAACAAATGAAAAAATGAATGGAAAAAAATCTCCATTATTTGTAAGATGACCTCGAAACATTTTCAACTTTTGCGATTTCCGAAAATTTAGGGAAGGCGCCGAAAATTAAACCTACGCCATTTCTTCATTCGTCTTTTGCTATAACAGGGAGGGGAATTAAGAAAAAGTGGAGCCATTTTTAAGAAAATTTTAAAAATATTGAGGCTTAATATAAAATACCCCCAAAATAAAAATATGCGTTTCAAAATCAAGGGGCCGTGACACCAGTCAGATCGATTGTGAAATAAGAATTTTAGTGGAAATCCTGCTCACGATTTAGCCGGTAGCGTTGTCCACACGTTGACAGACGTCAAGTTATTTATTTATTTATTTTAGTGGGAAATTCTGTGATCCCTACACTACTTGAATTTTGAATAAAGAAAAAAGGGGGGAAAAAGCTCCCATGTAATAAAATATATTTTCAAGGATAAATAAGCAATAAATTTTGGGCTCTTATCCATGTTGTCCTTCGGAATGCTTCCCGCCGCGACAACATGGAAACGATAATTTGAATAATTGTATTTCCCACTGAATTCTAGAAGACGTGCACAGAAAATGAAGTTACATTTATGTCCAGAAGCAACACAAGGGGCCATCTCAGCATTTGCTCAATGGATCAGGGAAACTGGACGAAAAACCTGATCGAGATGGGGGTCATTGACTAACAAGCTGCGATACAATACTTGTTACATATTGTTTAGAATTATACAGTCCAATGGTAAATAATACATTAAATATCACTGTTAAAATTAATGTTACTCTCCTTGTGATGGCCAGTATAGTCTCTAATTGTATAGAAACAGTTATACAGCAGAAACGATTTCACTTTGGATTTAAACTTTTCTATCGAATTTAATCGTTTAATGTCATCTGGCAAAGTGTTATAAAATAATGTACATGTATTGTATGCGAATTTTTTGTAATGAGCTGTTGATACTGTCACCTGATGAATATGATTTTTACGTCGAGTGTTATAGTAATAGACATCGGCATTTTCTGAAAATATATTCCCGCCCTCAAGCAAGTCATTTTTTACAAAAACCACTGATTCGTAAATCAACAGACAAGGTAATGGTAAAATTCCTAGACTAATGAAGAGAGGCTTACATGAATCACGTGGGTGGGTTTTGGTTATTATTCGTACAATTCTTTTTTGTAATCTAAAAGTCTGGGAGCTATAAGATGTATTTCCCCAGAATATTATGCCATATCTCAGGCGGGAATGAACATTCGCGAAATATACACAACGAGCAGTATGAAGGCTGATTGAATTTGCAAGAATTCTGAACGCGTAGCATAATGAACTTAATTTTGTGTTCAATTCATTTAAATGGACGTTCCATTTAAGGTTTGACTGAATTGAGAGACCTAAAAATTTTGTTGCCTTAACATCAGTCAATGGTACACCGTTTATTTTCAATGGGCACATAATTGTTTATTTGAAATGGAAAACTGTATTAAAACCGTTTTCTTTTCGTTTACAATTAATTTGTTATTTCAGAACCAATTTGAAACATCTGATATTGTACTATTTACGGTTCCTTTATTGCAAAGGATGTTCGTATCATCGGCAAAGAGAACCGTTCTTCCGTTTCGAATCGTCGAGAGCATATCGTTTACGTAAAGGAGGGACAGAATAGGACCTAAAATCGATCCTTGAGGAACTCCACGAGCAATGGGCAAAGAGTCGGAAAGGTGCGTACGTAATGTTCCATCATTCCACTAAGACATTTCCACTGTCTGAGATCGTTGATTAAGGTACGAACATAACCAATCAGAGCAATTCCACGGATTCCATATGAAGGTAATTTGGAAAGTAAAATGTCAGGATCAATGACGTCAAAAGCTTTTGAGAGATCTAGAAATAATCCAATAGGTGCCTCATTTTGATCCAATGATGAGGCGACATCTTTAAGAAAAGAAAATATGGTAGTTTCCGTTGAGTTGGATTTTCTAAATTCATGTTGGCAATCTGAAAGCGCGTCGTGTTTCGTGAGAAAGGTTTCCATTCGTATGTAAAAAAGTCTCTCTAATATTTTTGAAAAACTGATAGAAGAGAAATGGGTCGATAATTTTGAATTTCATTTTTGTTGCCTTGTTTGAAGAGCGGCTTAATTTTAGCTGTTTTGAAAATATCTGGAAACGTTCCGGTGCATAACGATGAATTAAATATGTGAGTTAACGGGTGTAATGGCACACGCACAGGTCTTTAACAAAGAATCCGGGAATTCATCTAAACCGGACGAATATTTATTTTTTAGTTGACAGATTATTTTGAGAATTTCATAGGAAGAAGTTTCGGAAACGAACATGTGTCTAAAATTTTGGGTGAACTGTCTGTTTTTTAATTTTGTGGCTGAAGACCCTTAGTGAGATCGGCAGCAATTCTCGAAAAGTATTGGTTAAAGAGACTAGCCACTGTTGCCGGATCGTTCACATTTATATCGTTATATTTTAAAACAACATTCTCTAAAGGGTCTCTAGTTGATTTGGTCGTATTTTTTATTATATTCCATTCCACATGATGACAGCACGAGCATTTCGTTTCAAAAGCCATTCCAGACGCTGGCCGCCATGTTGCATGGGGGAAGAGAAGTGTTGGTAAACATTTTGAAAGTGCTACAAAGTGACAATTTTCAACGGAAGACACCCAAAAATAACATGGTGAATGGTAATGCAATATTTAAAAGAAATGCTTTATAAATCTGTTACAATACCATGTAACTAACGAGGCGATAATTTCGGTACCTGGCTCCATTTAAAATTTCTGCTAATATTATGACACAAACTGGTGTCTGAAGACCGATACGACGCGCAAAAGACCCTTCCCCTGCGCGTACTAATACCCATTACATCGAGTTTTATACGGTACTTTTTCTACGACTTAGGGTCGGTTTCACCAAACGAAGAGTAATAGTTTACTCTGGAGTAAATCATGTTTACACGTGAGTATCTTCTTGGAGCGTTTCACCAACACTTTACTCGGCGAAGATCCGTCGAGTAAAATACGGAGTAAGCTTAATTTTCAACGTGCGTGTACCTCCGACGTGTTGTTATGGCTCGACGATTGCGAATGATGGTACTTGAAGATGATTCGGAATATTATCCTGTAATGCGAAGACAAACATAGGTGTAGGAGAGAATGGATTGGTTTCCCAATTATGACGATCGAGATTTTGTCACGAGGTTATGTTTGACCAATTATCAGCTATTCTATTTTGAAGAATTGAAGCTGATTTAGAAACGAATAATTTGCATACTAAAAAATTAATATAAAAAATATATTCAAGAAGTAGAATCATTTCATAAACTACTATTTCTGAATTGTAGGTCCTCATATATAGGCAATCAGTCCAGAATTCAAATGAAAATGGGATATGTCTATTAAAAATCATTTAAATGGTGCAAGTACAAATTTTATTTGTGAAGTAAATTGTTAACTCATCGGGTACATTATGGACTGTGGAGGACTTTGTAAATTTATTTTTTTCCGATGTGGATACGAAATAAAGATAGTAAATACATGAAAAGAAAAGGAAAAATAAGAATTACTAAAAGTACTTATTTATTTAGTCAAAATAGTAATAAACTGTATACGCGACGTATGGGGGAGAAGATCATCAAATACGTTTTCTTGAGTTCCAGAATCCCTTCCTAACGTTTTAATTACAATAGTTGAAAGATGAACAAAAGTTTAAAAAATAAAACAAACAAATATTTCTTTTAAAAGCGCGAGATTAACATTTGAAAAACTAGACATTTTCGTACTAATTCGTAATAATGTACATTTGAAAACCTAAGACTAAGAAATATTAAGAAATAAAGATACAAAAACTAAGAAATAAGCTACGCTATCTCAAATCACCACACAAAAGTAAGACCTAGACGATGCAAAGAACTCCACAACTGAAATGAAAGGAAATAACCAGAGGTTCCCGTTGGTCCGCAATGGTTCACAGCGTTACTCTCGTTCACGGCCCTTGACTCGCTCTCTACTGTGTGTGTGAAAATGGCGTGTTCAGCGGGTACGCGGAGTAAATTGGGGAGTATGTACTCTAGAGTAACATAACCCTCCAGAAGCATGGCGAAACGCTTATATTTTACTCGAGATTTTATCGTGGAGTAATGCTTACTCTCGAGTAACTACTCTTAACTCTACTCGGCTGTTGGTGAAACCCGCCCTTATGGTATCTCTTGTAAGTTAACCTTTTACACTGAAACGTTTCAGGGCAGTTGGCTAGACTTCAACCAATGACACCTAGAGGACAGCTCCCTACCCTACCCTGCCGCAGGTGGCGTTGGTTTACCAGTCCGCCTGCGAGGGAGTACAAAAGTAAAGTTTTATTTACTTATTTATTTATTTTACGTCAAAAAATGTTAAAACTGCGTATGACGTGCTATGGGGAAACGTGAATTGTGTGAACGTTTTCAAAATTCTGTGATCCCTACACCATGTCATATACTACTTAAATACTACTTAACCGAAGACATTGCAATAGGGTCATTTTAACCTATTAAAGGAATATATCCATTATTTCCCCCAATTCATTGGAAACAGTTTGCTTTCTATTAATAATGAAAATTAAAATAAATAAATAAAACAAACAGAAGATGCCTCTATTACATCAGTAACGTATCCAGCTTGAGTTGTTTATACGATGTGGTTTTGAACACATTTTTACGTCATTATTCTCTGTTCTTAGGACATTTAAAAAAATTAAGAGTATTTTATTGATCATTTTTGACAATGTTTTCGGCTGTCAAAATCCGCCCCCATAATGATGAGTATCATTATGCAACGGATCGAAGCCATTAAATGACAGAACTATACAATGGGAGTAGAAAAGTAATTTTTACTCCATTTAGAAGCAAACTTTATCACCCTTTTCTTCATCAGGGTCCGGCATTACGAGTTTTTCTATCGAAAATAGTCTTCTTTTCACTCGCAGCATAACTATTTCTACTCCATTAAGGCTAAATGTACCGAAAAATACTTATAGAAAAAAATCAATAGATGGCAGCACTATCACAGGGAATTTACTAGACCGATAATTTCTGAAGAAACGGTCCGATTTTCGATCTGTAAACGGCATTGGACTCCTTTTTAAAATAGAATTTACGCTACGAAGCCTTTTTTTTTCAAAACAATTTTCAAAATTATTTTTAAAAAATTTCTAAATTTCGAGAAGAAATTAAAAAATGTGGGCTTATAGCGCGATGACGACGTGCTTCCTGAATCCAACGCCGTGTCAATCATGCAAATCGGATGAATAGGAGTGGCGTAAAGTGAAATTTGGAAAACACCTCCTCCCCCTTCACCAGCTCCATACCGGTGCGTCACCCGACCCTTGGGGGCCCTCCCTCCAAGCAGCCGAACGGCCAAACCCGGCGACCTGCGGCGCGAAAGGAGGCCGAACTTTTAGGTAGGCAAGCCAGGCAGTCGGTTTATGCTTTCGTCCCTTTTAATCTCAATATATTTTTCTCCACATATCAAATGTATCACAACCAAACTGTCTCGCATCATCTGTAATAATCGTATTTTGTAGCTCTATATGGTTCACATATTGCCGTTTTCCTTCGAATACCATCAAAAAATTATTTGAGGCATTACTCAAAATATCGATTCCGATTTGGAAACTGATATCAAAAAGAAAATTGAAGTAATTGTGTAGAAATCACCAATATTCCATATCCTAACATCTTATTTTACATACATTTTACTTCTAAGATCTTCCGTTATCATTCCACTACCAGAAAGAATCAGCCGAGATTACGCAAGAGCTCTTTTATCCTGCCACTCGATTTTTGATCTCAAAACGGCGTTTGTCCCCTTGATAGATTTCATCTGATGAATCTGTTTTCCCAAATAAATCACCGAAGCTAATTTTAAAACTGTTTTCGTACTTTCGGACAAATTTGAAAAAGTGGTAAAATAGCACGCAGGCGAGATGTCTCCAGAATCCAACGCCATATCATACACTGAAATATGATAAATACAATATAATGTAAATAGGATAAATATAATATAATGTAGAAAACAGAAAATCCTCATTAATGTCAAAAATACTGTTTCGCGGCACTGCCCGACGATCTCATGGCTAGAGTCCGGATGTGTGTGTGTATATGTATATATGTATGTATGTATATATGTATGTGTATATATAGATATGTATGTATGTATATATATATATATAGTTTGTATATATTGTTTCTAATGTATTTATATATGTTTCTATGTACTGTTCTGAAATTTGTGATCTCGGCGAACTGTTGAAATCTTAACAAATATCTAAATTTTTCCTTTTTTCTTAACTATAATTCTAATCTTAACATTTTCCTTCACAAACAGTAGGTAGAGAAAGTATTTATTTTTAAATTCGATTTAATGAATATTTTGTTAATGGAATTGCATTTTTTTTAAATTTTCAAAATTCATGTAGTATATGACTTAGAGTAGGGATTACAGAATTTTGAAAATGTGCACAGAATACACTTCTGCCCATAGCACGTCATACGCAGTTTCAACTGTTTTTTATGTGAAATAAATAAATTATAAACATTTTACTTTCTTCCTCTTCTCAATCTACGAAGAGAAAGCTATGTTATCGTGCACCGGGAAACTCTTATTGCCGATCCCTGGTAACGTAAAAGTGGATAAATCCTGTTGTTTTATAATAAATTACTTCTAACTAGTGGTGTAGCGAAAATACATTTTTATGGGTTTTTGACACCTAAAAATCGATTGAGGCCAAAACGTGTCTGTCCGTTTGTGGTCAAAGCTAACGCCTAAACCGTTCTGCCGATTTTCTCCAAAATTTATATTCCCCAATCTACCTGAAAGAACTAAGTGTTGAAGACAGAAACCAGTCGAGAAAACTAGTACACAATATCACAAACAAAAAGAAAAGGCAGTTTGAGTCCGAGTGAGCAATGAACAAATATGCTGGAATCCTATTGCTGTGTATATCTAGATAGGCTAACTGTACTATTTCTCTGCGCGTCCAGACGCCGCGAAGAATTGGGGCTTGCAAATGAAAGGAGAGATTCTCACAACCGCTGCTTGGACGGGACTGGAGCCGACAAATAGACATAGCACTGAACGTATGATACCCGCAGTCTTTCATGTGTTCATTCTGCCATTATTCGGGAAGAACTCGCCGAATTATCGGCGCGTCCTCTCCCAGATTCGGATAGCAAGAAAAGCGAAGGCCTGATGCTCAAATACTGCAAATGCAAACATGAATGTTCAAAATTTAAACAATTCTTAAAAACCTGGTTTAGTAACCTCGAACAAGTTTGTGGAAGATAATTTGTTTTGACAGTGGCCGTGATAGTTAATTTATATTTACGATTTAGACAAAATGGCAGAAGATAGGAAAAAGAATAACAGCAAAACTAAGCCTGAAAACTAGCGCTCAGGGTCATCTCAAGGAGTTGCAACTTCCTCAAATGGGTACAGGAAGGTGGGCGAGAGGCCTTACACCTAGAGTACTTGCGTTGGCCGCCTCTGTAATTGTATTTCATATCATTCATTTGCATCTCATTCCTACTCATTTATTTTACATTCTACTTTGTTTTGTATTTATTTGTATTTTCCAATTTTCTGTAAATTTTCTTTGTAATTTTTTTTATACATTTTTCTCATTTAGACACTTAAGCTTAGTAATTAATTAGTTGTTAGTTAAGACGTTTCATTAAATTAAATTAAAAACAGGGTTAAGGGTCGGTTGTGGGAAATTAGATTAGCTTAGATTATATTAGCTTAGTATAGATTAGTTCACACTATTTGTAAAAATGTATTAAAATCAATAAAAAAGAGACCGGGGAGCGTGTGACGACGGGAGATGGCTTGATGAGTGAAGCAACATCACTTTTCTTTTTGGGAGCATCTAAAAACTAAAAATTATTGAGTAAAAAGAAAGAAACAAAATGCATGGAAAGTGACAATGCGCGCCGCCCAAATATGAGACAATCATAGGGCGGCCGCAAAAACATAAACTAAACAAAACTAAACACCATCGGTGGCAGAGCTCCCCCACAGGAGAAGGCCGCCAACTTCAAAAACAATGCAAAGTGCCGCCTCTCCACGTACGGGAGGACATATTTAGGAAATGCCAGAAAAATGGGATCTCTTGGGCCGAGGATAGTCTACTGGATGAGGATGTTACAATCAACGTTCCCTTAATTCGAACACATGAACTGACAGTGGTATAATGTATTGTTATTCCATATTTTAACTTTTATAAAATTGTGATTATAGTTTCTTTTCATTCACAAACAATTCATCAAGCTTAAAACATCGATAATAAAAACTTCGGGTTTCATAAATATTTCAGTTTTTCACGAAATATGTTCATGTGTCTATACAAAATCTGTTTTAAAAATGTCAACATCAATGTTGCAACTCTATTCTCGACACCTAAATGAGGATCGCCGATTTAATACTTTTGCATTCTGACTCACATTCCCTAATCGGAGGTTTATCAGTGAGACTTGTAAACCACGTTTTACTAGTAGTATGTTAAATGTGCTTGAATTGAATTGCTACCGATTAAATGTTACTGAAAAGCGTGTACGATGTTTAGAAAAATTGTATCTCAATGTAGAAATGTAAAAGTTGTCGAATTAATAACTGTATAACAAAACATAATTTATCCGCCTCATAAATCTATTCCTCTTCTAGTGTGGTGTTTCTAAGGGTTAAAGTTTTATTGCTTTCATGACAATTTAATGCATTAAAAATACATAAATGTGTCACAATACAATGATTTATACTACATCCTTTTAATTTATCATTTAGTAGTTTCAACCAAAATGACGCACCAGGAATTACTAATTACCATCTTCAAGTTAATATAAATATAACAGATTCATTTTATATCAATATAACTTACCAAGTAAGCTGAGACCTGTCATGATTCTTAATATTAGTTTTCACTGTTACAGCCTTGGAATCAGGATGTATCTCGCCTGCGTGCTATTTTACCACTTCTTCAAATTTGTCCGAAAGTACAAAAACCGTTTTAAAATTAGCTTCGGCGATTTTACTTGGTGAAATCTATCAAGGTGACAAACGCCGTTTTGAGATCAAAAATCGAGTCGCAGGATAAAAGAGCTCGTGCGTAATCTCGGCTCATTCTTTCAAATCAAAACCTTTAAAATTTGAAGGTAGCGCAGCCCCTACGTCTGATTTCGGGCACTTTGAACAAAGGAACGAAATTTCCGCAAGAAAACGTAACCCTCTTGGGAGTGAGGGAAATAATGGCGGTTAGCTGAAGACAAGATAACCATAGAAAGTTTTCTGAAAAATCTGAAGATGAATATTGAAAACTGTGACGAACACAGACTAGGGAAACTCAACTAAGACGGCATCAACCCCAGATCAGTCAAAGTATGAAAAACTCATTCAAAGCTAAAGCCATTCTGAGAAATAGCCCAAAAGCTACCTGCTGGGATTAAAGTCAATGCAGAGAAAAATACCCTAAAGACATTAGGGAGCAATTGATCAAACAGAAATTGAAACCAAATCTGGTCATTAGATACATCAAGAGTAACCCAAGTACTCTGAATGGACTCTATAACGTTCCATGGCATGATGTCTTCACAAGATTGACAGACACCATACTGAGAAGACGCGCGATAAGACAGAGGAGGGAGACAACTGGGGTTGGCCAGAGATCGCACTTCATCAACGCTTGGAACAGCCAACCAACGATCTGCATCGATAGTAACCTTGAGTGCATTCAATGATATGGACAAATTGGGCACTTTATGTTAAAATTAATATTTCTGTATTAATCTGTAATGTATCATGTTTCTACATGTAAATTATATTTAATGCATTATGATATACGTGTATAACAGCTTGTTAATGCCACCATTATTCAATAAATACAGATACTTGGGTGCACCTTTCCTAATCTATGCCACAAAGCCAGTTGACTCGATCAAACTACTTGTAAATGTGTCACGGTTTGAAAAATAATAACTAACCTATACTTCGATTTTTATAAAGTGGTTTGTCAAGGTTACGTACACAAAGGAGGGAAAGCTGAGTTCAGTAGGTAGCTGCAACGTCACTACAAGTAGTGTAGACTAGCGACAGAAAAGCAAAGATTATCTTGTAATAGTTTTCTTATTTATTTGTTCTGGGTTAGCTTTTTGGTTTTGCCCCATCCTCTTCCCACCTGATCTCTGTCTTGCCCAAAGTACATTTTTTCACACTTTCTCAATTTTTCGGTTCCCTAATGGTAAAACTAAAACATGACTAAGCATAATATAGTTAAAACCTCGACCTATACGGAAAATTTCGTTGGAAAATTGGATCTATTTTTGAGAACGTCAGTAGGAGGAGTACGCATTGTCACGATCAAGTCATGGTGACGTGAAGGAGACGACAGGGCCGCCGCCGCCACCACCACACGTCACGGTGACGTCTTCCCCAACACACGTGAGGTGGCCCTTTCTGGAACATGTTGACGTCACGGGGACGTCCGCTCCTCATGACGTCTCCTTCACGTCACCCTGACGTCGCCGTGACGTCACTGATGTTCCAAAAAGGGCGCACTACTCCTACTCACGTCATTTGAGCGTATCAGAAAATGCACACTTTGAAGCTCATTTTCACCCAAAATTCCTCAATTTTCGAAAAACGTCGAAAGAAATTATTTGAAGTAATTGTCCCCGCAAATGCAATGTGAACAATTCGCCGGTAACGTAAATAGGGGAGAGTTAGTTTATCTGGACCGGTTAGGTGAAGTGTCCATGCTTTTAAATGTTGGTGGGAAGTGGTCCATGCCTTTTCCACTGGATGGCATTCGTAGAATGACAGGGTTGATCATCTAAGCCGCTTTCATAAGTTGCAGGCCTTCATTGTTGAGTACAGTAAGGATTTGTGTCTGAACGGTCGGGAGTATTTTCTACCACTCATCTGCTACGCAATTTTATTGCGATTGAATAACAAGAAAAATATTTACACTATATTAATTGTTAGTATTTCTGTTTTATAATAGTGTGTTTTTAAGAATACGTCGCGGCTTGTATGCCTTCAGGTCTTAAAGGAAATATGTGCTGTGGGGTTAACTGGACCGCCGGGACGTTAGGTTAAGTGGACCGGTCGAGTTACCCCCCCCTATTAAGCAACTTTTGTTTATTAATTATAAATATACATAATTAATATTACTTAAAATAATTAATTATTTCAAATAAAGAGATTTTAGTTTAAAATAGCTTCAAAATATTGATTATCACTTGTCACAACGTATCTTCAATGTGGAAATGAAGTCTTTTTTCCCAAAAGTTTACTATTTTTTAAAAAATACTTTGAGTTGAATCTAAAAGTGGAAATTTTTACTGAAGTTTGATATCATAGCGATCTAGTATGTGTGCAATTTTCAGATTTGTATCTGGTCCCCAACAGAGATATTGGTTGAAAATTTGGAAAAAAATCTAAAATTCCAATTTTTAAGGGGGTGTAAGTTTCAATTGATTAATTGATTGGGTTTAAAGGGCGCTTCAACTGCTAAGGTCATCGGCGCCCATGTCCAAATATTTCTAAAATAATTAATGTTTGTTAAAAGGGTTGCTGGTGCAACTTTCCAGCTAATTTAAAAGCTCATATATACCCTAAAAGGAAACCATCCATTACGCATAAAAAATTCAGGTAAATAAGACAAATTTTAAAAACAAATCTGGGGCAGAGAAAATATTTATTGCCCTTATGTCAGATAAAATTATATATTCCGCTTTCTCTCAAAAAACAAAAAAGCTTTGAGAGCGCGGAATCGTCATCTCCGAGCACCTCTCAGAGAGTTGCCCAGACCATGTCTTCGTCGACTGCCAACAAATTTCAAACACTGCAGGATGACGTGTTCCACAGAAAGATCGGCCCTGCATCTATCACAGGTAGGAGGAGACTCGCCTCGAAGGAGGAAACTGTGAGAAAAGTGGCAGTGTCCGATACGAAGACGAGTTAAAATAACTTCCTCGCGCCTAGAAGGTCTGGACGAGGAACGCCAAGAATTAACACAGTCCTTTATTGCATTTAGTTTAGTGCTATTGTGCCACTGTTTGCCACGCTCTAAAGATGGATCGTTTTAAGGAAGCTTTAACATCAGACGATGGTACGGAAGGAATGTCAACACGAGTACTCTCCGTCGCCGATTTCGCCGCGCGATCAACCATCTCGTTTCCCACGATTCCCACATGGCCTGGGACCCAACTTAGTACCAGGTCATAGTGGTGAGACAAAAGGCGATGGATAAGATTTTGAACTGATTGCATCAGGTAGTCTGATGAAGAACGGGAGAGGTCTTGATTGGATCTACTCGGCGCAAACTCGCTGGATGTATTTTAGGGCTTCAAGAATTGCATACATTTCAGCAGTGAAGATACTGCACTGAGAATGTAGTCGATATGATTTGGTGGCTCTGATACAGTAAAAACTACATGCCACTGTGCCGTTGCACGATGAACCATCTGTGTATAAGAATACATGATCTGGATAGGCTATCCTCATGTCCTGAAAATGCATCTGGTAAACAAGAGGGCTAGTCGTTTGTTTGGGAAGCTTGGATAGTCTGAGATCAATATTCGGCGGAGGGTTTCCAAGGGAATGGGATGACTTGGGGGTTTCACAGGGGTGGGAAGATCAACATTAAGATCACGCAAAAGATTTCGCAATCGAATACCTGGAGGGTGAGGCAGCGATGTTCGAAGAATATAGGACGTTTCATACTTAGGATTGGTAATTTGGCGACAAGGATGATTAGGAAGTCCTGATACTTTAGCACCGTAAGATGCTAATAAGATATCCCGCCTTCTTTTCAAGGAGGGCTCGCCGGCCTCGGCTAGAAGGCACTCAATTCGGCTGGTGCGATACGCACCAGTTGACAGACGGATACCAGCGTGGTGTATACTATTGATGGGTCGCAGAGTGGAGGGAGCTGCCGAGCCATACACTTCACTACCGTAATCCAAAACTGAGCGGATGAGTGATCTATATAACCGCAGTAGGGTAGTGCGGTCGGCACCCCATAATGTACCATTCAGCATTCGAAGAAGATTAAGGGGAGAGACACATCTGGTTTGTAATCCACGGATATGAGCACGCCACGTTAGGGACCTGTCAAATGTAAGCCCCAGGAACTTAGCAGATTCAGCGAATGGAAGCTGATTTCCTCCCAAGTAAAGAACTGGGTTGCTATGCAAATGGAATATCCTACAAAATGCAAACAGGTACATTTAGTAGCAGAGAAATTGAAGCCGTTGACGTGCTCCATTCGTGGAGCTTGTTAAGCACCATTTGGAGTTGCCTCTGTATCACACTGATGCTGCTGGATGAACAGAAGATGGCAAAGTCGTCCACAAACAACGACGCCTTTACAGGTTCTCGCACGGTCGACGCTATACCATTGATGGCGATGGCAAACAGAGTGACACTCAGGACTGATCCTTGGGGGATACCATTTTCAAGAGGGTGACTACGAGAAAGCCTATCACCCACACGAACACGGAAGGATCTGTTCGAAAGGAAGCTTTGAAGGAATAGAAGGAGCTTCCCTAAATCCCCAAGAGTGCAGGGTTTGCAGAATGCCATGCCTCCAGATGGTGTCGTAGGCCTTTTCTATGTCGAATAATATGGCCACAAGATGTTGCCTCAAGACGAACGATGTACAAACAGCTGTTGCCAACGAAGCGAGGTGGTCCAAGGTTGAACGGTTTCTTCTAAACCCGCTTTGGATTGGCGTCAACAGATTTTATACCCAGGTTCAGACCAGACGCTGATTCACCATGCGTTCCAGAACTTTGCATACGCAGCTTGAGAGAGATAGGTCGATAACTTGATGGCAGTGATCGATCTTTGCCTTCTTTGGGAACTGGGACGATGATGGCTTCTCGCCAAAAGGTAGGGATGGTGTGCTCTTCCCAAATACGGTTAAAGAGTCGGAGAAGAAATTGCATGGCCATTTCGGGAAGATGTTGCAGCATTAAGTTGTGAATTTGGTCTGGACCTGGTGTGGTTCTTTATGCAAGCATTAGAGCAGAACTCATTTCAAACATGGAGTAATGGGTATTATAGTCCTCATGTGCTCTGCTAGAAAAATCCAAAGCGCGGTTTTCCATTCTTTCTTTGAGGATGAAGTTTGGAGCATAGTTTGCCGAACTCGACATGTTTTCATAATGAGTGGCAAGTACCTCTGCTATGGCGTCTCGAACTGTGATAACCTGACCATTTTTTAGAAGACCTGGCACAGAGTTTGGGGAAGGATATCCTTTGATTTGACGCACCTTCCTCCATACCAGACGTGGTGGCGTTCGGCAATTCAAAGAGGAGACGTATGACCTCCATGATGCATTTTTACTTTTTAAAATGGTTCTCCTCGCCTTTGCTCTGCACCTTTTGTACTCGATTAAGTTATCCGCGGTTGGATAGTGTTTTAATCTCGCCAAAGCTTTCTTACGAGCACTAACAGCCCTTGAGCAATCCGAGTTCCACCACGGGACGAAAGGGTGTCGCGATTTACCAGTCGACTTGGGGATTGCAATTTCCGCAGCTCGCAATACAGCTTTGTTAAAATGTGCTGCCATTTCCTCCACACTGACAAACTCCTCCTCCGATACACTGACGTTCGCTTGGAATGTCGGCCAGTCAGCACGTCCGACACACCATTGAGGGGGGCGCGCCAACCCACGGGCTAGCCCATCAATGTGGACGATAATGGGGTAATGGTCGCAGGGGGAAAAACCACGAAGAGTCAGGGGACGGCTCGGAGTAAGATGACTCTTGGAGACAGATTACAAGACTATTGTGACGGGACAACAGCTTGAGATCGTCCCGCCGCGGGGAGTAACCATTTACGTTCCATGACATAAGAGCCATGGAGAATAATTGAGTTTTTTCCTCCGGCGTTGGGAGCCGGATGCTCGGGATTCCGCCCCAACGGGAGTTTCATCCGAGGACGAAACCTCCTTGACATTGCCAGAGGGGCTGGGTGCTCGCTCAGTGCGAGTTTCGTTAGGTGTGGTTGTCTTTTGTTTCCTATTGACCGGGTCTGAAGTAGGTGTTCGTCTATCACCTTCCATTGAAGTATTAGAAAGAGGTTTGATCTTCTGCGAAGGCTGAGCTCTTTTTTCAATTGTCTTGTATTTAGTCGGGATAATCACTCTCCCACCCTGCAGGGGTGAGGTATCCACAGGGAGATCCATTGGAGACACCTGACAAGCGAAACTCACAGTTTGGGGGATAGCTCGTTCTGTTTGACAACCCGCTGCTACACCCGGAGTCCTAACCTTCACAGCGGCGGAGAAGGAGCGAGACAGATCAACGGGGTTCCTTGATAGGTACCGACGTTTGGCCTCGGGAAATGATACCTTCTCAGCAGCTCGGATCTTCTGGATTACCCTCTCTCTCAAAAAGGTTGGACATTGCTTGAGATTGGCCGGATGGTCACCTTCGCAGTTAACACAATGCGGTGCAATGGCGCAGGGTTCAGGTTCGTGCGTAGATCTCCCGCACTTTCCACAACACACGGGGGTGTCTGCCATGCACCGCTGCTGTGTGTGGCCAAACCTCTGGCACTTGAAGCACCTCAAAGGGTTAGGGACGTACTGTCGGACGCGGAGGTTATAAAAACCGCACGAGATCTTCTCAGGGAGAGTAGGAAGATTAAAGGTCAAGATGAGAGTGGAAGTGGGGATTTCTGCCCATGCTCCCTCCTCTTGATTCTATACACATCAGTCACGCCTTGATCTTTAAAAAACGAAACTAGTTCTTCCTCACTCTCCGTTGAAAAGTCTTCGTGGTTGACCACTCCCTTACAGAGGTTTAGTGTAGGGTGTGTGGTCACATCCACCTGGAGGCCGGCAATCTGCTTAGTGTTCATAATCTTCACCACCTGGTCATCTGTACGTGCTTCAAAGAGAATGGTACCATTCCTTTGTTGCACTACAGCTTGCAGCTTTCCTCTATGGCGCGCGCCAAACGAACAGCACTGACACATTTGAATGTTTTTCCTTCCTCGGCGCATGCCATGAGGAGGAATCTAGGCTTCTTCGGTCGGTCTTACTCTTTTAAAAAGAAACTATTTAAATCAATAGTTCTCTCTGGACATCGCCTCTTCCTTGCGGAAGAGGGCGGGGGTGAAGGTTTAGTATCCATGAAGATGGATATTGAGTTCATCCCCGTGGTCCCCACCCACCACGGAGCCCAACAAGGGGACACTCCATCGGAGTGCCAGGGTTGCCACGGAGATATAGTGGGGGAATAGCACAGCGCTGCACCACCGTGTATCCCCCCGCTCACCCTGGAGTTCAGTACAAGACCTAGTCCAGCCGGTTGATCGGGGAGTGGTTAGCTCCTGACCGCCCGTCTAGAAGAGTCCGTAGCCAAAGCAAGTGTATTGAGACCTACAAGGAATGTTCTCCCAAAATACGTAAGAGCACGTATCCCTAGATACCAAGAAAGAAGTAGCACGAGGAGAGTAATTGGGAAACAGACAGGACCCTCAACCGCCAGGACATACATTCCCTCCGACACGGGTCACCATGCACGGCAAACACATGGGTGGGCGTTCAGCATACAGAGGGGGGCCAGTGAAATAGAAGAGGGAGAAGAAAAGAGAAAGGATGTAATAAAGGAACGAGAATGATATATTGGAGGAGAAAAATGTCTGGTGAAAGAAAAGAATACTTGAGAGCCCTCTCTGCATCCCCCCGTCAGGACGTGGACGAACCCACCTCGACGGGGTAAGTTTCAAGGGGTACGTTACTTACCAATGATATTTTACAAAAAGGAACTATATTGTTATGTGTACAAGAACAGAAAAAAAATACGGCTATTCCTTCTGTGAGAAATTACTTTCTGAAAATCGAACTTGGATCATTCGCGTTTCATAAATTTGGTTGCAAATATTTCCCTAATAACAACATAGAAGGTAGATAAATAATATTTCGATTTGTAGGCCAGAATATACTGAATGCCATGCTTCTTATTCTGGAACGATAGAACAACCCAGAGCTGAATAATTTTGAAAATAGTAAATGTCTACAAACGCAAAAAATAGCGCACGGCGTGAAACAAAAATGGCCGCCAATTGTAAACCAGATACAATAAAAACAAATTAAAGATGATTTTGAACAGCGAAAACATAAGAAAATGTATGTACAAAATATGCTTTCTTTCGAGATGGTCGACCAATTTATTAAATTCTGGACCACTTAAAATGGATTGACCCAAATGTACAAAACATTCCATAATTGACAACTGTATGCACAATGATGTTGGTTCCCACAATATAAGGAGAAAGCCTCACTGAAATATACGAAATTTCACGACTTTAGGTCAAGTAAAGAACATTTGAAAGCAAATTTAAAAAGGGGGACCAGTTAACCTCTCCCCTATCAACGACAAGAGAAATATACTATATATATATATATATATATATATATATATATATATATATATATATATATATATACTTTTTGAAAAACTAACAACAAAATTATACAGCAAAATTGCGTTTACGACATACAATAACAGTTCCCACTATCTCTGCAAAAAAATTAAAAAAGGAGCAGTTTGGGAAATTCTATTCGACATTTTTTAATACTGCCCCCATTTCACTCAAAATTACGCGAAAACTATAATTCAAAAAACAAATGTACATTGTAATGTAAAAAACTAATTCTGGAGAAAAAATTCATTTGAAGAAATAATCTCTTATCTTCAATATTGTAGTTGTCGAAAACAGAAAAAAACAAGGTTTCGTAATTTCCGAAAAGTGAAAATCTTATAAGTGTATTTTACTCTACTCTTACAAGAAAATTAAGGAAAAAATTGGAGCAATTTTTGAAACAAAAATTGAAAATGTCTCGGGAGCTTCCTGTAAAGTGATACGATTAGTAATTCCAAGCGCGTCAATTGCTAAGGTCATTAGTCCCGTAAGTGTATGTCATGCTTTTATTGCTGGAGATGGCGATGATCTTCCCCCTCGTGATGCCGACCTACACGTCCGCTTGCGGGTTTTTTCCCAACCCCCGGGCTTTTCCCCACCAGTGGGGCACCGCACCAGTTGGGACAAGCTTAAGCTCCCGACTGGACTCTCAGCATGTGTGGCACTGCAGAGCGTGAGCGTGTGTGTGTAAGGGGTGAGGACAGGCCAAAGAAAAGTCGAGCAAGGTCCATCTCCCGTTTGGTAGGCTCCGGCATTCGCCTAGTGTTGATCGGAGAAACCAAAGAAAACTACAGATCAAAGCAGCTGACCACTAGAATTCTTCACACGGCGGCTGATTTCGACTTACATATTTATCTAGTGTCAAAAAAATCCTGCCAGTCGGCACTCGAACCCTAGGACCTCCTATGCATAGGCACCCCAGCGACATCAGTTAATGATACCCTGATGTAGAGTATCCCCAAAATTTAAATAATGTTTCAAAATCGCAGTGCTTCGAGTCGGGCCACATTGGTAGGGGAAAGCTCATTTTTGAAAGAAATCTTACCAACAATTTAACTGCTATTGTTGGTCTCAGATGGACGTTTTGAAACCAACCACTTTTTTCGGTTTCAGGGGACTTCAAAATATATTTCCGTTGAAATCTCGAAATCTATTTTTCGCAGCCTCACACAACTTTCTCTTGTCTAAGTACATTACACCACATATACGTACGTATCCCAGAAAGTAAACTAGAGCTACAGAAGCACACACTTTCTCGCATTATTTCTAAATTTGCTATTTTCAAAAATTCAGGGCTCGACGAAAACGAGACATTCTTTTAAGAGTCCATTGTTCTGTCCCTGTGTGTGTGGGGGATTTAAAGTGTTTTTGAGAAAATGTTTTTATTCATAAATTGTATAATTTTTATTACACATTATGCAAAACTAAGTTTTTTTCAAAAAAACTGTACACGACCTTTTTAAGCTTTTTTTAAAGGACAGATTTTATTTAAGGCAAAAATTGTAATTTTGTTTTAAATTTAATTTTTTTAAAAATGGTGACTTCGCCGGAAAACGCAATTTTTTACCCTCTTTTGATACAACCAGGATTTTTTTAAAGAGAAAATTATAGGCGTTTTTGAAATAAAAGTGTACAAAAATTGAAAATTACCTGTATTTCACACAATATTTTGCCAAAACTAATATTTTTGAAAAATCGTACGGGGCATTATTTTAAGACGTCTTTAAAGAACAGTATTCATCAAGGACACAAATCTCAACATTGTTGTAGATAGTTGTCGAAGACGTACAAAAAAATTGAACTTTGGTAATTTTCGAAAAATTAGGGATTTTAATGGAAACCAGACCTACACCATTCTCTTTAGCGTCCTTTACGCTATTCTAAGATGAAGTTTAAATAAAAAATTGGGAGCCATTTTTGAGAAAATTTTGAGGATTCATAAAAAGTACCCCCCACTCAATCAAAATATCAGTTTCAATCTGAAGGCTTCGGTTCATATAAATCAGTCGGGAAACATCAATTTCGGAGAAGATCAGGTGAACGGTTTGGGTGCCAGCGTTAACGATGGACGGAAGGGCGGACGGGCAAACATTTTAGTCGTTGATAATTTATCTGGTATCAAGGACGAACAAAACATGGATTCTGACTACACAACGTGTTAGAGGAAGTAATTTACTAGAAATATTATCACGGTTTATCCCTTTTTCGTTAACAAGGCCCAGGTATAAGTTTTCCTGCCGAAAATTTGCTGTTTTCCGGCGCACGAATACAATACTTTCTCTTCTTACGAAGTAAAGGCGGGAAAGTCAAAATAAGAGCAATATAAAATTGATATTTCAAACCGTATGTGGCCTATGATGTGCTTTGCAACACTGAATTTAAGTATCTCAATTCCATTTAATAAGCTCTTTGCCATAGAAACATAGTGAACGAAGAACTGTAATTTCAAAATTGATGGGCTCAGAAAATGGACTATTCCACATTCTTTTATGATATGGAGTAATTAGCATTTGATAAAACTTCAAATATTATTCTTTTCATGTAATATGTTATTTAAATCCAGTATGGACTTATGGGCAAGTGTTGTTTTTAAAAATGTACCAAGTAATATTATGAAAGTTATAGTAAAATCCTCAAAATCTCAGAACTAGGACAAAGTGGGATAGCCCCTTGATTAACTGAGCCCTTCAATAGTCATTCATTAATCAGCATCATTCTCACAATTATAAAACTTCCCTGAAAATTTAGTTGACAGTGGTGACAAGTCGAGAGGAAAAAAAATTATGGCTCTCAAATTCAAGTTAAAAATAGAATATAATCAACAACAAAACCTTAAAAGAACAACAATATAAAATAGATACAAGAAAGCTCTAAAAACATATTAAGAAAACAGAAGAAATAAAAAATTCCTACCATTTTAGTTTTACTTTATTTCTTGCAAAACCATCAATTAATAATTTTGGCAGTGTTAGTATGGTTTAAAACTCACTTCTCTGTCTTCAAAACAACACAGTTTAGTCTTTCTTCTCTCATTGTATTCCTTCAATAATTTTTACTCTTTTTAAAACTGGAAATGATATTCCTCCTCACACAATTAGGTAAGTGAATTGTCAGATAATCCTTAAAAAATATTTCAATGTTTCAAAAGTTCAAGACATTGCACTGGCAGCTCATTCCATAAGATAATATATCTATCAACACCACTATGACACAACAAATTTACAATGCAATTGCATAAGAAAAGTGTATGTGGCTTGAGAGCATTGTTGCCCAATAATTCTTTTGTGAAAATTAAATTTTAAAAAAATTGAATGTTGCAACATTCCAGGTCCCCACAGCTGCTTACCTTTAAACCTGCTACTGAATGTTGAATATAATATTTACAGACAGTCTCAATTAACATAATTGTTTGTTTTTCTTTCCCGTAATAGTTTGAGTAAATTGTTGGTGTTTTTTTTCCAGGAAATTTTCTCATTGGTTTTTACCCTTAATCATTTAATCAAAATGTGACTTTCAGAATATCACAGGAGAGAAAAATATTTTTGAAAATGCTTATTTTGAACTCAAATTCACACAAAAAATTTTAAAATTTCAAAAAACTTTTTTTTTTAGAGATTTGAAGCATTTGTGCTCAGAAATGTATTTTATGAAATTACTTTTTTAAAAAAAGCACCCTTTTAAGAAAATTTTAATCATGTAAGAGGTATTTCAATTAAAGTTTTAAATCAAAAAGGCATTGTGTGTGTCCACAAAATTTTTAACTTTTGCTGTTATGAACATTCATATATTTTAATGAAAATAAGACTAGTGTATTAATATCAGCATTGCTTTATTCTAGCAACATTTTAAAGGAAATATTTGGAGCCATTTTTGAGAAAATGTTTAAAAGGTTTCATGAAGTATACCCAAACAAAAATATCGGTATAAAACTTAAGGGGCTTCAAGTGGTGCCAGATCATTTTGGGAATATCTATTTTGAAGAAAATACTGTGAACAGTTTAGGCGCTTGTGTTGACCACAATGAACAGATCTTTTGTTGAAAAGCACAATCTTGGTATCAAGAAGCCGTAAGACATCTTCACTAGATTTTGTATTTGAGAAAGTAATTAACTACAAATAGGTGTGTATACTTTCACTTTTGCAGTATCAAGAACCCAGAAAACTAGTTTCTCTGTCAAAAAATATCACTTTTTCATGCAGCATTACAATACTTTCTCTATACTACACATACGAGTAAATCAAGTTATCATCACATCTACAACACAGTAAAACGTATCTTAAGTGTTTATTCATAGTTCCAATGAAAATTGGCTGTTAATAGAGGTGGCCATTTGCCAAGCAAGGTGATGAGATGGCAGGAAGTTTATTTCATGCATTTATTTCGCAGGAAGTCTTCAATTCTCAACCTGTTATTTCACAAAGATGGAAACCACGTTGTTATCTGAAACAAAAACTAATTTCCTTGCACCACAAGCAACTCTGAATGTCACTCTTCTAAGAAATCTAATAATGCATCCCACCACAGGAAAATACTGAATGAATTTTCTCCTCCACTTCTTATTCTAATACAGCTTCAAAATCACTGGAGGTGACGATTCAAAAGAGGGGATATTAAAAGACAAGAGGTGTCTTATGGAAAAATCAATCAATTCCATGAAAAAGTGTCCCTTGCTGGTGGTGACTCCTTAACTGAGGTAGCCATTTGACCAGGCTTCACTGTAAACTAAAACTTAAATAAATTAATTGATCAATTTAAATTCACGAAAATAAATCAGAGAAAATCATTATCGTCAAGATGACAAGCTTCCTTGTTACCACATCCTTTACTTCTGGTCAAATCATTGAAAAAATAAGCATCACTACTTTTTCTGCATTCAAGCAGTGCTAAATATTGTTTTCACTGAAACCTGGCAGAGAAACCCTTATAAAGTATGAAGCTTAAAAGGAGTTGTGAAACAGCAGTATAACCAATTTCCTAGAACTCTGGGTATATAAATGAAACTAGTGGTGCTACATAGGATAGTCTTTCTTGTAGACATTTTCTCAAAATGATTCTAGATAACGCTCACATTTAAAGGGGAACTATGTTTTGGTGAAAACAATTATAAAACTGTTAATAACAACAATTGTCATTAACGACTGAAATGCTTTGATACTTCCGGGTCATTATATCTGGTTTCAAATGTATTTTTTATTTTTCCACTCTCTCTTCTAATACTCTTAATCAAACAACACAGTTCATATGACTATTTCCCCAGCAGATTTCAAGACCCACTTCACATAGAAAATTCAACTTTTTGATGCAGGTTTTGAAACTTTGATAAATAATGCTTTTAAGCTTCGATTAAAATGTGAATGATACTCCAGAAATATCATTGCCATATCAACAATACCTAAAAGGCTTTACTTTGAGTGTTTACATTGCTCTGGTGAATGTGTATTTAAAGCACCAATAATGCTGGTGTTCAGATTCCTCTAATTGTGATTAATGTCATGGCTGTTGTGAAAATGCATTTCTAATGTGAGTTGATGAATCTCTCTCTTTACGACTTCCAAATTGACAGGCCAAAAATTTCTTCTTTTGTCACAGGATTGCCGGTGTTCTTACAAATTGATTTGTAGGTCAAGAAGTAGGACTGATTACCGCTACCAAGGGGGCTCATTGTACTGGGCAGAGAAACATTATTACTACCTGCTCATTATTACTAAAGATGAGGTCTAGGGCAAATGGGTATTATCCCTCTCTGAAATTGATAATGAAAATTCTGTATTTGATAAATAAAATGTTTTCCAGATTTATGACCCCTAACATTAAAAAAAGATGAACGAAAATTTAAAATGATTCTATCGAAATATCACAGAAGTGACTTCACACGGGAAATCTGTATTCACTGCTAACATCACAGGGGTGGGAGACTGCTACACTGAATTCTGTCTCAAAAACAAGGACATCTAGCTTTTAGATTTTGCCTTGGGACAATAAAGTTACAACCATATTTTGTATAAGAAAACCAAAGTAACAAATTACTAACCCAGCCAAAACATACTTCCTGGATATTATAATCCCCAGCTCACAGTAGGCTACCCAATGTTTTCTAAACAGCGATAATATGAGTAGATGGCTCTACTTCTCATGTGTCTTACTTGTGCTTGAACAGTCATTGAGTGCACAGATATCAGTGTCATCTTTCATGTGGTTCCTGGTGATCCTCAGGAATTTTCACTTTAGGAATGGGTCTGGACTGGGATGCCCAAAACCTTGCGTAAAAATTGAGGAGTCACCTAAACATGGCGTCATCGTAAGTCTAGTAAATCAAGGTATGTGTTAATGGGAGAATTTGCACTGACCACACATCACTTGTGGAAACCCCTTAGTTCACAGAAGGGACAAACCCATTTGACTTTTGACCAACACAAAGATGATGATGAGTAATTTATTAATGTAGTTGCACACATTAAAATGATATACCTAGTAAATGAATTATATTTTAAACAAATGCAAATATCATAAATCAGCTGCAGTGTTTGTAAATCATACAGTTTCTACCAGAGCTGAATGGGACAAAAATACAATGATTACATTTTGAGGAAAAGAAACAATAATTGTCAATTTATCAAGAGTAGAGGACTCATTCTGCCCCCCTTAAGGGTTTGGGAGAAACTTCCCAATTTATGAAATTTTAAAAGTTTTAATATATCTAAAAAATTTTTAAAAAAAAGAAAAAAAAAATTTTAAAACATAATTTATATACTACTTATATTGTATAATCAATTTCATTAGGAAGGAAATGATAACTTAGACAAACTGCACAAATTTCAAAAAAAAATATTTACATTTGTAATTTTTGAACAAGTGTTATTGCAAAATAAGAGTCTATTACATTATTAAAAACAATTTTCTTCCCTCTAGGAAAAGACGTTTATAATAAAATATTTGAGTGTCTTTATGACAAAAAATTTTTAACGTCCTATGAGATTCATGATCCCCTCGTTTCAAGTTCATATATCCCTTTCAAATTCGTAGGGCAAGTTGAATTAGATCAATATTTAAACACTAATTTTGAAAAAAATTCTTGAACCATTTAGGAGCTAGTGTTGCTCTCACACCAGACATTTTTGAGAAAAAAACTTTTTCAAGTATGTATGAAAGGCTTATGTCCATTATATAATCAGGCTGATTTGCAAAATAATAAATCATTGTGGTTAGCCAGTATTATCCAAAACCGATGGATACAGTCAGTAGAAAAATCAGCTACAAAGCATACTTTGGACTTAAGCCAGATGAATGGCACATTGGTCAAAACAAATTTACTAGGGTAGGTGAAATACATTATAGGGGTGATGAATAGCAGATATGTCTTAAACAGGAGTCTGATGTGGGAAGTTTCTAAGGCTAGTGACAGAAAAGGTACATAGTTTTGAGATCCACTACGTCAGTAGTAATTTCTATTTACATGGCACCACTTTACCTAACCTCTCCATTTACACATTTCCGAGTTGAGCAATGAGTTTCCGACTTTTGCATTTTACTTAAAACAACCTTGAGTCTGCGTAAAACCTTTTCTATTCACTTTTATGCCTAAATACTTCTTGCAAACACAGAAGAACCCTCGCCCTTCGAAAATCAATCACGTCATACGCAGTTTTTAACTGTTTTTTTGACGAAAAAAAAAAAAAAAAAAAAAAAAAAAAAAACACAACAACAACAACTTTAGCCACAACCCTTTAACTACTGCTAACATCAGCAGGAAGATGTCCGAAATTGTTCATTCAGCATCATTCATACAGTATTATCCAAAACATCTGGCTAATGCGCGAAATAGGCAATTTTGAACTTTAGCCATCACACATGCAAGCACCCACAATAAAAGAATCCATAACATTCTTCAAAACCAACATTTACTAAACAACTACATAAAAGTACAACATATATAAATATGCTACTTTGGCTGTGTTGTAAGACCTACTGAAGACTGAGAGTACAATATCCAGGATATGTAGGTTTGCTGTTAGAATGGACTAATATTTTCCTAACTACAATAATCTTTAATGAACACTTTTTGTTATTTTTTAAATGAATAGCAATTCAAATCCAGTTGACTACCTAATCTCTTCAAACTGGAAACAAATTCACAATCTCACTATCAGAAAACAGAATGCAAGTTTTCTTTGTATACTGTGCTTCAGTAATGTTTGTTGGAGTGTTAAATATGTTTCTTTCAACACAGGCGGAAACTTTGCCTTGAAGCTCAATTTTTTTATTTTAGAAGAAGAGAGAGAGCGAGAAAAAAAGAAAAACAAATTAATAAATAAAAAAAACTAAAACAATTATCACACATGCATTTACGATAAAGGTGAAATATTACATATTCACCATATCCGAAGAACTATCATCAAACCACACACATTCTCAATGTATTCTTGCCCAGCATTCTTCCTCTCACTCAAGATAATAAACACATCATAAAAATAAAAGTTATTAATTTTCAAATTTCCATTCTAAATTCAAAGCATATTACAATTTTACAATATTAGCAGTAATTCAAGATACCAACATTTATTAAAATTGCTATTGCAATAAATCCACAATCATTAAACTACTCTCTTCATGCAGAACAGCTACTTCAGTTTGAAACACTTCATCTTGTACAACTTTTGTACAGAATACTCTCTTGGAATACAAAATATAAGCACACTTGTACGTTAACTTCCTTAAGGATATTCCAAATAAGCCCAAATAAAAAACATTGCATTATCTTTATTATTTGAATCACAAATCATTTGAATATGTAATGCTTGGAAGCAATTATACAATTTACATATAAATTAAAAATTTGAATTACTATCAGGAAAGTGGAAAAAATAAAAAAATATATAATTTAAAAATACAAACAAAGCAGATGATCTCAATGTACAATTTTGTTCACAGCAGTTCTTCAGTAAAGTTCAGTTCAATGGAAAATATAAGCAACACTGCTGCTTAAACTTTTTGAATATAAACATATTATGTGTCTCTGATTTCCATCACAAGATAACTGCACTTCAACTGTTCCTTAAGTAACTTGAATAAAAGCCATGGACTATCTTCAAAAAACAATGAAATCCATAGATATAGGATTATGAAATTCCATTATCTGCAACAAATTTTGAGAGAAATTTATGAGAATCTAAAATATCTGATAAGTGGCTTTTGGCACACATTACTGGAATATGGAAAGGTTGTACTACACAAGACCACAAACAATATGCAATACAACATGCAAATAAGCATCAGAACTAGATATAATCCTTTGACACAAACTTTGTGACGCACAACTTTTAAAGTTAAACAAACACCAAAAAAGCAGATATAACATAAGAGGAAACAGAAAAGGTTTAATGACAATTTCCCTAACTCAAATTAAATTTTCTCTCACAAAAAATATTTTCTTTTCTTTGCATTTGTCAAATACATTTTTTGAATACATCCTTTAGACTCATTACAAACCACAGCAATAAAGAAGTTATTTCAAAAGTTTATGTTTGTTTTATTTTTGTTAACCCTTCTTGATTGGTTTAATTAAATAAGAGGACTAGAATTTTTATCAAAACTTTTTGAGCACTAATAAAATAAAAATCCATCTCTTACAACAATTTCAAAATATCTTATCACAGTAAAACCTGTGTCTCAGAATTTTTGCAAGGAGGAAAACTGCCAGACAGAAAAACCTTAGAACAGACTGATTACACAAGGTAATCACCTCTATCCTGCAAACCTGTGCAACATGGTATTAATTAGGGAATGAATTTTCCTATAATTAAATGTAAAAGAAACAAGGTGCCTACATTCAATAATATTTAATAGTTTACAAGATATTCTGAATGAATAGGAAACATTTTTCTTCAATTTTTTTTCTTTGTTCTCCTATTACGGTACATTTCATTACATATTCTTATGTTAAAACGGAATGTCATAAACGAGTTTGCCATGTTACAAACTCTTTCTTACAAACAAGACTTAGTGTGCTTCTATGACCATCAGATCACCATGAATTTTGAAGGCCTTCTCGTGGCGCAGAGCAAAGTCGCTCGCCTTTCACCAAGGAGATCCGGGTTCGATTCCCGTCGAATCTCATGTGAAATTTGTTCCTACAAAACAAGTTTGGCTGCTTCACAAGGGCTAGTCCAACCCGTGTGAAGTGTCCTACACCCTGCCCCTATCCTTATTCCTTCCCACTTCTGGCCGCTGGGTAGTGACGCAGGAGCGCGCACGCGGAGATGCTACCTGGCCTCTTGGCAACAGACTATGATGAGACATGATGGACAGAAACATCTATAAGGGGTTAGGAGACGCGTTACTTCGTGAGTTGACGCAACAAATGTAAAAAAAACAAAAAAAAACTTACCCCTGCCCTGCTTCATGGTGCACTCAGAGTCAAGCTTGAACAGATATTTGTGAAGCAGAAGTAATCTCGATCATGTGCTTGCTCTTGAACAGAGCCCTTGTGTAACTTGATCAAAATCTGACATATAGTTTTTTCACATCATTGCCTTCTCACGTAGTTGGATTGGGTGAGGGGGGGAGGGGCATGTTTCCTTTGGCTCCTTTCCTCTCTGGTATCAGTTACTACCTACATGTTGCAACCGTTTGTTCATGTGCTCACCATCCTTCCATACTACATACTTATTTTATATTTCGTCTAATACTCATGTAGTGAATTACATCTGTAAGGGTAGAACTTTACCACCTTGAATCCATTTTAAGATCTGACCAGTCACGTTTTGTGTTTTCGAAAATTTGAAAACGTTTGTATGGGGAAATTTTTAACAATTCAATGAATTTTTATTTCTAAATATTTTCTATTACAATTTTGGAAAAATCTATTTCTCTGTCTGTGCCTGTATGGAAAATGCTTAGGTAAAATCTTATCTAAGCCAGAACATAATGGTTCCTTAAAAATTTCTGCGACTTAACATATTGCAGTTACAGAGGTTGCCAGAAATTCTATTCAAAACCTAAATACATCATTTGTAAATGTTATTTGATATATGAAACAAAATAATGAAAGACGAATATCATTTTACTACAGAAAGAATGCAATATTAATTTAAAAATAGAAGAGCTTCAGATCAAGGCAAAAGTGGATTTTTGAGAAAATAGCATAGTCAACATAAGTTACTTTCAGAGGTCAGTAGGAAGAAAATTCATCATTAGGTTCATTATTGGATGACTTTGCGTAATGCACGTTTAAACAAAATGTTGGAAATGCTTAAAGAAAAAGTTAGTAACGTTTGATGGGTTTCCTTGCCCATTTATTTTATTTGTGAATGTTTTACAGTGAAAGGGTACACTTTAAATTATGAGGAGGTCGAAAAGGGGGATAGGAGTAACAATTATGCTGACAGTAACTTTTTCTTGTTTTGAAAGTCACGTGTACAAAATTTCGTTAAGATCCAAATAAAACTGGAGAGAAATAAACATTTTTTAAAAGAAGGTCAATCCATTTTAAGTGGTCCAAAAATTAAAACAAAAATTAACAAAACACTAAATTTATTTATTTGTTATCTTTTATAAACTATTTTTATATTATCCAGTTCAGTTTTTGACATCAAAATGACTATATTCTTACTTGCAAATGTAGATGTTAAGATATAAGTTTGTTTTCAAGTAATTTTCAAAATAGATTACATAACTTGTATGTTTATTAATAATAAAGTATAAATAATTATTATAAATCAAAATGGATTTTAGCTTAAAATAGCTTCAAAATAATATGATTACTACTTGTCACAACGTATCCTCTATGTAGAAATGAAGCCTTTTTTTGCAGACGTTTACAATTTTTTAAAAAATACTTTGAGTAAAATTTAAAAGTTGAAATTTTTATTGAAGTTTGGTATCATAGCGATCTACTGTGTGTGCAATTTTCAGATTTTTATCTGGTCCCCCAACAGAGATATTACAGTTGAAAATTTGGAAAAAATCCAAAATTCCAATTTTTAAGAGGTGTAATTTTCAAGGGGTTTGTTTCTTACCAATGATATTTTACAAAAGTAACTATACTGTTATGGGTAAAAGCACACAAAAATTTAAGGCTGAGATTCTATTCCTTGTTTGGGAAATTACTCTCTGAAAATCGAACTTGGTTCATTTCCATTCCATAGATTTAGTTGCAAATATTTTTCAAATAAAAATATAGAAGGTAGATATTTAATAATTCGATTTGTAGGCCAGAGTATACTGAATCCAATGCCTTTTATGCTAGAATGCTAGCAACCCAGAGCTGAATAATTTTGAAAAGAGTAAACCTCTACAAACAGGAAAAATGGTGCACGGCGTAAAACAAAAATGGCAAGCCATGTGTAAACCGGACACAATAAAAATAAATCGAAGATGCTTTTGAACAGCCAAAACATACAGAAATTTATGTACAAAATATGATTTTTTTTCAAGATGGTCAAGCAACCAATGAATTAAATTCTGGGCTACTTAAAATGGTTTGACCCAGAATACAGAATTTGATAAGAAGTAGCCCAGGTTCTGTCTGACAAAACACTCTTCCTTCCAATGAAAATCCAATCGAAATTAATTGAGCTATTCCAGAGATTACCCCCAGGCAAACACAAAAATTGTGAAAACAATTGAACAGGTTTTTATATTGTGTAAGCAAGAAAGAAAATAAAGAAAAAGAACGAAAAAAAAAGAAAGAAGAAAGAAGAAAAAGAAAAAGAAGAAGAAAAAGGAAAAAAAGAAAAGAAGAAAAAAAGAAAAAGAAGGAAAAGAAGGAAAAAAGAAGAAGAAAAAGAAGAAAAAGAAAAGAAGAAGAAAGAGCAGTTATTCTGAATTCACAGACACTCAAATTTTATTCATGTAGATTATGTCCAAATTTTTTTACACATGCCAAATTTTTGGCCATTTTTTCAACATGTTCTTTACTCAAATACTAGCACTACTGCATCACACTACTTCTACGGTATTGGAAACAAATGTTTGTATCATGTCAAATCCGAAGATTCAATCTAAGCAATTAAGGACACAATAAAAGAAAAATGAATTTATAAGTGTAGCAACATCAATACACATCAGATTACCATTTTTTTGTTTTATTACCAGAAAAAAGTCTTAAAAAATAGAAATTTGGGTGTAACAAGAGTCCTCTAAGCATTAGGAAAGTTGAACACTATTAACTCTCTACTAACTTGAAGAAACAATGCATTTAAGCAAAGTACACCTGTAGCAAAACTCTTTTGGTGACATTGAGAACTGAATAAGTCACTTCAAATTTGCATAAACAGTTAAGAGATTTTTATTACTTGATATATTATGATGATCTGATGATTTGTCAGTAGTACTGCACTACTTAAAAAAAATATACTCTTATTTTCATGAACTGATCAGCAGAGTACTACGAAATTTAGGTGTTGATGGGTCAAGTTTAGCTCTAGGGTTCACAAAGGGCAAACAACTGAAAGAAGTAGAAGGGTGGAGAGATGAGGGCAACTGCACCTCTGAAAAAAAGGGAGTGTAAGTATCATGGCAGGAAAGTGTTCAAAATCACCAAGTGAAATACTTATAAAAGAGAAGTAACGCTACATTAATTTCCTCAGAATAATAAACTGCAAATGAGTCTTGTGCAACAACATAAAACTCCACATATCATGTGAAACGTCATTCTTGTTATTTTCTAGTATACCTATCTATAGAAAAATATACATAGTGTAAGTGAAATTACATAAAGCTGCAGAAAATCAATTTTGAGATTTTAACAGAGGCACACATTTTGGGGACCTCTGAAAACGAAAAAGTGTTGTCCCCTCCCTTAAAAAAAAAATCCATCTGCCAGTCAACAATACTAATGCCTAAAAAATATGTAAACAATACTTTCTGAAAAACAGATTCAAAATTTTTCTAGACATTTTTTGTTCAATGAAATCAAAGTTACCTATAAGTTATAAAAATATGGCTTAGGTCCGATTTTCATTATAACATCTATAATTTCGAAAACAGTGAAGTTCAATTTTTTATAACCTGTGAGAACTTCAATACTAACTTCGAGATTTCTTTCTTAATGCAATCTATACCTCAATATTAGATTTTTAAATTAATGCATGTACATTATTTTCTCAAAATATTAACAGTTTTCACATATTTATTTTCGTGCACTTATTTTACAAGATAGTATTGTAATCCAACGCCGGAAAAGGGGGATTTTTGGCAGAAAAACTCTTATTTCCGGGCACTTGTAATGAAAAAGTGAATAAATCCTGTTTGTTGTATACAGTAAATTACTTCCTCTCGCCCATAGTATGTTTTGTGGGTCCTTAATACAGAAAAATAGATTCATGGCAAAATGTGTCTGGCCGTCCGACCAGCTAATGCCTAAACTGTTTAGCCCATATTCTCTAAAATTCATATTTTCTGATCGATCTGGACAAACCCGAGGCTTTGGGAGTTTCACACGAATATTTCAATTTTTGAGGGTATTGTACATGAAGACTCAAAAACATTTTCGAACTTGTTTCAGAAATGGCTCCAAATTTTTTGATTAAAATTTGTCCTCGAATGGTGTAAAGGACACCTAAGAGTTCTTTGAAATCTTACTCATATCAAAAATAGCTTGGGGGGGGGGTCCTTGCTACAGCGACAATATTGAAGATAAGAGATTTTCCCCTCTAATGAAATCAGGTCTTTAAAGACTGTTTTTGTAATAAGGTCATGTTCAATTTACTGAAAATATGAGAATTTTTCATTTATGTAATTTTTCGTGAAATATAAGTCAATTAAATATTTTAAACATTTTTTTCTCACAAAAAAAAATTAAAAAAACACAACCTTTAATGTTTCTCCTTGTGTATCAAGGGAAGGTTAAAAAAATGGTATAGTTCTGTTTTCATTGAACTGTCCTTTTCTTCGAAAATTAGTGACAAAATAGTCACATTTCCAGAGAAAATAATGACTAAAATAGTAACAAAGTATTTTTAAAAAACACACAAAACTTTTGCATTACATTTTCTCCTAGTATGTAACCATGCACAGTAAAAAATATGGTGCTATTCCCATTTTTGAAAAACTCTCTATATTTTAGAAAATTTCAAAAATTGTGCTTTAGAAATATTGGGTTGGGACAATTACATGTTCAAGCGTCGGGCCGCGATCGAACCACACGGCGCTTCTGTAGTGGTATGGTTGATGGCGAGTTAACCGAGGACCAGAGTTCGAGTATTTTTCAAGACACATACCGACAGGCGATGACACGTTTTGATATATTCATGATCTTTGCCACAGTCGAACCTTATCACTTCTCAAACCGCGATGTAAACTTCGGGTGGCTTCGTTCTCTATTCCTATACTGCGGTTTTCACACGGTTGAACTTGACATTTCATCAGCTGTGACAGTTCTCCAATCGGGAGCTTCCACGTCACTACAAAGTGACGTGTAGGCTCCCGATCGGAGAACTGTCACAGCTGGCCGAACAGCTGACGAAGTTCAACTGTGTGAAATCCGCAGTATATTAGGGAGTTCGTGCACGCCATAGCGGACAGCACTATCGATTTTCTGCGCATGCGTAGATGCATTAAGTGATGCCAAACTTGAACTGCGCATGTGCACAAGATCGATAGTGCTTTAGGGTGTTCAAGGATGCACGAACTCCTTATTGTCCCTATCTGCAGAGCAGCCGCAACTCCACTCCTCAACATTGGCGAGAGGTAATAAAATAATGTCTCGCCGTTCGCCTTTTGTACATTGGAATTTTCCCGTAAATAAATTCATGAGCCTGGCTATTTAACACTTCTCCAAGTCTGCGGGGTGTGGGACGTTGCCATCACAAAACTCATAGCCTCGGAACAATGCACTGAAGCACCAGGAAGTCGCACCAACTAGCCTGGCAGGCATCGAATGACACATTTCATTCCCACTAATACTGTTGATGACAGGATCTGCGTGCTTCTCTGGCGACTTTGAGTGAGTTAGATGAGTGGTAACGCTGAACCATTAACTGAGAGAAAGTAAACAATTCCTCGCAAGCCGATTGCTTTAGAGCATGTCACATGACATACCACAGCCGAGAGAACTGTCAGTCGCTTATACGCTGCCCGTACTGTAGCCTTTTTGCTTATATTCTCGCTCTCCGCGGCCGATAGGCGCCCTTCGGGTTATTGGTTTCGGATACCGCCGGAATGCAGTAATCACTCTCGGAAACCTCCCCATTCAATGCCGGGGTCGGGCCGCTAGCCAGGGGGATTGGTTTTCCAGGCCAGTACCGGAGTCGCAACAATGTGCCGGGCCTCCCCATACCCAGAGTATAGGGCCACTGAAACGAGGAAGCCAATTATCCAACTGGGGTCATCCGGGTTGAAGTCCGGGGGGCTCGGGCCTCCCAATCCGTCTCTTCACTATCATGGTGAAAATACATGGGTGGGTTCCTCCGGTGCAACGATTTTAGCTGGTTCTGCGCATCACCAATTTGCGTCACAAACCACGTGACCACACCATGGGCCCTTGCTTTGAAGAGCCAGACCAGACACTGATCGCCATGTCGCATGGAAAGCGAGAAGTGTTGAGAAACATTTTGAAAGTGGTAAAGTGACAATTTTCAACGTTAACCAACCGAAAATAACACAATGAAGATACAATATTTAAAAGAAATGCTTCATAAATCTGTTTCAATGCTTTGCAACAATGTGATAATTTTGGTAACTGGCTGCATTTAAAATTCCCACTAATATTGTGACGCTCATTGGTTGAGGTCGGATATGATGCGCAAGAGCCCCCCACCCACACACTCTTTACCACCACCTTAAAGCTATCGGCGTGAGTACCGCCAGACCCTCAGCAACCTGACAGAAGGGTTCACGGTCCCCCTCTTACGTATATATGGGATCGGGATCATTCCGAAGAAGTTCTTCGCCCAATCTCGCCCGAAGTTCATCACGGTAGAGGCGCAACTGGTGGGTTACCGGGCGAACGCGGCATCACGGAGCTCAGCATTGTCTACTCACTGCCTTCAGCTTCAAGCTAACGATGTGAATGTCGCTATGAAACTCTCAGTCCCGGTGGCCTTTTACAAGTCTCCACCATGCCCGCGGTCATGGTTCCCCCCCTCTGGGGAGTGGGAACCATGTGTGGGATGGAGAGGCCATTCTTTCAATTTTTACTTTCTCATATAGGTACATATATACAAAGTAATATTCATAGATTAGATAGTTATGTAATATTGCAGAAGATAAATGTCAAAATTTCAACGGAAATAAATATTTGGTGTCCCCTTATTTTCGTTCTCTCTACACATTCATCTGATTATACATCTGTGGAGAACACTAGCACCTAAACCATCCGTAGGATACTTTCCAAAATAAATATTCCCTAAACGATTCCAGCAGTCAAGGCCATGCAAAAATCTTTTGAATTTTTGAGGAATTTCAAGTGAAGCCCCTGGAATTTTCAAAATTTTCTTAAGAATGGCTGGCTGTTCTTACTAAAAAGTTTTTCTTTAATTTTTTGTAGAGCAGAGTGAATTTTAAAAAAAACTTTTCTGTTCCAAACCTTCTTAAACCAAAATAATATTAAAGGAAATTTTTTCTCAATGAAATTTGTTTTTCAAAATTAAACCTTTAATTGATGTTAAGGTTATTTTTCAGAAAATATTAGTATTTTTGTGTAATTTTGAATAAAACTTGGTCAATTTAAAAACTAGATTTTCACACAAATGGTTCAACATTTTCTCTTTAAATCTTTTTGAGCAGATACACCTAATGCATATTTTGATGAGAAGAAAATTTTGAAAAGGTTGTTGAGGCTTCATGCGTGATGATTCATCACAATGTGAGTGAAATATAAATGAATTATGTATAAATTACAAAGATAAACCACATCAACAATGGGGAATCTAAAGAAACTATATGGTGATTTATAAATGATGAGAATATAAGGGAAGGGCAGTGTGACTAATAGATGGGAAAATGGTGGAATCTGTGGCAGATATAATGCCAAACGGACACATGAGAAATTTCCATGGGTATCAGTTTAAATTTTGTAAAAGAACGCAAGGATTGATAGTTCATGGAGTAACTCGATAAGATGCTTAAACGGGATTAGCCAATCAAAAATAAGGTGTGGAAGGAAGATGAGTGTCAGTCCAGAAAAATCTAGACACAGAAACATATACAGTACTGTGCATCTTAGGAGACCAACGAATAGCATGTGTTATGAACAAGAAGGCAGAAGGGAGCGGTGTAGATCAGCTGGAAGTAGAAGTTTCTCTGAGGTAGTGATTATCAGATATATAAATGAGTTGGACTGTTGACAGTACAAATGCTGTAAATTGGAAAAAGTATAAATCTTGGGTGAAGAAGGAGACAATGCCATGACATAATTGGACTATCCAGAAATGGAAGTTTCAAATGAATGTGAAAGTTGATGGTCTAGAGTGCAGCAGATTCAAAACAGGAAAGTGATAAAAGGGGGACATATTAACACAAGTAATGTAAGAAGACCAAGTCTTGCTGTAGATTTTAATCATTTTTCAATTAGGATAGTGAAGGCGTAATGCTCATGCATGCAAGGGAGAAGTAAAGGGGAATATTTAAATGTTTAACAGGGTTATTAATGTTGATTTGCTGTGATTATTATGAAAAGGGGTTATGTATGTTTTTTGTTTGTCAGGAGCAGAAGAGTAATAGATGTATAATTGATTTTGAAAAACACAATATTATTAATGACAATGGTACGAAAAATTCCCAAACCCAAAATTAATAAATATTTCTTATGTAGATTTTTGTAACTGTGAATCCGTATGGACAGTCATGTCAACCCAAAAAGCAAATTTATCAAGACAGATAGACTTTGGCAGGGTTATGGTTAAAATAAATAAATAGATAAAATATCAAAGGATAAAAGTTAGATTTTTGGATGATAAATAAGTGCCTGGATAGTACAAGGAAAATCTACTAGACATGGGAAGTACCCCTCAAATCAGAATCACACTTACAAACTCGCAAGACCCAAAGTTTGTTCATATTGATTGGGTATTATCAATTTTAGAGAAAATCATCTGAACAGTTTAGGTGCTAACGACCATAGACACGTTTTGTCATCCATTTACTTTTTGGAATCGAGGACCCACAAAACATGGATACTAACTTCACAATATTATGGAGAAAGCAATTTACTACATAGAGGGTCAAGATTGATCCAATTTTTCATCACAAAGGCCTGACAATAAGAGATTTCTGTTGAAAATTCACAGTTTTTCCCTGCAGCATTACAATACTTTCTCTACACTGAGTAAGCAGTATGGGAGAAAGTAAAAAGCACTTTTACTGCAGAATAATTTGTTTTATGGGTCTGACACTGAAAAGTGGAAAATTCTTGTTCCTATTGTAGTAATTTACTTCCTTTAACACCTTGTGTAGTCACAACCCAAGTTTTGTGTGTCCACAATACTGAAAAATCAGGTATTCCACAAATCGTCCATCTATTCATCTCTGCTCTGAATGTCTATCTGTCTATGAACAATGCCAGTGGCAAAATCATAAGTAGGATTTTTATCAGAATGACATTCCCTGATTAATCTGGCTGATGTTGCAGCTCCTTCAATTTGAAATAGATATTTTGTTTTTTGGAGTACTTCACATGAAGCCTCAGAGACATTGCCCAAATTTTCTTAAAAATGGCTTCAATTTTTTTTTTTTTTTTTGTCAGATAATGTGAAGTCAGCTGTGGGTCTAATTTTTATCGACTTCTCTGGATTTTCGAAAATTGCAAAAGTTACAAATAATGCCAAAACGCAAAATAAAACTTGCACAATCAGCCGCCTTGATGAATCAGTCACCTCTGTTACTGACAATTTTTCTAGAAACTGATTGATTTTTCCGTGACATGATAATTTCCTTGACCATTATTACATAGACATTTTTGCTGAACTGTCTATATGTCTATATGTTTTGTATGTGTGTTAAAGAGAGGACCACATTGAAGCAACAATAATGGTCTGACCAGACACAAATACAATAATCTCAATGCTTTTGCTGAATTTAAGTTCTCTACAAGTAGTCCTAACAAGCCTAACATTCAGATTTATTTATTAGCTATTTTGTCAATTTGTTCATTGAATGTCATTTTAGTCAAAAATAAATCCTCGATCTTAGCCTATAGAATTTTATAGAATATAATTTAAATAAATTCTAAATTTTTTACACATTTTTAGACAATTTAAATAATCAATTTTTTTAGCCAATGCCAAAGCTAAGAAATAACGTGTTCATTTCAGTAATTACAGAGCTTTCTCTTCCTTCTCATCTGTAGGAACCTGCCTACTGCCAGTGAAAAACCCCTGCATGCGCGAAACCGAACTCATGACCATTTAGGAACTACTTTGCAGGTCAGCCATTCTCACAGAATATGAATTGTGTCTAATTTTCTTTGATTTCTATTTGATGAGGATGGAAAGTGGATTTCGCAAGAAAGAGAATGATCAAGGATGTTTGACACCAGCTGTGAGGAGGGAAGTGATCCCAGGAAATGAAAAGGGTGTTCCAGCTAATAAATGCACAAACATTTTTAAGCATGATAGACACAAACAAATAAAATAATGGCATATTTTTGTTAAGTTTCAAAAACTATGCATATAAAAAGAAAAGTAAACTTGATAAACAAATATCTATGCAAGGTATTTTTATTAAAAAATTAGTAAAATCCATTTTGAACAGATTTTTCTACCTTATAAGTCAAGTGGAGTTTGTTATTTAAGCTGATTAAAACGAAAACACTTTATTTCTTAGGAATTGGAAATTTGCTTTCATAACCTTGATTAAGTGGGCACCTCTACTAAAGGCTAATTTTCGTCTGAATCATTAGCAACCACATATATATAAATAAACAAATATATACATTATAAATAACATTTTTGCATACTTTATTTCTACCTTCTAAAAATGTTATTTTTACTATAAACAAATTAAACTTACTTCTTTATCTCCTCTTTTTCTGAGTCTTTCTCCTGGCTGTCCCTTGAAGAAAAATTGTCCCGGTACTTCTCGTAAACTTCTTCAGGAAGGCGTTTCACTACAACACTACACTTCTGAAGTTTTTCAGTAGAATCAACATCACTTTCACCACCCTCTGATGAAAGTTTCTTTTCTGATCCAACTTCCATTCCTTCACTGGCATCTGAAAACACACCACTTTGGTTTTTTCTATGAGAATTCTGATAAGCTAAAGATTTTGATGAAAGTGGCCCACACTTTTCTTTTGGCATATCGCTAGCTGAAGGTTTTCTGCGTTTACGAAAACTAATATGACTTTCATCAGATGAGCTCGACGCCAATAATGCCATCATAGCTTTTTTCTCCTCATCCTCACTGTGGTCATTACATTTGGAATTCATATTTTTCTTTTTCCTTTTTGTTTCATTTAGAGAGGAATTCTTCTCATTTTGATTAACACGACCATCAGCTTCAGAACCACTATTTGTTTCATTCTTCAAATCTGTCCTCCTGTCACTCTCTTCACCTGAAAGCACTTGCCCACCAGAGTCCACATTACCTCCAACACTATCACTATCACTTAATGCATCTTTATGAGAAGTTGGAGTTGCCACTTTGCTAGGGATTTCTCCATCTGAATCACCTACATTATCTTTGTCACTGTCACTTAATCCACCTTTGTGAGAAGATAAAGTAGATTTTTTGTCATGATTTTCTCCCTCAGAACCAGCAAAATCATCTTTACTGTCCTTTAAATTATCTTTGCAAGATAGCGATTTTTTCCCATTACAAGTTTCTCCCGTTATGAGATCATCTTTATCTCCAGCACTATCACTAAGAAACTTCTTTTCGGTAGAATTTTTGAATGAGTCAATTTTTACTGAATTTACACCCATTTTGTTCTTTTTATGCTGTTTTTCACTTTCTGAATCACTAATCACATCTTCATCAGAACCAATCTCAACTGCCACATTTTCTTTTTTCTCACTATCAAGTAAGGCTGAATTATTTTTATCTAATAAATCCAAATCCTTCAGTTGAGTTTCATCTTTTTTATCTACATTTTCTTCATTGGAAATTTGCTCTGTAGAGGCACCTGATGAATTTTTAGATTTTTCTTCCAAAGGCTTCGAAAGTCTGAGGCTATCATCATCTGAGCCAGAATTCTCTTCCAAACTTTCAAAAACACTTTTTCTCTTTGATATTTTTTGTTGAGTTTTCAATTCATCATTTACTTGCATATCTTCTTTATTTTTCACGTTGCTTTCTCCTTTTTCATCACACACTGGTTCATTTACATCCGATTCATCATCACTATTTCTTATTTCTTTCTCCTCACACAAATCATTAGATGTCTTACCCCTATTTTTTAATTTTTTCTGACTATTTTTTGAAGAAATCTGGTCTCTTTTTTCTTCCAAATCTACAATTTCTGAGTCAGTAAGATGACCATTTTCACTTCTTTCCTTACATAATTTTTGTTTATCACCACAAGCTCTTCTGATTGCAAAACTTAGAAGAAATATCACTGTTGCTCTGAGTTCTTGTCATTATTTTCAATTTTTCCTTTGTGCTTTTCATTCAATTCATCATTTTTGTGTTTTAGAATCATTATCACTTTTGGATTTCGAACATTCTGAAGAACTTTGATCATCATTATTGTCATTCCTACTCTTGTCAAGAATGAGTTCATCACTAGAGTCAACCTTTAATGCTTCCTTGGACTTTTCACTCTCATTCTTTTCTGTTTTATTTACATCATTTTGGCATAATTCCTCACCAGAATTATCACTTTCAGAAAACTGACAGACTGAAGGTTTAGCATCTTTTGCCTTTGGCTTTTCATTTATTTCATCACCATTTTGTTGTTCCTCTGTATTCTCATTAGGTTTACACTCCTCTTTTTGAGCAGGAGATTCTTTTTCTGAACCTGAATTTGTGTCTTTCTGTTTATTATTTTCAGTTACACAGACAATTGATTTTCGATAACCCAGAATAAAATTTTCACTAACTTGAGTAATAGACTGACAAGACATCTCTTCTAACAGCATAACTTTTTTTAGAAGCTTCTTTCTACTTGCATATTCCACAAGGTTTTCAACGACAATTTCTTCTTTCAATACTTTTTTAACTTCACTAGTCATAGCACGTAAAAATTTCAGAAAATATTCAATCTGTTCTTTACAACTAGTTGCAACAGTTTCTGCAGCTTTTATATCCAAAGTAGTATTCCGATCAACTTCTTTACTATAAAGATGTTTATTCTGCTCATGTCTTCCACCTTGTGTGTCTTCAGAATTTTCTCTCTTCTTCTTCTTTCCTAAAATTCTTCAGGGCTACTATAACTTCTCTTTCGTTTCCTCAATTCAGAAGTGTCAGATGAACTTTCATGCTTCTTCTTTTTCCGTACATCAGTTTTCTTTTGGACCTGAAGCAAAACAAATCGATTATTACATAGAATGACTAAAAGCAAATTTATTTGTGTAGAACTGAATAGCTAAATCAAACCCAACAAAATTTCATATGCTCACTGCATATGCTGCATATATACAGGAAGTCTCTTTTCACCTACATAGATCATAGAAGATAACATTACTAAAAGAAATACAAAATATTCCATGACTTTCTCAAAGATGCACACTTTTTCTTTCTTTCTTTTTTTCAAATTTTTAATTGCAGAACAAACTTTTAATTGCTCTAGCACAACTAGGCTAGACTGAGCTTGTCAGAAATATGCCTTAGAGATTTTTTTGAAACTATATAAGATGAAAATGATGATTGTGGAGCGTTTACAAATGTGAAATGATTCACATGTTAAAATTATATGTTCATTTGAGTACCAAGAAATAAGCTATTGGTAGGAAATGGTGTGGAGTTTATGACATTTGCATCGTAGAAATGGATTTGAAGCGTTGTTTTATCGTACGTTTTTATTTCATCTTAAAGCTTTTTTGGCCGTATCACGGCCATCTTCAGTGCGGTTCTGAGGCAGCTGGGAGACTCTGTCCAAACAAGACAGCCAGGGCTGCAATGCGGCCGAGAAAGCTTTATGATGAAATATAAATGTACAACAAAACAATGCCTCAAATCCATTTCTAAATAAGCTATTTCAAACAAATGTAATGCATTCAAGACAACCAACTAGAGTTTATAACTACAAAATATATGGTATATACTACTTTCTGGGATGATAGGATATGGTCCAATGGAAGCTAATTGTCCCAGATGTTTCATCTATATCAGCAGCAATGGATATAGCACCAGTGAGGTGTGGCATTTTTGCACATGACATGTTTTGTCAAATATAGGCCTATTGCTCTGCAGTGACTTGGAGATGAGGTATTCAAAATATTTTTCATTGGGTGTTTTCTATATTTTAAACACTGAAAAAACACTCATTTTTCTGGTTCTATTTCTCCATATTCTTTCCAATAAATCTTTTGAACTCCTTGAAATTGAAACTTCGACAGAATTCTTTGGAATTTGTTGATCCTGTGACCATGGATGTAAGATGTAGTACAAGTTTAAAGTGGGGTAAAACTATAATTCATTGGACTACTATCATTATGCGAAGACATTCTAATTTTTCATTAGCTTTAGCTGCCATTGTGAACACACCTAAATTACAAAATTCAAATATTTGTCCTGGCCACTTTTGTAGGCCTTGCCTTTTATTTTCAAAAGAGCTTTGACAATTACTTTAACAGAACCATTTGTAAACCTCATACATAGACATCATAAAGTGTCTTGAGTAAATTTGTTTCTTTTGTTACTTTGGTGGCTAAATTTAACAACAAATGGCATGGTCACCTTCTTCTGCACCATCAAAAGCTCCTCATCAAATGTATAAGTACTAAATGTTTGCTTCAGCCAAGCTATGATATCTTCTTAAAAGTTTTCCCATAATGCATGACAGTTAATAGAACCCTAATAACAATTAAAATTCACTAAAAAGCCCAAGAATCAGAGTTCACTAAAAAATATTGCCCTGTTTCACTCACAAGTTCATTCATTTCAAGTATGTACTGTGAGTTTGAATGGCACATTTCGCCAGGCCAGAAACCATTGAACAGCTGAGATTCTCCCAACCACACCAATGAATTGGAGAGTGATGCAAAGGAATGAACCACTATAAAGGTATGAACCACTGTAACTGGTTTAGTCACTAAGAGCAGGTGGTAAGCTTTAATTCAATGCAACTAATGATGTACTTGGAATCTTCAGTAGTTTTATGACTATTTCTCCATAGATTTGTAACTAATGTTCTTTAAATATTCAAATATATTAATTAATTATCAAATTTTTGTCTCAAACAATTAAAATGCAATATTTTTATTATTTTGCTTGGTCAATGCATCTTCCTATGATGACCAGTCACCTGCCTCATCACTGCAGAGCACCCTCCTGGTCAGCTCCTGGCACTCAGTGTACTTTCTTGCAACTATCAGTCAGCACAAACATAGTCTACCCACATTGCTTTACAAAAGATATTATTTATAACCATCCTACTTTTTATCAACCAAACCAGTACACACTTTCTTACATTACACAAGTACACACATCCTTACATTTTCAATTAAGAAGGCCAATGAATAAATTGCATAAAGATCCAAACATTTCATCGTATAGTTTAATGAGGATGACGTTAATGATATTTCAATTACTTATTTCAATAAATACAGAGATCTCAAATATTTTTGGATCATAAGCATCAAGAAAATGGCAGAAAAAAGCATTGAAAATTTTAACTGCATTTAAAAGAATTTTTTTTTGAGTTGGGGAAATAACTCAAGTTTCAACAGGAAATCTTAGATAACCCTTGGAAATAAAGCAGCAATATTTGCTTCTATTACATGGTTTAAGTCAAAACAATTCATTGTTTTGAGAGTAAATCTACTTTTGGATATCTATGAAGAATTGTTCAACAATAAAGAAAAGCAACAACTTCTGTCTCTACCATCATGATGTTCAGGGTTGGGAGAAATAAAAATATGCTGAAATGGTATACTAATAAAATGTGATGAATTTCAAGTGCATTTAGGGAGAAATAACACCTCATATTACAATAGGAATACAAATACAGTATCTGTCGTCTGGTGTAAATCAATTTGGTATGTTAAGCAACAAAACAATTGTGGATGTCTATTAATATTGAAAGCACTAAACATTGCAATAGCATTGGTCTCATTCATTTTTAGCAATCTGGGTTTCTACAGACAGGTGCAACACGAAATTAATTTATTGACACAAGTTACTTGTCAAGACTTGTCCTAGCATTGCAGGTCTTATAATATACACAACTGGCATTTTTTGTAAGACTGAGTTTTACAGTCTGCATGCCCACCAAACCAATGAAACTACCCTGTACTTCCAGATTTCTCTGCATTAAATTTAGCTGCCTATGATTATCAAAACTGGCTTAAAAATATGACATTAAAAATTGTTTTAATTTAAAGGTACAACCAGAATTGTTTTATGCTTGACCCATACACTGTAACAGCAAGATGAATTCCATAATTATTACAGTAAAACCTGCTCAATGCGAACATGTATAATGCAGAAATCTGTCTAATTTGAACATAAATTGTGGTATGGACAAACAAACTCTACAGAATTTCATTGCATAATGTGGAATCTTGTCTAATATGGAAAACAAATATTGGTCCCTTGAGGTTCCGCAATGAGCAATTTTACTGTATATGATATTGCAACACTGGTCTGTTTCCCTCAAGATGAATGTGGTACTGTAGTTATCTTTCACACACCATAGTACTGAAACTGCCTCCAAGAAGAAACCAGAAAAAAATCTGCTAGTACAAGAAAATGAAAGGTAATGTTGACCTTCTGGACCAAATGTGTGCATTATACTTGCCCAACAGGAGAACAAAAGAGATGCTCATTGGCTGTTTTCTATGCCTTTATGAAAGTGAGCTACAGTAAACAACTTCAATCTCTATTTGTGCTAGTGTCAATGAATAATTTTTATCACGATGATGATTATTAATATTACATAGTAATATTTTTATTACTATGTAATAAATCCTAAAACAAAAAGGACGAGAGAAATGCTACAACATACAACTAACCTAACCAAAAATTAGACCCAAGATAACGCTGGGTATGCAAGAACAACTAGACTAGACTGACAAGGCAGAAAAATAAAAAAAACAACCCAAGGGACAGAAGACAGGCTGGAAGGTCCAGAACACAGTCCCATTCTGACAAAATGCTGAAGAAACAATACCGGAATGTAACAAGGCCAAAAAGGAACAATCTTTGTGGTTTTTAGTGGGAGCGAGCCTCAGTACCTGGGGAAATGGCTACTTAGCTCCCTACATGTCTGGTAGAAATCTTCCACGTCATGCTTAGGCAACAACACACACAAATAATAATAATAATAATAATAATAATAATAATAATAATAATAAAATAAAAAACAACACACTAACCAAACAAACAATTTTTACAAGTATATCTAAGTATACAAGAAACAACACAAGAATATGTACTATCCCTCAATCCATTGTTTATGGGTTCCAGTAAGAGCAAAAATATTATTATTCAGATTGTTAGACATGAAAAAGAGTCCTATACAACTGAGAACAAATACCTGTTCACTTTCTGAGTCACTGCTTGATATCTTTGATTTTCTTGATTTGCTTGAGTGAGACCCTCTCCTCTTTGATTTCCTGAAAAATAAATTTTGCATAAGTTTTTGAAGAAAATAAATTAAGTGCAAAACATGTAAACAGCATTTCACTAATTTGACCTGTTTTGGATAGCTGACCAATAAGAATAAGGCGGTAAAAGAAATATGTAACAAAAGATGATACTGCATCGCAGCAGAAGCAAGATGATATGTATTTTGTTTTAAAATGTGCAGCTTAGCATATGTTTAAGGATGTTAAGGAAAAGTGTCACAAGGGAAATGGTTCAATCGAAAAGTGGCAAAGGGAAAGCAATGTGGAAAAATGTACTGGTTCATATGAGGTAGGTAAAACAATAAGGGCAGGTGACGATATCAGATGCTTGTAGTTTCCACACTTTGCACAAATAGGGCCCTCGGCCATGCACCGTTGTTGAGTGTGGCCAAACCTCTGATACTTGAAGCAGCGCAGGGGGTTTGGCACATACTGCCGCACGTGAAGATTTTAGAAACTGCAACTAATCCTCTTTGAGAAAGAAGGGAGATTGAAAGTCAGGATCAAGGTAGGAGTGGGGATCTCTCTCCCATTTTCTTTCCTCTTCACCCAAAACATCTCCATTACGCCCTGACTAAAGTAATATAGGAGTTCCTCTTCGGTTTCAGATGCGAAATCATCATGGCTGACCACTCCCTTACAGTGGTTAAGGGTAGGGTCAGTGGTCACTTCCACCTGGAGGCCAGCAACCTGCTTGGTTTTGGCTAACTTCTCGATCTGCTCGTCAGTGCACGCTTCAAAGAAAATGGCACCATTCCTTTGTCGCACAACTGCTTGTAGCTTCCCGAAAGTCTTAGATTTCTAGCGCAAGACAGACCGCGCTCCCTTCAATGCACGACATATGAAGAAACCGTGGGTTTTTCAGTTTATCCTCTTCTCTAGCAAAGAAGCTATTCAAATGGACAGTCTTCTCAAAACATCGCCTCTTCCTTGTGGAAGAGGGCAGGGGTAGTGGTCGGATATCCACACAATGGACAGAAATTCATCTCTGAGTTCCCTCCCCACCGAGTCTAAAAAGGGGACACCCCCCTGGGGTGCCAGGATTGACACAAGAGATATAGCGAGGGGATCTCTCAGCGCTGCACCACCACAGATCCCCCCACTGACCTTGAAATTCAGTGGAAGACCTATTCCGAGCTGATTGATTGGGAGTGGGTTAGCTCCCGCCCATCCGTCTAGAAGAGTCCAAGGCCAAAACAAGTGTATTTGGACCTACAAGATGCAGAGACCTCCCCTCAGTCACCAGGGCTCACTAGGATTCATGTGGCGAACATGACTACACATGGGTGGGCATTCAGCATACAGAGACGGTCAGTGAGGAAGATAAAAGATTGGAAAAGAATATGGGTGTCATGAAATAAGAAGCAAGAAGATGAAAAATGAAGAAAGGAACACTTGAGAGCCTTCTCTGCATCCCTCCGTCAGAACATGGACCAATCCACCTCGACAGGCCCTGAGTGGAAAACTGCTTATATTTCTAACGTTTATAAGAAAGAAGAGAGATGAGCTAGCTCCAATTACAGAGGAATAAGTGTGATTAATTCTCTTTCAACACTTTATGACAAAATTATAAAACAGAATTGAAAATCAGATACAAGAGCTAGAAGAACAAAATGGATTTCATGCTCGAAGATCACGTATGGACTGTGTTTAAAACACTTCCTGGAGAAACAGTTAGGAAGAGATCTTGAACCCACTTGGTCTTCATAGATTTAGAAAAGGCAAATGACAGTATTCCTCTCTGTAAATTCTGGTTAGCAATGAAAACAAATAGAGTTAGCAACGTATGTATAAGAGCAGTACTGTACGTTAATTGTACTAGTAGGGTGAAGATAGGTTGAAAAATATCTGAAGACATCCCTATCACCAAAGGTCTGCGACAAGGATGTGCAATATCTCCCACACTCTTCAAAATATATCTAACATTTGCCCTAGAAAGTTGGAGGAGAACTTGCAAGAATGTGGGAATTTAAATTGGAACAGATAAACTGTTCACTTTGCTTTTTGCTGACGACCATCTGATATTGGCAGAAGAGAGGAAGATCCATTACATGTTGAGGAAGCTGTTTGAAGGACACCACAAATGGAGGCTAACAATAAATATCTCTTAAAACTGAATATATAATTATTGTATATTATTGTATATATTAATGTAAACAGAAATTTAGTGCTACAAGGTGGAATTATCAAAGGAGTTGATAGCTTCAAGTGCCTTGGAGTTTACAAAAAATGGTGAAAGTGAAGCTGAAATTATTGAAAGAATAAGAAAAGAGAAATAATTACAAAATAGCTGCACAATACTTCATGGAGCACATAAATGAGACCCTTGACGAAGATAAAGATATAAAAGTCTATTGTAGAGAGCATTGTTACCTACGGAGCAGAAGTGTGGACAGCAACAGAACTAAAGAAAAGAGCAACCGAAAAACGTTATTAGCGGTGTTGTCAGCTCACGATTCAAGACAGAACAAGGAATGAAGACGTGTTAGCAAGACTAAACATAGGGACATTTTATCTACAGTGTCCAACTGTAGAAGCTAAATGCCTGTGATGGTATTGGCACGTGTCAGGTGGCCAAAAAAAATCTCCCTTATGAAAGAACAAGAGGGAGATCAAGAACACACTGGAAGGATGCAGTACCTAAAGCAATGGACGGAAGAAGTCTACAAGAAAACGACTGGAAAGATCGTAGCAAATGGAAGCTAGGGTGCGATAAGCCACTTTAATTTGTGATAAATTCACAAAAATAAATGAATTTATTCAAAAATTGAAGTGTATTTGGTGAACTGACAGACAGCAAGATGCAGATGCTGTTTGGCTACAGGAAAGCAAAAATCCTACATAATTTGTGTATGAAGAACCAGAAATGTGGTTGTTGTAAGTATAGTATTAAAAGATTCCAAAATTCAGAGAAAAATGTTTATTAATTTCTAAACAGTTCGGGAAAATAAACATGAATAAAAAGAACATGAAATTATGAATAATGGAAAATAAACATGATATTATGAATAATTTAGCAACTGCGCGCATGTGATTTTTGAATTTTCAAGTTGTTATTTTGTTGTTACTATTATTAGTGGAATTATTATTTATAAGTATGTTTGTTTTGGATTTCTTCTTCTTCTACCAACAAGGACTAGGCTCTAACAGGTCCAGTTTCCCCTTTTTGTTTGGCCTGCTTACATCTCTTCTTCCTTGTGAAATATATTGATGAGCTAATGCTGGCAATCTCTCTTTCAGCATCCTTTCCAAATATTCGCACCATTTCTTCCTATTAGCATATATTTTAACTAACACAGGTGTGACATTTAACTCTTCTCTTATATCCACATTCCTCTTTTTATCTAGGAGGGAGGATCCTACAGTACTTCTTAATAATCTCATTTCTGTCATCTGAATTCTACTTTTACTTTCGATTCACTTCCATACAAAAGTTACAAGAACAGCAATAGTATTCAAAAACTTTATACATGTATCTTTAGTATTTTATTTTTTAAATTCCCCTGAATAATTTCACAAATATTTTTAAACTTATTTAATTCGTCTAAGAACAATAATAATAATAATAATAATAATAATAATAATAAATAATAATAATAATCATTCACTAATAATAGTAACAACAACAACATGGAAATTTGAAAAACACATGTGCGCAGTTCATAATAAAATGTTGTATTTTCCCGATCTGTTTAGATAGATTGATTTTTTCGGGTTTCTGGGCACGTCAACGGCTTTGGTCATTAGTCCCATTAGTGTAGTGCATGTTTTTTCCGGGAGATGGTGGTGATCCCCTGCTGGATGGCGAGATCCGGCGCCGACCTACCGTCGGCTAGTGGGGTTTCCCCCTAACCAGGGCTCTTCCACGAGCGGGGCACCACCCCAGCCAGGACAGGCTCTAAGCTCCGAACCGGTCTCCCAGAATATGTGGTAGTGTAAGTGTGTGTGTAAGGGGGGGAGGATAGGACAAGAAAGAGGAAGGACAGATCGCATGCGGTCCGTTTGGTAGGGTACTGCTCCAGGATTCGCCTGGAGTTGATCGGAGAAACCACGAAAAACTAACGATAAGAGCAGCCAGCCGCTAGAATTCTCCTCCAGACAGCAACTGAATTCGACCTAGCTGAAAAGCTAATGTCGAAAATCCTGCTGCCGTCACGACTCAAACCTAGGACCTCCCGGTCAGAGGCGTTGCAGTGACATCAATTGATGCACTGAGCTCCTGGTCTGATCTGTTTAGAATTTACTAAACATTTTTTCACTGAATTCTGGAATCTTTTAATACTCTTCTTACAATAATGTTGTCTCACTCCTTTATTTGTAGGAATCTCTTTCGTTAATTTACTTTTTATATCTAAGCACACTGTGGTTCCTGTGTACAGCCATTTAATAGCTCTTACTAAAGTGATTTGGGTATTCCCTTTATATAAGAATTCTCCAAAGCAATATTCTGTTCACATTAACAAAAGCCTTCTCTAGATCTATGAAAGTGTTTCGCAGTTAAACTCCCTTCTTTCTTCAATTATTTATTTGATTGTGAAAAGGGCATGTATATAAGCTTGCCCTTTTCTAAAACTAACTTGCTCTTCAAATATAAGTGAGTCTGCAACGACTTTCAAACGATTGTTTAATATTTCTAGCATACAGTTTATACGTAGAGTCTAAGAGGCTTATTCCTCGGTAATTATTAGTTTCGGAGTGATTTGCATTTTTCAAGTGATATTATTTTTGCTTGTAGCCATTGTTGAGTGACTTCATGTTTTTTCCAACACACATTACAAAAATATAAAAGGCAATACGGAATACAATTCCAGCATATTTCAAAAGTTCAGTGTTGTTCAATCCCAGTGTTTTCTGATTTTTTTGTTTTTTAGGGACTCATGCAATTCTTCCAACGTCAGTTTGTCTATTTCTGTAGGTTCTTCTTTGTTACTAGTTTCTTGCATATTTCCTTCATTCCACAGCTTTTTGTAATGTTCTAAACTGCTGGCCAGCTAAAAAGCCGAACTAACGGGACAACTTTTAAAAAATGTCACTGTCGGATGACAACATACATTTATACTCGATTTAGGGTAGTTTCGTTCGCTTTATGTTGGCAAAAGTTGTTGCCAACCGTCACACAAATACCCAGTATATATTACCTTCAAGCGGTAGGGACATTTTTTAAAATTTAAGTTTGCAATGAAACAATGACTACTTCCGTAGATTCCACCAACATTCAAAGCCATCCAAGTGAAGTTGTGTTAGTTTACGAGTGTTGCTAAAGATTTGCATTTTATGCTTTGGTGCTCTTCGTTCTTTGCTTATATCGCTCAATTTATTTATTTAGTAGTACTAGGCGTTTTTGAGTTTTATTTATTATTTTCCAATTGTTATCTTTAGTAATAATAATAAAGTTAATTGAAATAGTTATAGTAGTTCAGTATTTGTTGTTGTTAAGTGTCCCTTTAGTATTTCTTGTTTTAAATTAATTATATTATATTTATTATTATTTTCTGAATTCATTTCCCTTATAACTGGAAAATAATGGATAGCCCAACAACATCTGGGTCTATACTTAATATTGAACCTTTGGAGATAACACGTATTCAAAGACTGTCTCTGGTAACACTGGATAAGTTATTGAAGACTTACTTATACTAATGATGATTTTCATTATTTTTTTTTGAACTTACTTTTAAAAGCTAATGAATAATTGAACTGATAAATTAAATGGATGCATTGATATTGACATAACTGGACTGTTAGGAACAATTCATTAGATCACTTAAAACTACCATGTATATCACGTTAATTGACTTCAATAATTGTGGTATTTATTTCATGCTCAACTAACTCATTACTACACCTTTAAACGTGAAGGAACTGTTGACACACATCTCAAAAGCATTAATAACATAGAAGTATGACCGCAGATAACTTTTGAGGTTGTATTTTTCATTTGCACTTGACACTTTTTAACACTTCTTAAGCTCGCAATAGTTGATAATGATAATTCTTAATTAACTTAATAATTATTCACAGAGTTAATATTCGCTTATAGATGAACAACTCTTTTTAATTCTACCGAAAAACGAAACATGTATTATTGAACAGTGGACAAGACTCGAGACCGCGCGAGGATTGTGAATGACAACAAACGAAACAAAAGCGAGAGACTTGATCAGAGTTATAGTTTCATAAGTTGGCTATTCCGACAGGAAATCTTTCAAGCTGCCATATTGCGAATTTAGTGCGGCCTGATACACGGCCTGGAGTTTATCCAAATACTTTCATCTATTGCGGCAATATGAATGTTGTCTTTTTCCTCTCCGTTTCAGGTCTTCATTACTTTACATGACTGACGAATACATACATCATTGTTCAATGTTTCCTATAAACCTAACCCATGAACTTGATGCACAGTTCTTATAATGGATTTCACTGCATTTCTAGCCCTCTTGTATACATCTAGATTTCTTGATGTTGGAGTTCCAAGATATGTTTTGTATTTTTTCTGTTTGAAGTCTACTACTTTGTGTATTTCTTCAGACCATATCCGAAGTCCTTTCTTTCTTCAAAAATTGTATTAAACCCCTACTGCTTCCATTGCTGCCTGTCTCAAGATACTTTTTGTGTTTTGCCATTCTACATTAGCACTTGTGGCAATATTCTGAAGTTGAATATTAACTCTTGTTTTGATACAACTGCTTTACATTTTCATTTTCAAAAAGATACATTTTTAAAACCTCTTCATTCCTTCGTGGTTTTTTCATTTTGATTTTCTTCTATCTAGCCTTAGGAGTGAAACTACCAACAAGTAATGGTCAGATCCTATATCGCTTCCTCTCTTCACTGTTGTATCTACAATTTGGACCAGTTATTCTTTTGTTAGCATGTTGTGATGTTGTGATGATCATGTTTTGGATATTTGATTTACAATATAACAGATGAAAATATTTTCAATTAAAAATATATGAAACATTTTTGTATTATAAAGAAGATACTTGACTGCCTTGTTATCATTAAAGGCGTATACTTACCCGTTATTTATCCCATTATTATAATTATTCAATCATACAAGAATCCATACTGGACAACCAGATCATTGACCCACAATAAAAAAAATTGTTGTGTGCATGTGATTGCATTCAAATAAGTAGATAGGATGTAAATAAAAATAAAAACATATGTGGAGGTAAAAATCACGGGTGGGTTTAGTAGCAGCCCAAAGTGGAGTGAATACTAATTAATTATTAATATTCATTCATTGAAGTTCAAATAAAATAAATTTATTTGAGAAAGCAAAAAACAGATTAGATCGTAATACATAAGACCTACACTGAAACAAACTAGAAGAGTAGCAAGTTATAATCCCGGAGATCTCTAATATTTACAGCTAGTGAGCAAGAAATACTAATAATAACAGAGAGAAAGAAAAGAAAAGAAGGAAAAAAGAAAGAGAGAAAAATTCACAATAAAAAACAAAACAAAAAAACATAATTACCAAAATAGATAATGTTAATTCCATCAAAGATTTGGGTGTAATTTTTTATAGCCATTTATATTTCGATAAAAACACTGATCAAAATATCACAAATTCATTTCAAAAATTGGGTTTCATTTTAAGAACAGTTAAAATTTAAATCACTAAAATATTCACAACTACAAAACTAAAACTTTCATCCTTTGAATAATCTTGCAAGTTGATCTTTACATCCATTTGACTTAGGAGTTCCAGATGTCACCTACAAGCGACCATTTTCTATAAATAGTTGTTTATGAATTGAGTAAATTGGTGTTGCCAAACTTGTGTTTTGACCTTTCTTGAATGTACTGAAGTGGAAATTTGGGACCACTACTTCTGGGAATTGTTTTTATTTATTCAAGATGAATTGCATTAAGTTTTGGTGCATTAGGCATTTCTGGTCTTTCTACCTACAGAAATTGGACGGTACAGAAAGTACAAATAGACAATAACTTATTTACTACACATTAAAAACTACAAATAATTTATTAGTTGTCATTTGATAATTAATTGTCGATGAGATCGATTTAACAGGCCGCAAATCCGGGATGTAACTTCCGGGTGATACCGGGAGTTGAGCGTGTTTAATAGAATCAATGCTACGGCGTGGTCTTGGGTGGCATGCATTCTAAGGTGTTTCGTTTTTATCATTTGTGATCTAGAAGTGAATGAGAGTTTAGAAACAAAAGATTGTTACCTCCTGATGTTGCTGTTCATCGATGAAGAAACCGGTGACGAAACTAAAAGAGACGAATCGTCTGCCCAGCTGACTTCTGAACTCAGTTATTGAATTTCAAGCAACAATGAAATATGATTCTGGCACAGGAAACATTTATTAAGATGTAGCATGTGAAGAAATACTTTAGAAAACCGCAACGAAATCTGAGGGCAGGAAATGTCGCAAAAGAAAACCAATTGAATCTCAAACAGTGAGTTGAAGATGAAAGATACTTTCATCCCAAGTCTGATAAGAGAGATAATAAGGAGGACACTAAAAATGACGAACATTCTTTGAACCAAAAATAAGCAAAATACTTGGCTTGTAATGAAACACAGTGAAAATGCCAAAGAATTTACAAACTGCGACTTTCAAAGGTAATTGCCCAAGTTTACTGAGGTTTGTATTATGAAGATGCGTCTCAGAAGTCACCCCAGCCAGAGCCCCCATCAAAGGTGGAGTGCAACGGAAAGTAAGAAGAGATTCTGATGTAAACCATATTAGAATAGATCGTTCACAGAGAAGATGCAGTGTGTGCGTTCACAGAGAAGATGCACAAGAATCTTGTGTTAAAAGTGCCAAGTAGCACTTCACTTGTAGTGTTGGTACAAATTTCATAATATAAATTATTGTAAAAAATATTTATTTTCTACTTTTAGCTTCAATTTCATGCATTTTTTCTTATTTTCTTGTATAAAAAGAACTACTAAATTAAAGTCCATTTGATACTTAGGATGCAAATGCTTGTAAATCAATTTGGTGCATTTTATTTTTGCTAGACCGACAACTCTGAGTGTCACCTCCATAAAACAAAAGCTATAATATTGATTTAGATAAGAACCTACACAAAGATTAAGGGTATAGATAAATAAGTGCTATTCAGAACAGCAAACAAAAATCGCTCATATTAAACAATGGAAATTGTGGAGTTGGGTCAAATTACACACTAAGTATAAAAAACTATATATTTTTTTAAAGTAGAGAGATGGATATTTCAAATAATATTACAAAGTACTGTAGAAATTCTTAAACATTTAATTTAAAACAACATGATGTGTCTGTGTGTGTGTCTGCGCGTGCGTATATTCTTTAGTATTAATTAGGCATTTTTAACAAAACATTGGTAGAAGGGGGGGGGGGAATTAACTAGAAATTTATTTGTTCATTTTAATCTTTGTATTATCACAATCTAGGAATCAAACGTATCTTGAACATACCTTTTTTCCTCAATAAATTTAAGAGCTGCCGCACAAGATGACCGCAAATCCCATAATGGATATGGTTTGCAAGCAAAACATTTCCAGTCATCGTCTTCAACATCTTTTAAAACAGACCTTTGTAGATTTCGTTTTATGCAAGCCTGAAATTGGAATTGCAAACACTGTTTAAGATATCATTCTTTACTTTTATATAAAATGAACTTTAATGAACTGACTTACACGACAAAATCCAAAGTTGCATTCAGAACATAAGTAAAGTGTACCACCCTGACCACACCAACGGCAGTATTTATCAGTTCCGTCTTCATCCACAGAAAACTCGCCTTCACCATAGAATTCAGCACAGGACTGCAATTAATTTTAGTCAAATGAGTTCATGATTCTAGAATTCAAGCTTAGTACAGTAAAACCTGTCTAAGACGGATCCTGACAGTTCCAACAAAAAATTTCTGTTTTGGCCGATTTCCGTCTTAAGTACAGTATTTCAATTTAATTTTCAACAGTATTTTGATATAATACAATATCAATATACTGTTAGTGAAATAAAATAAAGAAAATGAAACATAATTTATCAATAAAAATATTGCCGCAAATAAAAAGAATTAACAGCAAAACAGGGAAAATACAGGAAAAGAATTTATTCTGCCTTTTACAACTAAATTTACCATATGTTCAATATTTTGAAAATTAAACCTTATTTAATCCCCGTAGTTACAGCAAGGTAGACTGTCGAATTTTATTGATGTCATCAGCCAGTACATGGTTTTTCACCACCTGCAGCATTTTCATCAACGCAGGGTTATCTCGAGAAGCAGCAAGTTGTTCTAGGTCATTTACATGCAATAATGCATTGTTACTTGATGTTTCCTTCTCTCAGGAAATGTCTTGACATACTAGCACACAGCATTCCTACATTATACTGCACTACAAATTGTGTGGTCTACATCATGTTAACTTTACTATGCTACTACAAATTTGCTAAAATAGTACGACAAGATAGCCATCCTGGAATTTCATTGTCGATTGAAGGACACACTTTGGTGAATTGAGAATTGAGCAGAGGGCAGACGATCAACGTTAAGGATTCGGAGTGACAGGGGCAAAGTTGCAACCATGGAAATCACACCAAAGTGTGCGAAAGTCACAGCAAAACCATTCCTAGTTCCTTGCCAAAGATTCCCTGACTACTAGAGAGGAAAAACACATTGTTCGCTCTAATGTCTCAAGACATGACCCTTTGTCTATTCCAAAGAGTGCCAAACATTTTATAATAAATTTCCTTCTTAGCCAGGTTCTCTAAAAACCATTCTCACGTTCTCTAAAAAACATTCTCTTTCCATTTTACACAGGTTTCCGGCAGTAATTTTCATGTATACGATTGTTCCATTCTGAGATTTTTTTGTCCAGGATAGCAGGTTTCTGTCTTAAACAGGTTTTACTGTATATAAAGTCATACTGGTTTATATAAAACACATGGATTAATCACATGATTAACAATAAAAATAGTTATCATAAACATATTTTTAAAACTATCATATGCAAAGTATCTTTATTACTGATTTCTAGTGTACAGAAATTTAAAGAAAACAATCCAGCCTCTGGCCATGCATTAGGTGTCTATGCTTTCATCAGATATTAAGATAGAAAAAATCCAAAAATAATAAAATAGTTTCAAACAGTTCAAATACCATTTTCTCAAAAATGGCTCCAAATTTTTCTAATAGATAGTGCTAATTGCACTGTTTCTTATGACGTAAAGTTCATTTTGGTGTGTTCATTTGGTTTTCCAAACCTTACACAAATGTAATTTTCTTGAAATATCTCTCACGCCGTCAATGTGGACATTTCCATCAACTGGTATTCATTATTATATTTGTGAGTGGATGTACTTGAAATTACTTCAAATGAAGTTTTTTGAAAAATCAAAGGATTCCTGTGAAAAAGAGCTTAAATTTTGCAAGTCATGCTTTATCGCCATTTTCTTAAAAACGACTATGAATTTTTCAATGAAAACTTCTATTTAGGACGAGTTTTTACTCTTCTTTAATATTCTAGAAGTAATTATTCAGTTGTACTACTAGGAAAGCAAAAAGTTGAGAAATTGTCAAAAAATGTACTTTGGGCGACGATAGATGGCAGTAGGGCAGAGAATGGAGCACAACTTTAAAGTCAGACATTCCAAGGAAATTAGAAAAAATTGGTATGAGAAAGTGTGTGCCATTCTGTAGCACCTTTAGTTATTCATGTTTCATGGCTGACAGCAAATACCTTGGTTATATCTGTCTTATAGTTTCTTAATTAAATGATTTGGCTCTTTTCTGAATTCTGATTGGTAGGTGTGTTGTTTTAATTCCACGGTGGAATTTTAATTGCATGCATGCTATTAACATAAGAGATAATCAATGATTTTTCATGGAATTAATGAGCATATTTATATACAAACTAAACAAAAAAAAATAGATAATAACTGGAGGCCTGCAGCAGCAAAAATGCAGCTTAACAATGCCACACAAAATGGTTTTCCAAAAAGTAGCCTGTTCACTACTTAAAATCAAGAAATAAAATACTCTTACAACACTGTACCAATTTAATATTTTAACACAGACAGCTTTCATGAATACTGGAATAACATTATAGTTTATATGGATACTTAGTAGTACAACGTTCTCTATATACCAAGTACATTAAAAATTTTGCTGTTTCTTAATGTAACACACGATTAGCAAATATTTAATATTATTAATTAACAATTAGTTGTATTAATATTAATGATAATTACAATAATAATAATAATAATAACAAAACAACAGTAACAATAACAACAATAACAAATCCTCCTTATTTTTTAAATTGAAGTGCAATTCGTTAACTGCCCGTGAAATTATCTTTTTTGAAGACCTCACGTATAAAAATTGGTTGCATCTGAGAGCCACAAACTGCATCTATACTACTGAAATAATATGGATGACAACAATGATAATAATAGTAACACTACTTCCATTACTACTATAGAGCGATTTTCCTAACGATGAGCCAAAGTGACAGCTAGTGCTGGCAACATAACTGAAGGTTCTGTGGTCGTTGTGCCCTTGAACCCATTAGACTCCCTTCCCGCATTCGTTTGTTTGCAGTTGGCTAACTTGTAAAAGGCTTCGACACTTCCTTTTGTGGTGTCCTTGTCCGACAAAAATATAGTGCGCTACAAGAAATAATTGATATTAGGAAGTGCAGTGTTATGTGCTCTTTTGTAAAAATTCTTTTTTTCATTATATATTACATTGAATTTACTTTTTGTGTGAAAAATATTATGTTTATTTTAAAACCAAGACGTGAAAGAGAGATGTGTACCAGTGCACGTGTTTCCGGCTTAAAATCATTTTACTTTCTATTTACATGCGTGGCAGTTTTCTTTTACTGATTGTGAGAGCATGTTAAGAGATTTTCTACATACGTAATTAAATTTAAATATTTCCCGGACTCACGTACGTCCATGTACCTCAGCGAAACTCTTAGACTTCATAGTGATGTTTTCACAGAAGCCATTACCAAACACTTTACGAAGAGGCGTGGTTGAACAGCTGTCGCGGCGGAGGGATACTTTTCTGAATTACATGTGATGTTCACTTGTTTTCGCGAACTGTCACTTTGGCTCATCCTTAGGAAAATCGTTGTATACTACTACTACTACTACCACCACCACCGATGATGATGATGATCATAACAACAAAAAATAATAATAATAATAATAATAATAATAATTAACAACAACAAAAATAATATTTTCATTCATGCACGAAATTATCCTGAAAACTGCCCGAAGCTCACTCCCTGACCACGATGCTGTAGCACACTTCAAACTATGCTAACATATAATGAACAACTAAGCCCACAGACTTGGAATAGTGGCTACAATGAAAATATGAACAGGTCTCAGGACGCAGACATAATGAGCCTCCTGCAACGCATTGTTGCAGAGATTGCAAAATTTTCCTACTGCCCTTTGCAATAATGATACTAATGCATGAGCAATTACACCAATTTGAACCAATTTTTCGGTATCAAGGCCCCACAAAACATTGATTCTAACTACACACGGTGTTACAGGAAGTAATTTACTACATACAGGAAGATGATTTATTTACTTTTTTGTTACCAAGGTCTGGCAATAAGTATTTCTGTTGAAAATTTGCCAGTTTCCCCCACAGAATTATATTTTCTCTATGTTGCATAAGCAGAAGTGAGAAAGTAAAAATATGGCCCTATTAATCACTCTTTCAAATGTTCTTTACACAAAAACTGAAACTCTCTCTTATCCCTATGTAATGTTCTAAAACACTGCCTTAAAACCCTCATTTAATCATATGTAATTTATGGACTACACCTTAATAGGAAAATACTTCCTTACCAAACTAGTATATTTTCTTGAACCAGAAAGTCATAATAGGCATACCTTGCACAAAAGCACACCCAAAACGGGATGTGATAATATAGTAGATGAATTATTTGAACTCAAGTGAATCTTCAGATCTTTTCCACATGTGGTACAGGATAATGGTTCCTTTTCAAGCACATCTGGAAAAGAAACAAAAACCTGAGAGAGATAATATGACTGAATGCTGCTGCTCATTAAAAGTTTATATTTTGTTCAAAATGTATTGCGATGAACACCACTGAAAGCTTATTTGCACTCAAGAATTGTTTAATTTATACCCTTCAAGTTTTTAAATATTTCAATATCACCAGAACATTTTCATGTATTTTACTTTTTGGTTTTTCATCACATTCATGTTAAAACTTTTACCACATTGACCTGACTCTTTAGGCAAGGTCCTAATTCTGATGAAACCATCCCAGAATTCTTTTTCATTTTTAATTACTTCTAATTATTGAATCAAAAATAGCCTTATTAACCGCTGAATTGTTTGTTGTATCAATGTATGTTTCTTTATTTCTAGTCCTCTTTTTCTAAGTTGCCTTCTGCCTTTTTTAAGGATCCCCAAAAGTTCTGTATGTTTTTTAAAAAATTATTTATTATTTTGATTAACAGACCGACGTCCATGTAGCAAAATACAGAGTATAACAAAGTGAGCGCAACACAAGTGTCTGCTTTCAATAATTTATTAATATACTAACCAACTGTTTCTCGCCACAGATAAGAATTTACAATAACTTTGGTTGGTAAGATCACAAGAGGTATCATTCACAAATTTGTACATTCCGGTTACTGGATGTCAGCAAATGTCAAGTGAGGGTCTTCTGTCCCCATCCTTCTCACAGCATTAATGTTTTCTCCCGTCACTGCCATGGCTGGCCGTCCACAACGCGGTTCTTCCAGAGACTATCTTCCTTTCAAAACTTCTCGAAACCAATTTCCCACTGTTGCACCAAAAATATCTGTCAAAGAACTGAGGCATTCCTTGCCACTTAACCTTTTTTTTTTAATCATACAAAATCATGGCATGAAAAGCACAGCACCAAATGTCCATCTTAAACCACGTCAACAATAATACTGTCGCAGCACGTTTGCAACATTGTGTTGCAGCACGTCTGCACCAATGGCCGTTTCACCCCTACGTTCGCTTGAGTCCCCCACCCCATTTCTCTGAGCGCACTTTCAGGCCCTGCTAGTCCAAGTCTCCCCAAATTCCTCCTAAGGTCGCTGCTAAAAATTTGGCATACCCTCTGTCTGTATCACGTATAATATATTGCAATCATATTGTATATGTAAATCAGTTATCCTAAAACAATTTTCTGTCTTTTATCCAGAAGACCAAATACAGTCTGACAAAGTTGAATAGACAGAAAAGAAAATAATAATTTTCATAGAGAAGCTAAACCCTGTTGACGTGCTCCATTTGCAGAGCTAGTTGAACACCAATTGAAGTTGCCTCTACATCACACTGATGCTGCTGGACAAATAAAAGATGTCAAAATCATCCACAAACAACCATGGTTTTAACGGTTCTTGCACAGTCGACGCTATCTTTTATGGTGATGGCAAACAGGGTGACACTTAGCACAGACCCTTGGGAATGCTGTTTTTAAGAGTGTGACTGCTAGACAGTTTGTCATCAATGCAAAATTGGAAAGATCTTTTCGATATAGAATTTTGGAGGAATAAGAAGAGCTTCCCCTCAATCCCCAAGAGTGCAAGGTTCCATTACTCCCATACCTCCAATGGTGTGCAGAAGGCCATACCTCCAAGTGATGTCGTAGGCCTTTTCTATGTCAAATAACTTGCAAGATGTTCCCTTAAGATGGATGATGAAATTGTTGTTGCCAACGCAACGAAGTGGTCCAAGATTGACCGGTTTCTTCTAAACCCACTTTGGATTGGTGTTAAAAAAAATTTTACACTCCAAGGTCCAGACCAAACTCTGATTCACCATGCATTCCAGCACTGAATACACAGGTTGTGACAAGTAGGTCTATACCTTGATGGTAAAGATCGATCTTCCCCTTCTTTGAGAACTGGTGGTATGATGAATTCTCACCATATAACAGGGATGATGTGCTCTTCCCAGATACGGTTGTAGAGAGGAGGAGAAATAATAATGCCGTTTCAGGAAGATGATGTAGCATTAAGTTATGGATTTCATTTGGACATGGGGCAATTCTTTTGTAAGCACCAAGGCAGAGAGAATTTCACTCATGGAGAAGGAAGTATTGTAATCTTCCTCATATGCTCTGCTCAAAAAATCCAAAGCATGATTTTCCATTCTTTCTTTAAGCAAATGAAAGTCTGGAGCTTAGTTCGTTGAACTTGACATGTTTTAATAATGAGCAGCAAGTGCCTCTACAATTGTGGCTTGAGATGAAACCATTCTTATGATCTGGCTGAATAGGGAGCAATTTCCGTTAATTTTACATATCTTCCTCCATACCAGGCATGGTGGCATATGCAACTGAGCAAGGAGACGTATGCTCTCCATGATGAATTTTTACATTCTTCCATGGTTTTCCTCGCCTTCGCTCTGCAACTCTAGTAATCAATTAAGTTATCTGCTAATGGATAGTGTTTCAGACGCGTCAATGCCTTTTTACAGACACTGACTGCTCTTAAGCAGTCCAAATTCCATCAAGTGACTAAGGGATGTCACAGTTTATCGGTCTTGGGGATAGCAATTGTAGCTTGTAGTACAGAACTGTTAAAATGTGCTGCCCTTTCATCTACACAAAATCACCCTCTGATAGACTGATGTCCACTTGAAATTTCAGCCCGTCAGCACAGTGTATACACGTTGAGGGGTCGAGACAAACCCATGAACAAGTCCATCAATGCAGATGATAATGGGGGTACTAATCGCTTCTAAACAGGTTGTTTAGAATACACCATTGCAGAATGTTTGCAAGTGATGGGCTGCAGAGAGCCGCATTAATTCAAATGCTCGAGTTTGTGACTATGGCGGAATGGGTTGGTTCACCTGAATTTAGAATAGCCAAGTTTGAGGTGTCTATAACCAATTCCAATATGGAATATAGAATCCTGGAGGGATGAAAATGTTACAGTGAGTGTGAGGAATGGGAGGAACACCTGCACAAACACATTTTTTGAAGCTCAAACTGAATTGGAACATTTGTAGAGAGCAACAAGTTGTGGAACAAAGAAGCAACTCTGCTTTGCGCGTGGAGAACATCAACAATAACCCTATATGGAGGTAAAACCGCGAAAGGATACGGGCCACAGTGGAACTAGTTGCATATCCGGTAAATAGATTATCAAAGACCAGTAACTGGACAGCAGAAGTTTGAGTTTGTCCTGTCGGGAGCAAAAGCCATTTAAATTCTAAGATAGAAGAGCCATACTGTTGTAATTATGTCTTTTTCTTATTCTTATTACTTTCTCTATACATATGTATATACGGAAAGTTATCTAATGCTACCTGAAGAAACCCTTGTCTATCTGGCTCCAGTTTTGAAATTTTGAAAAACCTCCTTCAAGCTTTGAAATTTTGAAAAACATTCCTTAAATTTTCGGGGTACTTCACATGAAGGTTTATACGTGGTTTATATATGAAGGATATGGACTATTCCAAAATTTTCACAAAAATTGTTCCAAATTTTCCTTTAAATTTCTTGTAAGAATAGAGTAAAATACACATATTAAAGTGACATAGGTTCGACTTTCACTGTTAACTCTGAATTTTCGATAATTGCAAAAGTTCCAATTTTTTTGCATTTTCCTACAACTTACAAATTGAAGATAGAGATTTTTCCTACAAATAAAATTAGAGGCAATTTCTTCACATTATTGTATTTATGAGCACATGTGCTTTAAATAATGTTATATAAAATTTCTCAAAAACTCAACAGTTTTCTGTTAAAGTAAGCTCAAAATTCCGCATTTTCAGAAACTCAAATGCCATTTTTAAAAAAAATTTTTTTAAACTTTTGTATGGATAGTGCTAATTGCACTGTTTAAGATGACATATTTTGCCAAGTTCTTTTGGTTTTTCAAAAATTACACAAATGTAAGTTTTTTGAAATATCTGTCATGTCATTAATATGTCATTTCATGCGATTTATGTACATTATTGCATTTGAAAGTGGAAGTTCTTCAAATGAAGTTTTCCGAAAACTCAATAGATTCCTGTGAAAGAGATTCAAATTTCACGTTTACAGTAACGCTAAATTTTCTCAATGAAAACTGCTATTTATGACAAGGTTCTAACTTTCTTTAATATTCTTAAAGTAATGTTTCAGTTATTAGGAAACCGAAAAATTGACAAAAATTCAAAAAAATGTACTTTGGGCAGCGGTAGATAGCAACTGGCATGAGGATGGGGTCCAGTCCACACCAAGGAAATTAGAAAACTTTACTACAAGAAAGTCTGTGTCATTCTGTAGCACTACTACTTGTTCTTATCACTGTGTTAAAAAAAATTTCAGTCAATGTTTCTTATTAATCTACAAAAACTTAAAACGTGTAAAATCAGAAATTAATAAAATAATATGTACTTAAAATAAATTACAGATGCCTTACTAACCACTCCTATTGACAAGAAAATTCCACTCAGGTTATTTCAGGGTTTATTTAATGTATTAACTTAAACATGTCTTTTTGACAATCTGCATAGAACTATGTTATTGTAATATTGTCTGGTATATCAACATGCAATTGCCTTGCCTCATACTATTGCAAACAACCTAAATTGGCCAATAGGCAAGCACTTCCCCATTTGTTAAAGTGGTTCAAAGGCCCTTTATGACTAGATTGTGAAACTTTGCCTGCTTTCTGTTTCTTTTGAGGATCGGAAAAGTCACAAGTTTTTATGCATTGTAGTGCTATGAAACTACCTACCTGTTTTCTTTTCGATATTTGACGATATTTCAATTCTTCCTTGGGTGTGTCGATTACTCGCATATTAGGTTTTGACTTCTTCTTAACATCTTTATATGTCTCCTGACTCTCTGAAATGAAATAAAATATTTTATTATTAGAAAACTTATCTTTGACATATTAATAAATAAATACACTATATCATCATATTCAAATTACTGATGATATTGAACATTTCTGTAAATTCTATAATTTTTCTAGAATTTAATATTTTTTATAGTGTTATATACAGCAATTTGCTTTAAAAGTCAGAGTTGAATGTGTAAATGAGGTTTTACAATAAAGGGCTCCTATCTCAAGAACATGCTAACATTAATTTGAAAAACAAGAGCTGGAGTGTAAATCAAACCTATTGAGTTACCCATTTCATTTCAATATGAACTTTTTAAAGGATTAGGATATATAGAAAAATAGTAAGAAGCCACAACAAAAGAGGGGAAGATCAATAATAATAAGAAAGGAATTATCTACCTTTTTCTTAAGATTTCACCTACTCTGAAGAATTTTTTCTTCTCATTTCAACCTAGATTATACCAGGCAGCAAAAATTGAAGGATTACTAGGAATTATAACTCAAAATCTGGGGAATATCAAGAAACACTTTTATTCAAAAACTGGCTGAACTTCAATAACATTAATACTTGAATTTGTTATTAGTTGAAGTCTAAAGAACTTAATTATGAAATATTGTGGCACAATTTTGGTTATGAGCAGTTCCGTTTCACTCTTCTATCATAGTAGCGTCATAGTGCAGGGTGTCCAACTTTACTATATACTACTGGTACCTTTGAGCACTGTTTTCTTGCTTCCTTATGGTGGTTTCGAGTGGAGATTATCCCATATTGTAATAAATTGACTCCAATATTGCAAAATCAATTAACAAACAGAAAAACAAGAATATTTTTTGATGCACATGTTGGAAATTATGCATTGGATCATCACCATGATATTTTATGATAATAGCATATGCCAATGAATGGAATATCTTCATGAAATGGGGCATGCATAAGAAAGTGTCAATTCGTCTTAAACATGTGCGTTTATACAGTCATCATCATGAAGTTATTTTGCTCACGGGTACATGTTGTTCGCCACATTTTCCCCGAAGGATTTCTTCATGTTCTTTACAATAAGCGAGAATGTGCCAAGTATTTTTTACACTAAGTTTGGCACTTTGGCAACGTTTGGCCCTGAGTGCAAGGAGAGTGCACTTTTATAATTACTTACATTCCTTTTTATTGTACTAGAGACTTGATATCACATACACTTAGTCAAATTAAAAGTATATGATTGAGTATGTTTCAATATAAGTAAACCCTTCAGTATGGTATGCCATCTGCAGACGGCAATTTCCTTTCTCTTCTAAACACAGTATGCCATACCTGGACAGCATGAATTTTCCTTTCCATTCGCGGTAGGTCGTCTCAGAACGGAAGGGACATCTACCTGTTTTTCCTCCCATTTGCGGTGTGCCGTCTACAGATGCTGGTCACTTGGCAGTGCTGTGCAGATGCTGGCAGTGTGATACAGTGAATTTTCTGTTTCTTTGGAGTGATTTTCAATACAAATAGTTTAACACTGATTCTGTTTTTATTCTGTTCTATTAAGTTTCTATTCTGTTTTATGGAAACAATTAATTTACAATACTTGTGTTCTATGTACTACGTATCGTATTAAATTATTGCGAGTCAAACAAACATGGTATGTATTATTTAATTATCTGAAAATATTTTTTGATACCAGTGAGTATGTCTTATTCATAATAAATTAACCTCATTTTTTGCAGTGTCTAATTTTAATATGGCTGCCTCGAATTGTGCTGGTTTGTCCGAGTCAGCTATTGAGGAAGAACTTCTTCTCCAGTCAGAAGAGGAGTCCCGTGAATCGGATTACAGTGATTCTGATGCATCACAGGAAGACAATGATTTGAATGCCGAAAATTAAAATTTTTCAGAATGCAACGCTTTCATTTGGGAGAACATGCACAATTACGAATGTGCATGTTTATGTAATTTCTCTACTAGTTAATCATAAGAATTAACTTAGTAACAACAAACAACAGTGGCTAGACAACAATAAAGAAGCAAAAATCTTACTTTCTATTCCTAATGAAATTTGAAATTGAATATGTGAAGAATTATTGAACAATGTCTGTCTGCTATACTTAAGAGTATACCATTTATGATAATATTAATATTTTTAGTATTTTACATGACTGTTTCATACTGTTCGGGATGGCTAGCACCAATTATCCATGCTTTAAATTACAATGTGTGTGAACAAAGCATTCAACTACTACATTCTTTAAGTTAGAGTCTCCGCAAAACAAGACTTAAATTTCGAATATTGGAAGCACTATCATGGTAAGGCATACAACAATATTCTTGTTCCTTACAGTATCATTGTGGACATTCTAGGGCAATTTATAAATTTATTTGTTGTTTACTAGCAAATAAAAAATGTAAATACAATGAACGAGACAATATCCCTGTATGGATTGTTTGGACAGAAAATTATATTGAGACATGTGTCTCTCTTGTCGAATTTCAGATATCAAACCAATCAGATATTAAAAATTTTCATAAAATATTTCTTATAATCTCCATCACTGATATCGCCCACAAAAAGTGCATTCTCATTATGTCATGTGATTAATAAAGCAAAAGTTCTTAATATAAAGGTTTTTATTTTGGGGGCATTATATAAAGTTCCTGCAGCTGAAACAAATGCTCTACACTACACAAACCTTTCAAAGGGGCAAATTATTTTCTTTTCTTTTTCAGCTGCTGTTTCATATTTGACAGACTTCCTGTTGCTCTCTAGAGAATGATTTGACATTGAAATTATACCAATTTTGCTTTTTTTTTCCATAAGTTAACTGATATTTTTCTGTACTTTGTTTAATTCATATGCTTGATATCACTTTTTTATAATAAAAAAGATTACTCAAATAAAAACTGATTACACCAGCATATTTATCAGCAACTCCTCAAATGCAGACTGTTCCGAGACACTCGGAGATGTCTTTATGGCCTATTTCACCAATCTCAAACTGCAGCTTTGATGGAAATCAAACTACCGACAGCTCATTAAACATGATATTCACATTTCACCAAGATTGTTCCACAAGAAGTTCATAAAAATATTTAACAAATTTTGACCAGCCAGTACACCCTGCCATCGACTTTGACGACATGTTAAACTCCTATTGTGACATTGGAATGCATCAAATGCATTGTTCATTTACACTTTTGAGTTTCAAGTGGTACAAGTGAGCTAACATGGGAGTGTGTTTGTATTTAAATTTTTCTATATTGAGTATTAAGAAACCGTGTGTCAACCATGTTTATTGAGTAACAAAACATTACTCCAAAATAATTGTTTTTAAGGAATTGGACAACGCTCAATTCATAACCAGACATACAATGTCAAATGCGATGTTCTTGAAGGTTTTAAAAAGAAATACAACCATGGCTGGAATAACCACTGAAACAGACATAAGCTTCAATTGCCCACGCAGCAGTGTTGACAGCTTTTAGACTGTATGTTACAAGGCATTACCTTGTGGTCAGCGATTACAATGAAATTTTGTCATCCACAGAATGATATGCGGTAAATAAAAACTCTTGCAATTGCCTCACTATAGCTACAATAGGTGGTTTTTAAACAAGGTGCTGAAGCTTCAGGAGTAACATGGTGGAAAGAGACCACCATGAGCAGTAGCATAGTAGCATAGTCTCTTGGGGTAGCATGGTGGCACGAGATATTTTAGAATAGTGAACTTTCCTGTTAGAGAGATGATAGAATGCAAACATGTTCCAAGAGAGGAATGAATTAGAACAATTCAGAAACCAAAAAATATTCTTCTTAACCCTTCAACTCTGTTTTTCCAATAACTATGTGGATTCTCTTTGGAGTCATTTTTGATCACAAACATTTTACACAATAGTTCACAAGCATTTGATGCATGGATATTATTTGGCGTTATTAATTTGAGAAAGTGATGATAATTATTTGCTTTATTTACTACATCACACTAAATAAATAATAATGTTGTTTCCAGAAAAACAATCTAGCATATACTCATAACTAGAGACTGGAAAAATATGTACATAAATGAAGAGGAAGAGAGAGAGAGGAAGAGAGGGAGGAGAGGGAGGAGAGAGAGAGAGAGAGAGGGAAGAGGGAGAGAGAGGGAGAGGGAGAAGAGAGAGGAAGAGGGAGGAGAGAGAGGAAGAGGGGGAGAGAGAGAGGGAGAGAGAGAGAGGGAGAGGGAGAGAGAGGGAAGAGGGAGAGAGAGAGAGGAAGAGGGAGAGAGAGAGAGGAAGAGGGAGAGAGAGAGAGAGGAGAGAGGAGGAGAGGAGAGGAAGAGGGGAGAGAGAGGAAGAGGGGAGAGAGAGAGGAAGAGGGAGGGAGAGAGAGGAAGAGGGGAGAGAGAGGAAGAGGGGGAGAGAGAGGAAGAGGGAGAGAGAGGAAGAGGGGAGAGAGAGGAAGAGGGAGAGAGAGAGGAAGGGGAGAGAAGAGAAGAGGGAGAGAAGGGAAGAGGAGAGAAGAGGAAGAGGGGGAGAGAGAGAGGAAGAGGGGAGAGAGAGGAAGAGGGGGAGAGAGTGTCTAAATTAACAACACATGTAAAAATTGGACCTAAATAGTATATCTAAAAGGAGAAGTTCATATGAATAATTGCCAGAGTGATACAAAACATTATTTTGCTCCTGGGGAAAAAAGACCCGAGAGTCCAAAGGTTAAACGTGCAAACAATGCCAACCTTCATAAAATATAGATCATATGTCATCTGCATTCAACAGCTGTATGTGAAACCGACAAATTGATTTATTGATCGAGGTTTAGAGAGCGCTTCAACAACTGAGGTCCATGGCACCCATGTCATTATTGTTTTTATTTCTTTTCTTTCTTTGTTTTTTATTTTTTTATTTCTTATAAATAGATTTAGTAAGTGTTGCAGATGCAACTTACTGCTAATTAAAAACCTGCACATCACCTAAAAAGAGGGCTTGAATTCCAAATAAAATACACCAGAAGTTAAGGCAAAAGGAAAGTATTATAAAACGAAGACGTAAAATTTATCATATAGCATAAGGCTGTAAAGGGGCCAAGAAACATAAAACACTGCACCTATCTCTTAAATAAGATAACGTATTCTGCATTCTCTCAAAAAACAAAAAAGGCTTTAGAGCACAGAATCATAATTGCCGAGCACCTCACACAGCGAGTTGCCCAGGCCATGTCTTCATAGGCTGCCAACATATTCCATACAATGCACGAGGTCATGTTCTACAGAAAGAACCATCCCCGAGTCACAGATGGGAGGAGTTTCACCTTGAAGGTGGGGAACAGACAGACATTGTAGCCAACCTCCACACGAGGAAGATAAGTCAACATACATTCCTCAACGAATTGTCAACGCTAACAAAGCATAATTTCTATCACAAAGTGCTTGTGAAAGGCATCAAATATATGACATTCATGAAAATGACGATCATCAAGATCAAGACAGATTTAATGAAGGTTGGGGAAAGGGCAGTAACACCAGAACTCACCACAGACTGATAACACAATGTGCCAAAGTCATTCAATCTTACTGTCATTATCTCCCAAATCAGGGGCTAAGAATAGGATGTATTTCCTGGTGTGCAACCCTACCCAGATCTGCGCATGTTCATTTTCTTTGTGATCTCTGTCAATTCTGATACTGCCACTCTTAATTTCCGGGTATACGCAAAGATAGCTTTGGCTGTGCTCTTCTACGAAATAAGGTACGATTCCCTATTAGTATCATGGAAGAGATAATACGGGTGTGTCGATCGGAAAAATAGCAAACTGACACTGCCAATGTCATCCAAGAAGAGACGACACTAACTGAAACTCAATGATTGAGTTCCCTGTGAGATGTGTGTTCCGCAAATATCTCGGCCGTGCATGTACACTTCAATTAAAACTGTTGAAATTTCATTGAAATTTCCATCAGCTATGTCATCCAATCAGGTCCTTGAAACTCACAATGTTGGAATTCAAGTTTCTGATTGGATGACAGTGGCACAGTTGTCAAGTGCCAACAGACTTAATGTTCTAACTGAAGTATACCCACGTACAACCAATAGGTGCTGTGTGGTGCTACCCACTCAACCCATCTTGCACCTAACAACATGGCAGTGTTTGAAATCGAGTGACTTGCAAATGAAGGACTTGGCAATCCTAAAGTATATAAATGGCATTTTTTATGCATACGTTCTTTTTAATTTGTTGTCATCATTGACGCAACGCTTCTCTAAATCCTTCTTGGACATTCAGCATCTGAAGTAATCCTCCGTTAATTTTTTGACATGTTGCAATCAGTCACAGCCTTTTATCCCTGTGGCCAGGGTCTTGACACAATTTATCACTGGTCATTCCTAGACAGTCACTGCCTAGGAATCTGCAGTGTCTCAAATTGCTTAATTTGAGACTATCACTTTGTATCTGCAATTGCTAAGTGCGAGGAAATTTTGGTGTATTTGAAAGTTGTGCAAGATTATAATGAGAAACATCCATGTTTTCTTGCCCCTGATTTTAATGGGAGATATTTGAGTTTACAAAATAAGCCTTCAAAGTCTACAAGTATTTACAGACTGACGTTTACTTACAGGGATTTTTCCTAATCATCATCTTATAAAAACATGGGGTCATCTTGTATTCACAGATTAAGTCTATTCCATTAGGATTTGATTTTATATTGCTTTTCCATGTAACTCGTAAATGTTAACAAAACAATAAGCTGCAAAAACAATGAAAATATCTTGCGTAGCTGAAATTCTAATTATATTAACAAATGTATTCTTGGTATCCACTGCAAATTTTCTGGATAATTCACACCAATATTTTTGGTTGGGTCAGTTAAAAGATAATCTCATATAATGGCATTGTACATTGTATAAAAGGAAAGCAATACGGCAATAAATAAAAATCTTTGCAGAGATTCTGGTCCTTAATGAGGCTGTGCAGGCACACTGTTCAATGATCGACAAGTGTGGATATGCATTTTCCAAGAAATAGACATGAGAAAAACCCACATCAATAGAAGAATGCATTCTACATTTAACCACAGGAAAGGATGATTAAAAAATATTATTATACCAAAAACTTCCAGAACTTGGAAACTTGCTGACATCTCCCATGTTACTTACGAAATAGAGGTGTAAGAGTTCTCACTTCTCAATCAAAGGGAAGGGAAGGGAAGAAAAGAATAGAAAGAAAAAACAAGAATTTAAGTACATTCTGATTTTCATACATTCATATTCACTTTCTAGTAAATTATACAATTTGCAATTTTATTTTGACTACATAGAACTAATTAAGGTAACAGCAACTGATGTAGACAGGTCACCTAAAGCTCACATGCAAGGATAATAGTTTATAAAAAGAGAATTCTAGTAGTTAGGATGGTTCACAAAGAGAGTAGTAATAACCCACAACTTAGGGGCCGTCCATAAATTACTTGATTTTGGGATTTAAAAAATATAATTTGCTGAATTATATTCATTTAAGACTAGATATGAATTAGAAAATACGAGTGACTGAACTATTATTGCACGTCTAAAAATGCTCTGTAATTTTTCTTTAAAATTTCTGTAAAAATACAGATAATGAGATTATCTCATTAATAATAAAAAGTTTGGTAATTTTTGTTAGATTCTTTTTCTCAGTATATATGCTACTCATTGTAGCATTCACATAACCACGATAAAAATTATCGTGCAAGATTAGCCATATTTTAGTATAGAAACATGTTTTACCCAAATTGTCTCAGTTTTCTCACAATTTAGCAGTTTTCAGCGGAAAAAAATTACGTGATATATGCCGAGAACTCCCTCTCCCCCTCGCAAGTTTACATGAGATTCGCTTGACCCCCCCCCCTTCTCCAAGACCTCGCGTAGTAATTTATGGATGGCCTCTTAGCTTGAGGTGACAAGTCTAATGAAAACCAATCAAGATATTTATGTTAAGTTTGATGGACATATGATTTGGCATGTGCGATTGAGTAGGTTTGCCTTATAAGATAATTTTTGTAACAGATTACAATCAACACAGTTTGTAAAGGGCCTCTGCATTTAGTAGTAGGGTTGGAATAAAAATTGTAAAAAAAAGAGAGAGAGAAATAAAGAAGAAAAAAAGAAAGAAAGAAAAAAAAGACTCACGAGGTCTTATGAGGTTGGGTATTTTTGGGTTTGTTCAGTTTTGGGGGGAATGTTACTTTTTTAATTTAGTTTGTATAAAATACTGATTTACATCATTTGAACAGTCAAAATGAAATACATTCACTACTGCCAAAATAGTGTATCCAAGGATTATTGGCTCCTTCCTGGTTTGAAGATTTCAGACGCACATACTAATCATTACCTACTTGGCTGCCCAGAAGACACCGCTTCCTAGGCACAGGTGCCAACATTTCAGCTGCCATTCTGTGACCTTCCTCAGGGCAAAATGCAAGTCTGCACTTGTGTTGTCTTTCTATGTGTATGTTTGTTGTAACAAAATTGAAGCAGTCAATTCTAGTAAATGAAGTTTGCATTTTATTGTCAGATTATTTTGTACTTGTGTTGCTTTTTGTACTTATTATGACTTTGTTACGATGCAACTTTAGTTTTCAATAATATTCTGATAAAATTGTAACTTTGTTTTATTATATTAATTTAAATTATAAATTTTAATAACATTATTCAGTAAACTTAAGGTATGGAGTGTGGTATCTGTAAATGGCACTGGGCCATTGTATTTTGTTGAAGGTACCTTGAGAAAAGGAACAATACCAACTTTTTTCTGGATACTTGCTTAATTCCTCAAATAAGTGAGTAGTATCCAGAAAATGAAGGAATCTTTACACAGGACGGGACCATATTTCAAAATACTTAATACTTGCCGTATTTCAAAATTGATCATGAATCATCTGCAGTAGTATTGTCAGTAGTATAGGTCTGGCCAGGGAACTGCTCAGACATAAATACCATAAAAGGGATATGGAATGTTAAGAAAAATCATAATATCAATAGTTCAATGATCACTAATATTCAGCTGAACTTAAATGGCGTCTGGAATGACTATGGCAACATGATGCTGCTATAATTTGTGGCAAGAAGTGTCAAAAGCATGCCCAGATGCAATATGGCTGTTATAAAACAAAAAGTGCTAAAATCAAGAATTAGATTGCACTAGTAATGTGAAAATAAGTACACTAGTTAAAAACTTTTGAAATACATGGAAACAGCTTTGTAAATGAAATTCAAACTGGGATAAAGCTATAAAATATAAGAATTTATGCAATTCGTTGTCCTCCCACTGTAGGTGCATACATGTTGTTCATTACATACATATTCAAATGTTTATGTACACATGTGAAAAATTTACATTGTGTATGTATCAATGTCTTCCAACTCCCAGGTCTGCATTGTGGCTCATGCCCAAAGCAAACAAATTAATTTTCTATCAAATAGAGCTTAAATAACTCCCTAACACAAATGTTTCAATTAATGTTCCAAAATTATTTGGTTCAAACATAACTACAAAGCACATCACATAAATATTCATTACAATACAGATGTTATTCAAAATTATATGTTTAATATAGACTGATTTCAAATTGTGTCTTAAAAAATTACATACCAACAGCACTTTGTAATTCTTCATCTGATGGTAATGTAATTACAGGTGAGGAATCCATTTCTTATCTATGACATGAGACTGCCTGCAAACATAAAAAGTAATTAAATTAATCCAGAACAAATTACAGTCAGCACCAAGTCAAATTACAATCAATCAGTCCAGCACTAAATTGATTAACTCAACAGTTATCTACAGTACTCTTTTCCTCATCAACATTATTTATGCATGATGTTTTTAAACAAAGAGTTGTTTCTTTAAACAAAGAGTTGTCGTTAGAAAACTAAAATCACTCAAGATGTGAGATGACTCGTCCCCAAGGAAATCAATATAAACAATAAACTAAAACTATGGATAACTAATGATATTGTTGGGACAAACGTAAAAACAACTTTGGAATAAATATAAAAGAACAAACCTGGATATCCACTACAAAAACTACAAATACAAGCGTAAGACTATAAACAATGAATTGAAAACAAAAAGAACTAGCCATCGCAAAGTCAGGAAGAAAGCAATTGTATTTATATTTGACAACAAATATCCTCGAAAGTTGACGTACTAATTTTACTGAATGGCAAACAGAATGAAATTATCACCAAATCAATAGACATTGCAAAAAGATTGATTGATTGATTGAGTTTAAAGGGTGCTTCAACAACTAAGGCCATTGGTGCCCATGTCAAAGTATTTCTAAAATAAATAAATTAAAGTTCTAGTAAAAGTGTTGCTGATGCTTACCAACTTACCAGCTAATTATATATATATGTGTGTGTGTGTGTGTGTGTGTGTGTGTGTGTGTGTGAAGTAGCAGAGTCAGATACAAAGATGAGTTAAAATAACTTCCTCACGCCTCTAAGGTCGGGAAGAGGAACGCCAGGAATTAACAGAATCCTTTATTGCACTTAGTTTTGGTTGTGCCACTCTATTTGCCATGCTCTAAAGATGGATCGTTTTAAAAAAGCTTTAACATCAGACAATGGTACAAAAGGAATGTCAACATGAGTATTCTCCGTTGCCGATTTCGACGCCCAGTCAGCCAGTTTGTTCCCCACGATTCCCACATGGCCTGGGATCCAACTCAGTACCAGATCATAGTGGAGAGACACAAGGCGATGAAGGAGGTTTTGAATTAATTCCGTCAGGTAGTCTGAGGAAGAAGGGAGATAGCTTGTAGTGAGCTGAGAAAATCAGAACAGAGAACTGCTTGGCACAAAGTCGCTGACTCAATTATTTTAGGGCTTCAAGAATCGCATACATTTCAGCAGCTGAAGGTACTGCACTGAGAACGTAGCCGATATGATTTGGTCACGCTGATACAATAATAACTACATGCCACTGTGTCATTGCATGATGAACCATCTGTGTATAAGAATACATGATTTGGATAGGCTACCCTCACTTCCTGAAAATGCATCTGGTAAACAAGAGGACTTGTTGGGGAAGATTAGATAGCCTGAGGTCAATATTCGGAGGGAGGAGTTTCCAAGCGGGAAATGGGGTTTCATAGGGGTGGGAAGGTCAACATTAAGATTCCGCAAAAGATTTCGCAATCGAAAACCTGGCAGGCAGCGATGTTCGAAGAATATATGATGTTTCAGATTCAGGATTGATAATTATTTGGTGACAAGGATGATTAGAGAGTCCTGATACTTTAGCACCGTAAGACGCTAATAAAACATCCTGCCTTCTTTTTAAGGAGGGCTCACCAGGTTCAGCTAGAAGGCACTGAATTTGGCTAGTGCGGTACGCACCTGTTGATAGACGGATACCAGCGTGGTGTATACTATTGATAGGTCACGGAGTGGAGGGAGCTGCTGAGCCCTAGCATAAGCCTTCACCATAACTTCACAAGCATAATCCAAAACTGAGCGGATCTATATAACTGAACTGAGTGATCTATATAACTGCAATAGGGTAGTGCGGTCGGCACCCCATGATGAGCCATTCAGCATTCGAAGAAGATTAAGGGAAGAGACACATCTGGTTTCTAGTCCACGGATATGAGCACGTCACATGAGGGACTTGTCAAATGTGAGCCCCAAGAATCTGGTAGATTCCGCGAATGGAAGCTGATATCCTCCCAGGTAAAGGACTGGATTGCTGTGCAAATGGTATATCCTACAGAAATACACACCGATGCATTTAGTAGCAGAAAAATTAAAGCCTGTTGACGTGCTCCATTCATGGAGCTTGTTGAGCACCATTTGGAGTTGCCTCTGGATCACACTGATGCTGCTGGATGAACAGAAGATGGAAAAATCATCCCCAAACAATGATGCCTTTACAGGATCACACACAGTCGACGCTATACCATTGATGGCGATGGCAAAGTGACACTTAGGACTGATCCTAGCTGAATACCATTTTCAAGAGGGTAATTACAAGAAAGACTGTCATCCACAAGAACATGGAAGGATCTGTTCGAAAGAAGTTTTGGAGGAATAGAAGAAACTTCCCCATAAATCCCCAAGAGTGCAGATTTTGCAGAATGCCATGCCTCCAGGTGGCATTGTAGGCCTTTTCTATATCGAATAATATTACTTATAAATACTTACTAATATTACGAATATATCGAATAAATCGACGAACGATGAACAAACAGCTGTTGCCAGCAAAATGAGGTGGTCCAGGGTTGACCGATTTCATCTAAACCCACTTTGGATTGGCATCAACAGATTTTTAAACTCCGAGGTCCAGACCAGACACTGATTCATCATGCGTTCCAGCACTGTATACACAGCTTGTGAGGGAAATAGGTCAATAACTTGACGGCAGTGGTTGATCTTTCCCTTCTTTGGGAACTGGGACTTCTTGCCAAAAGGAAGCGATGGTGTGCTCTTCCCAGATACGGTTATAGAGCCGGAGAAGAAACTGCATGGCTGTTTCGGGATGATGTTGCAGCATTAAGTAGTGAATTTCATCTGGACTTGGTGTGGTTCTTTTTGCAAGCATCAGAGCAGAACGCATTTCATACATGGAGAAAGGGGTATTGTAATCCTCATGTGCTCTGCTCGAAAAATTTAAAGTACGGTTTCCCATTCTTTCTATAAGAAAAAGGAAGTTGGGAACAGAGTTTGCCAAACTCAACATATTTTCATAGTGAGTGGCAAGTTCCTCTGCAATTGCATCTCGAACTGTGATCATTTGACAATTTTTAAGAAGACCTGACACTGAGTTTGGGGAAGTGTATCCTTTAATGTGACGCATCTTCCTCCATACCAGACGTAAATGGCAATGGCAGACGCTACGGCAATTCTGAGAGGAAACGTATGTTCTCCATGATGCATTTTTACTTTCTAAAATGGTTCTCCTTGCCTTCGCTCTGCACCTCTTGTAATCAATGAGGTTATCCGCAGTTGGATAGTGTTTTAGACGAGCCAACGCTTTCTTACGAGCACCAACAGCCCTTGAGCAATCAAGTTCCACCACGGGATGAAAGGGTGTTGCGATTTGCCAGTCGACTTGGGAATTGCAATGTCTGCAGCTTGTAGTAGAGCACTGTTAAAATGTGCTGCTGTTTCCTCCACACTGGCAAACTCGCCCTCCGATAGACTGACATTCGCTCGGAAAGTCAGCCAGTCAGCACGCAGAACACACAATTGAGGGGGGCGCGCCAACCCATGAGCAAATCCATCAATGTGGACGACGACGGGATAATGGTCGCTTCCGCACAGGTCGTCTAGGATAGACCATTGCAGAACGGTTGCAAGAGAAGGGCTGCAGAGTGCTAGATCAATACATGTGCTCGAATTTGTGGTGCCGGCAAAATGAGTTGGTTCACCGGAATTCAGAATAATCAAGTTCACTGTGTCTATTACTGATTCTAACACACTGCCTCTTGGACAGGGGGGGGAAGAGCCCTATGGGCATTTACATCCCTAACTACCACAAACAGAGAGAGCAATTAGTTTATCAAGTCCAGAAGTTCATAAGCAGATACACTCAGTCCTGGAGGGATGTAAATGTTGCATATAGTGAGTGTGAGGGATGAGAGGTGCACCTCCACACACTGCTTGAAAGTCGGTCTGAAGAGCCACCTCTGTAGACAGCAGCAAATCATGTACCAGTGAAGCAACACCACCATGGGCATGGAGACCATCATCCACATTGAACCTGTAAGGGGAGAAACCACGAAGAGTCAAGGATCAAGGTGGGATGAGGTGAGTCTCTTGGAGACTGAAAGGATTGTAACAGACAACAGCAGTTTAAGATTGTTCCGTCGCGAGGAGAAACCATTCGTATTCCATGACATGAGAGCCATGGTGAAATTATGTTTTATCTTTTTTCCTCCAACGTTGGGATCCGGATGCGTGAGATTCTTCCCCAATGGGAGTTTCCTCCAAAGCTAAGACCTCCTGGGTGAGGACTGGATGCTCGCTCAGTGCGAGTTTTGGAAGGAGTGGCTTTGATGAGGCTTTTGTGGCAGAGTCTGAGGCTGATGTGCATCTAACATCAGCTTCCATCGAAGGAGGATTGGATAAAGGTTTGGTCGACTACGATGGCTGAGTTTTTCTCTCCATCTTTTTGTATTTTGTAGGGATGATCATTCTCACACCTTGCAGGGGAGAGGCATCCACTGGGAGGTCCACTGGAGACACCTGATATGCGAAACTCACCACTTGGGGAGTAGCTCGTTCCGTTTGGCAGCCCACTGCTACCCTCGGTGTTTAAATTTTCACAGCATCGGAGAAAAAGCGAGAGAGATCAATAGGGTTCCTCGCTTGATACCGACGTTTGGCCTCAAAAAGGACACTTTGTCAACTGCTCTAATCTTCTGTTTTGCTCGTTCCCTCAGGAAAGTAGGGCATTGCCTATAGTTGGCCAGGTGGTCACCTTCGCAATTAACACAATGCGGTGTAGTTGCACAGGGTTCAGCTTCGTGCATTGTTCTGCCGCACTTACCGCACACCGGGTTATCTGCCATGCACCGCTGCTGTGTATGGCTGAACCTCTGGCACTTAAAACACCACCAAGGGTTGGGAACATATTGTCTTACATGAAGATTATAGAATCTGTACGAGATCTTTTGAGGGAGAGTTGGAAGATTGAACGTCAGAATACAAGTGGAAGTGGATATTTCTCGCCCATCCTCCCTCCTCTTGATCCCACGAACTTCCGTCACACCCTGGCTCTTAAAAAAGGTGATTAAATCTTCCTCGCTCTCCACAGAGAAATCCTCATGGTTGGCCACTCCCTTACAAAGGTTAAGTGTTGGGTCAGTGATCACTTTCACTTGGAGGCCTTCAATCTGCTGGGTTTTCATGATCTTGTCTATTTGGTCATCCGAACATCCTTCAAAGAGAATGGTACCATTCCTCTGTCGCACCACGGCTTGTAGCTTTCCATAAGTTTCCTCAATTGTGCATGCTAAACGGACAGCACTTACCATTTTAAAAGATTTTCCTTCCTCAGCGCATGCCATGAGGAGGAATCTAGGCTTTTTTGGCCTATCTTCTTCTTTCGAAAAGAAACTATTCAAATCAATAGTTTTTTCCGGACATCTCTTCCTTGCAGAAGGGGGCAGGGGAGAATTTTTAGTATCCCTGAGATGGATATCAAATTCATCCCCATGATCCCCACCCACCACAGAGCCCAACAAGGGGACACTCCGTCAGAGTGCCAGGGTTGCCACGGGGATATAGTGGGAGAATAACACAGCACTGCACCACTGTGGATCCCCCCCGCTCACCCTGGAGTTCAGTACAAGACCTAGTCCAAGCCGATTGATCAGGTGTGGGTTAGCTCCCAGCCGCCCGTCTAGAAGAGTCCGAGGCCAAAGCAAGCGTATTGAAGCCTACAAGGAATGTTCCCCAAAATACGTAAACAACGTATCCCTAAGTGCAAAGCAGAATGTAGCACAAGGTGAGTATTAGGGAAACAAACAGACCCCTCAACCACCAGAACACACATTCCCTTCGACACGGGTCGCCATGCACGGCAAACACATGGGTAGGTGTTCAGCATACAGAGGGGGCCAGTGAAATAGAAGAGGGAGAAGAAATGAAACAGGATGTTATAAAAGAATGATAATGAACAATGGGGAGAAGAAAAACTGACTTGTAAAAGAAAAGAATACTTGAGAGCCCTCTCTGCATCCCCCTGTCAGGACGTGGACCAACCAACCTCGATGGGACATAGCAGAAAGTTTTGCAGACAAATTGCAAGAAACTTACTCCTTTAAACCAGCAGGCCCTTGTCCATCATTACCCACTCCTCACAGTAGTGAAATCCCTGATATTCACAGATGACACAAATATATTTAACAATCCAAGTGTTAACCCTGAGGAGCTGCAGGAAGATCTCGATAAGATATATGAATAGAGCAAACTATGAATGACTGCTAAATAGGGATGGGTCCTCGATACTTTCGATACCTCGATACTCAGGTGGTATCGATAGTGATCAATACTTTTGGAAAATGACTCGATACTTTCAATTTTTTATGCCAATCCCCATCTCTTCTGATTTTACAGAATGATTTCTTAACATTCTTCTCTCTCCTATATTTCTTCTGTCAACAACAAGGAAGTGTCTGTCTGTTCGGATTCACTTACAGTTGTTGAAATTAGCTAACGTTGCAGCGTCCAGGCGCCGTGTCCTATTGTTTATCGCCTAGCGCCTGTCATCATCTCTTAAGATAGTCCGCAATACACCACCAATTTAACATTCGGAAACTCTTGCTTGCAGGCTCCCAGGCAATCTAGTAGCGCAGGCACGATAATGAGCTCCATAACAGCATTTCTTCCGGGGATACTCCTTCACAGCCACGTGGGACCATCGGCCCGAGCTCATGAGTTCAGTTCAGTTCTGCCTTTTAAAGTGACGGAAGACAGAAGTGACGGAAGGTTAGTGCATTCCATATACAAAATGAGTGAAGTGTGGAATTATTTTGAAGTGGGCTTGAAAGATGACAATCGTGCTATTGGTAGAATATGTAAAAAAAACATTTTTGCGTGGTGGAAAATCACACAATACTAGTATTTTAAAACATGTTATCGATACACTGGTAGTATTCAGCTCCACCAAACACAAGAGGCCAACCAACTAATGCTGCACAGGAAGTTGGAAACATCGAGATCGTGCGATGAAGTGGTAGAAGTTGATGACCCATGGCCAGTCCTCTCAAGATCCTCAAGTTTCACACAAATCAACCTAACACTGTTGATTTTTGGACACAAAAAACAAATTTAAACCAGGAGACAACCGTGCCAAAGCAATAACAAGAAAAATTGCTTACGTGATATGCAAAGATAATCAACCGTTCAGTATTGTTGAAGACAATGGATTCAAGGAATTAATTTAACATCTTGAACCTAGATACACCAGGCCCACAAGAAAATATTTGGCGAATCACTATGTCCCCCAGTTATTCGAAGAAGTGGAGAACAAAGTCAGAGATCAAATCCAGGAACCTGAGAGGGTAGCAATCACCACTGATTTATGGACAACACCCTGTGATGATTATATGAGTATTACAGTGCATTTCATAGACAACGATTTTCAACCTCATCACATCTGCATCAAAGTAATACCTTTTGAAGAAATCAGTCACACAGGAGCAGATATTGCAAATTTTCTTCGAAACACTTTGAAATTATGGAGTCTGCAAGATAAGTTAGTAGCTGTAATTCACGACAATGCTCGTAATGTAGTAAGAGCAATGATCGAAGGGCATTTTCCGCATATTTCATGTTTAGCTCATACTTTGCAACTTGTCGTGAAAGAGGGACTGTTGAGCAATACTAAAATTCAGAAAATTACTGCTTTGTGCTGAAAACTTGTGGGGAGTTTCAAACATTCCTCTAAATCCACCAAAGCGCTGAAAGCAGCCCAGAAACATCTTTCTGTACCTCCACATCGTTTAATTCAAGACGAGCCCCACATGCTCCAAAGACTTCAGGGACAGAAGAAGGTATTGTTTATGCTTCTGCCGACTTAAAATTGCCAGTTCATCTCTCAACTGAGCAGTGGGAACTATTGATCAACTCATTAAGACTAAATATGTTTGACCAAGCAACGCTAATGGTCAGTTCGCCTAATGTGTCAGCATCTGAAGTTATTCCTATTGTAAATAGTATAATTTGTGAACTAGAAAAGCCAAATGAAGTTGATTCAGGACTTGCTGCTGCGAGAAAGACTCTGCTGAAATCTGTAAAAGCAAGATTCAAAGATATAGAACTAAATGAAATATGTTACATTGTTGGATCCTAGACTGAAAGGTCGAGTATTCTGCGAGAGTGCTGCGTTCAAGACTGCCTGAAAGACTTTATTGGATCTTGTAAGTCAGGAAGCAGATCCAGTGGTTTCAAAAGAAGAGGTAAGAGTTTCTGATTTCTAATTTTAATTTTAAACGACCCTATTTTTTTCTTCACGATTTCAATTCTCCGATATTTTAATAATTTAAAAAAATTAAAGTCACTCTGTATAATTCCGAATAACTCATTTTCAGTATCTGCAAGATTAATTTCAAATTAAACACATGCATTTATTGTTCAAAATTTTAATACATTTAATTTATTTTATAGGCATCCTCAACTACTGAATCCCCGAAAATGCATGGCATGTGGTCTCTTTATAGGAATATTTTAAAGAGAGACCACGAAACATCATGCGGTGTACACGAAACCCCAACTCAGGAGGATGAATTAAATGTGTATTTAAGCGAGGACTTGCTTCCTCCTGATGCAAATGTACTAGCTTACTGGAAAAACAAAGTGACTCTCCCCAATTTAAGAAAAAGTGCTGTTCAATATTTGTGCATTCCACCAGCTACAGTGTTTTCGGAGAGACTTTTCAGTACAGCTGGATTGATATGTGACAAAAAAAGGAATAGAATGGACCCAGAAAGAGTTAGAATGTGTTTTCCTTAATAAGAATCTTTAAAAATTTAAAAATGTATGTTCACCTCAATAGTTTTAAATATTAAAATAGTAAATCCATGTATGTATGAAGAACGAAATATATCCTTGCAATTCTGATTAAACCATTTTTGTTGTTGAGTCTTCAAAGTAGTAAGGTATCGAGTATCGAGTCTCTCAGACAGGTAACGATATCGAGTATCAAGAAAATCTGGTATCGACCCATCACTACTGCTAAATGAGAAAAGATGCAATGTAATGCACATTGGGAGGAATAATCCCCAGTGCCTATATAAGACAACACAATGACATCAACAAATCTACGAAGGACCTGGGAATCATGGTGACAATAGACCTGAAGTGGGAATACCACATTAAGTACACCATAAAGAAGGCAAATAAGGCACTATTTCTGATAAAGGCATTTAAGGTGTTGGAGAATATCCCTTAAAAGCAATTTTCAACTCATTCATATTACTGATACTGGAATACAGAAGCCCAGTATGTAGTCCATAGGTTATAGACATCCATGTCAAAAGGTTATAGACATCCTGGAGAGTACTCAAAGGCCATAAGCATTTCAGTTGCTCTGAGAAGCCTTCCCTATGAATGCAGATTGCAACTATTACAAATGCAGCCACTTGGAAATCGTTGATTGAGAGCAGATCTGAAAGAAACCTTCAAGATAACTAAAGGTATCTACAATTTTTCTGACCTTCAGCATTTATTTACACGCCCCAACAATACACAACTGAGGGGGCACTAAAACTAAGCAAGCCAAAATTCAAAATGCTGCAGCGCAAAAAATTTATACTCAACAGAGTTGTTAATCACTAGAACACTCTGCCACAGACAGTTACAGAATCAAGAACAACTAAAGAATTCAAGCAAAAATACAACGCCTTTATAAACACACTGTGAAGAAACACAACATTGTGAAGAATGCAGACTGTGATAGCGAAAATGGGCTGGGCCTAGTCTGGGTGGACTGAGTAGTTCAGGATGGGCCCTCCTAGAGAACCCTGATCACCTTTGCTTCGATAACTTGAACAGAGAACAATGATGATGATGATGATGATGATGATGATGGATGTAGTGTGTTTGGCTACTGTTATTTATATTACACCACTAATTTTCACCATTATGTTACTGATAATACTATTTTATACTACTAATATTTACAGTTAATTTTATGTATTATTTACACTGATTTAGGCATTATCAGAGTACTGACGCCTGTAAATTAAATAAATAAATAAAAATTTGAAGTTGTCTTTGGGTCATATTCATGAATACACCTAAAATTGGAACTTACATAATGTTACTTTATGTGCTGAAGACGACTTTCAGACAAATTGGTTTCATACACAAAACTTCCACGAAGTAGATGCTGTCGGAAATAGACATTGAAAAGTTGCAAATGAAACTATATTTCACAATTGGCAGACCTGTGTCTCATGTTTTCTTTATATTCTCAGCTGTTTCATGAGCAGAGAGCAGGCAGAAGTTCATACGATTTTGTCAGTGCAACAGCTGAGTTATCCTATTTATTGCAGAGTAATTATTAATGATGTGTTAATTTTTATAAACAGGATCACACATTAAAAGAAAAATGCCATTTTTAAATAATATAGAAAAAGAAATATTACAAGAATTAATAAAAGACCAGAAACATTGTGGAAAATAAAAAGACAGTGTTTCAATAAAACAAAAATTCAGAGTGGAAGAAATTAGCAAACAATTTTGTTGTGTACGAAATACAAGCAAATGGAGAGATGAATTGAAAAAATGCTGGAATACTATTAAATTTAAGTTGAAACAAAGAAAAACGTAAGAAGGAAAGGAAAGGATGCCCACTGGAAATGGTAGGCCACTACCAATCGCAATATTACAGGAGATAGTTGGTTCAGTTCAATCGAGTTGGTTGATGAGCTAAAACGGAATGGAGTAACATACGTAGGTATGCTCAGGAAAAATAAGCGTGAAATTCCTCCATCGATACTGCCAGCCAAACAAGAAGAGGAACATACTGCTAAATTTTGTTTCACAAAGGACAGAACGTTAGTTACTTATGTTACTAAGAAAAGGAAATTTGTTCTTCTAATCTCTTCCATGCACCACACACAAAGAGTCGAGAAAAATGGAAAACCAGAAATAATTGAAACTTACAATTCAAGCAAATTGGGAGTTGACTCACTGGATCAGAAAGTTGCAAATTATACTGTCCATAGAAGAACAAGGCGATGGCCACTTGCAATATTTTATGCAATACTAGACATTGCTGGAGTCAATGCTCATGTTTGCCAGCGATCGAATACGGAAATGACACGCCAGGACTTCCTTGTGCGTACTAGTAAGGCACTTGTCTTCCCGCATATGGGGCGTAGACTTAATGAATCAAGGCTTCCGAGGACACTTAACAACATAATAAAGAACATTCTTGGCGTAAAATGTGAAAAAGGAAACTCAGCAGGACACCGAAGTCAAGAGGGTGACGAGCCGAAGAAACGGAAGCGCTGCTCTCTTTGTTCGTCATCAAAGGACAATAAATATAACACAGTCTGCGTCAGTGCAACAAAACTGTTTGCAAAACCCACAGTTTAGTAAAGTGTATTGTGATGAGTGCATAGAGTCTGAATAAATTATATCCTGTCCATAACTGCATAATAATTTGGCTAATTATAAACAGACAAAAAATTAAACATCTGCTGTATACCACTTTTGCATGCTTGCAAATTTTATTAATTAAGAAGGATTCTTGTGTTTTTCTCTCCCTAATATGTTTATACAAGTGTTAGCTCTTCATTTTCATCCATACCAATGAAACATTTCTAGTATATTGAAAATTGAATCCTTTTCATAATGATCTCATCTAACCCATGTAAATATATACGAATTTAGAAATATGGTGCTTTAGACACACTAAATAAATTTATTTGAAGAAGTCTTTCAGTTACAATCCTTGAGGAAAGTTTTTTTAAAATGTATATCCATTTCTAGTTTCATCAAGAAAGAATTAATATGCCAAATTACAAAATTAATTTTTGGGTCTCCGCTGACCCGACAATACCGTTTATGTAACCAAAACCCATGATACCAGTTAAGGGTTAAATCAACAATAGAACATTTTTATAACTTCCCTACATTTCATAAGAGTTAAAAATTATCTGGTTATGTTTATTTACAAAAGGAACAAAGGTATAAGGGACCACAACCTATCCTGCTATTGGTAAAGAAATTGTCAAAAATATCTGAGTCCAAGAAAATCAAGTTCAAACATGCTTGCAACAATTGCCAGAAGACAAATACGACCATCTGTAGAAGTTCATAAAGTTATTAGAAGAATTGTCAATTCTAGTGGCTGAAAGTTCAAATTTGGTTTGGTATTTACTATTCTGAGTAAAAACGTAACAAATTACATTAGAAATAATCAGAATGTACCTACCTAAGAATTAAGTAGGTTTCTTTTAGTTTGGAACACTACCCACAACTGTCATCACTTCATTCACCATGTTGATTATCTAGTAGCATAGAATACACGTGAGTCAATATCTAGTAATGTTGACTTCCATCACTTCTGTCAACTTTCCACTAGTCTAGACCAATGCCTGTGAATAGATAAAAGTAATAACTACTCTGTTAGTCTGCAAAATACACTTCAATTATCTTATATTCAACAGAAAATAGAGAAACGTATTCATTACACGATATTACATCCAAATTTAAACATGACACTAAGGAAAAAATACTACTGAAAAGTTATGTATGACTATTCACAAAATTAGCATGTCAAAAATTGACCTTATTCAAAATTCAACATTACTTATGTATTACCGACAATTATTAATTGTATTAACTATAAACAAAATCTTACGCAAATTCTTAACTGAACTTAATTGTTTTTCTGTACCAATCTCGTCAACCCCGAAACCAAGGTAAATCTACTAGCCTCCAACAGGGTTCAAACCTACTTCAACACGTTGAAAATAAAACGTAATTCTCCTTAACCATTAATTGTAGTTTACTTTATTCTCCAATAAACATATTCGGAGTAACTGGCTGACTAAATAATTTCAATGAACACTGTTAACGTGGTTCTCGATCCTTACTTCACTCCTGCTTCACTCTAGTATTTCGCTGCTCAGAACAGACTTTCCGACCAATCAGCAGTCAATGGCGGGAAATAGTGAAGTATACACCATAGAATAAACAAAAATAAAATTTCATGGAATAATTGAATAATACGTTTTTTTTTCACTCGACGGTATGCATTCAATCCTTGGCGTCTTGATATGAATTTCTTGGCACAAAGAAGTTGCAAACTATTACAAATGGCGGCCCAGTCAGGAAATGGATTATTGGACACGCACAATTACGCATAATATTTATTAGCTCTGTTGTAGTACCAGACCATACTGGGTTCCTTGTCTCTGTGTGCGCATGCGCTATCAAAACTAGTGTATCAGACCGCAATATTTATGGTAAGGAATGGCAGACGCTATATCCATATTTGTTCGTTCTCTCGCCATCTCTGTAGCCATAGATAAAAGTCCCTCTTACAGAGAGCACTCACACTCTGTGGTCCCTCTGTATAGAGGAGGAGACTTAACACCGGCACTTCGACAAGCCAAAACGAACACTTCGTAGAAATGGAATAGTTCTTAGAGATGTAAAGAACACGTGACTTTTTAGATCTTCTAAGGCAAGAGGATTAAAAACAAGGCCTCATTCCATAGCCGGGCGTCGAGAATGTAATTCGTGACGTCATAAACCAGAAGTTCACGTAACTCCCTGGCGCAGCGTCACAATCGCTAACTCTCGCAATGTTCAAAATTGTCCTTAGCAACCCTCATTTATTAACATGTTCCCTGTCCCTATGAAAACATTAAAATATCTCCCCACGTCCAAACCTTCCTGCCTGTAAGAAATTTTTACTGTGATATTCTCCAAAATAAAACTATTTTTCTGCACGTCTCAGTGCATTTCTAAATTCTATGACCATCCCAGCAAGTCCACGCCAAACTCTGTGCAGTCATGGCGGGTTCAATGGAAATGTTTGCCGTAGAAATTGTAGAATAGAATAAATCACAATGCCTTGACGTAAACGTAGACGTGAGACGTAAACTTAAGAGCTCGCAAGCTCCAAGCTTCTACGTTTAAGTTTACGTCGAAATTCTACCGATGACCAATCAGAGAGCAGCATGAAAAAAACAAATGCACAACAAAATCCGTGAGAAGGAAGGTTGACTCCAGATCGATTCTTGTTTATGCGTGTGTATTGGTGTGCGTTGGTGTGTATAGTTGAAAGGTAGAGCAAAGAAGTTTGTGGAGTTTTGGTACGACTTGCGAAATGTTGGTTCGAAATGGCAAATAAAGCGCCTCCTTCTTCTTTTTAAATAAAGCGACCCTAAAATTAATGCTACTGAAGCTTGCAACAGCACAAGCTGCACGCCCAAATCTCTCTTCATGACAAAATCTGAACGTGGCGTTAAATATATTTGCGGTACACAATTTAAAGCTCACTGCTCGCATATAACCTCAATAGGTAGGGGCGCAACAGCTGCTCGCAAATGCAAAAGGTGAAATCGATAGGAGAGCTAGAAACGCATCGATCAATATGTTGAATTCTGATTGGTTCAGGCAAAACCTACGTTCCAGCTTACGTTTGCCATTGTGAATGCTCGTTTTTACGTGAAAAGTTTACTGCATACGTTTACGGCTTACGTTACGTTTAAGTTTGCATTGTGAATGAGGCATGACCCACATGTGATTCACGGACGTCGTAAAACCATTGAGAATCTCGTGAACTACATATGGATCCAAGGGCAGTGAAGTGTAATAATTATTCTAATTGGCCTCGCTAAAACTAGGAAATCTATAGAAAATCAATTTTAAAAAATAATAGGAGTTTCATGTACTTTAGGAAGTGTGTACTATTGAATGACTGAATAAATTAACAAAAAAACACACGTTTTAATATCACTGTTATTTATTTTAATTACAAAATATTTTTTATTATTACAATTCCAAAAGAAAATACCTTACATAACATTTCGGTATTATTGAAAAATGAATATAATTGAAATCCTACCAAAAAACAAAACAATTACATTACATTATGACACCAAGAACCTGTCTGATATGCAATGGGATCACTCATCAGTCTCCATGGTTGTGGTATTTACTACACAATCTGGAAATAAGTAAACAATTAATAGGTTGCAATGCCAGATTACCCAATAAGCTGCAGGCTGGGGGCGCGCAATTTTTTGGGGCGGGCGAATTTCGGCGGATGTAAAATTTCATAAGGTGAACTTTTGAATGTTTTTTATAGAAATATTTCTTTTCATATTTGTAACAAAAGAAACTGTTACAACTCCGCCTACGGTGGGCGCTGTATGGATCGAGTAGCTCAGTAGCCGCCGTTGCCGGTTCCAAGCCCGGGTAAAGGAGGAGGGTTGGAGCAATGGGCATGCAACCCATTCTTTGTAAAAGCTCTCTGAGGTGCATTCTCCCCAATACAAAAGCCTCGGATACGGACAGTCAACCGGAGACGACTTTGGCTACGGAAAAGGACAATCTCAATCGGTACATGGAATGTGCAAAGTTTGAGACCGAAACAGACAGAAGTTGTGGCAGAAATAGATAAATTGAAACTGGATATTGTGGTCCTAAAAGAAACTAAGAAGAAGGGGTACGGAGAAGAAGTGCTAAGAAACTACTATCACATTTGGAGTGGAGTATCAACATCACAACATGCAAAATCCGGCGTCTCGATACTTATTAATAATTAAAACAGAAAACATGTTATAAATTTTGAACAAATAAGTGAAAGATTGATCAAAGTCGAACTTAATATTCAAAACCAATGTACAACTATCATTGGAGTATATGGAGTTAATGACAACGCTTTAAGTGAAGAAAAAGATGCTTTCTGTAGTGAGCTTGGTGATATTATAGAAGTGAGCAAGCAAGTTGAACTAATTGTCATTGGAAATTTGAATTGTAGAGTTGGACACCACGAAAAAGAGGTAGTTGGCCCTTTTGGAGAAGATGTGGTAAACGACAATGGCAACACACTTATTGATCTATGTAGGGAGCAAGAAGGCCATGTCAAGCTGGCACAACCACCATAGCACAATCACATCAAACCAAGTGGAATATTTAGTACTCATTTATTACTAATTTATTACCAAAAATTAAATTTATTACTCCTCCCGTTTCTGAAATAAAGGTGGTTGTGCCAGCTGACTGTCACCTAGCACAACCCATCGCAAAAAATGAGCACAAACGATCCAAACTAATACGAGTGTTTAGAGCATATTTATTACTAATTTATTACTCTAAAATGAAATTCATTACTCATGCGGTTTACGAAAAAAAATGTAGAACACAAGCAGTTATGCAACCCGCACGACATTCGCGTATATTACTAAAGAGTACCTACTACCTCAAAACACTACAACCAATTACAAAAATACATATACAATCAAGAGTACACAGTCAGTTCTAATATTTAACACCAAAAAAAAAATTTTGAATGTGAAAACGAATTTAAGAAATATTGCAAATAAACTAAATCCTAATGGTCAAAACATGCGATACATTCAAATTCAAAAATTTAAAGAACTACCGAGCACAATCGCATTAAATAAACACATCATTTAACAGATGTACCACACTATTACTTAACACTAAACTGAAAATTATTACTCCTATTATTTACGAAATAAATAATTTTAAAAGACGACATACTTAAGGAGGTTGTCACGTTATGTCAAAAATAAGATTAAATTTCGCAACTGAAATTTATCACAAGATTAGACGTTTTTACATGCTTTCCCAAAATATAAAGTGATTCTACCGTATAGTTTAAAGATAATCACATTTGAAACTTGCGTTTTAACACCAAAGCATAGGAAAATGATCTCGTCCGACCGTAAATAATTAAATTTGAAACACATCTACATAAGATTACACGAGGGGAAAATATTACAAATGTAGATTAAACCTTTCTGAAGAGAATAGAATAGAAATGAAAAGATTTTACCGTGTAGTTAGGACAAAAAGCAAAAGAAAATAACATCTGTCATCAGTTTTTCGTAAGAACGAAAAGTGCGCGAATGTTGCAGGACGTACCACTCGGCAGAATTTTAAATATTGTGAAACTGAGAGGCTGGTTTGTAGGCATTGCTTATGAGCTGGAATGCGTATACAGGGGTCATTCATGATGAATGATGATAAAATGTTGTTTGCGAGTTATTTAGAAGTTCTTCCAACGTGACGATGCGCGACCATCAACAGGAAACGTCTTCGTCTGTAACGTTTTCTTCACCGTTTCTTCGTTTCGCGGTAGAACAAATTTGTTTCCACTATAACACGTTTCGTAACAAATCCCCTTTATATCTCAACTGTTCGAACATGATTTTCAGGATATAAGACCTACAAAAACAACTCAGCTCAACTCAATCAACACTGTTCTGATACGTTCCGAAACGAAACCATTGGTACCAATAAAATAAATATAAAGGTAGCCAAGTTTATTGCCTGAAATTATCAGTTCTCTGAAGGAGTTAATTACGATCTAAAGGTAGTATTCTTGAAAGAAAACATTTACATAATACGTAGAAATGTTACTTATAAGATAACTGAAATTTGAAGAAATGCAGTAATACAAAACATTTATTTCTCAGTATTTTCAGTATTTCATGTTGGTATTTGAGTCAAATTAGCTTCTTAGCTTGCGTTTGTAAAGTAATTAACACTTTTAATACATCATTTAAAAATACTCGTTTACCAATCGTCGCGATATACAAATAATATCTTGATACTCGTTCTTCATTTTAACAAGCACGTTCCAAATTACAACTTTTCGTTCGGCTGACTAGAGAGTAATGTGACAACCTCCTTAAGCAATAACGAACGTATTGATGAAGTACTTTTAGAGCATAGTAAGCCACAAGCAAATGAATCCTATCCTGTACAAAAGAAGACATTATGTTCCGTTATCTACCACCATGTAGCATATTATGAACGTGGAAACGCATGAAAGAAATATTGTGTAAACTCAAACGATACGGTCAAAATATGCAAGAGATTCAATTAAAAAATAGACAGAACCAACGAGCACAATCGCATTAAACCAAACACATCATTTAGGAGACGTATTACACTGTTATTTAAAACTAACTAGAAATTTATTACTCCCAATTTTACGGAATAATTAATTTTGAAAAAACCACATACATACGCAAGACGCACGGTATTCATGAATTAATTTTAGAGTATAGGAAGCCACAAGTAAATGAAACCAATCCTGTACAAAAGTAGACATTATCTACTGTTATTTAACACCCAGTAGAAAATTATTAACGCGGAAACGCATTTAATAAATATTGTGTAAACTCAAACGCAATGGTCAAAATATGCATGAGATTCAAATTAAAAAATAGATTTCTGCAAAAATTCTGTTGGTACTGGCGTGCGGAATTGCATTTAAAACGTCATTTAAAATCGCAATCGCTCCATACCAGGCCCTGTGATTATTCGAGACATATACTTTGAATAGACGCGACAACTCCTTCATTACGCGTTCGCTCGGGTTACTCTGGGGGTGCCTGATGGCTGTGTAATGGACAGCAATCCCCAATGCTTCCATTTCTTGTTTCCATCGGTCACGTGTGAATTGTGCCCTCTCAGAATTCAGAATATCACTCAGAATTCTGGTCGGTCTTCCACCCAATTCAACAAACTTACGCACTTGTCGAATACAGCTCGCGGAATTTGGCTTTCTAATTGGGTATACCTGTACTAATTTTGAAAATACGTCCAAAATGACCAAAACATGTTGAGTTTCCAAATTTTGTTTTGGGCAAGGGACCATATAAATCTACGGCGTAAAGTTCTCTTGGACCCGTTGGCGCAATAGCTCGCCATGCTCCCTCATAATGACGATTTGGTTACTTCGTTTTCTGACAAACGTTGATGCACTTACAATGAGCCGTATATCGCTTCCCATGTTCGGCCAATAACATTGCTCTATTAAAATCCTTGTAATTTTGACTGCATCAAAATGACCATAATGTTCGTGAGTGGACGTAATTAATCTTTTCCGATCCTTTTCCGGAATGTAAATTCGAAACTGGTTCTCTATTTTGCCGACCTTCCGTAACAATATACCGTCATACAGTTTCCATTGATCTTTGCTGCGCTCCCGTACCTTCGTCACGATGGTGGCGTCGTATTCTTCATCTTTCATTATCTTGATTATTTCGCGGGCATACCTGTCTTGTCGAATCTCGACGATTGCATCTCTCGTCCATTTCGGGTCGATGTCACACACTCTTATCGCCCCTATAGAATCGTCTAGCAACTTATTCTCCTTTACCTTTATTCGTGACAATCCGGTGATATGTTTTTCGCCCTTCACAATATTCTACTTTCAGGTCAAATTGTTGTAGCCACAACGTCCACCTCAACAGTCTTTTATTATTAGCGTGGCTTCGCATTAAAAATATGAGCGCTTTATGGTCCGTAATAACAGTGAATAGTCGTCCCATCAGCAATGTTCTGAATTTGCGCGTGGCCCACACCACTCCTAAGGCTTCGCGTTCCGTGGCACCGTATTGCAACTCCGGTCCTTTCAAAATTCGGTTATCTAGGGCGATAATTCGTTGTTGCCCATGTTCTCCTAATTGGAGTAGTACCGCACCTAGCGCATACCCGCTACTGTCCGTTTGTAAGTACATCCTCCGTTGAAAATCCGGATGGATGACCACGTACGTTTCTTGAAATGCTGCGCGTGTTCTTCAAATGCTTCCTGGCATTGTCGATCCCGGATCCACCTGTTACCTCTTCTTAACAAATGTAACAATGGCGCTACTTTGCTCGAATAGTTATTAACGAACCGTACATAATAATTACAATTGCCAAATAACGTCTAAGTTCGCGCACGTTTCTCGGAAGAGGTAATCTCTGGATAAGCTCGCGTTTACTTTCCAACATCATCATACCACTCGCTGATACTTCGTGGCCCATAAACTCAGCTCTACTCTGACAAAATTTACATTTATCTATGTTTAATCTCAAGTTGTTGTTCCGAAAATTTTAAAAGTTCTTCTAAGTCTTGCAAGTGGGTTTCCAGATTGGGGAAAATAGCACAATGTCGTCTACGTACATCATGGTCTTCTTTAGCCTGGGCGAAATAACATCATTTAAGTACCTAATCAAGCTGCTTCCGAATTCTTTAATCCAAATGGAAGCCTGGCAAAAGAGTATACATTTCCTTCAAATCTGAAACTGATGTATTGCAGTTCGACACTTCGGCTTCACCTCGATCTGCCAGTACGCTACGCAAAATCTAAAGCACTGAAATACGTAGCTCCGTAATCTGGTATCATCTGTTAATCGTGGGCGGTGTCTCGAACCTAGGAACTGTCATGGCATTTATCTTCCGAGCGTCTAAACAAGCCGTATGCTTCCGTTCTTCTTGATCACAATTACGAGTGGACTGACGAATGATGTTATCGACTTCTCAATTACTCCTTTTTCCTCCATTTCTGAAATGAGCAATCTCACACGCTCTCGGTAGACTTGGGGTATCGGATATTGTTTTGCGATGAACGGCTTCTCTTCTGTTAGTTCCAAATCAAACTGATATCCCTTAACAGCTCTTCCGATCTCCGAAAATCTCCACGAATTCCAATATGAGTTTCTCTACCCTCTCCGGGCAGTTACCTTCGGTGATGGCTCCTTCACGGCTTCCCATTCATCATTCCGTCGTCATCCTCCATGACCACTGAGCTACTCTCATTTACACTGCTTGACCTTAGCGCAATTATCCCTTTGCCTACGTCGACTACAGCTTGGGAAGCCCTCAATGCGTCAATTCCAATGAACAATTGACGGATGAGTCTACGGATAATGATTGCTGCCCTCCGATCGTCACCCCTCCAGCATCAAATTCTATCCAGATTTGCCTGCCGATAGTATTTCCTACCTTGCTATTCACCATTATCACCTTTAACTTCCGTGTCGGTAACTCAATTAACTCCTCTCCCTTTTCGTTCAACCTGCTATATAATTCATTCGAAATCGCGCTAATGCTGCTCCCCGTGTCAACCAACGCATCAACTTCCATTCCATAACATTTACCTCTTATAATTAAACATCTAGCCGATGTTATCTCGCCGCCATCTTCCTTTCGCAATAACTCATCGCCGGATACAACTATGCTTGCCATCGCAAAAATCGTTACTGGTTCTTCTCTTTCGTTGTTTGGAATGAACCACCCTTCCGTTCCAAACCTATTCAGTTTTCCGCATGAACATCCGCGCGACACTATATTTCATATGAATCTTGTTTTTTACTACTTTTATTTCCGATTACCTTAGGCAAACTATCTTGTTTTGATTGTTTCACATCCTGCTCCTCATACTTCCTATCTTTCGGATTATTATTCCCGTTCGTGGTCTTGTTTGATTTGTTGGTCGCTTCCCCACCAAATTCCCATTGCACATAAGTTTTCATTTTTAAATCTCCCGCCCAGGGATTGTATTCCATTATTTACATTGTTGGGGTACGAATTCCTATTATCTTTATTTTCGTTCCCGTTATAATCTTCAGAGAATTGATCGAACCTGCTTACCCGTTCGATTAATTCGTCTATCGTGTTTGGCATATTATTCCATAACAAGTTTCGAATATTGCTGGGCATTTGTCTGATCAAGATTCGAATAATTTCCATGGCGTTAAACTGTTCACTACAAACTTGGAACGCGCTAACCTTCCGAGTTACGAAATCACTTAAGCTCTCATATCCGCCCCGCTTATATCTTTCAGACATTAGACAGTACTTAAGTTCAAACTTATGACGTTGGTTCCAGTAACGCTCTAAACAATTTATCCGCTATTCTGCATAATTTTGAGGGCTCGGTGTTAAAGTCTTGAACCAATTCTGGGCTTTTGAACAAAGGGCTTCAACTACAATTAATTTTAAAAGTTCAGGGATATTATTGATAAAGAAATGATTTTCTAGTGCTGTCAAAAAAGAGTATGGTTGTTCCTTGGACTCTCCGTGGAACCATAAATAATGCGGCTACGTTGCATGATGTGACGTGAAACCCGCCATTGTTGAACGCTGCGCGATATATAAACGCTTTTCCAAATCGGCAAGTTTTAAATTTAATTCATTTACTATGTCGACCTGATCGATTTTTGTGAAGTAATATCCTTCACTTCATTTTTAACGATCGCATATTTTTTTTAATTTTTTATGCGTTTTTTTTCCTTTTAATCTTTCCTGAATTTTCCAAATTGGTTCCCGATTCAAGTTGAAGACCGTTTCTCTAATTGCTCCAAGAATACTATCTGTGCAAACATTAAATATTGCTTGTTCAGCAAACTGATTTTTAATATTTTCCTCTAAATTACCAGTGGGATTTTGCAGATCTACCAAATTATTCGGGTTCAATTTAAGGAATTGTTTTTCTCTGCGTTTTTTTTTGCTTATTTGTTTTTTTTTTTTATGTGCATTTTGTTGCTTAATTCGCGTTATTTGCCCCATTTCAACGCGTAATTCTGCATTATTTCGTTTTATGTCGCTCATTTCAGCGCGCAATTCTACAAGTAATTGCAACATTAACGCATCTCCCGTTTTCATCCACGCTTGGCAAGTCCTGCTACATTTCGCTATCACTAGGAGCTGAAATATTTTCCGATCATTCTTCCCTAGCAGAAATACCCCGTTTTCTTACTTCTAGTCTCCATATTGCTTTTATATGCTATCATAAAAATTCCCCTTATGAAATGTTGCTCTTACGAATGTTTCGTATACTCCAAGATGGCTACCTTTTACGTTCCTTTCTAAATACAATAATTATTATTATTCCGGCCCCTAACATTGGGCGCCACTGTGGTGGTTCCGTATTTCCTCCTGCTCTCTCTAACCTATTCTTTCTTTACTCTATCCATTAAATAAGTGTTATTTTAAATGCTAGCCCTGATATGTGCGTTACGGAGTACCATCATAGAAAATTTTATAATTAGGTTTTGAGGGCGCAGACAGATACTCTACAGGAAATCAAAACAATAATTATTATTATACGAAAAAGGAAAAATATCAATAATTTTGTAACAATATTCCTTACGTACTATTGCAATTATATCTACATTCACTCATCTACACTTACCTCCGTTTTCATCCTAACTTCATTAATAATTATTTACTTAACGATAACGAAATTCAATAAACAAAATGTATTCTGATATACTCATTATTAAACAAAATCGTAACATTCTATTTCCACTAACTTACTATTTATTACTTCCTCGCGTGAATCAAATGTATAATATTTTATTGTATTAATATTTCATTTGCTCAAAAACACTTTTGCGAGAATAAAATTTTTTAAATTTCTTTTACTTAAAGAAAATGTTTGCGTGAATAATTTCCAAAATATTCATTTGTTAATATTTCTTGTACTCAACAAAATATTTTGCGTGGCCACGTCTTAAAAGAATTAAGCTAACATACATATCTTGACCTTCCCATACTTGGTCCCTTTGAATAAAATTATGTTGAGTTAGACTTTGATAACCCCTCCAAATATCGGTGATGATAGTTGTTTAAGGTTGTACATGTTGAATCATGGGCAACAAAGTATTAAAGAGTCATTCCCAGGGCAAATCTGCAATCTCACTGCCTTGGTTTCATGATCAATGAGGCGAAGCCCAGTCACCCTCCACTACAGGACCTCTATTATACTTTTGCTGTCCGATTTTACACTCTTCAATTTCTACGGCTGAGTTTCTGAGGCAAGCCGATTCTCGGTGCTTGCAAATATCTTCTGTCCCTAGGATCCCATGCAAACATCACGCTGATCCGCATGCCCCGCAATCCAGACATGGCATTTGAGAGGGAACGAGTCGATGTTCACGACATTACTGCACACTCATTTCCCACAATACTTTATAAACTCATCCAGTTCACGTCGACAACAGTGAATACAATTTTTTTAATACTAATATTTACGTACATTAGACGGTTGGCAGAACGAATATCGAATAGGTACATTTGTTCTGTTGGCAAACCTTAAGTGACACATGAAGAAGGAAATTCGCTATACCCCCAACTGGTAAAGAACAGCCTTATTAAGATTTCGAATTTCTATTTTGTGACACGCCAGCCGTCACGAAAATACGCCTTAAATTGTCCACAAACATTTCAAAGTCCGTTTTGGATCTTCCGCTTCGGAATATTATTAAAACTTGGCCAAAATATGCTATGGTGGAATTTATTTCATCTGTTTATTTTCACTGTTTTTATGAAAATCCCATGTTATTTTCTAATAAATTATAAACAATGTGACGCGTCTGATCGGACCGTCACAGTACACTTATAATCAATTATTTATACTCTCTTAACTTGGTGGAGTGAAATTCAATTTTTTTTCCCTTCCCAATTAAAACGAATGGAATCCACTCGTTTTTAAAGTGAAATAATTCACTTTATGCTGGATGGACCATTCCCTCGATTCGAGTGATTTAGACGATCACACTCGGTGAGTGGATATGCACTCAATATTGAGTACTCCCGGCATCCATTTAGAGAGAAATAGTTTCCAGCCTCTAATGTAAATTGTCAAAATGATATTTCTGGTTATAGGGAACATACATTAATTTAAAAGGAGAAACTATAACCTTGTGGAAGAATTGTGAATTTCAACTGACAATACATAACATAGGAACGATGATTCTTGTATCCTAAATTATCATATGGAGACCTAAGGAACAGCAAGGGGATAAATACAGACACTATAGAGGTTGGAGGTTCTAATCACTTTGAATAGTTCTCTTTCTAAATAAAGCTCTGGAGAGGTCCAGTATGTTTGGCCGAAATGGCAACCAATGAAATAAGTTTTCTTAATAAATAAAAAAAACATTGTTCTCAAGCCAACAAGAAATTCTTCTCACCTAATTATGTAAGACACGATCACTTGGAAATCAATCATTATAGTCCTTGAAGGTGTTACAAGAAATTGTTGTGACATTTAGGTAACTGATAGGAATTGGTTATGTTCTGAACATTAAGCATGTGCTGTCAGTAGTATAACCCATCATTATATTTTTGATCCAATGAGAGAGTATGTGTGTGCTTACACACTCTAGATGTTTGGCATTTACTATTATTAATAATCAGGTTTTTTTTTTACATATAAGAAAAAAAAATTTTTTTTTTTTTTAAAAAAAAATTTTTGCCCTAAAAATGTTGATTAAAAATATTTATTATAAATATTCAAAAATATTTTTAAAATATTCATTTATTACCTAAAATTTCAGAAACATGCACTTTAATATACAATAACAATACATCATTTTCTGTATAAATCTTTCTTGATAAAATTCAGGAGAAGCATGCTTCAAATGACAAGATATACTTTTCTACAAACACATAAGTTAGCTTACTTCACAGGAAAAACAATTGAAGTAAATATCCACATTGGTGAAGTTCACTGTAGGTCTTGTTTCATTTTTTCTGTCTGGTTTAAAAAATATGATATGAAGAACTATCGTACATTTGCAAAAATATTTTCTCATCTCTAGAAAAAAAACTCAAATGTGACAAGCTTTTTCTAATCAATGAATGCTCACAAATAAATAGATTCTATGAAACATTTCACAGATGTGTCTATTTTAATGAAATATGCAAAATATGGTCCTATAATTACAGGAATATTCACCTACAGGAAAAATTGGCCAAATATGCACCAACATATTAAACTACCATCCAACCAAATGTCATGGAATTTCACTTGGCTATGCCCTGAAGCAACGGAAAAAATTAAGCAAAATCATAGAAATCTACTCCGTACTCATAGGTTTCTTAAATTTTGAAGTAATTGCTTAATAAAAGTAATGCACTCTTTTATTCAATTACACAGTAAATAAAAAAGACACCCAAGCTTATAAATTTTGCAAACTTCTGAACATTAAGGTAAATAGTACATTTATCAAGAACATCTGCACTAATATTGAATAAAATATTATACTACATGCTGCTTAAATAGCATTAATATCATACTAATGCAGCACATGCCTGTGAATGGTAACATAATGAAACATAATGAAAATGGAAATGGAAAACATAATGAAACATGTTTAACTATAACATTTTATTACTTAAAACAATACTTAAACAAAATTGTGGACACCCAAACTTAATTGGAAAAACAAAATATAATATACAACAGTGTCCTCAAATAATAATTGCAATAATTATATTGACTTTCAATATTAGTTTTTCTGAAATTATGCCAACATAAAATAATGGAGAATCTTCATAACGTTCATAAATAGTACGAGAACATTCATAAATAGTACTCTGAAGTCAGGTTAATGTGGTTTGGTCAGTAGGAGTAAAAAAACATTTTTAAAACATTGCCATTGTTTCAGAAAATGTATTTCCATCCTCGGAAATATACAAAATGAGAAAGAAGCAAGCACAATTACACAAAGCCACAAAAAAACATGGCAGTTACAATTTCACTATGTTGATACAGTTGAACACATTAAAAAAAATTATACATGAGTTACACACCTTGCAACCAACAACAGAATACATATAAATAAACTGCTATATATTCTTGCCTCTAGGGCACCTCACAGAATCTGAGGAACACACACACACTTTCACCACACCTACACCCACCATAACTACTAATGGTGGAATGTTGGGCGGTGAGGAGAAAATTATTTACTATAATATTGTGAGGTAAAACTTGCATCTGGTAAGGATCTATAACTAATGAAACATGATATATACCTTGCTTAATGAAGTACAGTTTTTTACATGACAATTGATCTGCCATTTATGAGTTTCCTTTTTTTTATTTACTTCCCCCTTTCTTAATTTCTTTACAATTGCTATTGTAATTTAAAAGATCTTTTGACAAGCTGTAGTAAAATGGAATATACCAACAAGGCAATAGTAAAGAGACTGAGGTCCAAATTGATTGAGAAAATTAGGAGGGTAATATGACCAAATGATGGTTAGATTATTCCAGTCTGGCTTCTGGAGATATTATGAAATATGTAGTATTAATGTCAATATTAAACAAGTTATTTCAAATTAGATCAATAGGAACAGTTTTGTCCATTAATGAGGTTGCCATACATTTTGTTGAAATTATTTGTCTGTCTTTTTGTCGCATGTGTTGTATTTATTGATGTGAATCACTGAATTTAAAAGAATGGCCAGTTGATTTAGTATGTTGAGCAAATGCACAAGAATGAGACTCTTTCTTCATATCATATTTGTATTGGTATAACCTTCTTTTAAGATATTGTCCTGTTTGTCCAATACAGACTTGATGAGACATTGTCCTGTGACCAAGTGATGGAAAAGACTTGATGCGGAACCTTTATTGAATTTATTATATCCATTATAATCTGCACCCAAAATAGTCAAACTTCACTGTCTCTACCTGAAAAGAAAATCAGAATACAATAGAATTTTGAACAGATAATTCTAGTATAAAAAGAAAATTCTGTGTAGCAGAGATTGTCACGGGGTACAATTCTCTTTGAGGATTGCACCCCTTCAACATGAATTAGGTTTCAGACTCAATATAAATAGACACAATTATGCAAGGTTTTTCCTGTGACCAACTTTCCTTAACCTTAAAATCAAATTATGTTATTTAATTAAAAATTTTTTTTTATACAGGTATCTATGTCCGATTGCATAATGTATATAATTATATACAAATTGTTTACTTGATAAATTACATGATTAATAATTATATATAATTATTTATCATGTCATTTATTAAGTAAACAATTTGAATTATTGCTGTAAGTTATGTAATTGAATGTAATTCCTGTTATAACATAAATAAATTTAATTGTTCATATTAATTATAAATAATTTTAACACAATTTATCAAGATAATGTACACATATTACATTATTACTGTAAGAGAATGTAGTTAAAAAAGTATAATTAAATTACAGTAATTTCATTTAATTTCAAGAGAGACTTTGCTTGATTCTTTGTGTAAGTCTATAAGCAATAAAATTTATTTATTTATTTATTTATTTGCGTCAAAAAACTCAAGGATAAAAAGCAATAAATTTGAATTTAGAAAGGGAGAAAAAAACAACAAAAAACTCCCATGTAATAAAATCTATTTTCAAGAAAAAAGCAATAAATTTTGAATTTTTGAAAGGGAGAAAAAAAACAACAAAAAACTCCCATGTAATAAAACCTATTTTCAAGGATAAACAAGCAATAAATTTTGAATTTTGAAAGGGAGAAAAAAAAACAAAAAACTCCCATGTAATAAAATCCATTTTCAAAGAAAATAAGCAATAAATTTTGGCTCTTATGAAAGGGAGAAAAAAACAACAAAAAAACTCCCATGTAATAAAATCTATTTTCAAAGAAAATAAGCAATAAATTTTGGCTCTTATTACTTCCTGCCGCGACAACATGGAAACGATAATTTGAATAAGTGTATTTCCCACTGAATTCTAGAAGACGTGCACAGAAATGAAGTTACATTTATGTCCAGAAGCAAAACAAGGGGCCATCTCAGCATTTGCTCAATGGATCAGGGAAACTGGACGAAAAACCTGATCGAGATGGGTTTTTTTTTTTTTTTTTTTTCTTCTTCATTTATTTATTTATGTCAAAAAACAGTTAAATTACTTTGCGTCAAAAACAGTTATATTATTAATATTATTATTATTATTGAACTCAAACTTCAAATTTTCTGTTAGTAGTTCACATGGCCTTCACAAGTCTTATGCAAGCCTCTACAAGCTTTCCACATACCCTTGGGGGTTCATGCACCAGGTTGAGAATCTCAGGTTCATAAGATTAGAGAGTTATACTTTATAGATCCTGGCAAAACTGCAGGACATTCATTTTACTAATGGCAATTAATTGACACTTTATTAATAATGTATAAAGCAGACAATAAATTGTAGAAAGTTATTTATTAAAAACATTTTAATTAAATATTTTAATTCAATTTTCATACAATTTGGTATTCAAAATATTCAAATAACTAATACTTTATAAATAATAAAAAATGCCCACTGCTGGGTATCAAATTTAATTTTCATGTAAGTGAAGTAACATATTTAGGAAAGTTTTAAACAATATAAGACAAATTATGAATATATCTGAGAATTATATAGGTTTTTTTTTTAAAGACTATAGAATTAACAACAGAAATATTCCTATTTGTAAGCTTTTTCAATTATTATGACTAATAATTAATCATATAATTTTTTTGTACATTATTATCAAAAGTAGATATACACAAGAGTAAACAAATGACTTCCCGCTGAAGGCCTACATATTTCAACATGAACATGTGAATCCCACATAAATATAACATGGTCATCCATGGTGAAAATTGGATACCTCCTCCAACAAAGATCATCAACAATGAATACAATTGTTACTTGCTGGTTTTCTGACAACAGTTTATCACTCTCTCTATTGTTCACAACAAATATATCTCTTTTCTATTTATGAAAGTACATAAATTATAAATGCTAAAAATCATAACTAATCAAATCATAATAATCAAACATATCTATTAAAATTTCTTGATCCGTTATCTCTTACCTTGAGAGAATTATAATTTGTTGTCTTATTGTTTACAAATACATATCATTTTAGTTTCTGATATGGCCATATGCACCTCCTGCAGGGTGCATAAAAAACATGTACAAACAATTGTCACTACTTTATTGAAATAATCGTAATTCACTTAAATCTTAAGACTTAATGGAATCTTTATATGCTACTGGAGTATTTTTTTAACACAAAGTACCATGTGGGTACAATACAACCATATCCACATTATATTTACTTTTTCTTTAAAAAAAAAAAAATCTGGGGGTTATTACTACAATACACATAACCTTCGAAGTAGTTATACTTTCGGCTAATAATACCAATATACACTAACCTTAATATTGGATAATTATCTTCTCTAAAATTCGTCTATTTTTTAAGCATCCACACTCGATTCATTATATTAAAGCAAGAAATATATCCTCAAATTCGAGATCATATACCCCGCAGATGTAACTACATTCTTAACAGTGAATTACATTTTCGCACGTGTATTCATAATTATTAGAACAGAAAGTACACGCAAATTGCAAATACTGGGTTGTTCATCTCTTAATTTAAACTTCACATTCACATGTGCAACGAATACCCGCGCAATATCTCATTGTAGTGTAGTGGTAGTGGTAGTGCTCGGCTACACATGACGCAAAGAGCATCTATAAAAATGTCACAGAGAGTATAAAAAGAATATTCAAGTACAAAACAAAGCCTAAGACAAAAAGTCAAAGTCAGGCACTGATAGCTCGTTATATATATATATATATATATATATATATATATATATATATATATATATATATATATATATTGAGATATACCAAAATTTTCCTCTCTCTACATTTATATCTGCTAAAGATCTTAGCGTCCGGCTTGCTGGGTCATTGGGTCACGATATATTATAATCCTTATTACCTCTATAATGGATTATAGGATCCGCCGACTATACAGCGCAGCTGGGAATCTGAAATAGAATGATTCTATTCCTAGTTCATTTCTGTTTGGATTGACTAAATGAAAGATCACTTTCTTTTCTAAAGAACAAAATTCAACAAAGTTTATTTTTACGCTTTTAGCAAACAATTTAGTGAATTTACAATTTTTTAGGCCTTTGATCAAGATATCTTTCAATTTACAATTTATACCGCGGTTAACTTATCTTTTCTTCGTTGATGTCCCTCGTAGACTTCTCAGTCGAAGTATCTTCCGAGCTTGCCGTAGTCCAAAGTTCCACGAAATCCTCTTCTGCCCCTATCCAAGAAAAAAATTCCCTTCCTATGACATAGTCCCCCAAAAATTTAATATTGCTTCCACATAAAATATCTGCAATATCATTCACTGTCCTTAAAATTTCACTGATAACCCAATTCTATCTAGATTGTACTCGTTCCCTCAGTTCAGAAGCGCGTTGCCGAGCAGAATGAAATCTTCCTGCATGATTCATCCCTCGAAGACTTCGTATTAAACTACCTTCATTTTTTTTTTCATAACATTTGACCGTCCTTCTCTCACCCAGCCAATCCATACGTTTGTTATATTTTGGTGTAGCTGACCGTCTAAACTTCTTCTCCCAATCCCAAATTTTCTACTTTCGGCACCAAGCCATCTCTTAATGCATTTACAAAAAACAAAGCCTACATTGTTTTATTAAAAACTACATTGTTTATTCACGGTCGTTGCTAAGCTCTAGCTCTCGTGATATTTCGTAATGCATGTTCCACCATATTGTCTACAAATAAATGTTAGTTTATTTTAACGTGACATATCAGTATGTCACAATATATATGTCATATATATATATATATATATATATATATATATATATATATATATATATTTAAACATGCTCCTAACTGCTACAATTATCGGGCGATTCGTCGTAACCCGTTTCCAAATTTCTAATGACATGGGCGTCAGGAAACAGGTTACGATAATATTTTAACTATTATTACTCTGATAAAAAAAACAATATTATCCCGCTAGCTGGGTCGATGGATCACGTCAGAAATAATCGCTATTATCTATTAATAGCCGATTACCCGATCTGCCATATATACAGAATGGCGAGGAATCTGAAAACAGAGATTTGATCTAGCTACTTATTAGCTTGAATTGGCCAATGAAAATCATTTTATCTTTCTTTCAAGAGAAACTTAATGTTTATTTCTATCAATGTAGCAAATTAAAATGTGAAAAATTTACATTGATAACTTTCTTAGTCATATCCTGGTTAGAACCTTATACGGCGATTCTGGTCTTCGCGTGCTCTTGATTGGTGGTTCCTGAAAACGCCTTCCCTTCCTTTTAAGAATTAACTCGCCTTCTTTAAAAAGAAACCGCCGATTCACCGCTTTGCACCACTCAAATATTTGTTCCAGCTCCACTATATTATGTCCGATGTCCGTTCTCACCGCATAAATATCCAGTGCTTTTATGATTACACCGCAAAACAAATCTTTTAGTTCTATCCTCCGTTTATAGCAAGAAAATAGGCAAAGTCCCGTATCGTTTGTGAACCGCATACATTTATCAGTTCAAGAATGATTAAGAGTTCACTCGCGAAAAACTCCGAGTCTTATTTTGATGCACAGCAAAATATTCGGAACTCGACACGTTCCCCAAATCTTAGAAGTATCACAAGTTCACTTCTGGTTCTGCTACGAAAATATTCAGAGTCCGAATATGTCCCTAAAGTCCGATTCTTGCTCTACCACACGAAAATATTTCAAAGTCCCAACATGCACAAATTAATCTATTCGCGAGCGAACTGCTCACCGTCACGACATGCGACCGAATGAATTTTATCCTCCCTTTTCAAACCCACAATGCCTCGCCTTTCTTTTATTTTGACAAAATGCCCAAACTTCCGTTTTAATAATCAGTCGACGGTTCTTCAACCAATCCACAAATCTCTTAATTTCCTCCTACTCTCGCTCCCACCTCCAGACTCTCGCTCCCACGTCAGATGAATGTTTATCCTGACAACCACGACGTCGTTACTAAGGCGCCATATTGCCTATTATTAGCCCTAACCATTTGGCCCATTTACGACAAACATACTGCAATAAACCTGTCCCCACATTGGTATGTCACAATATATATGTGTGTACACACACACACACACACACACACACACACACACACACATATATATATATATATATATATATATATATATATATATATATATATATATATATTGAGATATACAAATTTTTTTTCTACATTAATATCTGCCAAAGATCTTAGCGTCCGGCTTGCTGGGTCAATGGGTCACGATATATTATAACTATTCCTAGTTCATTTCTGTATGGATTGACTAAATGAAAGATCACTTTCTTTTCTAAAGAACAAAATTTAACAAAGTTTATTGTTACCTTTTTAGCAAACAATTTAGTGAATTTATGTTATGTCTTTGATCAAGATATCTTTGAATTACAATTTTATACCGCGGTTAACTATCTATTCTTCGTTGATGTCCCTCGTAGACTTCTCAGTCGAAATATCTTGCGAGCTTGCCGTAGTCCAAAGTCCCAAGAAATCCTCTTCTGCCCCTATCCAAGCTGGTCTCAAACTATCAAAATTATCAGTCCCGATTACGTCCTATGACATAGTCCCGAAATCTATTACTCGATTACCACTCCCGACAAAGTCCCAAGTTATGCATCAATATTACTTTCACATGTAATATCATTTACTGTCCTTAAAATTTCACGATCTGATAACCCGATTCTGATATCTGTATTATACTCGTTCCCTCTCACGAACCTACGATCAGTTCAGAAACGCGATGCCGGTCAGAATTAAATCTTCCTGCATGATTCACCCTCGAAGACTTCGTATTCAACTACCTTCCTCTTTTTCATAACATTTGACCGTCCTTCTCTCACCCAGCCAATCCATACGTTCGTTATATTTTGGTGTTACTGACCTTTCGATCGTCTAAACTTCTTCGCCCAATCCCAAATTTTCTACTTTCGGCATCCAGACACCTCTTAATGCATTTACAAAAAACAAAAACTCATTGTTTATTCACGGTCGTTGCTAAGTCCTTGCTCTCGTGATATTTGCTAATGCATGTTCCACCATATAGTCTACAAATAAATGTTAGTTTATTTTCATGTGACATATCGGTATGTCACTATATATATATATATATATATATATATATATATATATATATTGTGACTGTACTTACCTCAGTTTTCCAATTAGGAACCCATCATCAAATGAGGCAGTGACCACATATTAAATTTTGATAGCAATAGCTGCTGTTTCTAAAATGATGAAGGGACAAGGGATTCCTTTAGGGGGGAGCGCCTTTATGAGGAGGATGTTGGCTGTGATTTTTGATACATTCTCTACCTTTATACGGTTCATTAATCACTAATTTGCCATTGTTTTTTTTAATCACACATTTATTCATCAAAGAAAACTAAACATAAAGAAAATCTGATAATAGTACATGCATGAGTCTTAAATGATATTACATCGATATAACTTAACATCTATTTTTGATTATCTTACTGGATTACTCCGAAACCAAACGTAATTATTACTGCCCCATATGCCCTATCCCATTAATGCACTCTCTGGCCAACGTGGCTTTATTGAATTCACTTGAATTACATGGCTATTATATGTTCGGTTACTCATCCTGTATTTCCCACTCTCTTGGCGCAGGAATACAGCTGCTTTTGTTCAAGGCCTTCACGCCACGGCGTGGCGTGGGGGCCCCTCGCGTTGCCGCTGGCTGGTTTACGTGATTGCCGCTCCGACTCCAGTGTTTTGCTGTCCAGTCACACGTTTTCGATGTTATTGTGCGAGCTCAGTATTACGACCATGCGTTTTCTCAAAATCGTTCGTCTATTGGTCTGCCCATGGCTGATGGCCCACGTGCACTCGCTCGCCACATGCTTCCATTTTCATCCGATTACTTATCACTCACGAACGTTTATGTCACAATTCCCTCGACTTAATATTACTAACCACTGTCTTTAGTTACTATTCACTTCCTTGTCACTACTTCTCCCCACCTATATTCCCTGATGCTCACCGATTACACTCCCGTAATTGATGCACCTCACCTCGCCCGTGCGCGCCATGTCCACTCTCTCTCCCTTCTTCTCGTTATGACTCGCGTCTCTTCTCGCCCCGCGCGACTCGTTCCCCGGAACCGTTCGTCTGACTCTCTTGTCTTTCCTGCGCGCCCGATTCAAATTGGCATCGTTTTTATAAATCTGAATGGTTACATGACCATTAGGTCATAATATATATATATATATATATATATATATATATATATATATATATATATATTGTGACGTACCAGGTAGAGCCAGCTTGTTCTCAGTAAATTTGTTTGTAAGAGGACAGGTGTTCTTTCTCGTGAATGGGCTCGGGGTTATTAATCAAACACCACTGTTCCGTGAACAAAATAAACTGAACTATTTATTAATTCTATACAAATCACTAACGATACAATATTTATGGTGGTCTCTACCCTTTTCTTTCATATAACCCAGAATCACTGTTAGTCTCTCGATCTTATCGATCGAAGAAATATTTACCGTTACTTCCTTTACTACGAGCGTCGGCGGCTTCGGGGACCCTCAGGTTGCCTCGCGCTCCTTCGCTGCTTGCCGGGGTCGTTTCACTTGGGACCAGCCGAGGTGAGGCGCTGCGCTTCCGAAGTACGTCTCCTCTCCAATTCTCCGATCCACTCGACGTCTTTTGATCTGTGTTACTCGAAATAGCAGCGATCACTTTGGCAATATGTCCGATCGACTATTGATTGTTATCACGTACAAATTGTCCGTCAATTAATCTTTCTGCACTCGTTCGTTCGCGATACTAGTTTGCTTTTCGATCGCGGGGCAGCCCCAGATACGTCCTTCCTCGCCGGCGGCCAGCCAGACACTGACTCCTCGCGGCCTCGTTCCCACGGTCGGCCAACCGACGACACCTCGCCGCCCGTAACCGTTTTTCGTGGCTAGCGAGCGCCCTCTTGCAACCGTTCTGCCGCGTTCTTGCTTGATGTCTCGCCGTTTCTTTGGGTGGAAACGCGGTGCGTTTCAATATATATATATATATATATATATATATATATATATATATATATATATATATATATATCGCCATGTAGGTTAGACCAATCTTCCTTCTTGTTGAAGTCCACGATGATCAGCGACCAAGTCGAAACTTCCTCCAACCACTTCACAAACACAGCCTATATTCTTCGTCTTGAGCCTCAGGTGAGCACCTATTTCAAACTGATTATTTTTTCCAAGTCGGAATAATATCCTTCTAATATTATTTTCTATCACCTAACCTGGAAATTCACAATTCACAGGTAAAATTTCTAAGTCAAGTGTTGTTACTTCATCGCGAAAATATTCTAAGTTCACTTTCCAGCTACTTTTTTTTATTTTACGTCAAAAAAAACAGTTAAAACTGCGTATGACGTGCTATGGGGAAAAGTGAATTGTGTGCACATTTTCAAAATTCTGTGATCCCTACACTAAGTCTAATACTACTTAAATTTTGAATTTTTGAAAGGAAAAAAAAACAAAAAACTCCCATGTAATAAAATCTATTTTCAAGGATAAACAAGCAATAAATTTTGAATTTTGAAAGGGAGAAAAAAAACTCCCATGTAATAAAATCTATTTTAAAGGATAAATAAGCAATAAATTTTGAATTTTGAAAGGGAGAAAAAACAAACAAAAAACTCCCATTTAATAAAATCTTTTTCAAAGACAAATAAGCAATAAATTTTGGCTCTTATTACTTCCTGCCCGACAACATGGAAACGATAATTTGAATAATTGTATTTCCTACTGAATTCTAGAAGACGTGCACAGAAAATGAAGTTACATTTATGTCCAGAAGCAAAACAAGGGGCCATCTCAGCATTTGCTCAATGGATCAGGGAAACTGGACGAAAAACCTGATCGAGATGGGGGTCATTGACCCGGAAGCTGTAGTACAATAGTTGTTACAAGTTAATTATACTCATTTATACAGTCCAAATGGTAAATAATGCATTATGTATCATTGTTAAAATTAATGAAATCCTCATGTAAACTATTACTAGTCCGAGTTTGCAATGGTACAACACGTACATTTTACAAGTTCCAGTTATACACCTAATGCGGAAATATTCTAAGTTCAAGTTCAATGTTCATTCTGACGAAATATCACGTTTTGTCCCGGTTTGATAATTAACCTCAGGAAAAACCGTACGAGCTATTCGCTCACCACCACAACACGAGTTGGAATGCCCTAATTCCCAATCTGATCCACCCTTCAAAGCTCCCTGTGCTTTTCTCTCTATTGCTTTTTTTTTCGCGTTGCTACAGTGCACCAAGCGTGTTTACTTTACAGCTCTCCCGGTTACTACGGTGTCCTCTGCGTGTATCTACACCATAGAAACCAAGTCTCTGGACGAACTCCTCCAAACCCTTTTGCAGTTCTACATTTTGGCCTTGTTTGCTTAAATAAAATGTCCGTCATTTTTGGTATGTCAGAATATCATCTCTCTCTCTCTCTCTCTCTCTCTCTCTCTCTCTCTCTCTCTCTCTCTCTCTCTCTCTCTCTCTCTCTATCTATCTATCTATCTATCTATCTATCTATCTATAACTTTCTCTCTCTCTCTCTCTCTCTCTCTATATATATATATATATATATATATATATATATATATATATATATATATATACACACACACATCATCTCATTGTATTTACACAACTGAAGAACTAGAGTATTTATATGAGCTGGAATGTAGGTTTTCTTGTTTCCTTTTCTTCATAATTCTCTCGATCGTTATATTTGTAAAGTAAAATAACATGTTATTTCCATCATGTGTTATTTTCACCAATGTATTATTTACACCATGAAATGACATTAATGTATTCATCCACTTTGATGTTCTAACGTGAAACATTAGAAAACTGAAAATAGTGTCCTAATCAAGGAGGTTATATTATAACCTCCTTGGTCCTAATAGAAGTTATTAGAGCACTCAATGTAATATTCCAAGGCCTACTATTAGCAAAAGTCAACACTTCAAAGAACATCTATTTTGTATAAACATTTATTATAACATTTGTTCAATTATTTAAATTAATTCCCGCAGATGAAGAAGATGAAGATTGGATATTATTTTCCACCTTTGAAGAATTTTCTCCCATGAGTTTTATGGCTATTTCCTTTTTGTTTTCTAGCGACTTCTTCACGAAGCCTTCTACTACGAAATTATACTTCCATCATTCATGTCTTTTCAACGTATGTACATTAGCACCTGAATCAGCTAGCAAAGAAGCAGATGATCTTCGAAAGCAATGTCCAGTTACTTCATGATTTTTAGTTCACGATACGTACCAATAAGTTTAGAAATGGCCACAAATGTTAATGCCAACAGATTGTATTGTGCATTTCCCATTTTTGTAATTTCCATAAAGAGATCATGATTTGTTTTCAAAGAGCGAAGACTAATGTATTTTTTCAACGTCTCTAAACAATGAAATCCTTCGACATTTCCTCTCGTGATAACAAATTCTCTCATATTCTAAGTTTTCGTATTTGAAACCTTAATTTTAAAAAATGATCATAGTTAACTACATCTTTTACCGTATATTTTTCATTTTTTTCTCTTTAACAAGCTTCAAATATCCTTACAATTAATGTTACCTTCATCATTAATAACGATCATCTGCCTTCAGTCAAAATCTATGGATATCTTCTTTTGCAAAAATTCCCGATTTCTTGGGCATATATCCGTCACTTTGTCTCTTAAGAAACAATTGCGTATGCTTACCTATATCAATATTTGTATTGACTGAAATGGTGCTTCTTAATAGCATGGAGTAATGACATCACATAGAACTGGGTTTCTCTTTTTCAGCTTTAAATGTGAAGTATGCCATCATAACTTTTTCAGAAATATCCGAAAATGTTTTTGTCTACACCATTCTTCAAAAATTTTATATTTTTTCTCGTAAGACATTCTTGACTTTTCTGGTATTAAGCAATTCAGAGCAGTTGTTCTTCTTTGAATTTCATCATCCATGCTTATTAATATCTCAATAATATTTTCTGAAGCAACAAATAATTCACAAGCGTATACTACTCGCGCAACTTTTCTTGAACGATGGATTGAAGAAATGCGGGCAGAGTGGAGGTATTAGTTTCAAAATTGGCCACTAGAGTATTTACAGTCATGCCAACCTCTGGAAAATCAAAGACATATCTGCTACGTGTGCAGCCAGGGGTCATGGGTAGGCAACAGCTGGGTGTGCGGCCAGGGGTCAAGGTCATGGGTAGGCAACAGCAGGAACATTTTGTCCTAAATAGCAATTTTCATTAAAAAAAATTTGGAACCGTCTTTAAGAAAATGGCGTTAAGATTTACGGAAATGGCGTTAAAATCCCCGAATTTTTGAGTAGCACAGCTTTACTCTTCTTAGCGAATCAGTGTACGGTGGCAGGGCAGGGCGTGTTGTAGTGGTGATCCATTGTACAGTTTGTGACGTATTGTCGTGTTTTCTCCTAATTTCATGAGGATTTGTAGAAACTACGCAGTGTAGTAATACGTGCTTTGTGTAATCTAATGGGTATTCAGGAATAATATTATGCGTAGTATGTATTCCAGTGAGAGTATGTATTCCATTGACAATATTTTGAGGCGAATATCCTACAACATTTTTGATAATGTGGACAATCAGAGATTCGATTGCAAGACAGTGGAAATTTGCAGTTCTTGGAATTGATATCAAATTATATTGGCAAGTATAATACATACAAAAACAGTTTCCCCAGAAGGAATTTTCTAGCTTGCTTGGGGCTTATGGGAGTAGTTTTAATGAAGTAAGATTACGCAATGAACTTACTTTATCACTTTATCTACGTATACTGTAGCACCGAAGAGTTTCATGAGAAAAGCCCAAATGAACTGCTGAAATCTTTGAATTCCATGTCGCTATCCACATGTTTTTCACAACTTACGCGCCTTGTGTCATTGATACACTATTACTGTGTCAACAGCATCGGTAGAAAATCGTTTTCAGCTCTGGAAAGAATAAAAACCTATGCTCGAAACAGAACAAGTGTAGCGTCGCGTGGTTCGGCGCCGCGGCGTCGGGCCGCGCCGGGCCGCGCCGGGCCGCGCCGGGCCGCTTCGGGGAAACCCACTCTAAGCCGGATGCAAAATGGGGGTGTAAAGCGGCGGCGCCTCGCCGCGCCGGCTGGAAACCGTAGGAATCCCGGCTGAAATTTCCTGAGGGACGCGCCGGATGCGAGGCTAAGAGATGTCGGTTGCAGCCCTGGAAGGGCTGGCCAACCGTATGACGCCCGCTGCTTGTAGGGTGGGGGCGAGCCAACGGATATTTAAGGCCGCGCCGACAGGCGCCTCGCGGGATACGCTGGGTGTCGAAAGACGAGAGGTATCTCCAGTGCTATCATTGCACGTGATCTTTGGGTCGAAGATCGGTTTGGCGACAGGCCATGTAACTGGTATAGTTACGGGACTCTATGTCCGACAGCTTCGCACCTCGCGTTGCTTTTTGCTGCCTTCAAAGCAGTGGTTCTGGGCGAGGCCTAGGGACGGTCGCGGGGTTTCGCGGCTAAGAGAACTGAAAGGTTGCCAAGGGGCTAGATTTTTGTATTGTAATCTTTGTACATTAATTGTAAATATACTGTAAATATATTGTAAATATCAATCAGAACAGTCGTCTGTGTTTTTCATCCTAGTACGTCACACAAGTGAAAATAGATTATCCAATTTAGTCTTCCTCTCCACTGAATCAACACTGCAGGAAGACATGATACACACATTCATTTTTCTAAAAAAAAAACTGCAGCATTTTGCTAGTTATGAAAGAAGAATGAATTTTACATTCCGTTAATTTGAGCAACATATCTAAATATTGTTTAACGGTTGTGTTAAAATCTCTTGTTGCGCGACTACTTTATATGTGGCGGGGGAGGGGGAATCTGGTTGGCTGCTAGCAACTGGGGTATTCAAAGTACTTACCGCACACCCCAGAGAAATGGTCCAATTTTCGATCTGTAAACGGCATTGGACTCCTTTTTATAATAGAATTTACGCTACGAAGCCATTTAAAAAAATATTTTAAAAAAATGTTTAATTTTTTCTCATAGTTTCGGAAAAAAAATAAAAAAAATATGGGGTTATAGCGCGATGACGATGTGCTTCCTGAATCCAATGCGGATATCCTGAATCCAATGATAACCTCGACGCGGCCGAACGGCCAACCCCGGCGGCCTGAGGCGCGAGAGGAGGCCGAACGTGTAACTATTGAAACCTTGTTGCGATTTATGGTATCTTTTTTTCAGTGTATGTACACAATAATACACAGTAAAGACGAGGATAACCCCTCTGGGAAATCAGGGTGGGGCGTTTATGAGTTATTGCAGGTGATTTGTAGTTCTTTTGGAAATTCTCCGAGTTTCTTCCATGATCCATTTCAGGTTAGCTATTTGATCTCTTATTCATCTTCCCTTTCTAAACCTAGGCTTTTTACTGTCCATTCACTTTCGAGATACGGTTCTAATCTTTTATTAATTATTTTGAGGGTTATCTTACTAACATGTGGGATGCAATTGTTTCGTTTTTTGCACAATCTCGGCTGTCGCCTTTCTTTGGAAATGAAATAAACACAGTGCGTTTCCAATCTGTTGATTTCTTTTCCAGATCACATTGCATAATTGTGTTTAGTTCTCCATTAATTTCTTCCCCTGTGTCTTTGAGTAGTTCGATTAGGATATTATTTACACCCGCGGGCTTACCATTTTCAGTTGTTTTGTCACCCAATTCATTTTCTCTATAAACATCTCTGGTTCATCTTCGTAATGATCAATATTTATCCACTCCTCTACTTGCAAGTCCTTCTCATATACCTACTTCATGTATTTCTTCCATCTGTTCATGTGTCTTCTTTTGTATGTAATTATTTTGCAGTTCATCATCTATTCTCCCAGAAACCAATGAAATAGCAGCAAGGCAATTTTATATCAGTATGAAATACCTTACCTCTATATACCTTTATTCAAAATAGTACCTTTAAAAATACCGGTATAAGACATCAAATACCGGTATTTTTAGAGGTATTTTACCTTTATCCAACGTCTATACCGGTAAAATATCTTTATTTAAAAGGTATTACACCGGTATTCTCATCAAAAAAAGATATTTGGTAAGAAAATGCCGGTATTTCAGTAAAATCATACAGGAATTTGGGGGAAATTCATTGTGTTTTTTTCTCGCTGAGATGGCCCAGAGGAACAACTATTGACACGGCAGAGTTTCTGTCCGGAAGGTCGTAGGTTTTTGGTAACTGGGTTCCTCACTCATATGCAAAGCGCCCAGTGCTTGAAAACTTTCCTCTTTCGCTCTAAAACACTCTCCTGCAGCGTTAGAACAGCTGCCCTGACGGGCCCGCAACATGAAGCGAAACTCCCTTCGCCAAATACCCTAAGGAATGCGGTTGCATCCGCTCGGCCCCCGCACCGAGGAGAGGAAGGGCCACGCCGTCTCGGGACGTCATCCCGCACGCGGAAAAGGTGCGTCATGACGTCTCCAGTTCGTATCCCTCAGGTAGAAGTTAAAGGCCCAATAAGCAATTCCTTGTGCACGGTCAGTACTTCGTCGTGATTTTTTCACGTGGTGTTTCCAAGGAAAATATGGGAAGAAAAACTACAAATATTGTTTATAAATATTTTAAGTATGATCCTTCAAGGAACCCTCGTGGTGCATGTTGCTCAATTGTATTCATGTTGTCAAGGTATGTGCAAACTGCTCTTATATACGCGTACATGTGAAATTCCGTGTGAGATCTGTCAAAAATGTGCACTCTCTAATCTGACTCCCCTCTACTCCATTCATAACTGTAGTGAAATGGTCTTATGGAATCATCTTTTGACTTAAATAATGTTTATCAACTACACGTGACGTGTCCACAATCCTCTTTATGATTTTATTGTTATTTACCATGTTAGTAGCAAATGAGTCATTTACCGTTTATTTAGAGGGAAAGGTACACACACTTGATTTCTATTATTTAAAAAGTTGTATAAAAAGGCATTTCCAAACCTTATGTTTTAGAAAGCATTTGCTCAGACTTCCTGTTTTGGGTCCCGATGGTTTGGGGTTCCTTGGGCCTGCGTATTTTCCCCGGCCGCTCGAGAGAAACAGTGTGCAGCTTTTCCAAGTATTTTGTCTAATCCTCATTCGCAATATTTAGAGCAGTAACGGTTCAATTACCTGAAATTTTTACAACTTCAAAATAAGAGAATCAGTCAGTTAGCTACTGACCACGAAATAACATGAAATTTTCTTTCTGTTGTAAAAATCGCTATTTACTGTATAGTTAGAGGAACATATTATCCTACATCGAATAGCTATCTTTATATTATCTCTTATAGCTATCTTTATATTGTCATCATTGTTATAATAACTACATATATTGGCCTTAACAATAATTACAATTGATGTTATATCCTTTTGTACTTTTACATTGTGTCTTAATACTGTCAATATTATATTTTAAATTACTGGTACTATTAACTTAGAGTCCATTGTGCTTCTCTGGAGTTACAAATGTTTGTATATTTATGTAAAGTGCTAATGTATACCAAACGTAACATTTCTGTACCGCTTCTAGAAAAATGTTACTTTTCCACCTACTTCTTCTTCCTCCTTTTCTTCACTTTTTCTTCCTTCCCTTTCCTTCACAGACTTCCCCATTTATGTCTTTACGACCCTTTCCCCTAAACGCCTCTTCTCTTCATCTTCACTACTGTGCCTACCATATTCTTCTATATTAATGTTCGGCCATAAGCCGCCATCCCGATTGAGGTTTTTCTGGGTTTACTCAATTACTTAAGGCGTACGCCGGGATGGTCCCTTGCTTTGCACTCCCAGTCATAAATGAACAGTTTGGCCCCCTTTAGTCTCTCTCCTTTCTTCTTTCTCGTTCCTATTTTCTTCATTTTCATTTATGATTCCCTTCTCTCATTTTTCTCTCATCTTCCATTTCTATTCATTGATGCTGTTCGGCCCTAAGCCGCCATCCTGATTGAGGTTTTCTGAGTTCACTCAATCGCTTAAGGCGTATGCCGGGATGGTCCCTAGTTTTGCACTCCCAGACGTAAATGTACCGATTTCCCTCCCCTCTTATATGTTACTACCCTGTATCAGTGTAGACTCAGTAGTTAGGCGGAAGAGCAGGCCCTATGGCCTGAGCCTCGTCATTAATAATGACATTATTATTATTATTATTATTATTATTATTATTATTATTATTATTATTATTATTATTATTACATCGAATAATTCTGAGCCGTGGAAATGGTGGTGCCTGTTAGTAACATTACCGAGCGTTCGAGAAAATGAAAGGAAAGTAAAAAAAGAACAAAAAGAAAAAAATCACGAAACATGAATCGTTCAAACCGTCAGGTAAGGAAGCCTGACATATTTTTTAAAAATATGTCAAAAATAATTGTTTTTTGATAAAAGGAAGAAAAATGAAGGCGCTCTGTTTTCTGTCAAACGTGTCAATGGATTTGTATAAAATTCTTTAAGTTGGGATATTCTCACCTTAATAATAAGTAAATTACATACTTTTTAAATAAAATTTACAATAATGGATTTGTGCAAAAAGCTGCTAAAAAAGATACAAGAAAAAAATGTTAAGTTTCCCAATATAATTTTAGGCATGTCCAGCTGTCATTCAATGAAAGCATGACATGTCCTTCGTATTCATTCAAAACGAGACATATCCGACACGAAACTCGGCCCTAAAATTCAAACGTAGAATATTTAAATTTAATATTAAAAATCTATTTAGCTATCCTTATTTCATAATTAAGAATCGAGTACAAATAAAATATCTGCATATTTTTGATGCTATAACATTTTTGCGTTTTTCTCGAAAAGGAGTAAAGTGGACATGTCACGTTTTGAATGTTTGCTCCTCATTTCCCGCTCCTTTCTTTCCAAGCCCAGCACCGCCAGGGTACGCGCTCCAGTCTCCAGTCACCCTTTTGACCGGGAAGTAGGATCGCATCTCTGGCACACTGCTGTGTGCATCTCGCCACGTTCTTCGGCGGGCTGGGTGCTACACTAGGGCAATTCGATATGCCCAAGCGTACGACGAGGGCGGTGAGCAGTTTTCAGTGAGCGAGAAAATTGTGCAATGACGAAGTGGAGATTATATTTACTCTATAAGAATTTGTGATATCATTCGCGTTTCGTTAATTATTAGTAGGGAACGGATTTTCATGTAAATGCATATGTTTAGAGGGACGAGATACCTGTATTCATTAACATACAGGGTGAGTCACGTAACGTTAGCACCTCCTATAACTTTTGAACGGTTGAAGATATTGAAATGTAGTTTTCACGGAAGTGCATGAGAAAATAGGGCTAACTGATACGTGTATTTATTTCTATTTTATCACTTGTATTTTACGAGATATTTGAGGTAACTTTTTTTTTTCAAATGGAACTATACATATTTTTTCAGTCTATCATAAAGAGCGTAAAAAGACGAATCCAATGATATACATAATGTCATATGTTAAATAAGGATTTTTGAGAAATTTTATTCTTTTGCGACCAGTTCTTAACGGATATTTTGAATGTAACTGACCGCCACAGAAGGTCACGAGCGCTCCACCAGCCAGCGCGCTCGGGAAGGGAAGGGATCTTAGTATTTCAAGACACAAAACATATTCCAAATATTCACTAAACTTGCAATTTTTTCCTGAACTCTGCTTTCATCCTTCCCATTTTCAAATATTTTATTACTTAAGGATTGAAAATATGGATTTGTCATATGTAGTATGTATTGAAATAAGATTGTTATTTAAATTTAATTTAAAGAGATATCATACCACAGGATATTAATGGATCTTGAAACTAAATACAGTAAGAATAAATTATTAAGACTTTACAAAGAATATTGCATATTTTCAGAAAATAGTTTTATTGTTAATGATAATATAACAATACCTTGTGAAAACAAACAAATACAGAAAGATAATGATAATGACAAAATAAAAATAGAATTGAAAATACTAAATAAAATACATTACTATTCAAATTACTTTAGAATGTGTTCCATATGACCACCATTCACAGACAAACACATCTGCAGGCGCTTTGAAAAGATTTCTAACTGGACCAATGTTTTTTTAACTTCAGAACATGCAGCTACAATGCGTCTACGCATATCTTGTGATGTAGATGGAGCCTCTTGGTAGACGTGGTTTTAAGAAAACCCCAAAGAAAAAATCTAGTAGGTCAAGTCTGGGGAACGCACGGGCCAACACACAGTACCACCTATTAATATCCTGTAATATAAAACCCCATTAACTGGAGTAAAGTAAAAACAATTTTATTACAATACATACTTACAATAAACCCTTATTTTTAACCCTTCCATTTCTTAAAAATAAGCTGAAAATGGGAAGGATGGAACGCAGAGTTCAGGGAAAAAACTATAACAGTTTTGTGAATATTTGTAATATGTTTTGTATCTTGATATACTAAGATCCCTTCCCTTCCCCGAGCGCGCGCTGGCTGGTGGAGCGCTGCGTGACCTTCTGTGGCGGTCGGTTACATTCAAAATATCCGTTATGAACTGGTTGCAAAAGAATAATAATTTCTCAAAAAAATCCTTATTTAACATATGACATTATGTACATCATTGGATTCGTCTTTTTACGCTCTTTATGATAGACTGAAAAAATATGTATAGTTCCATTTGAAAAACAGTTACCTCAAATATCTCGTAAAATACAAGTGATAAAATAGAAATAAATACACTTATCAGTTAGCCCTATTTTCTCATGCACTTCCGTGAAAACTGCATTTCAATATCTTCAACCGTTCAAAAGTTATAGGAGGTGCTAAAGTTACGTGACTCACCCTGTATGTTAGACTTAACACGACATTCTGACATATTAGAACCATTTTTATTTTACATATTTTGGTATAATTACATATTTTTACATGTTTTATCTATTACTACATATTTCATTACATTTTAATATATTTATAAGACGAAAATGAAAATTTCACATGCGAGTTTGGAATATATGTTACTTCAAAACTAACTTTGTTACTGAAATATTTAAAAAACCACGCAAGGTTCTTGTCGTGCCTTCGCTATTAATTTTCAAATTCATGCCCCCTCCATTCTGCTTCTTCGAAACCAGGTACTCAGGGTCAAAGATGAGCGGATGTATGTGAAGCAGAAGGAACTTCAAACACATGCATATTTTAATAGACCCCATGCGTAAATCGATCAAACAAATATTTTTCGGGATTGGGGGGGATTTAACATATGTTTACCTTTACCCCTATATTTCTAACACAGGCTGCACGGTACTATTCCCTTAAGCGCCGGCTTCTTGCTATTGTACATACTACGAAAGTACTATATATTTCGGGAAAATAGCGAATAATTGCTCCTGGAGAGTAGAACTCTCTTTCAGCGTCTCAGAATCCATGTTAAAATATGATCGGCAACGTATTGTGCTCGAAGAAGCTTGAAGAGTGGGATTTTCAACATTTTAACGAATTTTTATTTCACATATTTTGTATTTTTTCGTACATATTTTAGAAAAAAATAATTACATATACATGTACATATTTTGCTTTTTTTATTATATCCGTATTTTTACCGATATAAAAGAATAAAGGTATTTGAAAAAGGTATGAAAAAATAACGGTATTTTACCGGTATTCAATACCTTTACGGTCCCTGTTCACTAGCAGAATCAAAGAAAAACAAACTATCCTTTTTATTTTCTTTTTCATTTGTATTTACAGTATTTGAAGTATTTCTTTTTTTAAATACATCTATTTTACGTATTTAAATATATCTCCAAATATATGCCCAAAAGACTCAAAAATACAGTTTTTTTAAATACAAAAATACATATTTCAAATACAAGTTTTTAAATATTGCTCAACCCTGTCTATAGACTATGTGCGATCAGCAATGTACTAATCTCAGTCCCCAGCTTGAGTGTATTCATACGTATGCCACGAGTAAATCCGGAAAAAATTGTAGAATGAAATGGTAAAATACGAACATAAATCTATAAGGAAAACGCTAAAGAACGAATATGTAAAATCAGATTTTTCTGTAATATTAACATAAAAATTTAATTGGAAAACATTTAGTACAATTACACTGTGTAAGTATCCTTACAATACAATTTCAAATAAAAGCTAGCGATGATACAACATCACATACTTTCTGGCATTGTTTCTAAATTTGCAATTTTCGAAAATTGATGGAGTTTAACGAAAATGTGAATTCTTTTAAGTGTCTTTCTATCCATGGAAAAAATTTTTGAGATTTTTTTAATATATACATCAATTTCATTCCCAAATTACTCCAGAACAACGCGGTTTTGCAATAAACTGTACATGACCTTTGCAATCTTCGAAAAAATGGCGGATTGGGCGAAAACGGGACTAGCACCATATTTTTTAACGTCTTTAAACAAAAAAATTGTAGCTTATTTTGAGAAAAAGTTACAATTGTTTTAATTGCCGACACTTCGCCCCACATTGCACGAAAACTACTCATATTTTTCAAAAATTGTACATGATCTTATTTCCAGATCGGTCAGAACATATTTCAGTACGAAAAAAATATATCATCAATATTATAGTTGTAGGAAGACGCCCCAAAAAATTGCAAGTTAGCAATTTTCTAAAAATAAGGAATGTCAACAAACACCATACTTGCACATTTCTCGTGCGTTCTGTACACTACCCGAGGACAAAATTTAATCAAATAATTTAGTGACGTTTTGAGAAGATTTTGAAAATGGTTCTGAGGCTAAATGTAAGGTACACTCAAACATCAAAATATCCATTAGAAACTCCCAAAGGCTCGAGTTCGTTCAGACCGGGAGCGGTAGCTCAGTGCATCAGCTGATGTCACTGCGGCACCTCTGACCGCGAGGTCCTAGGTTCGAGTCCTGATGGCGGCAGGATTTTCGACACTAGCTTTTCAGCTAGGTCAAATTCAGTCGCTGTCTGGAGGAGAATTCTAGCGGCCGGCTGCTCTGATCGGTAGTTTCGGTAGTTTCTCCGATCAACACCAGGCGATTGCCGGAGGTACCCTCAGAAACGGGCCACGGACCTCGCGCGATCTGTCCTTACTCTTCCTTGCCCTATCCTCTCCCCTTACACACTTACACTAACTTGCAATACACTACCACATATACCGGGAGACCGGTCGGGAGCTTAGAGCTTGTCCCGGCTGGGGTGGCGCCTCGCTGGTTGGAGAGTCCTGGTTAAGGGAAAACCTCACTAGCCGACGGTAGGTCGACGCCGGATCTCGTCATCCAGCGGGAGAAATCACCGCCGTCTCCCGAAAAAAAGCATGCACTACACTAACTGGACTAATGACCAAAGCAGTTGACGTGCCCGGAAACACGAAAAAATCAATCAATCATTCGAGTTCGTTCAGGTAGATTGGGGAATATCAATTTTGGAGAAAATCGGCAGAACGGTTTAGGCGTTAGCGTTGACCACAGGTTGAAACGGACAGACACGTTTTGGCTTCAATCGATTTTTGGGTATCAAGACAGTTGACGTATCAAGGAACCATAAAATATGATTTCTCGCCACACCACGAGTTATAAGAAGTAACTTATTATATAGCAACAGGATTTATATACTTTTACGTTACCAGGGCCCGGCAATAAGAGTTTCCCGGTGCACGATTACATAACTTTCTCTTCTTACAAGATTGAGAAGAGGAAGAAAGTAAAATGGTCACAATTTGAAATTCCATTAATAAAATATTCTTTAGATAGAATTTAAAAGTAAATACTTTCTCTGCCTACTGTTTGTGTAAGAGAATGTATTTATCTCTGTCAGTAATGCCAACAATAGTACGCACGTAGAAAACTCAAGGACGAGCGGAGAATCTTTGAAACACTCTCAATATCGTTACGTGCGGCATTTCTGAATTAGTATAAGACAAAATATGGTTACTGCTAAAAAAAAAGCTTAGTAGTTTGAAAAAATTAATAATCAAAAATGGGGTTTAAACATAACACTGAACAAAATATATGACGAAAAATTTAGATATTTGTTAAGATTGCAACAATTTGAAGATATCACAAATTTCAGAATAGTACTGTAATGGGTTCCCTTCCTCCCTTCTTACTTCTTACTATCTACTCTCTCCTATCATCTATTCTATTTGCCCCTATTATTCATTGCCCCACCGTTGGGCCGCCACTTGTAATGGTTTTCCCCTGCGACCCCTCCTTTTTTTTTTAATCCGGGGGCGTGCGTCCGTGTCGTCGTGTCCGTACACCGGCCTAGCCCGAGCCCACCGTTGTGCGGCCACTTGTAATACTCTCTCTACAAGCCCGGCACGTTATACCGCTACTTCTAATAGATTGCCCTGCTCTATCCCTTCTTATGAACAAACAAACAAACAGTAGCCTCGCGTTGGGTTGCCATATATAATAACCTTCCCATTCTCCTACTCACAATTGCCCCTCTGCTAGCTTACCTGGCCTTTTTACTCACCTGGGCGTGGTCTGCGGTGCGTCTGTACAGACGCGAGCAAGGTACTGCGCTCACGTGCGTGGATCAGTCTAATGCTACGTGAATGATTACGAAAAACATATTGATTTTGCGAATCATGACCCCAAAGATGGCCATGAAATTTATTCAAATCGCCTCCTTTATCATATTTCCTTTCAATTTGAGCACTGTGCCTCTGACGGCACACATCAACACAACCCAGCAACAAAGAACAACAACAAATCAATATTTCTCTTCCCTCAATACACAATACATGGATATATACTCTCTCATTCACACAAACTATTTACAACAACAAAATAAATACCATTCACACATATAATGAAACCCCAGAATGCATTCTGTCGAGATTTACGTCTTAAAATCTATTAATTACACGACTTGGTCTTCGACAGAGCTTTCTTCAATTCAAAAAGAAACAAACAAATGTCAAAATACTTTTGCTCACGTATGACGTTGCTTCTGCGACGAATCTGCGTGTCTGGTGTGATTATTCACGCCCAACAGCGCCTCCCGTTGTCGCCACCAGTTCCGGAACACTCGCATACGCATCACTATTCACTCATCCTGTCGGAGTTCACGCTGCCATCTTTTTTCATAAACCTTTCAAGTTATTAGAAACTCTCTGCATCCTGAATCGAATTCCGCGCCTCTAATTATCAATGCAACGTCGCGCTCCCCACCGTTGCAAAATTTCTCATACCGCCGTTTGCTCTCGCAAGTCCAACGGGCGTTGCCGAATTTCACCGTAATTCCGAAAATTCCCCCTTTTTTTTATGAAATTCCCTTTCACGAGCTGTTAAACAACGTACATAAAGTATTCCCAGTTACTATTTCGGATTATGTCCATTACTTCCGCACTTTACAAAATTTTCAAAAATCGCCTACGCGAACACACATCCTGCCTTCACCAAGTCCAGGCACGTTCTGCTGAATCTTCTTCAACTTAGCATTGTTATCCTTGCACTTTTCCCGATCGCTCGATAACTGACGATCGCGTCACCTTGGTTCTCTCAAAATATTTAATTTCTAACGTTTTCCGAAACACTTTATTTCCGTTTTAGTTTTAATAAAATTCTCCGGCAATTTCCTAAAATTTGATGTTTTCTCTTGTTTTCCTTTGGTCAAAATCCTTTTATTTTCCTGTTTTCCGTTTTTGAATGTGAAATGGAACGCACTGCAATTGTTCGCTAATCGCTTCTTCTTGCTAAGCTTTTGCTTGAATTAATTTATCTGTTTTATTAAAATTTTGATACTTCCCGTCAAGATATTTAAATGGGATAAATTTTGCATGATGCAGCTAATTTTCTTCTTTTGCCCCCCGAAAGTCTGAATTTGATATCTTATCGCGTTCTCTTGCAGTATTCGAAAAACCCTCTTCTTTATAAGCGTTTCATCGCTCCAACAATGGACTCCATTAATTTTTTCCTTAACACAAATATACGAAATACGAAAATTTCAATAACTTCTTATTGCCTGACGCGATTTTTCTGGGATAACTTTTAAAATGTTCCTAAATCAAAGCCGGATCTAATGTTTATGGTCCAAACTTGCACAAGTATCGGGTTCGCTTTATTTTCTTCCTCAATCGGTTTTATATTTCACTATGGCGTCTTTGCTGTAAATGTTTTCGAACTGTTCATCATCCAAACGCACACCATCGGGGATCGTGTAAATCATTACAGTACATAGAAACATTTGTAATTACATTAGAATCCAGACTCTAGCCATGAGATTGTCGGGCAGTGCCGCGAAAGAGAATTTTGACGTTACTGACGATTTTCTGTTTTCTACATTTATCTATAAAATTCTATTCATACTATTTTAGTGTATGATATGGCGTTGTATTCTGGAGACATCTCGCCTGCGTGCTATTTTACCACTTTTTCCAATTTGTCCGAAAGAACGAAAACAGTTTTAAAATTAGCTTCAACGTGTTCACTTGGAAAAACAGATTCATCAGGTGAAATCTATCAAGGAGACAAACGCTGGTTTGGGATCAAAAATCGAGTCGCAGTATAAAATAATTTCAAAAATTCAAAATATCAAAATTCAAAAAAATTCAAAAATTCAAAATTTAAGTAGTATATGACTTAGTGTAGGGAGCACAGAATTTTGAAAATGTGCACACAATTCACTTTTCCCCATAGCACGTCATACGCAGTTTTAAACTGTTTTTTTGACGTAAAATAAATAAATAAATAAATAGCTCGTGCGTAATCTCGGTTCATTCGTTCTAGTAGTGGAATGTTAACGGTAGATCTTCCATTGTACATAGAAGTATAATGTATGTAAAATAAGTTCTTAGGACATGGAATATTGGTGATATCTACACAATTAATTCAATTTTCTTTTTGAAATCAGTTTCCAAATCGGAATCGATATTTTTAGTAATGCTTCAAACAATGTTTGATGGTATTTGAAGGAAGACGGAAATATGTAACAAGATATACTCGTATGTATATATCAAGATTAATATAGTTTTATACGACTATTACAGATGATACGAGACCGTTTGGTTGTGTTACAGTATCACTAATTTGATATGTAGAGAAAAATACATTGAGATTGAGAGGGACGAAAGCATAAACCGACTGCCCGGCTTGTCTGCCAGAAAGTTCAGCCTCCTCCCGCGCCGCAGTCCGCCGGGGTTGGCCGTTCGGCCGCGTCGAGGGAGGGCCAAGAAGGGTCGGGTGACGCAACGGCGTGGAGCGGGAAGGGGGTAAGGTATTTTTCCGAAATTTCACTTAACGCCACTTCTATTCATCCGATTTGCATGATTGACACGGCGTTGGATTCAGAAAGCACGTCGTCATCGCGCTATAAGCCCATATTTTTTAATTTCTTTCCGGAACTATGAGAAAAAATTTTAAACGATTTTTGAAAATACTTTTTGAAAAACCGGCTTTGTGGCGTAAATTCTATTTTAAAAAGGAGTCCAAAGCCGTTTACAGATCAAAATCGGATCATTGTTCAGACGTTATTGGTCAAGTAAATTTTGCTTATTTGGGTGCTCCACATGGTGGCGACACATTGAACTAGAGTCGGTACATTTAGGGTCATATTTATAAAGCTCTGCTAGCAGAGCTCTTAGGGGCCTGCCATCTGGGAGCTTGCTAGGAGGACAAGGGGCGACTGGAATTGGCTGGGGGCCGTTCATAAATTGCAAAACCGAACACTGGCAGCCTGCTAGGCCTGGCAGGCCCCTGTCTGAGGTTTATAAATACGGCCCTTAACCTTAAGGTCTTGCCCATTCTCTTGCCAGCTGCCATCTACCGTCACCAAAAGTCTTTTTTTTTTACCTGTCCTCAATTTCTCGGTTTCCTAATATTAGAGCTGAAATATTACTTTAAGAATATTAAAGAAAAGTAAAATCTCGTCATGAGTGGCAATTTTAATTGAAAAATTTGGAGCCGTTTTAAAGAAATTGGCGTGTAAGCGTTACTGTAAATGCAAAATTTGAAGCTTATTTCACAGAGAATTTTTGAGTTTTCGAAAACCTTCAATTTAAGCCATTTGAGGCACTTTAAGTTACAAATGGAATAGTGTTTACAAATCACTAGATATGTGCATATTAACGGCGTGAGAGAGATTTCAACAAAAAATCATTTGTGTAAGTTTTGAAAAAACATAAGAATACACGAAAATAAACTTAAGTCATTTTTAACAGTGCAATTACCACTATCCGTTGGGAAAAAATGGAAAAAAAATTTGGAGCCATTATTGAGAAAAAACGTTTGTGCGTTTCTGAAAATGCGGAATTTTGAGCTCATTTTAACAGAAAACGGTTGAGTTTAAGAGAAACATTACAAGACATTATTTAAAGCACATGTACTCACAAATACAACAGTGCGAACAAATTTCTGCTAATGTAAATATTGACAACGCGAGACACAAGTCAAACGATTAGTTTTGTAATTAGGCACCCCGAAACGTGTATTTCCGTTGAAATCTCAGAATCGATTTTCCGCGGTATTACACACATTTCTCAATACTGCGTATATTACTCGGTATATACGTATGTATACGAGAGAGTAAACTGTTTTTCTGATAGTATAAATTATTTTCTTATTTTTCAATCAGATAAAATAGTCTTAAGTTGACGAATAAAATTAAAATAAAAATCACGTGTCTGGCTGTAGAGGGGTGTAGGTGGTGTGACGAGGGCCAAGAAACCTTTGAAAAATATTTTATATTATCTTATTTTTGTGTTAGAGTTGCAGTGTATCTACTCATGCCATTTGGTTCAGAGGAACTTTTTACCATGCTATTCAGAGTGACTCTTTGCCCCCCCCTCAATAAAAGATCCGAAATCTCGCTCTGCAGAGAGGTACACCCATGTAATTCAATCGCGTAGAATATCAAGTCATTATTTTATTTTCACATACAGTGGTAGATTCTATAGACTCTGAACACGTGGGGTAAAATCGAGAAGCGTCGATTTTACCCCACCAATCTTTATAAATGAAGTAGCCACCAATCTTTATAAATGCCACCAAATCTTTATAAATGCCACCAAATCTTTATAAATGAGCAAAAATGTAATAGAATGTTCAAGAAGATATCATCCTATAGAGTACGGTGTCAGGGACGTTTATTAGGGTTTTGGCCTCAAAAGTTTAGTTTTTAAGGCCCTAAAATACTTCGTTTAGGAGTTTTTAACGATATAGATTAAAAAATGCGCCCAAATGATGCAGGTTACGTTTGATATGAATATTTAGATGCGTTTTTTAAACAAACCCTTCATATTTTTAAAGTCAAATTGCAATTCGTCACGTTTCCGTGAAATTCTCATTCTTTAGAAAACTCATTTATAAAGATTGGTGGCATGTGAGAGCCGCAAACGTTATGTATACTACTCAAATAGGAGAATAATATAGGAGACGATTCTATTTGGCTTCGTAAATACTAGTCAATCAAAACAAAATCAATTTTAAAAAATATTAGGAGTTTCATGTACTTTATCCTGCTTTGAAGGGCTGAAGAAATCGACAAAAATACGTTCTGTTTAATACCATTGTTATTTATTCTACATTATTTTAATTACAAAGTAATTTTTATCATTAAAATTCCAAAATAAAATACTTTACATACCATTATAGTGTTATTGAAAAATGAATATAATTGAAATCCTACCTCAAAACAAAACATTTCAATGCGTGAACCCCTCTTATCATTCCACTCCCCTTGTTCGGAGGGCAGCCCATCGCGACGCCTCTGGGTAGCAAGTGGCAGATGCTGGTATCTCATACGCTGCAAAATAATGGTTAAAAAACATTATATATATTGTAACCGTCACGTACCTACCTACTTCTTAGTAGTACGCCGAATTACGAAAGTAAATCTATCATTTACTTATTTCGTGACGTGTGGTTACACCGTCACGCAAACCTGGGAATACCTCAATTAATGGATAAATTCCCTATCGGTGGTGGGTTCGTCTTTGCTAAACTAATGATCACTTAACAAGCAAACACAATTTCGTAGTTTTAAATAACAAATAACATGTATTCTCTCAAATAAAATCCTCTGTACACTGTAGTTCATATATCCTCCTATGTGCTCACTTTTTTTGTTTAAACTATGGTAGCTAGTTCCCTACCTAAACTGCAGTTTTCACTAAAGCAATAATGACTTTGATCTACATTTACACGAAACAAGCAACAAATACATATGTACACTTCACAAAAAAAATTATCACTTAATGAAACACACAAATCACAATTCAAATAATCATCCTGTAAAAAAAATACATACAAACAATATTCAAAATTCACTAATACACTAATACACACACTCGGCGACTCGAACCAGAAAGAAGGACGAACTCTTCCGACACAAACTTCATGCCACGTCCGTATTTCCACAAAAGTTTCTGATTGGCTATAGCCTGAGTGCGTTCAGAAATCTTTTTCTGGGTGACGCCATCTCTTCGCTACTATAGAAACTATTTGTAGAGCATGATGTCGGGTATTATCGCTTCTATATTTCTTTTGTCATGAATGTAGCCGACGACAAGCGGTTACAATATATATATATATATATATATATATATATATATATATATATATATGTGTGTGTGTGTGTGTGTGTGTGTGTATATATATTTATATATATATTGAAACGCGCCGCGTTTCCAGACGAAACGCAAAGCGGTTGCTACGATTCCGATGGCGCGTCAGTTGGCGGCTCCCGCCTGGCGCGAGAGAGGCTCCCGCGACGCGCGAGAGTTAACGGGCGGGGAGGCGCGAGCAGAGTAGTGAGAACCAGGTAGTGCAGGGGAGCGCACGTATCGAGCGGGACGTGGCCGAATATTTAATGCCGGATGCTTAAGATGTGATATCAGAGACTCGTGAGTGAACAACGTAATAGTAAAGATGTTAATAAACTGTGGGCGATACATTCGTGAGAGGTTCGACGAGAATAATTGTGGCAAGTACTGGATATATAACGTGATCAGTGCGTGGAAGCCCAAGACTGTGAATGGCGATGTGAGAGCCGGTGGGAGAATCGTGTGGCGTAATAGTAACACGAAGTGAGAAGTAACATCGTGATCTTGGGCATGGTGAGTTAAATCCATATTTGAGGTAACTAGACGAGGCAGTGGGTGTAATCCGGAAACGAGCAACACCGAACCGAGGGCGGTTGGACAGCGTGGGGATGGAGGCAGCGACGTAACGGTCGCTCCACAGACACGCCGAAGCATCAGCCGACCAACGCAGAGGGGCGCCGAACGACTGGTGGGCAGGAACCGGACATGAAGAACAACGCCGCAAGACGACCAACAGGTTGCATTTAGTATCATATTCGAATATGTACACAATGTACTAAAGCAAGGCAGTGATTCGTGGCATAAGGACCTTAGCTAAAAGAGTTACAAGGTTATTTATTGTATGATCACTGAAATAAAGTTGTGTATGATAAGTTTATTGGGAAGTCATTGTATCAATGTTTACCCCACCCCGGAGCCCATTCGCAAAAAAGAAAACCTGACCCCTTTAATAAATTGACTGATGCACTGGATCGGAACCCCGGTCCGTCACAATATATTTATATATTTCTCTGCTTATTATGGTTAAAAACGGTGCACGTACACTTTCTTGCAGTGAGATGTATTGTTTTTTGTCTAAATTTTGCCATTTTTATATTCTTTCCTTTTATCAGCTAATACTATTCTATAACGCTAAACATGAACTTTTGACACTCTTCTAGTGCTTTCTTTGCTTTTCATTTGGATATTAGGGGCGAGTTTGGAAATTTTCAGTAAGGCACAAGGAAAAGCTGGATTGCAGCGCGGCGGCGGCGACCCCCTGCTCTATCAGCACAAACTGATAGAGCCTTACCTGGGTTGGTTTGGTCCCCAATTTACACGTAGAATTACAAAGTAAGTTTCGTGAGAAAACACGAAGGGATTATTTGGTCCCCCAATTTACATACGGACTCAAATTCAAGGGGCCGCGACATCAGCAAGATCGAATGAGGAATGTCAATTTTGGAGAAAATCGGCTGAATGTTTTATCTGCTAGCGTTGTTCACAGACAGGATTTACAATATGAAGCACCGAGGGCTGCATTACAAGCACATTCGCTGTGGCGGCTTTGTATTGCACACGCGCTTTTGTCGGGTTGCCAGCGTCCGCTTTACGCTCGCTGGGTTTGGATGGGGTGCGTTGGCGGTTGGTTCAGTCCGTTGCAGAGTTGTCGGCATCTTTAAGAAGCGGAAAATTCGGAAAATCATTGGAATCGTATAGGAATATGGATAAAAGGTTTGTAGAGTCACTGACTCCGAATATGTCATTAAAATTACAAAATTCAAAAAACGGATCCAAAATGGCTAACATATTTTAGAAATAAGTTTGCATGAAAATTTAATTATGAGAGTTAAAAATTTTAATTTGTTAATCTAAACTTGAAGATAAATTCTGTCAATATTTCAAAAATTTCGTCACGAATTACTAGTAAAATATCATCTTCTGAACCTGCAAAAATGAAATGATTACATTATTTAATGTTTCAGCCCCAAGAAACACTTATATCTGAAAAGTCAGGTTCAGTGAAGCGGCAAAACCCTCATATGAAAATAGTTATGCAATTCCAATGACATTTTACAATTAAACAAAATTAAAAACGTCAGATTTTAAAACAAACAATTGCAGTTGTAACAGGAAAAATTATACAGGGTGTCATTTTGTTTCACACTCAAAAGAACATACTTTCATGATCATTGTTAAATAATAAACTACGCGTGATCACTACTTTTTCATTGTTTGAAAATTAAAATATTTAAAAAATTAACAACATTTATATAAATTGTTTCCATGTATTGTTATGTTAAATTTTCATGAAAAATGTTCTTTGTGTATAAAAGTATTTTACATACCTGCAGAAGTATTGTCCATATTAACTTTTTATATATTTATCACACACAATTCTTACAAACTAAATTTTCAATACATTTATTTTCTTTGCGCATAGTACGTGAAATAAATGCCTATTCCGGACCAGATCTGAGCGAGTGTTTCCGTCCACCGTCTTTTTTTCTCTGAGCATCTGCCTGCTTGTTTCGATTGCTGCCTCCTTTTATGGGCAGTTTGTCGAAATATATTTGCTGTCGGAATGGCGAGCGGCGGTGGCACTACGTGAGCACGTGGCCGACCTTGTCTACCGTCCAGCTGCCGTTGAGATTTGTGCATATGCACCGGCAGAGGTTGTTATTACCAGGGCTGGGAAGGAGTTTATCCGGGTGGAGAATAGGAGCTTGTAATATGAGCCTCTTTGAGGGACTCGGCATAGATCTGAACCAATTGACTCTACCACCTCTGGTAGTGGGCTTAGTGGGATGCCTCCCTGGGGCTCCTCACCAGCGATGTCCGGTTCTTAGGTGCAAGAGTTGACTATGGCACCCCTCCCCGTCTTCATCAACTGGCCTTCATCGATGTGGCGTGGAAGAGGGTAATTGTGCTCTAAGACACCATTGAAGGGTCTGAAAACCTTTTGGGCAGCAGAGAGTGTCCTGTTATTCTCGGCCCAGGTTCCTACCCCGCGGCGCATAGCTGTGTACAGGTTGTACAGCGTCAGGATTGGTGCAATCGGGCGCCAGTTCGACATTTCGTCCCATCACTCCCCTTGTAGATTAATAGCATTTCCCATTCGCCGCACTAGTGCGCACCCAGTGCGCACTCAGGGCAGCTTTCGAGTTCCATTAGACCGCTAGGGCACACCCGTGCAAAGAAGCGCATTTTCCATTGGCACAATCGCACGGAACCAGGGCGCACTCGGGGCGCTCTAAACTGCAGTGACGATCGCGTCAGTGCAGTCCAGTGCACCGGGCCGCATATTAGCATCCTTTACCTTCATACGGAACCGTATGAAATTTACGGCTCGCCATTGGTTGACGTCTTAAAATGGCAGGGCGCGGTTGATTCAAATAAAATATACAGGTCTAGGCCTACAGTTGACTTTGGTTTCCATTTAATACTGTTTTTTCTTCGATTTGCAAACCAAATCATTGTCTAATACAAATTTAATTTTTTTTTATTTGTCTACCATCGTAGGAATCATTGTTGGTAGACCTTAACAAATCTCTGGTGATGTTATAATATTAGGATAGATGTTACGTCGTGTTACTTGTTTATTTTGAGGAAATGTTGCCCTCAGTATTGTATAATGTTATTCGTGAGATATTGTCAATGTAAGCCTTTACGACTTATAACAGACTTCAATTTTTGTCACTTCAATAATTGTTCATTCATGATGGCAAAATTATTGAAAACTCAGACTTTGAACTTTGTTTGAAATCTTCTGTTTTAAAAACATATTTCCATTTATCATTCTTTTCTATTTAAGTTCACATAGGGAGAGGAAAATGTTAGGAACATTTTTGCTGCAGCTGACTTTTCTGTTCTAAAATGTTTTCTGATTTTTGTATATACCTTACATTTATATATGACATATGACATAAATTGAATGTTTTAGACCAAAAATGTGCATTGACAAGAAAGTGCCATATGTATGTATTGTACTTTAAAATATACAATTTGATACAATATTGCATCCCTGGTTTAAAAAGGTATTCTGCAGGTTCCTAATTTCTTAAATATCTCATTTTTGTATTGAAGAATTGTCTATGGGTTTTTAATCATTGTTGTTTTAACTAAACTGACTTGATGAGTGTAAACTAAAAAATGGAAATCTGTTATTAGCCTTGATAAGGTCATTTAGGCATTGTTACAAGATTGGCAATGCAATAAAGACTTAAGAAAATATAAATATTTCAATGGCTCTCAAGAATTACAAACTTACTAGTTGCAGGTAAAGAAAAAAACATTAAACTATATTTTAAATACTTTTCTTCTTTTTTAATGTTTACCAAAATAACAAATTTAGATCTTGCCCAAATTATTCTACACAAATACAACTCATGTTCAATTTTATTTTAAACTTTTTTTAATTTACTATTGGAAATTGATAATTATTACATTACATACAACTGAACTTATACATGAAAAAAAATTAAATTCTAAAAGTACAAAATTGACAGTTGTGGACTTGAAATCCATTGCCCTCCAAAAAACGAATACATTAACATTTTTAAAAATCATGAAGGATACTTTAATAATGAAATGAACAAAAAAAAATTAAATTAATTTAAAATTGAAATAATTAAATGTTATAATTGAAATAATTTAATTTAATAGTAATTTATTAATTTAATAATTGAAATTTAATAAATAATGAAATTAAGTACATGAAATTATAATGTACTTTCTGAATAACTGTATGTTAATGGCCTCCATGAATGGAGGAATGTACAAAACATGATGGGAAGAAAAGTGTTATAATCTGGAATGAAAATTGTAAAACTTCACTCCTTAATTATTTATTACCTTAATATGAGGAGCCTTCTTTCTAGTAGCAACACTTTATCTTAACCTTTAATGTCATGCTAGCTGGACAGTCAGCATTCTTTGACAAACCTTTTTTGTTTTCATTTCTTGGAATTTTCATGAAGGAACTGTGATGACACACACATTTTTTTCTGAAAGAAAATGGCATTTAAACAGAATTTATATTGTCTCTGTTCAATTATAGGATAAATACTTATGTGAAAAAATATAAATAAATGTATAAAACAGCACCAAGTACAAAAGAAATTGTTTCTAGAATGTGTTTGGCGTATGTCTCTAAAATGAGAATAATTTTTTGAGATAAATATCATTTTCAATAAACAGCTATAATCACAGGTTGGACAATTGTTCCTTTCTTAGTAGGTGCTATGTGCAATGGTTTTGCACAAAGGCACGAAAGTAATATGTACAGTTCTGTAGTAACTTTGTAATCACTGAATATGAAGAAAAGAAACATAAATGAAATATAGGTGGATTTAAAATCAGTCATTCAAATTGCTAACAGATTATTTGAATTAACCTTTCCTTTATGAAATCCAATTTCCCCAAGATCATGACTGAAATTTTCAGGTTTTCTACTTACAAACAAACACATTTTTGGTTTAGACTTTAAAAATTCCAGTGGTTGTGTGTTTTTGAAATTCTTCTTCCATGCTTCAATATCATTCATTGAAGAAATAGAACTTCTAATATAAACTACATTTTCAGAAATTTCAAAATTTATTCTCGAAACTTATAATTGAAATTTATGAAGTATTAAGAAAGAACCAAGAATTTGTTTTTAATATAGTTCTGTATTGTAATCGAAGAACATATAATATGAAATGAGAACCGAAGTCAACCTGTGGCGACTTGTATTTTATTTGAATAAACTCGCGCCATTTTAAGACATCAACCAATGGCAAGCCCTTATATTCTTATGGCTCCGTATGAAGATAGGAGATGCTAATATGCCACCGGGCCATTGTGAGGTTAGGTACGGAAGTTATCCATGCTGATTTGGATTCGTGGTAAAATTGTGAAGGCAATTGATCTTCTGTCAAGCAGGGATATTTCAAATGATGGAGTATATTATGTTTTACAAGAAATGTCTTAAAATCATTTTTGTGACTCGCGATGTTCGGAAAATCAGTTTTGGTTTTCGTAAAATTTAACCTTGAATAACTTCATGCTAATAAATCTAGTGCTATTTAGACACCAAAGAGTAGGTACGTCTCGATTTCAAAACGCTAATAAAGGGAAAATAAAAATAGTGACTCTTACAAAATCATTCAAATAAATGTGCAAGAAATGTTTCTCGCACGCCTATACATATCCAGTGGAAATATTCATGTTAATATTTTTATGGTTTTCAATAACCAACAATTCTGCAGAAGCCTTTCGGTTCAAAATCTTGTGAGCTTATTTGTGACTACGATCTAGATTGAATAAACTTCAGATCTACAAAATCTATGTGTTCTATTTAACCCTGAAAAATAGATTTAAAACTACTAAATGAAATTTATATGATTTTCTCTTTCAAAATTTCAAATTCAAAAATTTGCATGCTTTTCTACCTAACATATATTCATGGGAGGATTATCTCTTTCAAAAAAATTTTTATGAGTAATGTAATCCAACGAATTGCAACACCTTTCGTTCCCAAAGTCATGTGCAGTCTTAATTTTGACTAAAATAATAATAATAATAAGAATAAACCTACAGATCTTACAACCCACTCTCGTCTGTGTTCTGATTACACCCGCATGACGCCACAATATTAAAGAAGGCTAAAACCTCGACTAAATAGAAATTTTCATTGATAAATTTAGAGCCGTTTTATGAAAATTTCGTTAAGCGTTACTGTAAAAGCGAAATTTGCAGCTCTTTTCTCCAGGAAACTATTGAGTTTTTGAAAAATTTCATTTGAAGTAATTTGAAGAACTTCCACTCGCACACAAAATGTAAACAAATTGGTGAAAATATGCATATTAATAGCGCAAGAGATATTTAAAAGAAATTACATTTGTGTAATTTCTCCAATTTGGATGGTTTCGGCGTAGAAGCGTTCACAGACGGACGGTCAGACAGACAGAGAGAAGGACAGACTGATACATGGACGGGCGTTTAGAAAAAAAACAACACTTTATCGGAATCATTTCCGTTTAAATCTCTAAACCGATTACCCGCGGCATTACTATGCATCTATACTACGTATATTACTCGGTATATACGTATGTATACGAGAAAGTAACGAAGTGCTACAGAATGGCACAAACTTTCACGTAGTAGAGTTTTCTAATTTCCTTTGTATGGACTGCTTAAGTTCTTACTCCATTCTCTTACCAGCTGCCATCTATCGTGCCCTAAAGAACATTTTTTGGACATTTTTTCAATCTTTTGTTTTCTTAATAGTACAACCGAAATATTACTTCAAGAATATTAAAGAAAAGTAAAACTTTGTCTTAAGTAGAAATTTACATTGAAAAATTGAAGCCGTTTTTAAGAAATGGCGATTAAGCATTTCTGTAAATGCGAAAATTAAAGTATGTTTCACAGGAATCTATTTAGTTTCCGAAAAACTTCATTTGAAGTCGTTTGAAGCACTTCCACTCACAAAAGTAATAACTAGGGAACGGAATTTATTGTAATAAAAAACAAAAATAAGTACATATTTATGTATTCGTTTACTTTTTTCCAAAATATGTAATAAAAATAGAAAATATGTAAATTAAAAATTCGTTGTAGGTTTAAAATTACTCTTTACAAGTACTTTCCGAGCACAGAACATTGCCGATTTGCTCTTAACATGAATTCGGAGCGAATGAAAGATAGTTATACATCTACAGAAGTAATTTGTACACTAGATTTCACCAAACACAAGAGTTTTATTGGAAATAAAAATACCTTTGTTGTATTTGTAATTCACAATAGGACGGTGCTAAAATAAATAGTAGTACCGTGTAGCCAGTGATGGATCCCCGAAGGGGAGGGGTTTAAGGGAGTCTGAAATTATTTCTTCGAGAACATCCGCTCATCCTAGATTCCGAGATGGTGGTTTCCTAGAAGCAGGGGAAGGAGAAGTTTGGCTAATGATGACGAATTTAGGGCGGTCATAAAAGTGTGGTGGAATTATTACATTGCTTTGTAAGAAAGGTGATTTCAGTAACATACATCTGAAATGTTACGTTTCGTATTATAAATATATTAAAATATAACGAAATGTGTAGTCTTGGGTAAAATATGGAAAAACATGTAATAATGCCAAAATATGAGAAAAATATGTAAAAATTCCAAAATATATAAAAATATGTAAAATAAAAGCGGCTCTTATTGTCTCCTAAACTCTAAATAATATAATTGAATTTAGGTATTTTGTTTCTGTAAAAATATGTATTTACATGTAAATTCGTTCCCTAGTAATAACTTAAACAAATTGATAGAAATTTGCATATAAACGGCGTGTGACATATTTAAAAAAATTGTTTTTTTTAAACAAATGAATACATCAAATGAACTTTACGTCATATGAAACAATTCAATTAGCACTATCTGTTGAAAAGATTGAAAAAAATTGATGCCATTTTGCAGAAAATGTCGCTTGAGAGTTTCTGAAAATCCGGAATTTTGAGCTCATTTTAACAGAAAACTGTAGAGTTGTTGGGAAACTTTATTTGACATTATTTAAAGCACATGTACTCATAAATATAATAATATGATCTCGCCTATAATGTATATATTACCGATACGAAAATTTGGAGCCGTTTTTGAGAAAAGTCTGAAAATGTCCGGAGGGCTTCAAGTAAAGTACTCCCAAATTTCAAAGACTGTTTCAAAGCTTCAACTAGAGCCAGATAGACATAGGATTCTTCAATTTGGAAAAGACCATAGGCGTGGTTTAGGCGCTAGCAGTGTTCACAGACGGACGGACAGACAGACAGACAGACAGACGGCCATTCTGCAGCACTTCTAGTTCATTAAAAGATAGATTTAATGTGAGGGTTTTTAAAAATTAACATTTCAAAACTACTAAATTGAAGATAGAAATTTTTGGTTAGACAAAGTCTGTTCCAAATCAGCTCTTTAAAAAACGCCATCTACAGTTATTTCAAAAAACGAGTAATTTTCGCATTATTCGGGCTTGAAATTAATGCAATTTATGAAAAATCATCTCGAAAACCGCTCAAAAGTTTCTCTTGATATTTTTTCCACGGATAGAAGTAGGGCCGCTTAAAAGAGTGGTGCGGGTTCTCAGTTTCGTTGAACTCTATGAATGTTCGAAAATTGCAAATTAGAAATAATGCGAAAAATGTGTGCTTTGTAGCTTCACTATTTTTAAATTCTCTGGCGTTGTTGGCATTAACTTTACGTGCGTGCGGTAGCAAACTAGTTATGTTGAAACAGCACATACTTTCTCGCATTATTGGAAACAAAGACGTAATATTGTAATATTGCAATTTCTGCTACTAATATCGCAGCTACTACTTGAAAAGTTTAATTTAACGAATTCAAATAAAGCCCCTGCATTATTTTCGATAAGCAGGAGCAACAAGCATTTAATACTTTTACAAATGAAACAAACACGAATAAATTTAACTGTTATATTATTTGCTGCAAATTATACAGATGGGCGTTGTTTGAATTGGACGTTTTCAAGTAATAGCTGAGATGTTAGTTACGCAGAATTGAATTATTGAATGGAAGTACCCTATACCTGTATAAAGATGTATTTATATGAATTCAGTCCCTATGGATGATGATGATGATGATGATTGGTTCTTTATATTTATTTTATTTTATTCTTTTCGCGTTCTATTGCCAACATACGCATTGCTTTGATTCGTTTCATGTTTCCCGCTCTCCAATTCCGTCATTCTGAAGCTTCATACATTAGCTAACAGAAAGCGCGCGCTGCGCTCTTTTGTCAAGCAGCGGATCATCCTTCATTTCTTGGTTTTATGGGCCCTCAAAGGCATTTTCCTACTTCAACATTTTATTTGGAATATGGATCTGTACAATCACTAATAACTGGTGATGTTATTTTTATATTGATGAAAAATATATTTTTGTGTGAATTGTACCAGTTAATCTTGGTGACCAAACAGACGAAAAATGCATCTGGAGCTGGAGTTTTTGTTAGGAAGTTTATGGAATATTTTGGACGACCTCAACTTTACATGTGAAACGAATACCTATGAGTATTAGAATATGTATTTCTTGGACAGGTTTTGGAGACAGGAAAATATGCTCTTGCCTTAAATAAATATTTTCCTTGTGTCATGCCCACATGCAGTCATACTATAGACCTGTTCATAACATATGTACGGATTAAAAAAAAGAAACAAATAAAATACATTCATTCGTCGGAAAATTTTCGTACGAAAAAAATATGTCGTTGGCTATATTCATCAACAATGACAGTTTGATTGCAGTGTCAATATAAGGAATCAAAACCATTACTTTTATTTGTTATATTTCGAACATGAATCGTGCTTTAATTTTCCCCAACCAGGTATCTCCCAACAGCGGGACACCACCCAACCAGAACAAGCTCTAAGCTCCCGGCTAGTCCCCGACATGTGTGATAGTGTAGTGTATGTAAATGTAAGTGTATGTAAGTAAGGGGTGAGGATAGGGCAAGGAAGGGATTGCTTGGAGGCCATGGCCCGTTTGTTAAGATACTCCTCCCGCATTCGTCAGGTGTTAATAGGAGAAATCTACCGAACCTACGAAAATTGTCGATCAGAGCATCCGGACGCTAGAATTATTCTCCTCCTGCAACCTAAATGACAAGCTAGAGTCAAAAGCCCGCCACCATCGGGACTCAAACCTAGGACCTCCCTATCAAAGACACTGCAGAGACATCAGAAGATGTCCTGAGCCACCTCTCCCGGTAGGTTGGGTGATGTTACTATCTATTCCGCTCTGCAAAGAAAATAACTCATTTTCATACAATAATTGGTATTCTTCTGCAGAATGAAGCTTTGACTTATCTATACGATCTATATTATCTATACGATCGCGTGCAATTATGAAATGGAATATAGAAAAAATGAAATGAAATGGAATATAGTGGCAATTTTTTTAAGGTAAAGTGACCACCATTTCGGAGCAAAATTGTCATTAAATAATATTTAATTTGATTGTATTTTACATAAAATGAATATTTTCAATTTCTCTCCGTAGCTTGGTGACGTCTTTTGACACACATTTTAAAGAGTAAATTCTCACACTCAGTTAGGTCAACCTATTTGCGAATGTAATTCTCAATTGTAATTTTATGATCACGCTGTTCCATTGACATAGCAAAATATACTGTCTTCTTTTAAAGCATTTGCTCTTGGAATTGCATTTTTTTGTTATACCGGGTTCTGCATCTAATAGAGATTCATTAGATGTGGATTTACTAATGTTGAATCAGTTTTTTATCCTATTTCTATTCCTACCTACATCGTAAAATTGCTAATGACCATTACTGCTTCATTTTTCACCCATTACTAGTACTCTTGTTTGGTATATTATTAAAACTAGAGATAACCAGCATTGTCGTTCGTTCACTATAATGATTTATGATGACGTGACGGCAATAACCAAATCTTACTTTGATGATCTTACACTCCATTTCCCATTTGTTTATCATATGACAAGGTAATTTCTGATTTTCTAGACCCTGTGTTTCTTTGCAGGTGTCTTCTATCACTAAATTGGTTGCTTCTGACCCCTTGATATATTACATTCTTCGAACCTAGAGCCGACAGTACTTTTCTCAATTTATTTTATTACCGGTTTGGTTATGTATTACTCACTCACATGAATTTTGATGACTTATTGTACGTATCATTCTACACTAAATCGAAACAACAACGATAACTACTACTACTACTACCACTACCACTACCACCACCATACTACTACTACTACTACTACTACTACTACTACTACTACTACTACTACTACTACTACTACTACTACTACTACAAACCACTCACACACTACCCCACTACCACCACCACCACCACTACCACCACCACCACTACTCACCACCACCACCATCACACCACCCCATCCCACTCACTGCTCACTCACTACTACGACTCCACTACTACTACTACCACTACTCCACCACCACCTACTCACCCACTCTCCACCACTACACTGCACCACCACTACTCACCACTACCACCACACCATCACCTCCACCACTACTACTACCACCACCCCACTACCACCACCCCACCACCACCACCACCACCACCACTACAAGCTACCACCACTACCACTACACTCTCTACCCACCACCACCACACACACCACCACCCACCACCACCACCACACCACTCACACTACCACTACTACCACCACACTCACCACCATGCTGCCGCTCACCTGCCACACTGCTACCACTGAACCACAGCACACGCTACCACTGCACAAATGCCACTCTGCTACCACTGCTACCACTGCGACCACTGCACCAGTGGACCACTGCACATGCTACCACTCTGCTGCTACACTCACTCACTACCACTCACTCTCTACTACTACTCTACCACCTACCTACACTACTACTACTACACTACACTACTACTACTCATACAAATACACTAATCATCACTAATTTCACTACTCTACTCAATACTCTTAAAAATGTTTTAAACATAGCCTGTATCTTCAGGCAATTACGCAAACTACTCATCATTTCCAAAAACTTAACTATATTACAAGATCTGTCCTTGAACAAATCTATTCAGAAAAACTCTTATTCACATATGTAGTTCTAGGAAGACTCGAAAACCAATTTGAACTGCTGCAACATTCCAAAATGTCATGATATCCACCACCCACCACCACACCACCACCACCACCACCACCACCACCACCACCACCACCACCACCACCACCACCACCACCACCACCACCACCACCACCACCACCACCACTACCACTACCACCACCCTACCACCCCTCCCTCCCTCCCCATCCACCCCACCACTCTCCCCCACCACACCACACCACCACCACCACTCTCCGCTCCACCACCCTCCCTCCACCTACCACCCCCCCACCACCTGCCACCACTCGCCACTGCCACCACGAACCACAGCCACCACCTGCACCACGCACCACGCCACTCTCACCACTGGCCACTAGTGGCACCATCACTTGCACACGCCACCATCCACTCTCTCTACTCCTTTACAAGATCTGTCCTATTAATATATAATTCCACTACTTCTACTAATACTTTAAAAAATGTTTTAAAATAGCCTGTATTTCAGGCTATATTACGCGAAAACTACTCATATTTTCCAAAAAAATTAATATATTTACAAGATCTGTCCTTGAACAAATCTTATTCAGAGAAAACCTCGTTATTCAGTATTGTAGTTCTAGGAAGACTCCGAAAACAATTTGAACTGCTGCAAATTCCAAAATGTCAGCGATATCAAGGGAAATAAATGCTTCACCATTCTTTTAAGCGTTCTGTAAGCTTTTCGAGGACAACGTTTAATCAAAACATTTTGAGCCATTTTTGAGAAAATTTTAGAAATTTTTTTGAGGACGGATATAAAGCACTCCCAAAATAAAAATATCCGTATTAATCTCGCAGGCCCCTTGAAATCATTCATTGAAATCGATCGGGGAATATCGATTTTGGAGAAAATCTTCTGAACCTTTTAGGCGGTAGCGTTGACCACACACAGACGGACACGGGTTTTGCCGTCAGTCGATTTTTTTGGTATCGACTATATATGAACTGCTAAAGTCATTTGTCCCGTTAGTGTAGTGGATTACTTTATCGCGGGAAGTAGACGTGATCTTACCTAGTGATATGGAACTGACCTACGTCAGTTTGCAGGGATTTTCCCCAATCTGTTATCTGCCAACAACGAATTCCATCAGCTTGCCACCGACCCAACCGGAACAAGCTGTGAGCTTCAGACTTATAGCGTTTTCCATTCGCCGCACTAGTGCGCACTCAGGGCAGCTTTCGTGTTCCATTCGACCGCTAGGGTGAACCAGTGCAAAGAACTGCGTGTTCCATTCGCACATCGACACGGACCCAGGACGCACTAAACTGCACCGACGATCGCGTCAGTGCAGTCCAGTGCACCGGGCCATTGTGAGGTTAGGTACGGGAGTTATCCGTGCTGATTCGTGGTGAAATTGTGAGGGCATTTGAGGATCTTCTGTCACGCAGGGATACTTCGAATGATGGAGTATATTATGTTATGCAAGAAATGTCTTAAAATAATGTTTGTGATTTAAGAGTTCGGAAAATAGTTGTGTTTTCCGAAAATTTAACCTTGAATAACTTCATATTAACAAATCCGTGCTATTTAGAAACTAAAGTGTTTTAGTACGTCTCAATTTCGAAACGCCCATAAAGTGAAAATAAAATTATTGACCCTTACAAAATCATTCAAATATATATGCCAAGAAATGTTTCTCGCACGCCCATACATATACCAGCGGAAATGTTTATGTTAATATTTTTATTGTTTTCAGTAATCAAACAATTCTACAGAAGCCTTTCCGTTCAAAATCTTGTGTACTATATCGATCACTGGCAAATCTCGAAAAATGAAATAACGATTCATTCGCATTTGAAGTTTTCGTAGTTTTTAAATAAAGAAATCGCACGTTAATAATTTTGTGAATTAAGAAGTAAGAATTACCACAAGACTTCATAAAAATTATAACGACGATCGTAATTCAAAATTGTCTTTTTTCGAGTTACATCAGTCTGACTGACCAAGCTGTGTATAATTTCTCTGCGTAACGCACAAGCACTGACTCAGTTCCGGAATCCATTTCATTCGTAGCTGCCCTTCACGCGTGTGGGGCAGCACTATTGCGGAGCGATGACGTTTCTGCCCTGCACTAGGGTGGATTTCAGTGCAACGAATGGAAAACGCTAATAGTCTCCTGACATGTGTGGTAGTGTAGTACATGTAAATGTGTGTGTGGGTACGGGGGGAGGAGAGGACAAGGGAGAGGAAGAAACGATCGCGCGCGCCGTGGCCCGTTTCTTATGGTACTGTTCCTGTATTCACCTGGTGTTGACTGGAGAAACCAAAGGAAATTACCGATCAGAACAGCTGGACGCAAGAATTCTCCTGCAGACAGCAGCTGAATTCGACCTAGCTATGTAGCTAGTGACGAATATCCTGCTACAGTCGGGACACGGACCCTAGGACCTTCGGATGAGAGGCACTGCAGTGACATCAACAGATATTCTCAATCACCTCAGTCGGTCCATACCACACGTGCCACACAAAACACTTTTTCTTGCCAAAGCAAAGATTTAATATCTCATTATTAGTCACCATTTTCTTTCCAATGGCGATAAACAAAACCACAAAAAAATCAATGCTGAGCAGGGTACGTTTTTCGTCTGTTTTCACATTAGAGTCTTGAAATAGCCTCTTTCTTATCACTAAATAGCAAGCGCAAGCATTAAATAGGCAAGCGACGAGAAAGGAGGGATAGAAATTAACAAAGAAGAAAAAATGTAAAAAAGGAATAGAGAAATGAAAAAAATGTTAGATAAGAAAGATTGGTCGTACTGGATAGGTTAGTTCTATAACAGAATAGAAATATAACAGAAGTAAGATAATTCAAAATCATCGGAGAAACAAAAATTCTGAACAAATCCAAAGAGAGGGAAATAAACCGAACATTGAGAAAATGCTGAGAAAAAATGAAGAAAAACAAAAGTGCATTTATTTGAATTAGAGAAGAGCGACGACAAAGAGAGGAGAGATTCTTACTCTCCGTCTTTGTTATAAATAATGGCAAATGTATTGCATAAACATACAATATTGCAAATATTTGCACAAAATTACGTGGGAATATGTGTAAATGTGCCATTCTTAGTTATGTAATGCCTACTACTATTCTAGTTTAGTTTACTTGACACTGGTCCAATCTGTATTACAATACGATATAATTTGCTGCAATGGTAATGCTCAAATATATCTAAAATAATTTTCTACAAAAACGCATTATTAAACTTTGCTGATGTAAACCAAAAGAACGCTAACATTTAGAAAGTTTAAAGTACTATTTCAATTCATGACATTCATCAATTCATGACATATAATTTACTAATTTTATGCTATATTCATAAAAATATAAAAATTTCCTTGTAGTGACTCACAGAATAAGGAGAAATAGCATTTTCAAGCATTACAACTTCAAGTTATAAATGTTTCAAGAGTTGCGGCCCTAAACAATATATCTCCGCAATTGCATATAGAACCTAAAGTAGTCAACTAAATTACAAGAAATTCAAGAAGTATATTACAAGTGACATTGTTATCATGAAAACAATTAAATTTCTTTTTTCAGTATAGAATTGAAATGAAGATTTCCATTCATTGTTAATTTATTTCTTGAAATGTGTGTAATCATAACAGTTTGTGCTAGTTTTCTTTTGTATAATTTTGTGAATAAGGGTAATCGTATTTTGTAACACTGTTAAGCGTTATTTCTCATATTGTATACAGAAAATTATCTAAAACTGCAGCAAAAAATGCGATTTTTTTTACAGAAAAACGAGTATTGTGAGGTCCTGATACGTAAAAAGTGGATAAATCATATTCCTATATGTAGTAAGTTACTTCTTCTAACACGTTATGTAATCAGATTTCACGAATTGTGGGTCCTTGATACCAAAAATGTGTTGTTTTGTTTGTGTTTCTTTTTCAAAACGTCCGTTGGTCTGCCTGTCCGTCCGTCTGTAAACAACACTGGCCCCTCACTATTTGTAGGACTTTTTTCCAAAAGAATATTTCCTCGTCGATCTTGCCAGAGTTTGAATAACATTCTTTAATTTTGGGGGATACTTTATGTGAAGCCCGTGCGACATTTTCAAAATTTTCTCAAAAATGCTTCCAGATATTTTCTTTAAATTTCTGGTAAGAATACTGTAATGAGTTGCAAGGCCCAGAACGCGTAAAATATACAGAGAACAGAATTGTATTCGTCAAAGAGAAATTAAGTTTGAAAAAAACAATAGACGGCAACGCCGCGTGCTTATAATTCTCAGAAGGTAGCAGAAAACGTAAAGGGCGGAAATGGGCAACATAAACAATGGGTAGAGCCTGATTTTAAAACAGTTTAAAGCAAAAATCGAGTAATTCGATCCACGGGTCAAGAAATATCAGAAAGTGTCTGAATTGTATGTAACGTTAAGAACGAAGAACATGGCATCCATTGTTGTGCTATTGGAAGTGTATAAGAAACTTAGTTTTATTGAATATTTCAAGAACGCTTGGACGGATTAACGTCAAACCTTCTGTAATTATAAAACAGAATATTTGGATTAGGGCAAAATTAGTCACGGCACGGGGGAGTTTGTACGGGACTCGAATTATTTCAATATTTACATTTATAACGTGGGGGATTAAGAAAGAAAAGACGTTCGCAAACGATGGAAGTATGGATAGTTATAACATGTTGTACCGTGATGGGCGGGTGTTTTGAAAAAAAAGAAGGTTGTCGGATTATAGGCCAACAATGGGAGAAAGTGGTAAGGAAGAGAACGAGTTGAGTTTTGGTCGCGAGTACACGCATTATGTCGTTGTGTTGAAATTTTGGAATTTCCCGGAAATATTTAGGGGAAGTGTTTTCTTAAAGTTTTTCAAGTAAAGGAAGTCATTTGAACATTGTGTAGCTAAAATTTAACTTTTTTTTAAATTCACGGGCAAAATTGTGAGAACATTATTTCGCGCAAGTGGGCATGGGAATGAACAGTGATTGGCATGAAGGCAGCGAACTGGAACACTTGTAAGACATAGGCCAGTATAAAATTAAATTAGCAGTCGTTCAGGACGTCGAAAATATACGTCCGCGCCGCGGGGAACGTAATAAAAAAAAATTCCCGAATTTGAAAACGTCGTGTGACATAGGAAAACCTTAACGGGAACGTAATTAGTTCGTGAGAAATTGAGAAATAATAACCGAGATTATAAGTAACGGTTTTGAAAGTGAATTGGTGGCGTCCAGGAACTGGTGGCAGCCGAGTTGGAACTTCGTACTCGAGCGGTGCGCGAGACACCGGGCAACGACGGGCGCTGACAGTGTACGACCCGACGCCGCAGCAAAGGGAAGTTGCATGAATTGCTTATGTACTTTATTTTTATGTTCGAGACAAATACGGGAAGATTCTGTCGAAGATCAAGTTTTGGCAATTAAATTAAGATTACAATCATAAGACAAGGTCACGACAGAATGCGCATTCCTGTGTGAATGAAATTTTATTAATGTTTTAAGTGTGAATGGTATTATTTTATGTTGTTTGTATTTTTTTTTTTGTTATTTCTTTTCTGCAAGCCTAGGGTTCAATGTTGATGTGTTAAAATTTGCATGCCATAAAAGGAGCAACCAGTATCAAGAAAGGGCGTAATGTATTTGCCTTGTCAATGTGCTGAAGGGGAGCTTGCAATAAATGAATGAGCCCTCAGTATGGCTCATGATTGCCTTGAATATGTGTGTCGTTTTTTTAGTAGTTATCTAGAAATTGACCCAGGCACGAACGTGAGGTATCCCGTCTCAAGTCCGTATGGAATGAGCACGCGAGTCACGCCCAGGTAAGATTTAGTAATAGTATACGCTAACCGAGGTACGGGCGACTGATAAACGAAAGTGTTATTGTATCCAGAAAATAGCAAGAGCGAGGGTAGGGCAAATAGTTGAAAGAATAGAACAAAGGTATAGTAGAAGGCAGCTACGATGTTTAGTTCACATTGTAAGGTAGAATAGGAAGTAAGTTTACTTTGTCACGCCGAAGTGAGGCGCAAGTAAATAGGGAGAGTAAGAGAGAGGTACGTTGCATTGGGCGCCCAACGTTGGGCGTGAGTAAATATAGTGAGTAAGCAGGATGGGCAGGTTGCATTGGGACGCCCAACGTGAGGGCAGGTTGCAATACATTTACAAAGATGGCATAGTTCCCATTTTCATTGTTAACTTTCTATTTTCAAAAATTACGAAATTTGAATTTTTTTTCGGCGTGTTCCTACAACGACAATATTAAAGATAGCGATTTTTTTCAAATTAAATTTGTTCTTCATAATTGTTCTTTCATTAATATTATGTATGTTTTAAAATTTTAATAGTTTTCGAGCAATTTGGATTGAAATATGGGAAACATTAAAAAACTTTAAAACAATATTGTCTCAAATAATGCTCCAAATTTTTTTCTTCAAATATTTTGTACGAATAGTGCTAAATGTACACTATGTAATATCATAAATTACATTTTGTTCTATTTCTTTGATTTTTCAAACATCATACTAATTTTTAAATATATCTCATGTTAAAATTAATTATAGAGGTATTTCATGTATAATGCGTTTGTTGAGACACAAGTTTCAAAGTATCTCTAATGATGATTTTTATAATCTCCTTAAGTTTCAAATATATGGAACTGAAAATGGCCAGTTTTCGGACAAGTTCAAACCATATTTTCTAAAAAACTAGTGGAAATTTTCCCCCGACAATCTCCACAATGAAAGAGAGTTCAATTCTCTTCGATATTCCGAAACCTTGTTTGGATTAAATTATGTGTGGTCCCAAAATTTTAAAACAAACACACTGAAAATCGTAGGTTTTTTTAATCACGTACAGAATAAAAAATATCTATTGCACAAAAACGAAAAGTAAACCATCGCGTTAATTTGAAAATCCTCTGCAAATTTTGTCTGAAAACATTTGGTCAAATTTTTGTTGATGTTAACAAAAATGTGAAATGTTTATATCCGCTCGCTTCAGAATTTGCAAGTGGGTTGGAGAGGCAAGAGGCAGATTTGCAAGTGGACTAAAAGTAAGTTCTACCTCTACAGAAAAAATTCTACTCTAGACTTAGTTTTCGATCGATTAGTGCGTGTACTGTTTGAAACATTAGCAAGAACGTGGTTGAAATTACTTTTGTTCATAAAAATCGACTCATCCTTTACTCAATGTACGCAATAAGCGGGGGAGGGGATAAACGTGGGTGGCTGGGAAGAGTAAGTTTGACAATTCATGGCGAAGATATGGTGGTCATAGAAGCGCAGCAGCATTACATTTGATTTGTAAGACAGATTCCGAAACATAAATTGGAAACGCGCATCTGAAAGTTCCGTTTCGACGTATTAATATATTAAAATGTAACGAAATATGTAGTAATAGGTAAAGTATATAAATATATGTAATTATACCAAAATATGTAAAATATAAATAGTTTCGTCGGCCCGGTGGCCGAGATCGCTAAGGCAGTAGAGTCGTAGGGATCTCGGACAGAAGGGTCGCGGGTTCGAGTCCCGCCTTGGGCATGGTTGGATTTGTGTTCGTCCTTTCACCCCTTTCTTATCATCATTTTTTCATCCTCATAGTTACCATATGTTAACACAATAGTCGTCGCTAATGACCTAAGATGTTGATGCGACCTTAAATAACCAATTTAAAAAAAATATTTTTAATGCATTTAGAATATCCTGTAAACTCTAAAAATTATTATTCAATGCAGATATCTAGTTCCTGCAAAAACATGTAATTACATGGAAATCCGTTCCCTATTTATCACTATTGTAATGATTTGCGATCATTTCGGTAATTTAGTGTTCCAGAGAATAAAGACTTTCCAATAAAATGTTGAGATTTATATTCAAAAAGACAAAGACGGCAGCGCCGCGCGCAAATATTTTTTCTAAATTAACCGAATGCCGAAGAAAGAAGAAAATTTAACATAAACATTCAATAAAGCATAATATTTAGAATTGTGAGAAAGAATTATCAGCAAAATCGGGGAAGGGGTTCACAAAATTTCGAAAATAATCGTAATCGTACATTTCAAGTTAAAAAGCGTGACCATGGAGAACATGGAGTTGTTAGGGTAAAGTTGAGGGCAAATATGTTTTTTAATTAATATTACGGAAACGCTTGAAGGAATCGAGCTGGAACTTTAGAGAAAACAGGGCGAAATTTATGAACAATTTCGAAAGTAATCACGATTTTGGAAACGTCTAGAAAATGAATTAAAATTAAAAGTATAATTGAAATATGTGTGAAACAAGTGACGCATCGTAGTGACGTCAGACTACGTCACGACAGTGAACGAACTAAAAACGATGAGATTTAATAAAATAAGACATCGAAAGGAAAAATAGAGATCGCTGTAATTATCGAGAAACAATAGACAATATTGAGAACCGGTAGCAAGGCATAAAAACGCTTATAAACGGGAAATTAAGAAACATTCTGTAATCTTGTTTGTGGTCACGCGCGAGCGATCGGCGCTTGTTCAAGAAAAACAAAAGTGGACAACAATGCTCGAGAGAGGAGAGAAAGTGCAGTGTTGTATGGTTGGTGAAGACGCGAGCTCCGTGTTAGAAAAATGTTTTGAACACATTTTTGTTTATATTTTCAAGTGAACAAAACTGATGTAGTGAGCGGATGAAGGGATTTAGAAATAGGAACAATATTTAACAGGTGAACGTAACGCGAAGACTGAATTTACGCGATTGCAATTTTAAGCAACGGTCGCTGACATTTTGTGTTATAAATTTCATGATACGGAATTGAACATCTTCGGACAGTAATCGAAAGACGAACAGAGCAATTTCGTTTAGTTCGCGTAACCCAATAGTATTTCTTCATCACGGGAAGTTTAAAAGATTCTTTTCACCAGTATTCCTGACATCAATAGTACTTCTTCGCCACGGGAACTTTAAAGTGGTGGAAACTTCGCGTTTTACCGCAGAACGCTTCGCAGTGTTTGCTCAGCAGTATGAGTTGACGGAACGTATGGTCTTGGAGCTGGTGGATGCTGGAGTGTGCTATCATCGTACACGGGGAGTGGACGGAGACGCGTGACGCGCACCGCGTGTCACAGCATTTGTCCGGCACAAAGAGAAGTGATGCATGGATATTTGTTTGTTCGTTTTTCTTTTATCTTCAAAAGCATCTGTCGAAGATCAAGTTTTGTTCATTATCATAGGATAAGAGGGTCGACAATTCTGACGACAGAATACGCATTCGGAGTGAATGAGTGTAGTACATATTTTTTTTATAATTTTCAGTGTGAATGGTTATTGTTTATTTGTTGGGTTTTAATTTTAAACTTATTGTTGTCTGTTATGTGTAATTTTTGTGCCATCAGAGGGCATTGTTTTTTCAGGTGTATTTGATATGTTGATTATTTGAGGAAAGAAACCATCCAAAAGTAGTAAATAAATTAAGATGAATACATTCGGGTACATCAATAACCATTAGAGAATGTGTTGTGATTAAAGTAGTTAGATGCAGACCCATGCACGTGCACATAAGTACCTCGTTTGTAGCCCTGTATAGGCAATCACATAGTCACGCCAGGGAGAATTTAGAAGTTGTATAAATTTAGCTAGCTAACGGGCAAGTACAAAAGCTAAGGTAGGTTTAAGGAAGGGTATGTGTGTTAATGACAAGGCGCTCAGATGTGTTAAAAAAATAAAATAGGAAAATATTACAGTGGCAGAAGGAAAAGAAAATTATTGTATTGGCAGTAGAACAAGGGATTATTATATCTGAGCCCAACGCGGGGCGTGAATGAAAGCGGGTTTATTATACTATCCCTACCAAAAGTTTAAAGAAAAAATTTGGAGTAGTGTTTGATAGAATATTGTGTTGTTGTTTTTTAAATTGTACACATTGCACGGAATATTGCGCGAAAAGTAATAAAATTTTCAAAAACGCGTACATAACCTTAATAAAAGAACTATTTATGGACAACAAATTTCACTTGAAGCAAACTCTCTATCTTCAATTTTGTAGTTGTAGGAAGCCACTGGAAGACTATTGCAATTGTCAAAAATTCAGAATTAGCAGTGAAAACCGAACCTATGGCACCTTTATAAGTGTATTTTACTCGATTCTTACAAGAAATTTAAAGGGAAAACTTGGAGCCATTTTTGAAAAAAAAATTGAAAATGTCCCAGGGGCTTCATGTAAAGTACCCCCAAAATGAATCAATGGTTTTCAAAAATGCAGAGCTTCGACTCAGGTCCGAAAGTGGTTTCTTCAATTTGGAAGAAATTCTACGCATGGTTTGGGCGCTAGTGTTGTTCACATACACCGGGCAGACGGACGGACGTTTTGAAGAAAACACTTTTTCGGTATCAGGGGAACAAAACGTGCATTCCCGTTTAAATCTCATATCGATTATCAGCAGAATTGCAATAACTCTCTGTACTACTTGTACTACTCCCTATATATGTACGTATACGATAAAGTAACTAGTGGTCGTACAGAACAGCACAGACTTTCTCGTAGTAAAGTTTTCTAATTTCCTTGGTGTGTGCTAGCTTTATGGTCTTGTTCCATCTTGCCAGCTGCCATCTATCGCCGCCTGTAATACATGTTTTTGAAGTTTTCTCAATTATTCTGTGTCCTAATAGTAGATCCGAAATATTACGTTTTGAATATTAAAGCAGATTAAAATCTCACCCTTTATGGCAAACTTCATTGATAAATTTGAAGCCGTTTATAATAAAATGGGTTTAAATGTCGCGTAAATGGGAATTTAGAAGTCTTTTTTAGGAACATTTACAGTTTATGAAATATTTAATTGGAAGTCATTTGAAACTCTTCCACTTACAAATGCAATGATGTATAGAAATTGATAGAAATGTGCGTATTAAAGTGACAGTTATTTAAAAAATACATTTATGTAATTTTTTAAAAAACAAGAAAATACCTCAAAATCAACTTTATGCCATATTAAACAATTCATTGAACTCTACCCATACAAAAAGTTGGAAGAAAAATTTGGAGCCGTTTTTTAGAAAATGGCGTTTGAGTGTTTCTTAAAATGCGTAATTTTGAACTCATTTTCACAGAAAACTGTTAAGTTATCGAGAAACTTTATATGACTTAATTTAAAGCACAAATACTCTAAATGCAATAATGTGAACAAATCATCATTAACGTAAATAATAACGACTTGAGAGACAAGTCAAAAATTACATTTTCGCAACTTTTGAAAAACAAAAGAATAGAGCAATGTGACGTATGTCATCTTACAGAGTGCGTTTGGCACTAACCCTGCCAAAATTCAAAGAAAAAAATTGGTGCCTTTTTGAGAAGTTTTTGTTTTGAAAAACGATATTTTTTAATCTATACTAATAAAAGTGAATTCAACGACATGTAATAGACATCCATTCCACAAAAAGGAGTGTATGAACAGATACGAAATATTTACAGGTTCCTCTTCAGGATATGCCGCAGTGTCCTTGCAAAGTTTGGTAAAGATTAAGACCATACAAATGCGGAAAATTTATATAGTGTTAGTATTTGTACCATATCTCAGTTTTTTGCTTTATTTATAAGATAATTGGGGTACATCTGTTGCATTTGTTAACCTTGGCAAAAATGAATAAAATGAATAATAATAATAATTATTATTATTATTATTTTGAATATAATTAGTTTGTATTTTCTATTGGCCCGCATTTCAGATGGAAAGCTTGGGAAGAAAATGAGTCTGCCCCAGGCGTACCCGCATACACCTTCCTCGTCGTTCTCCTGGACTCTATTCTTAGGGCGCATGGGTCGGAGGATCGTAATGGAAATAACTTCTTGAGTGCAAAAGGGTCAATGACCTTCCAGAGTACCTCACCTCACGCCAACCTGTCGAAGACTTCTTGGGGTTTCATGAATTTAATTACAATGGATATTTTAATTTCAATGTGTTTATTTGAATATCATATTAGTACTAGTGTATACATATCTATGAATGTATATACACACACACATACACACACACACACACACACACACACACACACACACACACACACATATATATATATATATATATATATATATATATATATATATATGTCATTGGAGGAAACGTGCTCTTACAAAATAAGCTCTTAAGACAATTTTAAGCACATTTTGTCTAATACACTACATGGATATTCCGTATGGCTGATCTGCAATTAGCGCACAAATGTTGGTTTGAAAACGTGATTTCTAAGCAAACATTTGCATTGCAAATGCATAGAGACACTCGAAAAACATGTAAATTGTTTATTATTTGCACAAGAAATAATTATATTTCTTCTGAAATAAAAATTAACCAGAAATAAAAAAGCATCTAATACCTGTAATTTAGGCAATTCAACTTTTTCAAAAACGAGCAGTTTTTTCGAATATTTTTTCAAGAGCCGATTTTTTACAACAGACGTTGTCTAAAGCAAAAATATCTATCTTCTATTTTGTGGTTTAAAAATGTTAACTTTTGGCAATTTTCGAAAATATGGGTAGTTCACCGGAAATGGAACTATACTATATTTTTAGCGTCCATTGATACATACGAGGAAAACATTTAAAGAAAATATTTGGAGCCGTTGTAGAGAAAAACATTGTTTAACATAATTTAAAAAATTCCTATATTTCACGAAAAATTACGCGAAAACAACTCATATTTTCGTAAAATTGTACATAACCTTATTTCCAGATCAGTCTTTAAAGAACAGATTTCATTAAGGAAAAATATCTATCTTCAACATCATAGTTGTAGGAAGGTTACCTCCCCCCAAAATTGCACTTGCGCTATCCGAGGATAAAAGTTTAATCAAAAAATTTGTTGCCAATTTTTGAAAAAAAACTTGGATTTTTTTTAAGCTTCTTGTATAGTGTTGAGGCTTCATCAAAAAGCAATACATCTGGTTGAAACTCCCAAAGCCTCGAGTTCGTTCAAAACAATTAGGGAAGATCAATTTTGGAGAAAATCGTCTGAACGGTTTAGGTTGGGCGGCTAGGTGAACGGCTAGCGTTGACCACAGATTAAAGGAAGGACGGATGGATGGGCGGACCTTTGGACAGACGTTTCGCCGTCAATCACCTTTTCGGTATTAATGGCCCACAAAACATGGATTTTGTCTACACCACGTGTTTGAAAAAGTAATTTGCTGTATATAGCAATAGGATCTATCCACCTTTTCGTTACCAGAGCCCGACAAGAAGAGTTTTTCGGCCGAAAATTCACTTTCTTCCAGCACACGATTACATAACTTTCTCTTCTTCCGAAGTAAGTGCTAGAAAGTAAACGTTTGAATGAAAATCGAAACCATACAATACTTATTCTTCTATATAATTCTATTATAATTCCCCTATTCGAAAAAAATAAGGAAACATGTGCAGCAATTTTCGAGAAAATTGTGAAAATGTTTTAGGGGGTTTAGGTAAAGAACCCCCAAAAGTTAAAATATGTTACAATCTCCGGAGCAGCACAACTACATCTTACTTCTCAGGTGTTTACCAAGTTTGAGCTCATTAACACAATTTTTCAGTGAACAAAATTGTGTATTATCTTCTCACCACCTGGAACATTTTAAATCGTTCGAACAGCACTGATACAAGTTAAACCTGATGAAGTGAGACGTTTCAGCTTAGAAGAAACTTTCACGTTCGAGAATTCGAGATGGTATTATTAAAGCGATTCCAATACTTTTCCTCGTTTCATTTCGTTGGTGGTGTTGATTTCTGCATGCCTGCTTCTTCAGGAGATTTTCATGGCGGGGATTTTTATTTGTGGCGGTCCTTGGGCTTGTTGCGTCCACCCCCGATGCAAGTCGAGAATTGCCTTGGAGGAGGAGTGTGGTGGGTAATTTTGTTCAGGTTTGATGCTTTATTTCATAAAAGAGTTTGGAGGCCGAAGGAGATAGAGAAATCGAAAGAAAGGGGAAAAGAAAGGAAAATGTTATAATTGTCTAAAGAGGAAATGTAACAAGCGCTTCCTTGCGAGCAACGTCGAGTGACGATAAGATCATTTCAATTATTCGTAAGAAGTGATAATCGTTTTCTTAAGAAACGATTCTCGCCTACTACTTATATAATATAGATAAAGTCTTGTAATTTTACAGTAAAAAACGGATATTTTTCAACAGAAAAACTTGTATAGTGGATCCCTGACACCGAGAAAGTGGATAATTTGTGTTCCTATATGTAGTAAAGTAATAGTAACATGCTATGTAGTCATACGTTTTGTGTGTCTTTAATAACAAAAAATTGGTTTGTAGTGAAAACGTCTATCTGTCCACCTCTATATAAGTCAGTCTGTGAAAGACTTACGGGGCTAAACCGTGAGCAAGATTTTAACCACAGCCGATATTTCCCAATCGATTTATCTGATATCGCGGCCCCTTGAATTTGTACCAGATATTTTGATTGGGGAAGGGTACTATACATGAAGCTTCAATGACATTTTCAAAATTTTCTCAAAATTGGCTCCAATTTTTTTCCACATAAAGCAAAGAACGTTTATAAATGTTAGGAATCTCTGTACTGAAACCAATTTTCCCGCTGTAGCGTATTGACATATGAAGTGACCGTAATCGTTTGTACCATTAACAACTAAATCAGCTGCAACTGTAGTGCCACTCTCAAACGTCGTTGTCTATTGGCCTCTCTCTTGAGACGATTTAAATAACAACACTTTAAGTTCAAACACAAAGCAAATATTGTTCGTGAAATCATACGGACAATCGGACACTCGTACAATCAGAATCAATCGGCAAATGTTCGGTCTCTGCTTCTGCGGATATTTTGTTCCGTACTTTTGAACCACCGATCAACTAGCTGAATTACTTTCCCCAAGGTTTTGCCAAACTTTTAATATACTGAAGTCGCTACTAATTGAATTTTAAATCCGAATTTTTACATTACTATTTAACCGGCATATATTCTGGCATCCTTACTCTCGCGAACTCAATCCAGACTCTCTCAATAAAATTGCGTCCCTGGTAACCGACTCTCTATCCCTCAATTATTCTTTACCAAGAGTTCATACAACTCATAACAAACTTCATATTTTCATAACGTAACAATAAAAAAGGAGATCAATTTTTTGTTAAGCTCTTAAATTTTCAAAAATTGGGAAAGTTCAAAACTTTTTCGTCGCCTTTTTATAACCTAAATACTTAAAACTGATATAATTTTTTTCTTAATGAAATCTGTTCTTCCAAATAAGATATTTAAATAATGCCATGTACATTTTCTTTAAAATAGGGGCAGATCTCACGTAATTTTGCGTGAAATAAAGGCAATTCTAAAAACAAGATTTTCTCACAAACGGTTCCAGATGTTTTCTTTATTTTTTTTTCGGTTAGCGCGAAGTACACTCAAAATGGCGCAGGTTCGATTTTGCCAATCTCTTTAAATTTTCGAAAATTACAAAAGTTACTAATAATCCAATAAGTATGTGGTAGGTCTGCTGTTGTAGCAACACTAGTTACTTTCTCGTACATGTACTACATAGTACATACGGAGTAATACAAGGAGTATGAGAGAAAGTTATGTAATTCTGCGGAAAACTGATGTCCAGATATTAATAGAAATTCGTTTTTGATGTCTCCTCGAACCGACAAATGTTTTTTCAAAACGTCCGTTCGCCGTCTGTATGTTTTCTGTGAACAACACTAGTGCCTAACCATTCACAGAAATTTTTCCAAAATGAATATTCCTCTAACGATTTGGTCCACGTCGACGCTCGGTCAAATCGAATTATATACATTGAATTTTGAGAATACATTACATGAAGCATATGAAACATTTTCAAATTTTTCTCGAAATGGCCCTAATGTTTACTTTCTTCTACTTCTTATTTTGGGTTGCTGGTTGGTTAGTTAGTGATTCCGGGCGCGTCAACAGCTTCTTATCTATACTAATATATAAAGACAGAAGTGCGTTGTCTTCCAGCGCGGTAATCTCTGAATCTACTGAACCAATGCCGATGAAACTTTTGTGCTAGCATCCTTTAAAGGCCTGGAGTACTATAGGCTATGATTTACAAACATAAACAGTAATATATTTTCAAAATAATTACTTTTCTGGACATTTTTCGCCTAGCCTTACATCACAAATTCAAGAGTGCATCAATGCCAATAGTTTAGCTGCGCGCCACCAGAGGATGACGTCTGAGATCTACTACTGATTTCATCAATGTCCAGAATTATTACGCAATTCATTGGAGTTTGAATAAGGTTATGTAATGTCCCTGTGTGAACATTTGAAAGAAAGCCGAAAAGAAGTGGTAAATAATGTCATTGTTCATGCATTCCTCTTTGTCCGTGTTATATACTAAGTGGCAAGAAATCATTATGAGTTGTAAAGTGTTTAATAATTGAGGTAGGTTGAGAGAATAAAAAGTACAATAATATACAGTACAGATATACAGTAATGTAAAATGTACAAAATACACATATCGTATACAATCTAAGCAACGTCTTCTTTTACAGAAATTTGTTACAATTGAATTCTTTGACTAAACGAGTGTCACAATTGTCAAAACAGATTCCAAATGCCAAAAGATGGGCAGTATACTTAAATTTTGAATCGGTTACTCAGAGGGAAGATCGACTTGCTGAAGTGCTCACTCTTTCCTTTGAAAACAATAACACATTTTTCCATAAAACACATTTTTCCAAAAAAATATAAGAAACACTTAATTTATCTAAAAAGAATTTTCTGAGCAAATATATAAATCTGGGAGTTCTTGGTTTCTATTATTCAGCTCTCACGTTATAATTGGTACAATGTAAAATGTTTATTTGTCTTCCGGCCACACAGTAAAAGTTTTTCTTCAATATTTGAAGGAGATTTGTGCAGTGGTATGTATTTTAGGAATGACAATTTACATATTAAAACTAATCTGTCAAGTTGTTCGCATTTCAATTGCTGTTGTACTTTTTCTTCTATATGTGAAGAAATGGTTCAGTGGATGATAATTATAGAATGATTATTTATTTATTAAGACTACTATGTGCTTTAGTCTTGCATATCAATTGCTCCCAATAATTGAATTAATCCATACTTTTCTATAAAAAAATAGGCAGAAATTAATTTATCTAACAAAAGTTTTTCTGAGCAAATAAATAAAACTGGGAGTTCTTGGTTTCTTTTATTCAGCTCTCCTGTACAAATTGGAAAAAAGAAAAGTAATTTATGATTTTGTAAACCCAGTAAATTTTTTTCTTCAATATGGGGTCAATTTCTGTGCAAGTGGTATGTCATTTAGGAATGATCATTTACATATTAAGACTAATCTGTAAAGTTGTTTTGCATTTCAATTGCTCTAAATGAATGCGTTCATTCATATATTTCCAAAAAGAAAAAAAAAAATTAATTGGAAAAATTTTTGTCTAAGCAAATAATATCTGGGAGTCTTTGGTTTCTATTATTCATATTTCAGGATCCCCAATCTCTGTCACTTGAGATAAAATAATGATGCTAATATTGTTTTGCTATGTGGCTCAATGCTTTGTCAATTTATTATTTACACATAATGTAATGTTGGTGGATCATTAGTTTTCTATTGTATCAGTCGTATGATGAATTGATTTACCTGAACAAATAAGTTTTATACAACGTGTTACTAGCACACAGGACATTAAACATATATCTTTTTGTCATTTTCAAAAATATAAAAACTGGTAATTATGTTTCAGAATAGATACAAGTATTTTCATTAATTATTATGATTATGAATCATCAATTACGTGATGACATCTATAACTATTACTCCGGATCTACCTACTACCGTACCCGTGCATGAACTTCCGCATGTTATACTCAGCTTAAAACAGTAAGTGCCTTCAAGGTCACGAGTTGGCAAATCAATTTCAAAACTTTTTTTATGAATGCAATAGAAGACAAAATAAAAAATAGGATAAGTTTTGCAACGTGACAATTTTGAGAGTGTTGGAATATTATATAAAGCTCCACAAACATTTTATATATGAGTACAAGTATTTTATTTTGTAGTTTAGATTTGTTTATTGCTTTTAGTTATAAAGTGAATGTTTAAAAGCTGGAACTTCGAATAAGAAAAATGTAAGTATTTGTGGAAAAGAGAGCGAGGTAATCCGGAAATTTCCAAATTGGGGTCAAGAGAAGACAGCTATCATGGCGTGGCCGGGTAGCATGGCAGAGAGTAGGGCGGAGAAGGGATACAATGGAAGATATAGAGATAGGTCCCGCCGCAGGGCATGAAAAGATTTAATTCCTCTTCCTGTACAGTAATTTACTGTAATAAATGCCCGAGCAACGCCGGGTACTTCAGCTAGTTTTTGGACAAATCTTGTACCTACATGTAATAAATTACTTCCTGTAGCACATTATGTAGTCAGAATGGGTGTTTTGTGGTACTGAAAAATCGATTGACGGGAAAAAGTCTCTTTCTGTCTGTCTGTCTTTCTGTTTGTTTATATTTCTATCTGTCTGTGGTCAAAGCTAGCTGCTAAACGGTTCAGTAAATTTTCTCCAAAACTGATATTTCCGAACGTACTCAGGGCCCTGCGAGTTTGAAACGTATATTTTTGTTTTTGAAAGTACTTTACATGAAACCCCAACATTTTCAAAATTTTCTCAAAATAATACAGAATTTGTTTATTAAACTTGTTCTCGGATAACGTTAAGGACGGTTAAAAGAATGGCACAGGTAACATTTTCTTTGAAATGTATGAAATTTTGTAAATGAAAAATATTCATTCGACCACGCTCGCCCCAGTGTTTTGTGTGGGTGGTGGGCGTGATAGAATATAAATATTCTAATGTCTTTCTCTCTCTCTCTCTCTCTCTCTCTCTCTCTCTATATATATTATATATATATATATATATATATATATATATATATATAGAGAGGGAAAAGAGAGAGACTTAGGTAAATCGTGGACAACTACTAATTTGCGGGTCGTATCTTAGAGGGCCCTGCGCCGCTTGCTGGGCGAGGCGGCCGCAGAGGGGAGCGCTCTTCGCCAGACGCCGCGGGACCGGAAGTGCGAGTCGGCGGAGAGAGTCCTTCTTCCCGTGGCCCCGCTTCCCGGACGCCCGCCCACCCGCCCGCCCCTCCCGGCTCAGAATAGCCCGGGCCCTCCTCGGCCTGCCGGCTGCGCGCCGCCGCGCCGACTGCGACCGCCCCCGCCCCCGACCCCGCCCGCGGACACGGCCACGCCCCTGTCTTCTTCGGCGTCGCCTCCGTCCCGACCGGCAAGTGCTTGTGGAATATTTCTTTTATTTTGTTTCTGTTACGTTATTGCTCCTTGTTGCCTTCGATGCGGAGCTGTCACGTTGCTGCGATGCGGAGCTTGGGAAATATGAATTGACAAACCGAGTCTTAACAACTACTAGTTAATTAGTAAATAAGTTGCCTTCGATGGGTTGGAGCTGTTATGCGGAGCGATACGTTCACTGCATAACGTACCTGGATCGAGAGGATCGTGATGACGAGGGAAATAGAAAACAGTTGAATGTTGCTACATGTTCTCTTAAGAGGGAATTATGAAAGGGAGTTATGGGAGGGGGAAATATGAATTGACAAACCGAGTCAACAACTACTAGTTAATTAGTAAATAAGAAAATATGTATAATTAAAATTAGGTAAAAAGTAAAACCATGCATGTACTACGGGCGTTAACTGGTTCTAATGATCGAGCACAGACAAAAAGCCAGAGAGCCGTTGGCCTTCGGGCTTTTTGTCGCCGCTTAGATCAATAGAACTAAACATAAATAACTATTGCAGTACTCACACATGGAAACTAGTCCTTACCTTTTCTGTTTATGGGAAGTGCTGCTTTGCGGTACGCATACCGCAAAGAAGGCATGCGTCCATATAAAACAAAACAACACAGTGAAGTTCACAAAACACTGCGAAACCCAGAATCTACATGGCTGTCCCCTCGCATATTGACAATAAACCCAAGATTATTTATAAGCAAGGTTACATGAATTCGGAGTAAAAAACTCGTACGAAAATCTCTTTAGCATATTTAATTATTTTCACACTTTATTATAACCAAATTTTTAAAAATTAATTTCTTTAATTTTTAATAACTGTTTTTTTTTTTTAATTAATTTTTCATATAAATAGTATAAAATATTCCTTTTATATACGTTTCATTTTAACTACTGACAATTCGGTGTTTTGTATACCAAGAATTTCCTGAAAAAGGTCTGCAAAAGGAGTAAATGAGGAAACTTGCTATTAAGGGCAGGTCGGTGGTCGGGGAATGGGGTGGTCTGCTAATAGGGGTATAATAAGCTTTCCTGGGTGTCTTTGTTCTTTTCCAGAAAAATCACTCGTTGAGGGGTCGATTGGCAGGTGTGGTCTTTCATAGAGATTTCACTGTATAGCTATAAAGAGTTGGAACCCATTTTCACATTGTCTTTGATACATTTAAAAGAAGATGTCAGAGGTGGCTTAAAATCATGGCAAATAATGTCATATAGACTACGGACTGAACGAGAATTTTTAGAAATCGACAAAAACGTCTGAGAGCCCAACTTATGAGCAGCAAGTAACTCATTACATTGTTCCATCTGAAGTGAACATGAATTGACAGTACTCTAGATTTCACATGTATTTTAGTAGATTCCACATGTACTCTGGATTCCACATGTAAGAGATTCCACATGTATTTCAGAAAAGTGCAACTTGTAAAATTGCAAATAATAATGGAAAATACTGAACACTAACGAAAGAAGAGAAATCAGAAAAAAATTAGAAAATATCAGGAAATGTTTTAGATACTTAGTTTTTCCTGACTAAAAGATGTAATACAATAAATGAGGAAGGCGGAAAAATATCTGGAAACAGCATAGTGGAGCGGCCCACCACGGACGGCACTTTTAGGGGCAGCAAAAATTTCACAATAATAATAATAATAATAATAATAATAATAATAATAATAATAATAATAATAATATATTGTAAGAATTTGAACCATTTTATTTCATATTTTTGGCGCATCTACGATTCGAACATTGAAATGAGCGCGAAATCTTTCATTACTTATTCTATGACAACTTCTATAAATGAATGTATAATAATGACATCTTGTTCATTATAGCGACTGGCAACAACGTTTGTGCTGACTTGTAGGAATTGCTTGTATTTTATTTTGTGCTTGGGTTGTTCGTGACTGATATTCGGTGAGAATGAATCTTATACAGAATAGTGTTCAATATTGTATAATAACACCTGCAAATTAGATTACAGCGCGGATAAGTCCCTTCAGGGAAGTCCACGAGTGACGCTTTGACAATCCAAAGAAAGTTTCATTAATGGATCGTCAGTCGTCCAATTCACATTAACTTAATCGTATGCTCTATGAATGCGCTTTCCAAACTGTGATTTTAGAATTCCTACGTACGCGTACTGATTGTTGAATTACTGAACTCTGTTGAAATTTGTATTGTTCGTGTATGTATACATTCTACTACGTATTAAATATTTTATTTATGTTTTATTATTTACGTAATTGCTGTTTGACTATCTGATACATTGTTGAAGCTTGTATACTACAGTCGTTTAAACTGAAATACCTAAATAAGAGGCGGCGAAAATTTCCTCCGTCCCAGGCGGCTGACACTCACGCTACGCCACTGGTAAAAATTGAATTATGAAAATACGGCAAGTCAAATTCTCGCATGCTTTTGAAAAATGTGGAATGTTTTCCTCACAAGAAATTACCTAATAATTTCACCGATAATAGGAAGCAACAAGGAAATGCCCAACGCTATTACAGTGTCTGCTGATGTGCGGCAGTCGATTTGAATTGCCCACCCGGAAGCGACAATTAAACCAAATTTACTCAAAGACATTTTTGGGGAGGAGGGAGAGAGTCTGGGTCTGCCATTCTTTATGAAATACATGAGCCATTTTTGCTGCAGAAGATTCCGGAAATCCTAGATATTCTAATTTCCATGATTTACCATCAAACCTGGCGCTGTTTTTCCGAATTTTCTATTTACAATCTTGTCTTTCACATAATGAGTATTATTCACTTTGGGGGCGGCTCCACCCAAATTTAATTGGAGAGGTGGCACACGAGGTGGCTTGGGCGCCTTAAAGTTGGCGCCTATGATAAGGAGGAAGAACAGATGAATCTTCTCCGATTGGTCGCAGGGAAGTCATCGTGCCCGCCCGTCATCCTGGTCGCGAGATCTCTACATTCAAGTCTCGTCGCTCACCGGCTCTCCAGTGCTTCCGGTGGCCTGACGTCACGTCCGGTGGCCAAGAGGCCGCCGCGCGATGCTATCTCCCCAAATACAGCGGCGGCGGCGGAGGCGGCGAGCCGCGCCTCGCACGCCAAGTGGGCCCGCTGCTCGGCGCTGCATACCATCGATCGCCGGTGCTGCGCCCCCGCGCCCCGCTCTTTGCCACGCGCTCCCCCACAGGTTGCCGACCCTGCCGCTGCCCATCCCCATCCCACCGCCCGCTCCTGTGCCCTGGACCCCTCACTGCTCATGCTCATTCTCCTGTTCTGTGCTCTAATCAATAAGACGAATGATTAATTTATTACGTTGTTTGCGTCAACTGCTATGGTAGTCAGCCCGCTAAGTGCAATGCACAGGTCATACCGGTGTTCCTGCCCCGCTGGAACGGGAGATCCGGCGCCATTCTAAACGTCTTCTTGCAGGGTTACCCACTTCCTGGTATCTCCCCGGCCCCCCCAAGCTCTTTTCTGCTTTCTCGGCACGCCGGGTAGTGTATAATGGAGAAAGAGGGAGGAAGGAAAGATGGCTGAGGTTTCTGATCCGTTTATTGAGGTACTGCTCCGGTATTCGCGTGGTATTGATGGAGAACTCATCGATCACGCTGGTATACCAGAGCAGCCGTCCGCTAGATTTCTCCTGACAGTTGGATTTGACCAAGCTAGAGTTGAAAAACCGCTCCCATCGAGAATCGTAGTGAGAAGTTGACATTTAATCAGTTAAATGGAATATGAATACGATTCGAACTTATTTTTATGTCAATTGAGATTTAACAAATGCACACTTCCTATCTTCTATGCAATGGTCTAATACAAGATTCTCAATTTGTGATACGCGTACCCACAGGAGTAGGCGATGGGCTTGAAGGGGGAATATAAAAAATTCCCATGCCAAGATTTGCACAAGAAATTATTAAGCAACTAAATGAAAAATGAGAGTAAATTCTAGACTTGAAACTTTGCAAGAAATTAAATTATATATGAATTGAATATTAGACTGTGTGAAAAACATTCAAAGCCTGCTCCTTATAGTATATTCGAGAATTCAAATAAATTGGTTGTGGAGATGGCATGCGTCAACCACAATAGCTTTTACGCAGAATTATTTTCGCCCTTTGCGTCCTTCCTTCTCTCAAAAATTCTCCCCAGTCTATTTTTATATTCAGCATCGCCAATCAATTCTGATCGTTAACGTTTAAGTTTTTTTTATGGGTGTAATTGGATGAGTTTAAATTCGTTTTTAATCGCGAGTAATTGGACGCGAATAGATTTCAACTATTGGTGTTACAAAAGCACATACTTTCTCGCATAATTTAAATGCTCTGCTATTTTATACTACTTCATAAACAGCAACTGTGTTTCAGCTACCAATAATTACTTTTTCCGCACCGAGACTCAAACTCAGGTCCTCCGAGTTAACTCAGTCATACCACTTCGCTACAGAAGAACGGTAAAGTTTGAACTCCGGCCGACGGTTAAATATGTAATTGTCACAACCCAATATTTACAACACGAAATTTTTGCAATTTTCGAAAATATGGAGAATTTGCCGAAAATGGGACTAGCACCATATTTTTTATTGTCCGTTGTAACAACCAAATTTAAACTCGAAATTCATTTAAAGCAGAAGAAAGTTAAAAAAGGTTTAAGTTAGAAATTGTAGAACTATCAGACAAAATTTCCAAGAAATTTACTCGTTTTTCAAACAAATTGTACCTGATTTTTTTAAAGAGCTGATTTTTTACAACAGACTTTGATTAAATCAAAAATCGATATCTTCAATTTTGAAGTTTTAAATGTTAACGTTTTGGCATTTTCTAAAAAAAACGGAGAGTTTGCCAAATGGGACTAACACCATATTTTTTCCTTTTACTTATGAGAAAAAATTTAAAGCAAAAATTTCAAAAAAAAAATTTTCCGAAAATTACGAAAATTAATTAATTTTTAGATCTGTATTTAAGGAACAGATTTCATTAAGGAAAAACATCTCTATCTTCAATATTGTAGTTGTAAGAAGACGTAAGAAGGCGTTACAATTAATTGCCTCTCTCTCTCTCCTTCTTTCATAGTTGTCCGAATCTAAATTTAGGCATTACCGATGGTGAAGTTCTCGTGGCTTAAAATAAACAAAAAATGCTACTATTAAGTGTACGAAGAAATGTATATTTAATATTTATATATCAAATATTGAATTTCTTTATTATAAATTGTAACATGTAACACAAAATAAAATTAACATACGTTGTGTTTATTGTTGTAAGATTTATTTTTATTTTTATTAATTGGAGGATGGTCGGAACTGATACATAATTATTTAGGGGGCGTTGTCTGTATATAATCATCTACACACAACCGTGACGGGTTATAAATATGAGTTTCCCCCACGTTCTTGTATTTTGATTGTTGGTTCAAAAGATCTTACTATTGATAGACCTCTGCAACCTCCACCTTTACCGCTTCCCGACTTCGCAGTGACCAAAACACATTCCTGAACCACTTGCTGGGAGGATAACATCATCCCTTCCTCGCACCCCTGAGCCCATCTCAGCCAGTTCTTTAGTAGGGAGTTTTTGCACGGCGAAGCGTTACAGCAATCTGCACCACTATCCATCTTCTGCGCATGCGCGGAAGGGTGTCCCTTATTTTCCGACTTCGAAATTTTTGAACGCTCTCTCCAAGTTGGTTCGAATGACCTTAAAACATTTCTATACAAAATTTTGTTGAGATCGAAGTATAATCAATCGTGTCATACCTGTTTGCAGGTCGCTAATCTAACATAATATCGCATGTTACTATCATAGTCAGTGCTGAGCAACGCGCTTTCAATAGGAGGTAATATTAATTATTAATATAAATCACCAAATGAACTGGACATATTCTCCCATCAAATAAACAAGTGCTTGAAGTTTTATTATATAACATAAGGTAAGTAAAATTAATAGTTAAGCAAGTGCTAAACTTGTTGTTCATGAATGCATGATATTTTGGGAGAAAGCAAGAATTCCGACAAGAGCTAATCAGAATTGTTCGCATAAAACTTATTAACTCGTATTCGGAGTGGAGAAAATTACAACAAAAAACGCAAACAAGTGTAAAGCTATTTTTAAGTATCGAGAAGAGGAGTTTAGAAATAATTTGAACAATCTATTTGATATTGCACATACGAATAGTTTACAAACGATTACGTTAGAAGAAGGCAGGATGTTTTTTATCTCGGCTGAGAGAGCCAGGACGTAAAAGTTATCTTACACGCGTAGACCAAAATCTCGCGGAAAAAGAAGAAAAGGCGAGACAAAGAGAATTACAAGAAGAGAAAAGGAAAGAGAAACAACTGTGTGAAGCGTCTGCATCTTCTGCTATACCTCCTTCATCGTCTGAAGATTCAGATAACGAACTTCTAAGCTCAGATGACATCAACCTTGATGAATTCCTCGAGAGTATATTCAAAACAAAAAACAAAACTGCAAGGTGTGGCGCCAAAAATTTCATTTCCCCATAAACCAATGGTGTAGATAGATGTCAGCTGATAAGAGGTTCTGTATACATCCTTCAGCAGAGGAACTTGACCATAGTACCCGAAGAATTCTCTATTAATAAATCTTCTATGAGAAGTAAAGAGAACGTGAAGAAAAAATTAAATCGACTTTAAAGAGTAATTTATCTAAAATTCATTCTGTTTATTTGGATGGTATACTCTTGCCTGCCTGAAATATCAGGGATCCAAAAGAAGGAAAACTTCCAATTGTTACATTTGGGGACAATCAACAGCACGTCGGCTTTTCAAAGCGTAATAACACAACACTAACGCTGTTTGAAATGTGTTAACGTACTGGGGTATTGAAGGCAATGTACAAATCCTTTTCTGTGACGTAACTGCATCAAACACTTGACGTTTTAAAGGAGCATGTATCTTTCTTGAAGAAAATTTGGACAGAGAATTGTTCTTTCCGTGCCGTCATCACATATATGATTTTTTTTACAATGGGTGCTTGAATGTAAAATACGTTATGTAATCCTTAACAATGTCTTACTGTTGATTGAAGCTGTTTATGTCAATCCGTGGCTTCAGTCCAGTGCAGCTTAAAAAGCTCCTTATCAAGATATTTGCTTTGTAAAAGTTCTAAAAAACATGAAAGGATAGACTCCATAATTTCAAAAACAGCTCTAAAAAATTTAGACACCGCATGTCGTATTTATTAGAATTGTCTGTCGTATCATAATCTGATAATGAAGTAGACGTACGAATCAAAATCAAAACTGTAGCAAATTTAGCCAGTGAGAATCTACACAAAGAATAGTGATATATTCCTTTTTGTGGCGAATCGGATGGAGAATAATATGGTAAAGGCAATTGTATCCCGATGACCGTTCTTTAATTATTAATTCATTAATATACAATACATCTCCTAATTCAATTTAATCTTCATTTTCTCAATAGTTTTTATTATCCTTGTTCGACATTATTATGTCTTTCATTATTATGTTTTAGGGTTTTTATATACAATTTTAAGTACCTACATTTCATCATACATGTACAATGCTTGAAGACAATAATATTTACAATATAGGACAATAAGGTACCCAGGAAGGGTCATTCAGAAAAATAATACAATATTTGGATTAAAAACATAATTATTTAATTTAGAAATGTTGGAACCTGCTTTACAGCTAATTAAGAAGGATGTAGTAGGTCTTTAGAATACCTTGTTTTTATTCGTGGAAAAAGATTGACTGATTTACCTAGAGTGTACAAAGGAGTGGCTGGGCAAGATGAAAGAGAAGAGTAGAAATGAGAAGAAAGTTTTAAAATCGAAGTTTTCAGAGGTTCTATAGATAATTCTTTTAAAATTTGATATTTCTGATATACCATGGAGCTTTTAAAACATTTCTTAAAAATATATTTTGCAGTACTTCCAGTGTTTGAAGATGCTTTTAGCGGCACCTCCCCAAATTGGCAGGCGTAGGTCAGTGAGGTCGTATAATGTATTTAAATATTATTAATGCTGAGTCTATTGATAATTTTTATTTTCTATTTATGAATGGATACAATTTTAATATTTTTATGTGTGTGTTATTAGCTATTGATGTTATGTGTTTTTTTTTCAGGTTAATTTGGTATATATTTGAAGTCCAAGATATTTAACAGGAGTATCATTTGGAAGCCATTTAACTTCATGGTTATTAATTATTAAGGGATAAGTGGGAAGAATCCGTTTTAAGGAGAAAATTTTAGCTTGAGATTTTTGGTGATTTATTTTTATTTGCCTATCATTGAACCAAGACATGAGGAGATTTAGGTCATCTTGGAGATTGTCTCTACCTAAAGGAAGATCACTATGAGTGGTAAATATTGCAGTGTCGTCCGCAAATAAGGTAATATCTGAATGTAAGAAGTAAGGCATATCAGAAATAAAAACATTAAAAAGCATAGGTGATAAAGGAGATCCTTGGGGAAGTCCAGCTTGTATATTGTGATCAGTTGGGAGAGTATTACTTATTTGAACTTTTAATCTTCGATTAACTAAAACGGATTTTATTATATTTTGTAAGTAATTTGGGGAACCAATATTTCTCAATTTAAAAAGTAAACCATCATGCCAGATTTTATCAAATGCTTTTTTTACATCTAGAATATACCAAAAGATGAGTAATTTTTGGAAATTGGTGGCAATATACTCTGTTAAACGTAACAATTGATGCGAATTGAATGGTTATGTCTGAAACCAAATTGACTACTAGGAAGAATATTATTTTGATTTAAAAATTTATTAATCCTGGTTAAAATTGCTTTTTCAAATATTTTTGAAAAATTTGGCAGCAAACTAATGGGCCTGAAATTTTCAGGTTTAGATTGATTTGTGTTGGGTTTAGGAATCGGCGGGATAAGTGGAGTTTTTCAGGATTTTGAAAAGTAGTTGAGTCTGAAACATACATTATATACAGCTGTTAGTGAACTGAGGATGGGATATGGTAAATGTTTAATTACAATATCAGGAATTAAATCTAAGCCTGGTGATTTCTTGTTTTTAAGTTTGGAAATTATGTATTTGATTTCAGATGGGGAAATAAATTTAATTCTTTCAGGAACTGTATGAAGTGGGTTGGCTAATGATTGAACTATGTTCTGGGTAAAGGAAATATTTTAAGGGAGGTTATTAGTAAAGGAGAGTTCAAAATAATTTGCCTGTAGTTCTGCTTTTTCAGAATCAGTAGTTGCTAATGTCTTATTATTATTATTTTTTAATGGAGTAATTGTTTTTGTCATTTGTTATATTTTCAGTTTTACACCAGAGGGAAGCAGAGTTAGGTTGGGATATATATAGTTTCTAAATTTAGAAAACCTGTATTGTTCTAGTTTATTTTTAATTTCATGAGTAAGGCGATTTGAGGTAGTTTTAATATCAGGATCTCGAGTTATTTGTCACTTTCTACGAGTTACATGATTTAGAGAAATTAAATTTAATATTTCTTTTGGTGGGACAGGTGGGACTGATTTTTTAGGATTATTACTTGTCTTTGTTGATAATTTAATAGCTTGTAATATATTTCTTTGTATTTTTAAAATGCAATGTTCAGAATATCTGGAGAAATGGTATTATTATATGGATAATGGGTAGATTGAGAAGGGGCATGTACTGTCTAGTTATTCGTAGTTGCTAGATTAAATAATAATATACTTTGAGGGGTAGTCATTTTACATACCCATGCTTGGTGTTTTGCATTAAGATCTCCAATTAGTAATATTTTATCATTATTATTGAAGAGTAGTTCCAGGGTGTTATTAGGTATTCATTTCATTGAAAACAATAGCCGAGTTTGAGTCAATAAAACGTATCTGTTGTCTTGCCTGGAGATGGATACGTTTTATTCAAGAATGGCCTTCGACCTGGAAAAGAAACTCTTCATATTTAGAATCTCAAAGGTTACTTATAAATTTGAAAGCTTTATGACTGCACTGAAAGGGCTGTTAAATTAATGCAATATTTTCATGCACTATTAACTGTAGATGTGGAGCGAAAGCAATTTTTTCTGTGTTGTTCAAGAACATTGTTCACAGTACCCATATTTCAAGAAAAAAAAACAAGAAAAAACTGAAAGAAGAAACACTGAAAAAAGTACTCACAAGAAAAGTAAAGACCATAACGCAGCCTAAAGAATGAAAATGTATTAAATTGTAATATAAAAGTATATATAAAACATGTATCAGTAGTTTTCCACTGACAACACAACAAAATCAGTTATCCCTAACATTCAAATTTCGCACTCAAGTCAGCACGGGTTAATATTGGCCTACTGTATGTATGTATTTGGCGTAATTGGGTCGGTAGTCCCCCCTTACCTGGGGTCTAGTTAAATTCCCATGCTTGGGGTAAGAGCGACATGAGGCGAACATGACGTATTCTCTTCACCGTAACTAGCAAGATCCGCCTGCTTGAGCTTTTATTCGTCACACAACTACAGAAACTGGAACGAAAAGGTAAGACTCTATTTTTGCCTCGACCGGAAATCGAACCCGGGTACCACTCCACGGGAAGCTAGTACGCTGTCCATGAGCCATCCTAGAGGACCATAAGGCCTATTGAGATGAAATTTTATTTTTAAAAAATTTGACACAAAGGAAAATATTTAGGGGGTAAGCCTAAAAAAATTAGCAAAAAAATAATTTTTTTTTTTTGCAATATAAGAGACACTATTGCGCAGTTCAAGATACACATCACTTTATGCACTGTCCATGCCCACAAGGTCGATATTGCTGACGATTGTCGCACGCTAGTACGCTATGCCGGGCAAAAAAACTCCCTATTTCATTGAGAGCTGAGGTATCCAATAGGTCCATGTCAGTTCTTATGGACCGGGATGAGAGAGAAATTTGGATTTTGATTGATTGATAAGTATTTCCGGGCGCAACAACTGCTGATGTCATTTATTCCGAAAGTGATGTGCAAAGTGGCGGTGGTCTTCTTCTGCCGTATGGCGAGATCCAGCGACATCGGATAGAGGGGTTTTCTACAATCAGGTATCACCCACCAGTGGGGCACCGCCCTAGCCGAGACAAGCTCTGTATTCCGACTGGACTCTTGACCTGTGTGATGGTGTAGTGCATGTAATTGTATGTGTTTGAGAGTAAGGGGTGAGGATAAGGAGAAAAAGGAAAGATCAGTGGCCCGTTTGTTAGGGTACCCTCCCGCACTCGCCTGGTGTTTATCTAAGATAACAACGGAAAACTATCGAATTCAAAATTATAAACACCGAAAAGATACTTGCAGGTATGAGTAATGCTGAATAGTTAGAAGTTAGTATAGATACACTTTTTTATGTTTTCTTTTTTTGCTAATATGCACAAAAATGCTCATAAAAATCATCTGTAAGCTGATCTTCAGCGTTATTCTCTAATAAGATCATCCTCAATAAGTTTTGATAATTCTGTCCAAAATCTTCTACACCTACATTTTATTCTTTTCCCATCTGCTTAACACTTCCATGTTTTTGTTCTCTAACTTTTGAAGAGATTAAAACTCCACAAAGTCAGTTTAATTGTGTCCACTCTACTTCTGCAATTACTTTACTTATCGTTTTGTAGGCGAATCTATATGAAAATTAAAAGGCGACTGTTTTATATGTTTATGTAAATAAGGTATTATATACGTTTCAATAAGAAAAGTGGTTAGTCACATTCATTTGAAAATCGGTATTTGTACACTTAAGAGTGTTTCCCTGATAACTCAAATAATTTTGAATTTTTACAAAGTTCTTTCTTTAATATGTTGGCAATGCACACAGGTACAAAACCATGCTCATTCATTTAGATCTCTGTATAAATAATATTTTTAATTTGAATCCAAAATTAATATATTGATTATTAAAAGCTTTTTTCAATTTTATTATTTTTTATCACAATAACTATTGATCTAAAGTGTATGATTTAGCAGGTTTTGTTTGATAATACTTAGTTAAATGCATCCTAAAAATTTCATAGCTATAAAATGATTAGTTTCTGAGTTATAAGGAAAACGGTAATTCTGGGAAAGGAGTATAATTTTGGTAAGGGAGCTTAAAAACGGTAATTCTCGGAAACAAGGGACGAAAGTAGATTCATGAGTTTTGCTTATTTTACTTCTCTAACAGATACATCATGCAGTGACGTACCTTTAAATCATAACTCAAAAACTATTGTAGATATTGGAATATTTTTTCACCAAAATATTCCTGAATGCATAGGAAAAAAAGTTTTCAAAAATCGAATTTTTTAAGGTTTTAAGGTGTATCTTCCCCTTAAATGAAATCTGCCAGGCGGCGTTTCACGCCGATGTCGCCTTCAATGCTACCTACATAGAACTATTTGGGTGGCATTGATTTAATTTCAGGCATATTCACTACGAGGACAGCGCAAAATCATCTGACCGGATCGAACACAAATTATTGGTCCCCAACCAGGAGACCGAGACGCGTGGAATGACATCTCATATGTCTCGATTGCTACACGCGAAGTGGTCTTACCATGAGTGATGGGTTCGCACACACGCACTCACGCAAACTTGCAGTTACACAAATACTGTTTAGTGATGTAATGTAACTGTCACTCACTATTCTAGCGAAAATTCACCGTTACGTGAGGTGGGTGCTTAATGAGGTTCATGAGGCCACGAAATGTGTACATAAGGGCTAATTGTATTAACTGCTATGTTATTGATTTTTTCGTGTTTCCGGGCGCGTCAACTGCTTCGGTCATAAGTCCCGTTAGTGTAGTGCATGCTTTTTTTCTCGGGAGATTGCGGTGATCTTCCCCCGCTGGATGGCGAGATCCGGCGCCGACCTACCGTCGGCTAGTGGGGTTACCCACTAACCAGGACTCTCCCACCAGCGGGGCACCGCGCCAGCCGCGACAAGCTCTAAGCTCCCGACCGGTCTCCTGGAATATGTGGTTGTGTAGTGCATGTTAGTGTAAGTGAGTGTGTAAGGGGAGAGGATAGGACAAGGAAGAGGAAGGACAGATCGCGCGCGGTCCGTGGCCCGTTTGGTAGGGTACTTCTCCGGCATTCGCCTGGTGTTGATCGGAGAAACCACGGAAAACTACCGATCAGAGCAGCCGGCCGCTAGAATTCTCCTCCAGACAGCGACTGAATTCGACCTAGCAGAAAAGCTAGTGTCGAAAATCCTGCCGCCGTCAGGACTCGAACCTAGGACCTCCCGGTTAGAGGCGCTGCAGTGACATCAGTCGATGCACTGAGCTATCGCTACCGGTAACTGCTATGAAATAAAATGTTTTCCATAATATCATTTTAATTACTTTAAACTACGAAATACGACATATACAACATTCTACACATGAATTATAAAATATATTCACAAAAAAATTTAGAGGGCTCTTGCTTTTTTAGCTGTGCTTGTTCTGAAATCTCCTAAGAGTGTTCTTTTAAAATATATTTATAATTCGTGTCCTTCCGAACTTAAAATGTTAGCAAATATTCTCTCAGACTCGTCTTTCTCGTTGTTCTAGGATCATTTGGCACCTCTCGATTACTGTCAAACACCCTTGATTAGCACTTGCAAACCTCAATATCATCCCTCACCGATACCGAACTCACATGCAAGCTTTGCTTCAAAATGTAGTTCACAATTTGTAAGAAGAACCTTCCCGCGAAGTTCTTGTGACAATGACTTTCAGAATGGATTTACCCACACGGAATGCTCCTCAGGCCATTGACAAGTTATCTCAGAAGGGAAACGAAGAAATATTACCGAGAATGTTGTGCCATGAGAAAAAACCAACGCATTATAATTTCACATTTTCACATTTATTAAAATCATCTTTAAAACAGCAAACAGAAATTAATCCACCTACCAGTTAGACTCTAGAACCTCCAGATGAACTCTAGATGTAACAGTTCCATGGAATCAGACCCTGAGTTTCGTCGCAACAAGATACTGAATCGACGGCATCGCGAAAGCTCTTCCGCTTCTTATTCTACTGTTCATAATCGCTATATGTGACCATTTAATGGAGATCAGACTATGAAATGTGCCTGGCCACTAGCTGCAGGACTAAAGGTAGGAACAATTTGAAGTGGTTTAATGTATATTTAGAAGTAACCACAGAACGTAACGACTTGAAAGCGTTGTCGCAATCTCATTAACATATCCATTTAATGTCCTTGCGTAATAAAGTGTACAATGGAGCTGCAGTTGTCGCCACATTGAAGTTAAATTTTCCGTAATAATGAATCTCATAAAATTTTGCAACCATTATTTTTTGAAAGTTTAGGAGCATTCATGATAGCATCAATTTTCTCTTGAAAAGTTTTGATACCCGTTGCTTCAGTCATGTGACCCAGGTACTGCATTGAGGACTGCGATATGATGTATTTGGATTTAATCTTAGCAACAGGTCACAATATCATGGGAATATAGAAACTACATGTAATGCCGAGTCGTACAGGGGATCAGTACCATATCTAGTAAGAATTCTTCCAAATGAGAAACCTGTTCAATTCCATACAACATAACTTCTGGTTTATTAACTGCGCAATTGCTGAAGAACGAGGGGAGGTCGCCGGCGCCGGACGATTCCTAAAAAGTCACCCCAACCCCCGAAGGGGGGCCAGCTCGTGCTTCCCCTGCGGCTGCAGGGTAACTCTTCCATCGCCAGGTAACTCGCTGGTGACAATGTTGCTTTCTGACAGCGGTCTGGGCCAATAGATGACCTCTGACGCCCTGCGGGCTTCAGAAGTGTGCGACTAGGTGCCACTAGGTTGGTTGATACTGATTCCGGGCGCGAAACCAACTTAAGTCATTAGTCCCGTAAGTATAGTGCATGCTTTTTTCAACGGTAAATGGCAATGATCTCACCCCCATGGATGGCCAGACCCGGCGCCGACCTACCGTTGTATAGCAGGGTTTCCCCCAAACCAGAACTCTCCCACCAATCGCCCCAGCCGGAAGAAGCTCTAAGCTCCCGACCGGTCTCCCGGAATATGTGGTAGTGTAGTGCATGCTAGTGTAAATGTGTGTGTGTGTGTGTGTAAAGGGAAGGGTTAGGACAATGAATGACAACGGAAGTTAGCCCGCGGACTAGCCCTATCTCCCTTATACATTATTCGGTAAGCAACGTTTATACATGGTGTTTAATATTTAGAGCTTGCTAATAGAAACAAATTCGGTGCAACGCAATTTAAAAAAAAATAAACTCTTTATTTGATTTAACATTTCGATACACACATCGTCAAATATATTCACATTATGGAAGAAAAAAAAATTCACGCAATGTGAAACAGTTCATACTAGGTAGTATTGTACCAAGCATTGTAGAAATTAAAAACAAACTACTGTAAGAACATAGTTAGACTATACAGGATAGTTGATAATATTGACTACCATACTGAATTTTGGAAAATTGCCAATCATTATAAAATACTCATAAGTACATTTTCGCACGAACAAAGGTTCCGTGCGCTCTCTACTCCAACTCCTCGCCTCCAACGAAGCACGCACAGAAGAAGACGCTCTGCCACCAAGGAGCGCGAGCAGCGCGGGCGGCCGCGGGGGCGGGGGCGGGGGCAGTGGCTGCGCGGCGGCGGCGGCGGCGGCCAGTTAGCACGCGCCAAGCTCTCACCCACAAGGACGCGTTCTCGTGTGTTTTGGGCTGACATTCCTTCGGGATTATTTCCTCCTCTTCAGCTCTTTCGACTTCTTCCTTTTGAGATGTATTCAGTCCATGTTCGCTTTGCAAAGTGATTTGTGTCGCTTGTGCGTTGTCATTAGCAGGAGACGTGTGCGGCAAGTCCTTCTCCGCGGACTGTTCAAGGCACTGCCACATGAGAAGGGCAGAAGCAATATTAATCATAGCGTGGTAGTGTTTTTGAAATTCAGTTGTTTTTTCCCAGCAAGCAATAGTTTTGCATAAAGGGATGTTATTATTCATCCGGACGAGACATTTTGTCCAGATATGGAGTGCATTTTTTATGTTATTGATACGTGTCTCGATCTCCAGGGTCACTATTACATCAATGGATTCCAGGAGTTGCAATTTCCAGTCATTGAGCTTCATGACGGATATGTATATTTTGTCAGTGTGGTATTTTGTTAGACGATTTTCGTCATGCGCCGGAGAACGAATTAAAGTTATTTCCATTGCTCGAATAGGCGGAGCGTCCCCGTCCATGTTGCTCTGGACTCTGCCACTGGATGGGTGCTCTTGGAGGAAGGCTGATGCGTTTCTCAAGTACCCGACAGAAGGTGCGTGCCGTGCCCTCAGCGGATGCGTTCCCTGGTCGTTTCACCTCGTGGTTACGCTCAACAATCTATTGTTTGTTAATGCACTTAATTGTTAAGGGAGTGGGTTGTTTTTAAAAAAGATGCAAGAGCACTGTCATAAAATGTAATGTCGATAGTCTGTGACAAGATATTTCTCTTTTCTTTTTCTTAATTAAAAAAATGTTATTTTCAAAATATTGAATGCTGCTTATGATGGATGCGATTATAGAATTTACGAAATTAATTTAACACGAGGCGATTGAGTTGATTACTGTGCTGATAATTGGGTTATTATATTCAGACTCATTTGGATTGGGTGAGGACTGTGATTGGGCGTGAGAATTTTGCGAGTTCCATTGGATTCGAATTTTAAATTTTGAGATATGGGTGAAGTTTCGGATGGTACTGGTTGGGGGTAAATTTGTGAAATTTTCTCGGGATTGGTTTGGAGGAGGGGCAGGAGGGTATTGAAGTTTTGAAGATTTTTTCGTTTCTGAGAGTTTTATTGCGTTAATTTTTTTTTGCTTTCAAGTTTTTCTTTTAAATAAGTACACTTTTGGTGTCGTGTGTCCGCTCATGGTTTCCATTGCAGTTCAAACAAATAGGGATTTCATTTTTGTTCGGGCACGTCCCAGAATAGTGATTTCCGGCTCAAAAAGCACAATCGATAACATGATTCGCAATTATTCTTCGTGAGACCGTAATCTAAACATCTGTTTAGAATACGGTCTTGAGGTTTTCTACGTCTTTCTGTTTTCACTCCGTGATTACATACTTGCGTTATTGCTAAGACCGTTTCTATTGGTTCGGTGCCGTTGAACTCGGCGGCCACCTCAGGGATTGGATTAGTATCTTTTAGTAGTCTTGTAACTTTGTTCATTAATGGATGATGCTGTTTTAAATCTGAAAAAATTTCGAGTTCTGTTATTAACTGATGAACGAATACAACTAAATATTTTTATTCTATGAATCTTTAAACGAGTGAAAACTTCTCTAAGTTTGCATTAAATATTTAATTATGCTACAAAAGTCTGTAGATGGTTGGCACTGATTTTAACTTTGTTATTTTTTATGTCAGCTACGGAATTTTGGGTTACATTAAAGTTTAGTTCTTTGACGAATTACTAACTTGATCGATGTGGGCTACAAATATTGGTGGGATTCTATTTCATTCACTTATTTGATCTTGGTGATTTTTTCTATATTGTTGGATAATGTTTTACCTGTGCCAGCATTTTCTTTATCAACAGGATTAGTGAAATTTTCAAGTCAGCATGTTCATAATGATATTGCATTGTGTGATGGTCTATTTAGACGCGTCCAAAATAAATACAGAAACATTGAAATTAGAATTGAAAAACATTAATTTCATATGTCGATAAGAACAAAAAACATGTGAAAGTGCTTAGTGAAAGCTGTTTTCTCAAATCTATTGATATTCTAAAGAACTGTGAAGTCAAAATAGACTGTGCGTATGTCAATAAATAAAAACAGGTCATATTTACAAGTAATGATACATCAAAACCTTATAATATTTCGTAAATAAAAAGATTTCCGTGATAATTAATTTTCCATATTAGAAATGAGACGGTCGAATGTTGTCACAAGGGTGACGAACGATTACTGATAATATGTTCAAATAAGAAAACAAATGATTAGAAAAAGGGTTTAGAATATTATAAATGTCTTGAATATATTTGGGAAATTATGTGAAGTACCAACACATGAGTGAATGTTGGTAATATTTGAGTGAATGTTGGAAGCAAACATGTATCGTTAAATATTAGATTGTAGTTCATTTGTCAAAGGGTATTTTTGTGTTTATTTTTATTTATGTATGCATATGTGTTTTGATGTCATAAGCGAGATAAAATCCCTTAATATTATTGTCAACAAGAGCAAGGAATAAACATAGCCGGTATTCTTATACATGACTGAGATTCCATAGTTTTATTAGTATTAGATAGCAATAACCTAAATGATAGGGGATAATTAAAATATATACATCTTCCCGAAGTAATGGTGATATTTTTCTCGATTTCCTGTATAGGATCGATTTTGCGAACTCATGATCTATAAATTCGTTGTAATGGTATATCACAAACCGTATTAGGAAGGCAAGGATTTAGATATTATAAAAGTAATTTTATTTGTAATTGTGAAGAAAGGGAGAAAAGGGTAGTGTGTTTATAGATTTATTTATTATTATTTATAGGTATATTAACAGAAAAGTTGAGGCATTTGTGAGCAAACTAGGACCATTCTCTTAGTACATTTAGTACTGTAAATGCTCTTTTGAGTAGTAAATGATTAGTTCGTAAATTGTCTAGATGTTACATGCCAGCAAGTTAATTTATTATTAAACAGATCAATTTATTAATCATTCAAAATAGGTGGAATTAGTTGGTACAGCGTGTGATAGTCCAGATTCTGCTACTTCTTCTCATGTTTTGTTTATATTATACAAAATCATCTATATTATTTCGTTATTATATAGTAGTATTGTAACCGCTTGTCATCGGCTACACTCATGACAAAAGAAATATTGAAGTGACAATACCCGACATCTTGCCCTACAAATAGTTCCTAGAGTAGCGAAGAGATGGCGTTACCTAGAAACAAATTTCTGAACGTACTTTCGCCCTAGCCAATCAGAACTTTTGTAGAAATGCGAATGTGGCATGAGGCTTGACTCGGACGAGATTGTCTTTCTTTCCGGATCGAGACGCTGAAGTGATTAGATGGGTACTATTCCACCACACAACCGACGAGGGACACGTGGAAAATACCAGAAATGAAGCTTTATTAAAAGGTAATTGTCTAAGTATTTTCATGGGATTAATCACTGTGATATGTCAAGATTACGTAAAATTCGATAGAATATTAAACAAGTAATGCAACGAATGTAAGAATAACAGTGTAGTGGACTAAAATGAATTTATAAACCACGTTGCTACATTCTCGTTGCTGGAATATGAAGAGATTTTTGTAACATAGGACGTGTTTCTGTTTCTTTGTTACAGCTTTTTCAGTTTTTCAGTTTTAGTTTTGAGCAGTTACTTATTCTACTTTTATTCTATTTCATTTTATTTATGGATTTCATTTCGAAAATTCTATTGAGAATTTTGATAATTCCGAAAAGCATAGTTTATTCAACAACTGGCTCAACTTTCACTAAAACAAAGTTATAATTTGGAGTTTTGGACTCGCATTCTAACGCGACCATCACCTTCGTGTAAGCTGTGGTTTAACTGGGCTGTACAACGAGGAGAAGGCGTACGGAAATACTCCGATTCCATCGCGGTAGGCAGCGCACAAACCGTCGCAGGACAACGACGACCTTGGGGCGTGAACGTCGCTCGACAGCCGTCTACTCAGCGTGGGACCAGCTTTGAGAATTCGCCGGTCGAGTCACAGAAAAGCAGAAAGAATATTTACTAAATTGCAGCTTGGAAACTTTCAAGATAGAATTATGATTGCACAAATTAAAACGTTGTAATATAAGCTTCCCTCAGTAACAGACATTGATCGGACAAGTTTTACTAAATATTAGTCTTGATAACCAGTAAATTTATTTTTGCAGTCGTAAGAAAAATCAGATCTAAATAATTTTTATGTTTATTGATAAAAGTCGTCCTTGTGTATAATTCATTATCTAAATTCATACATAATTGACTTGATGTTATTTGAAATCATTTAAGAGGAATTGTCTATGTAAAAAAGGTTTTGAATATGAGTGAAAGCTGTTAAATTGTTTCTGGTAAAACGTTATTTCATGAACAGTCAAGAGACTTTGTAAACAGAATTTTGCACTGCAGGTCACGCAGAAGCTGAATATTAAGTGTAAATATTGAGTGTAGTATTATTTAAGATTGAAAAGGTATTAGTGAATTTTGGTATATTGTTTGTATGTATTTTTTTTTACAGGATGGTTATTTCAATTGTGAATTGTGGGTTTCATTAAGAGATAATTTGTTTTGAGAAGTGTACATATGTATTTACTGTTTGTTTCGTGCAATATAGATCAGAGTCACTATTATTCTACAGAAAACTGCAGTTTAGGTAGGGAGTTAGCTACCATTGTGTAATCAAAAGGAAAAGTAATCACGTAGGAGAATATGTGAACGGAGTGTAGAAGGATCATATTGGAAAGAATATATGTTACTTGTTCTTTAAAACTATGAAATTGTGTTTGTTTGTTAAATGAATATTAGTTAGCAAAGACGAACCCACCACCGATAGGGAATTATCCATAATTTGAGGTATTCCCAGGTTTGTGTGTTAAAGAGAACTTAAGAGCAGTAATCACACGTCACAAAACAAGTAAATAACAGATTTACTTCTGTAATTCGGCGTACTACGAAATAGTTAGGTAGATACGTGACGGTTACAGTATAGATACATATTGCGCACACGTAACCGATGTTCATAAATGATGTCTCTGAAGAACGATAACTTCTCGCAGACTTCTAGAGCCTTAAAATCTGGACGTTTGAAGCTGAAGGCAACGAAGAAACGTTCCTCGCATCGTAATCTATAGGGCGAGAGCTTCTTGGACATTCTGTTACATCTTGCTAGTCCGGCGCTTCTCGATACTCCCCCACCTGTTCAGACAGGTGCAGAATCAATATTATCAACTATCCTGATGTCACTTTCAGTAGTTTGCTTTTAATTGAATATGTGATAATTCTAATATCTCTCGTGGTAAGACTTGGAGATTTGCATGAGAATTATTCACACCTCTGTTTTGGGGAAGAGTAATTTATGTTCTAAGTATATGTTCCTGTGTTTCTGAGTGTAATAAGTAAGAAAAAGAAATGTGAATGAATTGAAGATGTTTACGAAGTGTCTGTATTGAAAGTTATAATAGCCAAAAGGAAGAAGCAGTCGAGAAAGAATGTTTTATATGCAGACGGATATAAAAGTGAGAGAGAGCCACGTAATCCTTCAGAAACTAAAGTTAGACTGCAGTGAAGCAAATCATTGAAACTCATTTTTAATAGGTTTATTATTATTATTATTATTATTATTATTATTATTATTATTATTATTATTATTATTTTCATTATTATTGAAGAGATAATAGGATAACGGTGATTATTAAGTAAGAACGTGACGAATGTTAACGAGTAAGGACATTATAACCAATTATGAAATATGTGAGTAGTTTTAGGTAATTACTATTAATCCTTTGTTAGTTTTTACTTTTAGAACATGAAAATAACTGAAATAGTATCCGCAATACTTTGAGAATATTTCGCGTTGTAACCAAATAACCTCTATTTCTCCTTTATTTCCGTAGTTGTTTCTTTATTAACCTAATCATTTTAATCAACTTAACACTCTCTAGAAAATCTATTGCCATTCATAAATGTTCGAAATGTAAACAGAAATATTGTTCAGTGACAGTCAAATGTAAAATTATAAATATATTTGCTATCCCCACACGTTCATTACAAAACACTGACACATTTTCTTTGTATTATTGGTTCACTGTTCAATAGACAAAGTATGGTGTGTTCGAGATAATGTGAGTTATAGACTATTTCGGGGGCATTGAATTTGTAAATATTGACATTTGTAGGTTAGATTTAGTGTTTAGACAGTTGAAGACATTCCTTAACCTATAATAACGAAATTACCTATTGAATATAGGATGTCCATATTTCCGCAGGACGCAACATTCTCTTGTTTCTCGAAACTCAGTACGTGGGTGAATAGAAAAATTGTTTGCCATTTACTGTGATTATAATTTGGAAGTAACCTAGCAATCTTATATCTGCTGTATTGTTGTTCTATCTCCTGTAAAACGGACTTGTACCTCATGTCGAAGGGACATGTCAGGGACGTAGATTGTCAGGGACGCTATTGGATGTTTCTTCAAAGACCCAATCCCAAACCACCCAGCTGTCATCAATTTAAAGAAGTGGAGAATACATTACAATTTCAGCCTCGTCGAATCATTACAGGGGAAACTGAATCTTACGAATTATAAATAAAAGGATTAGATGTAAAGGCTTCAGCATTCATACACTAGAGTTGTATTCATTATACACTGTGGTCATTGACTCTTACTATATTATCCACATATCTTACGCCAAGTATACGTATATTTACAATAAAATGTAACATTCTAACTTACAAAAGAAAATTGTGTTCTTATAACGAAGAGCTCCCCCCCCCCCCGCCTGTATAACTTTCTTGAAGATGCATTTCGCAAATCAGTGCAGAATTAGACAACGTATTCCCCATTTGCAATATTTTCTTTGCTCCAGATGAAGGAAGCGAGAATCTCTCTCCCCAGAGCCCGCATCGCGAATAAGTTGCATTCTGCCACACCATTCGGACGTCGCCATCAACCCCGGCGGCCGGCCTCCGCCGCCGCCCACCGAGCGCGGCGCCGCGGCTGCCCGAACCTCCGCGCGGGCCGCCCCTTTATGAATGGAGAGCGGCGGCGGCGGCGCCTCCGCGCGGGCGGGCGAGCGTCCCTTGGCGGGCGCCGGGGCCTGCCGGGGCCGCGCGCCGGGGCCGCGCGGGTTGCGTCGCGATCAATGGCAGGCGCGAGGACTTGCCACCGCTGAATGGCGGCCGGGACCTGTTGAGCGTCCATTGAGCGCGAGCCGCTGCCGCCGCCGCTCTGGAGGACGCATGCTAATCGCGCGGCCCGACCCGCCCGCGCCCGACGTCTGGCCCGACGTTTTGCCCGACATCTGGCCCGACATCTTGCCCGACGTCTGGCCCGACGTCTGCCCGACGTCTGGCCCGACGTCTTGCCCGACATCTGGCCCGACATCTTGCCCGACGTCTTGCCCGACGTCTTGCCCGACGTCTCGCCCAACGCTGGCCCGACGTTTTGCCCGACATCTGGCCCGACATCTGGCCCGACATCTGCCCGACGTCTGGCCCGACGTCTGGCCCGACATCTGGCCCGACATCTTGCCCGACATCTGGCCCGACTCTTGCCCGACGTCTGGCCCGACGTCTTGCCCCGTCTGGCCCGACGTCTTGCCCGACGTCTGGCCCGACTCTGCCCGACTCTTGCCCGACGTCTTGCCCCCGACGACTTGCCCGACGTCTTGCTCGACGTCACGCCCGACGTCTTGCCCGACGTCTTGCTCAACGTTTTGCCCGACATCTTGCCCGACGTCTCGTACCACCTCGCGCCGTTTCGCGCGCGCACTCTCCGGGGCGGCGGGGGAGGGGCGCAGTTGGAGGTATTTCTCTCTATTTATAACACGCTAAGGGAACATGACGGTTTTGTTATTATTTACCAACAAACCTTCGACACAAAGTGCTAGTAGCTTCTAGTAGGTAGCTATAAGTCGGAGGCAATAAGTCTATAAGTCTTATGAGATATCTATAAGTCTGAAAACTGGGTCGCACGGTGGGAAAACCCCGAGCAGAAAATGATGATCTGGAATTTAAAAAAAACATGTTCAATAACAATTGTGCACTTCAAAAAGCACTGCGTAATTGTTTTGCCATAATTCAGATATTTTCTCGTCATTCGTATAATGATAAATAATTGCTTAATGCATAATAATGTTGCCTTAATAAATGTCGTGCAGGTAAAACTAACACGACTATTAAATAATTGTGGTTAAAGCTGAAGCATATTAATTTAAAGCATATTAGTGAATGCCGTTGATTGAAATCAAGAAATTTATTAAATGACCTAAAAAAAAATTAAATTAATACATTTGAAAATAAATTTGAATTTTTTTAAAGAAAACAAATGGTCATTTTTTAAATTTCTAATTACCTAAAGAAAATGTGTAAAACTTTTCATGATTAAATGTGTATTGTCTTAATAATATACAGAGAGTATATTAATATTGTCTTCTTGAACTTTGTTGCAAACATTTTTACAACAGTATTGCAAAAATGTATACAAAAAGTTGTTTAAAATGACTGTAACAAATCGATTAATTTACAAATTCATAATTAAAATTTTTTTTGTTTACTACATCACTATCGTCATCAAAATTCTACACACTCTCGTTCTGATTTCTTAGTGTCAATTCAGAGAAGAACGAGTTTTGCTCTGGCTCTACGATGTGTTATTAATAATGGCATTCCTGTAGTCATTCCTTTAGTCAAAATTCTACACACTCTCGTTCTGATTTCTTAGTGTCAATTCAGAGAAGAACAAGTTTTGCTCTGGCTCTACGATGTGTTATTAATAATGGCATTCCTGTAGTTACAGGAATGGTGAGTTGTAATGTCTTGTAGTTCATTACAAATATATTTAACTGTTCACTTACCTACAATTAAAAATGAGATATTTTGAGTAATCCAAATTTAAATTGCTTGAGTTAGTCAATTTGGTCATGTATTATTCATTCCCTTTCATTGTTTACTGAAGCCATCGTCTGGATCATTGTTCTTAATATATTTTTTAGAGAAAATCAGAACTTTGAACGTTTTATGTGATTTCTTACCGTAAAGTATTTGTCAAATTTAACGAACTATTACTTAGGATCATCAAAAAAGCACTTTCACACATTCTTAATATAATTATACAGATTTCTTGAACTATTTTTGAAGATTCAAAAAATTACTAATTATAGGCACGCAAAGAAAATTATAAATGCACGTTTTCGAAACATTTGGTAATAATACTACTTACAAAGTTTCTGATATTGAAAGAAGAATAAATGTTCATTTCCTAAATTCGTATTTGAAGTTTCTTATATCTTAGCTATGAATTTTGTACCAGTAGGTGCATTAAAACCGTACAGGGAAAATTATTTAATGAAGTCGGAATTTAAATGAGGTTTCGCTTTCGTAATTGATTCTTTGATGTTGTAAGTTAATGAATGGAAGTAATCTTAGAAAACAGAAGATAAATTAAATGAAGATAAAATTCTAAACCTTGGATTCTGCGTTTACAATACATCGTAGAAGTGGAAGTGGTGTAACAAATTTCATATAAGAAAATGATTACTACTGCAAAGTAAAAAGATTGTGAGTCAACATCCCTGAAAGAAATTCAGTAACTAAAATGTGATTGTTACGTCACATTTCTCAGGTAGAGGACTCATCAACCACCAATGAACTACGATATAACATTAACATTCGTGATATTGGGAAGTGAAGCTTCGACGCAGCCGCTGAATATTTCCAGCAACTATCCTAAAATATCTCTGAAAAGTGTTTAATGCAGTCACATCGTTACCATGAGATACAATTACCAGGTAATTGCGTCTTCGTGAAAATATTGACGTCAAATTGCCTGTTACCACCAGTATGCAGCGTAACGATTTTTCCTCCGCTGCCGAGCGGAGCGAGCATGATCTGCAACTGCGAGAAGGGCAACCCAGCGCCCGAGCTAGCGACGGCGGTAGCGACGACGGCGTCGCAGGCGGGGTGCAACAACTGGGGCGGAGGCGGGGAGGCGCCCACGCGGACGGGGCGACACGCGGATCAATGCGGCGGTACCTCGCGCGCGGGCGGTGGCGGTGGCAGCGGCGGCGGTAGAGACGACGCCTGTAGCAGAGGGGGCGGGGGCGGCAGTGATGGCGTTGTGGCGGAGGCGGCGACTGAGAAGCGGTATGAGAAGGGACGAAGGCAGACGTTGAAGGCCAAGGAGGAGTAGAAGATGTGGAGAGAGGGAAAGTAGATAGCAACACTGGCGAAAATTCCAGAAACAATAAAGCTTCAACGGCGATGTGGTGGGAATGACAGTGGAGAGGATGACCAACGCAGTGACATTGGTGTGGCAGCATTGACGTCATTGGTGATGTTGGCTAGTAAAGTGAGGTGTGATTGAAATGTTAACTTGAGAGGGAAGCGAAGGAAAATAGCACGGCAATTGAAATTAAATGCTTTTATAGAGAAAAAGGTAACAAACAAATATAAAATTCTTTGATAATTATAAGAGAAGTAATGTAATGTAAAATTAAAATAAATAACTAATAAAAAATTAACTCGGAATGATTAAAATGGAATAAAAAGTATTAACAGTGAAAGAAAAAGTAGGACATCGTAATGAGGTAACGATATTTAGTGAAAAATGAAGAATATACATCATTTGTCAATATATAAGTTGTAAAAAAAACTTGTGTCAAGTATTTGCATTCGTGATATGTGGGGCCACTAGTTTTCGAACGACGTACGTAGTTCATAATGTTAACTTAGAGAACGCGCAAGGTGGTGCCAAACTGATAGAAGGTAGGCAGAAGGTAATGACGAGATACTTCTAGGGTATACGAAATGCCGCAAACTTTGTGTGGAGCACGTAAGAGAAGGCTGGTTGGCTCCGGGAAGCGGATGGTGGCCCAAAGGAGAGCAAACAGAACAGAGCGAGGCGGTGGCGTGCAGAGTGCTAGGGGTGGGGTGGGGTGAGCCCCGCCCTCGGAAGCGATGCTGCTGCCTCCGCCTCGGGTCACCCCACCCGCGTCTCCGGTGCGCCTCCTCATCCGCAGCGCTTCGCTCGCAGCGACGGCAAAGGGAGGGGGTGGCGGTGACGGCGCTGAGGAGATGGGAAAGTGACAACGTTTGATGAGACGGACGGTGATAGCAACGGTGGTGATAGAGTAGGGTGGTTGGGGCGGGCAGGACGGCGATGGAGGCGGTGGAAGAGGAGGAGACAATTGTGGTGTGGCAATAGCGAAACTAAGGTTGACGGTGGTGGTGGTAATGACGGAGTCCCGTGGTGGCGGCGAAGACAGGGGTGTAAGGTGAAGATTTGTGGGTGGGGAATTCAGTAGGAGATTGTGGTGATGGCATTAGCATTTGAATGCTTATTTGTTACGAAAGGACTCATTCGATTTTGGGGGTACATTAAATTTTTGTTGAAATTGTTCGAAAGTGTTCCTTCAACACATGATTTTCAATAGTTACTTCTACTGTTTGTTACTTACGGAGTTTATAGGACACTGACGTTCTGTGGTCATTTATGAAAGTTGTTCTAAAAGTCTCCCCAAAACAAATTTAAACTGTTCTGAAGCTGTCAGTCAGATATATCATAGATTTTCAAATTTGGAGGTCTAAATTGTATAAGAAAGTTTCAGAAGAAATTAAAAAATTGAAGAAAACGAAAAACGGATAAATTAAAATTAAGTGCGACAGTAACAGTATCTGCTTTCATTTACAGATCAGTGCAAAGAATTTTCAGACCTTTCGAAATCATGGAAAGCGTATGAACAATTATAAAAAGACACACATAGGAAGAAAAAAAATCAATTACCTCAAAAACGTTGTGTGGTATGTTGCCTGTGAATATCACGATGTTTTCAACTATTCTAGCGATGGATGAAGCGTCCTAATTCGAACACCCGCTTGACAATAGATTTTCGAAACGAATTATGTTCCTTTGAAGGCATAATATTGAGAGTAGCTATATCTGCCATCACTTCACAATCAAGTGTGCTGAATGAGAGCCATTTTTAATATTACTGACGTGATGCTTTTAGCCAATAGCATATGAAACATCTTAAGACACTCTCCGCGTTCATTAACTTTCACTAAAATACTCACAGATTGGATTTTATTATTTATTATTAACTTGTAAAGTTTTTACTAGACTTTTAAATTATTTTTCACCTATTTTATGAGTACACCATTTTATCGAAATATTCCCTGGGTATATGATTCTTGAAAAAAACGATTATTTCACCTTTTACAAGGCTTCATCACCACCAAATCCCACAATATGCTAGTGGTAGCTAGAGAAATGCCCCCTGTGGTGCATAAAAAGATTTAAGATGAAAAATTTTGTATTTTACAAATTATTACGCGATCCAAGTGTACACGCGACCTGTAACACTTTGTGCTTCGACAGACGCTACCATCGAACGTAACAAGAAAACTGCGACTTAGGTCCTTAAAACAAGGGTTTATATTATGTTTCGAACGCCAAAACCTACAAAAACACACCTTTTGTAGAAACTACAAAAGATATCTTTTTGGCAGTCTCTTATACTTTTGGACAGTTTCCCGTCCTCTGTAGCAACGTTAACGATGTGTTCAAATATTTAGTTATTGTCACTTCAAAAAACGATTTACAAATTATGAAATTATCACACGGGTCCAACTAGTCTTAATTATAAGATAATGTTATATTCAAGTCGTATAGAACTAAGATAAATTTATCTTCTTTGTTTCTGAAATGAACTCTCTTGCCTGTTGAACTCAAAGTTCAGCAGCGTTTCGCAGCAAGAGTTCTTAATTTCATTTTGGTCGGAAACTTTTTTCTAATTTCTCTGTGCGATATTATTACCATTCTCTTTAAGCGGTGCAGTTGAGCTGTAGTCACAGTAAGGTTAAAAACGTTGAAAATTAAATGATAATACATTTTAAAGAATTTATAAAAATTTATCAGTTTTTTTCGAAATTATTCAAGTTCTCTTAAATATACTCAATATATCACATTGTTGTGAATAATTTAAGAAGTCGAACAAAATTTTTTGGTCAACCTGAATCTTAGATTTCACCCGAAACCTTCCATCTCCTTCAGAAATATCAAATATGCAAAACTTGATCCAATTGCCAAATACCTACAGGAGAATTATATTGAGATCTGTTTGTTAAGTAATTGAATTAAGTCAGTCAAGACATTCTTTTTAATTACTGATCTACAAAACAAAACAAATTATATTGAATATAAGTAGTACTATTCAAAACGTGAATGAAATACGGCAGAAAATCGAATTCGAGATTTTAAGAGAAATACGCTTTTGGGGTGTGTTGATACTGGAAAGGTGTTTTTTCAAAACTTCCGCCTGTCTGTCTGTCCGTCCGTCTATCTGACTGTCTATCTGCGAACAACCCAAACTCTTCCTAATATTTTTTCCGAATTGAATATTTCTCGGTCAATTCATCCGATTCGAAGCCCTCCAGTTTTAAAAATAATTCTTTAAATTTTGAGTGTAATTAAATGAGATCTCTGGAACATTTTCAAAATTTTCTCGAAAATTGCTCAAATTTTTTCTTAATTGTTTTTCGGAACAGTAGTCTAAAATAACCTTATAAAGATGACATAGGTCCGATTCAACTCTGAATTATTTCGAAAACTAAAAAAAGATTGAATTTTTTCGGCATCTTCCTGCAATATTTTTCTTCTAATAATATTTTCTCTTCACAATTATTCATTAAATTAATGTTATGTTCATTGTTTTGAAAGTATTAGTAGTTTTGTGCAACTTTGAGTGAAATGTAGATAATTTTAAAACATATTGCCCATAAACAAGATTTTATCAAAAGTGGCTCCAAATTTTTTCTATGAATACTGCTAAATGCACTGCTTAACATGACATCAATGTAACTTTAATGTATATATTTGATTTTTCAAACATTATACAAATATATTTTTTGATATATCTCTCAAGCCGTTAATATTCCCAATAGAGACGTTTTTATACATTTGTGATTACAGGGATTAAAATATTTCAATGTTTCTTGAAAACTTAAACGTTTTCTGTGAAACAGCTGAAAATTGCTCATTTTCAGAAACGCTGAAATACCATTTTCTCTAAAACAACTGCACATTGTTTCTTTAAATTTGTTTATATATAGTTTTAAATGCATTGAATAACATTACAAAAATGTCACCGCGGAGTATTCTTTTGTTTGGTCAAAAGAAATTTTTGTTTAGAAATGTAATTCCTTGAAATATACCTCGCCTCGTTAATATTTACATTACTGCCATTTCTTACATTCACCTTCGACAGTTAAATAACTTCTTAAGAAGTTTCTCGAAACTCAAATGTTTTGGGTGAAAATGAGCTTCAAATTGCGCATTTTCAGAAACCCCCAAACGGCATTTTCTTAAAAGTGGCTCTATTTGTACTTTCTCGCCATTATGAAGGTACTTCACCCTTACGAAGGTCTTTACGAAGGTACTAAATAAATTAATGTTATATTTTTTAACATTATAGTCGTTATAGTTTTTATGAACATATGAGTCGTTTTCACGTAATGTTGCGCGAAATATAAACAATTAAAAAAAATTATTTTTTCTGGATAGCCGCTCCTAATTTTTTTCTTTAATTTTTGGCACGGATAGAAAAAGAGATGCTTAAAAGAATAGCGTGGGTCTCATTTTCGTTGATCTCGGTACAAACTTAAAAATAATGCGAGAAAGTATATGCTGTGGTGGCACCATTATTTTTGCAATGAAAATGTACTACATACGTTATAAGTTTTTATCCTTTTATAATATTCTTAAAGTTATTTATCAATTATACTATTAGGGATCAGAAAAACTGAAAAAACGTGAAAACATGTCATTCAGATGCCAAAAGATGGAAGAAAAAGGTGAGGCAAAGCCGAAAAGCTAGCCCAGACTAAAGAGATAAGGTAACTAACCAGTACGGGAAAGTCTCTGCCGTTCTGTAGCCCCACTAGTAGCCACACCACTTCTGTAGCACTACTTATTTCCAAAACGACCTTTAGAATCTGCAATTAAGTTGTAGTTCATACGTCGAAATGTCAATATGTTAATGTTGAACTAACCTTTTGGTTTAGTGTACTTTCTTTACGAAATTGTCCATCATTACGTTATGCTATCTTTGAAGTGGGTTTATTTCGCCATATACTTAGCCTTTTTAAATGGTAAGTTTCTGTAATAAAACTAAAGGCCAGGGACTTTACAGTAATGGAAGTATTAGGATTACGACATGAAGGTACTAAGAAAAGTTAATGAGCAGTTTCGTGTTTCAAATTCACAATTATTGATGTTTTATGGAATACTTGGCCACACTGAACTCAGTGACTGTGACATCTATTCTGATCTCTTTAACAGCATTGCTACCCCAAACAACTATAGAACATTGTAATTTGAATAATTTTTCATTATTTAAAACTGAATAAATAGTTATTACAATTAAATTTCAGTAATTATTTTATTACTGCAAAAGCTGGTGTTATCTAGTTTTTCATAATGAAACACAAGAAATAGAAAAATATCGGTTCCGCATTTAATGAAATGCATTAGGCACTTAATGTCGATTCGTAGAACAAATTGTATAGTAAGATTATGCTTGAATGGTAATGCGGAATTTAATGTTAATACAATAGATACCATATAATGACTCTTTTATTTGTGATTTTGAGAAAGAATAAAAATAGCTAAATTAATTAATTTAAGCATTAGCTTCGTTCAACAATTTGTTCTCCTATTAACGAAAACGCCAATTTGCTGAATATTGTATCATCCACTTGTTCGGAGGCGCCATTTTGGGCGCGAACAGTTAGATGACTTGCGAAGTTGTCCTCGAATTTACAAATTTTATTGAAATACAATTGGGAGAAACAAGCAGGTTTGGAGGAACTACGCCAAGAAAAACTGAAGTAATCACAAGAAGTCACGAAAGTTTTTTGAAAGAGGAAAAAAGTCAATATTTAGCCTACGTTCCATTTCCTGTATGCCTCCTCCAAAGAAATGTAACCTTACGTTCGATTCACTAACTACGTGCAAATCGTGCACGAAGTATTCATACTCACAAGGAAGGAATTAATCAAATGAGCGACACAATTAAAAGAACGCAGTTTAACCGAAGGAAAGGTCGTAATACTAAATTGCGATGTATTCTTATGTTAAAATCCATCGCGACAAATGCGAGTTTGGAGGGAAGGGAAGAAGAACGACGACGCGCACGATTGCTCCAAAACGGCGCCAACCTGTGCGCCGCCATTTTGCACGCGAGTTGGCGCGGGGTTCCGTCAGTCTGCGACGACCTCCACTGCTCGCCACCCGCCGCCGCCCGCCGCCGCCCGCAGCTGCCCGCCGCTGCCCGCCGCCCGCAGCCGTCCGCGCTGAATGGGGCCGTGGATCGATAAACAGCCGCATCGCCCTTGGCCGCGTCCTCGCCAAGTTCGCGCCCCGCGCGCGCCTCCTCGCCATGCGCCCCGCCCCGCCACGCCCCCTCTCCCCCGCTCCCCGCCTCACCCCGCGATGACCACCAGGCGGCGACGGACGTGGTAGAACACACGTCTCCCAGTCGCGTCAGGGCTTTCGAAGCTGTTTTATTGATGAAATACTGAATTTCTCAATGAACCGCTTCCTCGCTGACATGCAGCATTTCGTGATCAAAAAGAATGAGACATTTCGAGTTGCGTGGCTCTGTTAAAGCGAGTCTCTGACGAAACGGCTCTCGCGTCTTCGTTATTTGGAATGATGAAGTTATGAAACCCGAGAGCAACACAGGAAATTATTACTTCCTAACGTCGAAAATTTGAGATCAATGTTGAAATTCATGCAGATAGAATGCGCAAGACGATGATAGGTACCTATAAAACAACGAGAGTATGAAAAGAAAATGAAGTTGAAAATGAAAAACAATATGATCTCATGTGTTCAGTCTACCTTTGATGTAAAATTTGACTTCAAATCTAGAATGATGCATTTTGAAATTCTGTCAGTGTTGTTATAAAAATTATTTCGTGCTATTTCACTTACAGAACTTAGCAAAGTAATATTTAATACGATTAATAAAATCAACATACTAACACTAGAAAGCTAAGACGTAGTGTCTAATCAGTAACTTGCACATAATGTACCCTGTACAAAAACTGTCCTTCAGGAATCAAATATTTGCCTAAAACATACTTTTTACCTAAAAGATTAAGTATGCTTAATTACAAACAGAAGATGACCATATTGCGTGACCGATTCCGTATATTTCATTGAGACATGATTCTTTGTAAAGAAAATGTCGTTTGTTGAATTCATTCCAGAGTTTCTCTTAAAGAAATGCACCCTTTTACTACTGAAAATTGGTTACAGAAACCAAATAGCAACGATTCACTTGCTTCAGAATTTGTCATGAATAATAATGTTGAGAAAAATCAATGTATGATGTGGAAGTTATTTATAACAACAGTCTTCCTATATATTTGACACTACATTTGTATATTTCTACAAACCATTACGAATTCCCATGTTGCTATTTCATGGAACTCGTATTCAGCCTTTTCTCCGTTGGCTTTTGTGATCTTGTTACTCTTTTTCATGATCATTCGCTGGTGCATGGTGCTGTAACTAATGGCAGTAACTGTGATTCCAAAAAGGTATTACACATCAACAGAAACATAGTAGAAGCTGACAGAAACTTTATCTACATAAGTTACATAGCCTTCAGGAAATGTAGCAACTTAGCCAGGTACAAACAAACTTGATAGAGCACTGTGCAGTGCATCTGCACCCAAAGTGCCTACCACCACTAAAAACTGTGTAACATCCCTAAGCGCAAATTACTTCAAAATGTTTAATTCTCAACACTTTCCCCTCAAATTTCGAACTTACATAAGTCACCAAACTGTAGGTTTGGTGACAACTTTCCAACAATCTCAAAGAAATGTAATTAAACAAGGTTTTTTTGGCTTACTCCTTGATCTCAAGATAAGATGATTCTAAGAAGAGGGTACTACTTTATATTAAAATGTAATATGTTAAAATGAAAAGTTATAGAACCCATTTCAGATTATACAAAGCATTAATACAGAATGTATAGTAGGGAGAAAAGTCTCACGTATATTGTCAATATCCAATTCGTTTCGTCAATACATTTTCAGTATCGTTACTTCTTTATTGCATTCCTTAGATTATTATATCATGCAAACGTTGCACAAGTAATTTATAGAGGTACTTGTTAAATAAAAATTTCATGAAAGAAAAAATTATTTCTAAGGGAGGTACATCAGTACTTCTTAAAGTAAAGTCTCAAGATACTATCTGCTAAAAATAATTATGTTCTTTTCTGTTAGTAAAAATGTAGCTATTTACTTTTGGAAAATCTACACATGAAGAAACTGATGATGAAATCTTTGAACAGCTCTTAAGTAGGACTTGTATTATATTTATTGTTTACACTCTTATCTGATCAAAATGTTTACAAGAATATAGTGATAAGTATTGTCTACTTTATAAATAGTTTGATATCGGAGAAGTTAATTTATTTTCAGAATCTTAAACTAACGGGGGTGACAATCGTAATTTACTTATCGATTCTTACTTAACTTAGAACATCATAGAAAAGAAAATACTTCCAAGAATTTAATTTGTTCAATTTTTCTTAATTATTTCAGGAATCTTATACTGTTTTATAGTATAAGAATTGAATGTAGAGAATATTTTCTTCAGAAAAACTCTTTGCCTAAACATTTTAAAAATCATAACGTGACACAACAAAATATTCGAAAATGAGGGGAAACTTTCTGTGTGTGAAATATGGATAAAAAATAATTTGGCAGTGAAACAATAAAGGTGACACTAATTCTCTGAAGATAAATACCATCAACAATACCATTACTCATAAAAATTAATGAAAACTATTATTATTTAGTTAAAGTTCTGGAAGGTTTAATTTTATTGATGACTGAAACATTTTTAAGTCATAAAGCCATCTTCCAGCAATCTTTTTGATACTAGGAAGCTTCTTTTATCAGTATTATTTACATTACCACGTACATGGATTAGACTTAGGTCTGTCCATGTTCATCTCTATTTTACGGGAAAGTTCAAATTGCTTTTTTCCTCATTCTGAGTATTTCTTATGCATCCCGTATGATTCGTAACAAAACGAGATCATACAATTGTGGCACATACTAATGTACACTAATTAGAGAATGCAATTTTAATTTTAATTGATGTACACAATGTTTTTCTCAGTAACGTCTTATTTGATTTGTTTACTAAAGAATCCTCAGCAAAAATGATGCTTCTTTAACATTGCTGCTCACAAAAAATGGACTCCCTGCATAATATGCCGAAACTTTTCCTCACCTTAGTCTTGTGAAATGTATAATTTGTAAATTTTAATGATTTGGAGGAAATGTAACTCTTTATGTACCAATATATTAACGGTTTCTCAAATGTCAGATAAATAACTGGGTATTCATAAACATAGACATACAGTAGCAATAGCTATTAGGATCGGATGATGGTAGGAATGGTACCATCCCACGCTCAAACCAGGCCGATCCTACTGTCCTCGCTAGCGTAGGTTAGGTATCACCAAAGAATTTCACGGTTTTTGGCACTTTTCATTTAAAAAGTTGCATCTGTTTCCTCGCCCATTGCGCCAAATAAATCATATGGCCTTGGTGATTGATGGGGTGTGAAATAGGAACACTATCAAATGGCCCAACGACCGATCTCACTGTCCCTGTAGGTTAGGTAAAACTGAATAATTTTACGTTTTTTTGCCATTTTTCTTTAATAGGTAGGTTTTCCTCGTGTGAATTTTATGTAGCAGAGAATGTGAATGTAGAAATGCAACCAGAGGGCCGGCATAAAGACTTTTTCCATTGTCCAAGTTCCTTTCTTTAGGATAAAGTGGAAATTTTCACACTTGCACTGTGTTTGATACACATTTGCATCGTGTATCTCCTCTTCATCTGCACCAATCTGATAGGCATGTGGAATGACACTAACAGACCTTACTACTGACGTACACACCGAATTAGAGGTCAAAATCTTGTAATCAGGCTCGGTTATTGATAGATACTCTTATACACTCATCCGTCCATTCAGATAGACATAAAGAAAAAGAAAAAAGAAAATATTCATACTCGGGACCCTAAAATATATTTGAACCACTGAAATTTTGGACTGCATTTTCCTGAACATAGTGACTGAATCCAATACTTTTGCCCTATTCTACGTATAGCTGACGGAATTAAAATAATCTTTATGTTTTTATTACAGTTAACTTCGGCACACAATTAAAGGTACATTTTTTCTTTTTGCCAGCATATCTTGACAAAAAAAAGTAAATACAATTTTTGGTCGATCAGCGTAAACTGTAAATGGAAACGAATGAAGCAAATATTTCGTAATTAGTTTTATCGGAAGAGCGTGCATAGGTACTTGCTCTCCTCATCATAAAAGTTTCATGGAAAATGCACATAATTTTAGAGTTATCGACCCCCACGACGAGTAGGTCTCCTATGTCCTAAACCCATCAGACAAAGTGCTCTTCCTTCCCACGCAAGGCTGCCCACCCTGCTCTCCTGAAATAGCTATGACGCAGGCAGGTGGAGGAAGTGTATCCCACAAAATGCATTTGCCGGGCGGCGAGGAACACGCCATGAACCCGACCTTTCCAAGACCTAATATAGACGCAGCAGGGCCACAATTTTCTAGCGCCAGAAGCACACACAAAGTACATTACTAGTTTGACCTTTCTCACGACCTTCTGCTATTTAGACTGAAAAGTTAATGAAACCAAGTTGTCTTTCAAGCAAAGAGATTCAATTTCCAATCACTTCTTATACATCCAATATTATTTCCTCGCATTTGTTAACTATTTTTGCTCCATTTATTGACGTCATAAAGATTATTGTTGATAAAGGTGTTCTTACAGGAGAAATAAAGATGCACAGGTGAAATGATGTAAGATGGACCTGTAAAATACTCGGATTCGGCGTACGTAAACGCTCCACACGCTCCAGAAGACATCTGATGTTTAGGGAAAAATCTATTTTTTTCTAGAGAACTTATTTAAAGGCTGATAATATATGTCCACGAATCATGACAAATTATAACATATGACGAAGTTTTATAATGCTTATTTAAGTATAAATGCCTATTTTTTGCATAAATACCTTTTCTAGGACTTTTTATATGCAATGTTAAGATATCGGAAAATCGGCGATGGTCCAACGTGACCATTCATTACGAAACCTTCAATTCACGTCTTCAAATTTAAAATGACGAGAGAATTCCTGGAAGTATACCAACTGATTTTTCTCCATTTCCCTATTTCATAAATACGAGCCATGATCTGAGAACATGGACGATTGACAATACACTGAGGCAACCGAAATTTTAAGTGGAAATAAATATAAATTCCCAGAAGGTTTCTGTGTTGCTAGTGTTGGACTGCTAAAATATATGACAGTCACATCGTTCAGCTCCAAATTCAAACTGATTTTGTCTCCCAGTCGTCGCAAATTTGAACTTGTGATTCGTGAAAAGTTACTGGTAATATGTAAATATTACTGGTTAATGGAAACTATTAAGAATAAAATGAAGAAGAGTTGTAAATATGTAAGTCTAGTTTTACATTAAAATATACGAACTGTTTTTGTGCATTTAAGTTTACAAAATAATAGACAAAAATTACAATTTTTCCATTTTACTGTGTATGTAACTTATGACAGTGTCTTTTTTCTCCTTATTCTGGACTTTTTCGGTTTCTTTTTAGGGGCCTAAAAGACGATTTTTTAATGCCTAAACATCCGATGTCTAATAATGAGTATTTGATTCTCAACAAAATGCCGTCACTATAGTACATTTTGACAAATAATAACGTACATTTCTAGAATAAATTCATCACCAGAAGGAAATACTTGAGCTTCTAACTTCGATTTAAAATAATTTTATAAAATAATATAATTTTAATTGCCTTTCTTCAAAACCTTTACTAGTATACATTCAAACATCTACGTCTGGGTATCCCAAATATCTCAATTCATTGATTGATTGATTGTGTGGTATATCTACTTCATCAAGGAATAAACCTCTCGTATTAACCTCAGTATCGATTTCATTGCACCATACAATTAGCCTTCTTTTCCACCTTATACTAAACTCTCATGATTTCCGAGAATATCTACCCCAAAATTACTTTTTCATTACTTTTTCAAATTTACTTTTTCTTGCTAAGGATTTGCATAACTTGCTTTTTGGAGTCCAGCCACATTCATTAGATTGAAATGGAGCTCACGCCATTGTTCTTCCTTACCACCTCCAATATAATAAGGGCGACGTGTTCGCTATTTGTTCCGTATCTCAGATACGTCAAGTTGTGCAACTTCCATCACAACATTAAGACACGATATACATTCTTCCCTTTGATGAACGATTCCGGAGATTTAGTGAATGCGCAAATGCTCTGTCGTTTCTGGGATTTCAGAAGCCACGCGTTCGTTCGTTATTTCGGAGTCGTCCGTGAAAAGGAAACGTTTCAATCGGATCTAAAGGGATAAGTCGGATGAAAAGTTGTTGTCGTCTTGTAACATACCTTCTCTTTAAAGAGCCATCTTCATTTTTGCAGTATAGAAATTCTCCGTAACATTCATTTTGCGCGCATTGCCTATTTACCAGTCTTCAACGCAGATCACATTAGAGATAGATGTTACTTCCTCTTCCGAGTATGATTCTCGGCGATCCGTCTCACAACAGAAATTTATCAACCGCATTTGCTAGCTAACATAGACCCGGGGAAAATACAAAGCTTGAAATAAGTGCTGCATTGATGCAGCGAAACGTATTGAAGGAATGAAACGCGCGAATGACCAAGTCACAATAGGACACGATAAAGTACTGGGAAAGCGCGCGTAAAACGACTGGAAGGGGAACGTCGACGTCAAAAAAAAACAGAGAATTCGAAACTCCACACCGTCGCTAAGATCACAGTTATCTCCACTTTTTCGTCCCTTTCCTTTCGCCGAGACGGATGTTTCCCCTCCGCCTCCTTCCCCTTCCCCTATCCCTTACCGCCACCTGCATCTCCCCCACCCCGCCCTCCGCTGCCTGGTGACCCGTGTCCGTCGCGCACTGCCCGCCGCCTCCACCGCCGCCCCGCCGCCCGCGCCCCGCCGCGCGCCGCTCCGCTCCGCAGCGCCGGCCAGGCGATCGATGAATGGTAGCCAGCGGTACCATTGATGCGCCGCGCCGCACCGCCCGCCCCGCTCCGCCCCGCTCCCCGCAGGGGGGAACCGGCCCCGCCCTCCCCGCGTGGCGCGCTGCGGGTCGCGGGGCCACGGGATCGAAGCCCAGAGCGCGCCGCGGACGCCGCTTCCCAGGCCGCGCGTCCCAACCGCCGCCTCCGCCGCCGCCACCGGCGTTGCTTCATTCAGCCGCACTGCGATTCCAGAATGGGCGCCCGCGCTGCCGCAGCGCCCGCCGCCAGCCCCTCGGCCCCGCCGCCCGCGCCGGCGGCCCGCCCCGCCGCCCGCCGCCCCGCTCCGCCGCCGAGTCGCAACCTCGCTCCGCCCGCCCCGCACCCGCGCCGCGCCAGCGCTGCCCAATTCGGCCGACGGAACGCAACCTGCGGGCCAGGCGCGCTCCTCAATGGCGCGCGGCGGGGCTTCGTTCAGAAAGTGCCATAATCGATTGAGAATCGCCGGCGCGCGATGGAGGCAACTGCCTCGCGGCGTAAACGCCAAGTTTTCTAGTTCTTCGGAGTTCCCGAGGCGCTCTACACTGTCGCCGTTGGACTGACAATGCCAAACTTCGTCACTGGAAACCGGCAGCGGTAGCTCAGTGTATCAACTGATGTCACTGCAGCGCCTCTGACCGTGAGGTCCTAGGTTCGAGTTCTGACGGCGGCAGGATTTTCGACACTAGCTTTTCTGCTAGGTCGAATTCAGTCGCTGTCTGGAGGAGAATTCTAGCGGCCGGCTGCTCTGTTCGGCAGTTTTCCGTGGTTTCTCCGATCAACACCAGGCGAATGCCCGAGCAGTACCCTAACAAACGGGCCACGGACCGCGCGCGATCTGTCCTTCCTCTTCCTTGTCCTATCCTCTCCCTTACACACACTTACACTAACATGCACTACACTGCCACATATTCCGGGAGATCGGTCGGGAGCTTAGAGCTTGTCCCGGCTGGTGGGGGAGTCTTGGTTAGGGGGAAACCCCACTAGCCGACGGTAGGTCGACGCCGGATCTCGCCATCCAGTGGGGGAAGATCACCGCCATCTCCCGCCAAAAAAACATGCACTACACTAACGGGACCAATGGCCAAAGCCAGTTGACGCACCCAGAAACACGAAAAAAAATCAATCAATCAATTCATCCCTTGAAGGAAGCGTAAGGGCAACACTCGTTTCTAAATAGAGCGTGATGTAGTTGCATTCAGAGACTTCCATATGCGATTCATCATTCACGGTGCGCGTTCCGGAAATCTGACAGTCGAGAGAGACGCGACGATTTCCGAGGTAGGTGCGTTCAGGAAAGTTACACTGGGAGAGGGGGCTTTAGGCATCAACAATGTCAGTGCAGTGCCTCTGACCGGGAGGTCCTAGGTTCTAGCCACAACGGTGGCAAGATTTTCGACACTACCTAGCTAGAGCGATAGGTAAGTGGAGTTCTGAAGCTGTCTGGAGATGAATTCTAGCGGCTGACTGCTCTGATGGGTAGTTTTCCGTAGTGTCTTCGACGAATACCAAGCGAATACCGGATCCGTACCCTAACAAACGAGCCATTCATCTCGCACTATCTTTCCTTCTTCTTTCCTGTCCTATTACCACTCCTTACTTACACACACTTACACCTACCTGCACTACACTACCACACATACCGAGAGAATGGTGGAATATGTGGTAGTGTAGTGCGTGTTAGTGTGTGTGTGTAAGAGGAGAGGATAGGACAAGGAAGAGGAAGAGGAAGGATAGATCGCGCGCGGTCCGTGGCCCGTTTGGATGGTACTGCTCCGGCATTCGCCTGGTGTTGATCGGAGAAACCACGGAAAACTACCGATCAGAGCAGCCGGCCGCTATAATTCTCCTCCAGACAGCGACTGAATTCGACCTAGCTGAAAAGCTAGTGTCGAAAATCCTGCCGCCGTCAGGACTCGAACCTAGGACCTCCCGGTCAGAGGCGCTGCAGTGGCATCAGTTGATGCACTGAGCTACCGCTCCCGGTGGGTAAACGCAAGATTTCTGGTTATTGAGAGAGCACGAGGCGCTCTATGGTGTCGTCGTTGCACTGACGATGCCAAGCTTCATCTCTTGAAAGAAGCCCAACTCATTTCTAAATAGCGCGCGGTGTAGCTGTGCTCAGAATGTCCCATATTCGATTCAGTATTCACTTTGCGCGTTGCGGTAATATGACAGTCGAAGTGATCGCAACACCCTGCTTATCGCTAGAAGCTGCATAATTTCCTTTCAGTTCCTGCACTGCTTCCAGTCGCTTGGCTGTCGAGTGAATCAGTCACTTAAATTTCCCGAAAGATATCAAAGCAATAACCCCTGTCTCGGTAGAAATTGAGACAGCTTTGATTCGAAAAAAACAACAAAAAAGACCAGTTGCATTAAATTTTTCTTTCCTTAATTGATATTTAATTTTACGAGTACGATCGTTTTAATCCATTATTATAATCCTCACAATATATAATATCTCTCTATTAAAGAGCCCTCACGTCTCGACCTCACCATTAACTTAAAATACTTCGAATTATTTCACACGAGCATTCAAATCACGATTCTAAATTGAGGTTAATCGGATGTTAAATTAATTCTGGGCACGGAATAAATTTGATCTATTCTAACGACGGACGAACTAGTCTAACGACGGGCCAGCAACGACTTTTATCTATGAATACCGAATTCCTTATTCCACCGCTAATCCAACTTTGTTCCGGACTAAAAGGCACTATGAATATGGCCCATAGACTTTCAAGCGAAAAGCTAATTGAAGTTATCCGCTAACGAGAATGTATTCTTGTACATGCTAAGTCCCAAGTGCAATAATTACTTACTCGTATACAAAGCAAAGAAAAACTTAAATAATGCTACAAAAAATCGATTCCAAGATTTTTGAAGGACATACACGCATTAGGTGTCCCTATTTTCGAAAAAGTGATTTTTTTTTACTTCAAAACCTCTCTCTTCGTCGTAGGTCTGCCGTTCTTCATCCTGTCTGTCTGTCTTACGATGGTCTGTCGATTTGTGGCCAACACTTGCGCGCCTAAACGGTGAACGGAATGTTTATGAAATCGATTTCGCTGATGCGCTTTAATACTGATGCACTACTCGCATTTTAAAAGATTTTTTTTAAGTCCCTAAGTAATATTCTTTATTACTTTCTCGCTCGGAGTAGAGAAAAAGTTATGTAATGTTGTTCGAAACAACGGCGACTTTTCAGCAGAAAAACAATTATTGGAACCTGATAACGAAAAAGTGAATAAATTCAGTTTCTAAATTTAGGGGGGGAATCCTCTCTCATTTGGAGTTCAGAGGTACGCGTCTTGCCCCTTGAGCCTAAATGCATGAGTTCAAGTCGAAGCCAGGATAAAAAAGTTTGCAGGTTGAAAATGTACAGGTATTTAGGTACCGTTATACTGTTAGGTATCGTTACATATATACCAAAAAGTATGCGCTGTTGTAAAACCACTACATTTTGTTGCACACATCCTCAGTCATGATAATGTCATTACACTGATCGAAGACTGTACCAAATGAAATGCACGTTATATAAGGAAAAACACAAAAACATGGTGGAAAGAAATGTTAAATTATTGTTAAAAGGAGTATCATATGATAATGACTTAAAATCATTCTCTCTGATAATAACTTTAACGTTTTCGAGGCAAAGCAAATATAGTTATTTTTTCTGAGCATATAAGTAGCATAATCACTGTTAAATACTCAATAGGGACTAATCGTATTTATTTAAAAGTGCAGAAAACATATTCTTCAACCCGATTAATTTCGATGAGTGAAAAATTAATAGTAAATCATAAATATTGATATAATCAGTCGTCAGCTGTTTTCTTTCAAATAACAGTCGTATTACACTGAAAGTTTTCGTCAGTACAGATTTCTGCACAATTCAAGTTTTCATTTCATTCAAAAGTATTATTTTGTTATTACAGAATGAAGAATTGGTATTTATTGACTTATTCCTGTGCAGAAAATTTAAAAGAAAATCCCACAATTTCAACAGATACCTACTACTTATCTTACAATATTTTACAAGTCGAAGGGTTTTTTCTTGGAAGTAGAAAGGGCGGGAAATAATATAGCTGTCAATGTCAGCTTACTTGTGCAATGTCAAGTACTACTTTACACTTTTCCTTCGTACATTCTACTCACAATAGTCCAGTATCTTTGTCAAGAATTACTTCACATCCTTCTGATACGACACAAGGAATGCCAAATAGATTGTGTTACAACGTCATTATCGTCAGTGATGTGTGTGACGGACAAACGTGTACACAATACCTGTTTTGTTAAAATGTGAACATTATTGGTTTGTTATCTCTTGAAATACAGAAAAAACGACAAAATGTGAAGAAATGCAGCAGTGAATATTTCTTACTTAGGAACTGCATTTCTTTCCTCGTTCTACAGTAGGTTTCAGAATAATACACAATAATATTCTGTGCCACAGAGTGGCATGAACTCTCCAGATTATCAATATAAGAAGAGAGTACTTTACTGTTCTTACTTCTTGTAATTGTTTGATTGGCTGTTTCCAAGCCCGTCAATTGCTTGGGGGTCGTTAGTCCCGTTAGTGTAGAGAATGTTTTAGGCCTGGGTGTGGCGGTGTTCGTTCTCCGTTGGATAGTGAGATCCAGCGCTAATCTACACGTCGGTGTTCTCCTCCAGATATCTCCCCACAGCGGTGTGCCGCTCCGGCCGGGAGAAGCTCTAAGCTTCCGGTTCGTGTCCCTTCATGTGGTTGGTTTGGTGACGTAGCGTAATGTAGCGTATGTAAATTGTAATGGTTTGGGAATGTAGAGCATGTACATGTAAGTGTGCGTAAGGGGAGAGGATGTGTGGAAGTGTGCGTAAAGGAAGAGAGAGGAAAGGTAGCGCTCGGTACATAGCTCGTTTGTTAGGGTACTACTCTGGCATTTGATTGGTATTGATCGGAGAAACCATGGAAAACTGTCGTCGGAGCAGCCGACCGCTTGAATTCTCCTCCAGTCAGCGGCTATATTAGACCTAGCTATCTGGTTAGTGTCGAAAAGTCAACCGTCGGGGCCCGAGCGCTAGGATCTCCCGGTCAAGTTGCTGCAGAGGCGGCGGCAATGCTGACTCTTAGCTAAACTCAGCTGGCATTTACTCTTTTGAAGTCTCTGTGATACTTTTTAGTAAAATATTAAATGCTTCGGTTAATATAAGACACAAATCAGTTGTATATTGAATGGTACATAATAATGGCAAATATACAATACAACCTTCGAACCAATAAACAACTTCGAATCTTATTTACTTAATTAAGCGCCTTAAGCGACTTTACAAGATACTGAGGTAATCCATACCTCTTATTTTTAAAGGAGACAGTATTTTTATAAATAAGGAAGGTCGAGTAATAGATTCCTGCTGTGATAAGACAAGTGCCAGGGTGGTAGAACATAAAATGCTAGTTGTTAGAGGAGGAAAATATATACATATTTAAGATATTAAATAGAGATAAAAGAAGAAAATAATATAATTACTTAAATGTACTGGTGAATATCTAATGACAATTTAGCTTGGAGGCATTTAGGAAACTAAACAGATGAATTGTCGCGCAAATGGGAAGAAGGAACACTTAGATCCGTCTGGAGCACATTGTTCAAATGCTCTTAAGAAGAACTAACCGTTGAGAACAATGGACTAATAATTAGCTAGCGTGCTAAGAATGTGTGTTGAAGAGTGCGGCATAAAGTACGCGGATGGGGTTCTGGGAACGGAAAGTGAAGATCCAAAAGAGTTGAGATGATGGCTTTGTGAGTCTGAGCGGGTGGATTTTGATGGCGAGTCGTGTTTGCAGAGGTTAACAGTTATTTGGACGAATGAGTTAATAACGTTATAAACATAAGTAATGTAGTGAACGAGTAATTTTGGAATGTCGTGTTGTTCGCACGGTGGAAGGAGCGAGTCGTCACCAAGATGTAATGGAGTCAATTTCTGAGTTATGTACATTGTTGTGAAAACGATATGCAAAGGTAGTTCGTAAATTGACACTTTTAAGGTGAATTAAAATTTTCATGAAACTTTACTTCATATTCAAGCCTAAATGATTGCGTTATTGTTAAGAATAGTAGTAATGGTATTTGTTTCCTGTTATCCACTTTTAATTTAATTAAAACTAGAGTTCCTGTACTAGGCGTGATAATGAACTCACTTTATTATAAATTCCTAAGATCCGCATCAAACAAATTCGATTTTATACTTTCTTGTATACGTACGTAAATACGGAGTAATGTGTACTTAGTAAAGAGGAAGTTATGCAAAGCTGCAGAAAATTGATTTCAAGATTTCAACTAAAATTCACGTTTTGCGGTCCCCTGACACCAAAAAAAAGTTTGTTTTTTTTTCAAAACTTCCTTCCGTCTGTTTGTCTGACCATATGTAAGTGAACAACACTAGCGCCTGGACTATTCGTAGGAATGTTTCCAAAGTGAATATTTCCTGGTCAATCTGGCTCGACTTGAAGCGCTGCAATTTAAATGGAACATTCTCTAAATTTTGGGGGTACTTTACATCAAGCCCCCGGGGAATTGTTAACGTTTTTCTCGAAAATGGTTCCAAATGTTTTCTTTAAATTTCTTCTAAGAATAAAGTCAAATACATTTACAAAATGACTTAGGTCGGTATCTTAAGAGTAAACACCTGCTTAGTTTAGTCGAATCTATTTTTTGTTTTCAAAACAACATTGTGAACACGAGAAAATGAGTTTAGAAATATTCGGGGGCGGAGTGTCCCTCGACGTATTGTTGAATTTTCCAGGAATGGGAGAGCAAAAGATCGGGGTCAGGCTTGTGAACGGAATTCACCAAAACTAGCCGAATTCCCTAGCTATCACGCCCCACAATTTGAGAATGTCCACTTTAGAGTTATCCAACAAATTATGATTTTATCACCATTTGGAAAGTGATATTAATTGTTCGCAAACATACCTAGCTTTTCTAATTCGTTACGAAGAGTATTTCATCAACATTGTTACTTATTTCATATTTATAAAATATCGTTCGCGAAATAGTCTTAGAGTAGATAAATATGCACGCGTGCTTTAGCAATACAAAGACACATTTCGAAGGTCTAGCAGTCCTAACTGCGATAATTATCAGAATTAACTAACATTACGGAAATCAATGACAGAATAAATCCGCAAATTAAGTCATGAATATTTGTGAACTTGGTTTTCACTTAGGGTAATGATATAAGTGTAAGTAAGTTGAATGGCACAAGGAAAGTCGGGCGAAGGAAAAGGGTGAAGAGCGAAGGGATAAGTGAAGTTACAACAATAAATATCTCAATTATAAAAAAAAATGTTACTACCTAATATTATTTAGCTTCATTAAACAACAAATAGTAATCAAAATGTATGCATGTGCAAATAAAGTTTCCGTTCATACAATACGTATTTCGAAGTGAAGATCTTCCCAAAAGGTGTTAGTATTTTCATAATGTCTACAAATTTTATATCTACAATCGTACTGACAATCAAGGACATTCAATAAAATAACAAGGAAGTCGATTATAATAAAATCTTTTCTTCGCAAGCATCTTCACTAAACTCTCCCTCTCCCAGCTTCTTTCACTCAAGTGTCACTCAGAGAGTATAGGTGTCACCTTTCCTGAGATTTTCTTTATCCTACTCTCGTGCGTCACAGAACAGTGAAGTGCCACTATTTACAGACACAGTTCCCAAGGGATCGACGTCTCAAAAAACAGGGCACAGGCCTCCAAGTGTGTTGACGTCACAACAGATAATCTAGCCGAGTTCCCCAGTCATCACGTACCACCATTTGAGAACGTCTCCTTGCGTAGCAAGTAAGGGTCGCGACAGCAACTAGGCAAATTGCTATTTTGCTTGCAGTTTGCTTGCTTAAAGAAGTACATATAATATCTAAACTAGAATAATTTAAAACAATAGGGCAAACAAACCTCGCCACTAATAAAGACTATTATTATTATTATTATTATTATTATTATTATTATTATTATTATTATTATTATTATTATACGATTTATTCGAAATATTGTTTAATTATAACTTAAAACCATTTAAGTAAATGCATAGGAACTATATTTTTACTCACAACTCCCTTATATACATGTCAGTATTGACTAAATGGTCAACAAATGTTTATGCCGACAGTCTCAACTAAAGTTGACGAAAACTAAAAAAAAACTCTTTTGCAACTATCTTTTGGGGCACGGAATCAATAAATAATGCAAAATAGAAAGAAGACACCAAGCAGAAAAAGTAAGGAATTTAAAGGAGAGAGAGTAGGAATTTAAAGGAGACCCAACAAATACAAAAATAAAATAGGGAGGCGTAAGGATAAAATGTGTGTGTTTAATATATATATATATATATATATATATATATAATATATATATATACACGAAAACAGTTGTAAAAAGGGGATTGAGAAAAAAACATCGAAATGAAGTAAAAAATCAATTAAACGGAGGAAAGAAGAAAAGCTAGTTAAAACGAGCGAGAAAGTAAAAACAAACAATATTGGAAAAAGAAGAGAGGTAGCAGTCCCGCGTTCTGTGTGAAGAGTTTTGCGTCCTCCCCCCCCCCCCCCCGCTGCCTGGTGAGCGGGTGCTGGCCCAGGTGGCGGGCTGGGGTTCGCACCCGCGCGCAAGGGCCGTGCTCGCGATATCGATCGGCAAGACGCGCCGCCGCGGGGGTCGAGAAGGGGAGAGGCGCTGGATGGGGGCGGTGTGAGGCGAGGGGTGGGTGGCAGGTAGTGGAGGGTGTGACGGAAGTAGTAAGGCGAGCTCTTCCAGTCCTTGGGCGGAAGAGCGGGTAAGGTAAGAGAGAGAAAAGAACGAGGAAATAGGAAGGAGAAGGAAGTGAAAGATAAAATGGGTAGGGAAACACACATAAACAAAGTAATGGAATATGTATTTTATATTTCTTTAAAACATTAATACTTTGTAATAGCTTAGCTTGGTTTTGTCTATGCTTTGCAATTCATGGTAAATGTAAATTTTTAAGCCGGAGAGTGGCTCAGGGTATCAACTGTGTCACTGCAGTGCATCTGACCGGGAGGTCCACGGTTCGAGTCCGTCGGTGGCAGGGTTTTCGACACTAGCTTGTCACCTAGGTCAAATTCAACCACTGTCTGGAGAAGAATTCTAGAAGCCGACTGATCTGATCGGTAGTTTTCCGTGGTTTCTCCGATCAACATCAGGCGAATGCCGGAGCAGTACCCTAACAAATGGGCCAGGACCTCAGGCGATCTTTCCTTCCTCTTCCTTGTCATATCCTCACCCCTTACTTACACACACTTACACTTTCATGTATTACACTAATACATATACCGGGAGACCGGTCGGGAGCTTAGAGCGTGTGCCGGCTCTGCCCCTCTGCTGGGAGGAACCTTGTTGGGGAAATCCCTACTAGCCGACACTTGCGATTGCACTCGGATATCACCATCCAGCCGGAGGAGATCACAGACACCTCCAGAATAAAAACCCATGCACTACACTTGCGGGAAAATTATTTTAGCAGTTGATGTACCCGGAATCGCTAATCAATCTATAAATAGGTGTTTAACCTGTTGCAGATGCTCGACATGTTCATTTCCGGGCACACATAGTTAAATGAAAATCTATGGATTAAAATACATTTTTGTTTCATGACAAAATTAGCTTTAATTGTTTATTTTATCAATGTGATGAATCAATTTGTAACGATTCACGTGATGTAGGAAAAAGCGTATAGTAGTTCTCAGTGATTTACCGAAATACTGTTAGAGGCATTAAAACCATTAAAAACACGTGATTTCTAGATTTTTCCACAATATCCTACAAGTAATCAGCTAAGAATAGTCCCAATCTATTTTTCCTGCCGAGAGGAATCGAATGACATACTAATCACATCTGTAGATGCCTTTAGTCATCAAAATACGTTTTCGTTACTTAAAAACAAACAATACACTTTGGGTGAGAAATTTCTTGGAATTTTTAGGGTGGATCGCCCAAAAATTGATCAGTTCCCGATCAGGATACCGAGATGTGTCCAATGACTCCTCGTTTCTCTCGATTGTTACATCGGAACTGGCATAACCGTGAATAACAGAAGGGCAGGCGCGCGTTCCTTTTTCGAATCTTGAACTTACGTACTATATCTTGCAGTCTGCAAACCGTTTTCAAGAAAGCACAGCTTTCCACAGCAGGAGTCAGTGGGTATTATTTTCGTTCTGAAGAAGATTGCAGTATGACGGCTGAAACGTTGGCAACTGTGCCTAGAACGCGGCGTCTCCCACTCAGTTAAGCAGCTAAACTGTGTCCATGTTTTCTAATTTTGTACAATGAATTATACGATTCATTTTGTGCTACTTGGAAGCATTTGTGAACTTCACTGGAAATACTCAACGTTAAAACCTTCCGATGATGTCCACGAAGTTGAGAGAAACGGATCCATCATTATTTCCACTAAATATTGTTTATTTCCATTATTCGATCAGTTTCCATTATTCATATTCATTTACGATCAGTTCTCTATCCCGATCCTTGAAATCCACTGAAGAATTGGAACAGTGGGTAGCAATGGGAAAGTTAACAACAAAACAAGTGGATGGCAATTTACCGAGCAAGTTCTGTGTCACAACTCAATCATTAATTCCTTGAAATTACCTTCAAGAATTAATTTCTTGAAACTGAAAAGTGATTTAGCCAACATAACAGAATTAGGTAGTGTACGTATTTTTGTAAACTCTGGCAAGGAATTCGCCGAGTAGAATGGCGTCATATTTATAATCTCGAACTTGTAAAGCGCAGTGATGTTTCGCTACGCATGTTAAATTTCATGACGAGGCTCCTACCTTCGACCTAAGCGATTAACATAAACATCCTTAAACCTGCGTCCGTCCGTCCAACGCGTAATTGATATTGAACATTGTTAGGCACTTAACGACTCTTTTCACTAAGCCCATCCAATTCATGTTAGTATATGCTGTGTTGTGCACCTCAATTGCCGCACGGTGCCTGAAACGACATATGAACACTTCCAGTTGTTAGGTTAGCAACAGGCTTCACCAAATGAATGAAAGCAGCCTGAATTGCCCATACGTAAACAGTTTTGTTGTTTGTAGTACAAAAAATGTGATTGAACTTTTTTCCCGAAATATCTGGCTACAGTCGTGCATTACTAATGAAAATAATTTTTTTAAATAATTAAAAGCTTCCTTGCCATTTTCAGAACACATTTTACCACACAAAATTGTAAATTAAAGTCTAGTTTTGCCTCCCTCATTATGTTTAATTATATTTTTTAATAAATACGTATGTTACATGGTAAAAATAATGAAAATGTTTATTATTTTTGACCATTTATTTTAACAAAAAGTCCAGTGGTAAAATTATTTTAAAACATTTTAGAATAAATGTGCATTCCCTGATTCAGCAAACCAGTAGCTACTGTATCACATTCATCATGGTGTGTGTTGCTGTGGTGAGGAGCATTGTGTGTCTCTCACTCCCCGAAAGGTGCCTGAGATGGAGGAGCATATAGCACATGTATTAATTATGTTTTCATGTTGTGGTTGAAAGCCCTGAAGATGGAAATAAATTTTCCGAAGCGTCGGCAAACAACCAACTTATAGTTTGTGTTAACTTATGACTAAGCCCCGTTGTCCTGCCTTCCAATATTCTTTTATTAAGTCGGTTTTGTGTTTCTTAGATTTTCTTATTTCTCTCTTGCTTTCTAATTTACCTCTGCGTATTTCTTGGCGTTCTGTTATGATTAATATCTGCTTTGCTGTTGAGTTTTGCTTTCTTGCTGTTTGGTAGTAAGGCTCTCTCTCCCGCTCTAACGGTAGAATTTTCAATTGCTTTATATTTTTCTTGAAGCCCCATTACTTCATGTCTCTTCATGACTTTCAGATTTTCTTTCACCTATTTCTGGAACTTGATGTTAAATTTACTTCTTGTTGGGATTTTCTTCGTTGGTAATTTCTTCTGTTTTCCACTTTTATTCTACTTGACTATTCTATGGTCGGTTGTAAATTCTGGTATCGAGAAAATATCAAAATATATTTTTAGTTCTAATTGATCAGTGAGTATAAAGTCTATTTCGTTTTTGGTTGTTCCATCAGGTGATCTCCAAGTCCATCTGCCCTGAAGCGTTTTGTAAAGGTTCATTATCTTTAAATTTTGACCTTCTGCAAATCGGGTTAGTCTTGCCCCTTTTTCATTGTGTTCTCCGTACGCGAATTGTCCAATAGCATTCTCATCTATGAGTTGTTTTTAACCAATCTTAGAGTTAAAGTCACCAATTATTAAATTTAATTGAGATCTATACAAGATAAGTGAAACACCCTGAGTGTCGTAAAAATATTCAATATTTTCGTGTGAGTTGAGTGCTGTACGAGCATAGACTTGCATAATGGCTATATTATGTCTCCAAATGTTAAATTTGAGTATCGTTATCCTCTCTGATATATCTTCAATCAAAACCACATGTATTTTGAATTTTTTATTTATGATGAATCATATTCCTCTTTGTTCTGTGTTGATCCAATATGAGAGAATAGGTCTCCATTCTGTTTTTCCGCCATTATCTCTCCCGCTCTGCGAATTTCAGTTAAACCTATTATGCCTTAATTTTTATAAGGCATTTTTCTTACTTCGCCGGGTTCTAATTCGTCAATTTTTTTGTTGTTTTCGAGGGCGTGTTCTAGTTTTATGTCTCAATCTCTTGTTCTTAAGGTTCTTATGTTGTAGGTGGCAATTGTCAGGTCTGAATTTCTTCCTGAAACGTTTGATTTTCCTTTTGATTTTCTTTTATTATTTGGGTCCTTTATAACCCTTCACTGGGCTAGTTTTTAACTTTTAGTTCCATGTGTCCATAGTTTCAATTCTCCATTGTGACATGGCCTATCTTGACTTATTCCCTTTTTCTCTTTCTTCCTTTGCTCTATCTCTTATTGCTGATTGGATCTCATTTCGATGTTTAATCCATGAAGCAATCTGAGTCTTTCAATTTGTGTTTGCTTTTTATAATCATGATTTTTCATCCATGAATGGCATTTTTACCTTTATTAAGCCCCTGTGGTTCCAATCTTCCCCGACGTAATATGCTTCTGTATTTTGCTTTTTCCACCTACTAGCTGTATTACACTCTAAACCTTTTCTTCAATTATGAATATGAATGAATTTCTTCTTTTTCTTCTTCTTCGCTTTTAGAAGTATAAAACAAGTAATTCTTCTCGAATAACTAGTGAACCTCTGAAATTTTTATATTAACTACTGAACTGAAACTATTGTATTATTGGGAACATTTGTTCAACGTGAGTAGAGTGCTCAGATGCGAGCCTGACTACCAAACGGGACCGCCCTTTGATGCTGCTTGCTGGCCACCTCAGATCCGGCCCCCCGCTGTTACTTCTTGACCCGCCCTGCTCTGGCCTTAGACCCGGACTCAGCACCTAACAGCGGTGCGGCCAGGCAAGCGCCAGTTGAGAATGAAGGGCCATTGCAAAGAACACTACATATCTGTGTGCTGATGAGGACATTTGCAATACATACAAAGAAATCAAAGAAGCATATCTACTCCTATTTTAATTAGCACATGTATTTGAGACAATTAAGTCTGATTTTGCCGATTGTCAACTATACCGCCTGGGACACCTGACCCGTTGCCCCCTGCCCTAGCTATGCTTCTAAGTGACAAAACCACACACATCCGTCAAGAAAAATTCTTCCATTTATTTTTGAATATTTGCAAAATGTTAGGGAATGCTTCGTGCTTTTAGTTTTCTTCAAGCAAAACATAACGGAATATGTGCAAAATTTGAAGCTTTTCATCAATTAAGATACTACCCTTCATAAGTTAAAACAGCAAACAATCATCAATAGTTAATTCCGATTACAATTTTATGAGATGTTCGTGCGACCACTGTGAAGACGTCCTCGCGAAATGACTTCCTTATGCAATCGTATCCCAAAACTTTACTCTGAAAGTAAAGAAAATAACTTATTTGATACGAATGAAATGAAATATGAAATACAGAAAATACAATTCACAGATATTGTTTATTATCAAACGAATATAAGGAAATCACGAGCGAAAAAAGGAAAATTTATAGTGTAGTTTAAAAAGTATCGGAAAGTATTTATTTAAAATATTTCGCTTTAAGTGTTAAGTTATTGAATTGAATTTGGAACATCGGCAATGGGAAAAATCTTTTTTTAATTTTTTTAACTTTTTCATTCAAATTATCAGGAGAGGTAAAGATGTCGAAGGAAACGCAGGAAGAGTGACTGATCGAACGTTTACTCTCTGGAATGGTTATTGTTTACTGTAATTATTTACCAGTTTTTCTAGATTTCCAACAATGAAGGATAGGCTCATTCGAAATATTTATTGATGAACTTTCCATTTGTAATTTGACTGAGAAGATCGTCACCCCTCCTTCAAATATTTTTTTCCACCAATACCCCAGTATAGAAAATGTATGGATGAACTGATTGTTAAATACATAAAGATTTCCCATTTCAATTATTTCTTTGCTAGGAAACAGCACTACACTATGAATTGCTCAGCACGAATTAAATGATCACCAGAGACCCAGAATGACCAATATCCTTTCATCAGTTTAACATGTTAACAACTTCCTTGTGTGCGAAAACTATTAGCTGGAACAGTTAAGTATATTCAGTATTTATCTTGATGTTAGCGTGCTAAGATAGTTTATTGGAGACATGTTCTAGTCCTAAAGATAATTTGTCAAATACAACATTTTCGTTTCATCTGACCATTATTTACGGTGTTGAATTATAAAGAGTAAAAGGAAGCGACTGTTGCTCAATTATGAAGAGCCTGAAGACCCACACACAAACACACCAATTGCACGTCTGACAATGAGGAGCTCCGAAAGAGTCGACACGAGCGAGAGGGGCAAAGGAAGAGACGAAGACGGAATGAAATAGTAGAGGGGGAAAGAGGCAGGGCGCTGCGAGTGGTTCAGCCGTCTGTCGCCAGATGGCAGGTGCTGGCGCTGCGGTAGGCTGAACGTCGCCTTCGCACCCTCGTCGTCATCATCATCGCCGTCGACGACGACGAAGACGAAGAGGACTACCACTTCTTCTTCCTCTTCCTTCTTCCTCTTCTTCTTCCTCTTCTTCTTCTTCTTCTTCTTCTTCTTCTTCTGCTTCCTCTTCTGCTTCTTCTTATTCTTCTTCTCCTCTTCTTTCGACACCGCTATTGCCACAGCCACTGCCACCGTCACTACAACTCCTACTGCCACTGCAACAACCACCGCCTCCACCGTCTTCTCCACCGCCACCACCACCGCCGCCCCGCCGCCGCCGCCGCCGCTGCCCGACCGCCTCGCGCCCATTCATTGCGGCCCACGTTCAGGCGAGCAGGCCGCGGCCGCGGCGCCTGCCTCGCGCTCGCCCGTCCGACCACGTGCAATGAGGTCAAACGCTGCAGCCCCGGCTGCGAGGCGAAATCCACTTCTCCACGATGGCAATCGCCACTAGCGCTCCGCAACCAATGACAGTTCGACAGGCATCCCGCATAGCATAGCCATCTTCTCGCCTTCCTCTCTTTACACTCATTGTTTACCCCACTTAAAAGCATTGCACATTTTTACGTATTTTTATCCATTGATTTGTTTGATTTGATTTATTTTGTAAAACAAACAAACAAACAAACAAAACCAATAAAAACTGTGTATGACGTATGGGGGCGAAGATTAACTGCGACCCTTTTTCTTGTGTACCAAAATCCCTACCCACAATTTTAACTAAGTGCTAGATTAGCAACATTTGAAAAACTAGACATTTTCGTTCCCGAGTTAATAGAAAACCTATTGGCAACGGTAAACGAATTGCAGATTTGATTTTTCTGCATTGCTAACAATAAAATAACTCATCCTCAGCTCCTACCTTCCTCCTACCACTACAAGCAAAAGGAGAGCTCAACAAAACACGCATAGTGAAGCTACATTTACATCCATTGTTTTCTAAAGCTACAAATGCGATGTATCTAGATGGGGAAAATGCATAGTTAGGCTCCCGCTGAACAAGAGCCCTCGAAATATTTTTTAAATAATTATGTTGATTCATAAATGCTACATAACTAATTTTAATATTAAATTTCCAAATTTCAGTGATATTCATATTCATTACACATTATCAATATTTCAATACTAGTTTCCTGTAGTGCCTCTGGCTGTTATTTCCATGTTTAAAAATTTGATTTGTGCTTAGCAAGTTCATTGTAAATATAAATTTTGAACGTATTGGAGTTGCTCGGTTTAAATACTTGTTTAAATGTTGGTTGTAATGTATAATTAGCTTTATTATCGTCAATCGTATGAATCAAGTCCTAATGATTCATGTGAACGTAGGAAAGAGATTGTATTTATTCACAGCGTTTTAAAAATGTACTCCCGGGTTCATTTCAACGATCAAAAACAGTTTTTTTTCTGGATTTTTACTGAATATCTTCGGGGAAACCGGCGCTAAGAATTGTGCCTATCGATTCAAGTGGTCAAGAAAATCGAATGAGATATTGATCACATATATATATATATATATATATATATATATATATATATATATATATATATATATATATATATATATATATATATATATATATATATATATATATATATATATATATACCATAAGTCACTAATAAACCATTTTTCTTAAGTAATCACGTCTTTTAGAGAAATTTCTTAGACTTTCCTGGATGTATCTGCAAAACACATAAGTTCTTCATTACGATATCGAGATGACACCTCATTTGACTCGATTGGCAGACCGGAAATGGTGTAAATGATGGAGAGGCGAACGGACGCACGTAACTCGATAACTATAAAAAGATTGTTACAGGGCATTGTAGTCGGTCCGTAAGACATTAATATTCTTCCTTGAATTTATCAAAATCCAAAATGTAATTTCCTAACTTAAATACACTTCCTGACGGTAACACCAATGTAAATGCATGGTAATTATGATGTATTCAATGTGACAATTGGACTGTGCTCGCTAACTATTGCATTTTTCTTAATGATTTGTTTATTGGACTACTTACGCCTTTCTTTGAAAAACCTATTTTGAGATTGTGACACTAATTTCGAGTATACGCATTTGTTTCGCTTCTAATTGCCTCTTCTTGCATGGAACATAATTTTATCGCTTGTGATACGTAAATTCTTTAGGGTAAATCCTCCTCTTTTATATTTGCTGGTTCTAGGCAATAAAGTAATTTTTCCTGCACAGGAGCACGCAAATACTGTTGTACATAAATGAAAAAATTTCATAATTTAACTTATTATCGTCATCATCATCATCTATATATTTGTGAAGAGAAAACTTTGGACTCTTTTTTGATCATATTGCGCGTATGAAGGAGAAAAGATTCGAGATGTGGCGTAGTTAAAGTTAATATGGAGAAGGGTGCAGAAAACTAAAATTTTAAATATCATGTTTGTTACAAATACATTACATTAAACTAGTTGAATCCGTGCGATTACATCACACAGAAGGGGAGCCATAGAAACGTTACCAAAGAAAACACTGCATTTTGATGAATATTGAAACGCTATCCGTTTTTGTCAAATTATTTCTGCAACCGGTTTCCGAATTTATATCATTTTTTTGGGCGCCAGGAAAGCGTTGCGATTTTAAATTTCCCGTAAACACATGTAAAGGGAAATAATTATCCTACTAACTCTGCCGGTTGGGTTCTTACGAAAATAATCGTCGCCGGTACTTACTTTCTTCCTACCAAACGATCATTCGATCCACTCTCCATACGGAAGAAGCGAGGAAACTGAAATTTGTTTCTGGAAAGAAATTATTAAATCCACATTGTACAAGATGCTAAAGAAATGTTAATCAGCTTTTCTTTTTCAGAATAAGAACGTTTGAACGTTACGTAACAGATGTGTTCTAATATTATTGTATATGACATTATATACTCATGTTGTGCACGACAAAGACGCTATGACTTTTAGAACACATCCTATTTTAGAGGTCTAAAAATTAACCGTATTCACTTCTCAAAGTAAATTTGAACGAATTAACAAATGATTAATGAAATATCATGTATAGAGAAAAGACTAAAAAATTAAACTCACTGTCAACGTCGTTGTACTGGCTTTTTTAATTATTTATTTATTTATTTATTTTGAAAATTTCGTCGTAATCTGAAAACCCGCCCAAATCCGAACATACTTTGATGGATTTCCGTCCGTTGGGCGATATACCGCGAAATCAAATTTTGCCCCGCGAGAGCCGTTATCCAGCCCAAAAGACGGAGTTCCGCACAATGTGACAACCCTGCATCGAAAATGCGGAACCCATGGCAACACTGCTCCGCTACTACGGAAACAAATAGAAACCAGTGATTGATAGATTTATTAAAGTTCGCTTTGAGCTAATGCTCGGTGGAAAACATTATTACAATTAGATATACGATTACAAAACTATTACGAATATTTACAAATATAATTACAATTAGAATTAGATATTAATATCCTAGTTATAATTATTTTGAGTTATCTATATGTTGACTTATAGCTTTTCTAACACTTCACTCCACTTCACTTCACTGAATAAGAGACATGACTATATTATTAATAATACTAACGATTATAATAATGAAACTAATAATAATAATAATAATAATAATAATATAATAATATAATAATAATAATAATAATAATAATAATAATAATAATAATAATAATAATAATAATAATAATAATAAAAGTCCCAGTGCCATTAATGATGACCTACATAGAATTAAGTATATTTTTAAATTTCACTACATTAGAAGGAAGAGTCTCTAGTCCTTTTGCAGGTAGTTTGTTCCAATCTACTATAGTACGATTCACAAAGGAGAACTTGCCTACATCAGTTCTTTGCTTTCTACATCGTATTTTCCAGGATGGTCTCTCTACTTTATAATCAGGTTTCTGTAATCATTTACTGATGTCTGCCCATGCTGAGTCCCCTTTGTATGTCTTGTACATTACGCATAAACGCGCCCGTTCCCGTCTCTTAGATAAGGGTTCCCATTTATCTCGTCCATCAACGCGTCCATGATTTACAAACTTTCCGGCCCGTTTTGAATTTTATCTAACGCCTCGATTTGCCCTTTTCTGTACGGGTCCCAGCAGGCCGCTCCGTACTCTAAAATAGGACGAACAAGTGAAGTATATGCCAAGGATCGGGCATTCGAACTACTGTTTCTTAGAATGCGCATTACAAAGTGCAGCGCCCTCCATGATTTTTGACCGTATTGTTAATATGATCCGACTAACCCAAGTCGCTACGCAGGACCAAACCTCAAGTACTACAGTTTTTACACAGGTATATCGTTAGTTCCTAACTTGTAATTCGAGTGTACATTCGAGCGAGATTTGGTAAAACAAATGAATTTTTCTCTTTCCGGATTTAATTCCATCTTATTTCTGCACGCCCAGTTCCATAAACAGTTAAGATCGTTCTGTAAAACATTTTCATCCGAAGACGCGCCAATACTCCTATATATTATGCAATCATCAGCGAAAAGTCTAACTTTCGATTTTATTCCAGTTGCAATATCATTAATAAACGCTAAGAATAGCAATGGCCCTAACACACTCCCCTGGGGACCCAGAGGTTACATCGGCTTTCGATGAGTGTTTGTCACCTATTCTGACTGCTTGAGTTCGGCCCGTAAGAAATTCTTTTATCCACAAGATTATTCGATGATCTAATCCACTTTTGACAGTTTTTCAATTAAAAGGCCATGTGGAACCAGATCAAATGCTTTAGAAAAGTCTAATATTACTGCATCTACCCTACTCCCTTCGTCTAATGAATCTGCTATGTCCTGACATAAAGAAATAGTCTGGCTGTCGCACGAATAGCTAGGACGAAAACCGTGTTGATTTTGAAAAAGCCAGTCGGTTTTATTCCAGACTCGTCTAATATATTCCGCAATCATGTGTTCCATCTGCTTGCATACAACTGATGTCAAACTTATAGGCCTGTAATTATTAACAATCCTTTTGTCTCCTCCCTTGTGAATCGGCACTACAATTGCCTCTTTCCAATTTTGAGGAATCGTATTATTATTTACAGTGACGTCCATTAACGAGCAAGGTAAGGAATCATGGCTTCCCTCCCAATTTCAATATTTCTCCTGGTATTCCGTCAGGACCTACAGATTTATTTCTCCTAGTTTTTGCAATCCTTTTTCTAATAATTCCTGCATCGACTCTAAAGGTTTCTATAACGGGTGTTGATTTATTTACTGAAATCTAATCCTTCGGCTTGAAAACCGACGCGTAATGCCTATTTAAACAAGCCGCCTTTTCACTGTCATTTGTAATTAACGAACCGTCAGCTCCGCAGATCGCTGGAATATTTTCTTTGTTCCCTTTCTTATGTCTTACATACTTGAAGAAATTTTGCCAACAGTTCAATCGATCGTTTAGAATTGATTTTAGGTAATTTTCTTGGGTATGTAACTTTAATTCTAGTAAGTCTTTAGATAATTATAGAAAATTATTTTTCTGCTCCTTGTTAACATTACGTTTACTATACGCTTTCCTAACCTTCCTTTTCAGTCGCCTCACTTCTTTGTTGAAATAGACCGGATCCGAATTGCACCGTAGTTTCTTGGTAGGCACGAATTTTTCTAAGCATTCTAAAATTTTTCTAAATTTTTAAATTCTTTATTAACATCTGTTCTATAAAACTGGAAAATTTTTCTTTCTTTAACGGGATCGTTTCGCTTACCCTCTCTGCACATTTTTAGAAGGACTCCTTTGTGATGCTACAGAATGGCACAGTCTAGTAAAGTTTTCTAATTTTCTTGCTATGGACTAGCATTACGGTTTTGCCCCATCCTATTGCCAGCTGACATCTATCGTTGCCCAAAGAATATTTTTTACATTTTCTCAACTTTTCGGTTTTCTAATAGTATATCCGAATTATTACTTAAAGAATATTAAAGAAAAGTAAAACCTCGTCCTAAATAGAAATTTTCATTGACAAATTTGATTGCGTTTTTAAGAAAATTGCGATTAATGATTACTGAAATCAAAATTTTGCTTTTTTTTCTCAGAAACATTGAGATTTCTGTTAATCAAAATTTGAAGCTTTTTTAAAGGGGAATCGCTGGTTATTAATCGTAGAGGTATTTAAAAAAAATTACATTTGTGTAATTTTTAAAAAAACCAAATACCAAACAAAATTTTACATCATATTAAGATGTTTTCTTTGGGAAAAAAATTAAAAATTTTGGAAGGTTTTTTGAAAATGGCGTTTGAGCGTTTGTGAAAATGCGCAAACAAGATATTTAAAGGAAAAATTTGGAGCCGTTTTTGAGGCAATTCTGAAAATGATCGGAGGGCTTCATGTAAAGTACCAGCAAATTTTAAAAGAATGGTTTTCAAAACTTCAAAGATTCAACTGGAATGAGATAGACAGATGATTCGTCAATTTGGAAAAGATCGTTCGAATGCTTTAGGCGCTAGGAGTGTTCACAGACGGACGGACGTTTGGTTTCCAATTCGGTTTTCGGCAGCAAGGAGGCCGCATGTAGTCATCTTCCCCTTTCCGTTCTAGCCGCGGATTTCAAACAGCGCAAATTTCGTAGCTTTTTATTAATAAAGGAAAGTTGCAATCTATTCAATACATAATTTCCCCTTCACTCCAAGTTTTCAAAATCTTTTTTTGGGACCTCATTTATTTAAAACCGTTTCTGGGGGGCAGATTGGGTCTACTAAAATCGGCCCCTTTGCTTTAATTTATATATTATAGCGTCAAACAACCGCATCAGCCAACACTACCGTACATCGTACATAACTGAAATAATCCAAAAAATTTTTCGTTTCCCCCTAGATTTTTTTCTGCATAATCCCCAAAAAAAGAGACAATTTTGTAGCACAGTAAAAAATTTGTCGCATAGATGTACAAAGTTATCAGGTCGAAAATAATTTTTTTTAAAAATTTTATTTGATTTGGTCAAACTTTTTACAAAAATACCCAAACCTATTTTGCCCCTTCTGTAATTTTTTTACCTGAAAATCAATAGAAGCTGGAAAATATAAAAACCCGAAAAAAGATTTCTCGTTGTATCTCTGCAACAGATTGCCCCAAAAGTGATTTTTAAATCTACCATTTTTTATTTCTTTCAAAGAGCATCGCGATTATCGATTTGTTTCGGGGCACTTTTTACCCCCTTATTCAGCTATATCCCCCTTTAAGGGTGTTTTGAAATTAAAGCTTAAAGATGACCGGGAATGGTATTTTTGGAAAAAACCCAAGGTTTAGGGGCTAGTGTTGTTCCGGACGACACACGGACGGATCTTTAGATAAAATCAACGCTTTTTGGGGTATCAGGGGACCGCAAAATGTGTATTACACGTAACGCGCAAAGCGCTGGGCTTGCTTGTGTTCGTGCATCGGAAGTCGGGATTCGGATCGTGAACAGCCGGAAGTAGGGATTTTGAAAGTTTTTGTTCATGGATTATTTGGCGGTCTCGAAAAAATCTCTGTCGGTAAGAGTTACGTCATAGTCGTCTTTAGTTGGTAATTGATGATGGTCTTAAGGCTAATCATAGGAATCGTTTCAACCAGCTTGTCATATTGTTGATTGGACCACGTTACACAGTTGCGTTTAATAAAACGTTTGATAAAAGTCTTGTACCGCGTCATTAGTGGCATGTGGCAGTGTGGGAGTGTGATAATAGGGAGTGTGTGCACTCTCGATCGTTAAAGCACCATCGATCTTCTGTTCATGCGCATTTCAAGTTTTGCATCACTTTAGTGCATCTGCGCATGCGCAGAAGATCGATAGTGCTTTAACATTTGAGAATGCATAAACTCTAATGTTGCGCCTTCCGCGGGAGACCCGTGGCATCGGCAGTGCTAGAAATGTTACGAGATTCTAGGGAGTTTTTGCACCCTGGAACGTTAAAGTAATCGAAAGCATTATCGATCTTCTGCGCATGCGCAGTTCAAGTTTTGCATCACTTTAGTGCATCTGCGCATGCGCAGAAGATCGATAGTGCTGCCTGCTATGACATGCACAAACTCTCTAATATACGTATCAGGGCGTTGCATATCTTTCTCTTGTTTTGGAGCGTCGAGGTGTTTGGTCCAGGTAAGCTTGTTGTCTATGGTAATTCCAGCTACTCGATAGCCTTTACTTATTTAATGAGGGTATAGTTTATAGCTAAAGGGGTAAATGACGTGTCTATGTAGTTTCTATGGAACGTTGTTTGCTTAGTAGCGTCAAATTATTGTCTGATGCCCAGTTAGATATTCTGTCGAGGGAAGTTGCAGTTCGTGAATGGAGAAGAGGTGGCGTCATTCAGCCATAGTCAAGGCGATCAGAGAGGATGTCGCTCGTGAGATTGTTGGGAGAGGGGTGAGTAGAGTGGGAGAAAGGACTACCCCAAGAGGGACGACAGTTTTTCTACGATAGTTTTTGGAGGTGAAGTAACGTTGAGTTGAGGTAGCGAACACCAAACGAACTCGAAAAGTTCTGTTCGAAAGATGGCATTTTAGTAGGCGGGGAAACAAATATGATAGATGGAGGGATTATTTTATAGAGGGAATTATTGTGGTTGACGTCGTAGAATACTGTTGTGAAGTCAAGAAACAGGACTGGTATGTGTTGAGCCTCCTGTACTCATTTCAAAAGGTCAACATTTCACTCGTACGCTAGACTCATTTTCTGCCCTAACGACGTACATAACATATTAATGTTCATTAGTTTCTATTTACACCATATGTCAATTATCATACAAATTGTAACAATATATTTCACAGCAGTAATTATTTTTCAACGTGGATACTGTAGGATTGGTACAGATACCATCAGAATCGAATGAAAGAGTATCAATATTTCAAGTATCCGGCTATCCCTTCGCAATGTGGACGAGGGTGGGCGCTCGCAAAGCCGACTTCCGGCGCAGAGCGACTTCCGGCGCCGGGCGTCTCGGCAGCGGCGTCGACTCGGACAGGCCGCGCGGCGCCGCGCAGACGGAAATGTTCAAATTCCAATACGAGCGACGCTTCGCGGAAGGCGGCGACGTCACATCCCGTGGCGCGCGGCAGGAAATGGCCGCCGCCCCCTCCCGCCCCCCTCACCCCCGCCCTCGGCGCACCGTCCGATCACTCACCGCCCCGGCCACTGCGGGACGCAACGCCTTGTCTTTCCGTTGGATACAACAACCATTTTCTTCTTTTTCCTTATTCTTTCCTCTTCTTCTTCTTGTGTAATACCATAGAGTAAATATGTACCTCTTTAGTCTATGGTAATACCATTTACGAAAGATTTTCGTCTATTTTACTAACAAAATACAAAAGAATCGTGCTGATTAAAACAAAAAATTCCTGATTATCTGAGAGTGAATTACAGGTGTGTTACAGATTATCAAATGAAATCCCTTTACACACTTAAAAGTTTACCTTTGATCTCAACAAGTTTTTGACAGATTATGATCAACCTAATCATTTCATTTGAATCATCAATTCAATTGTCATGGCAATGACGTCGAAAATATGTTCCACTCTGTAAACGTTTCCAAGATGTGACCTTACTGTGTAACGAATGTATTTTGATAATGAAATTTGTTCAAAGAATTGTCACCCCGAACGGGAAGCGAAGCGGATGTTTTGGTCAACTGGTTGTAAATCAGGAGAACCGGGTTCGATTCCCGCGAGGTGACAATTTTTCTAACAAATTTACTTATCATCAATCTTTTTCCAACTTTTGCCGCAGAAAACTTACCGCTCCTTAAGCAGTGTTTCTAGGATTTCAGACTAGATATCCGAGATAGATATTCTGATAAAACAAGCTGTGATATTATAGATGTACTCTGTAAATAAGGAAAAAATAATTAAAAAAACAACAATCAAACAAAAATAAAATACGCACAAAGGCGTAGTTTGAGGTGCAAAGCAAACGCTGAAAGTAAGAACTGCAGACGAAACGCTCCCTTCCAGGCTCGTGGGGATATGCTATAGTTCAAAATTGTAATGCGCCTTGGAAAGTCGGAAGGCGTTTTGTCGTACTATTAATGCATAATATACAGGGCTATTACAAATGATTGAAGCGATTTCATAAATTCACTGTAGCTCCATTCATTGACATATGGTCACGACTCACTACAGATACGTAGAAAAACTCATAAGTTTTGTTGGCTGAAGCGCACTTCAGGTTTCTACCGCCAGAGCGCTCGAGAGCTCAGTGAGACAAAATGGCGACAGGAGCCGAGAAAGCGTTTGTCGTGCTTGAAATGCACTCACATCAGTCAGTCATAACAGTGCAACGACACTTCAGAACGAAGTTCAATAAAGATCCACCAACTGCTAACTCCATTCGGCGATGGTTGCAGTTTAAAGCTTCTGGATGCCTCTGTAAGGGGAAATCAACGGGTCGGCCTGCAGTGAGCGAAAAAACGGTTGATCGCGTGCGGCAAGTTTCACGCGTAGCCCGCGAGTCGACGAATAAAGCAAGCAGGAGCTAAACGTACCACAGCCGACGGTTTGGAAAATCTTACGGAAAAGGCTAAAGCAGAAGCCTTACCGTTTACAACTGCTACAAGCCCTGACACCTGATGACAAAGTCAAACGCTTTGAATTTTCGCGCGGTTGCAACAGCTCATGGAAGAGGATGCATTCTGTGCTAAACTTGTTTTCAGTGATGAAGCAACATTTTTGTTAAGGTGAAGTGAACAGACACAATGTGCGAATCTGGCGGTAGGAATCCTCACGCATTCGTGCAGCACTGCAATTCACCAAAAGTTAACGTGTTTTGTGCAATCTCACCTCTCAGCCTGAATCAGTGAAAACCACTGATTGACAGTGACATTCACTGATTGTGGTAGTTATAAATCTGCCACCGGCAATCAGTGAATTGAACTGAATGAATCAGTGAAAACGGGTCCACTTTTTGAATCAGTGAAACTTCACTATTTGAATCAGTGAAACCTTCACTATTTGAATCAGTGAAACTTCACTATTTGAATCAGTGAAATCTGTGACAACTAATTGAACCAGTGGAATTAATAGCTGTGCAATCAGTGATAAGCATTCACTTATTTGAATCAGTGAAATATCTATCGCTTCTCCAGTATGTAATGACAAACCCAAAATCCTACTACTGAGAATCACTGTATCGCTTTAAACAAATGCTTCAAAAACATAAAATTTAATAAATACAATAAATATAATAATAATTTATATCTGTATTTGAAGTATTTTTCCTTGATATCTCAATAGTAGGATTTTGGGTTTCGTATAGTATCAGGGGTAGCTGACATATAGGTAAAGAAAGTGAAAGTTAATTAGGCACAAGTTTATTGAAAGATTTTATGGAAAATGATCTTCTTGAACAGCACTGTACATATTAACTACAAAACAAATACAATAGAAATATACATATTATGGCAAAGATATTGAGTCAATATCTTAACTCAGAAAAAATTGAAAATTGAGGTAATAACAGAACTGTATTCTATTTCATATGAGCAATCCATTTATCTGTTCATTTATTGCCTTCAACATTATCACGTAAAAAAAATTGTCCAATGTTATGGTTTAGTTCCTTAAGTCACATTATCCTTGGGGTAGGAAGAGTTTTGTTACATCATTTACTTACAAACAATTGGCTTTTCAATGAAAGGAATACTGTAAAGAGATATGTTGGAATTAAGGTAATTTTAAAGGGAGATACTGCCTTTTAAGTGAGATAGGAGAATACAAGTCTTTATTTAAACCAATGAAAACATACAACAGAGAAGAAAACGATGTTCAGGAACTTTTCAAAACTCACTACAGAGAAATTTGGCCTGCAGTTAACACTCTTCATTTTATGTACATATTATTGACAATTTGGACAATACAACAAATTCTGAAAAGAAAGATGGGAAGAAAGTAGTGAAAGAAAGGACTTATAATTTAAATATATATAAATACATTTCAATGGATTTTATGTGAATTTACAATAAAAATAAATAAAGGACATTAAATCTGTCAAAATTTTTAAAGTAAAAATACAAATAAACATTTAGTATTATTACAAGTATTGGCAGTTTAGGGCAACTTAATCAGCTTCCTCTGCTAATTATAATTTTTCATAATTAAAATCAGCAGCATTGCCAAGCTTAAAATTGGAAATGCTAACAGCACTGCATGCCTTTGTTTCTATGTACATATATATACATATATGTATACACATATATAAGTGTATAAAGAAAACAAAGACTATTGTGTATTGTTTCCTAAAATTTCGAATCTGCCATGGTACTGAACAAATGACTGATACCTGACACCGCAATGGAGGCACCTGGCTACTGATTTCAAAGACAGGAATACAATTGATGAATGATGATCAAGAAGTGCAAGTTCTAAGCTATTAATTCACTTGAGGTAAAAATTTTAAATGGCTTACCAGATGAACTCCAAAACACAAACCTTCACAAGGAGCTAATTACAACACAAATATTTGGTAGGGTAAGAAATACTTAAAGAAATCCAGACTTTTCGAAATTGATGTCTTTTTTTTATCAGAAAATCTATCAAAAGTATATTTGGATAAAGAGGAAAATTTGCAATTTTACAACTACTACATAGAAGAGACTACAGAGGAAAAGTTGAAAAATCTACCTGAGTACTTCAGATGAAATAATTGAGAAACTTTTAAAGAAAGTTTTAGAAGATAAGCAACAAATATCTGAAGTAAAGATTTGAGAAAAATTACAATGATTTTATTATCAATATATTTCAATGGATAAACTCAAACGCATGCCAATGGATAAATGAGTGTGAACGCTGTTTTGGAAGAGAAATTCTAAAATTTTCCTTGACAGATTGGTACTAAGTATGATTTTGAAAATACAGTAGAATCAGAATGGAAAATTGGAAAAGAACGCACGCATAAAAGAAATCGGAGCTGTTCTAAAACAACGACAAAATGGGGATATAAGCTAGCGGCATTTTTTCGAAAATTGAGTGAAGCTCACAAGGAAAAAAACAAAACAATTTACCTGAGTGCTTGACAATAAAAGAGGTTGTGATATATTGCGCATGGCTACTTGGAAAAGAATTTTGGTACACTCCAATTATAAACTTTTAAAAATTTAAATATAAAAGCAAGAACACATTAAGAACTGGGTGATTTGACATACTATCTGTCCTATACAATTTTAAAGTTAAATATAATGCTGGAAAATTAAACCAAGAGGCAGACTGTTTAAACAGGCATCCAGTTCTAGAGCCTGATGAAAATTCAGATGACATATTAAAAATTGTAAACCCAGTGAAATTAGAAGACATAAAAAAGGATCAAAGAAGATGCACAGAACTACAAAACAATAAGAAAAACTAATATTCTAAAATGAAATTTATTATAAAAATTGAAAAGAAGAGAAAACTCTCATTATCAGAAGAATTTAGTAAAATATTACTAAAATATGTACACAATACTTATTGTTACCTGGGAAGAAGCAGGGATGATAAATAAAGTAACACCATTCTTTACAGAGAAAAATATAAACATAAACATAGAGAAGATTTGTGAAACTTGTGACATCGGCTTAAAGAATAAATCATGAAGAAAATCAAAATTTGGATTAATGTCACACCTAGGTCAAGCAACGCATCCTTTTAAGATAGTTTCTAGATACCATCAGAGGTTACGGAGGATCCGGTCAACAAAAATACCCACACCTACTGGTCGACCATTTCACAAGATATGCTTATATTTTAACATCAAAAAATCAAAACGCTGATGATTTTGTAAAACTAACTGAGGAAGTAACAAAAAACCATGATATCCAGATGGTACTAACAGATCAATATCCAGGAATAAATTCAGAAGATTAAAACAATTCCAAATAAAAAAATAGATTTTTACTGCCATAGATGCGCAATGGTCTCAATGAAAGATTAAACCAGACTTTGGTGAATAAAGTAAGATGTATTATGAATGAACGACAAAAGGCTGCTATTCATGGACAACTATTGTGAAAAAGCTGTGGAGAAATATGAGACAGAACATACAGTGACATAAGTCTCAACAAAATACTTTCTAGAGGGTAAACCAAAATAACCTACCACATGAATTAAAAATAAAATGCACAGACTCAGATTTAGAGAGAGAGAAAATAGCACTCAAGAATACAATAAACCTCATAATGACAACAAAAAATATTCGACCTACAGAGACAAATTGAATTAAAAAGGAGATCTTGTTTACATAGAACATGAAAGTCGCCTGAATATGAAGAAATTAGATGAATTGAGAATTGGGCCATACTCGATATTGGGACAATCTTTAAGTCAATCTATGAAGTCAATACCAGACACAGAACAAAAGAATCAAATTTCTATGATATAACAAAACTTAACTCCAATAGTAGAAGGTTTTGATAATTGAACAATTGCAGAAGCATTGTTCATTTCCCAGGAGGAGGGTTTATTACAGAAACCCAACTGAGTTAGTATTTCAAATTAAATACTCAAAGGATATAATCATTATATACTGCTAAAAATGAAAAAAATTGCTAATGTTGAGTATGACAAATTTGTTGTAAATATTAATTTAAAAAGTAAGTCAAATGCTGCCATGAGTGAAGGAATATTTTATTATTAAAAAAGGGCAGATGTTAAAACCAACCATCACCCTGAACAAAACAAGAATATTTTTCTATCCTTTCACCCATATCAAATATTGCTGGACATTTTTCTTGAAGGTTTTCTCCTTTCCAATTCCTCCAGATGCAAATTACAGCCCTCCTAAAACAGAAACATAGATAGGTCAAGAAGTTATGAGGAAAAAATGGTTACTTTATTTTCAGATTACATACAAAATCATACTAACTGGCAGAATTATGAGGTCTGATAGGGAACCTCAGGAGTGGCAAATGGCTTTGATGTACCATCTGCACTTCTACTTTGCCAAACTAGCCTCGCCATGTAAATGAGTAAAATATAATGTGTTTAGTGACTAGAAAGCAAGGAACACTGATCAAAATAAATCAGTATTACAGCAGTATTTGGCAAATTAAAATACCTTTCAAAATATTCACAATGCTATAGTCCCCAGTTAGCTCCCGCACTTTCTCTTACACTTCTTCAAAACTCCATTCCTGGACTGGTGTCATTAAACTAAATTGGAAAAACCAAAGAAAGAGTTAATAGTTTGCTGGCTCTGCTGTGGTGTAATGAGCATTTTGGACTTTTACAACTTTCATAAACGAAATTATACATTGCACGTCAGATATTTACACTGTATCACCAATCAGTTACACTAAACTTTTAAGTTACATAAGAAGTTTTAAGTTAATAACAAAAAAAATACGTGTATTTACTACGTGTTCATAACCTATATCTTAGTTTGGCTAAATGTTCACTATAAAATAAAACGTCTCACAGTTATCAACAAGACGAGTCACAGAAAAGCGAAAAATACTTACCTAACGCAATTAAAACAATCTTCAGACACAGGTCAGTTTTCTCACAGTAAACTTCTATTCCACTCGTGGGATTTTGCTTCACAACAGACTGTTGAACAGAGCACTTGGACGATCAGTCGGCGGCGCCACTGCCAACCAGTGAATGCTGGCGGGCATTATGAAAAGGATTCACATATTCACGATTGTCAGCGAAACTACACGTTTCGACTGAAGAAATCAGTGACTTTGCGCTCACTGATTGAATCAGCGACAATTTCACTGATTCAGATTCAGAGAGCACGGTTTAAAGTTTACGGCCCCTTTTTCTTCTGCGAAAAAAACGTTACAGGACACGTGTATCTGGACATGCTGGAAAATTGGCTCATGCCACAACTGGAGACCGACAGCGCCGACTTCATCTTTCAACAGGATGGTGCTCCACCGCACTTCCATCATGATGTTCGGCATTTTTTAAACAGGAGATTGGAAAACCGATGGATCGGTCGTGGTGGAGATCATGATCAGCAATTCATGTCATGGCCTCCACGCTCTCCCGACTTAACCCCATGTGACTTCTTTCTGTGGGGTTATGTGAAAGATTCAGTGTTTAAACCTCCTCTACCAAGAAACGTGCCAGAACTGCGAGCTCGCATCGATGCTTTCGAACTCATTGATGGGGACATGCTGCGCCGATGTGGAGGAACTTGATTATCGGCTTGATGTCTGCCGAATCACTAGAGGGCACATATCGAACATTTGTAGAATGCCTAAAAACTTTTGAGTTTTTGAGATATGACATCTACTTGTACGTGTGTGCAAAGCATTGTTAAAATATCTCAAATAATAAAGTTATTGTAGAGCTGTGAAATCGCTTCAATCATTTGTAATAACCCTGTACTACAAAACTATCTGCGACAAAATATGAAGAAATCGACAAACATTTATATCTTCGGTTTACCGGTTTACGGTTAAATTTCTTGGCACCAGCAAATGTAGTTTTTTGTCTTTAATGAGTTCGCCAATTGTAAAGTGGAGGGCTTGCAGTAATATACAATATTAATACACAGCTTCAATGTAAAACTAGTGGTGCTGTAGAATGTCAAAGACTTACCGCTCCTTAAGCAGCGTTTCTAGGACTTTTTGGTTTCAAGGACTTTTTGGTTTGGGCTAGCTTTTCGGTTTTGTTCCACCCTCTTCCCAACTGTCATCTATCGCCATTCAAAAAACGTTTTTCTCAATTATTCGGTCTCCTAACGGTCGAACTGCAACATGACAAAGAATATTTTAGAAGAATAAAAACCTCGTCCCACATAAAATTTTCTTGAAAGTAATTTGAGAAGTGCTTGGAGACTGTTGGATATTCTGAGAATCTCTCTCATTTTTAACTTAATATTAAGTTAATAAATTAAAGAAATCGTAGAACATAAGTAATTTAATTAGTTTATTAGTATAAGTAATTTATTAGCAGTGTTTAAAAGATAATCTCTCTCGCGGCGTTCCTATACAAGCTGCGACCTAGCAGTTTGAGGAGTTATTCCGAGAGTTTCATTATTGGACCTATTGGATATCACCATCCAGCGGGGGAAGGTCAACGCCACTTCTCGCGATAAAAAAAACATCCCCTATGCTTAAACATCCCCTGCGCGTACGGAGCTAATGACCTTAGCAGTTGACGCGCCCGGAATCTCTAATCAATCAATCAATCAATCTAGGAGAATTTTGAAATTTCTACGTTAATTCCCCTTCACTGGGCGGTTCTAAACTCAGCTGACGAAACGCTTCGGCCTTCCTACCTTTCCTTTCTGTTATCTCGTACGCCTCACAATTGAACCTTCAACCTTCTTGTGCATGCTTCTTCCATACGCTATTTATACTAAACTCTTGACGCTTTGCTTTTCTATTCTAGTACGAGGCGTTATCAGCTTCTGCAGCTACTGAGTCTTCGGGCCTGAACCAATACCACAAATATCTATCTATATTACTAATTTCCAAAGAAATTGAAAGAAAATTATGCAGCCTCCGGGGATGTGAGAAGCGTTGGAAGACCTGGTTTCCCTAGATTCTCAGGAACTGGGAGAAAATCAAAAAGCAGCGAAACACTTTCGATTTTAGTATCTACTTGGCTGTTCTCGGGGTAAAATGCAAGGAAGGCTGCAGTATAAAGGCTGAGACGTTAGAATCTGTGCTTGTAGGACGCGGAGTCTCCCGGACAGCCAAGTAGACACTTACTCCGCAGAAGCGGAGACTTTCAGTTTCGATTTTGATTGGAAAATGCAAATATTCAATTGAGTTATTCCACCTACTCTCATACTGCGCGAACCGACTGAATTATCATACTCAGTGCGTATTTGCTTGCGTCGGATGCGGATGTCGGATGCGGATGCGGATGTCGGATGCGGATGCGGATGTCGGATGCGGATGCGGTGCTTGCGTGCGTATTTGCTTGCGTCAGCGTGGCTCCAAGGTGGAAGCTGACCGTCATTAAATATTTCCTATTCATTTTTTGCGTTATGAAACAGGAATGTTTTAGATTTTATTGGTATTGTCCCACACGTCCATTTTAACGAGCCGCTGCAAGGACGTCACGACGACAGTGCAGCCCGGAGTCTCCTGCTGGCGTCAGGGAGCGCCCCTGAGGCGGTCGTCGCGGGCAGCGACGAAGGCGCCTCCCTCGTGCTTTCACCACCGCCGACGCCGCGCGACCTGCAAGCCCTCGCTTAGCGGGGTGCACAGGAGAAGCAGCCGAGAATGGAGAGTGTTGTCTAGGGAGAGTGACAGCGCCTGTCCTGCGAGTGGTGAAAGTTGAAGTACAGAGTGTTGACGAACTGTGCGACGAAATTGGTATCGGACATCTACTGGGAATACGGCTACTAGACTAGTCTTTGGTCTTCTCTGAGATCCACGGAAAATGTTCAAAGTTAGAAATTAAAATTATACAACTGTTTTTATACAGAGTTTTGAGAGACCTAATTTGATCACAACACGTGGTATGTAAAGAACTGTTATACTGTTTATGCACTATAGTACGTAGTATTCGTGAAGTCTATTGTTAAAATATTTAATTCATTCCAGTGTTAAGAGGGAGTATTTTGTGTAAGGATCTTGAGCAGTGCGCCTGCTACTTTTTGATAAACCATTTTGGGGATTTGGAGATCAATATTTTCCTGTCGCAGGCCACTATTTCATCCACATTGCTCAGTATGATAAATTGAGACGTTGCGGTGCAACATGTTATTGTCGTTTGTTTTACTCTTCAAATAGCCCTTGAAGACATTTTATTTTTCAAACAGCCCTTGATGCAGGAATGAAGTATTAGGAATAGTTGAATGAAAATAAGACAACCTTCATGTTATGAAAATACTCCAAATTCAAATATTTCCAAGGTTATGTGTGACTAATTACGTAAAGTAAAAAGTGAAGTCTCCACTGTCTAAAATTAGTTCCAATGTATTAAAAAGGGTGTGTTTATATTAGTTTATTGATACCATCCTATGATATTTCTTGCTATAACTTCTAACACTATTTTATAAGAAACTTCTCTCTGACCTCAAAATAACCGCATAATACATGTTTCTTTCAAAAAATATTAAAAGCGTGAAATTGGGAATGTGACTCTGCTGATTAGTCAACTAGTAATTTATATCCTGCATTATTTCATCCTTGGGTAATAATCAAGTAACCTGGGTCCGTGCGTCTGTCCCTCACACTCCGAATGTCCGTCATCAGCCGCGACTCGGACTCCTGATTCAATGCACCTATAAGTACAAGTACAGTGGTAAAACGCTGTGAATTGCTACACTCGCTTCTCATCATTTTAATGAAATATTACGAATTGATACATTCATTGGCGATTCATCGGATTAACTACACTCCGATTGATGTAGCGAAGCGCCTCAAGGCCAAGAACTGGACAAAGGGGGACACTGACACCCAATCGGGGGCTTCGTTACGTCTTGAATTTTTTAACTGGAGCTACCGATTGGATGACAATGTCGCTTCTTCTTCCAGCTCGTGACCTTGTGGCGCCACGTTAAATATATCAAACTATAGCCTAATTTTAACGAAACAAACACTTAAACAAGTATTTTAATCCATACTTTTTTTATAATTTTCTAGGCCCAAAATTGGTCAAGCCAGGCATTTGAACAAAGTTTAAATTGTATCCTTTTTATAAGCTTCCAAAGTACGAATAAAACCTTTTTTAACATTTTACGCTAGTAACTGGCATTTCAAAAAGATCTTCACCCTAGGAAACGTCCTCCTAATGACATCGATTTGTCCTTCTCGGGCTTCATTAGGGACCTCCACCCGCGTGGCGCGGCGAGCCAGGCGGATCCGTGATTGACCTGAGAGTCCGTGATGATTTGCATGGGAGTCTCGTGAAATCTCGCGACCTGCCCGGGGCGCTCCGACTGGCGCCGCGTCGCACCGCACCGCCCATGCGACGCCCACGCGACGCCCACGAGACGCCCACGCGACGCCAATGCGACGCCCACGCGACGCCAACGCGACGCTCACAGCGACGCCCACGCGATGCCCACGCGAGCCCACGCTTAACGAGACAGATGAGGGTGGCGGGCAGTGGCTTTCCCGCCCGCCCGCAGTAGACCTCGCCCACGAGGCGCCAGGACAAAAAGGCATTGAAGGTAGTGATGGCAAATTTTACGCAAACATACGATACATCACCAAAAGGTTTTCGATGTCGATGAAAATATCGACGTTAAAAACATCCACGTTTTAAATATGATAAAGTAGTTGGTATTTTCCTATCCCATTACGATTGATTGTTTGATTTTTTCGTACTCCCGGACGCGTCAACCGCTTTGGTCATTAGTCCCGTTAGTGTAGTGCATATTTTTTCTCGGGAGATGGCGGTGATCTTCCCCCGCTGGATGGCGAGATCCGGCGCCGACCTAACGTCGGCTAGTGGCGTTTCCCCTTCACCAGGACTCTCACACCAGCGGGGCACCGTCCCAGCCGGGACAAGCTCTAAGCTCCCGACCGGTCTCCCGGAATATGTGGTAGTGTAGTGCAAGTGTTAGTGTAAGTGTGTGTGTGTGTAAGGGGAGAGGAGAGGACAAGGAAGAGGAAGGACAGATCGCGCGCGTCTGTTTGTTTGGCCCGTTTGTTAGGGTACTGCTCCAGCATTCACCTGGTGTTGATCGGAGAAACCACGGAAAACTACCGACCAGAGCAGCTGGCCGCTAGAATTCTCCTCCAGACAGCGACTGAATTCGACCTAGCTGAAAAGCTATGTCGAAAATCTGCCGCCTCAGGACTCGAACCTAGGGCCTCGCGGTCAGAGGTGCTGCAGTGCATCAGTTGATGCACTGAGCTACCGCTGCCGGTTCCCTTTTCGATTTTAATTATTGTAATTAAAATAGTTTCATTATATTGTTTGGTCACATATAAATAAAACATGAAAAATTATCGTTATCAGATGTAAGAATAGATATTATTCTTTGCCCTTTATATCTGCCCAAGAAACATCATGCATAATTTATATGGTCTCCTTGAATTTGAAATTGATATGATTTCGGGGGGGGTATTTTCCATGTCACCTCAAAGACATTTTCACAATTTTCTAAAAAAATGTTTCAATTTTTTGTCAAAGAAAGAAAAGTATTTTTATAAAAATGTTGCTGATTCGATTTATGTTAAACTAAATTTTCGGTTTGCAAAACAAAAAAAAGGGGGGGTGTCTCCCTAGAACTACAACACCGAAAGTGATATTTTTGTTTGAATGAAATCTATTCTTCAAAAGTAAATCTTTATTTGACGTCTTGTTCATTTTTTTTTCAAATATAATTTCGCAAAAACAAGATTGTCTCAAAATTGCACCAAATGTTATCTTTTGTGGTACGAAATGCTCTGGATAACATGACATAAAAACCATTTGGTGTAACCTTTTGATTTTTTAAAAATTACACAAATGTATTTTTCAATACGTCTCTTGTCATTAATATTTACATTACAGCCATTTTTCATAATTTATTGTATTGATGAGTACAAACAATAAATGACCTCGTGGAGCAGACATCGTGAGCTCGTGACGGAGACCAAGATTGTGGGTTCGAAATCTGCGTAACCCATTATTATGTTGTATTCTTGGCATGGGGCATTGCCAGTCGCTTGTGTACTACGATTATCCTTCCATTTTCTATTGTCCTGAGAAGCAAATATGTGAGATGTGTACATGTGATTGAGGAAATGGATTCCTGCACGTAGCACAAGCATCGATTTGGAGCTAAGGCAAATGCTTGGTAAGCGCGGTTGGTATCCGATGTTTGGTAAGCGCGAGAGTGCTTCAGTGCTGGTAATGTCCCCAAGAAGCAGTAATTTCCGAAAGAAACCCTGGTAGGGCATTTACGCGCCTACAGCTGGGAGAGTGAGAGAAATCCCAAAAGATAGCTTAGATTCAAGAGAATATAAAACTATTCCGAGAAAGTCAGAGTGCCATTTTGTAGCCCCACTAGTTTACAATTCTCATGTGAATATGAATAAAATATGCCAACGAGCGTAGTAAGCAACTTTTGGAAAAATGATAAATTCTCGCTTATATGTATTAGGAAACAATTGCACTGGTCACATAATAAAGGTATAGATATATTTTAGAGAAATTTTGAGGAAATAACTAATTCTCACTCCATTCCTCTGCCATCTAGCGAAATGACAGCTCAAGAAAACGTGGATAGATAATGAAGCTCCATTTACAGACCAGAACCAAGGCAAGAAACCATCTCAGTAGATTCCCAAAGCTCTAAGAGAAACTCAATGAAAAGACTGATGAAGATGGAACATTTAACTCACATTGCATCTACTAGTAAATGAGTGGGTTTGTTTCCACAGTATAGATTTTTATTGGAAATGTTTTACCACGCATTTAATATGTAAATTAAATATTCAAAATTGCTCCCTTTTATTGTAAAGCGAAGCACTTCTTTTCTCTGACTTGAAAAAAAAAAAGTAGTATCGTTTAACTTTTTCTTGGAAAATATTGGAGTTGTTGCAACCTTCAGTCACTGTCAATGCGTGATGCTTAAAATGGCTGCCCTATTTTTGGCCGCCGCGTTTCGTGCGGCGCGCGACCGTGCGCCGCCCCCGCGTCCGTGGGCGGGTAATTCCTGGGGTGGGGGGTGGGGCCGCGCTCCGCCTGCCAGACGCCCCTCGGCGGGGGCGGAGGTGGTGGCGGCGCCCGGGACGACGGGGGGGGGGGGGAGTGGAAATCGCGTTGGCTTTGGCTTCGACTTGGGTTGGTTTGGGGGAGGGGTGGTGGGGACAGTAGATGTGTGGAGGCGGCGGTGTCGATGCTAGTGCGGGTGTCAGTGGAGGAGCCAGTCGCGGTAGAGATGGCGATGGCCGTGGCAGTGGTGGGGCGGCGGCGGAGGCGGCAGCAACGGAGACGCCCACGCATCTCCGCTCGGAAAAGCAGAGAGCATCCCCCAGCGCCGCGCGCCTGCCAGCAGCGAAGCAAACGCGTTCATTACAGCGCTCACCGGCGCCACCCATTACGCGTTCAAGGACAGGGCTATGGGCACCCACGCGGCCCAAGAAAATAGCTAAGGGTCGGAAAATTGAACTCCGCTCCGCCCACTTCAATTACGAAAACATATTTACTCAAATTAAGGAAAATTGTGATCTTGATGCGAACGTAACTTAGGAATTTCACGAACCGGATTGGACGTACAGAAATTTTACATGGCAACGATGTTTAATGAGCGGTTCAGTGTTAAAAATGGTTATTCAAAACTGTTTACAATGTGTTTTAACATGTATTCTATTTTAGGATGAGCCAGCGTACCGTAGCAAGCCTTTCTGGGAAATGAAGAGAGGAGATTCCTGGCCGGCAGATAAACGAGTTCATTATTGCGCTCATGGGGCTGAGCCATTACCGAAATGGGAAGGTAGAGTATGAAGACCACGTTCAAGTAAATTCCTGCTGCTTATTTACTCAATTTGCTATCATAAAATAGTAATTTATAATAAAACTGTGAAGTGATTTATAAAATATAAATTTTACGTAAAACTATAATTATGTCAAAATAAGGTTTTTCCTGCGATCTCTGAATTTAATAAGTGATTATATCTTTTAATTATAGACAGCCAAAGACGGGCGTAATGTGTGTATTACATTATGCACTTGCATTTACAATCAGAATTATAAAATACAACCTTTCACTGACCGATAGGGCTGCTTCTTCAGGTACATCAACCTAAGATAACATAACAAAAACATCTAAAGTTATTTTTATTTTTACTTGTAAGATTTTACTTATTATAAGATTACACATTTTACTAAGAAAAATAAACACAACCAGTCACATTAATATGACCACCGCCTATGTTCGACGTAAATGTGCAATAACCAGTGGCGTTTGCTTTGGGTGTACAAGTTGTGTGTCAACGTTCAAGAAAATAAAACATCATTTTCCCCTATAAATTTATTTATAATTTTTCATTTGTTCGGTCTTCCGTGTGATCGGCGTCATAGATTGACACCGATCACCAGGGCTTCCATGCAACGCAAGCAGTGCGTGAGCGCTGCTCAGGCCGTTGGCGAATGCCTCCAACGTCTCCAGGACGGATCGGGAGGCGGCAGCGCATGCGCGCGACGTCCCCCCACTCACGGACAAAGCGGGCCGAGGCGTTGGATCTCGCGACAGGTGGCCTTTTCAAATGAATCACGGCTTGTGCTCCACAGGAGGTCGTTGGCGTATACGCCTGAAAAACGTCTGAACACTCTGTACCTATCACTGGACGAGTCCAGGCAGGAAGAGGGAGAGTGATATGGTGCGGAAAATTTTTATGGCATTCTGTGGGTGATCCGTCATTCTCTAAGCAAAATGGATCAACAGAAATGCAGCCATTCTTGGGGACCATGTCCACCCGGATAGACAGATTGTTTTTCCTCGTCAAGACGGCATCTACCAGCAGGACAATGTAATGTGATCTACAGCTCGTAGTGTACGTGCGTGGTTCAAAGAACACCAAGATGAGTTCACAGTAGTCCCTGGCAACCAAATTCACCCAAATTAAACTCAATGAAGAATCTGTGGGACCATCTCGTTCGGACTGTTTCCGCCATGGATCCGCAATCGGGGAACATAGCACAATTGGCCACGTCTCTGGAGGCAGCATGGCTCCACGTCCCTGTCGCTACCATCCAAAACCTGACTCTCTTCCTGCACGTCTCACAGCGGTCAGCACTGCAAAAGGGATTCAGGATTTTAACCGGTGGCCACATTAGTCCTAGGGACTTTGGTCCGAGGGCTTTTTGTTGCCAGAGATCATTAGAACCAGTTAACGGCCGTCGTACTACATACATTATTTTATGTTTTTACCTACTTTTAATTATGTATATTTACTTAACTTGACTATATTTGTCATTTCATATTTCCCTCCCATAATTCCCTTTCATAATTCCCTCCAAAAGAGAACACGTAGCAATATTCAACTTTTTCATATTCCTCTCGTCACCATGATGCTGTCGGTTCAGGTGAATTATGCAGTGAATATTGGGCTCTGTATCGAAGCAATAACGTATCATAAACAATAATATTTATTGTAGCTAAAGTAGAGGTGCGAAAAGGCATGCAACAATGGAAAATCAATTTAAAAGGAATTATTATAAAAAATAATAATTAAAATGATTCACATTTTTATTCTAACTTTAAAATTTACATGTAATCTTGATTCACATGGCCATCCACTATGATGGCTAGGAATTTGTTTTACTCGCTATTACCTCTTCAAAATGCTATTGTGGACTCTCTTTTGAATCTTGAAATAGCATCAGTGAAAACGGAGTTATACTATTTTTCGTTCTTTGCACATGTGTAATCGCCAGCTCAGAGAAGAATAAATCATGTACAGAGAGCTGTTCTCAAAAGCGTTCAGAAGCCATACCTAAATAGGATTGAATTCCTCATGAGCAAACAAAGCCTGTCGGCATCAATAAAAAAAATCAAAAATCTTGATTGGTATCATATATCTTTTGCATTTATATTTTTAACACAACCTCTGCTTCCGCAGAAAGACAAAACAAAGCCTTGTTTTCGTATTATCTAGGATTGCAGAATCCAGCTTGTACGAGATCGGCTCTAGGAGGGAAAAAAAGCAAAATAATGACGTAAAAGGCAGGAAAAGTAAAAAAAGAACGACAAAATGGCAAAAATAGGCATGAGAAGCTAAAACAGGTCAAAATATCAAAATGAAAATCAACTAATACAACTCCAGAAGCACAATGAAGTGATTCTTATTGTTAAAAGACATAATATAGTAACAATAACAAAAAGTAATGTTGCCAAACTTCCGGTCTCTATTTCAATAATGAACCGTAGCCAGTAACAATCAAAAAATATTATATTGGAAGATCAGACTCCGCTCAGGACTAAACTCTTAAACTCTTTGACTTCGGAACCGTTCTGCGAATGCTGCTGCCAAACCACTGCCCCGCCCCCGTGGGCTGTTTCAGCGCGCAGCGCCACGCGGGCTATCGCCTCAGGAGGACGAGTCGTCTTCCCGGGCGCAGCGGCGCGGCGTGGCCCGCCCACGCGCCCTCGTACTCGCGCTCATTGAAATTAATAGCCCGCGGGGCGCCGCGACGCCCACCGCCGACGGACAGAAATAGCCGTCCGCCGCCGCGCCGCGCCTCAGCCGCACCGCAGCCGCCGCCGCCGCCACGCGCGGCCCCACGACGCGACGCGACGCGACGCGATCTCCCCGCGCGGCGCGCCCGCCAGCGCGCGCGGCAGCGGAGTGCGGTGAAATTGTTTTTCCAGGGAAGCAATGACATTTCAGATGGTAGGTTTTTAATTATTCACATGGATAAGACGACAAATGGATGATTTAAACACAGAACCGATAAGAACATGCGGAACCCACCACACGCTCACAGCGAATCACACTGTTTGCATCTGACCGATTGCTTCCAAAGGCGAGCTCCACTGAAAGACTGCGCGCGCCCTTCACACGCGCCAGCATATCGGCTGATCACAGCATTCCCTATGAGACACTGGATGCAATCAGCGAGTTTTACAGGCCAACTCTACCCTATATATTGGTGATAATAATAATAATTATGTGCTCATTTTGTAAAGATAAGATCGGACGCGCCTAATTTAAACTGTTTTGACTTGGATTACTATTAAAATGATGTGTTAAACAAGTTAAATTATAACGAAGTAAAACGTTCGGATTTGGAAAGTATCCCCTTGTTCCTGGAATAAACGCCCCTGGGCGCGGGTATGAGGCAAATTTTAGCAAAATATCGATACTTCGATACATCAAGAAAAGTTTGCATATCCATGAAAAATCGATGTTTAAATATGATAAAACATAACGAAGTAAAATGTGATTCATAACACGTCAATATCAATTTATTGTATATTCTACCTTAAATTTGACTATATATCTTAATTTTCTAAACAATGTTCTTCGTAGTCGATATTCAAAATGCAATTTAACATATACTCACGTAAAAAAAAGTAATAACACTGAAGAAAGATTGCGAATAGCAAACGGTTTTGGGCTGTCTAGGGATCGACAACAGTGACAGTGTGAATGGCTGTTGATTGTGATGATTTTTAAAAATAATTTTTAAAAAATTGTAAAAAATAGATACTGGAAATTTTATTTATATCATGACAATTTTTTAGAAAACATCGTGTTCAACAAATATATCGATCTGAAGAAAACATCGAAAGCAAAACATGTTTTTAAAAAAATCGATATTTTATTTGCCATCCGTACGTGCGGGTAGGGGCGCACTCACCCATCTACCGACTGTTAGAGTTCCTACTAAGGACTTTCACAATTTTGTAAAAGTTGAAATATAAACTACTGAACTAACTGTTGGTATCACTGTCTACGTGTTCGAACGAAACGAACGCAGTTTGTTCTACCTTCATCGAGCAGACTACTATCCCTCCCCGGAGATGATTCCAGATGCTCTGGTATTTCCTTCGTCCTTCCTCCTATTTTGCACACGAAGAGGTGTTTTTAAACTTTGCTTTCAATTAAATTTTAATTATAAATTAATATGCACGGCAACTGTCAAATTAAATTCTAGCGAACGAATTTAATGTTAGAGGTTACAAAACCAACTTTCAAATATCGAAAACAGTTATCTTGTGTCCTAATTACAACCGTTTTTACTTTCTCTTCTTACTTCGTAAAACGAGAAAGTAATGATGACGAGATGTTTTGTGGGTACTTGATACCGAAGAATCAATTGATGGCAAAACGACTGTCTGTCTGTCTGTGGTCAACCTTTGCGCCAACGCCGTTCAGCTGATTTGTCCTCAAATTCATAATATCTCAAAAATTGAAATATCTTAATGATCTCCAGAACGATATAACGAGATCTTTCTCCCGGCGTATTTAGCAAGTTTCTGCACAAAAATTCTAATCTGAATGAGTTATACGTGACACATCCATCTATCGATACCAACATTCATACATTCAAACCGAATTTGGGGTAAAAAAATCGTCTATCACCACTCCAACTGCACCAATCTGAATTTTTTTTTTGGAATATCACTAATAGATCTTAATCCTGATGTGAAGTCACAGCTGAAACAACCATAATCACTGTTTTTATGACCGATATTTGAGATCGTATTGCTGTGGTGATTCGAATACTTTTTCTCCCTGTTCCATAGTACAGGGAAGAAACGTAATACGTTAATAATATGTTAATAATCTGTGGATAGGTCCTGTGTAATAATTGGCAAACGACTAAAGATATTGCCTATTTTAACTCCTGGAAAAAGAGAATGAACTCGTGGAAGGCATTTGTTTGCGTTCTTGGGTCGCAGGGCGAGAGTGGCGACACTGAAGGCATGAAGTCATAAAGGGGTCTTCGTGGCCATTCAGAAGTGAAGTCATCGTGGTGTTCGTAGCTGCGTCGTAGGCCAAAGCGATGCAGAAGACTACAAGTCTTAAGGCCGTCCACTGCTGTTTTGAAGGGCGAGGCGGTGCAGGAATGCAGTCATTAGTTTCTGCGTCGTTGATTGATTGATTGATTACTGATTCCGGGCGCATCAACTATTGAGGTCATAAGTCCCGTAAGTGTAGTGCATGTTTTTATCGGGAGGGGCGGTGATCTTCCCCCACTGGATGGCGAGATTCGGCACCGACCTACCGTCGACTAGCGGCGTTTTCCCAACCAGGTGTCTCTTACCAGCGGGGCACCGTCCCAGCTGGAACAAGTTCTAAGTCCCTGACCAGTCTCCCGGCATCTGTGGTGCATGTTAGTGTACGTGTGTCTGTAAGTGGTGAGGATAGGACAAGGAAGAGGAAGGAAAGATTGCGCGCGATCCGTGGCCCGTTTGGTAGGGTACTGCTCAGGCATTCGCCTTGTGTTGATCGGAGAAACCACGGAGAACTGCCGATTAGAGCAGCCGGCCGGTAGAATCCTCCTCCAGACAGCGACTGAATTCACGTAGCTGACAAGTATGTCGAAATCCTGCTGCCATCGGGACTCGAACCTAGAACCTCCCGGTCAGAGGCCCTGCAGTCACATCAGTTGATTCACTGAGCCACTGCTCCCGGTTCACTACGTCGTTGGCCAAAGCGATGCAGAAGAGTCGAAGTCGTAGAGGGCGCCCGTTGCTGCGTGGCAGGGCGAAGTATGGAAGAGCCGCAGCAGCGCACGAGCGAGGCAGGGGCAGAGGCAGCGGCGCGGGAGAGCGCTTCCTCAAGACTCTCCCAGGATTAAAGCTAATTGTATTCAGTAATAACACACTTCCGCGGCGGGTGGCGGCGCCGCGCGGCCGCGCAGCCAGGCAGCGCTGCCCCTGCGCAGCGTGCCCCGCACAGCCCAGGCGCAGTAGGCGACGAACGCACAGGCGGGCTATGGCAAGGCAGGGTTGGTTCAAAGGCGAACTTTGGAAACGAGTAATCAATGGACCCCCAAGAGGGGTAGTCCATTTATGCTGTTAAGAGGAAGTCGTAGTATAGGTGAATCTTATGTATTATACAGGAAGAATTGTATTGATGTGGGAAAAACGGCGAATTTTCGACCCAAAAACTCTTATTGTCGGGCCCTGGTAACGAAAAGGTTGATAAAGGCTCCTTATATAGTAGATTACTCCTTATATAGTAGATTACTTCCTCTAACACATTTAGTCTAGACTGTTATGGATTCCTGAATACCGAAAAATCGTGGATTCCTGAATACCGATTGACGGCAAAACATCTGTCCGTCGGTCGTCAGTCCATACGTTCGTCCGTCTGTCGGTGAACAACGCTACCGGTTAACCCGTAAGCAAGGTTTTCTCCTAAACTGATATCCCGCAATTGATCTGAACTGATGTCGTAACACCGTGAATTTGAAACAGATATTTTGATTTTGGAGGTTTTACGCATAAAGCCCCTAAGTCGTTTTCAAAATTTAACAAAAAGCACCATTATTTTATTCAATTTTGATCTCGGATACTGTAAAGAACGCTTGAGAGAATTGTGCAGGACTTATTTTCGTTGAAATCTCTGTTTTTCGAAAATTGCAACATTCATATTTTTTGGTGTTTCCTCAACCAAATTTTGGAGATACATTTTTTCATAATGAAATGTGTTCATCAGAAATAGTTCTTTAAATAAGATCCTTTCATTTTTCGGAAAATATGAGTATTTTTTACGTAATTTTGCGCGAAACTTAGACAATTTAAAAATTTTAAACAATTATTTTTAGAGAAACGGCTTCAGTAGTTTTCTTCAAATTTTTGCTTCGTAAATAGCAAAGAACTGTAAAGATAGTGGGATGGCCCATTTTCGGCGCACTCTTTGTATTTTAAAACTTAATTTGCGTTCATCATATCAAATCGTACGTTGTCAAGAGTTTGTGATTATAGCGGAAGTATGTTCCCTGTTTTAAAAGATCGATGCGTGTGGCTCATAAAATATCAAGACATGTGAAGTACGACTACCTTATTATTTTTTCACAGCCGAGTTATCATCCAGTAAAACTCAATAATGTAAAAATATATCGTGAAGTACTTAACTGGAAATTTTACAAAAGAATAACTGAAGTCAGTTGTATGAAGGACATACCGCAGCCAATTTTGAATTTTTTGTGTCAAAATATAAAAAACATGAACTCGTAAACTCTTGGGCTATTTTGACTGTTAATAAAGAAAATAAGTTTTTTCTATTAAAATACAAGATATTGGCTAGTTTCATTAACAAGCATTGGCTTTAAAATTAAGAATATGCCGTATGGGCGATTTTAATTAGCTATGTCTATCTTTAGAATTATCCATTGATCTTCAAGTGCCGAGAAACTGAAACAAAATGCAAAAAAGAACATTTTTTAAAATTTATTTTATTTTGAAATTTGTTTGTAACAAACATTGCAAAATTCATAAATTTAGTAAACAAACTCCACTAACGATACATTATTAATAAAAATTATTATTAATTATAATTTCTGAAGTGAACAATTTAAAGTCGATATGGAAGGTCTAAAGTATGATGTCGTTGAAGTCGTCTTGTGGAGTCACTATTGTCTAGTAAGTTGATGGCTAGGATATTTGGATGATTATGTAGTCTTGTAGGTATTTTGCACTGGCATCTTGATCTTCTTTTATTGTTGGAATCTGTAAATCTTTGTGTAATGTTGCATTCGTTACTCAGGGGGATTTACAATTTTCTTAAGGCTATTGACTGTAAGCGTTGTAATATTTCAATATTAGAATTTTGAGCTGTTCCCCAAAGTTGAATTGCATATGTCCATACTGGTTTTAATATTGCTTTATACATAATTTGTTTGCGATGCTTAGCGATGATTTTCTTCCAGTAGCCAGTTTAACCTTCTAAGTTTTAGTCTAATTCTTTTCTTTTATTCTTATATGTTTTTTCCATGTAAGTCTTCTGTCCAGAGTAAGTCCGAGATATTTTGCCGAGTCATTTTGAGGAATAGATTGCGATCCGATTTTTATAGGTGGACACGTTTCGACTTTAGACTGACGGTGACTTGGACAAACTTCTTGTCATTGATCTTGAGGCGCCAGCGTTTCTGCCATTTGTGGATGGATTGCAGATGTTCTTGCACGAGACGAGATGCTTTTGCTGGATCTTCATGTGAGCTAAGATGGCTGTGTCTCCGCGTAGGTTGCTGTCAATGCGTTTACAGATGATGGGATGTCGGCAGTATATAATGAATAAAGGAAAGGTGCAAGCACACTTCCTTGAGGCACTCCTGACTTTATAGGGATAAGTTTTGAAGTTTCACCATTAAATTTTATTTGAAAATATCTGTGAGATACGATTTTAACAAGTGATAGGATACGGTAGATTTTTCTTAATTTTATACAATAGACCTGGGTGCCAAACCTTGTCGAAAGCCTGGCTTACGTCTAAAAATACAGCAAAGCAATATTCTTTATTTTTTAGCGATTCACTAATTTCGTTTACTATTCGATGAATTTGTTCTACAGTCAAATGCCGTTGTCTGAACCCAAACTGATGATGATGTATTATTTCATTTTCTTGTAGAAGTGGATTTAAACGTGACAGAAACAGTTTTTCAAAAACTTTTGATAATATTGACAGTAGACTAATAGGTCTGTATGATTCAACTTCACGTGTAGGTTTGCCGGGATTAGGGATGACTATTACTAGAGCAATTTTCCATTGATCAGGGAAGTGTCCTAGTCTTAGGATGGCATTGAAAATGGTAGTAAGTAAAGCTATAAGTTTTCTTGGTAGATGGCGTAGAATGGTTGCAGAAATCATGTCGTATCCGGGAGCTTTTATAGTTGGTAAAATCTTGATTGTTGTTTCAATTTCTCGAGTACTTACGGGTTTGATTTGCGGAGCTAGTTGCAATGGTGAATCTAAGAAAATTGTAAATTTCTTCCTCTTCTGTTGCAGATATTTGTGAGGAAATAGTTGAAAGAGTTAGAGAAATGGGACGCGAAGCATTCCGTTTTCTCTTCGTCGGTTTTAGCTCATGTACTGTCGGTTTTTCTGGCGGAAGAGATAGGTTGAATCTGTATCTTCAAGTATTTAGTAATTTTCCGAAGAGAATACTCTAAATTCGAATTCGGAATCAATCTTGTGAGCTTATCTTGTAGGGTGTTGTTTCGATATTCTTGAAGTAATCTTTTGAGGCATTGTAAAGCTGAATTTAGTCTTCTTTTGATTGCTGGGTCTGATTTGCCATTGTTTCTTTAATTTACGTTTTGATTTCACCTTTTCTCCTATTACTTGTGGGATATATAGTTTTTTGTTTGCTTTATTTCTGGTGTACAATGCCATTCGGCTTGATGAAATTGACTGGTTACGTATTCTATAGCTTCATTTATGTCAAAAGCAGTTTTCAATGGTAGATTAGCTGTGCTGTTATTAATTAGCCATTCTGAGAAATATTTCCAATCTGTTCTATTGTTGTGGATTGAGGTTTGCTTATTGTCTTCAATAATGATTGAGTTAATGACTGGTAGAACTGGTGAATGATTAGACGACAGATCTTGTGACCAGTAGTTGTAAATGTAACTTTTGGTTTACTCCTTTTGCAATAAGGAAATCTAATACAACGGGAATTTTGTTAATGTCTTTCGGCCAATAAGTAGGTTGGCCAGAAGAGTACGAGGATAATCTTTCGTTTATTATAGTTTCATATAGAGATTTACCTTTCGGGGAGGTTAGTCTGGAGCTCCACAATGAATGTTTAGAATTGTAGTCACCGCCAGAAATAAACCTTGGTCCAAGTGTTCTGAAGAAGCTCGCGAATTGTGAACCTTGGATTTTATGTTTCAGAGGGCAGTATATTGCTGCAATATTACTGAACAATTTGGCCACTTTCTTTTTATTGTAATCTGTTCTAAGAAATAGTTCTATAAAAATTCCATATACAATTGTTTGAAGAAAGGAGTAGATTTTGCGTAAATTGTGCTTGAAGTAAAATAATAATTTTATCAAAACCCCCTCCAAATTTTGTCCTTAATTTTTTTTTCTCGGATAGAGCAAAGGGCACTGAAAAACTGGCGCTGGTCTCATGTTCATTGAACTCTTTAAATTTTTTAACATTGCAAAAGATAGAAATAATATGCGCTTTTGTGGCATCACTAATTAATCTGTGATTTTCCACAACTGAAAATAAATTAATAATAATTGAAAAATATACTTGACATTAATCATTTCTGAATACAAATCAATATCTATTAGTGCACTTCCAGAAAATATAGAAAAATTGGCTAGACCCTAGCGGCAAAACAATGTACGTAATGTTCCACTCATTAAAATTCAGGGGAAATTCTTTAATTTTATTGATTCTTATGTAACGATTGGAATACGTCGAACGTTCGGGAAGTTCATTGTTAGCACGACAGGTTTCTGTAACAAAGTTCAAGTATATACTTCAGAATGTCCAGGGCGCCGATGAAATTAATACTACGTAATATACATTCATGTATAAAAATAAAAAGTTGCAAATTATACTAAGTATTTTGTAAATATCATTGAATAGGAAACTTAACACTTAACTGCAGTTCCATTGACTTCGGCACCGGATACCAGCCTTCACATTTCTCGCTTATTTCCTTCTGACACACCAAGAAGGTGTTGACAGGAGTGACGTTTATAATAGCCTGGGAATGTCATATTGGGCTAGGGTAGGGGAAATGACCTTCTCTGAATGTAAATTTTCGTGAAAGGAAGGTCCCTTTTGAATTAGAGCCAATGGTAATTTTTTTCCGGAATGTACTTTGCAAAAGATGTCATTTGATACTAAGAACGTCCTTCAGACACAAATAATGACAAAGTTATAGCTGCTTTTAACTTTGAAAATGCTTGCAAAAATCTGACATTTTTCAATATAAAAATATTTTTAACAACTAGACCATGGCACCTTACCGCCAATAATTTTATTCCCAAAACATATCCATTGGTAGGGCTACTTTTTATTGAATGTTCTTAAAAGAAAAAAATATTTTCCGAAATATTGGCATGTAAAAGTTTGAGAAAGAAGGAAAAAAACACACTTCACATAGAAAAACAAATTTGATTCAAATTTCGCGCCAAAACTGAACCTAACCCTTGAATTTTGTTTACAAGTATTCGTAACACTAAATAAAAGAAAGCTATTAGAGCAGTCATTTATCAGATTATCTTGTTGTTATTGCTTGTGTTACAAGTTCGTTGTGATCTCAACAACTTCAATAAAGAGTTCGTGTTTTTTTCCTTCTTTTTCGAAACTTTTACATGCCAATATTTCGGAAAATATTTTTATATTATATAATAATGGTCTGGTCGTTAAAAATATTTTTATATTGAAAAATGTCAGATTATTGCAATCATTTTCAAAGTTAAAACAGCTATAACTTTGTCATTATTGTGTCTGAAGGACTTCCTATTGTCAAATGACTTCTTTTGCACAGTACATTTAGGAAGATATTACCATTGGCTCTAATTCACAATAATATAGGTACAGAATTGTAAAGTACGTTACAGGGGGCTGTCCCTATTCTTATGGTAAGCACTATATATATATATATATATATATATATATATATATATATATATATATATATATTATATGTACTGTGTTCCTTTGATGTTCACTCACATACAGGATAGTTTGTACACTCTCATTATGAAATATTTGCACCAAAACATTCCACTTCTGCCTGTTTAGTCTTCTTAAGACTTTTCAGGACAACAATTCCGAAAAATGTTTAGTATCAGGGTTTCAAGTTTCGAGATGTCCTCCGCCAAATATTCAACTACATTCTACCGCAATAATAAACAACTATGTGAACTCCATGTATACATACGAATTAAGAAATGAAAAATTGAAAATGTTTCCTGGCCAATCCGGCCAGATATCGTGTTATCCGATGCATCATTCTAAAATCCACTCCAAATGCGATCGATTAACGGTTTTCCCCCTTATGAAGCAGGCTACAAGACTGCTTACTTACATCTCATATTCTCTTCCCAAGGAAGGAAAAACGGTGATGCAAACCTTTCTTGTTTCAGTAAGAAGCAGGACCGATTTACAAGTAAAGTAGCTTGAGGGGACACATAGTGAATATATCACTATTGAGCAGAAATGAAACAATAATGTTATTATTTAAATAACAGAGAGTTCTCGTTTGTGAACATTTAGTAGCGTGCATTTATTCACTCAGAATGGCGTGCCTCAGTGACGCAAAGGCATTAAGCACGACTAGAATATGCTGAAACAATGACTGGACGTTCAAGTCCCGTGTTAGGCGTAGGCTTTTTCACCAGTGGCTTATTGAATTTTCACCCTTCGTTTAGCAGAAGACGAAAGCAACCCACAACTGATCAGCTGTCCAGGAAAAGGAAAACTGAAAAGCTTAAGCGTCTTCCTGACCTATGCTCAGATTTGAGTTTGACAATCATCACATCATCATTATTATTCATACGAGAAAAGTAAACGGTAAATAATAAAGAGAAGACTCGGAAGACTGCGAAAAATTGCCTAACCGTCCTTAGAAATGCAGTAAAACTAGAAACCAAGAGTACAAAAGCAAATCATACTGTTGAAAACGAGTTACATTATTTTTTTTAATGAAAAAGAAAATAAATTTTGTAAAGAAAATCTATAGAAAAAAGCACGATAACAATTTCTGTCAGTTATCGGAGGAGTGAAAAAATATGACAGAGAAGTAAACATCATCGGAGAATTGAAAAAAACTTGAGTACACATGATAACCGCCGAGAAAATGAACGCTATGCTTCTATTTGCATGGATTCAGATACTGCATTCTCGCCTTTCTTCTCGACAATGTTCCAATGACCCTTCCAATGTTCAAACGCCGAACACCGCTCCCCGCGCTTCGTTGATTGATGATTGATTGATAGTGTTTCCGAGCGCCTCAACTACTACGGACATTAGTCCAGTAAGTGTAGTGCGTGTTTTTGCTCGGGAGGTAGCGTAGTCTTGCTAAGGACGTGGCGCCCCACTGTATGGCAAGGTCCGGCGCCGATGTACCGTCGACTTACAAGGTTTTTCCCAAACACGAATCTCCCATCAACCGAGCATCGCCTAGCCAGGATAACCTCTAAGCTCCCGACCGGTCTCCCGGCATGTGTGGTAGTGTAGTGCATGTTAGAGTAAGTGTGTGTAAGGGAAGAGGATAGGACAAGGAAGAGGAAGGAAGAACGTGCACAGTCCGTGGCCCGTTTGTTAGGTACTGCTCCGGCATTCGTCTGGTGTTGATACAACGATTTTGCTAAGGATGAGCCAAAGTGACAGTTCGCGAAAACAAGTGAACATCACATGTAATTCAGAGAAGTATCCTCCGCCGCGACAGCTGTTCAACCACGCCCCTTCGTAAAATGTTTGGTAATGGCTTCTGTGAAAACATCCCTAAGAAGTCTGAGTTTCGCCGAGGTACATGCACGTACGTGAGTCCGGGAAATATTTAAATTTAATTACAAATGTAGAAAATCTCCTAACACGCTCTCACAATCAGTAAAGAAAACTGCCACGAATGTAAATAGAAAGTAAAATGATTTTAAGTCGGAAACACGTGCATTGGTGCGCATCTCGCTTTCACGTCTCGGTTTTAAAATAAACATAATATTTATCACACAAAAAGTAAATTCAATGTAATATATAATGAAAAAAAGAATTTTTACAGAAGAGCACATAACACTGCACTTCCTAATATCAATTATTTCTCGCAGCGCACTATATTTTTGTCGGACAAGGACACCACAAAAGGAAGTGTCGAAGCCGTTTACAAGTTAGCCAACTGCAAACGAACGAATGCGGGAGGGAGTCTAATGGGTTCAAGGGCACAACGACCACAGAACCTTCAGTTATGTTGCCAGCACTAGCTGTCACTTTGGCTCATCCTTAGGAAAATCGCTCTATGATCGGAGAACCCACGGAAAACTACCGATCAGAGCAGCCGGCCGCTAGAATTCTCCTTCAGACACCGACTGACTTCGACCTATCTGACAAGCTACTGTCGAAAATCCCGCCGCAATCCGTGGCACGCGCGGGCGGGGAGCGGTTCGCATCCCGCGGGGTCCTGTCAAAATCCTGCGATGTCGGACTCGAACCTAGGACCTCCCGGTGAGAGGGGCTGCGTGACATCAGTAGCTGCCCTGAGCCGCGGTCGTCCCGGTCCCCGAGTGCTTCCGCCGCAATCCGTGGCACCCGGGGGGGCACATGCGCAGCAGTTCGCACGCGCGGGCGCCGCGCAGTCGAATCTTTTCGTCGCCGGGGCCTGCGCTCGACGAGCTGGAGGAGGGGGAGGCTATTACGGCGACAAACACGGGAATAGCCCCACCGCACGCCACTGCAGGGCTAATTGTCGAGCAAACATGGGAATTAGCATAGCTGCGGCCGGGCCCCGAAACCCGTCGCCGGTCGCCCGGTGTCCCCTTACAGCCACTGCCACCGCCGCCGCCGCCGCCACCGCCGTGGAGGTCGCGCCGCCATTTTTCAAATCGCCCACGCGCGTGCCCCGGCTGCGGCATTCCCTTCCCAGGTATGTGAATCGCTACCGACGCTTTGCGACCAATGATAAATAGCAATCAAATTCCACAATTCGAGTAGCTGAGTATAGCGACAGGGTGGTAAGGCTCACATGGCATAACATCATTGCTCATTGTTGAGCTTTGTAAGTGGATTTCTAAAGTAGACAGTAGTGCTTCATCAGCATAAACTGGCTATTATTACTAATAGTTTTACGTTACATTATAATATAGCATAATATTTACATACGGACGAACAGGGGGTCAGACAGACGGGCAAACTGATGGCCAGCGACCGGACAGAGATACGTTAAAAAACATTTTTCCCGTATTATTCGGTAGAGATCCCTAAAACACGTTTTCGTGAAAATTTAGAGAGTGATTCTTTGCAGAATTACATAATTTCTCTATCTACGCATAAGAGCAAAAATTCCATTAATTTGTAATGAGCAAGGTGAACTCATATCAGAAGGGGTTACGTGAATCCTTTGGGGTAGTAAGAAACTTTCTCTCATAATACGTACGTAATAAAAAGAAAGAATTGTTGTGAAAAGGGCGATTTTTAACAGAAAAAGTAGTATTGTAGGTTCTTGATACCGAAAAAGGGGATAATTCTTGGTATTTGTGGCAAATTACTGTCTTTAATTAGATTTGTAGTCAGAATCCGCTGAATCTTTTGTGGGTCCTTGCTATCGAAAAATTGGTTTACAGTAGAACAAATGTATTCCGTCTGTGTGTCCGTCCGTCTGTCCGGCCGTCTGTCCGGCCGTCTGTCCGGCCGTCTGTCCGGCCGTCTGTCCGGCCGTCTGTCCGGCGTCTGTCCGCCGTTTGCCGGCGTCTGTCTGTCTGTCCATCCGTCCGTCTGTCTGTCCGTCCGTCTGTATTCCGTCTGTCCGTCTGTTCACACAGTTTCACAGAATATCATACCTGAACAGTTTTGGTAAGAAACCCTCAGAGTACCAGCCACCTGACGTCCTCGAATGCGCAAGGTTGCACATCACATTCTAGTAAGAACAAGAGTGCTAAATATCCCCACATTAAAATCATCCAGAGGCTTCAATGACTTAACATTTCTATAAAAATAATGATAAGATAGACAGCTCATTATTATTAGGTAAAATTAACTTGTTCTTGCTATATCAATGAGACGACTCGAACTTTTCCTTGTAAAAACTTATACTATGTCGTTCACCGCAAACGTGAATAACCAGAATGTGCAAATTAGCAAATAATACCTCTAGTGATCTTATCAACCAAAGTTATAGTAAATTCCTATCTTCGGCAAGAAATTTTTAGTACTCGTATATTCATGAATAAGCATGACTAAGCAGATAGTTATGTGCTATATCACTTTTGTTAACTCTTTGTATTTTGTTACTGGACGTTAGTTGGTTGAGCAAACAATAAAAGATGGTGTGTTCTATTTTGCTGTTAAACGATTGTCTACTGGCGACGGGGTCGAAAGCGACTTCCATGCTAGAGAAGTGAATGTCGCCGCGCAGGGCAGTGAGTGGAGCCCAGGAAGAGAGACAGTCGCGGAGACGGAGCGAAGGGGGCGGTGGGACGTAGAGGGGGCAGTGAAACACAAGGGCGGGGCGAGACACACCGGTCAGGCAACCGCGCTTCAGGTATCCGAGACGTCTACAATGGTGTTTGTTGACCTTCCGGAGGGCGTCAAACAATAAAGTTGTTTCGGAGGAACACCTACAATCAGGGATGGGGGAGTGATCTTCTAAGGTCTCAGAGGCAAAGTTCCGTATCGGCTTGTAGTCATTTTTCTCTGACAGGTCAATTTTAACCGGTTGCATCTATCACCGGTGAAACCTCTCCGTGTGAAGAGAGTACATGGGCCAGAGTATGTGGCAAGAGGTCAGAGAAGCACCAGACGACGAAAGACTTGCATCTCCATCTCGTGGTCGTGAATAACAAATCTACCGGTTTTATTCCAACATCATTCTCCCTTTATGTACAAATCCATCCTACTTTGTTGCTTCACTGTAAGTGTTGTGTCCACTTGAATAATGGAATCTATGTGAAGCATGTTATCAAAGAAGTTATCCTTTACGTGCATTAAAAACAGGTATTAGTGATACAGCTCAGTGACAATTTCATCAACCCGAGAGCTTTAAGCAATACAGACAATGTCGTAGAAGCATACATAAGGAAATTTGCATGTTTTTACAAATGCTGGGATTCAAGAAAATAACATTTTCATATTTATAATACTTAATTTTCTCGTATTAATTGTCAATAGGAAATATGTTTTGTGTAAATAGATATTTATGCTAGTATAAGATACCTGCATTCATTATTGTTTTAGAGTTTGCAAGATATTCTGAACGAATATAATCCATTTTTATTTTACATATTTTCTTACGTGTTGGTATAATTACATATTTTTACATATTTTACCTATCACTACACATTTCTTGCATAATTGACGGTAACACATCTTAATATATTTACATATCGTTACATTATGATACATTTACGAAACATCTTATGTACAAGTTTGCCAATCGTGTGTGTTCCTGTCATCGTTTTTCTGTAGAAAAAAGCAATAAAAATTCTGCGCTTCTGTGACTTTCGGATCTTCGCTGCAACTTGTCGAACTTCTTCCCTCACCTTCTCGAAATTCGCGTACTCGAAATCAGGAATGAGCAGATGTTTTCGAAGCGTAAGTAATCGCAACCATGTGCTTCATGGTTTCATAGCGCCATGTGTTTCATAGAGCCGTAGAGCAACTAGGGGAGAAACTCTATCCTTTCTCTATGATAGTGCCCATACGTAACTCAGTCAAAATATAACAAATATTTCTTACAGATCGTTGTCTTACGGCACTTCCCCGCCGAAAAACATACTCCTCTCTGTCAGGGACGCAGATACAGGAACTTATCCCCTCGGAGAAAATATAGTCTGTATTTCAACAAAAAGGATTGACTTCAGGTTTCAGCTCTTATTCCGCTATCCGAAACACTTGTGGACTTATTTAATCGGAGAAGGAAAGAGCTTGGCTGATTTACTACCAGCGGAAAGCGTGTGCAGGGTTGAAATAATGATTTCAACGCCTCAAAACAATACACGTGCTCATTTGTTACACTACTGTCCGCTGTTTCCGGTTGTTACAAAGTCATAAAAGAAGTCATGAAACCTACAGTAGAGGAGTACCAATTGAAACTCTTTGGACCTCGAGGTCCCTGGTTGTAGGGGAAACTTTTTTCAGAGAAGAGTGAATCACTTGAGGTTATTTTAAGCTTAGGCTAGGCAGCTGTACATAAAAGGACGCGGTTATTATCCCGGCACATCCGCTGCGTAACCGGAGACTGTACGCAGCATTAAGAGAATACTTCAACAAATTACATCTCCAGAGTCCCAACAGCAGAGATTACTCACAGGAAACTGAAGTATTGTAAGGAACATAAAAGGTATGAATTTTAGCACAACGTTATTCACAGCATATGATCACATCATTATAACATTAACCAAAAAATAAAGGGTTAAAATTAATTAAGCATTAGATCTAGCGTGGGGAATTGCAAAAGAAAAATCTATCAAACTATGAAAGAGAGAAACCAATATTCCTGATCAGAGCTTTAGGACTATCGAAGTACTTGTGTATTTCATGATAAGTGTGTGGATTTTAAACATAATTATTTTACAAAGAAGATTTATGATATACATTACCACTGCCTTCTATGTGGGCGCCGAAAAACATATAGCAGGAAATACAAAAGAAAAATTAGTTTGAATTAGACAGCACAGACACTACGAGAAAGAGTCATTTGAAATCTCAATACGTCTGAAGACATGAAATAACGCGTTTTTCAGCGCACGGCTTCCATCACTGTATCCGCAAAATGAAAACCTATCATCGTAAATAAATAAATACATAAATAAATAAATAAAATTTAAAACATGTAAAAAATCAAATTAAAAAAGCAAAATTTAAAACATGTAAAAAATCAAATTAAAAAAGCAGCAGCCAATTATGCAAACATTTTTCTGATAGGTATCGTATAATGATATTATTTCTATTATATTACCACCACTCGCACGGGGTCTTTCAGTGAATGGCGCCTCACTGCAAGCCTGGATTATTCCTCCTAAAAAACCCATTCCGCCGCCGCGGCCCAGAGGCGGCGTCGTCGTCGGGCGGCCAGCGTCCGCCAGGCGGCGGGCGCGGCGGAGTGTGCGTGAGAGAGCGGGCGGGCCCGAGGAACGCGTGAGCGTGCCCGCGCGACGCCCACCGGGGGCGGCGCGCCGAGCGGCGCACCGGCGCCGCCGCCGCCGGCCCACGCACGCCCGGGGCGCGTGGGCCACGTCGCGGCCGCACCTGGGAGCGAGCGCCGCAGCCAGCCTAAGCACGACGCTCACACGCTCATTTTTTTCATCATTTCTCCTCGGTAGACGCACTAGACTGGATGGAATGTGTACGAAAAATGACTTGTCGTGCACTTTTCAGGACAGATTTCTTCCAGTTTGATTACCGCGCTCCTGGCGTCTCTTTTGGAAACTTGCTCTGGTTTGCTATGCACGTGGTAGGATTTGTTCTTTCTATAAGTTTTGAGAGCGTTGTAATGTCTTCAATTGTTATGTGAAGTGATTATATAGTGAGAAATAAGACATGTGCTGTGTTCTAATGTCGTCTCTTTCCGAATCAGTGCTAGTCGTTCAGAGGATATATTTTCATCACGATTGCTTGCAGAAAACGAATGATGTGTAAAACGGGCTTTAAAGATTAATCCGGCCCAAGCTCCCAGAGCTACATTATTATTATTATTATTATTATTATTATTATTATTATTATTATTATTATTATTATCCGGTGAGTGTAACTTGCCCTCGCTTTCAATGCGACCCCGGGTTCGATTCCCGGTCGGGCAAGATTATAATGCGCGTTTTCCTTGCCTGTTCTCCCGGTGTATGTTGCTGTGTGACGATGAGAAAACTCACTTCTCAGGTTGAGAAGACCAGAATACGGCGTGGGGATGTCTTCGTGTTAACCACACGTACTCCCTTAACCCATGGCCACGAAGCCGGGACGCTGCTGGTAGGCCATGGTCCATACGCGGACTGTCGCGCCAAGTACAGTCAGAGAGAGTGTAACTTAAAGCCAGCATTGTCTCTGTTTCTATAGAGATTCTGAGCAGGTGTTCTCTGCGGTTCTAGTGGAACCGATTTTGGCCGAAATTTCCGTCGACCGACACTGGACGGTTAAAGCAAACAAAATAAATCTTCGGCCGGTAGCCGAGACGTCGGAAAAGATCATTTGGGTTCAATATGACCATTTTCGTTTATCATCACATATTTGAACGAGTTCAGCACATCGGACGAAAACATCCGACGTCAACAACCGAAGTTTCGACCAAAATTGGCTCTAATTTGACCGTCGACTGAAGGCTTGAGTTCTGACGCTGACGGATATTTGACTAGCAGCGTAGCTGGGTCAAATTCACCTGTCGAATTCTTTCCGCCGCTCTCTCAAAGAGAATTCTAGCGGCCGTGGCTTCCGCGGCTTCTCCGATCAATATGAGGCGAATGCCGGAGGAGTAGCCTAAGGCTGCGTTTATGTTGGAACAGCGACAAAAGATGAGAGTGACGAGAGAGAAAGTGCAGCGAGACGCAGTACTGCAGTGTTCATGTCCGAGCAGCGCGAAGCAGCACCACTTCACGAAGAGAACGCATGACCGCAGTTTAATTCTCAGTATTGGTTTCCTAGTTTGTTTGTAAAAAGCCTGTTTTGGTCATATGTTTGTGGTTAATTTTACTGAATATAAGGTCTGAAGATTACATAATAATAAACTGTAATGATAATAGTTCCAGAAGATTAATTTTTTAGATCTCCTCCGTTTATGTTGACTGGATAACATAACTCTCCTACAACTTTTGAAGTTTTTCATGACATATCATCAATATGAATTGAATTTCAAGGTACACGGATTATCAACGAAGTGATAAAGGTAATTGTCATATTTGTTTTATTTTAAAATGTTTCTTAAATGACAAACTGGAAAGATGAGGGCTGAGTAGAGTGTAAAACCTCATTTTTATATCAAATTGTAGCCTGAGACTATCCGATCGCATTTGGAATTAATAACAAACACGAAATTTTCATCTCTTTGAAATGATCAAGGAAATGTGATATTATTTAGGATGAAAAGCAATAAAGTAGACAATTCGTCTTCAGTTCAATAAAGATTTTTTCACTAAATTTTTTAGTTAAATAAAAACATTATTCAGTTCCTGACCTTTCATTTTACTTATATCTTTCTTCACTTTATTCACAGTTAAAACATCTACAGTTGTTTCATTACATTTGTAACTAGAGTTGCTACAAGCACATACTCTCTCGCATATTTTTATTTCTTTTTCGAAAATTTTTCGAATATTCAGAGAATAAATTTTTCGAAAATTCAGAGAGTTAAACGAAAATCAGACCCCAACCATTCTTTCAAGCGTGCTTACTCTATCCGTAGAAAACATGTTAAAACTTGGAATGCTTTTTGAGAAAATATTGTTTTCAAAATTGCATAAATTTCAAGAACAAATCACGCAAAAACTTCTGGTTTGTTTCATAATTGTACATCGCTTTTTTAAAGATCTGTTTTTACAACAGACTCTGTCTGCGTCAAAAACCTTTATCTTCAATTTTGTAGTTTTAAATGTCAACTTTGCAATTTTCGAAAAACGGAGAGTTCGCTGGAAAAGAGTAGCACCATACTTATTACCGTTCTTTGATATATATATTACAAGAAAATGTAAAAATATGACCGCTTTAGAGAAAAAATTAAATCGTAATTGCCTATATATCGCGCAAAATTACAGAAAACTTCTCATATTTTCAAAACTTGAACATGACATTATTTCAAAATGTCTCTAAAAATTAAATTTCCTTAATTTCATTAACGAAAAATATCTAATCTTCAATATTATAGTTGTAAAGACTCTCCAAAATTTGCACTTTTGCAATTTTCGAAAAATTAGAATTTCAACGAATATGAGACCTGCACCATTATCTTAAGCGTCCTTCACACGATTTAATGACTAGTTAATAAAACATTTGGAGCTATTTTTGAGAAATTGAAAAATGTTGCTGAGGGCTTCATGTAAAGTATTCTGAAAATCCGTTTGAAACTTTCAAAATCTCAGTTCATTCTGTTCGATGCCGGAATATCAATTTTGAAAAAAAAAGAAAAACAAACAAACAGCAGAACAGTTTAAGCGCACATGGTGAAAGAGATGGGTGGCTACTCCGGTGCACTGATTTTACTCTTCTGCGCAGCACCAGTTTGCGACAAAACACGTGACCACAACACGGCACTTGGTTGAAAACCAGACCGTGGATGCCGGCATGGCGCATGGAGAGCAAAGTGTTGAGAATTATTTTGAAAGTGGCATAAGTGACGATTTTTAACGAAAAGTAACATGATGACTGTATAATTCAAATAAAAGTTGCAATATTTAAAAAATGCTTCATGTATCTGTTTCAATGACTTGTAACAAGGTGATGATTGTTTTGGTAACAGTCTGCATTTAAAATTTACTCTAATATTGTGACACAAACTGGTGCCTGAAGCTCATTGGCTGAAGTTCAATACGATGCGCAAGATCCCCCTGGACAGACAGGCGTTTCGCCGTCAATCTATTTTTCGGGATAATGGCCCCACAAATCGTAAATTTTGGACACCCCACGTGTTAAAGGTAGTAATTTAATACATGTAGCAATAGAATACATCCACTCTTTCTTTACTAGGCCCTGACAACAGGAGTTTTTCTGCCGAAAATTCCACGTTTTCCGACCCATGGTTACATAACTTCTTCTTACGTTTTACATAACCTCTTCTCTTTTCACGACAAAGTAAAAATAAATAAGAGGAGGAGGAAAAGGAAGGAGAGGGAGAAGAAGAAGAGGAAAAGGAGAAAGAGGAAAAGTTGAAGAAGATGAAGAAGAAGAGGTGGAAGAGGAAGAAGAAGAGGATGAGGAAGAGGAAGAAGACGAGAAAAAGAGGAAGAAGACGAGGAAGAAGAAGACGAGAAAGAGGAAGAAGAAGAAGAAGGAGGAAGAAGAAGAGAAAGAAGATAGATAAGAAGATGAAGAAGTACTGGTTTGTAAGATTAGCAGAGCACTACGAACCGCTGTTATCTATCACCTGTCAATTAGGCAACGCGTTCAATATTTATGGGTTATATGCGGTCACGTTTCACCGAATTTATGCTAAAATAGATCAAAAATGTCCCCAGAGGTTCATTATAGCCCCAGTCCACTATAATTGTTTTCGGAAAAGTATTTTTGTTCTTGACATTTCCCCTCTCTCTCAATCGGATGTTCAGATGCGAATGGTGATCAATTTATTGCTCTCACCATTCTGATCGACTTATCATCCCATGAAGAGGCGTTGCAGTGTTAAAGTAAAACTCTTTGCAATGGAAAATAAGTGTGAACCATGTAATCTTTATACTAAATGTAGTAAATATTTCGTTGAATTTATGAAAAAATCTCACGAAATTTACACTCCTGTCTGCAACGCTTGGAACTGCAGAATCGTCGACTGGACTATGATGACGGGTCGCATGGGATCGGAGGGGGAGGCCCATTGTATATCGAAGAGTGGTCTGACCGTTAATCCCTGTTATTTTGGCTTATATTTCCTTTTTCTTCCTTTTTCGTTATTTTTTTCCCTTGTTTGCTCCCGACAGTGATCTCGATCAAGTTGGAAATCTGGACAAAACAAAGGCATGATCGGTGTTTGTCTTTCTGTGGAAGCGGAGGCTTCAGGATCAGGTAGTGTTACAAATCTAAATGAGAAAAGCAGATGACATCAGTGAAGATTTTTGATTTTGTATATTGACCCTGTCTAGTCTTAGTTCACTCACGAGGAATCCCTTCTTACATTCGAATATGGCTTCTGATCCCTTTTGAGAACAGAGCACTATGTAGTCATAATATATACCCTTGTTGGTGCAGATTAACTGGAATCGAAACTAAATTCGTTTCACTGATGCCATTTGTTGAAAAGTTGAAATGAGATTTTAGAGACATGGTGAATAAACGAATTTGTGGAATCAATTTAAATTCAGCAATGTCGTTTCCACGTAATTGATAATGTAAATTTAGTTTGAATAATAATCATTATTTGTTCTTTCAGTTATTCCTTTTAAATGTTGTGTTTTCGTTCTCAAAATCCTTTTTGCACCCCTACTTTAACCAGAATAAATGCCTTTGTGCACCCGTACTTTAGCCAGAATAAATACCTCTTTGCACGCCTATTTTTAATAAGAATAAAAACCTTTTCGTCTGCCTATTTTCGGTCAAATAAATGCCTGAACTTCCGGCCTATAATTTCCAAAATATCCAAATCGAAGGGGACAGAGGTCATCGCCAGCACCGTTGGGAGCGGGCGGGCGGGCGGCGCGGGGGCAAGTGTTGAGCTGGCTGGGCGCGTTGCGAGCCGCACCTGGGAGAGCAGCGCGGCGGGCGGGGGGCAAGTGTTGAGCTGGCTGGGCGCGTTGCGAGCCGCACCTGGGAGAGCAGCGCGGGCGGCGCGCGGGGCAAGTGTTGAGCTTCTGGGCGCGTTTGCGAGCCGCACCTGGGAGAGCAGCGCGAGCGGAACGGCGGGGGCAAGTGTTGAGCTGGCTGGGCGCGTTGCGAGCCGCACCTGGGAGAGCAGTGCGGGCGGAGGGCGGGCGGCGCGCGGCGCGCGGGGGCAAGTGTTGAGCTGGCTGGGCGCGTTGCGAGCCGCACCTGGGAGAGCAGTGCGGGCGGAGCGGCGGGGGCAAGTGTTGAGCTGGCTGGGCGCGTTGCGAGCCGCACCTGGGAGAGCAGCGCGGCGGAGCGGCGGGCGGCGCGCGGGGGCGAGCGCGCGCCGGGGCGGCGGCGGCGATAGCGCCTATCAGCGCGGCGGAGGCAATTCGAAATATCGCTGCAAAGGTAGCCGGAGGCGCGCGAGCGGAGTACGCAGGCGGCGCGGCAGCGTCGGCGAAGGCGGCGGGCGTTCAGTGACGGGGCAGCTGCTGCTGACGCAGGGGTGGCAGGCGGCGCGGTGGAGGTACAATGCAGCTGGCGCGGTGGCGATGAGGCGCCGACGGCATAGCGGGCGGGATTGGTCGCGAGTGCCAGTGGTGTTTCCGGGAGGCGGGGGGCCATGCCTCTCCCCAGGTCGAGTTTTAGTTTGTTACCTACTTTTATTTGGCAAAATTGATTTAAATATTTATTTATGTTAGAATTAGGAATTTATTTAATAATAATATTGTATAGTATCGTGTATATACTACAAAAATAATATAAACGTAATAAAAATGTTTATTATTTAACAACAATCAGTTATGGCCCCCCTCCAAAATGATCGGTGGGATCACCCCCTCGCGGTGACGATAGAGGAAGTGTCCTCTATGAATTTAGTGGCAAGAGCAGATTTGCCGATGTTTGGTGGGCGTGTGGTTGCCTGTGAGGAGTACTGGGGTCGGTTTGACATTGGCATTGGGCAGGGGGTTCGGTAATAGGGACCGACATTCATGCTGATGTTGTCAAAACATTGATGTTTTTATAAACTCATCCATATATTTAACATACATTTTTTGAATTGGTATGTTTTTAACATCTATGGTTTGTGTTTGATGTTTTTACAGGGACAATATTTTAAAAATAGTATATTTAAAAAACAAAATTCTATTATAATTTTCAGATATTCACAAATTGAGTATGCTTCAGACTACTGTGACCAAGGGCGAAAAATAAATAACATCGAGTTTTCGTCAATAAAGAAGCCTGTATTATTTTTGAATTATCGAATCAGATAATAGATAGTTTCGTTAATTGTCCTGATGATTTCTTGAGTGTTTTTTGTCAGTTAAATCTCAATTAAACTTAATAAACGAAATCTCTTTCAAATTAAATCACCTCTCCTCGTGAACTTCAATTGTTGCTAATCCGGTTCTAAAAACATCAATATTTAAAGACATCGGCGGTTTTTGGGTCGATATTTTTTAACATCGATGTTTTGATTTTGAGAATAGATATTTATAAACATCAATATTTTATTGGCGATGTTGCAACCCTAGTTGATAGAGGCAGGGACGAAGTCAGGGGGAGCGAGCGTACCCTGGGAAGAGGACGATGAAAGCAATCTCGTGACATTGCAAATAATTTTTATTTAAAAAAATGGAAATAATTAAGTTATCTTCTGTGAGTCGACAAGAACATATGTAAGATCTCCAACTTCGCCTCCTTTCTCATATCCTTACAACTAGTATTTTCTTTCCACGAAGTACCTGCTTGAATTGTTTTACCTGCAATACTTCGAAACGTACCCACTCCTCATCATTTTATAAGAACTGGCGCCCTCAAACAAGCACAAAATACGCTAACTCATTTCATAACAGGACGGGGAGAGGCGTGGTTCGCAACTCTTGCCGCAAGTGACGAAGCGTCTAGCTACGGCACGGAGTTCATGTTGGTTGGTTGGTTGTTAGTGATTCCGGGTACGCCAACTATTGATGCCATTAGTTCCGTAAGTGTAGTGCAGGCTTTTTCCGATGCTGGTGGTAGTGATGGCGGTGATCTTCCGCCGCTGGATGACGAGATCCGGCGCCAACCGACTGTCCGCTAGCGGGGTATCCCTCAACCAGGTATCTCCCACGAGTGGGGCACCGCCGGGACATGCTCTAAGCTCCCCACCGGTCTCCCGGCATGTGTAGCGGATGCTAGTGTAAGGGTGTGTAAGTAGGGGTAGGGTAGGACAAGGAATGGGAAGGAAAGATCGCGCGCGGTCCGTGGCCCCTTTGCTAGGGTACTGCTCCGAAATTCGGCTGGTGTTGATCCCAAAAACCACGGAAAACTACCGATTAGAGCAGCCGACCAAGAATTCTCCTCTAGACATTCGACCTAGCTGACAAGCTAGTGTCGAAAATCCTGCCACTGTCGGAACTCGCCCCTAGGACCTCCCAGTCAGAGGCACTGCAGTGGCATCATTTGATGCACTGAGCCACCTCTCCCGGAGGAGTGTGAGTGGAGGCGGTGGCCGCGCGGAGGGAGGGCCATCAGAAGGGCGCAAGCAGCACTGTGTGGGAGATGCCGTCGTCGTTATCGCCGCGCTGCAGCCGCATCAGCTGCAGTCCCATCCCACGCATCTGCGGGAGGCGGCTCTACGCAATGCACCTTTGCGATTTGGACACAGTGGATCTCCACGTTGAGCAGAGCAATGTGAACTTGATGTAACTCATGAATGGCATAATGAGCATGAATGGCTCAAATCCATCACTGACATAATGGATGTGAGTATACTGGTAGAAAGAAGACATCATTTAATAGCTGAAGAAATTTTGGCATGAAATCGTTATTGATTTATCTGCTGCTTCTTCGTGCTTTTTTAATAAATAAATAAATGGAGTAAATAATCTCAATATTTTTTTAAAAAATAGAACTGTATTTTAAAAATAATTCATTTCATATACTGGCAGAGACTCTGATTGCAATGATTACTAATGTTTGTATGCTGTTCTTCGAGAACATCTGGAAACTCATCTCATCATTTCTAATGTAAACACCATCCAGACAACAGTACTTTCCTGATTCTTCCTGCCATTTTCCATTTATCTCCTGGACTCGGTGCTTACTGTATTGTCTAGATGAATTCCAGAAAGGATTGAAATTAAACCGCAAATGTTTCAACTAAATTATCTAAACATTTCTCATTAAAACAAAAGTTAAACTATATTCTTTATTCCACTAAGATATATTTACTCGAAAGATTAATTAACTTGCACTATATACTTAAGATTAATTAACTCGAAAAAATATCTATACCCCGGAAAAACTATTCACATTTTTTAATTGAATTTGCTTTTAAAGTATGCCTGAATTACGGAAGGGTTCCCTTCAGTGAACTGGTTATTACCGAAATAAACTAGTTCGGGTCGGTTCGGACTGATTGATAAAATGAATCTGAAGTATCCAAGTCATTTAGCTATCGTCATTTAGCCACATAGCCAACATTAACCATTTAGTTAACAATCTCTAATAGTTTTTAAATGGAAGTGGGCCTATATTAATCATTCGCAGAAAGTAGGTCGATGGGAGAGCCATGGGGCGCCGCGACAGCCCTGATTCCCAGCAACACAGCGAACAGGCGACACCGCGACTATAGCGGAAATAGTAGGACACAAACGAATTTTTATCCTCCCATTGTATAATCTGTCATTTGATGGCTGCAACCCGTTTATATGTTATTCATTAAGATACAGATTTTATTATGATACAGGTTTTGACAAACCTCAGAATTTAAAAACCAAGTTTTGACATTTAATTAATCATTGTGAATCATTGTAGTACATATTTGGTTGATTGTGTACATGAAAATTGCATTTGATGTGTTATGCTTGTTCGTTTTGATTTCTTTTATTATTATTATTATTATTATTATTATTATTATTATTATTATTATTATTATTATTATTATTAAATTTGATCGTAATTTCACTTTGATTCTATTTGACTAGCGCAGAAGTAGACAAAAACCATCTGCAGTAGGGTAGGGTAGTGAGCTGTCCACTAGATGGCTTTGGATGAACCCTGCATGTTAACTGTCACGAAACTATTCAATGTAATAGTTTAACTTATAAAAGTTACCATAAGTCGTAGAAAAGTACCGTATAAAACTCGATGTAATGGATATTAATACACTCGTGTGAAGGTTATAATACTCGCTCGCTCCTCACCCGTTTCTTCATCACACTCGAATTAATACGTATCATTACATTATCGATTCATAATGTACTATTAAAGCAGAAGTGCTGGCGGAAGATGTAAAAGGTTGAGAGCATATATTCATTGAAATAGGAAGTAAGAGGTAAAGTAGAACCCTGAGAAATGCAGAGGTATAGTAAAATTTGTAGACATTGTCTTGGAGTAAATAAAGCATCAGAATAAGAACGAACTAGTACTGCTACAACTGCACAAACTTTCTCATTATTTCTAAATTTTCAATTTTCGAAAATCTAGAGTTCAATAAAAATGAGAACGACGCCATTCTTTTCAGCGTTAGTTCTAAAAATCTGAGGAATAAATTTCAAGAAAAAAATTGGAGCGGTTTTTCAGATTTTTTTATGAGAAATCAACTCGTTTCTTCAAAAAAGTTCTTCTTCAATATTGTAGTTGTAACAAGACGTCCAAAAGATTGCACTTTTGCAATTTTCGAAAACTCATAGATTTCAACGATAGTGAGACCTGCACCATTGTCTTAAGCGCCCTTCATGCTATTCGAGGACAAACTATAATAAAAAATTGAGAACCGTTTTTGAGAGAATTTTGAAAATGTTGCTGTAAAGTACCCTAAAAATCAAAGTATTCGTTTGAAACTCCCAAAGCCCCTAGTTCGTTTAGGTCCATAGGGGAATATCAATTTTGGAGAAAATCGGCTGAACGATTTAGGAGCTAGCGTTGACCACAGACGGACAGACGTTTTGCTGTCAATCGATTTTTCTATATCAAGGTCCTACAAAATATTTATTGTTGCTATATCACATGATAGAGGATGTAATTTATATTTAGGAAGAGGATTTATCCATTTTTTTGTTACCAAAACCCGACAATATGAGTTTTACTGACGAAAATTTCCATTCTCCAACGCAAGATTACAATATTTTCCCTTCTTACATTTGTAAGGACGAGAAAGTAAAAAAATGACAAAAATATATTCTAATTAAAAAGTTATGAATGGTGACTCAGAGACAGTCATAGGCCACGTTTTTGGTTATGCAAGTTGAATAAACCACATTCATTCTGAAAAATTCTCTTTCCTTTCATTAGTATAAGTTTCCATTTTCTAGCGTCATGGCAGGATAACAGCCCACTGTTTTCCATTGATTTGTATGAGTTCGTCAAACATTAATAGATATGTCGCAAATTGCATGATTCTGGGAAACAGATTTGGCTATTCTTTTAGAAATGCATTTGAGTCTTCAAAATGTGAATCATACATTTTAATTGGCTCATTTATAGTTTATTGATTTCCTTGGCTAATTGTTCTAGAAAATTTCAAAAGGTTCAATACTCATGGATTAATCCAATTTAAATACATCAGTAAGAATTTCTTTTCAATTTCGAAGAGAACAAAAAAAAACTATAAACTTCCTTTCACGCATATTTAATTCATGTGATTAATAAAATTACATTTTTTCATGCAGATGGCCGGGAAAACCTTAAGAAATCGGGATGAAGTTACTGAATAAGAACTGGCAGAGAGCCACGCGACGCAGAGAGGAGGGTGAATGTGGTGGTGGCGTAAGTGTGCAGTGATGACACTGGAAGACAGCGGAGACTGAGCGGGATGTAGGAGAACGGGGTGTGGAGACGTGTGTGACGAAGGCGGGAATGTTGAGGCTGGATTTGACGTGTACCCGATTCTCTTCCCCCGTCTTCGCTTTGCCCGCCGTTTCTGATCCCACGACCAATCATGTCTCCGCCACTACCGCAGTCGCCTCCACTTCGTCCTATCGCTCTCCCCCAACCCAACCGATACCGTCATCCTCGTCCCCTCAGACACCATGTCCGTTCCAGGAGACACCCTACACTGCTTTCTCCTTTCCCCTCAACTTTCCTGGCGTCATCATCCCGGCCGACACTACTCTCACCCCCTTCGTCTTTCTGACTCCATCGCAATTCCCGACGCCTCCGACGTCATTACTATTCCTAGCTTTACCATGCCCTTTTTGCTTCCCTTGCCGCCTCCACCATGACCTTATTTGACGTCACCGGCTGTCTCCATCACCATTCCTTCCCAACATCCAAGCGTCGTCTTCGAAAGCCATATCGTCCCCAAACCAACACTATTTCTGGCGTCACGCACAACAGCATCCAGGAGTCTACCGCCCCGCCATCCTCCCTCCGTCCTGTACATTACTCTGGCGTCACGCCTCTCCCGTGCGTAGTTACCGCCTCATCCCATCGCCTTCGCAGTCCCTGTCGCCTCCTACATCAACGCTATTCCGTCGGTCCCCATGACCATTCCTAGCGCCTCTGTCGCCATGCACGTCGCCTCCGTCTCCATCCGCCGCCGCCAGCGGCGCGTTGGAGGTACCAGCAGCGCCGGAAGTGCGCTCGCCGGATGTGACCATCTTTAGCTGCGCGGCTTCCGGCGCGGGGCCGTGCCGCGGCTGCGAGATGAGGCGACGACAGGGTCTGCCGCCGCCGCCCCCGCCCCGCCCCCGGCCCGCCCCCGCCCCATTCCCGCTCCCTTTGCCGGAGGCATGCGTCGAAGAGAGCCACTGCGCAGTTCCCCACAGAGGACGCCGCTGTTGTTACGTGACAAGTCTGACGTATTGGGGCTGTCGGGGCTTCGAAACAAGATGTGATGAGATAGTCATTGGTTGCTGCACACGCTATTGTCAATTTACAAATAGTTAAACACCGTAGATAGTTTCGAGTAAGTTGGCTCCTGCTGGATTAAAACCTTGATTGTAAAACTGTAAATCCAAACGAGAACAAAATGTTTCATCATTAATGAAATGGGAAAATAGTTTTAGTTGTAGTAAATTTAGAATGAATAGTAGCTGGAAAATATAAGAATAACCTTTCTCAATATTTATCGGCATGAAAGAAAACAAATATTAAGAATGCTGTCAAAACTGCAGCAGTGATAGGAAAAATGAGTAATTGGAAATTATTATTGGACACAGACTAGCACCAAACTCGAGGCGAACCATATTATTGTGACCTTACTCTAATAACGACTTCACCATCAAAACTCACAGTACATGTGTAAACTTAGTACATGTGTAAACTTAAAATATGATTTTCCCTCCCAGAAACCATCTTACAGCAGACAAGAAAAAGAATGAGTTCAACAGGGACGTCTCCTCTTCTACGAATGCGGATTCTCAGTATGTGGAAGCCGTCTTATTTAATGGAGCTCGTGACGTGGGTATCCTATGATTATTGTAATTCCTGTGATGATCTTCATCATGATGGTTTAACGAAATTGTGAATCGTAAGGCTAGGTCAATAAAGTAGCATTTTGGTACAATACTGTACTGTACAGTACTGTACAGTACTACAATGGAACGTTTTGGTCATTTGTTCAGACTTCATGCGACCATGCAATTCATTCTCCATGCAACATAAATATCTTACAATGTTTTATTTGAATTAGGAGTTACATAATCCATTTTTGTTTTGAATGAAAAACAATTCGGTCTCAGTTACGTCGGGGCCTGGGGTAAGTTGCACCAGCTCCCCTCCTCCCTTCTGAGCGTCTCTGGACAGGACCAGTACGTACATTTTGCAAGTCGGCAACTCAAGCTTGGAACACCGGGATGTAATAGGTTGGACTCCCGAATGGGCCGGATTTTCCACACCAAACATGATTGATTGATTGTTAGTGATTCCGGGCGTGTCAACTGCTAAGGTTATTGATCCCGTACGTGTAGTGCTTGCTTTTTCTTACCGAGGTGGCGATGATCTTCCCCTGCTGGATGGCGAGATCCGGTGCCGACCTACCGTCGGCGTCGGCTAGCGGGGTTTTCTCAACCAGGTATCTATCACCAGCGGGACACCGCCACAGCCGGGACAAGCTCAAAGCTCCCGAGTAGTGTAGTGCATGTTAGTGTGTGTGTGTTTGTGTAACTAAGGGGTGAGGATAGGACAAGGACGAGGAAGGAAAGATCGCGCGCGATCCGTGGCCCGTGCCCATATTCCTCCGACATTCTCATGCTGTTGATCGGAGGAACCACGAAAACTTCCGATCAGAGCAGCCGGCTGCTACAATTCTCCTCCAGAACTCGACCTACCTTAAAACTAGGGCCGAAAATCCTGCCACCGTCGGGACTCGAAACTAGGACCTTCCGGTCGAGGCACTGCTGTGACATTAGTTGATGCCCTGAGCCACCTCCTTCGGTCACACCATACATGTAGCAGCTGCATCGAAGCTGACCACTACCGGATGCAGGTTCTAGAGACCGATTGATACGATGGGATGTTTTCGTGGCTTGCTCCATCCAATTTCAGACGAGGGTTTGAACAACAGGCCAAAGATGGCGCGTTTCTTCCTTCTCCTGTTCCTACTCCCATCTAGGTCCAGGCGATCAATTGGAAATCCATCCCTAGGCGGCTCTATCCCAAGACGTAGAAACGGCTCCGACAGAACAAGCCTTCAACATACGCGAATTCACTATTCTCTAGAATCCAACATTCTCGATCGAACAAGCGAACAAGCTACCGATTTTAACGTTTGACCGTTTTAAAGTCATTTGATTGTTGTATATGTTTCTTAAAAGAGAGCAGATTTCATTTTCTTCAAAAGCGTCATCTGAGAACACATATCAATAGATACTAGAGCTCAAAACTCACTTTCTGCAAATGTATCAAGTCGGAATTTTAATTTAGAATAATGTAATATCACGATTGTGAAGTAAATGAACTCAATTGCCTCAAATTGGAGACGAAGTGTTTGACGACATAAACAGAAAAGTCATTGAGGTTCTATGTAAGTCTCATCTTAATGGCAACACTGAAGATAAGCATCAAAAAATCATCAGCGAAGAAAATCTCAACAAAAACGGTGAAGAAGTAACTCGAGAACACAATTTCTTCAACTGTGCAGCGAGCAGCTTCATTGTGAAAGCTGTTAGTGGCAATGTAAATCTAAGAGAACTTTAGTGGAAAGGAGATTTGAATACGATGCGAACTTGAAAATACTTAATAATCAGGAGATCGATGAAACAAACATAAATCCAAAAATATTGTTTTTTCTCTTTGCTTCATGGGATCTTTCTCCTGTATTTTGTGTGTTATAGTGCCTCTTTATTCAGTACGGTACTACAACTGTCAGATTTTTTTTCCTTTCTTTAAAATATTTTCCCGATATTCAGGAACATAACCCATCTTTCTCCATTACAAGATAGACTCAACAAACGCGTATTTGACCTTCGCGATGTTTTTAGATACCTAACCGTCGCGAATATTGAGGTATGATTGTATATCTAATAGGTGTATGCCAGACCAAATCTCTTCGGGCTTTTCATAACCAGATGCTTAAGTTTTAAGCAATATGTTCACGTCTGTTACCTCGTTGGAGAAGTATTCCGGCGATATATTTTTACAGACATTACATTACAAAACAGACATTACATTACTATTTCTTCAAATAGAATTTACTAACTAATAATACGATCGCTGTTGAGATAGATACCTTCTAATAATTAAATGAATAAAAGGTGTTGTCCGGTATCAAATTTATATTTAAGCTTTACATCTTTTCAATAGTAGCTATCATCATCAGAGCTATATGAAAAATCCGCACTCATCCACAAGGATTTCTTCCCCGCAATCCACTCCCTCCTCGATTCGACAATACGGTTCAACAAACAACGATACGGTTCAACAAAGATCCATAAATCTATCATCTCCATTATACCTGTAGTATCATACACTAACACATTCACAGAATTGTATACAAACTGAACAAAGATTTCAAACAACACGTCAATTACACACCTCAGCACACAATACTTAATAGCCCTGATCTCATTAATACAATAAAGATTTCCCAGTCCCCACCGACGCTAAACTTATTTCTTTAGGTGTGGTTAACTTATTTCCCAGTGTGCCATCTGACTGCAGAAATTTACTTCAAGATATAATTAAAAGATCACTGTGTGCCGTGCCCATTAAAACTGAACTGTTTAGCCTGATTGCATAGATGCCAACTATTTCAAATTCAATGACAAATTTAACACCCAAGATTCTGGATTGCACGTGGGTTCACCCCTCTCACCTTTACTCGCTGAAATATTTATGCACAACTTGGAAAATACGTTATTTGCTTCTGGACGTCCATTTCTAACAACAAATCCTTTACTGGCATAGATACGAAGACGACATTTTAGCACTATGGACAGGCACCACCAGACAACTTTATATTTTTACTTACCCCCCAACTCCTTACACTCCAACATAAAAGTCATCACTGAAATAGAAAAGATCACAAATCTTTTTACTTCCTTGATCTCACCATCACGCTAGTACAGGACCATCATGAAATCAACATATTCAGAAAACCCACCCACGCAGAAACAATCATATAAAACACTTCACAACACCCTCCCACACACAAAAACGTAGCCTTCCATGCCATGGTACATCGGTTAATTGAAATGGTCATGTATCTAGAAAACACACACGCACACACAGACAAAAGAAATAAACACCAGAATATTTAGAACCAGGTTGAATGGATACGACTATAATTTCATTGACAAACTAATAATAAAAGAAACACACTTGACAAGAACACTTCAACCACGTACCTCTCCATCCCTTGTGTAGACCCCTTTCTTTTAAAATAACCACCACATTCAATAAATTCGGTCTAAAAACCACCTTCCACAATACTCATGACAACATTAACCAACATTAAACATCCAATCCCACCTACCCACTTATACGGGGTCTATGCTCTTACTTGCAACAACTGTAACGCAATATACACTGGACAAACCGGCCGAAAGTTCACACAGAGAATCAAAGAACATGAACAAGCGTGGAAAAACAACACTACCACAGAATCACACTTCGCTAATCACTTAAATCTAAGCAAACACTCATTCGAGCAACACGTTAATTTCCGTATTCTAGAAATTTAAAATAGGTACTGGCACAGAATAAAAATTAGAACCCCTTCATATACTTCACAATCTGCAAAACCAGAATATGACTTGCCTTAACCAGCAAATCCCTGAACTCTCGTCACCTCTGCTCAAATTAGCCCAATCGAACACCCGTAACTCCTCACGCCTCCGCCAGCAGCCTCGCCTGCCGTCCCACCGACCTTCTGTCGCTCTCCCAATACACCGCAGAACTTCGTTTTCCGCCCAGACGCTGCAAGGTATGAACGATCTAGTTTGCTTACGCATCTGGCATACTCATGTTATGTTAACATTCGTGTTTTTTGTAAATAGTTTGTATAAATTATATTGCATGTATTCCTGTAATTTTTCAGATAGCTCTGATAATGATAGCTACAATTGAAAAGATCGTAAGCTTAAATATGTATTTGATACTGGACAACACCTTTTATTTATTTAAATAGTATTTACTTTTAACGTTTCGATCCTAATTGGGGTCTTTTCTACAGATACAAAAGATATTTAGAGTAATATTTAAGGAGTCATAACCCTTTCAATTCACCTTTTTAGAACCGATTGCCTTATATAATATTGTATTTTTAGAAATATTTTTATTATATAACTTTATTATAAATTGAACACCAAAATTTAGTTGGATTTGTACAATATTTTTTGAATGATTTTAATTTTAAATCTTTTTTGTACAATTTGCATGCACTTCAAAAACATTGCACAATGAACCAGATTTTACATTTGTCTAAAATTCTTAAACTCATATTTCAACTCGACTATCAGGAGACCGAAATTGTTTTTAAAAAATTATAAAAAGGTACAGGTTTTTGATAAAGCAACATTTTCTTAAGTAAAATACTACATGCAAGTAAACTAAACCATTATGTTAACTCGTAAGTTCTGCAAATACGATGTTCTACAACATATAGTGAAAAGTGAATTTGTTACATTTGATAAAATAATTAAAATATTCGATTCAATGTTGCGAAGCACATAAGGCCGCTTATGCATTCTAAGCTCCGTTTTATTTAGATTATTGTTCATTTTTTACTTACATTAATTTTATTAAAATATTACTTTATACTTACGTAGGGCAGAGAAAGTATTACAATACTGCAGCAAAAACGGTGATTTGTGACCGAGAAATTCTCGTTCCCTTATTAGTAAATAAACGCGGTAGTCTTTTGAACGCCGCACCGATGAGATTGGAAAATTATTACTAGAAAGTCGTGCCATTCTCTGGCGCCACTATTTTCTACTTTTTCTAGTGTATTCCGTTTGGCACACATTTAAGGTGAAAATTCTCAATCAAGGTAATAGGTGTTCTTTTGTTTCAATGTTCCCCTCGCAATTGCTTATTCGTTTTCCTGTAACTGGGCAAAGCAGAATACAATCACCTCATTTTCTTATTGTTCTCATCCACCTTTTGTTGTGAAGACCTGCATATTACGGACACGAAATGACTAATATATTTGACTGAAAGGACCGTGAATCGAGAGTCCATGTCGGTCACATGTGGGTGACACATTTTATTATTCGAATATATGGTTACAAAAGAGATAAAAGGCGAAGTAAAGACAAAATATCTTATCAAGTGGTCTCTATTCACTTTTACAAAAAATTGGTCATGATCTCAGCAGGAACAAACCAAAATTATCGTGACAGTGAATGAGTTAAATAAACATTAAAGTAGAACGTAGGAGCTTCAAATAAAATGTATTTCTTGTCGTCACCTCTTTAAAGGTTGAATCCGGCACGACCCGTCTTCTTCACCTAACTCTTTTCCCACCAGTCAGTGTCCCTACTGCTCACAACGGTGGAACACCATCAATCTATAATTGTGTTTTTCTTTTTTGACAAAACTTAGTATAAGATAAATTCTGACGGTCAAAATTAGTAGATTTTCAGGCAACAAATAATTTACATTTGTCTTTTGTACTCTCGAATATGTACTTTTGTTTTCGCATTTCGTGTCTTATACATATACCATTAAATTGTAATTCGTACAATCTAGAAGTGAAAGATCAGCCACTGTAAATCAGATAATCTTTGCTGCAGTAATTCAATCACTGTTTGTAATTTACAAACCAACAAAAAACAATAGCATTTATGCTTTCAGCGGCATGTATGGTCTTGCACTCAAAGGCATAGGTCAAACCAACTCTGGAATGATTCTTTCATTGAGGAAGGTCTCTCCCAGTACATGGTGTCAGACTTGCGAAACACAGTAACTATGTGGAATGACGTTCTCGAGCAATATACTCGTAAACAGCAAGTCATTGTACACCAGTGGAACCATGGTACCCCTACCTTCCGAGGAATAATTAAGAGAGACAAACGTCAAGTGTAACTGTTCAATGCACATTTCAAATGTAACACTAAGCACGTTCACTAAAGAAGTTGGATAGAATTAAAAAGATTTTAATTCAGTTTCATATTATTTCCATTCGGAGAAATCATTTATGTACCAAATTAGAATTTTATAAGACTTAAGCATTAATATTTTTACCATAGTTTTCGTGTCTACTTTTGATGTTTCAAATTTCAAATTACAGAAAGAGTTTGCGAAAAGTGTAATTCTCTGTGGACGTATAAATATGTCTACCAGATGGAAGCGCCCTTCATTTAACTGATAATGTAGATGCACTAACGAAGCCACTTGGAAAGACAGTGTTTATCGCACAAGGCACTACTTTCGTCTGATCAAGAGAGACGTCACCGTGATGAAGAAAAATGGAGATTTGCCTCAGAGCACGACTCTTATCAACTACGCGGACAGTAATGCAGTTGACTACGCCGGATGCAACGAGGTCGGATTGTAAAGGGGAACCTCATGGAATCTGACTCAACACATCTTCTCTTACTCCTCTTCTTTTCATCATCGTCTTCCCCTTTGTGTTTTCACAATTTCTTTCCTTTTCTATCATAAACAAGCAAATTATTCTTGTGAAACTACTTCAGAGTCTTACGGAAGGATTAATAAATTATGAGACTAGAAAAAAGTTAAAAACGGGACGAAATAAAAAAAACATATTAATAATTTATTATAATGAAAAGTAGAACACAATGTATTTGTTTGATTATTAAATTTAATATAGATCACTCAAAGTCAAGAGATCTGCCAATCGCAATCAATTTAGGGAAGCCTGTCTAGTGATGCTGTATTTTGCAAATTCCCCAACATCAAACATACTCCAACTTCTCCTCCTCCAAACCTAAACTCACTCTAACTCCTCCTCCAATCCCGAACTCACTCCAACCCGAATTGCATCGCCTATTGATACTACATAGCTACTATCTAGACTGTGATTTAATAGCGACCCGGTCGATTTTTCATACCTACCCCGTAACAGAGATAAAATAAGTCGCAGAGTAGAAACGAATGATGCTATAACAAAACGTCTTAGTTTTTCCACTTATTAGTAATGGTTAAGAAGTACTACAATATTGCATCTTCGTCACACTAGCAGACATCACTTGAAAAGGAAAACGAAGGATGAGGGATTCGAAAATAATAGTAATTAATTTGTGGAAAATCTAAGGATTAATTGTAAATTTCTCGTAGAATGGAGAATGGTGTGTTGTACAGTTGTATGTAGTACAGTGTAGGATAATGTGGTAAGACGTAGTACAGATTGGCTTTATATCGGTAAAGAGTGGTGGTGTAAAATCGTGGGATGAGGTGTAGTGAAGTGTGGTGTAAAAGTGGTGTGGTGAGATGTGGTATAGAGCGGAGTGGAGCGGTGCAATGAATTGAGGTGAGGAATCGACTGGTATGTGGGGGTGGGTGCGGCGAGTCTATTCGCGAGAGCCCCGGACACTGGGGAGCGCCTAAGCAGCGCAGCATGGGCAGCCAACGGGAGACATCAGACACACCGCCTGAGCAGATCTGTTCGACTTTTTCGCACATCTCTGCCATATTCTACTTTGCCTGTGCTTAGGGCGCCACTAATACAACTCGCACTTGAACATTATTAGTTTGTATGTTGCTTCGTCTCAAGACCGTTTCGAGTCGAACATTGTTTGCAATAAACAACCTTAATACCCTTAAGGGGCGTTTACACGTAGAGACAAAGTCTCCTAACTTTCTCGAAGTTAGGGGATAAACTCTCTTAGATGGATTTCCACAAATGGAAATATCTCCCGAAACGCGAGTCTTCTAACTCCCGGAAGAGTAGTTTCCTGAGATCTCTCCGGAAAAGTATCTCCTTGCTGTTTACACTTGATACAAATATCTCTAGATGTTCTTTGGCGCCGCCATGTTGAATAAGCAGCCGATGAGCAGCGGCGAGCAGTTTGAGGTTAGAATGTGACAGATCTTGCAGACGCCTGTACGCTTAATAATTTTGAAGAAGCGGAGAAAAAGAGAGACAAGTGTGGGTGATTCTTTTTACAGAGATTCTTTTACAGAGAGAGTATTTAAAAACTTTGATAGAGGAATTGCAGGAATTGATTTTTTTCAAAAAAATATTTATTTGCTACCTGTTCAATTGCATTGCACTTTTTCGGATTAATAAAATAAACCAGGTTTTAATTAATGGAGGAATAAAAATATCTATTGGAATACTGATCGTATTCCATAAAATAGTTTTTACCTAATGTAAAGTTTTTAAAAATGGTTAAGTTGATAATTTATTATAGAATCTTTTTGTGAAGTTAAGTATTAAACGATTTGAAAGAATCAATTTTAAATTCTCTGTTAATTTTTTATTTTTATAAACTAGGGAGCATGTAAATGTTTGGAAAGAATTTATTTTGAATTATTTGAAATTTGTTTAATTTGGTAGAAAAAAAATTCGAACATATAGGGTATAAAGGAAGAATTAAGGGAAAGGAAAAGATGTGTACAAAAAATTCGCACGTATAACTCCAGAAGGATTTGATTTGTTATAAGGAAAAATATCTCAAGCAATTAAAAAGCAAGATATCGTCATGCAGAAATGTATTTCTTGGGGATAGATACTTGCTTTGACGCTATGGTTTTTGGCCTCAGGAGATACATACAATTCTTTGTCATTTTTATTTATAATTCTCCAGTGTAAAATTTCCCCAAAGATCAGAAATCCACGGACCACACTGGAACGACACAGACACAAAAGGCTGATCGAGTACGTGGACACATACCAAGAGAGCACAAACCCTTCCAACTCTCTTTGATTACTATTTATCTCCCAGGAGATAAGATTTCTATCTCTACGAAGATACCAGAGCCTTTACACTGTTCCCTCATGGAAACTTCGAAGATCTCCTGTGACATATCTCCGGAGAGAAGATCGCTCTCCTGAGAGTTTACAGTGTCTCCTAACCAATTCCGGAAAGTTAGGAGAGAAAACTCTCCGTGTAAACGCCCCTTTAGTACTCTCAGAGTACACAACACTTAGCTCAAGTCACTACAAATTTTCAATACAGTGTGAGTACTAATTGTGAGGTATGTACTGTTGACACATAGGAATTTGTACTCGTAAAATTTGGAATTTCATTACTTTTAAATAATGAACATCATCAGAATGAATAACAACTTTATCACGCTCTTCAAATAATTTCCCATGATTCGCTCAAATTCCCAAATCCAACGATTCGCCCAAGCTCGGCGCGTCGCATCAATATTTTTAATTAGCCGTCTCAAAGGGGGTAATATCTTACCCCAGTTTTATATCTATCTCAGGCCCAAAAGTTTAAAATACATCACCGCATTTGTTGAGATAATCGTACAAATAGAAGTAAGATAATTCAAAATATTTGTAATTAAAGTATTTTCACAACGCTGTATGGCACATGCTACGTGCCATGTTAGATAGCGTGGTTCCGCTGCCTCTGACTGGATGCACCGCGGCGGCCACAGGAGCCACCGCCCTCTCTTTAACGGCGCCGGAGGCCAACACCCTCCCGCTTCCACACGCGAGCCACTTGTCGGTTAGTTGGTGATTCCGGGGGCGACAACAGCTTAGGTCATTAGTCCCGTGAGTGCAGTGCATGTTTGTTTTTCCTCGGGAGACGGTGGTGATCTTCCCCCACCGAATGGAGAGATCCGGCGCCAACCTACCGTCGACTAGAGAGGTTTCCCCACTAACCAAGACTCTCGCACCAGTAGTGCCCCGCTGGCGGTAACCCGCCCCAGCCGGGACAAGCTCCAAGCTCCCGACCGGTCTCCCAGAATATGTGGAAGTGTAGTGCATGTTAAGTGTGCGTGTGTAATGGGAAATGAATAGGACACGAAAAAGGAAGGAAAGATCGCGCGCGGTCCATGGCCCATTTGTTAGAGTACTGTTCTGGCATTCGTCTGGTGTTGATCGGAGAAACCACGGAAAAACTACCGATCAGAGCAGCCGGCCGCTAGAATTCTCCTTCAGACAGCGACTGAATTCGACCTAGCTGAAAAACTAGTGTCGAAAATCCTACCGCCGTCAAGACTCAAACCTAGACTCCCGGTTAGAGGCGCTGCAGTGACATCAGTTGATGCACTGAGCTACTGCTCCCGGTCGCGAGCCTCTCGTCCCAACACAGACAGGGTAGCTGAGTTTAGCTTAAAGCCACCATTGCCACTGACTCTGCTGCGGCTCTAACCGGGAGGAATTATTGACATGTGTTAAACCACGCCTCGTACGGTTCGAGTTCCGAGGGTGGTGGTTTTTTGACACTAGCTAAATAGATAGATCTAATCCATCCGCTGTCTGGAGGAGAATTCTAGTGGCCAGCTGCTCTGATCGGTGGTTCTCCGTGTCTTTTCTGATTAACAAAGCGAATGCTGGGGTAGTCCCCTAACAAATGGGCCACGGACGCGCCCGCGCACGCGCGATCACTTCTCCCTGGTGACTTCGCTCTGCCACACACATTTTTACTTACGTAGCTGTACTTCAATACTGCATATGTCAAAGGATCAGCCGGGTGCTTGGAGCTTGTCCCGAATAGGGCAGTGCTCCGCTGGGAAAGATAATTGAGGGGGGGGGAAATCCCCACACGCTGACGAGTTGGTCAGCGGCGTAACTCACTATCGGAGGAAAAAACATAAAATGTAAACACTTGATTGGTATTTTAAGAAATTTCCAAACCATTTTTATGCTACAACAACGGAAAACTATTATTTGAATGTATGCTAAAAATTTGTCAAAAAATATTAGGACGGAATTTTATACAAAAGGAATACAAAATACATCTCCACTGTATTATTAAGCTCCGCTATATTATTCTACTAAATAAATTTGCAAAAGTGTTTTCAACCAAGAAAAAATATTTTCAGCACCGAGACTCGAATTGGGGCAAAACAGATAAACTAGCCCAGAGGAAAGAAATTAGGAATCTAACTAACACGAGAAAGTCTGTTCCATTCTGTAGCACCACTAGCTTCACTATAATTTCTCCTCGAATGTGACAACGGGGTAAAAAAATATGGTGCTAGTCTCATTTTCGACGAACAATCCGTATTTTCGAAAATTGCAAAAATTACATGTTGGAAATATTGGATTGAGGCAATTACAGTTTTAAGCGTCAGCCCGAGTTCGGAACTCACGGCGTTTCTGTACCGTAAGGGTAAGGCTCACACGAATTAACTTGGGAGTCCTAGTTCGAATTTCGGCGTGGACAAATGTTGCTGGTTGAAAACACTTTTGCAGGTTTATGTAATGAACCTATAAATAGCGGAGCAGTTAGAAATAATCCGAAAAAATGTGCTGTCGTTTTTAACGACGTTTTCCGTGACCACTAGTTACACAATGAAGCCAGATTCTCGTACTATACTATTTAACCTTCATGATCTTGACCATCCTTTCTTTAGATTAGACCTCTCCAATTTCACTATGTCATATTGGACAATAAGCTCTACTGATCTTATTTCAACTATTTAAAAAATAAATGCAATTAAGTTTCCGTACTTTCAATATTTACATTCACACGTCAATCACCTTTTTGGAAATAAATAAAACAATGTTTTGGGGGAGATTCTGCAATGCATACACACAAGAACACCTATATTTATCAGAAACTGAAAGAAAATAACAGCAAAAAAAGATTGAAATTTTTGAGAAACCTCTGTTACGCAATAAACGAAGGCGGCGTGGTTTAACAAAGGTAAATAATTCTTCGGAATAAAAATAATTTGGGTCGATTTGTTTACATATTCATACCCAACATCTTATTTTCGAAGCTTCCCTTTGTTAAATGTTTGTTGTTCCTTTATCAATGAAGTTAGATTTGAGCAACTCTGAAGCCAAAAGTAATGGGGTTGAAACGAGAGGTCTTCGTCTGATAACGACAGCTATTGAAAAGAACGTCAAGAAGGAAGTCTTGTGGAAACATCATTGTTTTGAAAATCGACCTGTTTAGGACCGCAAACATGATGTTATCTTTCTTTATGTTTGAGTGAAATAGCAATTGTGAAACACTCTCTTTGAGGACAAGTTTTGAAGAACTACTAGGTTTGAATTTCAGTCGGTCAGCTTATAAGTTCAAATCCAATTCACGATATCTCAGTGAAATTTCTCCAGCGACCTTCTTGCCAACACCAGGATTTGTAAGCTCATTAAAAGAATAATGCGGACCATTCTTCCGGAATGGTATTAGTAATCCACGATAGAATAGCGACACTTCAGGCCACTTCAACATCAACACTAGCAGACTAGCTTCAAAAACACGATTTTAACAGAGGGCCAGTGTTTTACTAATGAAAACAATCCTGTTACAATCGATTACAGTAAACACTCGTTAGCACGAACTCGCTTAACACGAATTTCGCCGTAACACGACAAAACTTAGTCCGGCAAGGGATTACGTTCTTAGGACAACATGAATTTTATTCGGTTAACATGAATTTTTATAAACAAACTCCGAAAATTTCGGTCTCTTGGAATTCGTATTAATGAGGGTTTGCTGTATTTATTTTAAAAAATTCTAAATATCAAAGGAATTTGGTGTATTGTAAAAGAATGTTTATCACTTACAAATACGTCAATGCTCATTCACACTTCAGATGACGTCAGCAGCTGGCGACAACCGTTAATCTAATATTTCCTGTTGGTTACGTCACCTAACTGAATTCTAATTGCCACCTGATATAATAGAGTATCGCATGATTTAGCTGAACCATATATGGAGGACAATATGTGTCAGGAAGTTTGTCGGTGTCATTTGTTCGTCCTTGTTAAATCTATTTACTCGTTCTCCGCCCATACATCGCATACCGTCATACGTTCACATTCCACACATCGCTGGCTAAAATACTTGCGAGCGCAACACCGTCATCTCTCTCACTGCGCCCTCGTCAATGGCGGGAGAGTCGCGTTGGCGAGGTATTCGGTCGTATTGGCCAGGTAACACGGACTCAACGGTGCATTAGAAACGGCGGTGAGGCAGAACCAAATATGGCCGGCGGTGGCGGTGGGGGCGGCGGAACGCGGTGGCGGCGGTGGCGGCGGCGGCGGCGGCTGCGTAGGCTGTTGCGTAAGCCCCTGCTGCTCCATTCACGCGGCTGGCGTGGGCAACGGAGGCGGCAGGGAAGGCGAGCCAGTCGGCTAAGGAATGGCGGTAGTGCCAGTGGCGTAGTTAAGGGGCTGGCGTGGGGGAGGGCAGCTCATTTATAGAGGTGAAAAACATTTTAAAAAATGCTTTGATGTTCATTCGTTCAAACTAGTCGTCATAAAAATGGATTGACGTTCGTTTGTTAAATCTGTCGTCTTCTGTTCATGTAATATTTAATTTCGGAACATTTCCTATTCTTTTCGACACATTGAGATCATGATCAAGTACTTTTCAACAACGCACGCAGGGGCCTATCAAGATTTTCCTTGGTAACCGCATCTTGACTCTGAATAATCATATCAGCTGAATCTTGGAATGTTCATGAATACGATATCGCATTTATTATTATTATTATTATTATTATTATTATTATTATTATTATTATTATTATTTGATTAATGTTGTTGTCGTACGCCAAATTCGTCCCAAGCAGCACACGCTGTGCTGCGCATCTGAATAATAACACAGGAATAGTGGACTTGTGTGTCGAGTGGACGATGTCACAGTAACAGTAAGAATGAAAGTGTCGGTGCCGAGGAGAAGGGCGAAGATGGACGTTGACAGTCAGGTCGACAGCGGTACATGAGGCAACGGTGGTCATACTTACGAAACTGACGATTACACCTGTGACGAAAGTGGAATAAGTAAGCAAGGAAGAGCCGAAAAAACAACAGGTTGGAGAATTGATTGTGATCTGAAGTTTAAGCTGGACTATGGAAAGAACTAACAGAAATGATTGAACTAAAAAAATGATTATTACTGGTATATCAATTTTTCTAGTGATATATTTAAAGGCAGGTACTTCTTTGAATAAGTCATCGGTCCAGCATGCAGACTGAAATCTTACATACAATTCTCGATTGTAGAAATGTCTGGATTCTATTGGAAAACCTCACCATCCACTGCTCATGATTTGAGAATAATGAATATAGAATTTAAGTACACAATATGTTGTGACATCAGATAAAGATCAGCAAGTAATTGCATACTCAAGTGTTGTTTCCGACGGAAGTACTATAATGTTTTTTCTCCTGAATGGGGAACCGACAAAACCGTTCTGAAGGAAGAGATTACACAAATGACTGACTTAAAAATAATTTTCCATTACTTTGTAAGTGTGCAGAAGAAGAAAATCTTGTTCCCCCTTCGTATGGAGTAAGGAGGGGAGAGAGACCTTTATGACCTTAATAAAGAGACCTTTATGGTTCCTGAAGTATGATCGTGTTGGGGGAAAATTATAACAAATGTTCAATTAAACTGATTGCAAAAACATAATTTGTGTAATTTCGAAGGTTACCATTCTTTATACCTATATACTTTATATAATATTAAGGCCTTTCAATTGTCCTAGTTAAAAAATAGAGAAGACAGCAAAAATACATAAATATCAACATCATTAAGTTATTTTGTTAAGAAAGTATACACAAAAATTTAAAAAGGACAGACGCTTACTCTTATGTTTTAAGGTAGTTTCCAAAAGCATCCACAACATTCTGCTAACAAATGGGAGGTTTTCCTTTCCTCATGTGTGAATTGGGACATCTCCTGTTTCACAGTGTTGTCTTACGCCCGAAACCGTCTCACACGCAATGTCTCCTCCACTTGGAGTATCCCACCAGACATTGTGAAAACTCACCGCCAGGTCACGTACATTTTTTACAGCGGTTGACTCATCTTGAAATGACATGCCTGTTTGTGCAATAACTGTATTCTATTTTTTTAATCTGAGAATGGCTTTCATAAAATTAATTATTTTATTAATGCTATGAAAACGAAAATAATGAATTCTAGAGTAATAAATATGCTACTATGTATGTAAATATGTACTAAAAGTATTGATTATTGACTTAAGGTGTTTTAAATTGAAAATTTCTCATGTGTTCGTAATAAAAGTGCCGTAAGTATGCGTATGAAATTTTCCCTATTTATCATTTGCAAGATTGCAACATTGCTACATTTGCAAGATTGCTACATGGAATTCAGAGGTGACATGACGCACGATCTCCTACTTCACCGGATTCATCACTCTCACGAACTCCACTGTCAAAATGTCCTAAATATCTATGAAAAAACTCTCCGGCGTCAAAAAAATGTCCCCCTTACGTCACACACAATAACTCTTTTATATCACACACACGCCTCCCCACGTCATTTTATAAAAGTTCATCATGGAGCGAATCGTTCATTTCGAAAAGACCCCTCAACTGATTCAGAACATACTTTTAAGTTCTTTACATATGAAAATGTGTAATGAACATGTAAATACTGTTAAAAACTTACATGTAAAAACTGTTCGTTATTCTGTACGTAAAACAGCAGGTATGGTTCTCTGTTTATTTCGTCCGAGATGCAAACCCATATGTTTTCCAACGACACGCTCGCGCCAAACAGCTGATTGATTGATGTTTCCACGCACGTCAACTGCCACTGTTATTCGTCCCGATAGTGTAATGAATGGCTTATTCTGGAGCTCCACTGAACGGTGAGATCCGGCACTGGCCTACATGTCAACTGGCTGGGGTGAAACTTCTCCAATGGATCTCCCCCCATCAGGACGCGCGGACTGTGGCCCGTTTGTTAGGGCACTGCTTCAGCATTCGCCTGGTATTAATCGACGAAATCATGGAAAACTACCGATCAGTGCAGCCGGTCGCTAGAATTCTCCTCCGGACAGGAACTGAATTCGACCTAGCTGACAAGCTAGTGTCGAAAATCCGCCACCGTCGGGACTCGAACTAGCACCTCCCGGTCAGTCACTTATAGCTCTGAGCTCAATTCAGCCGGTTCCAACAGCTGATGAGTGGACATTTAAAAAAGAAATTCAATTGATTTATTGATTAGTGATTCCGGGCGTGTCATCTACTAAGTTCATTTGTAGGGGTGGATCTAATGGAATGTCTTTTTTTCATTTTAAAACAATGCTGTTTAATGTAGAAATTAATTTTATGTTATGACCATAAGAATTGACCCACTTTTATACGTCATTTTTTCGCATATTTCGTCGATTTCGATTAATAAGTCTTTTTTAACTTTTTCCGTCACTTTTAGAGCATTTTTCGCTGATTTAGTCGATTTTAATATAATTTTCGTGGTACTTGCTTGAAATAATACTTACGAGATGCAACAAATATTCTCCACATAATTCCGGAGTAGCCAATTCGATTTCTTTGCTCAGAAATTTTAATGTCAGCCGTTGTATTCATATGTAATCTAAGGTTTCTGTGATGCCTATCAGCGCCATTGTCGGGTCAGCGGATTTCGGGATAACTAAAGACAGAGATATCCTATCAAAGAACAGTCAAAACTAAAACTTTTCATGTTGAGTTTCCTTGAATGAATAGAAGAAGCCTCGTTTACATTAGTAACGTATCCAGCAGCTTCAGTTGTAAATCCGAACTGGTTTTGATCATATTTTACGTCATTTTTCTTTGCTTTTATGGCATTTTAATAACATTTAAGAGCATTTTATCAATCAATGTTTTAGGTCATCAATATCCGCTCCCTAGTCATTAGTCATTAGTCCCTACCATCGGCTATGGAGGAGTTACTCTAAGAAGGGACCAGATTGACAGATCGCGAAACAAATAAACAGCATGTAGGGCGATGGCATAGCATGAGGTCATTTACAAATGAACTAACTGTAAATGAACGCACTGATAAACTGAGCGCATGGGCGTAACTAGCAGCTATGTTGCCAACAGTGGCCAAGCAGTAGCTGTCAAAGCTGTCCCTTTTTATAGTCATCTCTCTATAGCGGGGTTTCCCTCAACCAGGTATCTCCCACCAGCGTAGCACCGCCCAGCCGGGACAAGCTCCAAGCTCCCGACCGGCGACCGATTCGAGTGGAAACGAGACGTGACCGCCGCGGAAGGAGCTCGGGCGCGGGCAAGCGGCGCGGCGTGGAGCTGCGGCGCTGGCGGCCCGCTGGGGAAGGTCGGGGAGCGGCGGCGGGTGCGCACAGGTCAATTGCGGCGAATCGGGCGAATTAAACCCGTTTATCTCGCGCGCGACGCAGTGGTCGCCGTCGCCGCGCCGCCGCCATCGCTCGCGTGACGCAGTTTCTGGGAATCGCGCGTCGGAGCTTCCAGCGACACCGCGGCCGACAGAGGCTGCTGCCCGCGCCCGTTGCTGGGCGATCCCCTCTCTCAAGAGTACACTAATTACTTTTCTTGAAAGTATATATTAGGCATTCGGGTTGACTGTTGATTTTGCCGGCTAGGTGAAATGTCCCCCTGCCTGGGCGTAGTTAAATTCCCACGCTTGGAGGGTAAGAGAGACTGTGGCGAATATGACGTTTTCGCTTCACCATAACGTGCAAACTCCGCCTGCCTGAGCTTTTCTTCGTCACACACTATAGAAACCGAGACGATATGAAAGGAAAGCTACAACTCTAGTTTTGCCTTGAGCGGGAATCGAACCCGGGATCACACCACGGTAAGCTAGTGTGTTTCCTAATAGCCATCCTAGATATGGATGGCTATCCATTCCTTTCCCTTATTTTCATTAAATTGCAATATGCAATTGCGAAGCGCATGGCACATATTGTCAAGACGGGCGGGTCTTGTCCGTCTCGGTTGGAAGAGTTGCGGATTTGAATCCTGCTTAGACATGGATGTTTTCGTGTGACTTATAAAATGGTGGATATCTTTGAATGTAACCCTAACCACCTCCTAAATTAATCACCTCCTTCCCCACGTTGAATACATCTCCAAACCAAATGCTTACAGCCGAGACAGACCTATGTGACACCTCAGTCGGACAAGTACCTTTTGTGGTGGGCCTACTGGCCAACTCTGACAACCGAAGGATATGGGGAGATCACGTTCCAACAAAAAGTATCAAGGAATAATGTAAGGAGGGGTGTGTGGGAGAACATTTGTCGAGGCAGGCGGGTGTCCAGAAAACTGTAAAATGCTACAAAACATTCCGATCAAAAACCATATGTGAGAACATTATGTACTTTAAATACATATTCGTCATAAAAATACCGCACAAACAAGTTCTGAAATTTATGAAAGATGAATTTCTGAATCGTTGATTTCACCGTTACCGGTAAAGCATGGGGTACGCTTCTGACCAGGTCGTATTCAAGATTTTGGGGGGTTCAAATATTCGTATAACAACGTATTATCTGCTATTATGCATGTGGTTCAGAGGGAAAGTAAGGCCGATGTAGTACAAGCAGTGATTGTTCCGCACCGCACCTCGAATGGAAGAGTCCGCGTCAGATGTTGGACCATTTAAAGGCCCCATCTCCACTTTTTCCTGATTTATCGTCACTGTATCCTCGTCTACGTTATCCATTACTATCCCTCCTAGGTCTTCCTTTTTTTACTTTCTCCTGTTTAATCACTTTTACTTTCTCGCATACAATGTACTTAATGTACTTACGTAGAAAAGAGTTGTAATGCTGTAACGGAAAGCAGATATTTTTCGTTAGAAAAATGTAAATAATGTGCCCCAGGCATAAAAAAAATGACAAAATCTTCTTGCTGTATGTAGTAAATTACTTCCCCTAATACTCGGTGAAATCAGAATCCATTTTTGTGTGCGTTGATATCTAAAAATTGGTTGATGGCAAAACATCTGTCTGTCTCTTTGTGCGACTGTGATTAACACTAGCGCAGACATTTTTCATTTTTTTCCAAAATTTATATTCCACGATCGATCTGAACGAATGCGAGGCTGTCATTTCGAAACGGATATTTTTATTTTTTTTGGGGGGGGGTACTTTACAAGAAGTCTTATCAACATGTTCCAAATTCTCTAAAAAATGGCTCCAAAATATTTTGATTAAACCTTTTCGCGCATAGCACAACCACGCTTGAAAAATGGTGCAGTTTCCATTTTCGTTGAACTCTCTGAATCTTTGAAAGTTGCAAGTTGCGAGCAATTCAAGAAGTGTATGCTGTTGTAGCACCACTAGTTTCACCATGTCTCTCTCTTTCTTCCATTCCTGACAATCCTCTTGGCGAATACGAGTTCCACATTCTTCCTCCATGACTTGCATTCGTTTCTTGTGGCGATAAATAGTTAGAAAACAATACGTAAGAAGCGACAACTATAGAAAAACTGATATTTTCAGTAAATACTATAACATAACCGTTCCTACCACCTTTAACTTTTTAACTTAAAAGATGTTTTTTAAATATTTATTGTAACATGACACATAATTTACCGTTGGAAATTGTCCTCTAGAAATATTTGGGGACACAACACTTTGATTGACTCCTAATCTTAGAACGAATTTTATTCAAATGCTAGAAATCAAAAACTGTTATGAAAGACACAGCTAAACTTCGACTGCAACTGCCGAATACTAATAATCGCATTCGTATGACTGCAAGAGGCAGCAGTACCACTGAGACATATATGGGGTATATCAATGCGAGTGAATCGTCTTTCCGCCAGAAAAAAAGGAACTTCATTTCGAGTTATATATTTGCATGTGCTCGCAGATATAGTTTGTTATCTACAGATATTTTTTATTTTGTTTCATAATCTAGTTATTATTTTGTTACCAAATATTCTCAGAAGTTCATTATACATCAACTTTTATTTCAAACCACTTTCTTAATTTCTCTCAGTAATTTCCAATCCATCTTTATAAGCGTTCATTAATCTCAAGCAAAATTAATGTAATTTTTGATTTTCCTAATTGGTAAATTCGCTTACCGAAGAGACGAATGACAATGAACTTGTTTTGTGATATAAAATTGTTAAAAGAAATATATTAATGTTTTAACCTACAAAATTCTAAGATTGGAGTAACGTCTTTTACAATGACTCAATTTGTAGGTCTTTCTAACATTATAAAGTTCTCACCAGCATGCATGTTGTAAGAAAGGAAATGCTTCGTGTTCTTCAAAGCTAAATTTATTACACAAATGACGCAAAAAGCTATTTCCCCTTCCACGCTAAATTTTTCACTTCACTTTGCCACCACAGGCTGTTGGAAATGCAGCAAAGAAAATCAAAATTCACCATTCTTCACGGTCTGAGAAGCATGCAACATCAAAGAACTTAAAATATATGTTCCTTTTCCCACGCTTTCGGTGGTTGGTATGCAGTGTTGTGAAGAAAACTGAATGAAAGCGATGTTAAATCTGGTTGCATAAATAATCTCTCCGACTTCGCAACGACGTTTCAAAAATAGTTACTAGTTGGAGAGATTGTGAATAGTGTTCGTTGAAAAACTAAGCGTCGTGGTAGTGAGATGAAAGCACGCGCCCGGCATTCCGTGATCGGAGTTATTCTCAGTCCAGATATCTGGCGTTTATTCGTGTAACAGAGTTCTTATGAAAATAAACGAGTGGTGAAATTAATATCTTGAGCGTTGTTTTGATTTCTTGCAACTATACACGTAAGAGAACTGCATTTCAATGGTATCAGAGTTGCAAGAAGAACTAGAAGACTTTTTAGAAAGCTGTTTAGAATACTAAAACTTTATTTTCTTAGATTGAGCTGTCGCTTCTGTAAAATCGAAATATTAGACATACATTCCGTTCATAATGTTCGTGTCACTTTGTCTGCACTGGAATTATATCAAAGCTTGATCCATTGTCTCAGTTCAATATTTGTGGTTCTTTCTAACTGATCTGAAAAGATCTTGCTTCATGGTATCGAAGACATATATGGACGTTAAATGGACGTTACTATATTATTGATGTTAGACTTGAATATAGATTTCTTATTATCAGCTTTCACGGCTATTTATAAATTTGTATACACGTAGAAAAGGGAAACTATTATTCTCGAAACGACGCAAACAATGCATTTTTCTGTATTGACCCATTTACCACATTTACCATTTACCAATTCTTTCCGGAATCCATTCTAACTTCTTTCCGGCATCGATCGAGATATGTCATTAATGTTATAAATTAATGGAATAAAGATACCCGTTGCATGTTGGAAACACATTTTTTTAATGTAATGATATTTTGCTTAATGATTCATTTCTCTGCTTCTCTTCTTTACCAAATTCACTTCTCCACAGTTAATTTTCTGATTTCGAATGTCAAATGCCCGAACAGTACGTTGATAAAATGCATCAATTAAAACTCACATTTTTTAAAATTTCTTAAACCTTCAGCATTAAATAATGGTTAGTTCCACAAGTTTAACTATTAAACATTTAAATCTCTTTTTTGTTCCTTATTCTGACATTGTATTCATTTGAACTATAAGAAAAACTGAAAAAATTGAAAAACAATAATTTCCTATGAAACTTCGCGAGATACCTGGTATTAGGTTAAAGCGACTATACAGTAGGTAAACTTTCGTCGTCTGTATAATTATTTATTGTTTAGGAAAGTCGTTTCTTTATATCACTATCACGTAATAAGTCCCGATCAGTACAAAACCGTAGAAATCCAGTCGTATTTTTCATAAAGCTGAAATGTGCATATGGAACTGTAAACAAGACATAACAGCAGTGGACAATCTATAGTCATTTAATAAAAGCAACGCAAACACACAGCATTTCACAGTTCACACACCTTTCACAGTAGCCCTTGAAGTCTTCCTCACATCTTCACCAACGACGGAGAATTGAGGTCCTGAGGGACTTTCTGAATTAACCGGATATGCCATATATTCAGGAAACATGACACGGTTATCGCGACGTCTGAAGCATCATCATTAGGGATGGTAAAATTTAGCACTTTAAATTTTAAAAAATCACATTATGAAAACAAGGTTTATCATTTCATAACACTATAAAAATTAAGATTTAGAATATTGTAGCATTTGTTGAGAAAATTATTATTAAGGAAGGTCTCTTTGAGATAGAATTTATTTTGATGCTTTTTAGATTTTCCCATTAGATCAGAAAAAAGGAAAACTAATTTAATATTTTGCCATTTGTGAACTTCAACAAATATTTAAAGAAGTAATTTTAAATCTTTGGAATGATTCCAACACTATTCAATGAGAGGAAAAGGATTGTCTAGCAATTTGTGAATACATTCAAACCACACAACATTCATTTATAAGGTCATGTATTTTGTTAAATGAAATCAATTTTTATAAATAACTATTATCAATGTCTAACATAATCAGTGGAAAATTAACTGAGATAATATTTATTATTGGCATCCTTATCTATTAACTTCCTTTAACCTATTTCAGTAACAATTTAACTATTTTGACTGAAAAATCGTTCAGCTTCTACACTTGGTTACTGTCAAATTAAATATTTTTAATAACCGATGTGATGTTGATATCGCATCCTTATTAGGTAACATGAAGAAAACCACAAAATACAATTTAGGAATTATATTGCAGATAAACGACCATTTCGCACTTTGTTCGTGATTTCGCATTTTATCGCAGATGGAAAACGTTCCGAAATATACTGCATCGACCGTCAAACATGCGAAGACTTTTTTTCAGCGTTTGGTAACATTTCGCATATTTAGCAATTGCTAAAATCTACCATCTCTAATCATCACATAGAAAGAATCCATCTGAGTTATTATTGGGCTCATCCACAACCTTCGAGCCCTCCCAGGGGGGGGGGGGTCCTCACGCGCCGGCAGCGGGCAAACAGCCTCCCACGCCGCGACCACGCGCGAGCACAACAAAACAGCGCGAGGGAGAGAGAGAGAGAGCGGATCGTTTAGGGAATTAGCAGAAGACGCGTTGAAGTGTTTCCAAGGCTTTTAACAAACCTTCACGCCTTTGCTGCCAGAAAATATTGTCGACTTCCGCGCGGGTCGGCGCAGCGGCCGCGGGCCACTTTTGCAAGGACGCGTGGCGCGGCCCGTTTCGGGCGCGTGGGGCTTGGCGCCAGCGCCAGGCCGGCCGGCCGGGGCGGATGGGTTGGCGTGTGGGATGGGAGAAAAGCGCACGGCACGAGAAACGAGGGCGCGAAGAATGGGAGAAGGAGGACGGGTGAAGGAGAAAGGAGTAGGAGGAGGGGAGAAAGGATACAGAAAGGTGGAAGGGAGGGAGGAGGAGAAATGGAGGTAAAGGAGAAAAGATAGCGGATGGAGGAGGGAGAAACGAGAGAGGAGAGTGATTGATTGGTTAATTGATTGATTATTTTATGTTTACGGGGGCGTTAATTGCTATGGTAGTTAGTCCGGTGAATGTAGGACCATAGACTAAAGAGGTATAATTCATTGCTCTATGGTAGTACATATTATATGCAGGAGGTGGCAGGGTTCAACCCCTGCTAGAGGGTAAGATGAGAGGATAGCGGACGGCAGGAGGGGGGGAGAATTAGGGGGGGAAGGGGAAAAAGGAGGGGAAAGGAAGAGGGATGGATGTTGGAAGAAGGGAGGAAGAGACTTGGAGGTGAGGGGAAAAAGGAGAGCGGAGGCTGGAAGGGGAGAAAAGAGAGAGGAAGGTGATTGATTGATTTATTATTTTGTTTCAGGGTGCGGCAACTTCTATGGCAGTTAGTCCTGTGAATGTAGTATGTATTATAAGCGGGAGGTGGCGCCATCCCACACATTAGTCGATTGTTCGATGTTTTCCGGCTCGTCAAATGCTCATTAGAACCGTAAGTGAAGTGAATGCTTTAGCCCTGGGGGTGGCAGGGTTCCTTCCGGGTTCAATGATGAGATGAGGGGCCGACCTGCACGTCTGCTTGAGGGAGGTCCCCTCCTCCAGGTATCCGTCAATGGGGCACTGCACCGCCGGGATAAGCTCTACGCTCCCATCTGGTCTCCCGACATGTGTGGTAGTGTAGTGCATGGGTATAAAGAAAGAGGAGAGGACAAGAATGAAGAAGGAAAGACCGTACGCGGACAATGTCCCGTACGTTAAAGATACTGCTCCGACATTCGCTTGGTACGTACTGGTCGGATCAGAGCAACTGGCCTTTAGTTGTCTTTCAGCCAGTGATTGAATTTTATCCAGAGTCGAAAATCCAATTCCGTAGAGGAGCGAACCCTAGGACAGAGATACGGTGTGCCAACAGTTGTTGCTCTGCGCTATCTCGTAGAGAGAGAAAGAGAGGAGGGAAGATAGAAAAGAGAAGGGTATAGGTGGAAGGGAGGAAGGTAGAGATTGGAGGAGGTGAGTTAAGAGAAGAAAAGAGGAGGAGGAAGGTAGTTTGAGAGCCAGGAGATGGGAGGGGGTAGAGTTGGGAGGTGGAAGTGGCCGAGCAAGAGGAGTATCACGATCAAATATTAATTTGTTATTATTATTCTCTTTCTTATTCTCTTCTCACTTATTCTGATACCTGATCTTTCTTAGCGTGGTCATTATGTGATAGTCTGTGATAATGCTATCGGAGCAATTGCAAAATAAGAAAAACGTGAAACGAAAGAATGACTCGGAAATCTGCTTCGAACCCACTTTCATCAGTGATAGTGATAGTGATAGTGATATTTAATAGTGACTGGGGTTCAAGTCATTGATGACCCTCTAGTCAAGAGCTCAAAGTGCGATTTGGTTTCGAGAAAACACCCCTAAGTGTCCCTCTTCGATTTTGAATATATTGTAAGTGGTGAAGTAATAAACATCACGTTTTCTGTTGCTTTTTTGGGGAAGCCAAAGGTTATGATGTCAATCACATGTGGCGGTGTAAAAAAAGTGGTTTTTGTGTTTCATAATGTCATTCTTAGAAGGAAACGAAATTACAACAGGTATTACGACCAAGACACATTACTAATTCACTTTAGTGCATTTTTTATTCGTTATTGTGAGGAGTAAACTAATACAAAATAAACTCAGCTTTCAATAATGCTGCCTACCGTAACGAAATTTAAACGGAACATTCTGGAAATATGTTATACTTCTCTTTAAAACAAAATCAAAGTGTTTTAATCAAATTTTTGTCGAAATAAACTCCTAAAAATGTTTTTGAATGTAAAGCTTCTAAACTTATATAGGTCTAGCAATTTTCTTCAAGAAAAGTATTTTTGCTAATTATTTCTAATGAAATTATTGTATTAGGAAAATTTATATGATTAATTGCAAAAATTACCTATGAAGAATAGAACATTTTCGATACATCGGAATTACCCCCCCCCCCAACTCGATAGAACGGCCGTCTAGAAACTCTGCAATGGTATCCATGTATTACAGCTGTTGAAACGTAAGTGGTAGTAATGTCAGATCATTTTAGATCATCGTGAGATGAAGGAAAACATAGGAGAAGATACTTGGCGTATTTACTTTTTGTAACTTTGCTAGAGACGGGAGAAAGATGAGACGAGTGAGGCGAGATGGAACGTGGATATGTCGGGACGAAATGAGACGGGGCGAAATCAACGGCGGCGAGGTGAGACAGTGGCGAGATGAGACGGGAGAGAGCGAGATGAGACAGGGGTGAGATGAGACGTGAGCGAGTTCAGACGAAAGCGAAATTAGACAGGGTGAGATAAGATGGGGCGAGATAAGATGGGACGAGGTATGTCGGGATGAAATGAGACGGGGCGAAAAGAGAGGGGGTGAAATGAGGCGGCGACGAGATGGGGCAAAGGAGACTGAGGCGAGATGAAACAGGGCAAGATGAGGCGGAGCTGGCGATACATGACAGGGGCGAAATGTCTCAGGAGAAGGTTAGTCGGGTGAGATAAGACGATTTGGGACGAGACGGTATAAGAAGAGCGAGGAAGAGATGAGGCGGCAAGCACATTGGTTGAGAGTTGAGTCGAGAAGCTGAGGGAGACGAGAGATCAACCACTCAGGTGGCACATTCGTTTTTGAGTAATCCCTTCAAAGAATAATTCCCTTCAATTCCTGTGTAAAAACAGTAGCGACTCTTACAATGAAATCATTGTAGTGAACATTCGGTTTATTTCTTGGAAACTAATCCTTGGTTCATGAGCTACATCCAGTGCTCTAAGAGGGAATACAAAACAATTGGGGAATGCCTTTCTCTCTGCGTATCTTTCTCTGGATAGATTGATTCTCTATGTGTATCTTTCGATGCCACCATCTATGGCGGTTTCCTCCGTACCGTCAATGTTTCTACAGTCTTATCCGTAGATAAAACCAGCGACTTGCTTACCACCTACACCCAAGAGGCATAGCAAACACGCTTTTCACCAATCAGTCCAAACTTCACCCGATTCACCGATTAGGATCCTCAAAACATCGCAAATGTTAAATCCATGAATGTTGAGTCTAATGGATCTTCTAATGGATAGGCGGGTTAGATTACTGGGTATGGGAAAACAGTTAAAAAGTAAAGAAAAAATATCTGACAATTGCGGTAGTATTGAGTAAGTAAGAATTACAACGAAGAGAATTCATAATTAGCATCCCCAAATGAACAAATAAAATGGAATATTTGAAAGTTATTTCAAAGATGAAAGTGATTGGATACAAAATTAGGTAATGTTTGTTGTCTTAAAAATGTGTCATCATTGTCTTACATATCGCCAAATGGGGAAGAGTTACACTTCTATTTCTCTTTAAAATTTCAAAGTTCTTTCTATGATCAGATAGCATTACAATGCCATTTCCACCAGAGCATGTTGAAGTTTTAGAATGTCTCTAATATTGTAGTTTTGACATTTTAGTTGGTCGACTTTGTCCCGTTTCTGTTTCTTCATCACCACTTTCAGGACATTTTCTTTACTGATGATTTCCCGAAAGTCCTCTTCAGTGAGGTTAGTATTTGTTGGGTGTTTTTAGATCGCAATAAAACTTTCAAAACTTTGCTCACTGTACTTCATTTAAATGTGCGCTACTCCTTTCGGTGAATTTTTTTTATTAGATTCCTATCATTTCTCTTCAATTTATGGTACTTACAATTCAAAACTTTGGGGATATTTATGTACCAATTCTTATGTATGATGTTATATATATATATATATATATATATATATATATATATAATATATATATATATATATACTCTGGAGCTCTTGCAGGTATACAGTAGTTCGGGATTAATTCCGAATAAAATAGTAATTAGGAGCTTATATAGTTTTAAATAAAAATGTATAATAATCATTTAATTTTGTTTTGTAAGTGAATGGCTTCCTGGCCAACCATTATCTACGTGGGGATGCGGCATCTACAACGATGTTTTTACAACAACAAAGGTTTTATAAAAATATCAATGATGTAAACAGCGATATAATGAAGCCGATGTTTTTTTTAACACCGATGTTTTGACGTGACATTTTTACCAGTTCGGTGCTTTATTCGTGAATGAAAATTCTCATCATTAAAATTTAAAAAACTTAAAATATGAAATAATAACTAATTGTACCACTGTTAGTTTATGTGTTCCAATCAAACGAACCATATTTGTACTACTACCTTCATCGAGCAAGACTACCGAGTGGGGGACTATCTCGTCCGAGATGACCCCGGCGCCCTAGTATTTCCTGTCTCTCGTATTTCACACATACATTGGAGGTGAACGCACTGTCGAATCAAATCAACTAACTAATCACTATCAAAATAAATTTGGTTGCGCACGAATTTAACGCTAGAGGTTACTAAACCAACTTTAAAACAGTGATGTTTAAAAACATTGATAGCTTCTGTTCGATCGGTATTATTAACTTTTTTAAATTTATTTCCACATGTTCGGCATTTCTGCCTTTCAGGGATGTTAACTTTTTACAACATAATGATTTGTCATTCTTTCTCACGCTAATTGTCCTGATTGTTACAGGCTGTTTTCCGTGTATAATTTTGAAAATAGAGTATACTGATGGGGAATTTATACTCGTAATAGTCTTTAAATAAGATATTTGTGATTTAATATGTTATATTAATAGATGTTGGGAACCAATGCCGTTGGGAATAGATGTTGGGAACAATGCCGGTATTATTAACATGGATGTTTTAATTTCGAGCAGTGATGTTTGGTAACATGGTGTTTGTTATCGATGTCGCATCGCTGCTGCGTCCCTTGGGCGGAGGCTGGCAAGGCCGCCTCGGCACCGAGCGCGTGACCGCGCTGGCCCCTCTCTATCTCGGGGAATAATTAGGCAACATTTGACCCGCTGCCCGCGCCGGATAAGCCGAATGAAGTGCCATCTTCATATTGCTTCGGACATAAATCTGACACGATCGCTCTCTTCGTTTGTACTTCATCAATATGCTACGTGGAGCAAAATCGGATGGAGTACAGTTTTTTTTATTCACATTCGCGTGGTTTACTTTTTAAGATTGAGAATAAAAGCTACGTTCAGGTGTGGAGGAATGATGCTGATGTGTAATTTTCTTTTCTCGCGACCAATCCAATTTGAGTTGTAAAGGATCTATTTAGGAAAGAAATCAAAGGTAGAGAAGTCATCGAAATATTTCTCTTTTTCGTTCTTTCTTTGAAAACTGCTTTACTGATGATGAAACAATCTCTAAACAAGTTCAGAAAATGAAATTAAAATAATTATTTAGAGATAAAAAGAAATATATTCACATAGGATTTCATTGCAAGGGGGCAAATAACAAAGGTGAACTAGAGCTTTCAATAGATAAAAGTTAATCCATTCATTTCAATTGTCCGTTATTGGAGTCAAATATGTAGCAAATATCACCCTAAGATTCTTACTATCTAGGCGCTTTATATAAACTATCGGCTGTCAAATATTTAACGTTTTTGTAAAGTCATGCGGAAGAGTATCTCGAGAAAGCAAAGGACTTTGTCACACGAAGATTGCAGTAACCAAGTGATAGGCAAGTATATTTGGAATTGTTTGTATTTCAGTTGAGATACCTATATTTACTATCTGATTCAAAGTATTTTAAAAATTAAAATCAGAAATGAAGTGTAGCTAATGGCACCCATCGTTTAAATAATAGTTTTATTTTTTGGAAAGATATTGAAGGTGGAAAAATAATAGAATGAATCAGTCTAATACGAGGTCGTTTGGCAAGGGTCAGTAAGTAGAGCTGATTCAAAGTTTTTGGAAGAAAAACAATGAAAGAACAAAGGCTTATACAGATTTGAATGAATGAAATTTGAGCGTTTGCAGTTGTGGTATAATTAAGAAATGAAATAAATGATAAAATTCTTGAAGCAGTGTGTGAAAAATAAAATAAATGCAATCCATAATAAAAATAAAAAAACACTATAACATTTTTTAAATATACCTCAAAACACCCGACCAACAAATTGTTAACTATACGTGTAAGCATATGTTAAACTGTACGTAGTCCATAAATTATGTCGATTGATGCCAGACACTCTTATCATCCGACTACTCAATTGACACATGAAAACTTCTTATCAACAGATTTTTTCGTTTTCTTCTTATTCCATTTCCCTTGCGGCATCTTTGCGAAAATCAGCACATTCTCGAATCGTGCTTTACTTGGCAATTGCTCTAATGAAATGAGGAATCTAACAATTACATTAAATATTGTGATCATCGAATAAACGGTGATTTTTAACCGCCCTAGATGGCCGAAGAGGCTAAGGCATGCGCCGACTCAGAGCCTCGGTCTGAAGGGTCGCGGGTTCCAGTGGGCAACGTGGTTCGTCCTTTGTATATGTATACGTGTTCATTTGTTTGTCCTTTCTTGTATGTGTTGTCGCGGAAGGCCTTGTAAGTCTGCTGACAACAGACCGAGGAGCCCGCAAGTGTGTAAGTGTCTTGTGAAAAGGTTAATGTGTATCTCCACGAGGGACAAAGTGGGTACGCGGCGCGGATAGCCGATCTCGGCATCCCCTGAAACTGGAAAGTACTCCTGGAAGAAAGAAAAAATAGATGGTGATTTTCGATTACCTTCCATATCGGTATTAAAGTTAAAACCACGTATGTTCATTGGAACCTAACTTAAACAATAGCGGGGGCAATACGGTTTGTTGCTTTAGGAGTTGGGAAGAGAGAAGAGAAGGGCAATTGTTGTCTGTAAAATAATAATACTTTTGAATTGAACTATTGAATACGTCAACTGCGTGCTCTGGGCTTTTTGAAACGGGAATGAGTGGGTGGCTGGGGCGGAAAAATACAGATTCAAGAGAAGAATGAGGTGAAAATGAAATGAAGTAATGGGGTCCATTGGGCTTTGAGTTAGCGTGCCCCTTACCAAGTTAGCAAATGCCAATGCCGAGTGCCACTCGAGAAGTGCTCTTGCTAGTTACGCGTCGCTCAGAAGTACGTAAATGCATAACTAAATACTTCCAAGGACGTGCTTACTGTTTCTGTCGTATAGGAATCTCAATTTTTTAAATAAAATACTGGTTTTAAAGATTTAGAAAACGATTGTACTGTTTAAATTCCAATGGCAATAATTTATTTTCATATCCATGTTGATTACATACGATCAGTATTACAAGTGGACTCATAGTTATTTATGCTCAGGACTCTTTAATATATCATCGATCCCTTTCAAAAGAATGTTTTGCTTCACCGACCACTTTGTTTATTTTTATAATATATAGCATTTCACTTAATCATAACACAAATAATAGCACATAATGACTTGATCACAATTAGACAAAGAATATGAATTAAAATTTTGATAAAATGGTTTATTAGTTTTATGTTATTTTTTTACAATTATAATTTTTACATATAGAAGCAAGTATAATTAGATATTTTGAAGCTCTAATAAGAAAACAATTAATTATCAACTTCATTTATATTTTTTGTTATCAATGCCCATGCGCAGAAGCACAAACTAATTCGTAACTCGAACTGCGCATGCCCAGAAGATCGATAGTGCTGTCGATTCCTGTAACGCTTTGCTGTGCTTAAACTCCCTATTGACCCCCTTTGAAATTTCTTCGACTGCCAGGGAATCGATACCGACCCCATTGGGAATCAGAATATTATACCGATGGCGCTCTAATGCCGCAAACACCAGGGCGATCCAGGGAATTTAAGAAGCAGTGGCGTAGTTAGAAGGGCCGGGGGTCTGCTCTGAATGTCACCATTTTAGGGTGACAAGAAATTTTAAGGGTAATTAGAAAATCTTATAGTTGGAATTATATAATCATTTATTTAAAAATTATATTTCAATTATTCGCAAATACGCCCGTTATTATTAAGAAATGTCATGTGCAAATATACTTTCATTTTCATTAAATAATGTGTAAACTATTCAGTATCAGATATTTTTATATTTAGTGTATGGAGGGCGTGATTCCATTGGTTTTGCCCCGGGTGACACCTTCTGAAGCTGCGCCACTGCCAACCGAGAAGTGGCTGTGACGGTGGCTGGCGGGTGCGCTCGCGCCGATCACAGGTCATCGCCTCCCGGCGGCGGCCGGAAGCCCAGCGCGTCCTCGCGTCCGCTCGCGCTGCGGGCACTCGTGAGGGGACCAGAGGCCGCCAGAGAAGATACACTATACTTCGGTTTTCGTAACGTGGCGCGTGAGACCTTGTCCTTGTCTTCACGATGGAAAATGGCACGGCTTTTTGCGTCTTTCTCGGTCGTGCCGCCAAATGTCGCATGATCACGACAGAATCAAGGAAATGCTGAAGATTAAGCGACATTTAGCGGAATGATCGAGAAAGACGCGAAAAGCAGTGCCATATTCCATCGTGAATGCAAGTCCCTCAGGCGCCACGTTACGAAAACCCATGTATAGAGAGATTATTACGAGAAGGGACCGCTTTGGCATCTACTTGGCTACCACTGGGGTGTGGGTCATGTGATGAATTAGTTAATGCGTTCGTTTGCAGTACGCTCACTTGTAAACTTCTTCCAATGCCATCGTCCTACATGGCTTTCTTTTGTTTTCCGATCTGCCAAACTGGTCCCTTCGAACTTAGACTATTTCCTTTTCATCTGAAGACAGCCAGAGAGGGCAGAGACGTCTCATTAGAGTTGCATGCACACCGGTCGGGAGCAGTTGCGGAGCTGGGCGGGAGGAACTATGCTGCGATTTTTCCATAGCTGCCTGTGACGTTTCATCAGCTGTTACGGAGCCATTCAATCGGGACCTTACACGTCACTACAGTGACGTCACTAGGGTGGCGCTCAACCTTCCGATTGAATGACTCCGCAACAGCTGATTTACTTCATAGGCAGCTATGAATAAATCAAGTATAGAGGGCGTGTGCTGCGAGTTTTGGAAGCGGGGCAGGTTCGGGGTGGGACAGGTCGCAATTGAGCGGATTAAGTAGATGATACGAATGTACCGGGAGCGAGATGGAGTATATAGGGACGGAGGAAGAGCTTAGCGATGGGAACGAATCGAGAGCACTTGTAGGTGTTGGAATCGGGCGAACGAACCGCGAGTGAATGGGAGTTCCTCGCAGAAGAAGCGAAGGCGTCGGGAGCGGGATGGAACGCACGGGCCGCGAACGGCAAGCCGGCGATGGCCACAAGAGAGGAGCGCTGGCGGAGGGGCTGTTGTTGGGTACGAGCAGGGCCGGGGCTGGGCATGGGCAGACCGGGCAATCGCCCTGGGCCCCGCAAGTCAAGGGACCTGATGATGGAAAAACAAGTAAAAAATTGAAACAAAAATTAGAACTCGAGAAAATCGTTATTGTAATTTTATAAGTTATGGTACAGCAGTCTAATATTTCATAACTTTTTCAATTATTTTTTCCTGAAATATTTAAATTACAGTCATGACTTAAAGGTACGACTCTATGAAATGCGTCAACTGACGCTGACATTAAATTAGGTTCAACTGAAATTCATATTTTCAGTTGAATTCAATTTTATGAATTTAGCACGTGATTTTATTAAACACTACAAAAAGTTTTAAGCCCACTATGGAAATTGTATTATCTGATCACAAAATTGTTTTACTTAAAATTATTATTTAATATATATTTCTCAAATCTTTTTCTGGGTTAAACATTGTAATTTTTGTTATTTGTTGAAATAAAATAACTCATTGTTTCTTGGTACAACTTTCACACTTTTAATTGGAGGGAGGAGGGCTGCGTTTGCCTCGGTCCGGCCCTGGGCACGAGGTGGTGAGTGCGGTGGTGATGCGGCTCGGCGACGCAATGCCCGGGCGAATGTGCGTACGCCACATCACTAGCGGTGCGAGGAGATCAGTGGAAAGCCGCCAGGGGTCGCTGAGAGAGGGCGCCGCGGGTTCAACGAATCCGACGGCAGGGGCGGAGGAAGGGGAAGAGCAGCGGGGGAGGGGGGAGGACGCGGGAGGAGGTCCCCTCGTCCGCATCGCCGCGTCGTCGCTGCGGGCGCTGACATCACACGCGGCCGAAAGGCCCTGTCTCGTCTAAGCACGCACTGAAAAGGGACTCGCTGGATGGTGTCATCAACGCAACGAGAATGGGCGACTACCATGTTTGCGTACGATTGACAATACGGTCTTGGAAAGTGAAAGGAAGCGTTTAAAAATAGGTCGCTTCAGGAAAAGAGGAGGGCCTCAATTCAATCGATTATTTCAGACACCTATCTCGAGCCAAATTTGCCAATTTCGGTAAACTAAAAAAAACAAAAAAACAAACAAAATGTCTATTCTAAATTTTTTGGTAGGGGTTTTAATTTTTGCTGAAAGGAGGACATATTTTATAATTTTTTTAAGGTAAAAATTTACAATTTTAGAAAATTTATACTTTTAGAAAAAAGATTCCATCAATTTCCAACATTTCCACAATATCCACACCATAACTCTTTTTGGCACTTAGTGGTTTCTGAAATAAATGATTCAATTCATCTTTGTACAAATTAATTACACACTTGGACATGCTCCACATTCTCATTCCCTTATACTCAGGATGAACGTATCAATATCTCGCATTAATGTTAGTATGTCGGTAATTTGAGCATAATAAAACAGAAAAATACAAACCACAATGCAGTTACCCGTATGTAAGATCCAATGTGATAAAGAAGACACGTGATCTCAAAATATCGTTAATTTGCGTACATTACATATTTACTTTTTATGATTGAATAGAGCATCTGAGCATCTTCTACTTGCACACATATCATCATGCTAATTAGAAAACTTCGTAACTTCATATTCCCTACTCTATTTTCTGTTTACTTCAGAAAAAAATTATTTACGGAAGAAATGTAATTAATAAAATAAATAACAAATCGAGCGTCTTAAATAATTGAGTTCCCAGTATTTATAAGTTCAACGAGAAAAGAAACTAAAACTCTGTTTCCCGGCTATGTTTATTCTTTACAGGGCAAAACTGTCCAATCTGGAGTTATGAGGTATGCTAATTAGTATGACATTATTCTTCCACCACTCTTTTATTAACATGCAATACCACTTACGAGAAGTTCATCTGCAACATTTATCAACTCCTTTCCTCGAACGCTGCACTTTCCCTATCATGAACTGACCGCCAATGGAGCCCCGTGATCACTGAGCTTGATAACCTTCAAACTATTAGAGAAACAGGCAGTTGATGTGAGCAAGCGTCGGTAATGACGAACCCCAGACAAACATTATTTACTACTATAACATTATTTACTATATTACATTATTCACAACAAAACATTGACAAACGAAAAGATTTGTGATAAAATACTATTTACTTTTGGATTGCCGCTCTCATATCGAACACTATATGGCTATTGGTTCTACATAGTATACGATGTGTACACTTAATTAAATATAAAATCAGCATTCTTCAAAAGACATTTCATCTCAATCAAGAAGTTCAATATTTTGACAAATAATAATTCAGCAATTTGATGCGAGACGAGCAAGTAGAATAAATATAACCTTGATTATAGGTTATTATTTTTATACACGCACAAAAATAAACGAAGTACTATTACTACAATTAAAATATTTAGAGTTTAAGGTAATTGTGTGGTTCCGATGCGGAAGGTCCGTTGTTATAACTCATATGTAGCTGATACTTTTCAATCGGTACCTCCTTCTGGAATGCAACATATGTAAATTTAGGGGTTGCGAATCAGAGGGAGAAGAAACCTGAAAAACGAAATCGGTATTTTTCAATCCAATGACTTGATGATTGTGACAATCATGAATTACACATACTCGTATGCATGATTCTCGCACTATTTATGAGAAAAAATGAGGTGAGAAGGTGATACATAAAAATGTACATTTGCGGAAAGTCCTACGTCTAATTTCATAGTAGTTTTGCACAGGCACAAAACCAATCCTCTATACCGATGTAGTGAACCGTACACTATAGGTAACCACGTGATTACTAATCTTTTGTAGTGTGCAGGCGTTTTGAATAATGTTTTAGTTCTAAGACTAGAATAATTGAAGTAGGTCAGAACTGTGACGGCAAGGTGTGTTGATAAAGTTGAACAAACTCCCATAATGCTACATCCTCTTTAGCATTTGTTCGATTAGAGCTATCCACTATCATAATGTGATGTCATGAAAATATAGCATTAGTAGCACACACTTTTGCCATAAGAACTTCTTTAGTTATGGCGACCACGTGACGTATACGAAACAGCACAGGCGTGGGCACAGAGGTATGTGGGCACAGAGGTGTGCTCCCCCTCCAGAAAATTTCGAAAGGTGCCCTACCTAGCACTATTGTAGCGTCGCGTGGTTCGGCGCCGCGGTCGGGCCGCGCCCGGCCGTGCCGGGACGCGCCGGGACGCTTCGGGAAACCCGCTCTAAGCCGGATGCTAAGTGGGGTGTGAAAGGCGACGGCGCCTCGCCGCGCCGGCTGGAAAACCCGTGGAACCCGGCTGGAAATTCCTGGGGACGCGCGGGATGCGGGCTAAGAGATGTCGGTTGCACCCCTGGAAGGGGCGGCCGAAGGACGCCCGCTGCTTGTGGGGTGGGGCGGCCCAACGGATATAAGGGCCCGACAGGCGCCTCGTGGGATACGCTGGGGTCAAAAGAGGGGGTATCTGGCATTATTACGTGATCTTCGGTCGAAGATCGGTTTGGCGACAGCCTGTAACGGGATATTAGGGGACTCTATGTCCGACCTTCGCACCTCGCGTTGCTTTTGCTGCTTTCAACGTGGTTCTGGGGCGACCTAGGGAGGGTGGGGTTTCGCGGTAAGAAACTAAAAGGGTTCCCAAGGGGTTATTTTTTGTATTTAATCTTTGTACATTAACTTTAGATATACTGAAATATTTTTAAAATATCAATCGACAGTCGTCTGTGTTTTTTCATCCTAGTACGTCCAGACTCAAAACCTTTCTTTTCTAAAACTGGTAGCGGTTATCAAAAACTCACGTCGGGCGCCGCATAATTCCTGCCATTTTTTTTTCTAAAACTGGTGGATTTCGAAAACTCACGTCGGGCGCCGCTTTTTGTTTTTTTTCTAAAACTGGTCGCGGTTATCAAAACTCACTCGGGGCGCCGCATCATTCCTGCCATTTTTTTCTAAAACGGTGGGCGGTTTCTAAACTCCGTCGGGTCCCCAATTCCTCCCTTTGTTTCAAAACTGGGGGGGGGTTATCTAAATTCACGCCGGGGGCCCTCGCCATTTTCAATTGTGTTCAAAATTGGTTGCAGTGGTGTTTAGAACTCACACCGGGTTGTCCCCAACTTTAAAATTTGGGTTTTTAAAACAGATCAAAGACTCCGTCTATCAATCAGCATGGAAGCATTCCCGTTCGCAACGAACGGGAACGCGAAGTCTGAAACACCCGCGGGACATCAGTCCCATCAGGTCATCGGTGCGCGCGTTAATCAATGCCGCGTAAGGACAGTGTCGCGTTAAAGGAAACCGCGCGTAAATCGTGGCGCCGGCAGCTCGCCCCCAACGAAAACCCGGTGGGGTGTTTCGGGATAGTTTCGGGCGGTCAACCGACTCGGACCTTTCTTTTTTGGGAAACTGGTACTGGAACAGCTGTTTTGGTACTGGAACGGGCGCCATTTTGGTACTGGAACAGCTGATTTTGGTACCCGGGAAAGGGAAACCCCGGACGGGGGAAGGAAGGGGCCAAAAAACCGGACCCAAAAGCCTCACGCACACCGGGGTCAACTGAACTGTGTTTTTTGTTCCGGGGGGGATCAATTCAGGCAAAATGGCCTTGCGGGTTATAAAAAAGAGGTGCTTTTGGGTCGCGAGGGAAGGGGGAAACATTAGAAGGAACGAGACCGTGGTTAAATTTAAATCGATCTTACGAAAGCGGGGGTCGGGGGATCTTGGGGAAAAAACTCGCTGACCAAGAAAAGAACAGGTCGCAGAAATCGCAGCGGAAAGAATACGCGAGCAGGAAGAATACGCAAAGAAGGCAATTTGAACTTGAAAAAAACAACGAATCAGGCCCCCACGCGTGTATCCATAGGTAGAAAAGGACAGGGGAAATCGAACAAATTTCGTATCAGCCAAGTCATGGACAAATTTAAGGCGAAGGCGACGAAAACGTTTTTTTTGGTTTTTCAGGCGATTGCCACGGTTGGCCGGTCGAAGGTAAGCCATTTAATGGGTTTATTTCCCAAATTTGGGGAACAACTGGCTCTGTGGATCCGATAAAGGGATCAAGATTTCCCTAAAAAAACAACTATTAGATATTTAAAGTTTACGGGGGAAAAAGTGCCGTCAGATGTTTTTAGCAGTAAAAGGGAAAAGACCATTGGAACGTCTATGCACTGAATTAATGTTATTGTAAAAATGGATCTCGGGTTTTAAAGGTGAAACATTTGAGAAATTGCAGATCTCTTGTAACAGACCAGATGAAGCGGAAGGTCCGGCGGTTATGCGTGACCATTTCATTGATGGGGGGGTGGGGTTTTCCGTCCCAAGTTTTGGCACAAAGGCGGGCCCAGCAACCAGCGGATATAAGAAGGAATTCCGGTTCAGCAAAAAAGGGCAGGCAGGCGAACGAAAGGCCAAAGGGTGAGGGAAAAGCGACCTCCATTTCCCAAAAACGGCGTGCCGAAGGTAGCTAGTAACGGGGAGTTAAAACCGAAAGAACGGACGGTTTTTGAAAAAACCAGGTCACAAAAAAAATTTTGCCTCAATATAACCAAAAACCCCTAGCAGAAGATGTGTCACGTGGCCGACGCTAGTGCCCCGAGTTATTGTTCCCCCATTTTTTCCCAAATTTCCCCGGGAAACGGTCACCTGTCCCCGTGATCGGTGCGACGTTGACGTCACAATGCAAAGCACGTCACGCCGACACAATCCCCGGCAGTCCGTAGGGGTTCACGCCCTGGACAAGCCCCAAAAAATCTACCGGTAGCCAAGGTAGAGATAGTGGGGCCATTCGGATTTTTTACAGAAGCCCGTCGCCAAGAACTGCGACTTGCCTTATTACTTTTTTAGTAATCGTTCTGCTACGATTTTAAGGAAAAAAGAAAAGGTTTCTTAAAACCCACAGCCATCCCCTGCGGACTAGGGCGCGCGGTTGAGCGCGAAAGGGGGGAGGGCCCCGGGGGCAACAATGCGGCGACGAAGCGCCCGACAATGACGAAAAAGGGGGCCGACCGTGGGCGGACGCCCAGGTAAGCTTTCGGGGGAAACCGAGGATAAAAAAGGGGTTGGGTCAGGGCGGGTCGACGCCCCGGCAACTCGGAATCAGACGATCAGGAATCTGAATTGTTTCGGTAGCATTGCGGTCTTTTGGACCCCCCCGAAGACGGCTCAGAACAAGACAAGGAGCTCGCGGTTGATTGAGCTGGGAAGGACCGAGACGGATCGGCACGATTATGTTTAAAAAAACGGCCTATTGTTTGTTCCGGCATAGTAAGCGCAGGCAGTTCTTATTTAGTAATCCCGGGGGTTTATCGGGCCCGATCAAAAAATTTTTCATAAAGTGCTCACGGCCATTTGGGGTCAAAAAAGCAAAAATGCCATGGGCCAAAAATTTCTTCTGGCCAATTTTTATAAAGGGTTTGAAAAAATTGGCGTAGTTGCGACGGGTTACGGTAGGAAACGGCGGCGAAAAAATTCGCGCGCCTTTAAAATTGTTCCAAAAAGGGGGGGGATTCCCAGAAAGTGAATTTGACGCGTGGCCCCCTTTCCCGAATCGGTCCCGGAAAAAAGTTTATTTTAACCATTGAGCCAAAGTATCCCCAGGTATTCCGATACGGACCCAACTTCGGTCACTTAATTAAACTTCGAATTATTCAGTGGGATTTCCCGCGGCAAACCACCGGGCACCTGTTCCCCAAATGCTTTTACGCGGGAAATTTGCCGGCGGTTGGCATTAAACTGGTGGGAAATTCGCCGTATCACCCCCAATAAACGCGTCGAAAGAATGATCGAACATGAAACCCGGGTTTGAAAGGGTTTTGTGTTTAGGGGGGACGGTTGAATCCAACTTCCCGCTATTATGTTCGCTTGCGCACAGGGGGCACAATATTAGGTTTTCTCCCGCCGTTTGGGGTGGGAAGAATTCCCTACCCCGACCTTCTTTATGAAGGCTTGCGGGGAAATGCGGAAGGTAAAAAAAATTTTGTATTGAGCATGTTTAAAATTTAAACAAACGTTTGAAACGCTCCCTGACCGCTACGAATGGCGAAGAACAGCGAAACGTAAAGTGTGGTAAGCCGGAAGGGGGCAGGCTCGAGAAGGGCAGGTGTTGGTTCCGCACCTAACGGACGCGGGAAACTCGCGGTTCAGTGGATAGGGCCGGCGAGATTGAAAATTCGAGCAAAAATGTGGTCCCGATGCCCGGGGGGGAAGGCCCCCCGTCTATCACTTATTTAAAAAATACCAACGGACAGGTACAATGGGTTCTCGTTTGGGCAGACGCAGGTGACGAAACGCGCGGTCGTATGCGCTTAAATTATTTTTGCGACTTTGACGCGGAAGAAATGCGGCGGGGCTGAGGTGAACCGGTTTTGCAACCCCTGAAAACGGTCATTTTAAGTACAGTTCTATATTTGTGAAACCCGGTTGACAGATTACTACCATGGATATCGGGTTCTGATACCACAAAGTGGTTGGCACCCCACCGTCATGCCGAGGCAGGCTAAAAAAATTGGGGGGAAATCGATGAATGCTTCCAAACATTTTGGGGGGGGAGTGATTTAAAGTCTCCCCCGATATTGGTTGAAGCACCGGGGAAGAAACCAGGCCCATCGATTATAGGCGCCTCAACAAAATTTTTAAAACCCAATACTTTCCGTTACCCAATTCGAAGAACGTAGAAAAGGTAGTTGCAGCAAAATTATAAGTGTACTGGACCTTTTCAAAAATTTTGGCAGATCTCACGGAAAGGGGCAAAGGTATTCGGCGTTCTGACCCCGTTTCGGCACTCCGGCCCCAAGATTACCTTTTGGAATAAAGAAATCCCTATCAATGTTTTTCGTATTTGGGGCCCTTTTTGAATAAATGCCAAGAATTGCGGTACCGTACCTTTAGACATCGCGATTTTCAGTAACACGGGAGAACAACCCCAACCCGATACGGTCTTTCCTATTAAATCCCAAATTGACGTGCAGCCGCGCAAATGTTTGTTTCGCGGGGTCTAAATACTTGGGTACGTAGTCGGGAACGGGGGAAAACCCCGGGCCGAAGCCAAAATACGCAATCAGAACTTTCCCAGACCAAGCAAAGAAACAAGTGGGTTTTTTTGCTCTTTTTGGGGATCTATCGACGTTTGATCCGGGTTTGGGGGAAAGCGGCATTACTGATGCTGCGGACCGGACGCCAGGTAAAATCGTCTGGGCGAAGGGGATTTAAACATCTTTAAAGGCTGCGAAAACTCTCAGTGAAAAAAACAGATATGCCCCGTTTCCGGAAATTTTGAGTTCAGGCAGATGTTTCAGGGGGCTTAGGGGAGTTCTCTACCAAGTAAATGACGGTGAACAACCGTCGTTTTTTTGCCGTAAATTAAATGATGCCCAATTTTATGGCACCACAGAACTAGAGTGTTTGCGCTGTTTTTGGGAAAAATTAATTTTCTCGACGGGGAGGCCACAATTCAGGTCAAACCACCCCAATCCCCTTTGGGCTGGTTGCAAAACGGCCCCAAAAAACCCCGATTTTCCTGGTCTCTTTTTAAACCAGCACCTCGATTTTCCCTCAGGACAAAAAGGGCTCAGAAAATGTTTAAAGCAGATGCGCTTAGTCGCTGTTTGATGATGTAATTGATCCCCCGGCGAGAATGGGAACACGCACGTTCATGACATGTATAAATGTGGTGAAATTTATGTAAATAATTTTTAAACTCAAGGGTAAAATTTTTTTTTTATATTTTTATATGTAAATACATACATTTTCAATAAAATCAGTTGAAGCTTTTTATGTATGTAACAATTCCACAATTATGTAATACTTAAACAAGTAAATTTTGTATTTTATATTTCAGGATTTATTTAAAGCAAAATCGTCAAAAAATGTTTTTCAATGTAAAAATAAATGTTTTTATTTCAGGATCATATGTAATTCAAGATGCGTCAAGAATACTATGTATGTATATAGGAGTAAGGTTTAAATGTAAATGGCAACATAGCTTAGGTGAAAAGGAGGGGGACAGCCAGAGATTTATTTCACACATTTCGATTAAATAGGGTTTAATATTCTGGTATAATTATGTTCATGTTCAGCAAAAATTTGATGTAGAGGTCTCACGACCAGGAACTTAGCAGAATTTTTCCTGGGCATATTTTGCTGCGAAAAATTCTCACCCCGGCATGGAGGGTCTGTAGCGTCGCGTGGTTCGGCGCCGCGGCGTCGGGCCGCGCCCGGCCGCGCCGGGACGCGCCGGACGCTTCGGGAAACCCGCTCTAAGCCGGATGCTAAGTGGGGGTGTGAAAGGCGACGGCGCCTCGCCGCGCCGGCTGGAAAACCCGTAGGAATCCAGGCTGGAAATTCCCTGAAAGGGACGCGCGCGGATGCGAGGCTAAGAGATGTCGGTTGCAGCCCTGGAGGCTGGCCAGCGAACCGTATGACGCCCGCTGCTTGTAGGTGGGGGCGAGCCCAACGGGATATATAGGCCGCACCGACAGGCGCCTCGTGGGATACGCTGGGTGTCGAAAGACGAGAGGTATCTCCAGTGCATTCATTGCACGTGATCTTCGGGTCGAAGATCGGTTTGGCGACAGGCCATGTAACTGGTATAGTTACGGGACTCTATGTCCGACAGCTTCGCACCTCGCGTTGCTTTTGCTGCTTTCGAAGCAGTGGTTCTGGGCGAGCCTAGGACGGTCGCGGGGTTTCGCGGCTAAGAGAACTGAAAGGTTGCCAAGGGGTTAGTTTTTTGTATTGTAATCTTTGTACATTAACTGTAAATATACTGTAAATATATTGTAAATATCAATCAGAGCAGTCGTCTGTGTTTTTTCATCCTAGTACGTCACACTATGTAATAAAATATAGTTTCATAAAAAATATCAATTTCACATTTTCCGCCTCTTGAAGCTGATACTTTGGAGCATTGTTACCCGACATTTGAAAAAGAAATAAAAAGAATGATCAAAAAGGGAAAGAAGCCTTCTAAATCATCTGGCGATCCTATAAATGGTTCAACATAAATTCAATTGTATTTGTTAATTGTATTATTAAATTTACAATTTCATTCTCCTTGTGGTAAGTTTTATTTATTTATTTATTTTATTTATTTATTTATTAGAAGTATTAATCAAATATAAAAAAATGGAGAAGGGAACCAAAACGAGCCCAGAAATGTAACTGTCCCATTCTTGTTTTTGACACCTCAGTCTTACGCTACATGTGACCCGAACGGTAATTCTGGTCGAATATTTATTTATTTATATATTTATTTATTTATTTATTTATTTATTTATTTATTTATTTATTTATTTATTTATTTATTTATTTATTTATTTATTTATTTATTTATTTATTTATTTATTTATTTATTTATTTATTTATTTATTTATTTATTTATTTATTTATTTATTTATTTATTTATCGTAAAAAACAGTTAAAAACTGCGTATGAAGTGCTATGGGGAAAAGTGAATTGTGTGCACATTTTCAAAATTCTCAAAATTCTCACTATGTTTACCGATGTAGATTTATACCGGTAACATTTGAGTTCACACACGCGCACAGACTCAGATGTGCGTTAGTAATACGTACGATTCGTTGCTTTCCTCTATGCAAAAACTCTAAAAATAAAAGTGCTGACAGTGATTTTTATTAATGAAGATCTCTCAATGTCCGTAGTCCATTCCCCTACATCGTCCGGCTCTGGGCACACTAGTAGAAAACATTTCAGAGGAGGGTTGTTGAAGAAATTATAATTTTTTTATTTGGAGATAAAGAATTAGTATTTAAAAAGACAAAAAATCTGTTGAGCAGGTCAAGAACCACATCTGCCAGTAACGCCCAATGAAGTAGTATTTATGACTTTGTGATACTTTATAACAAATTGGTAAATTTGATCTTTTTGGAGTATATTTTCGATCAGTTCAAAATTAATACACTTTTTAAAGTGCATATTACACCGACGAGAGCTTCTGCACACACAAGTGCGACGCGATGCATAGGATGGGAAACATGTACCATTGTGGAAGTGGTTCCTCGTATCCAAGTTTTTCGTGTTACGCGGGTACGGTTATATCCACGGCGGCGTGTCGCCGAAATTCGGGTCCCTCGCCGCGGGGACCGCCACCACCGCCCGCAGAGGGCCGGAGGAAGGAGGGAGGGAGCGACCGAAATTAACCCAATTTATCAGGGCGCGCCATAGAGCGAGGAGGCGCATTCCTGGCTGTGACGTCACATCCCGGCTGCCTGGCGGCGGGCCGCGGTTACGCCACTTCCGGCGGTGGCGGTGGGGGCGGCGGCGAGGTCCTTGCCTTGAAGCCTCGCCCTCCCACCCGCGCGCACGCTGCCACGCACGCACGCACGCACGTTGCGTAGAGCCCCGACCCGCGCGCGGCCTCGGCGTATTGGAGCCTCGAAGCAGCTCGCCGCTTTGGGCGGGCGAGGCGCCTCGAAACCTGCGTTTCGACACGGCTCCGATGGGTCATTGTCCCTCGCGAAGGTGCGGGTGCGAACGGTTTGTTGGACCGGGAGCGACGCTAGTGCATCAACTGATGTCACTGAGCGCCTCTGAACGGGAGATCCTAGGTTCGAGTTCCGACGACGGCAGGATTTTCGACACTAGCTTTTCAGCTAGCTCGAATCGTGTCGCTGTCTGGAAGAGAATTCTAGCAGCCGGCTGCTCTTATCAATAGTTTTTCGTGGTTTCTCCGATCAATACCAGGCGAATGCCGGAGAAGTACCCTAACAAACGGGCCACGCACCCCACTATCCTCACCCCTTACACACACACACACTTACACTAACATGCACTACACTGCCACACATGGCACTACACTGCCACACATGTCGGGAGACCGGTCCGGGACTTAGAACTTGGCCCGGCTGGAGTAGTGCCCTGCTGGTGGGAGATACCTGGTTGGAGAGCCCCGTTAAGCGACGGTAGGTCAGTGCCGGATGTGGCCATCCGCGGGGGAATAACTACCGCCACCTCCGGAGCAAAAATGCACTACACTTACGGGACTAATGCCTAGCCGAAAGATTGTTTTTGAACGTTCGTAATGACTGTTACTTGAATATCACACGTATACACGTCACGAGACTTCTATCTAAAACAGATTAATTAATATTGTGAAAACACGACGTTAAACGAAAACACGACATATATAGTTAACGTTGCTTGCAGTTACTCATATGTATAATTGCTAAGATTGTCAAAGTTTATCATCCCTACTAATATTCAGTGGATATTGGTGGATCATGGATAGTGGTGAAGAATATGTGCATTTAGTTGCAAATGCATTACTCAGCACATTTTCTCCTACGTGTTACTTTTCCTCTCGTTTTAATATTTGTACATTCATCCCCGAATAACTATTTTCAACAATTTAACGGCTAGCTGCAAAGTAATGTAAATAAGCAAATATATCATGTTTTTAAAATTGTACAATGTATTTTTGGTTCATTATTGACTTGAGTTATCACAGCAGTTTTCGCACATTCATTCAGAAAATCATTTCGGTATGTTCTACATACAAACAAGCTAACACATATTCTGAATAACTAAGCATATTCATGAATACCTGGTATCTACAAATCTTCGCGATGAAAGTTGCACAAATTAAACATAATTTATCATTCACGAACTCAATTAGATATCTCACATAAGAAAGCATCATCCGCGAAGAGTGAATTTCTTCAATGATGCTTCGTTATTTACTTTTTCTGCTCCACTCCTTTATTTGGGAGGTATAATGTCCAACCCCACCCGCGTTTCTGCCTCAGCCATTATTTTATCTTTCCTGTATTTCAAGGAAGCGACAAAAACTCGAGTAGCGCGTTCTTTTGTAGAGACCTTTCTCCAAAGGGAAGAAGCCAGGCCCAGTAGCCCATGGGGGCAAGGGTGTAACCGGTGGGAACGAAATGTATTTCTCTCTCCCGACGTCTGTCAATTACTTCCCGGTTCCACTTTATTAAAGATGAAATATCTTACCGACCTCCCCGGAACCCAATTTGTCCACAGTTTTTCTTCTTCTTGTTTTTTAGTTGTTCTACTAAACGCCATGACGTGTTGTGAAACCACGTCAACGTGAGCTCACCCTTCCGGCGATTTCCAGCATTTATTTCCAAGAAATGCAAGGCCCAATGTGAATTCTGTCTTGATGGCCACCACACGGAGTTTTCATATTGCCTTCCGTTGTTAATGGATACATAAGCGCATGTGTTCATTGTGCATCGTAGTAGACAAGGCAGTACAATACATTTTCTTTATAGCATAATTCCTTTCTTAATGTTTTTTGAGTTACATATGATAAAGTTGCTGCCCTTGACTGGGTACTGAACAATATAGCAAAGCTTGAGACATGTGACTGACAAAATACACAAACATAATAACTAGCTTACATTTTAGAAGAGCAATCTTCACAATGAGCACAGACAACATGTTATTTCGAATTCTTTTTTTAACAAAGAGGCCAAATATTAAGAATTGTTAAGCCACCATACGGAGCAATTCACAAAAAAGGGACCACGCCATATAATCCTCCTTAAACATAAGAGTAATAAAAGTTCATATATTACTGCAACATTTAATTGTGTCAAAAATCATCATATTTGGAAATACGAACGATAGCTGAAGAGACAACACATTAATACAATTGTCAAAAAAACATAGAAACGGAAAAAACACCTTTTTTTAAACAGATAAATTCTGTGTGGCGGTTAAATTATTTTGCAGTTTTCAGCTGATCGTTTCTTTTAAGTTTCCTGTTTCCGGTAGTTTGTGAGAAATCGGTCGTTCGAAAACATCTTAACTCGCCCAAACAGACGATTAGAAAAAACAGAAGGAAAGAAAAATAAACATCGAAACGTTTCTGCGTGTGTTTCAAACGCAACTGTTAGTACATCAGCGATATTCGCAGGAAATCCTAACACTATTTTAAATGTCAAGTCCACTAATAGAAGTTGCAAAGCCAGCGAGTTTCTTGTTCTCCCAAAGAACGTCACTGTCAAAACATCTAAAAAGGGTATGGGTGAGGGTATGGGTGAGAAATGAAGGATCCCCCCAACAAACCGGTTAAATATCTCGGACTTCAACTAGACACCAAACTAAATTGGAAGTAACACATAGAAAACAAACTAAAGCAAGCCAAAATAAAATTACTGCAGCTAAAACCATTAATTCACAGAAATAGCTCAGTACCATTCAATTCCGCCATATTAATATACAAAACAGTCATAAGACCTCTACTACTGTGCGCCTGCCCAATATGGATTTACGCCTCCAAAACCAACATTAACAAAACACGATCCCCACAAGGGATCCTATTGTAATAGTTGTACGTTAATTGTAAGTTAATTATAAGTTAATTTTAAGTTAGTTAATAAGAAACCAATACATATGCAAAGTTGTTAACAACTAATCTATGTACCTACCATCAAAAACAATAAATTAAAAAAAAAGAAATGAAGGATGGGCGAGGGAGGGGCGAAAGAGTGATGAAGAGAGGGGATAGGCGTTGGGGTGGCAGGGCGAAGGGGATGATGTGGTGAAGGGATGAAGGGACTAGAAGGTTTTGGGGAGGAAGTATTGTGGCGATATGGTGATGGGGAGAGGCGCTGGGGGTACGAGAAGTTAGTGTGGCGAGGGCATGGTGGGTATGGGGGAGAAGGGGGGGGGTGGCGGAGAAGGAAGTGTGGGGAGGGCGTGATGATAAGACGGGATGCTGGGGACAAGGGATAATGGGGGGGGGGAAGGGGGGGGGAGAGAGGTTGGAGGGGAAAGGGTGTTGGAGCGAGATGGGGGAAGGGGCGAGTGGGAAAGAAATGCAGTGACGACTTCCAGTGGCGGATGCTTCGAGTGACATTTCAATCTAAAGAGCCAGAAAGCCAAACTTAGTATCACTGTAATTAACGAGGAAATTTCATAAGATGGATCTAATGAGAGAAAAAGGAAGTATTTTCCGAAAATCGTTTAAAAATCGATTTTCTAAAACACTTAATGTGTTGCTTTGTCCGAAAACAGATAAAGTTGTTCTTTTTATCGTCACTACATCACCATCATCGTCACTGTGACTACCTTGACCGAATTGTGCTTTCACCATTGATTCGTTGATTTGCAAACCTTCTACAATCTGGACATATCCCAAACCGGGAGAGGTGGCTCAGGGAATCAACTGATGGCACTACTGTGCTTCTGACTGGGAGGACTTAGGTTTGAGTCCCGACGGTGGCAGGATTTTCGATAGCTAAATAGCTAGGTCGGGTTTCGTCGCTGTCTGAGGGAGAATTCTGGTGGCCAGCTTCTCTGGTCGGTAGAGTTTCGTGGTTTCTCCGGTCAACTCTACGCCAATGCCGGAGCAGTATCCTAACAAACAAACCGCACGCGATCCTCTCCTTCCCCATTTTGTCCTATCCCACTCACACACACATACACACTAACATACATTACCCCACATGGCAGAAAACCAGTCGGGAGCTTAGAGCTTGTCCCGGCTGGGGCAGTGCTTCGCTGGTGGGTGGTAACAGAATGGAGAAAACCCCGCTAGCCGACGGTAGGTCGGCGCCGGATCTCACCATCCAGCTGGGGAAAATCACTGCCAACTCTCGAACAAAAATGCACTACGCTTACGGAAAATGATGTTCCTAGTTGACGCGCTCGGAATCACTAATCAATTTTTAAAAATCACATATCCCATTGTAACATGGTACCCTCTCTGAATGCCATTCATGATATCTGTCCGTGCAAGCTTGCTACAAGCATTGTTTATTTATTTTATTTATTTATTTATTTTACGTCAAAAAAAACAGTTAAAAACTGCGTATGACGTGTTTAACAAGGATTAGGCCTTTGGCTTGTCCCTGACTTAGAATCCTGTTACAATTTCAAATAGAAAATTGTGCAAAAAAATTAAATTAATGTGAGTAGAAATTGGACTTCGATTAATCACAAGTTTTGAATATGTTTAAAGCTGTGATTTAGGAAAGTTTTTTGAACCTACTTTTTATATCTCTTTTTTGTAGGACTTTTATAGGATAGCTGTAACTTCCAGTATTACCTTCATATGTTTGAGGGAGAACGGCGACACTTTGAAAGGTGAAATGTTAAGTTAGAAAGGCGAAAAGTGCAATGTTCATTGAACACGGTCAGATTTTTTATAAAACGAGTTTTATGAAACTAATATGAAATTGTTTATAAACCGTTTCATAAACCAAGTGTGATCAAATTTTTCGTGAAACTATTTGACCTCCCCCCTATGGTGAATACTATGAACTAGCATTACTGTGTCGGTCTCTCATGTTGCATTACTTTTGTGATACAAAGGGTCGTTGATAATTAGGGAAAGCATTTTAAGGTGCAAATTATGGTCGTAAAAGGTGAAAAAAACTGTTCTGAAAATACATACAAAAATATATAAAAATGAATTGTTGAAACAACTGTATTAAGGTTGCATGAACTCAGTTTTTATAATATGGTATAATTTTGCACCAAATTGATCTTCTTTATGGAGTGCGTAAGAGGTGATTCATAGTACTTTATCCAACCCATGTAGTAGATAGAAAACGGTTAAACAATTGCCAATTCTGACTGAACTTATTTTTCGCGCAGATCGCGTAGTAGAACCAAATTAACAGGCGCGTCACACTACGCCCACACTATCGCCCGCGTGGGAACTTTCGTGCTCTTGCGGGCACAAGTAACTTCCCCTGACTCCCATCTCCTTTCCCCTCAAAATCCACAGAGAAGTGGATTTCTACACACCCATTTAAATGTCCTGATTTGCCTATCCGGGCAACACTTTAAAACCAGCCGGAAAGGGTTAAACGTTTGCAGCAACATTGTTGAAATTGAAATTTCACTTTAAAGCAGCAGAATGGCCATTGTTGCTGGGTTGTAAATTACTGGTGGTACGTAAAAGATAGTTTAATATTTATTCAATTTGTTGACTTCTCATTGAATGAGATTTTAAAAAGCTGTTCAAGAAGAGAAAAAGTACATTTTTCTGTACAATCGTTTAAAAACGCAGGAAAGAGTGGAGGAAAAGGCGCTGAAAAAAAGAGGGGAAAGGTGGTAAAATGTAATCTCACGTAAAGGTACAGCAAATTGTGTTTATATCGCTTCATTTCTTACCCCCAAATACAAATATTAAACTATCTGTATGAAACAGCTGTATTTTTTGAAACAAACTCTTTCCCTATTAGCTGTATACAAATGAGGGTGCTTGTGAAAGTCATTAGGAAGCCCGCTTTTCTCGACCACTCAGAGCCAACACCCTTCGTCATTTCGATACTGGTTTAGATTCGATTCACACGGTTTCTTTTGACGATTTCGGGAGTTTTAGCGCACGCGCGCAAGCGTTCAGCACAGGAGAAGACTTGGTGCGCATGCTCGCGAAATCGTTCGTCACAATAAAGAGTGCAAATCGGGTCTTGGTCTTTCCCTTTTTGAGAAACCTACGTCCGGATGCAAGTATGTTCGGTTTCTTGAGCTTCTCGGTCGTTTGAGCTTCGCAATTCTTTCACCAGGAGCGTTGCTCTCGACGGAATTGACGAACGCTGATGTGTTGTTGCATACAATGATTTCATAAAAATAGGGCATTTTCTATTTTATCTCCGAATTTTATCTCCCTCTTTATCAGAAAGCTAGATTTTATAAAATTTACGTTTTATGAAACAATTTTACAGAAAATATCACCGGGTAGAACAGGCATAAGATCACTACATGTAAGACAACGCCTTGCTATGTAGTCATTTGAAAGGTTAAATAGTTTTCTACCCCGCAAAACGGACGGCAAAACTCAATAGACTGTATTCTTTCTTCGTTTTTTGTTTCTTTTTTGTGGAGGACACAGCGACCGACTTGACGAGCGCCTCGGCCAGCACAACCTCGAGCTCCACCCGCCACAGCCAGCAAAAACGCAGCGGGCACGCCGCGCCGCGCCGCGCCAGAATCGCGCCCGTTTCCTCCTCTCCCAAGTCCCGTAACAAAACAAGGGCCGCCGAAACGACGCACGTCGCGCGCGGGGCAGGAAATGCGATCTGCATCCGGCCTGGCCGCCCGGCCGACCACTCGTCGCTTCGACATCCAACACCGGCCCGCCCCGCCCCTCCCGCCCCGCGGCCACCCTTCCAATTAAGCCATCGCCGACGTCGCGATCGGCACGACCGCCGTCAAATTTAGCTCGATACGGTGGTGGGCGGGCGGGCAGCGGGGCCTCTTCGCCCTCGCAAAGGAGCTATTTCGGGCCAAAGTGCATGTACGCTCTCGTAAGAGCCTGTGGACGGCCGGGTTAACGAGCGGTGGCTGACGCACCGGCGCCCGCGGAGGCCGGCGGTTGGCGCGAAGGCGGGGCACGGGGCGACACAATCAGGGGCGGCTGGTGTGCGTTCTGTTCCGCAGAACAGGATGTCGTGCCGCGTGGGAGTGGGAAAAGAAAGAAAAATTAAGAAACAGATCAATGTGCTGGAAATGTCAATAGCTACTAGCGTAATTTGAATGCGGTTAATTTTTGAAATTCGTTATAACTAATAAACGAATCTATACATTATAACGTAAACTAATATCTACAATCATAGTTTATTACAAAACATTTCAGTACACTAATGGAGTATCACCATTGGTGTTCTTGTTCGGTTACAATACCGTCCCGATCAATATTTTAAAAAAAAAATTATGACATCGTTCTTGACAAATAAACTTTTCGATGCATAGCTACAAATTATCTCTACCGATTCTTTTTGCACCTTGCATGTTGGCATCGAATTATCTAACGCCGGTTCTATATAAACACAACGAACGTACGAAAAAGACGAAGGTGATTGTGATGATGACGAGTTTGAAAACGTTCATATTACAAGACCATTTGAATATATGACAGCTGCGATACTGAAAATGATGATCAATGCAGATAAAAGGCATGGGATGATGGCAAAATTATCGAAGAAAACACCCGTCCTGTATTATCGAGTTGGCCAATCTTTTCCCTGGGTCTAATGCCTCAGTAGACCGAGATTTTTCTCACATTAATTTGTTTTACACCAAGGAGAGGAAAAGCGTTGGCATAGAAAAAGAAGGTGCAACCTTAAATGTTGGTTTTTTTCTTTGCATGATACGGACCCCTAAGCAAGTAGATATACTGAAGAAAGCATTAACCCAATAAAAACAAATTCAGTAAATAAATTGTCATTCATTCCTCAGTAACGTTCGAAAATAAAAATGATTCTTTCATCAAAATTTAAGGAATGCTGAAATAAGTGACCAGTAGATCAAGGTTTTATATTATCAATACAATTTCACCTGAACGCTTATCAAAATATTACATTATGAACACTTGTTAATATTTCGGAAAACAGACACACCGAACAATGTATGTATTTGGCGTTTTGGGTCGGTTCGACTTTGCCAGCCAACTACCGGTGTCCCCTTTCCTGGGCCTAGTTAAATTCCCATGCTTGGGGTATGAGCGACATGAGGCGAACATCACGTATTCTCCTCACCGTAACTAGCAAGATCCGCCTTCTTGAGCTTTTCTTCGTCAGCTACAGAAACTTCGACGATTTTGAAGGAAAGCTTCAACTATATTTTTGCCTCGACCGGAAATCGAACCCGGGGACCACAGCACGAGAGGTTACTAGTACGCTGCCCATGAGCCATCCCGCAGGACTCACACACACTGAATAATACATCACTTTAAATAATGTATTTGTGGAAAACGCCTCTTTAAAGCCTTTCATTTCATAAAATGATGGTTAAATTGGTAGTATACAATACGTGTATTTCCCATGATTGCATTTTATTATTGGCACGTCAAGCATTTTCAAAATGCGTATTATAAAACTAATAGCAAATAAAAATATAGAGAGTTGGAAAAGGGATGGGGAAGAGACCAAAAAAAGCACACGCGAGCTGCGGCCCTGGAGATTTCGGCGCGCAAGCAGGGCCCGGACCGGAAGAGGGCTGGGAGGGGCGAGACGGGGGGGGGGGAGGGGCAGAGGTCACGGCGTGGTGCAGCGCCGCCTTCGGGGCTATTTCTGGGGAAGTGGCGGCGACTCTTGTGTCGCGAAGAATGGCCGGCTGTTCCTATTTATAATGTGCGATAAACGAAACAGCGCGTCGTTTCCGGCCGAGCGAGCGCATCGGGTCGGGCGGGTGGCGCTCGGCGGGGGCTCCGTCAGCTGCAGGCGCTGCGTGCGCTCCACCGCCGTTCGCCACACCCCAGGGGCACATCCAGCAAATCCCTTTATTGGGGGGGGGGGGCATCGTAGATTTTTGTTAAATAATAATCACATTTGTAATTTTTTGTATATTTCTTATGTACTGTAAATATGATACTATTCAACATTATTGTTTTAATAATTACATAATTCGGACATAAATAAATATAAAATCAATTTTGCTAAATAAAGGAAGGGGCATGGCCCTCATGGATCTCTATGGATCCGCCAGTGCCACACCCATTCTAAATACGCTCAAGTGCGCTCGAACTAGTGATTGCAAATTTTTCCAAAACATCGATACATCGCTAAAGGGTTTTCGAAGTGGATGAAAACATCGACGAGAAAACATCGTTGTTTAAAACATTGATGTTTTAATTACATACTAATAAACATGCTATTTTCCTACACATTTTTAATTACAGTACGTAAAAGTATTTTATTGTTTGGTTACCAGCATGTTTCTAGTATGTAAAAATTATTATCAAATGTAAAGAATAAAATTAACAATAAAGAACTTCGTGTTTTGCTTTCGATTCAGGCAATGATACGCCTGACGATAACATACATTCATATTACGCCCAGCCCCAAACTTTCTGAGATTGCACAGGCGAAACGTGCAGCGTGTTAGAGAGGATGACGCAAAACAACGATATCGCTGTGGATTGCAGCTACTCTACGACGTGACTCCTTGGACGACCCATTTTTTTAAATTAAAAAATACAAATTAAAAAAATATCGTTGTTTTTGAACAAATTATCGATGTGAATAATATATCGAAACAAAATATCGATGTTAATACGATGTTAATCCGTATATTGATGTATCTGGTGGAAAAAATCGATGTTTAAAAACTTATATTTTTGCCATCCCTAGCTCGAACTCCAATTAAATCTTTTTTTTTATTATGTTTCAACTCGCTGGTGTCGAGAGAGAGGCGATGTTCTACCGCTGAGTTAGCTCAGAGCAGCATTGTTGAAGTCTCTGCAACGGCTCTGATCGGGAGGTTCTAAGGCTCCAATCACGATGGTAGCGTATATTCCCCAATAGATTTAAAGCTAGGTAGAATTCAGCCAGTATCTGGAAGAGAATTCTCGCGGCAGACTGCTCCGATCGGTCTTTCCGTTGTTTTCTCCAATCAAACACCAGACGAATGCGGGAATAGTATCATAATGAACGAACCACGAAGCACTCCGATCTTTCCTTCCGTTTCCTTGCCCTAGTATCCCCCTTACACAAACACACACTTTCATGCACTACATGGTCACCCATGTGCACATGGTGCCCCGCTGGGAGGAGATGCCTGGAGAAGGAAATTTCCCGCAGGCGAACGCGAAGGACTGCGCCAGATCTCCCACCCAGCAGGGAAGGAACACCGTCATCTCTCGGAAAAAACATTCACAAGACTAACGACACTGATGACCATGGCAACTGACGTGCCCGGAATCATTAGTCGAACGATCAGAAGTAGTGATGAATGGGATGTGAGTTAGAAACACGACAAAAGTACAAGCAACACGTATTTTCTAATACCTCGAAGAGTGTGTAGCCTAGCAAAACATCACTGTCGCAACCCAGGGAGGGGGACTCATGAGGCTTCAGCCCCCCCCCACCTTAATCGATTACACATTTTCACAAATATATGTAATTATTACTAATTTCCTATAGTAACGAAAGTCACCGATTTCAAATAAATGCGTTATACAGAATAAATAAATAATTAAAAATGAATTTTGAATTTAAAGTAAATATAACATTCCTCTCATACAACCACGCACTCTTACACTCACATATTCATCTGCTTTGTATACAAAATAAAAGATATTTTGCGATTCTGTGAAAATATTCTAATTAGCGCATCTAATGGAAGTCAAAATAATCAAATTTCAAAAGTCACATTTTCAGGTTTTGTCTTATAAATCTTTTTTCTAGTACAAAGGTACTTATGTTGTGAACAGTGCCTAGAACTTTAAAAATTCAAATTCTCTTAAAATATGTTCAAATAGTTCTTAAATGAAATTAATCCGTTAATCAGCTTGAGACCTAAAAACGTATCTCTGTATGCCAGAGCTGGAGCCCAACAGGAGCTGGAGCATATCAGAATAAATTTAAAATGACAGAATACAGATATCATTTTTAAATTTTCAAATAATGAGTGTAACAAAAATGACATACTAAGAAACAAAAAAATAAAATTTCGATAATTAATAACTCTTTACATATTGACTAACTGATAAATACCCCCGAATTATCAAGAATTACAAATCGGGAATTTCCTCGGCGTTTTCCCACAGTTATAGTACTGAAGATAAAGATTTTTTCTTAAATTAAATTGTGTTCTCAATTAGTTCATTAATGACATGAACAGTTTTTTTAAATTTTTAATATTTTTCGCGTAATTTTGAAATAGGCATTATTAAAAAATGTTAAAAACAAGATTTCCTCAAAAATGATTCCAAATGTTTTCTTCATTTTCATTTTGTAAATGTTTGTTCTTCAATTTGTTTGCTAAATGTACTGTATAAGATGACATTAAAGCCATCTGGGATATTTTTTATATAAATGATTTTTTTAATCTCATAAATTTATCTCTCACGTCGTTAATATTTACATTACAGCCATTTCTTATTCGTTATCATATATATATATATATATATATATATATATATATATGAGAGAGAGAGAGAGAGAGAGAGAGAGAGAGAGAGAGAGAGAGAGAGAGAGACAGACAGACAGATAGACAGACAGGCAGACAGGCAGAGACAGAAAGAAAGACATTTGACAAAAAGGAATTTCATTGGAGACGAACAACAATGAAAATTGCAATTTACGTAAGAAATGGACGAAACAGGACATTCGCTCACGAATCGAGTTTGCCGTCAGAGCATATACGAGGGGGAATCATCTCATGCACGTGTTCCATATACTCCTTATGAACATGCCGGGCGCAAAGAATGTTCGCACACCCATGGCGATGTTTCACTATTAGGTAGAATGAAGAAATAGCTGTTTCGCACACGTAAAAGAAGCATGAGAAACCGTGTTTCGCGCAAGCCGTGTTAAAAAGATTTAATTTTCCTCCTCTGAAATACAAATCAATCACCCGCTACTTGGAATTAATAAGTAAAGTGTATGGACAACTTTCCACTTAGATAGGCTTACTAAGCGTAACCTAGCGTATTTACTTAGTGTAAAAATTATGAAGGTCTATTACATGGATAATTTTTTTAAATTTAAATAGACTTAAGCAATTTTTTTGTTGTATTTATTGTGTATTCAGAGCTTAGGGAGAGCATTAGCTACACGAAGTTATAATTTTCATTATTTTCCAATTACCTCGAGAAAAAAATTGAAAACGTCTTTCCGAAGAGAAACGGATATAGGACTGGCGTGTTTCAGTTCACTGGTGTGTTGAATGTACATTATATTAAGTAATGAATCTTATTTCAAATATATCTTATTTTAACTTCTCAATTTTACGACGTCACCAGGAGGAATGTGTGTGTGCGCGCGCGTACGTTCATGCGTGTGAGTGTTTGCGTGGGTATGCGTGCGTGCGAATTCGTCTGTTGATCTCGTTTAATTCTTTCTACAATCTTCATTGCAATTTCTTCTCTTGTTTATACTCTCACGTGAAAAATTAATTAAGCTCTACTCATAATGTGAACTTTAGGGTTTCGGGTGATTTTTTAATTGAATTCTTCCCAAAGCAGACCGTTTCACCCGAAAGATTTTCTTCTGCCATGCACCTCAATTAATTTCGAAATCTCTCCGTTCTATCTCATTTTCCCTGGAAACGGAGTTCTGCGAAGAGTAACGTGGCACTTCCAGCCCCAGCGCGCGATCGCAGGTGAGATGCATGCGCGGTCCCCTCGCAACGCCACCTCCGCCCCGGTCGACGCCGCCCACGGGCGCTGCCACCGCCCACGCCCACCACAGCCGTCACCCACGCCTCCGCCGCCCCGCCCCCTGCCGCCCTGCCGCCCCCGCCGCCCCCGCCCGCCCCCGCTCGTCCCCGCGCCCCGCCGCCCCGCCGCCCCGCCGCCCCCGCCCGCCCGCCGCCCCGCCGCCGCCCCCGCCGCCCCGCCGCCGCCAACGGGGGCGCGGATATCGCGCTTTGATTCGCGCCAGGATACGAGCTCTGACGTCACGTTCCGGGAACGGCGCGGGCGGGGTCGCGGCGCGGGACGCGGAGAGCGAGGGTGGCTCAGGCCGTGACGTGTGTTTCTCAACACTCCCCCTCCCCCCGCCTCCGCCCGCGCCCGCCCGCCCCGCCCTCGCGCCGCTTGCCGCTCTCCCGGAGACAGGCAATTTGGAATAATATTCTGGGGCGGGCGCGAGCTTTATGTAACGGACGAAAAGCCCCCGCGTGCTCCGTCGCGTGTGCCGCCTTCGCCGCCGGCCGCGGCCCACGCGGGTGCTCGCCAGCCCCTTCATTCAGACACGCCCACGCGCCGCCCCTGTGGTGCAGGCACCTGTTCCGCGAAGCCAGATACTGCTGTGGTATGCGTGGGATTTTCATTATGTGCAAGGGCCGATTGACGGACGTTGTAAAGTTTCACAAGTTCAAAGCTTCTCCATTATCTTTCTCCGTCTCTTCCACTCCTTTCGTACCAACACATCAATAGTAAAAAATCGATCTTCACACCTCCCACTTCCAACCGCCATAACCATCTTCAAAACTATCATGAGACCATTCCTCCTTTACGCCTGTCCAGTTTGGATCTCCGCTGCAAAAACAAACCTAAACAAGCTCCAAATAGTCCAAAACCATTTTCTTAGAACTATCACTAATGCTCCTTAGTTTATCACAAACTCACAGCTCCACAAAGAATTCCAAATTGACTCCATTAAACATCATATGACATATCTCTCAACCTAGTTCTATCACTCCATACCTCAAATTCCACCCAGCCCTAGCGGGCTATAAGAGAGCTCCGACCTGACGCCAGAATAGATAGCGAGCGACGGTGTTAGCGACTGGGTTCTGGCGAGTGACTTGAAGTGTGAAGAGTGGTGATCGGCTACGACGACGAGACCTGTGCAACGAAAGAGGAACTCTCTAATACGACGACTCGGCTGATTTTTGGACTTCTTCTAGACAACGATAACACGGCTTCGCGTTTGATACACTCTACTAGTAATACGGAACTTCGGCTATTGTACCTGTCTTTGAGTAAAAATCGTTTTATGAATTCTTGCCTGTTGATTGTACTGAACTCTGTATGTTTCGTAAAAAGAAAATAATAATAAAAAAAAAAACACTGCATTCGTCTATGCCTTTCGATTCCTCTACCTTCATTCTGTCGGTGGTCCTACTGAAATGTGTAAAATAATAAACTTTAACTTGGATATTTTAGCTCTGTAGTTTTATTATCATATAGTCAGTTAATTTTAGCTTAAATAATCTCCCAGTTTAAAATTCTCCAGTTGCTTAATTCTGAACATGACTTACAAATTATTTGCTTATCTTTACAAGAATTTCACACAGTAATATGCCAATTGATTTTTATTTTAATTTATGCACCTAAAAGTGGAATAGAGTTAAGAAGATCAAACATAATAGAATGTACCTGAAAAAAATTTAAGGTTAAAAAAGTTGGTAATTAAACAAAATATATACATAAATATGTAATGAAAACAGTAAGAATATGTATGTAAAATCGGATGAAATGTGTAATATTAAAATCCACAAACACATTTATATAATATAAAATTATATTTATAAAACATTTCCTGAACAAATTTTAAAAATATTACAAACGTCTTAAAAATCATTTGGAGAAAAATAAGTTGATGCACACTTTGCACCATACTTGCTCATCAGTAGTAAAAGCGTCATTTATTGTTATTCAGTACTCCAGTTTTGCAGCAATAGAAGACATCGTAAAAACTAGCGATATCTACGTTGGTCGTAGTTGGTCAAACATCACTGCAACGTGAAGCACTCTCATTGAATGTTACTCTTGGCGATCGCCAATGTTTCTCCAAAATGAAGGTTAAAAGTACGATCCGCGACGTCACTGATACTTTTCACACCTAAAGGTGAAAATGATCTCAATCGCTTACGCGCACTTTCCGCCACTGAGATGTCTGAAGCAGACGTGCGGGACTGTGGGAACTTCACTTCACATGAGCACGTCTTCACATGTGACATGAGCACATGTCTTCACACGAGCTACCTGAAGGAGAGAGAATGGAGAAATGCAATTCTAAAGTACGAAAAAATGCTGATTCTGTAAAAAAATATTTCTTTTCATAATTCCTTTTTCAATTAACTTCTCATTTGTAAATTATTGTTAGTCAATGTAATCTTAATCCATGTGAAGTTACGATATTCTGCACGAAGTTACGACATTTAATTGCAGAATTAATAATAAATATAAAAAAATGTATTAAAATTGAAGAAACTAATATAATAAAAAATATTTCGTGACAATACCAAAATATGTAATATAGTACCAAATATGTAAAAATATATAACGAAAAAATTGAATATTGTGTTAGGACGGGGCCGATTCGTCAAGATTACAAATTTGAAAACGGTAAATAGAAAGACAAAAAATATGTACTTACATAAAAATCCGGTATCTAATGATAATATATGATAATGATTTTTTGATGAGTCACTTTTATATTGAAGGTGATACTGAAGACCGTGGTGCTAGTAATGTGATAATGCGATTCTGATAGTTGGGGTGGTGTTAGTTGTAGTGGTGTAGTAATGTTGCTAATGTTATTGGTGTTGTTGATGGTGGTGAGGGTGGTTGTCGTAGTTGAATTGGTGGTATTGATGGTCGTGGGTGTGTTGGTAAGAGTGGAGGTGGTGATGGTAGTTCTGGTAATGGCAGATGGTTCTTGTAGTGATGCTTGTGATTGAAGTTATAGTAATAGTCAGTATGAGTTTGGCAAAGCAACGGTAGGTCGGCACCGCATCTCGCCATCCATTGGGGGAAGATCATCACCACCTCCCGAGGAAGAAAACATGTAATACACTTACAGGACTAATGACCTTAGAAGTTGAGGTTAGTCCAGGCATCAACAACAACCAACCAACCAATAGTGAGTAGGGTGATGATTAGAGGATTTGTATGCCCTAAAAGTCTTGAAATATGTTTTAAAAATATGCATTTATAACCTAAGAATTCTGAAATACGCACTTTAATATGCAATTAAAATTAACAATATTCGATTCCCTCAGTAAATTTTTTTGATAACATTCGGAAGAAGCATGCTTGAAATGAAAATATATATTTTTGTGCAAACGAGACATAATATAATCTACCCTTCTTCGAAAGAGATATAATTGAAGTAAATATACACCTTAGTGAAGTACATTGTATTTCTTGTGAGGGGTTTAAAAAAATATGTTATCAAGAAATATCCTACATTGGCACAAGTATTTTATGATCTAAAGGCGAAAAAATGAAAAAAAATAAAAATAAACCGCAAACTGTGACCATGTCTTTCGAATCAATGAACACTCAAAAATAAATAGATTCTATGAAAATATGAAACGTTTTATTGATAAGTTTCTATTTTAATGAAATATGCAAAATACGCGCTTATTATTACACGATTATACACCAGCAGGAAAATCGGCCAAATATGCCCTAATATATTAATCTAGATAGCATCATATTCCAACCAAATGCCAAGAAATTTCACTACGCTACGCACGGAAGCAACGGACAAAAATATGCAAAATTATGGAAATCCGCCTCCTAAATTGCGATTTATTCCCAGCTGCCAGTGAAGTAAACCAGCTGTTACGGTGTCATCCAACCGGAAAATTGAATGCCACCATAGTGACGTCACTGTAGTGACGTGTTACGGTGCCATCCCGATTGAATGGCACCTTAATATCTGAAGAAATATCACAGGCAGCAATTGGAAAAATCGCATATAGCGATGGTGGTGTTCCTGGAAGTGGTAAAGGCCGGGCGGGGGCTGCTGTATACTGCGATTTTTCCATTGCTGCCTGTGACATTTCATCGGTTACTGTAAATGCCGTTACGGAGTTATCCAATCGGGACCTTACACGTCACTACATGGACGTCACTATAGTGGCGTTCAACCTTCAGATTGGATGACACTGTAACAGCTGATTTACTTCACAGGCAGCTATGAATAAATCGCAGTATAGTGGCGCTGGTGCGCCGCCGCGCCGCAGAGCAGCCGCGAGCAGGGCCGGGAGGGGGCGGGGCGGCGGGGGCCTGTGGCCCAATTGACACCGCGCGGCCGCGTGAACCGTCCATCTGCGGAGGGCCGCGTATGTATCGCGCGCCGCGCCGCCCGAGACCCCCTCGCGAGGAGGAATGTGTGCGCTTCGTGGAAGACGGCGTGGCGGCGGCGCGGAGGGAATGCGCCTCCAAGGGCGCTGCTCATTGCCTTATTAGTCGACTTTCGTGATGGAGAATATAACCATTCAGCATGACGTGCGCAGGCAGTTCAAAGTACGCAAAGCGAGCTCACCATTAGTTAGTTGTTGATGAGCTTGCAAGGAATATGCGAGTTGTTTAGGTAAACGTTTCTTAGTGTGATTGTCATAATACGTTTCGTAATGAGATTAGTTCAGACCTTAACTAAACAGTTGCTTAAAATCTACAAAAACTACAAAACAACTAACTAAAAACTACAAAAATCTACAAAAGTGTTTTTCAGCCAGCATTTTCCCCTGCCGAGGCTCGAATGCAAATTCTGAGAATTAACTCACCAGAGTTAACTCTACGCTATAAAAACGCATTGTGTTTGAAAGCACGTTGACGATTAAAATTGTCTCAACAATATTCAACGAGCAATTCTTGCCTTTTGAAAATACGGAAGTTCACGAAATAGGACTTTCACCATATTTTTCACCGTCTTTTGATACATACAGGAAAATTTGAAGAAAATAGAGCTTTTTGAGATTTTAAAACCCTACTGGAAAAACTACTTTTCAGACACAATTTACGCACTGATTTTTCAAAGTTACATTTTAAAGCTAATTTTAAAAGAGACTTGTCTAAGACAAATTTCATCTTCAATTTTGAGTTTGGAAATGTTGACGTTTTGGAATTTTCGAAAATACGGGGACTACGGCGAAAATGAGAGTAGCAAAATATTTTTACCATCTCTTGATACATACGAGGAGAAAAAATTTAAGACAGAATTTGGAGCAGTTTTTGAGAAAAATATATTTGTCAAATTTAAAATTGCCTATATTTTACTGGTAAAATAGAAAACCAATTTTTCAGAAAATTAGCATGACCTTATTTCAAGATCTGTCAAGATAACAGTTTCAAAAGCGTAATTTGCTTAAATATTGTAGCTTATTCATAACGCTAAGAAATTACATCTTTAATTTTCAAGTTCTGGAAATTTGACTTTAGAAATCTGAATTTTCAAAATATGAGACTGACATTTTAGCGCTGCATATAAGAGAAGAATACAAAATATTTTACCATCTCTTGATGTTATACATATGAAGACTAAAAATTTAAGACAGAATTTGGAGCTGAGTTTTGTGTGTAAATACAATTTTTAAATTTAAAATTTGCCTATATTATTGACAAAACAGAAAACTAACATATTTTCGAAAAATTGAACATGACCTTATTTCAAGATCTGTCAAGATAACCAGGGCCGTTTTCGGCCGAAAATTCGCCGTTTTCCGGCGCACATTTACATACCTTTTCTTCATTCGAAGTAACTGCGATAAAGTAAAAACAATGTTATAAATACAGTTCAGAAGTTCAGGGATATATTTGACCTCAAATACATAGGCAAAAAGACATTTATTTTTATTGAAATGGAAATGAAACTAGACATTTATTCTAGCTAAAATAAGAGGGGCAAAAATGCATATAAACAAAGAAAAATTACATTCAAAAGGTAGTGTGAAAAGTTATGAATTAAAATGATTCACATTTTTATTTTAACTCTAAAATTTACATTAGCACTTAACGTCTAACGACACGGCCCTTTCTTTGTAATCTTGATTCCACATGACCATGCGGTATCAAGGCCACGAATTTGTTTTACTCACAACGCTGTCTCTTCGAAAAGCTATTGAGGACTCCTTTTACTTTCTTGCCCTTACGTATGTAAGAAGAGAGTATTGTGATCATGCGCCGAAAAACAGCGAATTTTTGACACAAAAACTCTTATTAAATCTTGAAATGGAATCGTTGAAAAGGGAATTATATTTTTCGTTCTTCGCACGTGCATAATCGTCAGCACTGAGAAAGGTATGTCATATATTGAGAGAGCTGTCCTCAAAAGCGATCGGAGACGATACTCAAAACCAAGATCGGATTCCTTGTGCGCAAACAAAGTCTGTCGGCTTCATCAATGGAAAAATAAATTTTCGCTGGTATCATTTTCCTCTGTCATTTATATTTTTAACACAACCACTTCTTCCACAGGAAGACAAAACACGACCATGCCTTCGTGTTATCCAGGCTTGTGAGTAAACGTCTAACTTCATCGAGATCGGTATTAGGGGAAAGAAAAAGCGAAATAATTGTGGAAAAGGCAAAAATAAGACAAAATGGCAAAAATAGACATCATAAGTGAAAATAGGCAAAAAAGCTGTAAAATAACCGCAGACGATCGAATAAGAAATTCCTATAGTTAGAAAACATAAAAAATAACAATAAAAACCAAACTTTTTGCCAAACTTTCGGGCTCTGGTCACAAGTAATATGCGTATGCAATCACAGTACGAAAATTTATTCAACTTCTCACATGATAAAGCGTTCATGAGATCTGCGAGTCGAAAAGGGAGAGAAAGCGCGTCTCATTCGGGACAGAGTCCGGGGACTCCCAAAGTTCTGTCTTCCTCTTCAGTCGGGAAACAACGTCAGAGGGAATTCCGTACTCATTCTCGGGCCGTTTGTATCAAGAGTTCACTATGTTTTCTGTTTTCCTTACAAGTTTTTTGGAATTATCAAAGTGTGCTCCAAAAACAATTTAAAGGCGAATACCAAAACTTGTACGAGGAACAATTGTCAATGAACGTATCTCTTTGTATCTGTTCATTTTATTTCGAGAAGTTGATCACCCTGTTCGTGGTTACATGTCTATCAGATTCAGCGAGAGTTGAGTTTAGTTGGTGTGCATAACTCATTGTGCGTGGTCATTTATTGCGAATATGTGGTGTATTAGAGCAAGAATTTATGCCAAATGATCTTTGGGAAACGTTGAGTGGAATTCCTATACAAAATGTATTATAATATAATAATTACATTTAAATTATCGTCCGATGATAGAATTAAATGTGTGTCTATTTTCATGGGATAGTTGTCAGCCCTAAGCAGAAGAGGTAAGTAATTATAATCATAATATATTTGCATGCTTTTAAGTACAATAATTGAATGAGGCACTTTCTTGCTTGTAAAGGAAATAAATATAACTGAATTAGATTTTCTTATTCGAAGAAAAGTTCCTTCTTTTAGAACTACAATCAACTTTAAAAGGACGTTCATTTTAACTTTGCTTGAATCGTGACGTGAAAGGAGCTGTGAAGAAGCTATCAAACAATAGTTCACGTTGGAGCGAATAGATCCTATAGTTGCAATTCGTATTTTGTAAACAGTTACCAGTTAATAACAGTGTTAAAAGTCCATTTATTCCGTTGCTGCCGTGGCGCATGCCAGCCTTTGCTGATCTGTCATACTGTTCTCTTCAGCGACTTCGTCCGGGAGATCACGGGGTTCGAGTTCGACGGTGGTGGATTTTGGACATAGTCTATTGATTCACCACTCTTTATTAGCGAGCAAACGAATCGCCTTTAATGATTTGAAAAACTAACTAGTAAAGAGAGGATTAAAGAACTATATTCCTTAAATTATATTTCCAATGCAGGCGAGGTGCAATCAATTCGCTTTCAATAAATATGGTTACAATGGGGCATGGCTTTACAATAGGCAGTCCGAGGACCGTGCTCGATGCCCGTAAGTGTTTCTGTAGGTCCGCCATGAAACGATCATATAATTATTACGATGAAAGAAAGGTGATGAAAAACAATACATTTTCCCCTTTTAATTTCTCATGATGTCATTTGTAGTTCATGACAGTGTGGTGGACCAATTAGTTCTGAGAAGCGGTACTGTAATTTTTAAAACTTGCTCCCGCACAATTCTGTAACAGTAAAGGTATTCTTCTTCTTTAGGACTTTTATCCAGCCAACAGCCGGTTACCCTTTACGTCCCGATGGGACGCATATTCGACCATACACTAGACCAACACACTTGCGGGCTCCTCTGATTTGCGGCCAACAGAACGCGAGGCCCTCCTCGACAACACATACAAAGTCAAGAGACAAACAACCATGCCCAAGACGGGACTCGAACCCGCGACCCTTCGGACCGAAGCGCTGCGTCTGCAGTCACGCCTATCCACCTCAGCCATGTATAAGTTTTACTTTTGAAAATTTAATTGAGGTCTTGTTTAGGTCACCTGCAGGGTTCTTAAATCACTTGAGATTTTTTCCACCAACCTCTTAAGGGCTATTCCAAATCTTTAAGGGCTATCCCGATCTTTAATTAAATAAATCTTGGTATCTATCGAAAAATAAGCAATATCTGAGCAGTCGCAGATTCTGAAACATCGAAGAAAATGGAAACGTAACATTTTGAAAGCTGTAAGTAAATGAAGCAAGAGAACCTCCTCCGAGTCGAAATCCAGGCGTCGATATCGAGCCGCGACCAGGGCGAGCTGCCTGGCGGCTGCGCGGCCGCTGGCTGGGGCAGGGGCAAGAAGGCGAACGCGAGCGGCCGCGGGCCGGGCCGCGCCCGCCGCAGGCCGGCGGCGGCGGCATCTGCTTGCGACAGATGGACACAGACGGCCGCCGCGCCGTATGGGCTCCACGCGATAAGGCCTCGCGAGCGCGCCGCAGGCCGAGGCGGAGGCGACGCGGACGGGGAAAAAAGATCACGGCCTCGTCACTGTCTCCTCTAGCGTCCCCTAGCTGCCACCATAGACCGCAGTCACCGTCACGGTCGACGCCGCCGGCACCGCCACAGATGTCACTGCCGTCAACGCCATCGGATTCGATCTTCAGCTTCACTCGTTATTATCACCAGACATCCGATGTTTGGGGAAATGGTTATTTTATTCTAGCGAACTTATTTAAAGGATGTGCACAATCATGACATACGACGAAATTTTGTAATTTATTTTTGCTTTTTCTAGCATAAATATCTTTTTTAGAATTATTGGACATTTTTTTGCATTCTATGTATGTTATTTTATATACAATGCTAAGATGTCGGAAAACGGCCATGATACAGCGTGGCCACTCATTACGAAACCTTCAATTTACGTCTTGATAGTTTAAAATGCGAGAGAATTCCTAAAAGTATACCAACAGATTTTTCTCTATTTCCCTATTTCATAAATACCAGCCATGTTCTGAGAACATGGTCAATTGACAATACACCAAAGGCACCGAAATTTTAAGTGGAAATAAATATAAATTTCCTGATGTTTTCAGTGTTGCAATGTTGGACTTCTAAAATATATGCCAGTCACATCACTAGTGTTGAGAGATCCTTTTCCAAACCACCTTCACTTTTCTAATCACTGTCACTAGAGACATTGCACGAAGTAAAACATCATCATTCAAACTACTACGGTCTTCACTATTATTCGAACCACTAGGCTACCACCACTGTCACCATCACCATCACTATCATCGTCACTATCACCCCCACCCACACATCCAACATCACTATTCGAATCACGAACAGCCCCGTCTTTCGGTTTGTTCCATAACCATAACGGTTAATTCCATCCATCATCACATCACCATTACTTATCAGCACTGCAACCTAGACGATCAGCTCGTAACCACCCTTGGAACATCCACCAACATCACTAAACGCCACCGAAATAACGTCGTCATGGTGAACATCCACTCAGCATCCACCGCGCCGCAGCTACTGTCGCCAACTCCATCGCCACGCAGCGCGTTCGCAGAACGCAGATTACTTGGTGAATCGACGATGCCCTTATCCAGAGGGACAATGCTAATTAGTTTTCTGGGAAGGCGCTTCACGGCGGCCGCGGAGGGGGAGGGGGAGGGAGAGGAGGAGGAGGAGGAGGCGTATGGCGTCGCATTGTCTCCCGGCCGCACTTGGGCATGCTGGCCGCGTCGCGGTTCCGCGCCACTCGCTTCCTCTCTTCCTTTCTGGAGCTTCCTTTCGCCGCTTGCGTCTCCTGTGTAGGCCGCTTTTCAAGTCGGTCGGTTTTTCTTCGAAATCTGTCCATTTCGTTTGATTATCGAGTGTCACACACGTCAGGCGACTCTTAAATATTATGACAACGGTCATTATTCGTCCTCAGAAGTCATGCTGGAAAATACTAATGAGAATTACTTTGGAGAGCCAGAGAAAGAGAGAGAAGGGGAAAGAGGGAGAGGCAAAGAGAGGGAGAGGGAAAGTCAGAGAGGAGAGAGAGAGGAGAGAGAGAGAGAGAGAGAGAGAGGGAGAGAGAGAGAGAGAGAGAGAGAGAGAGAGAGAGAAATGAATGGATATAGATATTTAATACAGGAAGTGATGTAATGCTGCGGAAACTCGATTTCAAGATTTCAACGGAAATACCGTTTTCAGGTCCCCAGTTACAGAAAAAGTGTTTTTTGAAAACGTCCGTGTCTTCACCAGACGGACGTTGAACGATGAACACTACTTGAATACAACCTTGGAATTTATGTTTCTCAATCGATCTGTCCGAAAGCCATACGTTTTTTGAAAAGTATTCTCCGAAAATTTGGGGCACTTTCAGTCAAAAACTGTAATATTCTCATTTTTCATACGTCGCTCGTCGGGATCTTATCTCCCCTATTCTGATTTTTTGTTGGTCTTCGTATTTCTACATATCAGTTTGTTAATCTTTATAGAAATTATGATGTAACGTATGTGGGTCGAGAATTGGTATTACAATAGTTTTTGCAATTGGTAAATAATTTACAATTTCTCTTGTCAGAATGTAACGAGTAAGATAAATATAAAATATTAATAGATCTGAATGTTAAATTAAATTTTATAGCAATTTCTGTGATAATTTCACTTTTTATAATTCCTAGTTAATTTATCAAAATAAACAACATTTTACGTTCCTGGGATATTATGACTTTATATTCAGAGAAACATTGTCCGTTATTACAGAGATTATATCCGCGATATTGCTCTTTGAAGCTCCCTTTCTCTGCATTGTCTACAAACTCTGCGAGAAGCGAATCCTTTTTACAGTTCTCTTCTTTTCGTTTTCCTCACCAAATTCTCTCTTCTGAAAAGTTACGAGTTATTTATTGAAAAGTTACTTACTGATTAAATTTATAGAGAGTCGTAATACTAAATAAAGAAAAGGATAATTTCTACAAAATGTTAATGGAGCTCATTAGTACAATAAATTAATCTGAAATCGCACAAAAAATGTGAACAAAAAGGGCCTCACCATTCACCAATGACGTCACGGCCCCTAACAAAATGCTGTTCAATGCAAAATGCGCTCTCTAATTGCACAGTCAACGTAAATGCGACGCGCAATGACACCCATGACGCACGCACGTTTTAGTAATACGCGCTGTCAAGTGCTTTTTCGTCCGTCACACCGTCATATTTTCGGCGATTTCTGTTATTTTGCAACAAACCCGACCGTTAGGGATCAACGCTGCCTGACATATCCCCAATTCGTGTCCCGCCCTGATTTGCGATGGAGCAGCATCCAAATGCTCCGAATGAGGGTGACGTCATTAACGAATGAATGGAGGCCGCCGTGAGCAGACACGATATCACACAACGTCAATTCATCAACGTCGAAAAAAACCTTCATTTTCGCGTACCGGTGCGACGTGTAACAGGGTTTTTATGCGACTATGCCGAATAGCCCGCTAAGCCTAGTAAAATGTATCTACCTCCTACACGCTAGCTCAAATGAATTTCAAGAATCTATTGATTTTTGGGAATCATCAAATAAAAAGAATTCGCAGAAATTAAAACTGATAACATGAAAGTCGATATTAGTGTACTTGTTTTTTTAATTTGTATTTATTATGTAATATGTATTAAACATCTTTCGACATCACAATGTTAATTGCACACGTGCGATTAAAACTCCGTCGTGCAATTAAAACTCCCCAACTACCAATCAGAATTCAGAAAAAGAATCAAAATCTTTTAATTATGTACTACAACAGACGTGGCCAAAATAATTCCAGTCGACCATGAACAAAAATGTACATCACAGATTCGGTACTCCATTAACTACTTATAAACAATGAATGAATGAAACAAAATTGATGAATGAAACGTTGGTTTGTCACTAGCTGACTAATGAAAAACCATAAAATATTAAATATGAATAAAATAAATGATTTACATGTAAAACATTTGGTCTTAGCGTATTACAAATAAAAAAATATAAACATCAATTGTTTATCCGTTCTAAAAAGTACGTCAGCGAAACAAAATCAGAAGTATTTTTTTTATAAATAATTCTCTGGGAAGTAATTTTTCGTGACTCTGAGCTTAAAATTTCATCCGGATATGTTCATATCCTCCATTTTCAAACATTTCTGGCTGACCAACAAAATGCAAGGGTAACTAAAATGGACCTTTTTCAGAAAAATTCGACGTCATCAAATGGTAAAGAAGTGCTTGAATTTCTCAAAACTTAAATTATTCTTAAACAGAAACAAAAAAACATTGAACGTAACATGTGGATAAAAGGGTAAATTTTCACTCCCGGTAAATCCGAAAACTCGGTCTTATTGTAACTTGTTTTCTTGAATATACCCCTCATGCTATAACCCTCTTTATACACTAGTTTCGTTAATTACTATTATTGTATTATTATGTAGCATTTAAAAATGAGTAAATGTGTAAATGAGTCGCTAACGACTACAGATGTTGATGCTGTTATAAATATCTTTTTAAGTTGATATGAACACAATTTGTGTCTATAAATACTAGACTTTCAAAAATATTCTATTAATTAACATTGAATCATCGACATTTGATCTAGGGGAAGTTTTGGAAATGTTTTAAATTATCATTAATTTATTTTAAAGAATGTAGACGAGATGAGAATGAGGTCGAGTGACGACATCATCTTCCATTTTCCAAGTAAGCCCCCAGATCTTCTTTCTAGGGTTTTTATCCAGCCGACAGCCGGTTACGCTTTACGTCCCGATGGGACGCATATTCGACCATACACTAGACACCAACACAATTACGGGCTCCTCTGATCTGGGGTCAACAGAACGCGAGGCCCTCCGCGACAACACATACATACAAAGACAAGGGACAAACAACCATGCCCAAGGCGGGACTCGAACCCGCGACCCTTCCGACCGAAGCGCTGAGTCGGTACTCGCTCTTAGCCACCTCGGCCATCCAGATCGGCAGCCCCCAAATCGCACAGATAAAATTGAAAAAGGTTGAACAAAAACTCACTAACTCCAATTGCTGGTAAAATGTTTTCCGAGTGTTTAATACATTTTTAAACATATTTTACGTGAACTATTGTTGTATTTTGAAGCATTTAAGGACGTTTTAAGATAAGGGATACATTTCTCCAAGATGGATACCATCTGTGCTCATTGAGAGACGCCTTTTTTCTTTCCCGTAAAATTCGGATGTCTGGACATAGGGAGTCTTTGATTTCCTCGATTCAATTTGCGAACGCGGCCGACCGTCGCGGCGCGGCGCGCCGCTGATTCCGAACTCGTCTGCTCGGTCAGGAGGACGGGCCTCCGCTGCCCTGGCGTGAGAAGCGCCCGCGGCTGTTGTTGCCGCCGTCGCTCTGCGCCGGATGAGAAGTCGTTTGCGAAGGCACGATTCACTTCGGAGCGGCGACTCTGTTTCTTTTAGATGTCGCGGTAGCCGTGACCTTGCTCCTCATGCTGCACTGTGCGCCTCTGAGAAATCACCTCATTTCTGAAAGACGACGACGACGACGAAGAAGAAGAAGAAGAAGAAGAAGAAGAAGAAGAAGAAGAAGAAGAAGAAGAAGGATTCTGACATGTCAGTTTATTTTTTGTTATTCAATATGAAATGTATCTAATCTAATAAACAAATGACACATTTTAATGCATATTTAGAACAACGTAAAAGCAGAAATAGCAAATAATTTCTAAATCCGGTACACCTTAAAATGTTGTTAATGCTTTCGTCATCATACTTTCGTCCTCATTAGGCATCTTCCTCGATTTAAGAATCAGCAAATCCACTTTGCAAATAATATAATTGAAAAGTCAAGAAAGGAGAAAATTAAAACTACTGAAAATGCTAGATTTACAAAATGAGTACGTTTTGTTAATAGCAATAATATGTGGAAGCATCTATTTTTTCTGCCTTTAACATGTAAACGCTGCCAGTATGAAGGATGCATTCTAGTTTTGAGCGACACGGCTGCTTTTGGCTCCAAGAGCTTTGTAGGGATATTAAAAATAGATTATTATTTCATGAAATTTCAGACATTTACGTTAAGTTAATTATGTCTATTTGAAATTGGAAGCATACGATACAATAAGGTTTCCTCTTTGAAGTTCAGCTTTATGAGTCTCGAACTTTTGTTATTTCTCTTCCATCTCTAACCACGATATCTCAATCCCCTCCTCCAGACACGTGGTTCCACTTGTTTTTACCATAGACCTGTTCGCGATGCCCCAAGGTATCTCGGAAAGCTACTTGAGGATCACTGCACTATAGTGAATCGAAGATCTGGCTTAGCGAACCCAATCACATTGTCCGAAACAGTTTTTACAGATCACTCCAGAAAAATAAGTGTAAAATAGGAGAACTGCAAAAAACGTTAATATTTCCAACATGCTTTCTTGCCGCACAATTTAGTATCGCATTCATTCAACTTTTCAATTTTTTAACCTGTTGAATATTTTATTGAAAAATCATACCCAAAAGAAAAGAAGAAAAATTACTGATTCAAAATCATTCCAACTTCCGACCTAAGCAGTGTGGGCGCGTCCATCCGCCAGCCCTAGGGCACATCGCGTTGACATCTGCCTCGGTTCGCTGTTCGCTAATGAAGCGATGCCGCCACAGCAGACGCTCAGGAAATTTATACAAGCGCTATTCAGCTATCCATAGCCCTGGAGATTGAAGTTGGACGTGGATGATGGGTGGCAGTGCAATGGCGGTATTGAAGCCATGGGCCATGACTGTGGCACTGGCTTTGGAGGGGTCAGCTGGTCCTGCTGGTGGCACCGGTAGTAGCGATGGAAGTTGTGGCTGTGAAAATAGCGCTGCTGCGGGGGTGTAATGAAGGTGGCAGTGACAGTACGAGGGTTTTGGAGTGACTTTGGTGACATTTAAAGTGTTTGTGATGACTTGTAGTGATTGTGGTGTGATGTCTGTGGGGGACGTGGCTTAGAGGCAGTTAAGTTATGATCAGTGGGGTCAGTGCTTTGTAGTCGTGGAAGGAATAGTGGTGGGGGCGGTGGCGGCGGAGGCGGCGGCGCCGATGGCGGTGATAGCAGCGGCGGCGACTGCCGCGGCGGTGGCCGAGGAGGTAGCGGTGGTGGCGGCGTCGCGGCGCCCGCGGGCTCCGGCTTCCGCTCGCGCTCCGCAATTAGCGCCACCGATCGACGCCGCCGACGCCACCACATCCTCGCGGCCCTTTTTGCCGCGCGCGCGCGCTCCCCGCCCAGCCCGCTGCTCCGCGCCGCGCCGCTCTCCCCCCGCCCGCCTGTTTTTCGCCGGACACGGGCTTCCTCCCAATTTCTCCCCAGACGCGTCGCGGACAGCGCCCGCCCTGCGCAGTCGGCGACGGACGGCCACGTTGCCTGCGACGGGCCTCTGCGCGGAGGGGCCTGCGCCAACGCTCTGTTAGGCTCCGTCGCTTTACGAGCGCGCAGTGCACGGTGGAAGGAGATGACAGATGCGATCTCAATTTGAAATGATTTACCTGCTACTGGCCTCTTTTTAAATGGTGTACGGCACTGATCTGATGTTGGATACAAGACACCCGTTGTACATTCTGTTGGTGAATGAAGTTTTTTTTTTTTTTAACGGAACGAGGAACATGGAACGTAATTTATTTTGTGTTGTTCTAATGCCAATCTCGTAAATATTTGTCCAAATAATTATTCTCGTTCTACCCCTAAATGATGGTAATTGCAATAAATTGTAAACAACATATGAAATGTCATTTTTGATCGATCAGGATATTCGTCGAAATTTGGTTAACAGCTTTGCACGAAATTATATGAGACACAAACGAGACAAAACTTTTTCGTTATATGTGTAAGAATTCTCAGAAAATATACAATTGAATGTTTAAATATAAGACTCAAATACCAATTTTGTTCCTCTCAGAACTATCTTTGATAGATATGTAATAGTGGAATATGTGCAGGTTGTTCCAAAATATTTGTTCTTTGAACATGAAGGCAATGAATGAATGACTTTTTTTTAGTATATATTAATAGTGTATCCAACTAATGAAATAAACAAAGTTAATTGTATGCCAAAGACATCAAAAGAGAAAAAAAATCACTTTGGCAAGAAACCTATCTTCTCTGAAGTGTAGCCACAGTGCTTACTGAAGTCTCCTTTTAATATTTCGTTCCGATCGGCCGCACTTATCGAAATATTCAGTTCAGTTTTCTTTGTTTGATTTTTTTGTCAAAACTTTTAAGAACGTTATAGAAAACAAAGAATCCCCTTCGTTTTCCTAAAGGCAGTGAAGTGGAAGCAGATTCCTATTCCCTCTTCTTGGAAGAGCAGTTCATAACAGGAAACGCACCTTAATGATTATAGAATCCACTATAAAAACTCGAGGCAATTTCGTTCTTATCGTTACTCTTGTCGACTACACGGTTGCTCACGACACGCATTTCGAACGACAAGCAGGCCATATCCCTCTCATTTGTTTCAATTCATATCTCTAGCCACAGGAAGCACCATTTTAGTGAAATTAACGACGAATACGGCCCGAAACAGAACATTTAATTTGTTCGCCCAACCGGACGGATGAGGGCGGGGGGGGGGGAAGGGCGGGCGGCCGGTGGGCCGGGCGGAAGGAGGGCAGACATACCAGTGAGCGCGGGGGGGGGGGTCGCCCCCACCCTTTTCCCGTGCCCCTGCACCCTGAGTCTCAATGGGCGCCCGCCGCGTGTACGGCGGAGGGGCGTATGAATGAAGGCGGGTGCGTGAATGGAACGAGCGAACGGCCGGTGGAGGGGAAACGGGAGGAAAGGAGCAGTGCTTCGCGGCCCACTGAGCAACTCTCTCCCCCTGGCGCCCTGAAAGGTGTGGCGGTGGGGTACTGGCGTTTCAGGGGAAAAGGTTCGGAAAGTGGTGATACTTTTCACACCCACATCGTTACGCACTCATTGGATCATAAGGTCTTGAATGGTTGTGGAAGTTTAATGTGTCTGACACTACTACCTATTTTCGAAATCAGAAGAATATTTTGTATTTATATATACAGAACCACTTCCTAAAACTTTACATGTTCAGTTAGGCCAATCTTGTGCGATCACTCATGGTTCGAACGAAAAATGACCGTTAGAAAAGATGTCTGCTCAAGATTATATGAGAAGATGATGAGCAGACATCAGTTCTAATTTTTCAAGAAAATAAAATATATTTTGTTACCCATCATTCATATTACCCCTTATTTCACGAAACATCTGAAGAATTTGAGCATGTGCGAACTTTAACAACTCGTTTACATGATCATTCAATACTCTCTTTTTACAATTGTTTTTTACACAACTGTTTTCGTTCCTTCTCTTCCCTAAAAACAATTCCCAACTAGACTTGAAGCCCTCCTCCCAAGGCACGGACTATGTTTATGATTTTACCATTTCGGCGACCGGGTCGAAGGCAGATATGCAGACAGGATGGGGTGAAGTAAACGCAGGGTGCACGTGAGCGCAGGACGCAGAGTATCAAAGCGGGCGATGGAGGAGCGAGGGCAGATGGGGGGGCGCGGGTGCCGCGTAACGGTCGCGGGCGGCAGAAGAATGGGAACGCGAAGCGGGGAGGGCGGCGAGGGGGTGGGGTGGGGCGGGCACTCCCGTTGCGGGAGGGAAACGTCGTCTGCGCGATTCGCGAGGGCGGCGGCGGCGGCGCCGGATATGCCGACGGGCGATTTCTCGCGCTGGATACCCCGCAAGGTGGTATCGGCGGACGGAAATTCCACGACGAGGAAGCCGGGGCGCCCGCCGCGCCGCGCCACGCCGCCCATTGCGAGGAGACAGAGCGATGGGGTACATCCGCCGTGTGGCGGAGAGAGCGTCAGCGGACTCCGCACGTAATAAATCTTTGAATCTAGAGGGGGAGATGGTCCCCTGCCACTACCAATGGTTCAACATTTTCGTTGTCGTAATTTTCCTCAAATTTATGCAAAACAATTGCCAAACATTGATTGTATTCCGTGTGAACGGGATTTTCGCATTATGAATTCATTTTTGTTTTATTTCAAGCTTTCACATTTTAAAAATGTTTTTATCATTTCAAAAATATTAATGTGGTTCAGCTGGAATTGCTCCCTTCTTTCGGGAAATTCTTTCTAAGGCAGTTCTGTCTGTATATAATCGACTTACTTCCTCGAAAAACGTGTTTAACCTAGCGACATGGAATCTTAATTTATAAAATTATGTGCTTAGTGAGTGTATTCTTCAAAAGCTTTTGAATCGCCTGAACGATTGGGAGCAATTGTGCTCGAACACTTTTGAGCAGCCCAGAAAAACAGAGGATTTTCTCAAAATTTAGATACAGTCCAAAATGTTTGTTACTAGAAACATGGAACACGCAATACATCTAGGCGGCGTTGTTGCTGCGCTGGCGGGGCGTCGCCGGTTGGAGTGGGCGAGTCGGCGTGCGGGACGACGGGCCTGGCGACCCGGGGATCAGAGCGTATGAAGCGGACGGATCGCCGGGTAATCAGGTCGTTACAAATACCTAATAAAATTAAATTTACCCCATAAAAATAGTCTAGTGAAAATATCAACGTTGTTTGCACAATGTAGTTTTTATCACTTTCATGGAACTATTAACAACATCACGCTTACCTGTACATTCAACCAAATGGATGTTAAAACATTGTTCTATACAAAAGGAGAAATAACCAAAGGCATTTCCAAACAAAGGAATGGAAGGTTAAAGAAATGTTAATTGTTTACCAGTCAAATATAAAAATATGGAACATAGTAGGGATGTTCGGTCGATTTTTTCCTTTGATTATAAGATAATGACTGCGATGATTTATAACAAGTTAAAAAAATTTCGCATTAACTGTAAGGATGAACTACAGTAACAATGGGAAACATGAAGGAATTATATGGCGAATGATAAATAATGAAAATGTCGGGGCAATGATTAATAAAGGGGAAAATAGTGTAATTAGTGACGAATAGAGTTTCGTGTGGACACGTGAGTAATTTCCATGAGGTTTTAGTTAATTTACGAAAAGAATTCAAGGATGGTCAGTCAAGGAATAACTAAATAAAATATTTGGGCGGTATTAGCCAATTAGAAATGAGAATGCGGGCGAGGAAGGGGTGAACCTGCATAAAAAAATTAAAGGGAAACGGAATTAGGTAATATTCTGCGCATCCTGTCAGACAGGAGAATAGTGCGTGTTATAAACATAATAGTCTCGGTGACGATCCGATGGTGATGGAAGGTTCTCCTAGATAACCAAATATAGCAATCATGTAAATTGTTCAAGGTAGAAATGTCAGTGTAACAAAGGATAAAGCAGGTGTGGAAAAGAAGAAGATGCCACGATAGGATTGGACTACGCCGGAAATTAAAATTTATAATGAACGCAAGAGCGACGGCCAAGTATGCTGAGGACTCGAACAGGAAAGTTATAAATGGGATATATAAATCTAGTAATGTAAGAAGACCAAGTTTTGAAATATATCTAAATAAATTTCCAATTAAAATAATAGGTATTGGCCAGCATGCAAGGGGAAAGTAATAAGAAATATTAAATAACAACAGGGTTATTATTGTTATTGTTCTTGAGAATTGTTATATAAAAGGCCTTGTATGTTTTTCTTCTTTTGTTTGTGTGAAGTAGAAAACCAGAAATTACAATGTTACTTGATATTTTAAACATATTATTATTATTATTATTATTATTATTATTATTATTATTGGCCATAATAAAGAAATTCCCGAAACCCAAATAAAGAAGTAAATATTGCTTACGTAAATGCTCGTAACCGAAAATCTGTATAGACGGTCTTGTCAAACCCACAAACAAATTTTATCAGGGTAAATGACCTTGGTATATAAATAGGGCAATTGCCATGGTAAATAATTAAATAGAATATCGAAGAATAAAGTTAGTCTATTGATGATAAAAATAATTGCCGAGTAGCACGAGGAAAATCCGCCAGAATACTTTACTGAGGCGGAACCCATAACCTGTCTTATTAACGGGGAAAACAGACCAGGCAATGTGGTGCGAAGTGGCGTTGAGCTAGCTAGCGGCAGCGTTGCGCCGCTTGCGGTGTGTTGATACGCGCCTCTTGGAGCGATACTAAATCCTTTTTGTGAGACCATGAACTGCAAATATCAAACGGAAAGTTGAATGAAACTCCTGGATATAAACTAATAAATAATGACTTTATTTATGTGGCGAGACTCGGGCCATCAGGCCCGCTCTTCCGCCTAACCACGTAATACATAAATTTATAGATAAGAATTGAAATAATAGATACATTTAGTAGATAAAAACAAGTAAATAATAATACTTAGTAATAAGTAAATAATACAACTTACAGATGTCATGACTAAATTCCCATTATAACATAGTTTAGTGTTCTTGGTGCGTAACTAAATTCCCAACCGCAGTAAAGTTTCGTCCCAGAGGCCCTTCTGTGTCAAGTTAATAGATTACTTCAGGTACACTTTAGAATTTACGTTCGTTGCGCACTTTAGTTTACTGCATAAAGAACAATAATAAATTCCTATTTCGCGTACTGATCACATTTTATTTATGTTCAACAAGCTCGGTATCATGGCATAGTTTTCGTGCAGATAGGACGTACAGAAAACGTGCAGTCCAGACTGCACTTTTTCTGCATGAACATCTTAATTTTTCATGCAGAAAGCCAACAGTTTGACTCAAGCGCATGTAGCGGCAGAATCGTTCACTAACGGTAATCGCCCATTTCCATTTTGTGGTTAGATATGTCCAACTGCGATTGCGTGAAGTGATATGTTTTGATAAACTTCCTTTTTCCCAATTCCTGCCTTCCTATTTTTAATTCTATACACTCGTCATGGTTAATTAATACGAAATATATTCTTTATTCGTATCGACGTTTGGAGTTCTGACAGGAGACTGAGGCGGCGCCCTAGGGCCGAGTGGCGGCAGCTGCACCGCGAGGTTCACGGGCGCCGAGGCCTCCGCGTCCTGCCACCTGGAGGTCGAAGGGGCCACCGAGTGGCGAGCCGATGCGCGTCTGTGCGAGGAGCTGGCGCCAGCAGATTCTCACCACCAATCCTCTGATATCGATCAACTTTTGCGCTTCGCCAGGAGCCTTTTTGCCTGCAAAGCGCAAAAAGCGCGCGCGGCTTACGGTCGCCGGTCGCCGGGCGGCTGAAGACGGCGATGAACAGAGCGGAGATTGACGTGCGGCTAGCGGCCGTAGAGCGGTATAGAACATGAATCAATGGAGGTGAATATCATCGGAAATACGCACATATCAGAAAAATATAAGAATGAGAAATCTGAGAAACATGATGTAAGGGCGATGAAACCGAAAACGATGAAAAATATTAAACACAAACGAAGTGGTAAATGGGGGTTTCATTCTGAACTCGGATTGGAGAATCAATGATACCAAATTATACCAAGGAATCTGGATATTAAAATGTTAACAAAATTTATGAAATGAAAACGCACATTCGGAATTTGAAAACAAACACCGACTTAACAAATGCTCGTAGAATAGATAACTAGGAAGAGAGTATTGAAATGATTCCTATGAAAACTCAAATAACCCGTGAAGTGCTCTTGGCTGTCCGGGGGACGCCGAAACGTCGGCATCACAGCATTCGTCGCGGCGGCGTCACCTGGGACCACTCGCAAAACTCCAGCTGCGGAAGTCTACAAATTCAACCTGTACATTTTGGTTTGGTTTGTTTGTTTTTTTCGTGTTTCCGGGCACGTCAACTGCTTTGGTCATTAGTCCCGTTAGTGTAATGCATGATTTTCTCGGGAGATGGCGGTTATCTTCCCCCGCTGGATGGCGAGATCCGGCGCCCACCTACCGTCGACTAGTGGGGTTTCCCCCTAACCAGGACTCTCCCACCAGTGGGGCACCGACCCAGCCGGGACGAGCTCTAAGCTCCCGACCGGTCTCCCGGAATATGTGGTAGTGTAGTGCATGTTAGTGTAAGTGTGTGTGTAAGGGGGAGACGATAGGACAAGGAAGCGGAAGGAAAGATCGCGCGCGGTCCGTGGCCCGTTTGATAGGGTACTGCTCCGGCAATCGCCTGGTGTTGATCGGAGAAACCACGGAAAACTACCAATCAGGGCAGCCGGCCGCTAGAATTCTCCTCCAGGCAGCGACTGAATTCGACCTAGCTGAAAAGCTAGTGTACATAATGTTTTTCCTTGATTCATAACTAGACATCGGATGTTCGCGGAAATGCTTACTTTATTCTAGAGAACTTATTTAAAAGTTGATAATATGTGTGCACGAATTATGACAAATGATGACATATGACGAAGTTTTACAATGCTAATTTTTGCTTTTTTTAAGCATAAATGCCTTTCTTGCATAAATACCTTTTAGGAATTTTTTGCCTATTATTTATTATTTGTATATACTAAGATATAAAAAAATCGGAAATTGTCCAAAGTGACCATTCATTACGAAATCTTTAAATGACATCTTTGTATTTTGAAATACGAGAGAATTTCTAAAACTATACAAACAGACTTTTTTCCATTTCCCTATTTCATAAATACCAGATATATTGTGTAAAGATGATCGATTGACAATATATTGAGGGCAGCGAAAATTTAAGGGGAAATAAATGTAAATTCTCAGACGGTTTCAGCTAATGTTGGACTTTTAAATATATGCCAGTCAGATCAGTAGATGTTGGGAGATCATTCTCCACATCCAAACTCATTTTGTCTCCCAATCGTTGCAAATCTGAAATTGTCATCCTTGAAACGTTAGTGGTAATATGCAAATATGGAAATATTACCGGTTAATGTAAACTATTAAGAATACTGTAGACGAGTTATAAATATGTAAATCTAGTTTTACATTAAAATATACGTACTACTTGTTTTGTGGGTTTGAAGTTTAAAAAATAACGTAGACAAAAATTATAAACAATTTATCATTTTATTGTGTATCTAACTTATAATAGTGTCATTTTCCCCCCTTATTCTTCATATTTCCAGTGTCTTTTTAGGCGCCTAAAGGATGATTTTTTAGTGCCTAAACATCCGATGTCTATTCATAACAATTCCTAATGTCTCTCAATCATTATATAACTCCCCCACAGCCTTTAAAAAATTAGTAGGGAAACGAACTATTTCAATTTTCTTGTTCGGTAATGAGTCAAAGAAGCAAGGCAGAGTATAATACCATTTTTGCCATTTTTAATGGTACTTGCTTCAAATGATATTTACGATATGCAACAAATGTCCTTCACAAAATTACTAAGTAGCCTTTTCGATTTGTTCGCTCCGAAATTGTTTTGAAAGCCGTTGTGGGTATGTAATTCTTGTGACGTATATGCAGCGCCATTGCCGGTTCGGTCGATTTCGGGATAACGTAAGACAGAAAATTTCCTCTTAAAGAACAGTCTAAACCAAACGTTTGCAAGATGAGTTCACTCGAACGAATGGAAAAAGCCTCGATTACATCAGTAACGTATCCAACAGCTTGAGTTGTTCATCCGAACTGGTTTTAATAATACTTTTACGTCATTTTTCTTTGGTTTTAGGGCATTTTTAAAGCATTTTAAGAGCATTTTATTGATCATTTTTGGGGATGCTTTAGGTCATCAGAATACGCCTCCTAGTTATCAGTAATATCAAAAGACATACAATTTGAGTTATTCAAAGCACAATTGGCGTGACTGATACCAGCATCGAGAGAAAGAGTGAGTGAAGGACTATCTACCATCATTGTTCTCAATACGTCATGTAATATCAATCTTGATAACCTGCATAGACGGGTTTAGTATATCTATTTTCCTATTAAAAACTACGAGAAGAATTTAAAATAGTTCTGGACTTGATTCATTAAGCGTGTCTTCAACACGATTCCCCCTACATTCCGATAGCGTAAGGCGATAAGTCGCAAAAACACAGAAAATGAGGCGTTTGCTATCAGAATGTAGGGGGAATCGTGTTGAAGACAGCGCTAAATTCATTCTTTGCGAAAATTTTACAAGACAAAAAATCTCGCGTTCACACGATGTTTGATAGGGGATATGTTTACGAAGGGGATATGTTCTCGTCGTATTTTTGGTCGATCAGAAACCAGCGTTCTGACCGGGAGGTCCTAAGGGTCTAGCTGCGACGGTGTCGGATTCTAGCCACCAGCCAGAGAGCTACATTGAATTCAGTCGCAGTCTGGAGGAACATTCTAGCAATCAACAGCTCTGATATGTAGTTTTTCGTGGTTTCTCCTATTAATATCAGGCGAATGCCAGAGCAGTATTTTCACAAACGGACCTGCACGACCTTTCCTTGCTCATTCTTGTCCCCCCTTCTCCCTACACAACACACTTTCGTCCACTACACTACCACATATGTCGGGGGTCAATAGAGTTTAGACTAGCTCGGTGCCCCGTTAGCGGAGATATTATACTTGGATTTTCGTAACGTGACAGCTGAGGGTATTATCTTCAAGGTGGAATATGGCTCGGCTTTTCGCATCTTTCTCGGTCGTGCCGCTAGATTCACTTGATCTGCAGCACTGCTTGATAGGTCGCGATCATGCGATATCTTGCGGCAGGACCAAGAAAGATGCAAAAAGTTGTGCCATATTCCATCTTGAAGATATCTCCGCTGCCACTAAAAAGAACAAGTGTAGAGGGGGAACTCCACAAGCTGACGTGTTTAACGGCACCAGATCTCACTTTTGAAGTGAGGAGAAACACAGCCACTTCCCTGGATATACCGGGATATATATGGACTGCACACTTATCTAATAACTAGACATCGGATGATTAGGCGCTAAAAATCGCCTTTAAGCGCCTAAGAAGCACTGAAAATGTCAAGAATAAGGAGAAAGATGGCACTGTTAGAAGTTTCATACACAATAAAATGAAGAATTGTTTGTAAATTGTGTCTATATTATTTTGTTAACTTAAATGCACAAAATAAGTACGTACATTGTAATGTAAAACTAGATTTACATATTTATAATTCTTCTACATTTTATTCGTAATAGTTTGCATTGCAATGTGAACTTTTCAAAGACCACAAATTCAAATTTGCGACGATTGGGAGACAAAATCATTTTCAATGCCAAGAAGGATCTCTCAATATCTACCGATGTGACTGGCATATATTTTAGAGGTCCAACATTAGTAACACTTTCTGGAAATTTACATTTATTTCCACTTAAAATTTCGGTGCCCTCGGTATGAATTGACCATGTTCTCAGAACATGCTGGTATTTATGAATTAGGAAAATCTGTTGGTATACTTTAGGAATTCTCTCGTATTTTAAAATACAAAATCTGAATTGAAGATTTCGTAATGGTCACGGACAATGGACGAATTTTATATCTTAGCATTGTATATAAAAATTATACATAAAAGCAAAAAATTGCAATAATGCTAAAAGATATATATGCAAAAACGGAATTTATGCTAAAACAAGCAAAAATAAGCATTATTCGTCATATGTCATCATTTGGCATGATTGTGCACATATATTATCAGCCTTTAAAGAAGTTCCCTAGAATAAAGTAGGTATTTCCCAAACATCCCATGTCTACTAATAACCTTATTAGTTGAAACCCCAAACACAAAATAATCAATCAATCATGGATTTGAAATAATATATCCCTCCGTGCGGTTTTGAAGGATTCCCTAAACTCGCAAAAATGCAAAAACATATATTTGGTAAATAATGGAATGAGCTGATTTGATGGCAATCTCCTTACAAACAAGTAGGAAGTCTTCAGAAATTAAGAGACTGGGAAAAAGGTAAAAACAGCCTCAAATTTCCCTCTTTAGCACTCGAAGAACGGAAGGACGGCAAAACGGAAACCGGCCGCACATCTGAGGGACGCAGTGAACAGCGAAAACGGAGACTTGGAGGAATCCACGGCATCGATGGCGAAAGCGAAGAGAAAGGGGTGGCGGGGGGGAGGCGGAGATGAAGGCGAAGCGAAGGAGAGGGGACGAGGGTGAGGACCACGCTGGCGAAGGGCGGTGGCGGAAGCGGTGGCGGAGGACGGAAAGCGGAGGGCGGAGAAGGATGAAAAGGCGGAGGCGAAAGTGAAGGCGAGGAAGCGTGGGTGAAGGGGGGGGGGGCCGGGAAAGGGCGGAGGCAGAGGCGGGACGCAGGCGGCGGAGTCAGCGACGCTTCTCACACGTGGGACTTCCCGCGGATTCCGCCGACGGAGGCGGCGGCGCACCTGCGCTCGCCACCACGCGGCGTCAGCGTCTCCACGCGGCCGCGCGGCGGATAGGGGAAGAAAACGCGAATCCGTTTCCCTGGGCGCCGCCATCGCCGCCGCTCGCAGCCACGAGGACGGCGCACGGCGCAGCACTCCGCACTCGCCCTGCCGCACTCGCCGCTTCCCGCTCTACGCAACGCACTGCCGCCAGCGTCCACTTTTCGCAGAAGGCACTCCGCGCCAGACCTGCTTTCTTTAAAAGTCATCCCTACGAAAATATGTAAATAAATTCGTTCCGGGAGCGGTAGCTCAGTGCATCAACTGATGCACTGGTCCTGACGGCGGCAGGATTTTCGGCACTAGCTTTTCAGCTAGGTCGAATTCAGTCGCTGTCTGGGCGAGAATTCTAGCGGCCGGCTGCTCTGATCGGTAATTTTCCGTGGTTTCTTCGATCAACACCACGCGAATGCCGGAGCAGAACCCTACGAAACGGGCCACGGACCGCGCGCGATCTCTCCTTCCTATTCCTTTCCCTATCCTCTCCCCTTACACACACACACACACACACACACACACACACACACACTAACATGCACTTCACTACCACATATGCCGGGAGACCGGTCGGGAGCTTAGAGCTTGTCCCGGCCGGGGCGGTGCCCCGTTGGTGGGAGAGTCCTGGTTAGCACTAGGTCGGCGCCGGATCTCGCCATCCAGCGGGGGAAGTTCACCGCCATCTCCCGAAAAAAACGTGCACTACAATAACGGGACTAATGACCAAAGCAATTGTCGCGAAACCGAAAAAATCAATAAATAAATAAATTCGTAAATGATAGTTTCGTATGTTGGGACTGGGTCTTCATCTTCTTTTTTATTTTAAATCCAGTATACTTAAAGTTTGGTAAAAAATATATATTTAAAAAATTAACGATGTGTAACCGACATCGATAACACAAAAAGAGCATATGAATAGACATGGAATTTTTACATTTCTTCAGATCGTCGCAGTATTCTTACAAAGTTTGGTACCAAAACAATTACATTAAAAATATAATATTAAACACCTTGGTTTATATAAAATTGATCTTTACCCTCATTTCGCAAGATTGAATATGAAGAAGCCCAGATAACGCCAGTTATTTCGCTAGTATTAAATATTCAAATTAAATTTACATATATATATTTGCGTAAGTAATTGATAGTCTCCAGTTTTGGATCATAAATTTAGGTTTATTACAAGAAAAAATTTGCTTTTAATTCTGACATTTCATTACTGTTTTTATTAGATTTTCAAAATAAATAATAAAAGTACAGTTCGACAACTTAAGAAAAAACATCATGGCGTCGCTTACCTCAGGAGGCGTGGCGAAGACATCCCCCACTGCTCTCGAGGGGGAGCTCAGTTGAACTCAAGGACCGCCTGCAACGATAGCTGATTCGCTCTTGCAACTTCGTTCTCCCGCTATGCTCTTCACAGTCACTGTCAGCTGACAGCTGCTGTCATTCTCGCTTACGCAAGAGAGTCGTCGCCGTTTTATAAAATGGTTACTCAGTAAAAGAGCAAATAAATAAATAAATAAGTAAATAAAAAGAAGTAGGATTTTTTATTATTGTTCTTTCGTTCCTAGAAAGTTTTCAAAAAAGAATTCACTTATCTGAGTATGATCAATGATCATATTTCACTTGAAACATCGCAAAAACACAAGAAATGCAACCATTATTTGTTCGATATACTGAATATTGTGACTTCAATTTTCACACAATTTTCAATTGCATTACTCGATAACATTTAAGCCCCTCTGGAACATTACTGCAGTACGCACTTTGGCCGGCGTGTTCACGTCTACCAACCCTTTCGCTTTTCTTTGTTACCATGTACGCTTTCCAAAAAAACAGTAATGAGAGGCTTATATGTCTAAAAACAACCAATAGACGTATTCTTGTATTAAAATAAGCCATCTGAACTTTCACCTCTTTCACAATTGTGATATTTTATCCGCGTACTTATTCCGAAATCCATCGCTCCTTTTCAATACTTCTAGATTAATTGAATGATTAGTGCTTCCGAGCGCCACAACTGCTAAGGTCTTTAGTCCCTTTAGTGAAGTACATGTTTTTGTCGCGGAAGGTGGCGGTCCCGCTGGATGGCGAGATTTGGCGTCGACCGATATCGTCTTGCGAGAATTTTCCTTAACCAGGTATCTGCCACTAGCGTGCTAGCCAGGTATCTGCCACTAGCGTTCCGGGACAAACTCTAAGCTCCTCTTTGGCTACCGACAAGGGTGGTGATGTAATGTATGTAAGGGGTGAGGAAAGGGCAAGGAAGAGGGAGGAAATATCGCGCGTGGTCCGTGGCCCGTTTATTAAGGTACTGCTCGGGCATTCACCTGGTGATGATGAAAGAAATCACTGAAAACTAGGTATCAGAGCAGCCGGCCGGTAGAATTCTCCTCAAGAAAGCGGCTGAATTCGACCTAGCTATCTATAGGCTTTCTACTACAAATATGAAAATGATGCACATAAAACAAGTAACACAGAACTGCATTAAACTTTGAAAGGGGAATCACTAAAACTAGTGAGTTCTGATCGGTATTTCCTGATTGTGAATCTCTGCTTCGTATTTATAACGGTGAGCGTCACTCTCGTATCGGAGCCCAATCGAGAAAGCTCACGTCTTCCTTTACAGATCCAGTCGGGAAACAGGGATATCCTTTACAGATATAGTCGGGAAAAAGGATTATTCATCAAAAACAATTAAAATTTCACGATCAACTAGGAATGGGACTGACTGGTTGAATAATGTATAATAATAAATAGTAACCAATTTTCAATTTGTGATAAAGTATTGTAGTTTTGTTCTAAAAATTTGTTTAATGTTTGATAGCTGATTGCAAGAGTATCTTCGACATAAGCATATGTGCTCCATTAGAGTTTGCATTTGTCACATGCTTTACTAACTAGCAACATTATTCCAACTAGCTATTTCGAATTACAAAGGAAGTTCATGGAATTCTAATGATGATCCCGCAAGTGTAGATACGAAAAGGTCAGGATTTGAATGTAGTTCCTCTTTCGTATTACAATTTTACGAGAAACCATCTAAAGATGCTCTGAGACAATCTAAAAGATTTTTTTTAAAAATCTGAGCTCGTTAAAACCTGAAAGAAGCATTAACAGAGAAATGTAAGAGTGAAATATAGCCTGTGTGCCTCTCACTATTGAGTTTTCCGTGGCTTGAAAGGGTTACACGCAAGGTAGGGTTTTGAGATGCTTTCGCTAACAGCAAATAAACCTTCTCCTTCTACTAACAACTACTGTCCTTGGTTTCTGATAATATTATGTGCCACTGCATTAGATTGAGGCACAAAAGAAAAAAAGGAAAAAAAAAACACTATTTTCTTATTTAATACGTAATATTTTACCGCTATTTCGATTGGTCACTTTCACATCTTTTACAATTTATTGTATTAAAAGAAGTTCTTAAGTCATTTGCCTTGCGAGACTAAAATGTAAGGAAGTGTTTCCAATGACCACGAAGCAACATATGAAACAACAAGCCTGATAACTTCATCTCATCATTTGAAGATAGGCGATTCTCCCAAATTTTCAGTCATAATAAAATCTGAGTTTCCAAGAGTGCCTAGAGCAACAAAATAATAACATTTTACAAAACTTGTGATAATAGAGTAAGAAAATAGACATTACTCATTCTTATTTGTATTAACTTCTTGGCTAGATATAAATTGCTAGAGAAAATTGGTAACTGGATGTGATGTCAAATAGGGAGGGACATCTGAAACAAAGAAGTCAATTTTATTTGATTAATTTAATTTAATTTATCGTCAAAAAGACAATAAAAACTGTGATGTATGGGGGAGAAGTAGTATTTGCGCACGTTGTCTTGAGCTCCAGAAACACTACCAGTAACAACTGTTGTTTGCAATATTAGAAAACTACAAGCAATATTAGACCTCGCTCTTGTGTACTGCAAAATGAATTTGCGTCAGCAAACGAACATCAAATTTGATTTTATAAAAAGGAAGACAGTTGTAATTTTTACCTTTAAACACTATCTTTCAGGCCATGTCAGTTCCCATTTGTAACTGTTATTGATGTTAGTCAAGTTCTGCTAAAAAAAATAGATTTCTAATATACACTTGTTATAAAATCTTTAATCTTGGATCCTTGATTTTTGTATTTCTGCACTGAAAAATAATATTTTGTTGTACTGATTGTTTTCACTTTCCCGTGTACGTACGTATATACGGATGAACGTAATATAAGAGAAAGTTTTTATAATGTTACAGAAAACTGATTTCGAAAGTTTAAACGAAAATATGCGGTTTGGGGTCCCCTAATATCGAAAACATATTTTTTAAAATGTTCGTCCCTCCGTCCGTGTTCCACCATCCGTCTGACGTCCATCGTCTCTCCTCAGTCCGTCCGTCCCCCATCAGTCTGTACGCCCGTGTGTCCATCCGTCCAACCGCCCATCTGATCGTCAGCCGACCGTCCGTTCATCTGACCGTTCGCTCGTTAGTCTATCCGTTCGTCTATCCATTTTTCTTAAAAAACGGCACAAAATTTGTTGATTAAATTTAGACTTTAGATAGCGTAATGGATGCTTACGAGAATGGTGCAGGTCTTATGTTCGTTAAAATCCATGATTTTAAGAACATTTTAAAAAATTAAAATTTTATCGGCGTCTTCCTACAACTACAATTGTGAAGATACAATGTTTGTCTTAATGAAATGGGTTCATAAAAAACAGATCTTGGAATAAGGTCATGTTGAATTATTTGAAAATATGATTGTTTTTATGTAATTTGGTTACAAAACAATTCGGTCGCTGCGATTTGCTGCGCTTTGTGAGAGTTACGTTAGAAGTATTTTGAGACAGTTGGATGCTACGTAAGTTAGAATGTGTATATTATTTCATATTTCTTTGTTTGTTTCTAACATTGGCGCTTTTCTTATACGTATACAACTTAATCTTTCAAACATTCTTCAAAACTATTTGAAATATATGAAATAAAGGTTGCTAGCCTTCAGGGAATATCAGATTGGAATGCAACAATCACAAGAGCATCACAAGAAAAGTAACATTAATTTTAACAATGATACATAATGCATTATTTACCATTTGGACTGTATAAATGAGTATAAACAACCTGTAACAACTATTGTACTACAGCTTCCGGGTCAATGACCCCCATCTCGATCAGGTTTTTCGCCTGATCCATTGAGCAAATGCTGAGATGGTCCCTTGTTTTCTTCTGGACATAAATGTAACTTCATTTTCTGTGCACGTCTTCTAGAATTCAGTGGGAAATACAATTATTCAAATTATCGTTTCCATGTTGTCGCGGCAAGAAGTAATAAGAGCCAAAATTTATTGCTTATTTATCTTTGAAAATAGATTTTATTACATGGGAGTTTTTTTGTTTTTTTTTCTCCCTTTCAAAATTCAAAATTTATTGCTTATTTATCCTTGAAAATAGATTTTATTACATGGATTTTTGTTTTTTTTTTTCCCTTTCAAAATTCAAAATTTAAGTAGTATATGACTTAGTGTAGGGATTACAGAATTTTGAAAATGTGCACACAATTCACTTTTCCCCATAGCACGTCATACGCAGTTTTTAACTGTTTTTTGACGTAAAATAAAATAAAAAATAAATAAATAAACAATGGCATTTCTCGTCGCGCTCGCGAATTTCTGTGAATTACGTCTCATTGTTGTCACATGATTTAGCGGTATGTAAAAGAGATATAATTGTCAAATTTGTGTTGATATTTGCTTGAAACTATTTAGTTTTCGCGCCAAATGTTCTACCATTTGTAATGAGTTTTACAAAAAAAAGTTCAAAATGGTAAAATGGAAAACGTGTACATGTTTTCAGTCCATCCTGTAATTTTTTCCCTTCAATATGCGAGGGAATTCTGAACAGTAATGTGTAATTTAGGAATGATCATTTACATATCAACACTAATCTGTACAGTTTTTTGTCATATTAATTGCAATTGTACTTTTTACTTCTGTATGTGAAGAAGTTTAGTGTAGTGGTTGGTAATTAAGTAATGTATGTTCTGTATGTGAAGAAGTTTAGTGTAGTGGTTGGTAATTAAGCAATGATCATTACAATATTAAGACTAATCTATGCAGTTGTTTTGCATGTCACTTGCTCCTAATGAACGAATTCATATATGTTTTTCAATAAATAATTGGAAAAAATTAATGTATCTAAAAATATTTTGTCTAAGCAAATAAAAAATCTGGAAGTCCTTTGTTTCTATTATTCAGTACTCATGTTCATATTGGTAAAATGGAAAATGTTTTTTATGTTTTCAGTCCACCCAGTAAAAGTTTTTCTTAAAAAATGGAAGGAGTTTTGAGCAGTGGTATGTAATTTAGGAATAAGCATTTACACGTTAAGACTAATCTGAACAGTTGTTTGGCATATCAATTGCAGTTTTTTCTTCCATATATGAAGAAATTTAGTACTGTGGATAGGATTTAAGTAATGATCATTTACATATTAAGACTAATCTGTGCTGTTGTTTTGCATATCAATGGCTGCCAATGAATGATTTCATCCATTTTCCATAAAAATGGAAACAAACAACAAACCCGGGAGCTCTTTGTTTCTATTATTCAGCTCTCACGTTAAAATCGGTAAAATGGAAAATGTTTTTATCTCTTCAGTCCACCCAGTAAAAGTTTTTCTTCAATATTTGAAGGCGTTTTGTGCAGTGGTTTGCATATCAATATAATATATTGCATATCAATATAATGCATATCAAATATATATAATAAAATTGTTTGCATATCAATTGCTGTTGTACTTTTTTCTTCTATATGTGAAGAAGTTTAGTGCAGTGGATGATAATTAAAGAATGATCATTTATTTATTAAGACTAATTTGTGCTGTAGTTTTGCATATCAATTTCTCCCAATAATTGAATTCATCATTCAATAGATGTGGTGGTGGTGATTGTGGTTGTGGTGGTAATGGTAATAGTAATAATAACAGTACATGATAACAATTATGGTAATAACTACATATGATTTAACAATATTTATTGTTTGTTTAAATCCTGAAATGGTGAGGAGGAGAAGGCAGGTTATGGCCAGATTTTTTCTATTTCTACTCCTAGACCTACTGCAACACCTGAAATAATATTGTACATATTAGTCATTGAGGTATTCCTGAACGCTATAAAAAAGTGTTTCCACAAGGAAGTGTGTGAGTTTATTCTTGAAGTTTATTCGTGAGTTTAGTCTTGTAAGGCACACTTGTTCTCGACGAGTGTAGCTGACATACGGTGACCATTCATTGACGCTCTGTTTGATTGGGTTTAATTTTGTTTGAAGGCTATTCCACGTATTCTGCCATGCCTTAGGATGCACTTTAAAGCAGCATTTTTAGCATCTTGAGGGCGTACTTCTATTTCGATTCCTAATTGTTTGTTTGCGGCATTTCTTGCTGCAGAATCGGTTTCTTCATTGCCTGAGATACCTGTGTGCCCAGGGCACCAGATGAATGTAACTGACGCTTCTTGTTGTTTTAACTTGTGATATAATAGAAGAATCATCTGTGGTAGTGGGTCTACAGGTGGTAAGGTCTGTCTATGGCGAGAAAGCTGAGTGGAGTCAAAGTGCAGTATCACAACCTTTCTTGCACCGAGAGTTTCACAGTATCGCAGAGCTTTGCAATATTAAGCAAACACCAGCTGTGTACACACTCGCTTCTGGTGGAAGTGTCCATGTTTCTGATGTGTCGTCAGTTACAAATGCGCTTCCAACTCCGTGTTTGTTTTTTGATCCATCGGTGTATATAACTGTGTGATCTGCCATGTACTCTCCAAGAAGTAATCTAAATCTGATTTTTAATTCCGAGGGAAGGCTTTCTTTTTTCTTTACACTGGTGGTGTCGAGTCGAATTTCTGGCATTTTGCCGTCTGGGCGGTGGACTTCATATGGTTTATGTTTGAAAACGGTGGTAGAATGATGTCAGAAGATCTGATTATTTCTTCTGCGCGAATGTTGGCTGGATGAGTAGCCGTAGGTCTTTGATTGTAAATGTTTGTCAGGTTGGGACTAGTCATCAATAGATAGTTTAGGTGCTCTGGTAGTGACAGCATTTTTGCTCGATATCTGAGTAGTAGTGCTTGTCGTCTATGGTGTAGCGACATGGTACTGGTTTCACAATAGACACTTAAGGAGGGACTAGTGCGGAACGCTCCAGATGCATAATGGAGGCCTGCGTTGTGAATAGGTTCTAATTTTCTTAAGTTTGACTTCCTGGCTGAGGAGTATACTGCACACCCATAATCTATTTTGGACATGACCAGGGATTTGTAGAGACGGAGCAAGACGTCTCTATCTGCTCTCCAATTTATATGCGAAAATGCATCGGATCACGTTCAGACGTTTCTAAAATTCAGACAAGATATACTCTAGATGGTGTTTCCAGCTTAAATGTCTATCAAATATTAAACCGAGGAATTTTGCCGTTTCATTGTACGCCAGTTGAACACCATGTAACGTTAGATCTGTATCTCTGTATCTTTTCCGTTTTCTACAGAAGTGTAATTTACTTGGTTTTAGCCGCTGCAAATGAGAATCCGATATTTTCCGCGTTCTGTACTAGCGTATTGATGGCATTTTGTATTTTCAATTTAATCATTGCTGGCGATTTGGCTGAATAAAATAGAGCAATATCATCAACATACATGCATTTTCCAACTGATGATTCTATGCCATCAAACATCTCATTGATTGCTATGATAAAAAGCGTACCACTTAATGGAGAACCTTGTGGTACACCGTTCTCAAGTACGTAACTTTCTGAGATAGACTGCCCAACACGAACTTGGAACGATCTGGTACTAAGGAAGCTGAATATGAATTTCTGAAGGCTGCTCTGATTTGCCAATTATGTAGTGGTCTCAGAAAGTTACAACGCCAGGTTTTATCAAAATCTCTTTCCAGATCGAAGAATACAGCCACCATACGTGGTCTTTTAATAAAAGTGTTCTGTACTACGTTTTCCAGATACACCAGCTGGTCGGTAGTAGAGTGATGCTGTCAGTAACCGATGATGTTTATTCAGGAGGTTGTTTCTTTCGAGACACCATGTTAGTCGAGTGTTGAACATTTTTTCTAGGATTTTTCCTAAACAGCATGCCAGTGACACTGGCCGATAGTTTTCAGGTTTCCACGGGTCTTTGCCACCCTTTAAAAGTGGGATTACTATCGCTTCTTTCCAGCATATGGGGTAATTGCCTTCTACCAAGATGTTGTTATATATATATATATATATATATATATATATATATATATATATATATTTAACAAGGTGTAAAGGATTTCCTAGTAACCTGACGTAGTAGGCTGTAGGGGAGGTTGTCTGATCCTGCTGCAGTGTCTCCGGCTGCATTTATAGCATCTTGTAATTCTCTCCATGTGAAAGTAGAATTATACGGCATATCTGTATCAGTTGTGAAATCTAGTTCTTGTTCTTCTTCTTGCCTTTTCCGATAAATTCTTCAGGATAGCTGTTTGTGTTACTGGCTTTAGAGTATTGAGACGCAAAAGGCGTTGGCTATTTCTTCTGGGTTGCAGACTAGTTGTCCTTCATGTTCTATGCATGTAATAGGACTGAAAACATTTTTTCCAGCTATTGACCTGATTTTCTGCCATACTTCTGTGACTTTGGTCGTCCTGGTTATGGTTGTCACGTACTTCTCCCAGCTTGATCGTTTGGCAATTAATATCGCGAGCACGCAAACGCTTGAAAGCAATTCGATTGTCTTGTGTTGCACCGCCTGTATGTGTTGAAGGCCTTTTCTCCCTTACTGCTTCTTTGTCTCTGTATTCACCACGGTACTGGAATCAGTAGTTTGTGGAATGGCCAACAGTAGAAATTACAGTGTTGGTGAAGTCTCGTTACGTCTTCCTGTGTTTCCACCTGCTTTATTGGTGTTAAATAATTTGTGAAGTTGAACCAGTTCGTACGTCATACACCAACGTTTCTGTAAATATACGTCGTTCTTTGATATGTTCGATGATATCAACAGAGGAAAGTGATCGCTTTGATGAAGATCGGGAAGTGGTTTCCACGTCAAGCGTGTTGCAAGATTTGGGCTGCATATTGAAAGGTCTTTGGCTGAGAATGTTCCATTTCCAGCGTTGAAGTGAGTGCTTGCTCCTGTTTTTAAGCGTACGTATTCGTTGTTGAGTAACAGTTCGTCGATTCTGCGATCGGCGTCATTTGTTCTAGGGCAGCCCCATGTGGTGCTGTGAGCATTAAAGTCGCCTAGAATAAGAAATGGAGGCTGTAATTGATCAATCAGGCCTTGTAGCTCTTCATTTTGCCACGAGGTGTCTGGTAAGTAAAGGCTACAGAACGTCATTTTCAATGGCTGGTGTAATGTTACAGCTACTGCTTGTAGAGGTGTATTGAGATGAACTTGACTAGCAGAATATGTATTGCTGATCAATATGGCAACACCGCCTCTAGCTCGCCAATCAGGTTCTACGTCATTGCGAAGGATCTTATAACCTCTTAAATTGAAACGGTCTTCTGGTTTAAAATGGGTTTCTTGTAAGCACACACACATTGGTGTGTGATTGGCAAGTAGCAATTTCAATTCGCAATAATGTGAGATACAGCCGTTAATGTTCCGTTGAATAATACTTTCCATAGTTGAGATGAAATTTTGCGGTTACGGGATGGGTGGGTCCTGCTTATTTTCTTGGTTTTCCTCGTGGTCATCGTTTCTTCTTTTTCTTTTTGCACGGGATTTTGCTTGGATCGATTGAGTGGTAATCGTTGTTTTCCGCGCTTACCATCGAGCTAGTCGCTGATCCAGTGGTCGTGTCTTGACTATTGGTTTTTTGTTTGAGCAAGTCCTGGTGTGTTTGGAGAACGAGGCGATCGACTTTGCGGCCCTGCCGATTCATCTTTACTGGAAGTGGCTGCAGCGGCGGCCACTGACTTTCTTTTCGCAACACGGACTGGGTGCTAAGGGATTGCTTTTTCGCTGAAGCATTTCACTTTGGCTGTTTGTTTAATTCTTCTGTGTTTACTTTGTTCTTGTAAATTTCATTGAAATACTTTTCTATACAGTGAGTTATTACAGGCATCTTTTACTACTAGGGAAGGCAAAGGTGTGCTTTTAGTAACTGCTTCAACGTATGTGATATTTCCTTTTCCAGGACAAACAAGTTTTTTTGCTTCAGGTTTGCTGAGTTTTTGTCTGACTTTTATTTGTTGTATTGCTGCCTCCTGTTTATAGATTGAGCAGCCCAATCCTTGATGAGTGCTGCCCGCTGCAATTGATGCATTTGATAGGACCACGCATGGATCACCACTACAAATTGCTTTCCATATTGACATGCTTGATTTTGCACATCTAGATGCTGTGTGTCCGAAGTGTAAGCACTGAAAACACTGCATTGGTTGAGGAATGAACATTCGTGCGCTCAGACGAAGAATGCCAGCTTTAATCTTTTCTGGCAACGTGCTGCGGTTGAACGTCAGAACATGGGATGCTGAAGGAATTATCTGCCCGTCTCGCCTCATCGTTAGCCTACGACAGGCAATGACTCCTTGATGAGCCAGTTCTTGCACTATTTCCTGTTCACTGCAGTTTAGTAAATCACTGCAAACTACAACACCTTTACAGGTATTCAGCGTACTATGGACATTTACTTCAACTTCGATAGTACCTATTTTGCTCAACTCTAACAACTTTTGATCTTGATAGTCATTAAATGTTTCTATTAGGAGTCCAGATGGAGTTTTCTTTATCTCTCTTACGGCAGATCCAGCACAGGTGCTAACACGCTTTTCTATTAAAAAGGGACTTACTTTTTCAAAGTTTCCTTCCTTTCTTTTAACTGTAAGGTACTTTGGTACCACTGGTGTGTTCTTGAACAACTCATCAGGGTTTACGTTTCTTCCAGTTCTCATTCTTTTTGCTCTAAACTCAGAACTTATTTCTGACGAGAGTTTTGGCGATCCTCATCCTTTGGAATCGCAAACTTCCATACGTGTCCCGCGAAGCTCATATCACTGTAGCAATACGTTCGCCCGGGTGCCGAGTGATCCTGCACCCTTGGCATTGCAGTTGTTGATGACGACGCCCGGTGGCCTGCTTGCTCACTCACCGACCGCCGGCATTGGGGCCTGATCCTGCACTGCAATGCATGATCCCAAACGATCCTCCATACCGGGTTTTTTCTTCAGGGTCGCCTTCCCCTAGCGTTTTTAAGCTACCGCCAGCTAAAAGGAAAAGGAAGAGAAGAAGGGGGACAGTGAAGAATAGTTAGAATAGAAGAGTAGAACAGAAATGACTCCCTAGCCCTCGTAACCTAATAGCGTCGGGGTCGGAAACACAAGGGTTGGCCGATATGAAGGTTGGCCCACTTGACAGATAGTGGCATGTGCCGCAAGTGGAAGCAATGACATGAAGTCTGGTGGAATGAGGATGTTTAGGGGAGTGACAGCGGACAGCTGCTCCGATTAGTCACCTTTTACGACAGGGGAGGTCCCGTGGTGCTATTCTACCGCTATTCTATTCCCGTGGTGCTAAACCCCCGACACCACACGGGGTTGTTATTATTATTACTATTATTATTATTATTATTATTATTCTAAATGCACAATTAAGTTTTCTCAATTTTGAATTAATATCTTCTAGGAATAAGTTCCAATTGAGGTTGGATTGTATGGTGGTTCCGAGAATTTTTGTCTTTTGTGCTTGCGTGATGCTGTTTCCTTCTAATGTCAAATTTGTTGTGTTGAGTGGCAGTTATGGAAGGGTATTGTGATTGTTTTGTCTCTGTTTAGGATTAGTTTATTGTGGTGGATCCATTGTATTAGTTTGTCGATGGATAAATTGGCTTTGTCTTGTAAGGCTTTGGTTGTTCTTTCTTTGAATATTATATTAGTGTCATCTGCTAACAGTACAATTTTGTATATCAAAGTGCAAGATAGGTGAAAATTTTGTTAAGTGTAAATCTGCAGCCTGTTATATGCTGTGTATTGATGCTTGACTGAAAACATTTGTGATTAGAATGTAAGCATAAACTTGTGGTCACTGGGAACAGAGGTGTAATGTTGTGGTCCATTAAATGTGTAAAGAAGTAAAAATTTTGTTTGTATTAATTTGCAACTTAAGTTTCTGTATGGGTGTCTTTTATGAGTTTCTGTATTAGTGTCACAACTGGAAAAGGGGTTAGTGGTTTTAGTTGGGTGCAAGTCCCACTCTACCCAGGAGTGAGGTCTCTCTTGGGTGTCTATTATGATTTCCACAGTTACCTCGAAAATTAAAAATCCTTTTAATTAATCCTTTTTTGTCATTGAACTAGGAGTGAGAGCATATTCTTGAGAGTGAACTCCCAAATACGAGGCACGTCCAGAAAGTAAGTTCCGTTTCGTAATAAAATAAATTGTGTACAGATACCGAAAAGTTATATATTGTACAAAATCCTACAACTCTTAAACTACTTTTCCACATAACTGCCGAAATTTTGCAGGCATTTGTCATAGCAAAAGTTTTTGTTACCTTCTTCATAGAAATTTGCCGCCTGTGTCTTCAACCAGTTGGAAACAGTTTCTTTCAGCTTGTCGTCATTGTTGAAGTGTTGACCGCCAAGGAAAGACTTGAGATGTAAGAATAGAAATATAAATTTGCCGCCTGTGTCTTCAACCAGTTGAAGCAGTTTTCCTTTCAGCCTGTCGTCATTGTTGAAGTGCTGACCGCCAAGGAAAGACTTGAGATGTAAGAAGATGAAAGCTGTTAGGGATGAGGTCAGGGCTGTACGGAGGATGGTCAAACACGTCCCAGCCAAATCCATGTAGGAGGTTTTTCGTCACATTTGCAGCAGGTGGGTCGTGCGTTGTCGTGAAGAAAAACACCTTTTGACAGCAATCCTCGGCGCTTATTCTGTATTGCGCGGCGCAATTTCCGAAGTGTCTCGCAATAAGCATCTGCTGTGATTGTTTGACCACGCGGTAAGAAATCAATGAGTAAGATGCCTTTCCAGTCCCAGAACACTGTGCACATCATTTTTCGAGGTGTCAAGATTTGTTTTATTAACCTCTTGCAGGGGAATGAAGTGCCCATTCCATTGATCGCCACTTACCAGGGGTGTCAAGAAACCCGTCTCATCTCCTGCGACTATCTGTGTCAGAAATTCTTCACCGCTTTCAGCATAACGGGTCAAAAACTGAAGTGCACTACCCACCCGTTTTGTGTGTTGCCCAGTAAGAATCTTTGGTACCCAACGTGAGCAAAGTTTACGAAATTTCAGTTTTTCGGTAACAATTTCATGCATTAGTGATCGTGAAATTTGGGGAAATTCCATATGAAAATTAAATTTGTAAAACCTCGGTTTTCTGATCTTGGTCATCAATCGCGTGAACCAGTTCTTTCTGCAACCAAAGATGGACGCCCACTTGTTCTTCATCGTGTACATCACTACGCCTGTCATTGAACCGTCGGACCCATCTTCACCACTGAATCACTCATCGCATTTGGTCCGTAATCATCGCACTTTGCCGATAAATTTACTAGGTTTCACTTCCTTCTCGCATTCAGAAAACGAATCATAGATCTGATTTCCCCACAAGCGGCGGATTTTTCAATCATCACCGACATTGTAAACAAGCACAACAAAGCGTACGTGACTGACAGCGATCTCCAAATGGCGCACGTTTCTTCTCCTTGATACAGAGCGTCTAACAAGTATGCGGAACTGCGATCGCAGCGCTGCAGCGGAGATAAATTGAAACGGAACTTACTTTCTGGACGTACTTCGTATTACTCTTGACCAGTGGCTGTGTTGTATCTGGAAATTTGAGTTTGTTTTATTATAATTATAACACATAGTGTAATTGTAATTGTATATTTTATAGCAATGTGTGCAGTTGTGTATGATTGCAGTGCAAAAGTGTATGATTGCAGTTTTATTATGAATCGCTGTTTTTTTTCTTTTGCTGTAATCCAGGTCCTGTACAATTAAATGTGGAATAGACAAATCCTGACAACAAAAGTTCCTTTGGTTATCAAAAAATTTAATGAATTGTTTTAATTAATTTTTGACTTTACCATTTTTCATTAATTTTGCTTTCTAATTCGAAACATTTTTAAGATTGTCGATCATAAACAAACCAATTAGTTAAATAAATTTAACTAATTGGTTTGTTTATGATATACAATGATTGTGAACAAACAATCTGCATTATCATTATATTTTGTTTCAAATATCCAGCTCCTTTCAGTAATTCGAATTTGACGGGTTTTCGCACGTAGAAAGCCACCGGGAGCGCTCTGAAGGTATCCGCAAGAACGTAGAAGCTTAACATCTATGTGTTAGTCTGTGGTATCAGTTAATGTGACATTAAATTCAGCTCCTTGCATGATGAATGCATCATATTGTAAAAGCTCCTGCATTCAGAATGTGTTCACTGCTGGTTGACTTTTTCCTTCCTTTTTTTTCCGATTTTAAAATATTGAATTTTCTCATTCCCACAAAGTGAAAGGTACAATTTTGTTTCAAGAATACATGTCATCAAGCACATAAATTAAATCCTAATCAGATTCACACAATAAACGAAACAATTAAAAAAAATTCCTCTGCCACTTAATGAATTTTGGGGAAATTTAATATTTTTCCCAGGTGTTTTGCTTTATTCAATGAATATTTCGGTATGTTAATTACAATATTATTTACATTATATTAATTACAGTTATATTAAGTACAGTATATAAGTAATATACAAGATATATAAAACATCTTTACGGAAATATTGTGACATACCGATATGTCACGTTAAAATAAACTGACATTTATTTGTAGACAATATGGTGGAACATGCATTACAAAATATCACGAGGGCTAGAGCTTAGCAACGACCGTGAATAAAATAATGCTGCTTTTGTTTTTTCTTAAATGCATTAAGAGATGGCTTGGTGCCGAAAGTAGAAAATTTGGGATTGGGCGAAGAAGTTTAGACGATCAAAATGTCAGCTACACCAAAATATAACGAACGTATGGATTGGCTGGGTGAGAGAAGGACGGTCAAATGTTATGAAAAAAATGAAGGTAGTTTAATACGAAGTCTTCGAGGGATGAATCATGCAGGAAGATTTCATTCTGCTCGGTATCGCGCTTCTGAACTGATCGTAGGTTCGTGAGAGGGAACGAGTACAATCGAGATAGAATTGGGTTATCAGTGAAATTTTAAGGACAGTGAATGATATTGCAGATATTTTCATGTGGAAGCAATATTGATGTATAAATCTGGAACTTTGTCGGGAGTGGTAATCGAGTTCGGCCCATGTCATAGGACGCACTGACTGATAATTTTGATAGTTTGATCAGCTTGATAGGGCAGAAGAGGATTCCTTGAACTTTTGGATCACGGCAAGCCTGCAAGATATTTGACTGAGAAGTCTACGAGGGACATCAACGAAGAATAGATAAGTTAACCGCGATATAAAATTGTAAATTGAAAGATATCTTGATCAAAGGCATAACATAAATTCTCTAAATTGTTTGCTAAAAAGGCAAAAATAAGCTTTGTTGAATTTTGTTCTTTAGAGAAGAAAGTGATCTTTCATTTAGTCAATCCAAACAGTAATGAACTAGGAATAGAAACATTCTATTTCAGATTCCCAGCTGCGCTGTATAGTCGGCGGATCCTATAATCCATGATAAAGGTAATAAACATTATAATATATCGTGACCCATTGACCCAGCAAGCCGGACGGACGCTAAGATCTTTGGCAGATATTAATGTAGAGAGAGGAAATTTTGTATATCTCAATATCAAAATATGAATAAATAAAATATTAGGGTGGAAAGGTAGATTTCAGGCTTTTTGGTCTTGAATTTTTGAAACTGTTTAGCGGGTAGCGTAACCGAGCTTGCGAGGGGTTGGTTTCATTTTCCGCAATGGGAAATGTCGGCCAAGCCACCTCCATATATTATAACCTCCTTGATGTATACAGCAAAGTGCGTGGTGCAATTCCTGGAGGGGCACCTGAAGAGCGCCAGTTGGTCTCTCTTTGTTTTCAAAATGATACATCAATATTGCTGCAATGTTGAATCTTCTGTCTTTCTTACCGAATAGAATATTGGCAATATTGAATCTTCTGTCTTGAATTTTCTTGAATATGTTTTAAAAGGAAAATGTATATTCCTAAGATATTATGAAATCTTTTTCATGCAACCTGAGCACGAGCCGCCACTGACCGAGGTTTCACAAAATCCTCGTGTGTTTCCGGGAGCTAGTTAGCTCCCGTGCAGTTTGGTGAACGCGCCAAGTGCAATGTACGTTCTCGCCACTGCGGTGCGACCATTCCTGCCCTTACGGGCATCTATGGCCAATCCTGCAACATGAAAGAGAAAAAACAGATCAGAACGATATTAGCCAACTGGCGCGCGCATGGCTTATGTTTCAAGTCTCATTTCGCTGTTTCAGATTTCTCTTACTTCTGAAAAGCAATTCGCTTGTACTGCCCGTTTATTTGATTCATGCTGGAAGCGATTCTAAATGATGATATTTCCGTTCAGCTGCATTTTTGAAGAATTTAGTGGTAATGCTTTTCAAATGATCTATGAGCAGTGGTATTGAAGCATCGTGATGCAAATCTTTATAAGAGGTATCTAAAGTAGAAGTAGAGGGCGCTCCTAGGCATTCATTTTGAACTACCTGCAGTTTATTTAGATAACTGTCAGCTGCAATTGCCCAACTGGGGCATGCGCAGTCCATTTGTGGCCTAATAACTGCTTTATAAAGCGTGAGGCAGTTTGCCGTTGACAGTTTGCTTCGCTTGTGAAATAAGCAGCGCAAAGCGGCCTCTAGTGTGCCGCGCTTTCTTCTGCACATTTTCAATGTCCAGGTTAAAAGTGAGTGATTTATCTAATGTCACTCCTAAATGTTTTACACTTTTGGTCCAGTTAATTACGTCTCCACATAGCGCGAGCGGCCTCGGCTGCGTGAATCGCTGTCTCCGTGTGAAAAGCACAGCTGTGCTCTTACTCACATTGACTTTGACCCGCCACAGCTTCAGCCACTCCTGGATCTGTGACAAAATGTTGATCCAAATATTTCTGCAGAAGCTCGATACTTTTCGACGTAGCAGGACGATACACGTTTCGTCCAGCCACACGTATCGATACAGCCGTATCGTCGGCATACAGGGCGTGTTCCGTTTGTGGGTGTGAGGGAATATCACGTACATAGAGGCTGAAGAGCGTAGGAGCTAGCACGCTCCCTTGCGGCACTCCGGCCAGTATGGCGCGGTGGGTAGATTTAGCGTTACTTGAAAAGTTCTGTTTGCTAGGAAAGAGTGAATCAGGTGTACAGTTCACTGTAACCGAAGTCGACTATACATATCTTGCATCGTGTCTGTTGTCGATTAATAAATAAATAATGAAGTGCGCACGAAAGTGCATAAGAGAAGAAAAAATTAAAGTTCTTTGCTATATTCTGTCACTGTTTTAGTTCTTTTCTTGCATCTTTGAATATAATATCGTTCACACTGTTCACTACACAGGGAGCATACGTAGTCTTCTTTTACTTCGTGATGATGTGAGGTTGCGCAGATTTTGTGATGGAACCCATGAGTCGCCAGTCATGTGATCACGTGTCTCAATTCCTGATTTGTTTTCGTCCATTTTCTTTCCGTCATGGCATCCGTTGACTAGAATTCTGGACATATTTCCCTTCTCTTCTTTATTCTTTCTTCTAGCACTCGTGTGCTTTGCATGGTGGATGGTAATAGTAATTTGTATCTTAAGTCCTCAATGTAGAATGGTTCTCTGGTCAGTTCATATACTAATCTTGATTGTGTGTTCATTGGAAGACACAAGACTCTCTTCAGGTTTCTTGTCTTGGTTTTATCTATGGACCTTAGATCAGCCATTTAGAGTTTTCCCCATATTAATTGTATTCCGTATGTCATGATTGGGCTAATGACTGCATGAAATATTTTGATTGCTGATTCTAGTGACACTTTGTGGATATTCTTTATTGAGTACATGGTTCTAATCGCCGTTGCTGCTTTTTCTCTAATATGAATTTTGAATGAGCTGCCTGTTGTCTGAAGTGTTATTCCTAAATATCGGTAATATTGAGCTATTTCTAGATGTTTGTTTTTGAATTTTATTTTCTCACTTGCTGCCGTTTCTCCTCCCTTTCGGAAGGTCATCTGCATTGTCTTGGTTTCATTGATTTGGAGGTAGTTTTCTTCCGCCCATGCTTCTAAATTATCTATAGCTTGTTGGAGGTTTGTCAGGCTGGCTGAGCCTAGCACCATGTCGTCTGAATACATGCGTAGGGATATTTCCTAATTGTGCTGTGTTATCCCTGTTATGTCTGCGGTTAGTATGTTAAACAGATGGGGGCTCCGTTCGTTTGATCGTTGTCTTTAGAGAAACTGACTCCTTCATATATGTTTACTTTGTTGTAAGCCATAACATTCAATAGTATCCTTGTGATGATGTGCTTTTCTTCCATCATGTGTGAGCCTTTCCAATACCCTTTCTCTGTGCAGGAGGTCAGATGCCTTTGTGTAGTCAATGAAGACTGCGTAGTACTTTCCTTTTGGCTGTTTCAGGGCTTCTTCTATTTCGTCTAATAAATTTCCGATCGCCTGGAGGGTGTTTCTTTGTTTCCTGAATCCGTATTGTTGTTCCGGAATTAGATGGTCCGTCTCTTTTATAAGTCTCTCCGTGATTAATTTTGAGAAGAAGCCAAAGTCATTGTTTTCCCAGTGCACCTTCTGTACGAGTTGGGGTCATCTGCGTCCCCTTTTCCTTTGTATAATAATTTTATGGTAGATTTTCTCCATGCTTCCGGTGTTTCTCCGTTTTCCATGCATTTGTTGAACATCTCTGTCCACGTTTCTTTAACTGGTTTTTCCGTAGCTTTGATGTGTTCATTGTATAATCCATTTAAATACCGCTTTGAGTTTCTAGTCTTCCTTATTATTTGTCTCACTTCTTCTTTAGTGAATTGAATTATGTTTTCTGTTTCTAGGTTTGAGGTTTCGGCTAAATTTCACTTTCGGTTGTCGATTAATCTCACGTGCCATTCGATACGTAGCCACATCTATTGACCAATTTATCAACCTTTATGACGCCATTAACAAGAGATTGTACATAAGCATCTTTGCATAAAGCATCTTTGTGATCTTAATAAATGTGTTACCAACATTTGAACATGCTTTATGGGTTGTGAAGTGATATCGTTTATTCCTGATGCGTGGATATATTTTTGCTAATTTAGTTTGAATACTGTCTAGCAATAGAATATGGAGCGTGCTCTTAACGAAAAAAAAATGTTTGTATTTTATATAAACAACTAAACGAGATAAGAATGTATTATAAACCTAGTTGTTGGACCTGAATTTATGAATCAGCTGCTAGTGGTGTTAAGAGTGGTTTTGTGTTTATTAACGTCTCCGTTTTTCGATTACATTCGGTAAGAAATGGAAAGTGTAAAGTTAACATTGGTGTTTGGTTAACTGTAGCAGTAGAGATCTTACGTTTAACTTGCACCAAATCTGCCATTTTAAGCAAATGTGATACGTGCTTTTTTTCGTGTTGTTTTACAGTATTCAAGTTTCTTATGGTTTTATTTTTAAAAGTATAGCTGAAAAATGTTAATTGACTTTTAATTTGAAAGAATCAGTGATTTTATTCATAAGTTGACAACAATTTGCATTTCCTGATGACATTTGATGTGTTAGTATTAACTACATTCCTGCAAGCTTGACTCTACAAGCAGGGCTAGGTGTAACATGAATTAGAAGCAGTAACCTGCAACTCGCCAAACTGTCTTTAGGTTGCAAAAATTTCTGTTCACTTAATAATTTATCAATAATCAAATCACTTATTGCTAACTTAAATGACATTAATTCGCTGAAGTTATTTGTGTATATACTACTGTCAAAATGACAGTTGTGGATATTATACATTGGAAAATTTTTAAAATTCTGTATCGAATTCAGATGAATGATGTAATCTGCATTACATTCACAGTGTACTTTTAAACATGTCACCTTTTTAAATTTCAGATTATTTGCTCAAAATGTGAATTCATACAAAACTTTTACATCTTTGTATTGGAAGAGTTGTGTAACTGGCCGAGATGGTCCACATCCCCAGCACATACACCTATGATTTTTGGCTTGTAAATACCACAGATCCTGTTGTTGAGCTTAGTTGTCTAATGCCAAATGGAGTCTTTATTCCACTTGAAGTTAACCGCAATGCCACATTACAGGAAATCAAGGAGGTATATTTTTGAAGATCTTCCGCAGTGCAACATTTATTTGAACATAATTTTTATTTTTGTTTTCATTCTTTATTTTTTTTTTTTAATATTTTTTTTACTCATGCGGGATTTCAAACTTGTATACTGCGGTTTTTACAGAGCTGTCTCTTAAGGCTACTCAAGGCCCATCACCCATGGTGGCATTATGGTACTTATGGTATTACATGGTACTTAATTACGGTATTTTTGCATCTTTCTCGGTCTTGCTGCTAGAGTCGCTTCTTCTGCAGCACTGCTTGATACGGTCGCGAGTATGTGACACCTAGCAGCACAACTGAGAGACGCGAAAAACCTTTCCATAATGCCACAGTGGTGACGGGGCTTGACTGACCTTGAGAGGCAGCTCTGTAAAAATCACAGTATAGATTTTTTGGCTTTGTCTGTTATTTTTGACATTTGTTATTTTATCAACTCTGTGACTAGTTTAATATTGTTTTAGAGTAATGTAAAAAGTTGTTTCTTTCTGAGTGTTTTTTTTACTTAGTTTTTGTTTAAAAAAAGAAATGCATGAAGAGAAAGCAATTGGCTTGATCCATTGTGTGCCCTGCTTTCAGGACTTGTGGGAGGAGGCCAGCAAATATCCTCTCCATGGAACCCTCAGAGATTTCTCCTCGTATGTTTTTGCCTGTATTAATTCTATGGCAGAAAATGAGGAGTTGGAAGATGAAAACAAAAGATTGTGTGATGTTCGACCATTCTGCTCTGTTTTACGACTCATTGAACGCAAAGGGAATAAAGCAGAGAAATCTCTCAACATTCAGATCAGTCACTTGATTGGGAAAGGTATTGTTTATCATCATTTGGGAATATTATTTAATATTACACTCGGCAGTAGTCTATATGTTTTATTCAAATATTCTATTGTTTTCCAATTTTGCCATGTTAATACATTTTTAACCCTTTCTTATTTATATTTAAAAAACATAATATAAACATGATAAATAAGTATCGTATTTTTATGTTAATGAGTTTTTATCGAGTGTAAATTATTTAAAATACTTCCAAAGGAAAGTTTGATTTGATCTCAGGTGTTTTAAATTATTTGGGGGAAAAAAGCTATCAAGTTTGGTTGTACTTTCAGGTCTTCATGAGTTTGATACTCTAAAAAATTCTGAGGTAAATGATTTCCGATGGAAAATGAAAGTTTTGGCAGATGAAATTGCACAGAGTCGCCAAAATAAAACTTGGATTGAGAAAGTTCAATATCAGTATCCACCACGGTTAGCACCTACTTCTCAACTGTCTCACAGTATAAGTAGTCGGTTGAGAGATGGAAATTTTGTGTTGATCACAAAGTTTGAAAACACAGAGGTGATTGAACTGTGATTAAATTTTTAATAGCATATTGTGGAAATATGAGGTCAGTTAAAAAAGTATCTTACTTTTGGTCAGTGGAAAAAAAACTAGCCTATGTTGGAAACCTATCACCTTCAAAATTGTCTTCTTGTGTCTCCACTCACTTTTCCCAGTAATGCTACCAGTGTTGGAAGCGTTCTGAGAAATCCTCTTTTGGAATGGAGTTTAGCTTTGCTGTTATTGCAGCCATAACATCCTCTCTTGTCTGTCTTGACTAGAACTCCATTCTTTCTCACCACATAGCATCATATAGGCAAAATAGGACATCCATTTGGTGATTGACACTGTGGTGTGTATTCATGTTGTTCCACACCACTGGAGTCAAAGAATACCCACAGCATCACTTTGATGTTGCTGCGCACTTGACAGGCCTTCTTTGGTCTTGGCGACATGGAATGCTTCCTCTGTGACTGGGCTTTGGTTTCCGGGTAGTACCTGTACACCCAGGACTCAAAACCAGAGATTGTGGTGTTGTTGAAGTTGGGGTTACTATTTTTGGAATGCACCATGTCCTGTAAGATTCAACATGAAGTTGGTTTTGCTCTGCCTTGCAATGCAAAACCGAGGAGCGTTACACACTACCTCACTCAAATGTTGTTTACCAGCATCAGCCATTGAAAGGCGAGCAAATCTTCACACATGCCCTCAAAGGTTCAAGGTCTGCTCATGCAAGCGCGTTTGATACAAAACATCAGGTTTTTGGAAAAAAATAAGGTCAGATACTTTTCTAAAAGACCTTGTATATTTTTGATGAAAAAATAATTATGTAATATTTTCTTTTGTTTTTAGTTTATGTAATTTTTTGTAATGTATATTTGTACAAAATATTGTGTATTCTTCAGATATGAATTATTGAATGAAATTTTTAGATTAAGATACATTAATTTTTGAATTTTACGTATTAGACAACATTCAAGTTCAACATTTCTTGTATAATGACACCACATCGCCTTTTACTGGCAATCCTCAATAAATTAGCAATTGCTTTAAATCTTCGTGGTGAACATCCCTCTGATTATGTTTTGAAAGTGTGTGGTCAAGAAGAATATTTAGTTGGTGATTACCCTTTGGTGCAATTTTTGTACATTCAAGAAGCTTTGGCATCAGATGAAATTCCAACCCTTGTTACTGTTTCTGTGAATAGTGTTCTAGGTAAGTAAGTTGAGAGTTATTGAATGAGTAATTAATTAAAACATGTTTAAATAATTATTACTAGTGTTTCTTATCATTTAGTGGATGTTGATAATGTTTATGAGAATCCGGAAGATTTGGAAATGAGAACTAATCGACCGCCTTCGTTTTCCACTCTGACTTTGAGAAAAAAAGGAAAACACATTTCATCGTGGGATATTCAGGAGACTTTTAAGTTTGAAATATGTGCTATCAGCAAGTTAAACTGTGATATAACCAGGCCTGTTGAGGTAAGTTATATTACATTTGTAGAACATAATTTCAAGTTGCTTTAACAGCACATTTTAATGTGTATAGTATTCTTTCTTTAATGTTCATGATTAAAATTGCTAGTTTTTGATAGACTTTCTCGAAAATACAATTTGAATTTATTTTGGATTTGGAGGAATTATTGTTTAATTTTGATATTGGGATACTTAATCTTATTTTTATCTTATGACAAATAATTCATCTTCTAATAAATTAATCTCGCTTTAAATTATTATTTTTGGTCATAGTGTCCTGTTTATTTTTCTGTATTTTTACTTTCTCATATACGTACAAGGTGTGTTCGAAAGAAACAGAAATTTTAATTTTTTAGAAACACTGTAATTTATTCGTCAACAGCAATGTTGTCACCTTCAAAGTAGTCACCAGTAGATAATATACACTTATGCCAGCGCTTCTTCCAATCGCCGAAACACTTCTGGGACTCGATCTGTGGGATAGCATTTAACTTCTTCAGTGATGCGCTTTTAACCTCATCTATGCTTGCAAAACGACGGCCCTTTAAGATTCTTTTTATTTTTGGGAAAAGGAAATAGTTGTACGGGGCCAAATCTGGCGAATATGGAGGCTGGGGCATCATAACAGTTGTTTCTTGCCAAACATTCACGAACAAGCAATGATGTGTGCGCAGGTGCATTATCGTGATGCAAAGGCCATGAATTGTTTCGCCACAAATTTGGGCGTTTTTTTCGGATTGCTTCCCACAAACGGCGTTGAACTTGGAGGTAGTTCTCCTTATTAATTGTCTGACCTTATAGTGCACTATGCCATTAAAATAAAAAAAAAACTGTAACCTTCACATTTGACTGCACCTGCCGAGCTTTTTTCTTTCTTGGCGATCCAGGATGCCTCCACTGGGACGACTGAACCTTAGTTTCCACGTCATACCCATACACCCATGTTTCGTCACCTGTTATGACACGTTTTAGTACTTCTGCATCATTACTGATTTCACTTAGCGACTCCTAAGAAACTTCCATTCCCCATTGGTTTTGTTTGAAATTCAACACCTTTTGCACAAATTTTGCTCTCACACGTTTCATACCCAAAACACCCGAAATTATTTCATGACATGAGCCAATTGATGCCAACATCTTCAGCAACTTCTCTTACTGTAATTTGGCGATCGTTCATAATTATTTCTTGCACTTTTTCCACATTTTCAGCTGTTGTTGATGTGTTAAGGCCCAGAACGCCGTCGCCTTCCACGCCTTCACGCCTTCTGGAACCGCTTGTATCACTCATAAACCCCACTTTGCTCATAGCAGACCACCAAAGCAGTTTTCATCATTTCAGAACTTTGCTTACATTTTATCTCCGCTCTTATAGCAAAATTCTAATGCAATCCTGATCCATTTTTTCAACTAATTAAAAATCACCACTACTAGGCAAACACATGTAACCTCCTTCGCAACTGACAAAAGACTAACCATCCAACAGTGGAACTAGTGTACAGATTCCCTCAGATATGTTTACTAACACAACAAAAATACAATCTCGCGTACCAGACTATTACCACACTCGCAATAACAAAATTCCCGTTTCTTTCTGAACACCCCTTGTATGTATATACAGAACAATATATGTAGTATAGGGGAAGTTATGTAATACTACAGAAAAAAATTCATTGCTGAGCCCTGGTAACAAAAAAGTGGATAAAATCTGTTGCTAAATTAAGAAGAAAAAAAATTCTCTAACACGTGTAGCCAGAATCTGTTTTGTGGGTTCTTAATACTGAAAAGTCAATTGTTGCCAAAACATCTGTCTGTTAGCTTCACTAGCGCTTAAACCATACGTAGGATCTTTTCCAAATTGAAAAAAGCTTTGTCCAACTGACTATAGTTGAAGCTTTGAAATTTTGAAAAACATTCTTTAAAATTTGGGGGTATGATACATGAAGCCCCTAGGACATTTTCAAAACTTTCTCAAAAACGGCTCCAAATTTTTTCTTTAAATATCTTGTAAGAATAGAGTAAAATACATTTATAAATGTGGTATAGGTCCAACGTTAACTCTGGAACAATAGGTCACGGTTAACTCTGAATTTTCAAAAATTGCAAAAGTTTGAATTTTTTTTGGCCTATTCCTACAACTATAAAATGGAAGACGGATATTTCCTTTAAATGAAATTTGTTGTCCTTAAATAGTTCTTTCATTGTGATCATTAAGATTTTTTTGGAAAATTTTAGTAGTTTTTGTGCAATAGTGCATTCAATATTTGCAAATTTTAAAAATGACAAAAACAAGATTTTCTCAAAATTAGCTCCAAATTTTATTTCAAATTTATGGTAGGGGTAGTGCCAAATGTACTGTATGAGATGACATGAATGCCATAATGCTGAATCGTTTTGTTTTTCAAAAATTACGAAAATATATTTTTTTTACTTGTTTCTCACGTTGTTAATAATATTTACATTAGTTGCAATTTGTTGAAACTACTGTATTTATGAGTACATGCGTTTCAAATAATGTCATTTAAAGTTTCTCAAAAACTCAACAGTTTTCTGTGAAAATGAGCTCAAAAATTCGCATTTTGAGAAACGCTCAAATACCATTTCCTCAAAAAGGCTGCAAATGTTTTCTTCAAATTCTTCCAATGGATAGTGCTAATTGCATGGTTTAATATGACGTAAAGTTAATTTTGGTGTATTCCCTTCTTTTTTCAAAAATTACACAACTGAAATTTTTTAAAAATATCTCATGTCGTTAATGTGCACATTTCAAGTGATTAGATGCGGCTGTGCATGGCGCCACTTTCCCCACACCTTTGATTTAATAATATTTAGTGTGGTTTTGGCCGTTGCCGCAAGGGAAATATACTATACATTGTTGTAATTGATATACTTTGATACTCCAATGGTTCATTACAGATTTATACAACTGAATGAAAGAACACAGGAAATCAACTAAACTAAAAATAAAGTGAATGAATATCTGTAATTATTGCATCAAAACTGTAACCGAGGTTATTTTAACTTGCGTGACATGCCAAGCGACGTATCACCCTAGTAGTGGTTTAAGGGTAAACGGGAAATCTGATGCTGAAATATTTGATTGCTGTTCATCCAATTGTGTGTGTGATGGCTGCGAATCGAGAGTTAGTGAAGATTCTTAGAGAAGAGTTAGAAAAAACGACTAAGGAGTTGAGTGATAAACTCGTTTAACTTGAAGACAGTCACAAATAACCCGAAGGAGGACATGACAAGTATCAAGAAAGATGTCAACAAAATTGCGAATGGAGTAAGTAAACTTACAGCAGACATTCAATCTTGCAAGGAGGAGCAGGAGAAACTTGAAAAAAGATGTGACAAAATTGAATCCTCGCAAGAAATGATGGCAAAACAAATGAACAAAATATTAACAGAACTCTGAAGTATTAAGATTCGTGGAGCAAACTCCAAAACTCACTCTTGAATCATAAGAGAGATTGAGGAACATGAACTACGGAAGAGGAATATAATTCTTTATGCCTTGCAGGAATCATCAAGTGAGGAAGTTGAAACTCAAAAATCTCATGACCAAACCTTTGTTAAAGAAATATTGAAAGAACTATTTATAAAAGCTGAAGAGAACGTCGAATATACTATCAGATTGGGAAAACTGAACTCAGATGATGAGGAATCTAGATCAAGATCTATGAAAATAATTTTGGGAGATTTTGTCTCTGCTGAAAGTATTTTAAAGAACCAAGAGAAATTTCCACATGGGGTTAAAGCTAGAAACGATCTAACCTCAATGCAGAGAAGTGAATTGAAAGCTTTTAGTGAAGAATTATAAAGTAGTCAAGAATCAAACCCAAAGCCTGTCATCAGGGGAGTCTGCTGTATTGTAGATGGGAAGGAAAATGAGAAAAGGCAGTAACAAGCAACTTGGTTATAAATCCAAAGATTATGTGCTCAAACATCGCCATCCTCCTTCCAAAGTTTGACCAATTCTTGATAGAAGTGAACACCGTGCAACCAGATATAATAGTAATTACTGAATCATGGCTCAACTCTAATATCCCTGACTCTCTGATACACGTACCTGGTTTTCACATTTATTGTAGAGACAGGATGCACAGGCGAGGCGGGTGTGTGTAATAATGTATGTGAAACAAAAGATTTGAAGTACAACTGTGAAAATGACTAACATGTGTGAAATACAGGACCCTGATGTGGAACCACTGGTTGAAAATAGAATATGGGAACATGTAGGAGAAATATATAGGCCGCCAACATCTGACACAAGACCACAGCAATCAGATCTCAAACTATTTGAAAAAATTATTATGGTATACGACCTCAAGATACTGGTTATTCATTTTATTTATTGAATTAATGGTGTCAGCAAAAAGCTGTTATACACATATTATATAAATCTGGAATTCAATTCATTGGCAAGTAAAATTAAAAACAATTTATCACCCGTCTTTCACTTGGCTATCTCTTGTTTGGATTGTGAACTTCACTTTGTCAACACTGTTTTTGAAGGCATTAGTGGTCACCTTTCCAGTGCATGCTGCTGGCAGTTCATTCCCTATATTGACAACCCTATTGATGATGTAGTATGCTCTCTGTCCCATCCTTGTTTTTTTTCTTCTTTCTTCAGTTTCATTGAGTGTTCTCATAATCTGCCATTTGTAGATCTTGTGAAAATACCGGAATAATAATAATACTACACACACACACAATAATAATACACACACACACACACATAATAATTTCTTTGGTCTGAGATGGTGTGAAAATCTCTACTGGGCACCTAGGATTCCCAGGCCATTTCCCTTGGTAGTGTGGGAGGCCTGTACCACTAAAAACACAAACCCTGTTTCTTCTGGCCTTGTCCACTCCGGTATCGCTTCTTCAGCATTTCCACTGTGAGTGGGGCTGTGTTCTGGCCCAAAGGCTTATCTTTCTGTCTTCTGTAGTTTGTCAAGCGTATTTTGTCTTGTGTCGTCGGTTTTGTTTGGGTGGGTCTAGTTTGTTTGGCGGTTAGTCGTGCTGTGTATTGTTTTCTGTCGTTTTCTTCTGTCTCAAGATCTGTGTCACGTAGTTCGCGATCGTCATCCACTTCACGACTGTTTAACGTCTTGTCCACCACGTTATCTGGATCGATGTCTCCCAGCTTTGTTTGTACCTCGTGCTTTAGTACGTGCCATCTCTCGCATTCGAAGAATGTGTGCTGGGCGTCGTCCTTAGCGTGGCCGCAGTACGTGCAGTCTGGTCCGTCCACTTTAGCCATCCGGTGTAGGTAGGCTCGGAAGTGTCCATGTCCCGTGAGAAATTGGGTGAGATGAAAATCTGTCTCGCCGTGTTTTCGTGTTGTCCAGGGCTCAACTTTGGGAATGAGTCTGGCCGTCTACCTGCCTTTGTCTTCGTTCTCCCATCTTCTCTGCCACTGTCGAGTCCTTGCCTTCGGGCGTCTGTCGGGTTTGTCAGAGGTTTCTTGTATATATCCTTTCCTTCTTGTGCCATTAAATGGATTGGGATTATTCCCGTTACCACAAAGCTAGCAACATCCGAAACTGTTCTACACGCACTTGTTATCCTCAGGGCTCCTCTTCTCTGTACGGATGTCAGTTGTTTGGAGTACCTTTCGCGCCTCAGCGCGTTGGCCCAGATCTCTGCGCCGTATAGCATGATGGATTGTGCTATGGACAGCAGGGTTCGATGCTTATTGGGCTTTGGGCCCTTTGTGTTAGCCATAATTCTCCGGGCTGTTACAATCTTTGCGGCCTTTGTGATGCGTTTTCTATGTGTTCCTGTAGGTGAGTTTGTAGTCCACTGTCAGCCTGAGGTATTTAACACTTTTTGGCCGCATGGATACGGCGCCTTGTATTTACACTACCAGGGGTCCAGTCGGCGTTTTGTCAAAAGGGTTATCTCCGTTGCCGGCGGCCAGTTCTAGTTTGTGGTCTGTCGTCCATGTCCGTATTCGTCTCATCGTCTGGTTCAGTTTTATTTGTAGGCCCTCTAGCGTGCGTGCAGTGATGATCCCTGCAAGGTCGTCCGCGTATCCTACAAGAAAGATGCCATCGGGCATTGTCAGCTTGAGCATGGCGTCATAGTTTACATTTCAGAGGTCTGGTCCTAGGATGGATCCTTGCGCCGCTCCTGCCGTCAGTCGCTTGCTTTTCTGTTCGTCCTCGGTGTCGTAGATTAGTCTGTCTGTCAGGTAGCTGCTCAGGATGCGCAGTAGGTAGGGCGGTACGTCAAAGTTTTCCAGAGCCTCCATGATATCGTCCCAGCGCACAGAGTTGAATGCATTGCGCACATCAGAGGACACTCATGCACAGCGGTTCGGACCAGTGGTTGCCATCTTCCGTTTTGGCGGCTGCGTCTGTTATTTTCTCTTATGGCGTCCAAGGCCGATTTTCTCCAGAAGTCATACTCGTGTGATAGGCTCTGCCTTGTCGATTGCAGACTGGATATGGTGTTTCAGGAACTTCGAGGAGTTTGCCTGTTGTGTCGAGTATGCACAGTGGTCTGTAGGATGTAGGGAGTGTCTCTTGTCCTTGCCTCTTGCTGATTAGTACAAGCCTTGCCTTCTTCCATGAACAGAACTTGTGCTCTCCTTAGGCACGCACAGCATATTCAGCAAGAGGTGTGTATTTGCCAGTATCTGCAGCGCCTCAGCTGGTATTCCGTCTGGCCCGGGAGCCTTTCTGTTTTGTAGGGAGCCTGCCGCTGTAGCTTTTCTTATTTTTTTCGTCTGTTTGTATGCCTCGGTCTTCTCGTTTGCCTTGGCGGTCTTCTGGGCGCGCTGGACTTGGCGTTTGAGACGAAGGCATTCCCTCCGCAGGTCTGCTGTCTCATTCCACCAATACACGGGCCTTCGGTTGGGGTGATATGCTTTGCATGGCATCGAGGCGTTGGCACGCTTGTGCTGATGACTCGATCACGGTCCACTAGCTTGTCCGCTGCTGTCGTCCGTCTGGTTAGCCACTTCTTCTAGCGCGTCTTTTGTCGTGTCGATTTCCGTTGTAAATGTTGTCTCGTCCATTTTGTCGGTGTTCCAAATTTTGCGTGTCGTGCAAAACCTGCACTGTCGTGCAAATTTTTCCGGGTGCTGCTTGCCGCGAGCGAGAACGTTATGTATTGATGGTCACTTCCGGTGTAGTCGTCGATGACTCTCCAGTCTTTGATTTTTGCGGACAGTTTTTCTGTCGCCAGTGAGATGTCTGGGATGGTCCTTGAAACATCGTTCCCGTAAAAGCCGCTTTGTTGCCCGTGTTCAGAACGATTAGGTTAAGTCGCGCTGCCATTTCGAGGATGAGTCTCCCTCTGGTGTTTGTGTAGGGCATTCCCTACTCCAGGGCCTTGCCGTTGAAATATCCGGCCACTAGGACTTCGCCTTGCATGGTCAGTAAGGTATCTTCAAGATGGAGATTTTTTTCGAAGTCTTTGATGGATTCGGGTGAAGTAGCTGCTGACGAAAGTGATACCTCTGTATCTTATCCAAGCGTAGCCTGCTCCGGCTCGCTGCCTTTCCACGTTCGTGCTGCGGCTTCGGTGTAAATTACCCTGTAGAACCCGCACCATTTATTCCTCGAATCACCCTTTGTCTTCTTTAAGGCGTCCCTGAATGCTGCGCAGGCTCCGGAACCTGTGCGATGCGAGTGGCTTGGGTTTGCCTGGCTTGCACATAGTATGCATTTCGCTGCGGCATTGCAGTCTGCTGCTTTGTGGCATTTTTCGCCACATCTATAGCAGATATCTTCTGTTGGGCCCTGTGCATTTTTCGGGCGAAATGGCCATATCCCAGGCATCGATAGCAACGAATAATCGTCAGCCATGGTATACTGCAGATGATCCATCCCACTTTAATCTTCCCAGCCTTTAGGATAGTTTTGGCATCGCTCTCATCAAGTTCCACAACAGCGTACTTCTGCTGTTTGATGTTAGCCTCCGAAAGGGAGACTAGGGCTTCCCTTTTCAGCTGCGGGATCGCCTGTCTTACTGCGTTCTCTACTTCTTTTGTTTTGAGAACGTCTAGGTCCCGAATTTCGAGGGTGATTCGCGGCACGCCGCTCCTCACCCATCCAGTTTCTCCGAGTGCGGCCGTCAGCGCTTCCCTAAAAGATTTCCCGTTTTGAGCATCCTTGTTCAATTCGATGGCCACATCGCCCGAACGGGTCTTTCTGATTGCCCGAATCTCGGTTTGCGTGTCCTCCGGGTTAGTTAAACGATGCCGGCACGGGCCCAACCGGGTTAGCTCTCTTTCAGCTGGGAGACCACTTGGGCGTATTGCACTCGCTCAGCCGGTTTGACATTTACCACTTCAGGGCGGTTCTTGCCTCCCGTCCGTGTGGTTTGTTCGCGGTTTTTTGTATTATTTTCGCGCACCACCTTTCTGTTGTTACCCTGAGGGGCCCTTCGTCTTCTTTTTTCTTCTGGATCAGAATCCAGCCTCCCTTTCTCTAACTCCTCGCTTCCTGGGAACATCGCGTCTGCGGGGCTTCTTTAGCGATCATCTGGGGACCAACGGCGGGTTTCAGCGCCACGAGGGTCTTCTGTATAGACGTGGGCACCACGTTCAGTATTTTCCTCTGGCTTCTCAGCTCTAATGTGCTCTCCAGCATTTCCTCCAGTTGTAGGAGGCCGTTTTTAATTAGCATCGCGGTATTTTTTGGATACGGCGTCCTGCATGATTTTTACCAGCTTCTGCATGTTTAAGAGGGCCTCCTTCTTTCTTTACTTGCTGTTTAGCGTGGATCAGAGCAGCGACGAATTTCGTTTCCTCGTGCCCCTCGCTTTCGGTCTGCATGCCCTGGCCGCGACATGTGCGTTCGCGCTCGTTCCCATCCTGGCCACTGGACAGCGCTTCGCCCTTTGCGGGTTCACCGCTAGTTGCCAGCATCGTCACGGAGACGACAAATACAAAATGGCGGTCTGAAGGACCGCTTCAACGTGTGCCTCAAGGACGTGGCGTATCCCCGCGATATTACATTTGCGGTGTGTCGCCGGAGCCCACGTTTATTTCTGCTGTATCTCTGCGCTAAATGTGATCGAGTCCCACATACCTTGCATTAATTGTTGAGGTTGCATGTCAGAGAAGTTCGAAAATTGCAGGAGCACACGCCGACACAAGTACACAGCACTTACCAGTTCTACCAACCCAATAATAATAACAATAATAGTAAATGGCAGAACATTTAAAGACTCCAGCTCTAAAAATAAATTTGTACCTACATGGAAGAAAATTATCATTTCCAAAATTAATAAATCCAGGAAGGATATCAGTCATCTAGCAACGTACTTCGCAGGGAATGCAAAAGTACCTAAGAAAGTGAGAAATGGGATACGATCAATCGCTAAAAGAATGAAGTTGCGAATGAACCTTATGGATCTGGATAAGAGATTGAAAGATGAAAAGGAACGTCTGCAACAGAATAGCTGCACTCGGTGCGAGAATTAGGCGTTATGATGAAGCAGCAAAGGGACACCATCAACAGTCAGCCTTTGCTTTCGACCAGAAGAAATTTTATAGACAGAATAACAATGAAGACCAAGGGCAATTTTCGAGCAGCAAATCCGTGGTTCAGTATTGGACTGATACCTGGGCTAAACCAAAGCAACACGATGAAGGAGCCTACTGGCTGCAGAAGGAAATAGAAGTTTGTCTTAACATCGACGAGATGCCTCCCTTTGAAATTTCCCTTGCTGATATCAAAACGGTAGAACAAGCAACCAGAACTGGAAGTCGCCTGTCCCAGATGGTATCCAAAATGTATGGTGACAGTATTTCACTGCCACGCATCCATGTCTAACACGAATGTTCAATGAAGCTTTGCGAGATCCAACTATATTCCCAAAGTACCTGTTGACAGGCAGAACGTATATGGTGCCCAAAGCTGGTGATAGATCCCAGCCAAGAAATTATCGACCGATCACTTACCTGCCAACACTATATAAAATATGATTTCCATATCTCTTCAAGAATGTACAGTCATTTAGTCAACCAGCACATTTTGGCTCCTGAACAGAATGGTGCTGCAAGGGAAGTATGGGATGCAAGGAATTACATTGAGTGTAATTACGCAGCATGGAAGAACCAGCGCAATCTTTCTGTAGGCTGGATAGATTACAAAAAAGCCTTTGATTCGGTACCTCACTCATGGCTTTTAAGAGTACTCAAATTGTAAAAAAATCGATCGAAGACTGATCGTTTTCTTGAACTGCATGTCAGAATGGAAAACTCATTTGTAGATTAAGAAGGGAACTCATTTGACGGCGATATTGCAATTCGTCGTGGAATCTTTTCAAGGACAGCTCTAAGCTCCGCTATGGTTTTGTATAGCACTTTCACCCTTTGAGCAGAATGCTCAGACAGTCAGGATATGGGTAATGGCTGAAGAAAACCCCAATGTTCGTGACATTCGCACTAGCTCTACATGGATGATCTCAATCTGTATGCTTCTAATAGAGATCACTTACAAAACGAGCTCGAACTTGTCAAGAGTTTCAAAGGATGCAGTTTGTTTTATTAGGATTGAAAAATGTGCTACCCTTCATGTCAAGTCCAAAATGAAGAACAAAATATGCAAATATCTGGTGACACAATTATTAAAAATATCGGCACTGAAGAATCCTACAAATATCTGGGAATGCTCCAATTTCTGGGAATTTCTTATTCAATCGTTAGGAACAAAATTGTACAGAACGTGCAATCGAGAGTAAATAAAATCTGCAAAACGTGGATCAATTCAAGAAGCAAAATGTCTGCTATTAATACTTGGGCCATTCCCATAGCAACTTACACATTTGGTGAAATAAAATGGACAGAAAATTCCTTGCAGACTTTTGACAGGAAAATAAGAACTACACTTACAAGTATCGACTGCACTACCCTCAGACTTTAGTGCATAGGCTGTACTTACCTCGTGCTAGTGCAGGAAGAGGACTCCTTAACTTGGAGGCACTGTGCCGACAGCAAGAAGAAAAACTGCATCGGTACTTTCTCTCTATCAACTCGTCTGTTCACAAAGCTATGTCATCAAGATAAGTAAAGAGTTTGATTACCTGAAGCATCAAGACCGCATGAATATCTGGCAAAGAAAGGAACTTCATGGTAGATTTTTTGCAACTTTAACTTCGGAGAACATTGTTAAGAAAAACCCAGTGGAGTGGCTTCGAACCGGGGACTTCTTCGGTGAGAGACGGAAGATTTCTTTCCATTCAAGCACTGCTTCAAACCAGAGCTTATAAAGAATTCATCATGGGTCAGCAAATTGATAGCCGATGTCGCCTATTCAAATCCACTAACGAGTCCATCCAGCATATTTGCTGTGGATGCCCCGCATTAGCACAAAACCTTAAGAGACACAACTGCGTCGCCAAAGTAATCCACCAAGCCCTTGCCAAAAGATACGACCTCGTAGAGCAAGTAATCAGCAATGATCGAGCTTCTAATTCTGTGGATAGTGATCATCACCGACCGGTTATGGTAGCTGTAATAGACTGAATATTGTTCTGTTTGATAAAATATCTAAAACATCATTCATCATTGATGTTGCGGTTCCTACAGATGACCGGCTTGTAAATAACTGTTGCTGAGAAAAGAGGAAATACCAACTTGGCTGTTGAATAATGATACCCAAATTATAGAGTAAATAAATCCCCACTTCGTCATTGCACAATTTTCTCGCTCACTGAAAACTGCTCACCGCCACTCGTCGTACGCTTGGGCGTATCGAATTGCCTAGTGTAGCACCAGCCCGCCGAAGAACGTGGCGAGATGCACACAGCAGTGTGCCAGAGATGCGATCCTACTTCCCGGTCAAAAGGGTGACTGGAGACTGGAGCGCGTACCCTGGCGGTGCTGGGCTTGGAAAGAAAGGAGCGGGAAATGAGGAGCAAACATTCAAAACGTGACATGTCCACTTTACTCCTTTTCGAGAAAAACGCAAAAATGTTATAGCATCAAAAATATGCAAATATTTTATTTGTACTCGATTCTTAATTATGAAATAAGGATAGCTAAATAGATTTTTAATATTAAATTTAAATATTCTACGTTTGAATTTTAGGGCGAGTTTCGTGTCGGATATGTCTCGTTTTGAATGAATACGAAGGACATGTCATGCTTTCATTGAATGACAGCTGGACATGCCTAGATTTAAATGGAAGATACATTTTTTAATTGAAATTCTTAAAATTATATTGGGAAACTTAACATTTTTTTCTTGTATCTTTTTTAGCAGCTTTTTGCACAAATCCATTATTGTAAATTTTATTTAAAAAGTATGTAATTTACTTATTATTAAGGTGAGAATATCCCAACTTAAAGAATTTTATACAAATCCATTGACACGTTTGACAGAAAACAGAGCGCCTTCATTTTTCTTCCTTTTATCAAAAAACAATTATTTTGACATATTTTTAAAAATATGTCAGGCTTCATACCTGACGGTTTGAACGATTCATGTTTCGTGATTTTTGTTCTTTTTGTTCTTTTTTTACTTTCCTTTCATTTTCTCGAACGCTCGGTAATGTTACTAACAGACACCACCATTTCCACGGCTCAGAATTATTCGATGTAATAATAATAATAATAATAATAATAATAATAATAATAATAATAATGTCATTATTAATGACAGGCTCAGGCCATAGGGCCTGCTCTTCCATAACTACTGAGTCTACACTGATACAGGGTAGTAACATATAGAGGGGAGGAAATCGTGTGACATTTACGTCTGGGAGTGCAAAACTAGGGACCATCCCGGCATACGCCTTAAGCGATTGAGTGAACTCAGAAACCTCAATCAGGATGGCGGCTTAGGCCGAACAGCATCAATGAATAGAAATGGAAGATGAGAGAAAAATGAGAAGGGAATCATAAATGAAAATGAAGAAAATAGGAACGAGAAAGAAGAAGAGAGAGCTAAAGGGGCCAAACTGTTCATTTATGACTGGGAGTGCAAAGCAGGACCATCCCGGCGTACGCTTAAGTAATTGAGTAAACCCAGAAAAACCTCAATCGGGATGGCGGCTTATGGCCGAACATTAATATAGAAGAATAATGGTAGGCACAGTAGTGAGATGAAGAGAAAGAGGCGTTTAGGGAAGGGTCGTAAAGACATAAATGGGGAAGTCTGTAGAAGAGGAAGGAAGAAAAAGTGAAGAAAAGGAGGAAGAAGAAGTAGGTGGAAAAGTAACATTTTTCTAGAAGGTACAGAAATGTTACGTTTGTATCATTAGCACTTTACATAAATATACAAACATTTGTAACTCCAGAGAAGCACAATGGACTCTAAGTTAATAGTACCAGTAATTTAAAATATAATATTGACAGTATTAAGACACAATGTAAAAGTACAAAGGATATAACATCAATTGTAATTATTGTTAAGAGCAATATATTGTAGTTATTATAACAATGATGATAATATAAAGATAGCTATAAGAGATAATATAAAGATAGCTATTCGATGTAGGATAATATGTTCCTCTAACTATACAGTAAATAGCGATATTGAGGAAAATGTTTCCAACAGAAAGAACAATTTCATGTTATTTCGTGGTCAGTAGCTAACTGACTATTCTCTATATTTTGAAGTTGAAAAAATTTCAGGTAATTGAACCTTACTGCTCTAAATATTGCGAATGAGATTAGACAATACTTGGAAAAGCTGCACACTGTTTCTCTCAGCCCCGGGGAAAATACGAGGCCCAAGGAACCCAAACCATCGGGACCCAAAACAGGAAGTCTGAGCAAATGCTTTCTAAAACAAAAGGGTTTGGAAATGCCTTTTATACAACTTTAAATAATAGAAATAAAGTGTGTATTTTCCTCTAAATAAACGGTAAATGACTCATTTGCTACTAACATGGTAAATAACAATAAAATCATAAAGAGGATTGTGGACAGTCACGTGTAGTTATAAACATTATTTAAGTAAAAAGATGTTTCCCATAAGACCATTTCACTACAGTTATGGATGGAGTGAAGTCAGATTAGAAGTGCACATTTTGCCCAGATCTCACGGAATTTCACTGCGCGTATATAAAGAGCAGTTACATACCTTGACAACATGAACAATTGAGCAACATGCCACGAGAGTTCCCTTTGAAGGTCATACTTAAAATTTTATAAACAATATTTGTAGATTTTTTTCCCTATTTTCCTTGAAACCCCCGTGAAAAATCACAAAGTATGACCTGCCAAGGTGCTTATTGGTCCTTTAACTTCTACCTGAGGATACGAACTGGAGACGTCATGACGCACCTTTTCCGCGTGGGATGACGTCCGGGAAAGGGCGGGCCCCTTTCCCTCTCCTCGGTCAGGGGCCGAGCGGATGCAACCGCATTCCTAGGGTGTTTGGCAAAGGGAGTTTCTTCATGTTGCGGGCCCGTCAGCACCTGTTCTAACGCTGCAGGAGAGTGTTTTAGAGCGAAAGGGGAAAATTTTCAAGCACTGGGCGCTTGCATATGAGTGGGAACCAGTTCAAAACCTAGCCTTCGGACAGAAACTCTGCCGTGTCAATAGTTGTTCCTCTGGGCCATCTCAGCGAGAAAAAAAAACACAATGAATTTCCCCCAAATTCCTGTATGATTTTACTGAAATACCGGCATTTTCTTACGCAAATATCGTTTTTTTGATGAGAATACCGGTGTAATACCTTTTAAATAAAGATATTTTACCGGTATAGACGTTGGATAAAGGTAAAATAATCCTCTAAAAATACCGGTATTTGATGTCTTATCCCGGGTTTTTTAATACTATTTGAATAAAGGTATAATAGAGGTAAAGTATTTCTATACTGATATAAATACCTTTGCCGCTATTATTTCGGTATTCGGTTTCTGAGAATAGGATGAGAACGGCAAAATAATTACAACAAAAGAAGACACATGAACAGATGGGAAGAATACACGAAGTAGGTATATGAGAAGGACTTGCAAGTAGAGGAGTGGATAAATATTGATCATTGCGAAGATGAACCAGAGATGTTTATAGAGAAAATGAATTGGGTGACAAAACAACTGAAAATGGTAAGCCCGCGGGTGTAAATAATATCCTAATCGAACTACTCAAAGACACAGGGGAAGAAATTATGGCGAAACTAACACAATTATGCAATGTGATCTGGAAAAGAAATCAACAGATTGGGAAACGCACTGCTGTTTATTTCATTTCCAAAGAAAGGCGACAGCCGAGATTGTGCAAAAAACGAAACAATTGCATCCCACATGTTAGTAAGATAACCCTCAAAATAATTAATAAAAGATTAGAACCGTATCTCGAAAGTGAATGGACAGTAAAAAGCCTAGGTTTAGAAAGGGAAGATGAATAAGAGATCAAATAGCTAACCTGAAATGGATCATGGAAGAAACTCGGAGAATTTCCAAAAGAACTACAAATCACCTGCAATAACTCATAAACGCCCCACCCTGATTTCCCAGAGGGGTTATCCTCGTCTTTACTGTGTATTATTGTGTACATACCCCTGAAAAATATACCATAAACCCAACAAGGTTTTAATATTCACTTCGGGCCCCCCTCTCGCGCCTCAGGCCGGGGGTTGGCCCGTCGAGTTTTTTTAATTTTTTTACGTCAAAAAAAAGTTAAAAAATGCGTATGACGGGTAGGGGAAAAAATGAATTTTGCACATTTTTAAAATTCTGTGATCCCTACCCAAATCTATACTATTAAAATTTTAATTTTGAAAAGGGGGAAAAAAAAAAACTCCCCTGTAATAAAAACTATTTTTATGGGTAAATAACAATAAAATTTTTTTGAAAGGAGAAAAAAAACAAAAAAATCCATGTAATAAATCTATTTTTGGATAAATAAGCAAAAATTTTGAATTTTAAAAAAAACAACAAAAAAATCCCATGTAATAAAAAAATTTTCAAAGATAAATAAGAATAAATTTTGGCTCTTATTACTTCCTGCCGCAATGGGAAAATAATTTGAATAATTGTATTTTCCCCCTGAATTTAGAAGACCACAGGAAAGAGTTACATTTATGTCCCGAAGAAAACAAATCCGCATTTTCAATGGATCAGGAAACTGGACGAAAAACCTGATCGAGATTCGACGGAAGCTTAGTACAATTTTTTACAGGTTGATCCCCATTTAAAAGTTCAAATGGTAAATAAAGCATTATGTATCATTGTTAAAATTAATGTTACTTTTTTGGAAACTATAGTTTTTTGTATGAAACAGTTTAGCGAAAATTTATTGGGTTTTAAAATTTTTTATGGAATTTAATCGTTTTAAATTATCTCAAATGTTTAAAAAAATATTATTTATTAATTTTTGAATACTTTATTTCACCCGGGGAATATGATTTATCAGTGTTATATAATGATTTCCCTTTTTAAAAAAATTTCCCCCCCTTTTAGCAAGTCTTTTTTCAAAAAACTAGTAAAAAAGAAGAACTTGGAAATTCTTTAAGAACTTACAGAAAAGTGGTGGGGTTTTTTTATTTACAAATTTTTTTGTAACCAAATCTGACTTGAGTATTTCCAATATTATCCATATTTGGGGAATGAAATTCGAAATTTTGAGCAGTATGAAACTAATTTAAAAAACTAAGGGTGCTTAAATTTTTTTCAATTCATTTAAAAGGGTTCCCTTAAGGTTGATGAATTAAGACCTAATTTATCATTATTAAATTATTTTAAGGTTATCATTGGATTCGGAAAATCCCATTGGGTTCAGGAAGCACATCTCATGCCTTATACCTTTTTTTTTTATTTTTCCAAACTTGGAAAAAATTAAACATTTTTAAAATATTTTTTTTAAATGCTTCGTAAATTCTATTATAAAAAGGAGTCCAATGCCGTTTACAGATCGAAAATTGGACCATTTCTCTGGGGTGTGCGGTAAGTACTTTGAATACCCCAGTTGCTAGCAGCCAACCAGATTCCCCCTCCCCCGCCACATATAAAGTAGTCGCGCAACAAGAGATTTTAACACAACCGTTAAACAATATTTAGATATGTTGCTCAAATTAACGGAATGTAAAATTCATTCTTCTTTCATAACTAGCAAAATGCTGCAGTTTTTTTTTTAGAAAAATGAATGTGTGTATCATGTCTTCCTGCAGTGTTGATTCAGTGGAGAGGAAGACTAAATTGGATAATCTATTTTCACTTGTGTGACGTACTGGGGTGAAAACACAGACGACTGTTCTGATTGATATTTACAATAATTTTACAGTATATTTACAATTAATGTACAAGATTACAATACAAAAATCTAGCCCCCTTTGGGAACCAGTTCTCTTAGCCCGAAACCCCGCGACCGTCTGGCCTCAGACCACTGCTTTGAAGGCGGGAAAAAACAACGCGAGGTGCGAAGCTGTCGGACATAGAGTCCGTAACTATACCGTTACATGGCCTGTCGCCAAACCGATCTTCGACCCAAAGATCACGTGTGATGCACTGGGAATTCCTCTCGTCTTTCGACACCCCGCGTATCCCGAGGCGCCTGTCGGCGGCCTTAAATATCCGTTGGCTCCCCACCCTACAAGCGGCGGGCGTCTGGCTCGCTGGCCAGCCCTTCCAGGGCTGCAACCGACACTCTTAGCCTCGCATCCGCGCGCGTCCTTTCAGGAAATTTCCAGCCGGGATTCCACGGGTTTCCAGCCGGCGCGGCGAGGCCCCCGCTTTAAACCCCATTTTGCATCCGGCAGGTGGGTTCCCGAAGCGGCCCGGCGCGGCGGGGCGGCCCGACGCCGCGGCGCCGAACACGACGCTACACTTGTTCTGTTCGAGCATAGGTTTTATTCTTTCCAGAGCTGAAACGATTTTCTACGATGCTGTTGACGTAATAGTGTATCAATGACACAAGGCGCGTAATTGTGAAAAACATTGGATAGCGACATGGAATTCAAAGATTTCAGCAGTTCATTTGGGCTTTTCCCTTTAAACTCTTCGGTGCTACGTATCGTAATAATGATAAAGTAAGTTCATTGCTAATCTTCTTCATTAAAACTACTCCCATAACCCCAAGGCTAGAAAATTCCTTCTGGGAAACTGTTTTTGTATGTATTATACCCCAAAATAATTTGATATCAATTCAAGAACTGCAAAATTTTACGTCTTGCAATCGAAACTCTGATTGTCCACATTATCAAAAAAAGTTGTAAGATATTCGCCTCAAAATATTGTCAATGGAATACATACTCTCACTGGAATACATACTACCATAATATTTTCCGAATACCCATTAGATTAAAAAAGCACGTATTACTACCTGCTGGTTTCTACAAATCCTCATGAAATAGGAGAAAACACGACAATACGTCACAAACTGTTTCTGGATCACCACTACACACGCCCCGCCCTGCCCGTACACTGATTCGCTAAGAAAGAAGCTGTCTACTCAAAAATTCAGGGGTTTTAACGCCATTTCCGTAAATCTTAACGCCATTTTCTTAAAAACGGTTCAAATTTTTTAATGAAATTGCTATAACTGAGTACTCACTGAATTTATGAATGTTCTTTCATTACAATATTTTCATAGTTTTTAAGCTGAGGAACAGTGACGGAAAATAATTGGCCTAATATTGAACTTCATTAAATATTTTACTGTATTTTACATTTTACGAATGCGCAGCATACTACAGAAACAATGATATGAAGTAAAAATTGTATTTAGGGTTTTGGGCGAAAATTCGGCTTTTGAAATCCTGGAAGTCCAAAAATATTTTTCCAAAAAAGAATGCGAACATGTATTTGTTTTTAGACTGGTTGTAGGAAAAGGACCTGTGTACGCATGGTACCGAAAAAATTAAAACATTATTGACTTCTAAGTCTATGTTTTCTTTTTCAAAATTGATATTATACTAGCAAGTTGATTGGGACTAATTCAATGAGAATCCAATATTTCTGGAGGGTATGTTACATTATGCTCATATTGCATTATTGAAACTTTCTGAAAACGAACTCTCTTTTTTACTTTACACTCTTCATTGGAATACACTATACCATTATTACAAATACTGTAGTAAATGTCACATTTTATTAATATCTCTGGGATTTTTCAACATTACAATTACTAATCTGTTTCAAATTTCTCATGAACTATTGACTCTTCTTCAGTATAATCCAATTCAATAAAATAAAGTTATAAAAATTACAACAGCTTCCAAATTGGAAAATTGCTTTGCAGTGAAATACAAAAATTTTCCGTAACCCATAATCTAAATTTTCTCATATATTGACAATTGCACTTTCTCCCTAAGGAGTAGAGAAAGTTACGTACGTTGCGCGAAACCGCGAATTTTCTGCAGAAAACGTATATTACAGTTCGAGAATGGACAAAATGGATAAATCCACTTGCTAAATTTAGAAAAAATCCTCCAAATCGTGGTGTAGCCAGAATCCATGTTTTGTGGGTGGTTGATGGCGAAAATCGACTGACGGGCAAAAGCGTTGTCCGTCCGCCCGTCCCTGAACAACGCTAGCGGCTAAACCACGCAGCCGATTTTCACCAAACTGATACCCTAAATCAATCTGACTGATGTCATTCCTGAATTTGGAAACTGATATTCAATTAGGGGAGGGTACTTTATATGAAGCCCGTGGACATTTTTCAAATGTTCAAAACAAATGGCTCCATATTTTTTAATCAATCTTTGTTGGATAGTGGCAAGTGCGTTTAAGAGAATAGTGCAGGTCTCATGTTCGTTGAAAACTGATTTTTCGAAAGTCTTCCTACAAGTAAAATATTGAAATTTGAGATTTTTTCCCTTGATGAAAACTTTTCCTTAAAGATAAGATTTTTAAATAAGATCATGTGCAATTTTTCGAAAATTCTAGTATTTTCCGCATAAGTTTCCGTGAAAGTACGCGCTGTTTTAGCATCACACACTTTTTAAACTGTCCTACTTTTTAGACATTAGGCTCTTCTTCTCGAATAATTGCAGTCTCTTTCGTTTTATTATGACAATGTGGTACTGAAGTACGCATGAGGAAAAGTAAAAATATTGCACTTTCTTTCTATAGAGAAAAGTTCGCATTCTATTAAAATATAATTATATTATATTCTTCCCTATATTATACACTTTATATTATATTATATATTACAATATATTTAAACTTAAAAAGAATCGACCTCTGAAAACGAAAAAAATATATTAAAATGATTGTGTTCCAGTTATCATAGGTTTTATTATATTTAACTACTTTTCTAAGTGGTAACTGAAATAGAAACCGCTTTAGCCGAATGGTTAACGTCGTAGGTACCCTGTCAGCCATAACGTTGTGAGTTCGAACTAGAAGGTGATTTTTTCTTCTGTTATGGTGTGATTTGCAAGCATATGTCCACATATTTTGTAATTAATAATTTTTGAAAAGACTTAGAGCCCCCAAAAGGCCGGTTTTGTCGTCCATCAGAACGACGACCAGAAGCCTCCGTTCTGTACTATCTGACCGAGGCGCCGGTGGTCCTATTTTCGACGAACTCTATATATTTTTGAAAACTAAAAGAAGTTAACTTCTGAAAACTACAAAATTGAAAATAAAGATCTTACTGGTTGAAAACTCTTTTCTCAATTCATGTAATAGTATAATATTGCGGATCAGTGACAAATTAGAGAAGAAAGTATGTGCTGTTGTAGTACAACTACTTCGTTGTTTACATTATAAGCATTATAATTTCTTTAAGAAGCAATCAATCAACTATTTGCAGGTAATTAAAATACGGTTAGCATTATATCATTCAATTTTGTGGTTACAAGTTTTCATGAATAACGAATGCAAATTTGACCGGCAATTCTCTTAGTTGTGTTAATTGGTTTTAAAACTAACATAGTTACTTGCATAATACTACGCGGTTCTGTATTTCAGACTGGTGTTTCCCGACGAGTTACAGTTCAGTCTTATCGCGTAATGTGGAGATCTCCCTTGAAGATATGGGAGGGGGCAAGATACTTCGCAGGATAGAAGCTACTGGCAAGCCCACAACAGGCATTCGAATCGAAGTGATTTCTAACTAGAATCAACTATAGAATACTATCGCGCAGATGATTTTGCATTCTTATCAAGAATGAGTTTGCTGTAACCTGGAGTAAATGTAGTATGTCATAAGAACAATAAATTTCAAGATAGAATTAATTTTGCTAATACTCCCCAATGGTTCTGTAGGGTACCTCTCTGTGATAGCTCCATGGGTTAAAACGCGCAGAGGAATTGACGCCAGATCAAATCCTGCCGAATAGATTTTTTTTTACCTGATGCCCGGAACACATTAATCACTGTCATCACGAGAGAGACATTCAAAATTCTGCAAGGAGGAAACAAACTTGTTTTTGTAAATGCTAACGTGATTATATTAAGATTGTGTGCTGGTATCTTGTATTCCAAGCATGATGAAACGAAATTTGAAGAGATAGCCAAATATGAACAGTGTCTCAATTGGTAAATATCATTTATCATATTTTTGTGTAATCGTTAGAAATAATATGAATAAGTCTGAAATAAGTTGTATAATCACTAGTAATTTACCTATTTAACAATTCTAGAGAGATAACCAGAACCTTAACAAGTCTCTGGGCTTACTATAAAATTTTGTAATAAAGGTAATTTCTTCTGTTCTTAACAATTGAGAAAGGAATATGTCTTTTTACACGTTTAACAAAGTTCCCTTAGAGGCTATTACGAACTCATTAAATTACCATTTGTGTTTGTGCCTTTGTGATAAATGCTAACAGAACGCATCCTCTACTGTTGTAAATAATAATTGATAATTGTATTTCTTTATGGTCTTCTTAAAAATGTTTAATGTAAGTCTTGATAGTGGAAACAATATCAAAATATATTAACTCCAAAACAAGATAGTACGATTTGACGTGGTCATGTGAAAGAAATCAATTTTTTTATTATTATCTCCATTTTTAAATAAACAATGTTTTGATACGGCATATCTTTAGTGCGGGGTAGACTGAGACTAAGTGGTGAGCATTCATTCAGTCCCAATTTTCACAAAGAAAATAAACTTGAAACTTTACATGAAGTCTTTCGGAAATTTTCAAAATTTTCTCAAAAACGGCTCCTAATTTTCTTGTAAGAATAGAGTAAAATAGACTTAGAAAGATGACATAGTTCCACGGTTAACTCTGAATTTTCGAAAATTGCAAAAGTTTGAACTTTTGCGGCGTCTTCCTACAACTACAAAATTGAAAATAGAGATTTTTCTTTATGAAATCTGTTGTCCATAATCAGTTCTGCGTAAATAACAGCTGTCATGTAGGCTTTCTTTTGAAATGTTGGCATTTTTCGTGCAAGGAGCAATATTTACAATTTTAAAGAATGGTTTGAAATGCAAAACTGCACTGAAACCGTTTTTCTTTTCTTACTATTAAAACGTTTCGAAACCGATTTTGGGAAATCGTACTTTTTACTGTTTCTTTCGTTGTAAGCAACATTCCTGTCTGCAGCCAGCAAAACTCAACAAATATCACTCGTCAACACATCGTAATATGTAAAACAATGTATAAGTGACGGCGAGTAAGCCGTCACCTGCGTAACTACAGTTAAGGTGCTACTGTGCTTGCTTGAAAACTGGATGACTCCAGTTCAGGTCCTGGCCTGTTCATGCAATTTTTTTATTTTGACAATGTGCAGACGTAATTAATACTTTCCCTTTCATTATTTAAGGTATGCATTTGCGGTTGTCGTTTGAGAGTTTACAAAAACTAATGAAGTGGTAATAGTGTAACATTTATATATTCATATTACCAATAACACGAGAAACTAAGAGCTTATTTTTATATTTAAATGTGAGAAGATGAACTAAAAGATAATAACTGCGTAATGATAGGTGATTTTTCTTGAAGTCAATAAATGTTTCTTAGATTCTAGCAATACTTGCAGCAAATGAATTCTGAATGTCGGACCGTGTCGAAACTTGTCTTTTAGCCCAACGTTATCATTGTCTAATAACTTCACCTTGACAGAGGCGATATATGAGCGTCAGGCTAGAACCGAAGTACCGCTAAAGCAAAAATTATACAGTACTGACATTAGTGACATAGTACATTACATTCTTAAGTTTAATGAATCATTTTATAGTGCGTAGATTTCTTGCTTTCATGTCTCGTAGAGGTAATTTATTTATTATTTTTAATTGCAGAAGTGCGGAAAAGCAAATGAGTCGGAAGACAAAAATTCGTAAGATTCTTTTAATTGAGTAAGTTCAAGGAAGACAGGTGGTTGGTAGCGCACCGCTTACGTGCGTGGCTTTACAATAGAGGAAAGCGTGCGTGTTCAAATCCGATATGGTATCAGCTGTTTTACTGACGAGCAATAAAACCACCTTAATAATGTGATGTCGAGAATGTTCTAAAACATTCCTTTCTTTGCAAGAAGACAAACTGGTGGAAATAATTTGACGTACTTTCTGATTACTGGTCGTTACCAGATCATTCACTACTCCATATTTTCCTCTTTATAGGCCGTTTTTGGTTTTTACATTAGTACGTTCGTTTCCTTCCCAATCCCAAATACGAGTATTACGTCCTTTGTAATTAATGTTATTTATTTGTATCTCTGCTCTTTTGTCAAGTTCTCTAGCTGAAATGTTTTCTTTCTGTAAAAATTAAGAAAATGCTTACATTTCGCAATAATACTACCAAAATATTAAGAAAATAGAGGTGCCAAAGCAGAATGACAGACTTTCTCTGCAGCAAATGTTTATACTCTCTCGTGTGGACTGTTTTAAGGTTTTGTTCCGTTCTCTTGCCAGCTGACATCTATCGCCGCACAAAACACATTTTGATATTTTCAACTTTTCAGTTCCAAATAGCTCTTTTACACAGAGATTTGTTGAGTTTTCGAAAAACCGTATGTAAAGTATTTGAACCACTCACAAATGCAATAATATATTCAAATCTATGCATATTAATGGCGTGAGATATATTTATAAAAAAATTACATTTGTGTAATTTTGAAAAAAAAAATACCTCGAAATAAACTTTGCGTCATATTAAATAGTGCCATTATCACTATCCATTGGAAAAGTCTGAAGAAAAAATTTGGAGCCATTGACGAAATTTTGACGAAAATGGCGTTTGAGCGTTTCTGAAAAAACGGAATTTTGAGCTCATTTTAATAGAAAACTGTTGACTTTCCAAGAAACTTAACATGAGATGATTTATAGCACATGTACTCAAAAAGGCAACAATGTAAAGAGATTGCTCTAATGTAAATATTATAGAGGTGGGAGATAAGTAAAAAAATATTTTTTTGTAATTTATTGAAAAAATAAAAGAATAGAGCAATACGGCGTTTATGTCAATGGATAGACTGCATCAGCATTACTCCAATCCAAATATTAAAAAATTTGTTTTTGAGAAAAAATCTATTATGTAAATTTTTTAAAATTGCAAATATTGCACGCCATATTGTGCGAAATCAACTAAAACTGTAAAAAAAATTGCATGACCTTATTTAAATATCTAATTATGAGCAAATAAATTTCATTTGAAGCAAATTCTTATCTTTAATTTTGTAGTTGTAGTGAGATTGTCGTAAAATATTTAAATTTTCGCAATTTTTGGAAAATTCGAGTTAACTGTGAAAGTTGGCTATATCTTCTATTCTTTATAAGTCTATTTTACTCTATTCTATAAGAAATTTAAAGAAAACATTTTGAGCCGTTTTTGAAAAATATTTGAAAATGTCCGGAAGGCTTCAAATAAAGTCCCCCCAAAAATTAATGAATGTTTTTCAAAATCGCATAGCTTCAGCTCAGGCAAAAACGACAGGGGTTTCTTTAATTTGGAAAAAAATCGTATGCATGGTTTAGATGCTAGAGTTGTACCAGACGTACAGATTTAATTAAGCTTATCGGCAATTGTTTTTTTTGGCATCAAGGATCCACAAACTGGAATTCTGGTTACATCACGTGTTAGAGATTTTTTTTCTCTTAATTTTGCAACTTGTTTGATGGACTTTTTTGTTACCAGAGCCCGGCAATGAATTTTTTCCGCCGAAAATCCGCCGTTTTTTCGCAGCATTACATAACGTTCTCTATACTACGTATATTACTCCTTATATACGTACGTATACGAGAAAGTAATATGTAAAGTGTTTGTTAACATGCGTTACGCAGATAAATTTTAAGGAATGAGTTAGTGATGAAGTTGAAAAAGATAATTCTTGGTTTTTAAACCATGTATTTATATAATAAATATTCGATTATTAGGTGAAGTAAATATGTTTATCATGTGCCCATTTGCTAACATTCTGAAAGGCTACATTGTTGTGAATGATATTGATTAATAAATGCTTCATATTATTAAATATTCTTCTCAAGCATTCATTCAAGAGTATGCTATAACTATTTTACAAAACTATCCCAACCGCGGATCCAAAAGAAAAGACTCAGGGTCACGTGCCCTTCACTTCATCCTAGAAAATATTTATTTCTCTCTCATAATGAACTCGTGGTAAACTAGTAAGGAAGATGAAGATGAAAATCTTTGCAAAATGCATGCTGACAGAATATCAAAAATTATTTTTCAGTGAATCCTTTCGAAAGAAGAAACGAGGAAGGCCATGAAATCTTGTAAGCACGTCATGGATTCGATAATGAAGACAGAAGAATAGAGGAAGATTCCTGACGGAATAAAAACATTGGCGTGTAGATTGTGAAAAACGGTCATTACAACTGTAAGATACTCGCTTAAGAATGAATAATACTCACTTTAAACCTAAAGTAAGATACCGGATGAAGAATCCTTGTTATTATGCCGGCACAAGTAAGCGGGGCTAACAGATCTCTGCCGGAATACCAAACCAAACCAAAGTTACGTTCTTATTTGAAAAGATTGTACCGAAAACAAAGAAAAAATGTGGATTATATTTAGAGGGAGTCCTGCAGATAACAAATAATCAGATATTACTTCATTTGGTATTTATGATATTTGTTAACTTTGTCCATTTATCGGCATGATCGCTTTTTCAATGGGAATAACTATTCTTCTGAATTTACAGGTCGAAAAGTAAATATGGTATTTAGGGGTAAAAAAGCGATTGAATTATGCTTTTCATGAAAATTTACGGGACTGAAGTAAAAGAGAAAAACTATCACAAATAGTAATTCACATTTTATATGCTGCAACAATGAATAGTATCAATTCCGCAATTAAATCTATTTCGACCCACCAATAACAGATGCGGGGTCTCTTTACCTGAAACTTTGGCTTCGGCGGCGATAACATAATTCACCGGAAAGTGTACGGCATTTTATCGACGAATGACAGAAAATATAATTACAATAGCCAGTAGGACTTCTAATGCAGTATTCCAAAGGCAGATTTTTTTAAAACTCCAGACATTTGTTCATGATTTCTCATAGTATGCAACATGTATTCTCGTTAATGGTGGAAATTTTAGTATCAATTTCGGAATCCTAAGACTTAAGTAAAAGGAACGCAATGTAGGACTCTGAAGATTTGGTTACGAACCCAATAGCGATAGCGCAGATTTCTCCTTCTTCCCACCTTGCAATAAAGTGGTCGCGTAAAAGTGGTCGCAAGTGGTCAGAAGAGTGCGACCAAATGTGAATGAATTCATGAATTTGAGGTCATTGTGTTATTATTTAGAAAGACTTGGTAAAATCGTTCTGCGTGAGATATACTATATACGAACACAAACTATCATTCAATAGGCAGTACATTTTAAAGCGTTACATTATAATATAGTAGCAGTGCGTTTCAACAATAATAAATATTTTAGATATAATTTTAAAATTCAACCTTAATTCATATTATAGTACTTTAATTAAATTACTTTATAAATATGTATAACATGAATGAAATTTTTCCCAAATCAAAAAAAATTAATTGCCTATTTTGTTTAAATATTTATTAACAATTCATTAAAAATTATAAATATGCAGTGCAATATTACTGACGATGCGTTAGTGAATACATATCCAATAAATTGGCAATTTTAGCAAATGTAAAATATATGAAAATAGACAAAATTTATCTTTGCAACAATATTTTACAGAAGAGGATATCTATTCATTTTCGAACGTTTATCGTATACAGATTTCCGAAGTTTGACAAAATTTTGAAACATTATTAACAATTACAATTTTGAAATAATTTACACATGAGAATCTCTAGTGATTCTTAATGGATTAGCGAAAACAGTGTTTGTATATGTCTGCTTATCTAGAATAGTGGGTAACCACCACCTCCTAGAGTGTGGAGTAGGAGGAGGAGGTGGTGGTAACATTCTACGACGTGTAAAAACTTTATGCATTGTTCGTCTCTGAAAATAAAAATAGCGTAACGTAAAAATATACTTGCTCTAATAATATAAATATATTAATTTCATTGCGTTGGATTGGAAATCATACATAAATTACATGTAAGTAATATATTGATGTGTGTGTGTGTTCCTCCAAAATTCACGCAATAGACAAAAGCCGGTGTTTCTACCTTTGCAAACATTAAGATATAAAAATGTTATATCAGAGTCATATCTTCTTCTTGATTCTTAAGCAAAAATCCTCAAAGACTAGGTATCACATATGATTTTTAATATTTGGTGGTAAAGAACTCCATGTAAATGCAATCACCCTAACGTTATATTGAAGAAGTAATTAATTGTATCCCTAAAACAAAAGATCAAAAATCATTCATTTGCTTACAGATGCACTTATCAATCATAATGTCTGTAGGAAACTTGCATTGTGACTAAATTAACTTTAAACACTTTTAGTTTATTTAGTATTTTACATATCAAAACTATTCTATTACAATATTAAGAAGAACGTTTTGAAAAAAGATTTTTTTCTTAAAAAATCAAAAAACCCCCGCTCCAATTTTTTTTGAAATTTATTCCTCAGATAGAACTAACGCTGAAAAAAGGGGTCTTTCCCATTTTTTGTCGTTTTCGATAAAAATTTAGAAATAATAAAAAATTTTTCATTTTAGAGTACTAGTTCGTTCTTATTCTATCTTTTTTCCCCAAGACAATGTCTACAATTTTTTTACCTCTGCATTTCTCATTTCGCACTTTCCCCTCTTTTTTATTTCAATGAATTTTGCCCCCAAACCTTTCATTTTCCCGGCACTTCTTTTTAATGTACATTATGAATCGTAATGTAAATCGTATTAATTCGAGTGTGATGAAGAAACGGGTGGGGGCGGCATATTATAACCTTCCACGGTGTTTACCTTTACATGGTTTTTTAAAGTACTTTTCCGACTTATGGAAACTTTTATAAGTTAAACTTTACATTGAATAGTTTGTGACAGTTAACATGGGGGTTCATCCAAAGCCATCTAGTGGACATCATACCTCCCCTCGGGGTTTTTTGTCTCTTCTCCTAGTCAAATGAATCAAAGTGAAATTACGATCAAATTTTAAAAATTTTTTTAAAAATAATAATAATAATAATAATAATAATAATAATAATAAAATAATAAAAGTCAAAAGAAAACATAACACATCAAATGAAATTTTTAAATTAAAACCCAACAAATTGCTACTGATTACAAATTAATTAAATGTCAAAACTTGGTTTTTAAATTTCGGGTTTGTAAACAACCTGTATCATAATAAAATCTATTTTAAATAAAAAAAATTAAAAACGGTTGCCCCTAAAATGCAGTTTACAATGGGGATACAAAATTCGTTTGTTCCCTTTTTCCGCTATAGTCGCGGTCGTCCCCTGTTCGCTGTGTTGCTGGGAATCAGGGCTGTCGGGGCCCCCATCTCCCATCCCTCTTTCTGCAAACGATTAATAAAGGCCCCTTCCCATTTAAAAATTTTAAAAGTTGTAAAAATGGTTAATGATGGCTATGTTAAATGACGATAAAAAATACGGAAATTTTGATTCATTTTATCAATCGTGAACGCCGGGAACTAGTTTATTTGGAAAACCAGTTCACAAAGGGGAACCCTTCCGAAATTTCAGGCATTTTTAAAAGCAAAAAATTTAAAAATGAATATTTTTTTCCGGGGTATAGATTTTTTTCGAGTTAATTAATCTTAATATATAGTGCAAGTTAATTAATCTTTCATAAATATATCTTAGTGGAATAACGAAATTTTTGCTTTTTTTTTAATGAAAATGATTGATAATTTAGTTGAAACATTTGCGTTTTAATTTTCAACCTGGAATTCATTAACAATCAGAAAAACCCGGTCAGGATAAAGGGAAAAAGGGCGGAAGAATCGGGAAAAGTACTGTTTTTGGAGGGGTTTTTTAATTAAAATGATGAGATGACTTTCCAGATGTTCTCAAGAACAGCATAAAAACATTATAATCATTAAATCAGAGTTCCCAGTATATAAAAATGAATTATTTTAAAATCAGTTCTTTTTTTAAAAAAAATATTGGATTTTTACTCCATTTATTTATTTATTAAAAAGCACGAAGAACGCAGATGAAATCAATAACGATTTCAGTAAAAAATTTCCAGCTATTAAATGATGTCTTCTTTCTCCAGTTCCCAAATCCATTTTGGATGGTTTTAATTCTCTCATTATGCCATTCATGGTTACATCAATTTCCATTGTTCTCAAGGGGGGAGACCCACTGTGTCCTCGCAAGGTGCTTGCGTGGGCCCCCCCCGCAGATGCGGGGGGGACTGCAGCGATCCCTGCAGCGGGGCGATAAACACGCATCTCCCCACAGTCGTTGGCCCTTCTGAGGGCCCCCTCCTCCCGGCCACCCCTCCACTCCACCCCCCGGGAGAGGTGGCTCAGTGCAAAATGATCCCACTGCAGGGGCCCCTCTTAAGGGGGCCCGGGGGTTGCCGTGGGGGTTTTCGAAAGCGCAGCGGGTCAATGTCTGAGGAGAATTTTTGGTCGCTGCTCTAATCGGTGTTTTCCCGGTTTTTTGGATCCCCAGCCAATTTGGGAGCTTTTCCCCAAAGGGGCCACGGACCGCGCGGATTTTTCCCTTTCCCCATTCCGTCCTACCTACCCTACTTACCCCCTTACCGGCATCCGCTCACGCCAGACCGGTGGGAGCAGAGCATGCCCCGGCGGTGCCCCCCCGGGAATCCTGGTTGAGGATCCCCCGCTGGCGGACAGTCGGTTGGCGCCGGATCTCGTCATCCAGCGGCGGAAGATCCCCCCATCCTACCACCAGCTCAAAAAACCTGCACAAATTACGGAACTAATGGCAAAAAAGGTTTACCGGAATCACTAAAAAACCCAAACCAACATGAACCCGTGCCGTAGCGACGTTTGTCACTTGGGAAAGTTGGAACCACGCCCCCCCCCTTTCTGTTTAATGGTTAGCGTATTTTTGCTTGTTTGGGGGTTCGTTTTTATAAAGGATGGGGGGGTCTTTTCAAGTATTGCGGGTAAAACAATTCAACGGTATTTGGGGAAAAAAAATCTAGTTGTGGATAAGAAAGGAGGCGGTTGGAGATCTTCAGATGTTCTTGTCGACTCACAGAAGATAACATTTTTCCATTTTTAAATAAAAATTATTTGCAATGTCCGGTTTTGCTTTCTCGCCCTTTCCCGGGGTCGCTCCCCCCCTGACTTCTCCCTCCTCTATCAACTAGGGTTGCAAATCGCCAATAAAATATTGATTTTTATAAAATCTTTCAAAATAAAAACATCGATGTTAAAAATATCCCCAAAAACCGCCGATGTCTTTAAATAATGTTTTGGGCGGATTAGCAACAATTGAAGTTCAGGGGAGAGGTGATTTAATTTGAAAAGATTTCGTTTTTAATTTTTAATTGGTTTAACTGACAAAAACACCAAGAAATCATCAGGACAATTAACGAAACATCTATTATCTGATTCGATAATTAAAAAAATAATACAGGCTTCTTTTTTGGGGAAAAACTCGATGTTATTTATTTTCCCCTTTTTCCCCGTAGTTTAAGCATCTCAATTTGTTAAATTTAAAAATTATAATAAATTTTTTTTTAAATATACATTTTTAAAATATTGTCCCTGTAAAACATCAAACACAAACCATGATTTAAAAATCAAATTAAAATGAGAAATATATGGATGAGTTTTAAAAAATCAATGTTTTGACAACATCAGCATGAATGTCGGTCCCTTTTAAAAACCCCCCAATCCCAATTAAAACCGCCCCCATTACCCCTCAGCCACCCCACCAAACACGGCAAATCTGCTCTTACAAATTCAAGAGGACACTTCTCTATCGTCAAAAAGGGGGTGACCCAACCCGATCATTTGGACCAAAACGTTGTTGTTAAATAATAAACATTTTTATTACGTTTATATTATTTTTGTAGTATATACACGATACTATACAATATTATTATTAAATAAATTCCTAATTCTAACATAAATAAATATTTAAATCAATTTTGACAAATAAAAGTAGGTAACAAAAAAAAATCGACCGGAGGCAGGGCCCCCGCCCCCCGGCCCACGGCATGCGAAATCCCCCCAAATTGCCGTCGACCCCATCATCGCCACCGCCCCCTGCCATTTCCCTCCACCGTACCCCCTCCTTTTTGGGAGCGGCCCCGTCACGGGAAACCCCCGCCGCCCCCCGCGCGCGCCGCCTGCGTTACTTCCCGTCGTCGCGCCTCCGGCTTACCTTTGTCAGCTGATTACTTCTTGCGGAATTGGCCTTCCGGCCGCGCTGATAGGCGCTATCGCCGCCGCCGCCCCCGCGCGCTGCCCCCGCGCCGCCGCCCGCCGCTCGCGCTGCTCCCAGGTGCGGCTCCCGCCCAGCCAGCTCAACACGCCCCCCCGCCCCCGCTGCTCTCCCAGGTGCGGCTCGAAACGCCCCCAGCCAGCCAACACTTGCCCCCGCGCGCCGCCCGCCCCCGCCCGCACTGCCCCCAGGTGCGGCTCGAAAACCCCCCGCCAGCTCAACACTTCCCCCCGCCGCCCCCCCGCGCTGCTCCCCCAGGTGCGGTCCAAACGCCCAGAAGCTCAACACCCCCCCGCGCGCCGCCGCCTCTCCGCCGCGCTGCCCCCCGGTGGGGCCCCCAACCCCCCCAGCCAGCTCCCCCCCGCCGCCCCCCCGGGCGCTGCTCCCAGGTGCGGTCGCAACGCCCACCAGCTCAACCTTTCCCCCGCGCCCCCCCCCTCCGCCCCCTGCTCTCCCAGGTGCGGCTCGCCCCCAGCCATAAACCCCCCCCGCCGCCCCCCCGCGCTGCTCTCCCAGGTGCGGCACGCAAACGCGCCCAGCCACTCAACATTTTGCGCCGCCCCCCCGCTCCGCCCCCCTGCTTCCCAGGTGCGGCACGCAAACCCCCCGTGCTAAACCCCGCCCCCGCCGCTCCCCCCGCGCTGCCTTCCAGGTGCGGCGCAAACGCCCCAGCCAGCTCAACCGCCCCCGCCCCGCCCCTCTCCCCCCGCGCTGCTCCCAGGTGCGGCTCCCCGCCCCCAGCCAGCTCAACCGCCCCCCCCACCCCTGCCCCCCCCAGGTGCGGCTCGAAAGCACTGCCATTGCCCCGCGCGCCGCCCCCCGCCCGCCGCACTGCTCCCCCAGGGGGGGCCCCAACCCCCGCCAGCCCCGCCCCCCCGCCCGCCCGCGCTCCCCCCATGCGGCTCGCAAACCCCCCATGCTCAACACTTGCCCCGCGCGCCGCCCCCTCTCCGCCCCCTGCCCCCCTGCGGCTCGCAGCCAGCCAGCTCCCTTCCCCCCGCGCGCCCCCCGCCGCCCGCTCCCCGCCTCCCGGGTGGGGTCCAACCCCCCAGCCACTCAACCGCCCCCGCCCTCCGCCCCCCTGCTCCCCCAGGTGCGGCCCGACCCAGCCACCAACCCCCCCCCCGGCTCCCCCCGCGCCCCCCAGGTGCGGCTCCCCGCGCCAGCCACCGCCCCCGCGCGCCGCCCCCCTCCGCCCGCACTGCCCCCCGGTGCGGCCGGGCCCCAGCCAGCTCACACCGCCCCCCCGCCCGCCCGCGCTGTCTCCCAGGTGCGGCCCAAACGCCCATGCTCCGCCCCCGCGCCCGCCCGCCCCTCCCCCAGTCCCTCCGCCCAGCCAGCTCAACCCCCCCCGCCGCCCGCCCGCGCCCCGGTGGGGGCTCGCCCCCCCAGCCAGCTCCCCCCCGCGCCCCCCCGCCCCCCCGCACTGCTCCCCAGGTGCGGCTCCAACCGCCCACCACTCCCCCCCCCGCCCCCGCCGCGCTGTTCCCGGTGCGGGCAAACGCGCCAGCCAGCTCAACGCCCCCGCGCCGCCCCCCCCCCCCGCGCTGCTCTCCCAGGTCCCCGGGAAAACGCGCCCTGCTCAACACCCCCCGCTCCGCCCGCGCTGCTCCCCGGTGGGCCGCAAACGCCCAGCCAGCTCAACCCCCCCGCCCCGCCGCCCCCCTTTCCCGCCCGCGCTGCTCTCCCAGGTGCGGCTCGCACGCCCCCAGCCAGCTCAACACCCCCCCCCGCCCGCACGCTTCCCAGGTGCGGCTGAAACCCCCCACCAGCTCAACACCCCCGCGGCCGCCCCCCCCGCCTGCCCCCAGGGCGGTTCGAAAAGCCAGGTTCCACGCCCCCCCGGGCCGCCGCCCCGCCGCCGCCGCCGCCGCCGCCGCCGCCGCCCCGGCCGTCGATCCCCAAAATGCAGGTGTGGCATTCCCCCCCTTGTTTGGATTTTTATTCGGTTAAATTCATGGGATTGGGGTTTATTTAGTAAGACAGGTTTTTTACCAAAGGGTTAAATTTACTCAAAAGGCAAAAAGGCATTTATTCTGGTTAAATAGGGGTGCAAAGGTTTTGAAACAAAACAAAACTTTTAAAAAGAATCTAAAAAAATTCAAAATTTTAAATGATTCACATTTTTTTCCCAACACAAAAATTTCATTTAATTTTAGGAAACGATCTTTTGGGTTAATTCATTTTTATATGTACTACATAGTCTCTGTTCTCAAAAAAGGGTCAAAACCATATTCAAGTAAGAAGGTTCCCCGTGAGTGCTAAAAAAAGGGCAATATACAAAATCAAAAAACTTCACTGATGTCATCTGCTTTTTTCATTTAGATTTGCTCCTGATCCTGAACCTCCCCTTTTGAAAAAACAAACCCGGGGTTTGTTTTGTCCAGATTTCCAACGTCGAGATCACTGTCGGGGGAGCAAACAAGGGAAAAAATAACAAAAAAAAAAAAAAATATAAGCCAAAAAAACAGGGGTTAACGGTCAGACCTCTTCTTTTACAATGGGCCTCCCCCCCGTCCCCGCGACCCCTCATCGTCAGTCGACGATTCTGCAGTTCCAAGCGTTGCGCAGGAGTGTAAATTTCGTGAGATTTTTCTAAAATTTACGAAATATTTACTACTTTATATAAAATTACATGTTTCCCCATTTTCCATTGCAAAGTTTTTCTTCCTCAACGCCCCTTCATGGGGTGATAAGTCGACGAATGGTGAACAAAAATTGATCACCATTCGCATCTGAAAACCGATTGGGGAGAGGGGAAAAGTCAAAAACAAAAAAACTTTTTCCCAAAAAAATTATAGTGGACTGGGGGGGTAATGAACCTCTGGGGACATTTTTTTATCTTTTTGTAAATTCGTGAAACGTGACCCATATAACCCCAAAAGAACCCTTCCCTTTGGGTGATAGATAACACGGGTTTGTAGTGCTCTTAATCTTACAAACCCGTCCTTTCTTCTTATCTATCTTCTTTCTCTTCTTCCTCTTCTTCTTCTTTTTCTTTTTCTTCTTCTTTTTCTTCTTTTTCCCTTCCCCATCCCCTTCTTCTTCCCCCTTCACCCTTCTTCTTCATCTTCTTCCTTTTCCCCTTTCTCCTTTTTCCCCTTCTTTTCTCCCTCCTTCCTTTTTTCCCCCTCCCTCTTATTTATTTTACTTTTTTCGTGAAAAAAAAGAAAGGTTATTTAAAAAAATGAAGAAGTTATTAAATGGGTCGGAAAATGGGAATTTTTGGCAGAAAAAACCCTGTTGTCAGGGCCTAGTAAAGAAAAGGGGTGTATTCTATTGCTCATTTTTAAAATACCTTTCCTGGGGGGTCAAAATTTACGATTTGGGGGCCCTTATCCCGAAAAAAAGATTGACGGCGAAAAGCCTTCGTCAGGGGGTCTTGCGCATCATTGTTACCAACGACCCGGCCCAGTTTTGGCTTTAAAGTAAATTTTAAATGCAGACTTTACCCAAAAAATCATCATTTTTACAAGTCATTGAAAAAGATACATGAACATTTTTTTTAAAAATTGCAACTTTTATTTGAATTAACGTCATCATTTTTTCCTTAAAATCCAACCACTTTTAAAAAAAAATTTCAACACTTTTTGCTCTCTATTTCCGCCCTCTCACGCCGAATATTTTCTCAAAAAGCATTCCAAGTTTTAACATGTTTTCTACGGATAGAGTAAGCACGCTTGAAAGAATGGTTGGGGTCTGATTTTCGTTTAACTCTCTGAATTTTCGAAAAATTTATTCTCTGAATATTCGAAAAATTTTCGAAAAAGAAATAAAAATATGCGAAGTATGTGTTTGGCAACTCAGTTACAAATGTAATGAAACAACTGTGATGTTTTTAAATGTGAATAAAGTGAAGAAAAAAATAAAATGAAAAGGGCAGGGAAATGAATAATGTTTTTAAACTAAAAATTTATGAAAAAAAACTTTATTGAACTGAAAACAATTGTTCTTTTTGTTTTATCCCAAATAATATCACATTTCCGATCATTTCAAAAGATGAAAATTTCGTGTTTTTATTAATTCCCAAAAGCGATCGGATAGTCTCAGCACAATTTGATATAAAATGAGGTTTACACTCTACTCAGCCCTCATCTTTCCAGTTTGTCATTTAAAAAAATTTTTAAAAAAAAACAAATATACAAATTTCCTTTATACTTCGTAGATAATCCGTTACCTTGAAATTTGTGATTTTCTACCTCAGAATTTTTAAATTTTAAAACAATAATTACAATGATATCGGGGTCAATCGGATCAATTCATATTTATGATATGTCTAAAAAATTCAAAGTTGAGGGGAGTTATTTATCCAGTCAACATAAACGGAGAATCTAAAAAATTAATCTTTTGGAAAATTATCATTACAGTTTATTATATATTAATCTTCAGACCTTATATTCAGTAAAATTAACCACAAACATATGAAAAACAATTTTTTAAAAAAAACTAGGGGAAAAAAATCTAGAATTAAACTGGGTCATGTTTTCTTCGTGAATTCTGCTTCCCTTTTCGGGCATGAACACTGCAGTACGCGTCTCCCCACTTTTCTCTCGTCATTCATCTTTTTTCCCTGTTCCAACTCGCAGCCCAGTTCCCCCGGCATTCGCCTCTTTGATCGGGAAACCGGAAACCACGGCCCTAAATTCTTTTGAAGGCGGCGGAAAGAATTGACGGTGAATTGCCCGCTCGCTGCTGTCAAAATTCCCTCAGCGTCAGAACTCCCTTATCGACGGTCAAATTAGAGCCAATTTTGGTCGAAACTGGTTTTGACGTCGGATGTTTCGTCCGATTTCTGAACTCGTTCAAATATGTGATGATAAACGAAAAAGGTCTTTGAACCCAAATGATCTTTTTGACTTCGGCTTTGGCCGAAAATTTATTTTTTTTGTTTAAGTCGTTCGGTCGACGGGAAAATTTTGGAAAAACGGTTCCCTGAACCCCAGAGAACACCTCTCAAAACTCTGAAACAGAACAATGCTGGCTTTGTTACCCCTCTGACTGTACTTGGCGCGACGTCCGGGGATGGACCATGGCCCCCAGCAGCTCCCGGCTTTGGCCATGGGTTAAAGGGGGTACGGGGGTTAACACGAAACATCCCCCCCCTATTCTGGTCTTTCAACCTGGGAAATGTTTTTTCATTCACACAGCAACATACCGGGAGAACAGGCAAAGGGAAAAAAGCGCTTTTTTTGCCCGACCGGGAATCAACCGGGTCGCATTGAAAACGAGGCGTTCACTCACGGGCAATAAAAAATAATAATAATAATAATAATAATAATAATAATAATAATATTGTTTTACTGGGGGCTTGGGGCCCGGGTTAATCAAAGCCCGTTTTTCTTCTTTTTGCAAAAACGTATGAAAAATTTTCCTCTGAACGACTAGACTAATTCGGAAAAAACGAATGAAAACAGCACATGTCTTATTTTTCACTATTTCACTTCAAACCCCAAATTTAAGACTTACAACCTCTCAAAACTCATAAAAAACAAACCTACCACGTAAAAAACCAAGCAAGTTTCAAAGAGACGCCAGAAGCGCGGTAATCAAACTGGGAAAAAATCTCTCCCGAAAATACCACAAGTCATTTTTCATTTTTTCCATCAGTCTGGGGCGTCTGAGGAGAAATGATGAAAAAATGGGGGGTGAGGCGTCGTGGGGCTGGCTGCGGCGCTCGCCCCCAGGTGCCCGCGACGTGGCCAGCGCCCGGGCGTGCGTGGGCCGGCGCGGCGGCGGCCGGTGCCCCGCTCGGCGTCCCGCCCGGTGGGCGTCGCGCGGGCACGCTCACGCGTTCCTCGGGCCCGCCCTCTCTCACGCACACTCCGCGCCCGCCGCCGGCGGTTCGCCGCCGACGACGCCGCCACCTCTGGGCCGCGGCGGCGGAATGGCTTTTGGGAGGAAAAACCCAGCTTGCAGTGAGTGCCATTCACTGAAAGACCCCTAAAAAGTGGTGGTAATATAATAGAAATAATATCATTATACGATCCCTATCAGAAAATGTTTGATAATTGGCTGCTGCTTTTAATTTGATTTTTACATGTTTTAAATTTTTTATTTATTTATGTATTTATTATTTTGATGATAGGTTTTTCATTTTGCGGATACAGTGATGGAAGCCGTGCGCTGAAAAACGCGTTATTTCATGTCTTCAGACGTATTGAGATTTCAAACGAAACTTTCTCGTAGTGTCTGTGCTGTCTAATTCAAACTAATTTTTCTTTTGTATTTCCTGCTATATGTTTTTCGGCGCCCACATAGAAGACAGTGGTAATGTATATCATAAATCTTCTTTGTAAAATAATTATGTTTAAAATCCACACACTTATCATGAAATACACAAGTACTTCGATATCCTAAACCTCTGATCAGGGAAAATTGGTTTTCTCTCTTTCATGTTTGATAGATTTTTTTTGCAATTCCCCACGCTAGATCTAATGCTTAATTAATTTTAACCCTTTATTTTTAGTTAATGTTATAATGATGTGATCATATGCTGTGAATAACGTGTGTAAAATTCTACCTTTATGTTCCTTACAATACTTCATTTCCTGTGAGTAATCTCTGCTGTTGGGACTCTGGAGATGTAATTTGTTGAAGTATTCTCTTAATGCTGCGTACGGTCTCGGTTACGCAGCGATGTGCCGGATAATAACCCGTCCTTTTTTATGTACAGCTGCCTAGCCTAAGCAAAATAACCTCAAGTGATTCACTCTTCTCTGAAAAAGTTTCCCTACAGCGGGGACCTCGAGGTCCAAAGTTTCAATTGGTACCCTCTACTGTAGGTTTCATGACTTCTTTATGACTTTGTAACAACCGGAAACAGCGGACAGTAGTGTAACAAATGAGCACTGTATTGTTTTGAGCGTTGAAATCATTATTCACCCTCCCAACCTTTCCGCTGGTAGTAAATCACCAAGCTCTTTCCTTCTCCGATTAAATAAGTCCACAAGTGTTTCGGATGCGGAATAAAGCTGAAACCGAATCAATCCTTTTGTTGAAATACAGACTATATTTTCTCCGGGGGGATAAGTTCCTGATCTCGTCCTGACGGAAGGAGTATGTTTTTGGGTTTGGGGAAAAGTCTAAGACAACGATCTGAAAGAAATATTTATATTTTGACTGAGTTCGTATGGGCACTATCAGAGAAAGGATAGAGTTTCTCCCTAGTTGCTCTACGGCTCTATGAACACATGGCGCTATGAAACCATGGAAACACATGGTTGCGATTACTTTCGCTTCGAACACATCTGCTCATTCCTGATTTCAGGGACGCGAATATCAAGAAAGTGAGGAAAAATTCGACAAGTTGCAGCGAAGATCCGAAAGTCTCAGAAACGCAGAATTTTATTGCTTTGTTCTCAGAAAAACGATGACAGGAACACACACGATTGGCAAACTTGTACATAAGATGTTTCGTAAATGTATCATAATGTAACGATATGTAAATATATTAAGATGTGTTACCGTCAATTCATGCAAAGAAATGTGTAGTGATAGGTAAAATATGTAAAATATGTAATTATACCAACACGTAAGAAAATATGTAAAATAAAATGGATTATATTCGTTCAGAATATCTTGCAAACTCTAAAACAATAATGAATCAGGTATCTTATACTAGCATAAATATCTATTTACACAAACATTTTTCCCCATTGACAATTAATACAGAAAATTAGTATTATAAATATGAAAATGTTATTTTCTTTGAATCCAGCATTTGTAAAACATGCAAATTTCCTTATGTATGCTTCTACGACATTGTCTGTATTCTTAAAGCTCTGGTTGATGAAATTGTCCTGGGGCTGTATCACTAATACCTGTTTTTAATGCACGTAGGATAACTTTTGATAACATGCTTACATAGATTCCATTATTCAAGTGGACACAACACTACAGTGAAGAAACAAAGTAGGATGGATTTGTACATAGGAGAATGATTTGGAATAAAACCGGTAGATTTGTTATTCACGACCACGCGATGGAGATGCAAGTCTTTCGTCGTCTGGTGCTTCCCCGACCTTTTGCCACATACTCTGGCCATGTATTTCTCTTCACCGGAGGTTTCCGGTGATGATGCAACCGGTTAAAATTGACCTGTCAGAAAAAAATGACTACAAGCCGATACGGAACTTTGCCTCTGAGACCTTGAAGATCACTCCCCATCCCTGATTGTAGGTGTTCCTCCGAAACAACTTTATTGTTTGACGCCCTCCGGAAGGTCAACAAACACCATTGTAGAAAGTCTCGGGTACCTGAAGCGCGGTTGCCCGACCGGTGTGTCTCGCCCCGCCCTTGTGTTTCCCTGCCCCTCCACGTCCCCCCCTTCGCTCCGTCTCCCCGACTGTCTCTCTTTCCCGGGTCTCCACTCACTGCCCCGCGCCGACATTCCTTCTCTTAGCATGGGTCGCTTTCGACCCCGTCGCCAGTAGACAATCGTTTAACAACAAAAAAGAACCCCACCATCTTTTTTTTGTTTTCTCAACCAACTAACTCCATGTAACAAAATACAAAGTGTAACAAAAATGGATATAGCAAAAACTATCTGCTTAGTCATGCTTATTCATGAAATACAGTACTAAAAATTTTTGCCGAAGATAAATTTACTATAACTTTGGTGGGTAAGATCACTAAAGTATTATTGCTAATTTGACATTCTGGTTATTCACGTTTGCGTGAACGACATAGTATAAGTTTTACAAGGAAAAGTTCAGTCGTCTCATTGATATAGCAAGAACAAGTTAATTTGACCTAATAATAATGAGCTGTCTATCTTATCATTATTTTTATAGAAATGTTAAGTCATTGAAGCCTCTTGATGATTTTTAATGTGGGATATTTAGCACTCTTTTCTTACTAGAATGTGAGGGCAACCTTCCCTTCGAGGACGTCAGGTGGCTGGTACTCTGAGGTTTCTTACCAAAACTGTTCAGGTTGATTTTCCCTGTGAAACTGTGGAACAGACGGACAGACGGAAGGACGGACAGACGGGCGAACAGATGGACGGACAGATGGATGGACAGATGGACGGACAGACAAACGGACAAACGGACGGACAGACGCACAGACAGACGGACGGACAGACGGACAGACGGACAGACGGACAGACAGACGGACGGATGGACAGACAGGCAGACGGTCGGCCGGACAGACGGAGTACATTTGTTCTACTGTAAACCAATTTTTCGGTAGCAAGGACCCACAAAAGATTCAGGATTCTGACTACAAATCTAATTAAAGACAGTAATTTGCCACAAATAAAAATTATCCTTTTTGGGTATAAAGGGACCTACAATACTAGTTTTTCTTGTTAAAAATCGCCCTCTTCACAACAATTCTTTCTTTTTATTACGTACGTATTATGAGAAAGTTTCACTACCCAAAGGATTCATAACCCCTTCTGATATGCAGTTCACCTGTGCTCATTACAAATTTAAATGGAATTTTTGCTCTTATGCGTAGAATAGAGAAAGTTATGTAATTCACAATAGAATCACTTCTAAATTTTACGAAAACGTGTTTTAGGATCTCTACCGAATAATCGGAAAAATGTTTTTAACGTATCTCTGTCCAGTCGCTGGCCATCAGTTTGCCCGTCTGTCTGACCCCTGTTCGTCCGTATAAATATTATCTTTTATAATGTAACGTAAAACTATTAGTAATAATACCCAGTTTATGCTGATGAGTTTTTACGTCTCTTTAGGAATCCACTTACAAAGCTCAACAATGAGCAATGATGTATCCCATGTGAGCCTTCCACCCTGTCCTTATACTCCTACCCCGAATTGTAAAATTTGATTGCTATTTATCATTGGTCGCAAAGCGTCGGTGCGATTCACATACCGGGGAAAGGGGAATGCCGCAGCCAGGGCAGGCGTGGGCGATTTGAAAATGGCGGCGCTGACCTCCACGGCGTGGCGGCGGCGGCGGCGGTGGCAGTGGCTGTGGGGACACCGGGCGACCGGCGACGGGTTTCGGGGCCCGGCCGCAGCTATGCTAATTCCCATTTTTGCTCGACAATTAGCCCTGCAGTGGCGTGCGGTGGGGCTATTCCGTGTTTGTCGCCGTAATGCCTCCCCCCTCCAGCTCGCCGAGCGCAATTCCCGGCGACGAAAAGATTCGACTGCGCGGCGCCCCGCCGACGGGGTGCTGCATTGACCCGCGGATGCGAACCCTCCCGCCGCGCAGTCCCGATTTGCGGCGGAGGGGCCATCGGGACCGGACGACCGCGGCCAGGGCCTACTGATGTACTGCAGCTCTCACGGAGGTCCTAGGTTCGAGTCCCGACAGTGCAGGATTTTCGACGGGAGCTCGTCAGATGGTCCGAAGTAGTCGGTGTCTGAAGGAGAATTCTAGCGGCCGCTGTTCCCGATCGGTAGTTTTCCTTGGCTCCGATCACACCAGACGAATGCCGGGCAATTTCCCTGACAAACGGGCCACGGACTGTGCCGTTCTTCCCTACCTCTTCCTTGTCCTATCCTCCCCCTTACACACACTTACACTAACATGCACTACACTACCACACATGCCGGGAGACCGGACGGGAACTTAGAGCTTGTCCTCACTAGGGCGATGGGAGATTCGATGTTGGGAAAAACCTTGTAAGTCGACGATACATCGGCGCCGGACCTTGCCATACAGTGGGGCGCCACGTTCCTAGCAAGACCACGCTACCTCCCGAGCAAAAACACGCACTACACTTACTGGACTAATGACCATAGTAGTGGACGTGCCCGGAAACACTATCAATCAATCATCAATCAACGAAGCGCGGGGAGCGGTGTTCGGCGTTTGAACATTGGAAGGGTCATTGGAACATTGTCGAGAAGAAAGGCGAGAATGCAGTATCTGAATCAATGTAAATAGATATGCATTGCGTTCATTTTCTCTGCGGTTATCATGTGTACTCAAGTTTTTTTCAATCCTCCGATGATGTTTACTTCTCTGTCATGTTTTCCTCCTCCGATAACTCACAGAAATTGTTATCGTGCTTTTTTCTATAGCTATTCTTTACAAAATGTATTTTCTTTTTCATTAAAAAAAATAATCTAACTCGTTTTCAACAGTACGATTTGCTTTTGTACTCTTGGTTTCTAGTTTTACTGCATTTCTAAGGACGGTTAGGCAAGTTTTCGCAGTCTTCCGAGTCATCTCTTTATTATTTACCGTTTACTTTTCTCGTATGAATAATAATGATGATGTGATGATTGCCAAACTCAAATCTGAGCATAGGTCAGGGAGATGCTTAAGCTTTTCAGTTTCTCCTTTCCTGGACAGGTGATCGGGTTTTGGTTGCTTTCGTCTTCTGCTAAACGAAGGATGAAAATTCAAAGCCACTGGTGAAAAAAGCCTACGCCTAACACGGGACTTGAACGTCCAGTCATTGTTTCAGCATATTCTAGTCGTGCTTAATGCCTTTGCGTCACTGAGGCACGCCATTCTGAGTGAATAAATGGACGCTACTGAAAGTTCACAAACGAGAATTCTCTGTTATTTAAATAACAATATTCTTGTTTCATTTCTGCTCAATAGTGATATATTCACTATGTGTCCCCTCAAGCTACTTTACTTGTAAATCGATCCTGCTTCTTACTGAAACAGGAAAGGTTTGCATCGCCGTTTTTCCTTCCTTGGGAAGAGAATATGAGATGTAAGTAAGCAGTCTTCGTAAGGGGGAAAACCGTTAATCGATCGCATTTGGAGTGGATTTTAGAATGATGCATCGGATAACACGATATCTGGCCGGATTGGACAGGAAACATTTTCAATTTTTCATTTCTTAATGTATGTATACATACACTGGCGTTCACGTAGTTGTTTATTATTGTGGTAGAATGTAGTTGAATATTTGGCGGAGGACATCTCGAAACTTGAAACCCTGATACTAAACATTTTTCGAAATTGTTGTCCTGAAAAGTCTTAAGAAGACTAAATAGGCAGAAGTGGAATGTTTTGGTGCAAATATTTCATAATGAGAGTGTACAAACTATCCTGTATGTGAGTGAACATCAAAGGAACACAGAACATAAGCACAGTAAGTAAGCATATATATCTATATATATATATATATATATATATATATATATATATATATTGTTTACCAAAAGAATAGGGACAGCCCCCTGTAACGTACTTTACAATTCTGTACCTATATTATTGTGAATTAGAGCCAATGGTAATTTTTCCTAAATGTACTCTGCAAAAGAATTTGACAATAGGAAGTCCTTCAGACACAATAATGACAAAGTTATAGCTGCTTTTAACTTTGAAAATGAGTGCAATAATCTCACATTTTTCAATAAAAATATTTTAACGACAGACCTTATTATATAATATAAAAATATAAAAATATTTTCCGAAATATTGGCATGTAAACGTCTTCGAAAAAGAAGGAAAAAAAACACAGACTCTTTATTGAAGTTGTTGAGATCACAAGAACTTGTAACACAAGCAATAACAACAAGATAACCTGATAAATGACTGCTCTAATAGCTTTCTTTTATTTAGTGTTACAAATACTTGTAGAACAAATTCAGCGGTTAGGTTCTGTTCTGGCGCGACATTTGAATCAAATTTGTTTTCTATGTGAAGTGTGTTTTCCTTCTTTCTCAAATCTTTACATGACCAATATTTCGGAAAAATATGTTTTTCTTTAAGAACATTCAATAAAAAGTAGCCCTACCAATGGATATGTTTTGAGGAATAAAATTATTGGCGTAAGGTGCCATGGTCTAGTTTTAAAAATATTTTTATATTGAAAAATGTCAGACTTGCAAGCATTTCAAAGTTCAGCTTTAATCTTTTTGTCTTATTTGTGTCTGAAGGACGTTCTTAAGTATCAAATGACATCTTTTAAAGTACATTCGGAAAAAAATTACCGTGGCTCTAATTCAAAAGGATCCTTCCTTTACGAAAATTTACATTCAGAGAAGGTCATTTCCCCTACCTAGCCCAATATGACATTCCCAGGCTATTATAACGTCCTCCTGTCAACACCTTCTTGGTGTGTCAGAAGGAAATAAGCGAGAAATGTGAAGGCTGGTATCCGATTGCAAGTCAATGGAACTGCAGTTAAGTGTTAAGTTTCCTATTCAATGATATTTACAAAATACTTAGTATAATTTGCAACTTTTTATTTTTATACATGAATGTATATTACGTAGTATTAATTTCATCGGCGCCCTGGACATTCTGAAGTATATACTTGAACTTTGTTACAGAAACCTGTCGTGCTAACAATGAACTTCCCGAACGTTCGACGTATTCCAATCGTTACATAAGAATCAATAAAATTAAAGAATTTCCCCTGAATTTTAATGAGTGGAACATTACGTACATTGTTTTGCCGCAAGGGTCTAGCCAATTTTTCTATATTTTCTGGAAGTGCACTAATAGATATTGATTTGTATTCAGAATATGATTAATGTCAAGTATATTTTTCAATTATTATTAATTTATTTTCAGTTGTGGAAAATCACAGATTAATTAGTGATGCCACAAGGCATTATTTCTATCTTTTGCAATGTTAAAAAATTTAAAGAGTTCAATGAACATGAGACCTGCGCCAGTTTTTCAGTGCCCTTTGCTCTATCCGAGAAAAAAATCAAGGAAAAAATTTGGAGGGGGTTTTGATAAAATAATTATTTTACTTCAAGCACAATTTACGCAAAATCTACACCTTTCTTCAAAATGATGAAATTTTTGAAATACATGACATTTTTATAGAACTATTTCTTAGAACAGATTACAATAAAAAAGAAAGTGGCCAAATTGTTCAGTAATATTGCAGCAATATACTGCCCTCGGAAACATAAAATCCAGGGTTCACAATTCGCAAGCTTCTTCAGAACACTTAGACCAAGATTTATTTCTGGCGGTGACTACAATTCTAAACATCCATTGTGGAGCTCCAGACTAACCTCCCCGAAAGGTAAATCTCTATATGAAACTATAATAAACGAAAGATTATCCTCGTACTCTTCTGGCCAACCTACTTATTGGCCGACAGACACTAACAAAATTCCTGTTGTATTAGATTTCTTTATTGCAAAAGGAGTAAACCAAAAGTTACATTTACAACTACTGGTCACAAGATCTATCGTCTGAGTATTCACCAGTTCTACCAGTCATTAGCTCAATCATTATTGAAGACAATAAGCAAACCTCAATCCACAACAATAGAACAGATTGGAAATATTTTTCAGAATGGCTTATTAATAACAGCACAGCTAATCTACCATTGAAAACTGCTTTTGACATAAATGAAGCTATAGAACGTATACGTAACCAGTCAACTTCATCAAGCCGAATGCCATTGTACACCAGAAATAAAGCAAAACAAAAAAACTATATATCCCACAAGTAATAGGAGAAAAGGTGAAATCAAAATGTAAATTAAAGAAACAATGGCAAATCACTAAAGACCCATCACTCAAAAGAACACTCACTTCAGCTTCACAATGCCTCAAAAGATTACTTCAAGAATATCGAAACAACACCCTACAAGATAAGCTCACAAGATTGATTCCGAATTCAGAGTATTCTCTTCGGAAAACTACTAAATACTTGAAGATACAGATTCAACCTATCTCTTCCGCCAGAAAAACCGACAGTACATGAGCTAAAACCGACGAAGAGAAAACGGAGATGCTTCGCGTCCCATTTCTCTAACATCTTTCAACTATTTCCTTCACAAATATCTGCAACAGAAGGAAGAAATTTAAATTTATACTCTTAGATTCACCATTGCAACTAGCTCCGCAAATCAAACCCGTAAGTACTCGAAGTTGGGAAACAACAATCAGATTTTACCAACTAAAGCTCCCGGATACGAATGATTTCTGCAACCATTCTACCCCATCTACCAAGAAACGATAGCTTTACTACTCATTTTCAATGCCATCCTAAGACTAGGACACTTCCTGATCAATGGAAAATTGCTCTAGTAATAGTCATCTAATCCACAAACCAACAGGTGAAGTTGAATCATACAACCTATTAGTCTACTGTCAATATTATCAAAATTTTTTGAAAAACTGTTTCGCCTTTAAATCCACTTCACAAGAAAATGAAATAATACATCATCATCAGTTTGAGTTCAGACAACGGCATTCGACTATAGAACAAATTCATCAAATAGTAAACAGAAATTAGTGAATCGCTAAAATAAAAATATTGCTTTGTTTTTTAGACGTAAGCCGGCTTTCGACAGGTTTTGGGCACAGGTCTATTGTATAAAATTAAGAAAAATCTACCGTATCCTATCACTTGGTAAATCGTATCTACGGGTATTTTCAAATAAAATTTAAGGTGAAACTTCAAAACTTACCCCTATAAAGTCAGGGTGCCTCAAGGAATGTGCTGCACCTTTCCTATTCATTATATACTGCCGACACCCCATCATCTGTAAACGCTTGACGCAACCTCGCGGAGGACACAGCCATCTAGCCCCACGAAGATCCAGCAAAAGCATCTCGTCTCGTGAAAGAACATCGCAATCCATCCAAATAGCAGAAACGCTGGCGCCTAAAGATCAATGAAAGAAGTTGCCAAGTCACCTCAGTCTAAATTTCGAAACGTGTCCACCTAAAAAATCGGATCCAATCTTTTCCCTCAAAATGACTCAGAAAAAATCTCGACTTACTCTGGACAGAAGATTTAAATGGAAAAAACATATAAGAATAAAGAAAATTAGACCCAAAACTTAGAAGGTTAAACTGGCTGCTGGAAGAAAATCATCGCTAAGCAGCAAAAAAATATTTGTATAAAACAATATTAAAACCAGTATGGACATATGAAAATTTAACTTTGGGAACAGCTCAAAATTCTAATATTGAAATATTACAAGCTTACAGTCAATAGCCTTAAAAAAATTTGTAAATACCCCTGAAGGGAACAATGCAACATTACACAAGATTTACAGATTCCAACAATAAAAAAAGAAATCAAGAATTTCCAGTGCAAAATACCTACAAGACTACTAATCATCCAAATATCAGCCATCAACACTAGACATAGTGACTCCACTAGACGACTTCCCCCATACTTTAGACCTTCCAATCGACTTTAAATTGTTCACTTCAGAAATTAAATTAATAATTAATTTTTTTTAATAATGTATCTTGGGGGAGTACGGGCATCAGATTTTACTCTTTCCTGTTTTTTTTACTTTAAAATTTTTGTAATTTTGCACATGTTTGTTACAAACAAATTTCAAAATAAAATATAATTTTAAAAATTTTCAGTTTGTTTCATCTTCACATTTCATGTTTCTCTTCCTCGGCATTTAAGATCAAAGGATAATTCTAGAAGATGAAAATAGCTAATTAAAACCCATAGCATATTCTTAATTTAAACAATCTTGTTAATGAAACTAGAATATCTTGTATTTTAATAGAAAAAAACTTATTTCTTTATTTAAAAGTCAAAATAGCCCAAAAGTTTACGAGTTCATGTTTTTTATTTTGACAAAAAATTCAAAATTGGCTGCGTATTTCCTCATACAACGACTTCAGTTATTATTCTTTTTGAAAAATTTCAGTTAAGTACTTCACGATATATTTTTACATTATTGAGTTTTACTGGATGATAACTCGGCTTTTGAAAAAAAATAAGGTGTCATTTCTTCCCTGTCTTGATATTTTATGAGCACACGCATCGATCTTTAAAACAGGGAAAATACTTCCGCTATAATCACAACTCTTGACAACGTACGATTTGATATGATGAACGCAAATTAAGTTTTCAATTGAAAATAAAAAAGGTGCGCCGAAAATGGGCCATCGCCACTATTTTTACAGTTCTTTGCTATTTACAGAACAAAATTTGAAAACTATTTAAACCCTTTTCTCTAAAAAAATTGTTTAATTTTTAAATTGTCTAAGTTTCGCGCAAAATTACGAAAAAAATACTCATTTTTTCCCGAAAAATGAAAGGATCTTATTTAAAGAACTATTTCTGATAAAACACATTTCATTATGAAAAAATTGTATCTCCAAAATTGTGGTTGTAGGAAGACCCCAAAAAATATAAAATTTTGCAATTTTCGAAAAAACAAATTTCAACGAAAATAAGTCCTGCCAATTCTCTCAAGCGTTCTTTGGTTTTCCGAGATTAAAATTGAATAAAATAATGGTCCCTTTTTTAAATTTTGAAAAGACTTAGGGGCTTTTGCTAAAACCTCAAAATCAAAATATCTTTTCAAATTCACGGTGTTAGACATCATTTAGATCAATTGCGGGATATCATTTTGGGAAAAACCCTTTGCTTACGGGTTAACCGGTAGCGTTGTTCACCGACAGAGGGAAAAGGGGAAACGTATGGACTGACGACGGAGGACAGATGTTTGCCGTCAATCGATTTTCGGTATTCAGGAATCCATAACAGTCTAGACTAAATGTGTTAAAGGAAGTAATCTACTATAAGGAGTAATCTACTATATAAGGACCTTTATCAACCTTTTTCGTTACCAGGGCCCGACAATGAAGTTTTGGGTCGAAAATTCGCCTTTTTTTCCCACATCAATAAAATTTCTTCCTGTATAATACATAAGACTCACCTATCCGACTTCCTCTTAACGCATAAATGGACTACCTCTGGGGGGTCCATTGTTTACTCTTTTCAAAGTTCGCCTTTGAACCAACCCTGCCTTGCCAAGCCGCCTGTGCTTTTCGTCGCCTACTGCGCCTGGGCGGGCGCAGGGCAGGCGCCTGGCTGCGCGGCCGCGCGGCCGCCACCCGCCGGGGAAAGTGTGTTATTACTGCCAATTGGCTTTAATCCTGGGAGTCTTGGGGCGCTCTCGCGCCCGCTGCCTCTGCCTGCCTCGCTCTTGCGCTTGCGCTCTTCCCATTTTGCCCTGCCACGCAGCGGGCGCCCTCTTCGACTTCGACTCTTCTGCATCGTTTTGGCCGACGTAGTGAACCGGGAGCAGTGGCTCAGTGAATCAACTGATGTGACTGCGGCGCCTCTGACCGGGAGGTTCTAGGTTCGAGTCCCGATGGCAGCAGGATTTTCGACTTTGGCTTGTCAGCTCGTGGAATTCAGTCGCTGTCTGGGGGAGGATTCTACCGGCCGGCTGCTCCTAATCGGCGTTCTCCGTGGTTTCCCCGATCACACCGCGAATGCCTGAGCAGTACCCTCCAAACGGGCACGGATCGCGCGCAATCTTTCCTTCCTCTTCCTTGCCCTATCCTCACCACTTACAGACCCCGTACACTAACATACCACAATGCCGGGAGCCCGGTCAGGGACTTAGAACTTTTCCAGCTGGGCGGTGCCCCTGGTAAGAGACACCTGGTTGGGAAAACGCCGCTAGTCGACGGTAGGTCGGTGCCGAATCGCCATCCAGGGGGGAAGATCACCCCCCTCCCGATAAAACATGCACTACACTTCGGGACTAATGGCCCCCAATAGTTGATTCGCGGAATCAGTAATCAATCAAATCAATCAACGACGCAAAAATAATGACTCATTCCTGCACCGCCTCGCCCTTCAAACAGCGTGGACGGCCTTAAGACTTGTAGTCTTCTGCATCGCTTTTGGGCCCACGACGCAGCTCGAACACCCCGATGACTTCACTTCTGAATGGGCCCCGCTCTTCGGCGTAGCCACGAAGACCCTATGACTACATGCCTTCCCGTGTCGCCACTCCTCGCCCCGCGACCAAAAACGCAAACAAATGCCTTCCACGAGTTCATTCTCTTTTCCAGGAGTTAAAATAGGCAATATCTTTAGTCGTTTGCCAATTATTACACAGGACTATCCACAGATTATTAACTATTTTTAACGTATTACGTTTCTTCCCCGTACTATGGAACAGGGGGAAAAAGTATTCGAATCACCACAACAATACGATCTCAAAAATCAGTCATAAAAACAGTGATTATGGTTGTTTTCAGCTGTGACTTCACATCAGGATTAAGATCTTAAATGATATTCAAAAAAATTAAAATTTTGTGCAGTTGGAGTGGTGATGAAAGAATTTCCCCCCAAAAATTTGGTTTGAATGTATGGAAAGTTGGTATCGATAGATGGATGTACGTATAACTCATTCAGATTAGAATTTTGTGCAGAAACTTGCTAAATACGCCGGGAGAAAGATCTCGTTATTCGTTCTGGAGATCATTAAGATATTTCAATTTTTTAGATATTATGAATTTGAGGAAAATCAGCTGAACGGCGTTGGCGCAAGGTTGACCAAAAGACAGACAGTTGTTTTGCCATCAATTGATTCTTCGGTATCAAGTACCACAAAATATCTCTCATCATTACTTTCTCGTTTACGAAGTAAGAAGAAAGTAAAACCGTTGTAATTAGGACCAAGATAACTGTTTTCGATATTTGAAAGTTGGTTTATAACCTCTAACATTAAATTCTTCGCAGAATTTAATTTGAAGTTGCCGTGCATATTAATTTATAATTAAAATTTATTTAAAGCAAAGTTTAAAACACCCCTTCGTTGCAAAATGGAGGAAGGACAGAAGAAATCCCGACATCTGGATCATCTCGGGGAGGGATATTTGTCTGCTCGATGAAGTAGAACAAACCGCGTTCGTTTCGTTCCGAACACGTAGACAGTGATACCAACAGTTAGTTCAAAGGTAGTTTTTTTTTTTTTTATTTAAACCCCTTTTACCAAAAAGTGAAGAGTGCATTTTGTAGGAACTCTAACAATCGGTAGATGGGTGGTGCGCCCCCACCCGCACGTACGGATGGCAAATAAAATATCGATTTTTTAAAACATGTTTTCTTTCGATGTTTTCTTCAGATCGATATATTTGTTTGGGAAAAACCCATGTTTTCTAAAAAATTGTCATGAATAAATAAAATTTCCAGTATCTATTTTTCAATTTTTTAAAATTATTTTAAAATCATCACAATCAACAGCCATTCCCTGTCACTGTTGTCGATCCTAGACAGCCCAAAACCGTTTGCTATTCGCAATCTTTCTTCAGTGTTATTACTATTTTTATTTTTACGTGAGTATATCGTTAAATTGCATTTTGAATATCGACTACGAAGAACATTGTTTAGAAAATTAAGATATAAGTCAAATTAAGGCAGAATATACAATAAATTGATATTAGTGTTATGAATCACATTAGAACCAGAACGTTTTACTTCGTTATGTTTATCATATTTAACACGATCGATATTTTCATGATGTTCAAATCTTTTCTTGATGTATCGAAGTATCGATATTTGCTAAAATTTGCCTTCAGTACCCGCGCCCAGAGCGATTTATTCCAGGAAGCAGGAAGCATCACTTCCGTATCAATTCTAGGATATTTTACATTTTAATATCAGTTGAACTAGTAATTTAGAATAATTTTATAGTAATCCAAGTCAAAACAGTTTAAATTGGGCGCCTCCGATCCTATCTTTACAAAATGAGCACATAATTATTATTATCACCAATATATGGGTAGAGTTGGCCTGTAAAACTCGCTGATTGCATCCAGTGTCTCATAGGGAATGCTGTGATCAGGCGATATGCGGCGCGTGTGGAGGACGCGCGCGGGTTCTTTCAGTGGGCTCGCCTTTGGAAGCAATCGGTCAGATGCAAACGGCGTGATTCGCTGTGAGCGAGTCGTGGGTTCCGCATGTTGCTTATCGGTTCTGTGTTTAAATCATCCATTGTCGTCTTATCCATAGAATAATTAAAACCTGCCATCTGAAATGTCATTGCTTCCTGGAAAACAACTTCACCGCACGCCGCTGCCGCGTGGCGGGCGCGCCGCGCAGGAGATCGCGTCGCGTCGCGTCGCGTCGTGGGGCTGCGCGCGTGCGCGGCGGCGGCGGCTGCGGTGCGGCTGAGGCGCGGCGCGGCGGCGGACGGCTATTTCTGTCCGTCGGCGGTGGGCGTCCGCGGCGCCCCGCAGGCTATTATTTCAATGAGCGCGAGTACGAGGGCGCGTGGGCGGGCGACGCCGCGCCGCTGCGCCGGGAACGACTCGTCCTCCTGAGGCGATAGCCCGCGTGGCGCTGCGCGCTGAAACAGCCACGGGGGCGGGCAGTGGTTTGGCGGCGGCATTCGCAGAACAGTTCCAAGTCAAAGTTTAGGTTTAGTCCTGAGCGAGTCTGATCTTCCAATATAATATTTTTGATTATTACTGGCTACGGTTCATTATTGAAATAGAGACCGGAAGTTTGCTAACATTACTTTTTATTATTATTACTATTTATGTCTTTTAACAATAAAATCACTTCATTTGCTTCTGGAGTTGTATTAGTTGATTTTCATTTTGATATTTTGACCTGTTTTAGCTTCTCATCTATTTTTGCCATTTTGTCGTTCTTTTTACTTTTCCTGCCTTTTACGTCATTATTTTGCTTTTCCCTCCTAGTGCGATCTCGTACAAGCTGGATTCTGCAATCCTAGATAATACGAAAACAAGGCTTTGTTTGTCTTCTGCGGAACGAAAGGGTTGTGTTAAAAATATAAATGCAAAGATATATGATACCAATCAAGATTTTTGATTTTTTATTGATGCCGACAGGCTTTGTTTTACTCATGAGAATCAATCCTATTTAGGTATGGCTCTGAACCTTTTGAGAACAGCTCTCTGTACATGATTTATTCTTCTCTGAGCTGGCGATTACACATGTCAAGAACGAAAAATAGTATAACTCCGTTTTCACTGATGCTATTTCAAGATTCAAAGAAGAGTCCACAATAGCATTTTGAAGAGGTAATGCAGGTAAAACAAATTCTAGCCATCATAGTGGATGGCCATGTGAATCAAGATTACATGTAAATTTTAAAGTTAGAATAAAAATGTGAATCATTTTAATTATTATTTTTATAATAATTCCTTTTAAATTGATTTTCCATTGTTGCATGCCTTTTCCACCTCTACTTTGCTACATAAATATTATTGTTTATGATACGTTATTGCTTCGATACAGGCCCAATATTCACTGCATAATTCACCTGAACCGACAGCATCATGGTGACGAGAGAATATGAAAAAGTTGAATATTGCTACGTGTTCTCTTTGGAGGATTATGAGAGGAATTATGGAGGAAATATGAAATTAACAAATATAGTCAAGTTAGTAAATATACAAAATTTAAAAATAGGTAAAACATAAAATAATGTATGTAGACACGGCCGTTAACTGGTTCCTAATGATCTCTGGCAGCAAAAGCCCTCGGACCAAAGTCCTAGGACTAATGTGGCCACGGTTAAAATCCTGCATCCCTTTTGCGAGTGCTGCCGCTGTGAGACGTGCGAGGAAGAGAGTCAGGTTTTGGATGGTAGCGACGGGGACGTGGAGCCATGCTGCCTCAGGCGTAGCCAGGTGTCTATGTTCGATTGCCGGATCCATGGCGGAAACAGTCCGAGGAGATGAGTCCCACAGATTCTTCATTGAGTTTAATTTGGGTGAATTTGGTTGCCAGGGACTACTGTGAACTCATCTGGTGTTCTTTGAACACGCACGTACACTACGAGCTGTAGATCATTACATTGTCCTGCTGGTAGATGCCGTCTTGACGAGGAAAAACGATCTGTCTATACGGTGGACATGGTCCCAAGAATGGCTGCATTCTTCTGTTGATCCATTTTGCCTTAGAGAATGACAGGATCACCACAGAATGCCATAAAATTTTCCGCACCATATCACTCTCCCTCTTCCTGCCTGGACTCGTCCAGTGATAGGTACAGAGTGTTCAGACGTTTTCAGGCGTATGCGCCAACGACCTCCTGTGGAGCACAAGCCGTGATTCATTTGAAAAGAGCACCTGTCGCGAGATCCAACGCCTCAGCCCGCTTTGTCCGTGGTGGGGACGTCGCGCGCATGCGCTGCCCCTCGATCCGTCCTGGAACGTTGGAGGCATTCGCCAACAGCCTGAGCAGCGCTCACGCCTGCTTGCGTTGCGGAAGCCCTGGTGATCGGTGTCAATCTATGACGCCGATCACGAAAGGCTCGAACAAATGAAAATTATAAATAAATTTATAGGGAAAATGATGTTTTATTTTCTTGAACGTTGACACACAACTCTTTTAAAGCAAACGCCACTGGTTATTGCATTTACGTCGAACATAGGCGGTGTCATATTAATGTGACTGGTTGTGTTTATTTTCTTAGTAAAATGTGTAATCTTATAATAAGTAAAATCTTACAAGTAAAAATAAAAATAACTTTAGATGTTTTGTTATGTTATCTTGAGTTGATGTACCTGAAGAAGCAGCCCTATCAGTCAGTGAAAGGTTGTATTTTATAATTCTGATTGTAAATGCAAGTGCACAATGTAATACACACATTACGCCCGTCTTTGGCTGTCTATAATTAAAGATATAATCACTTATTAAATTCAGATGATCTGGAAAAACCTTATTTTGACATAATTATAGTTTTACGTAAAATTTATATTTTATAAATCACTTCACAGTTTATTATAAATTACTATTTTATGATAGCAAATTGAGTAAATAAGCAGCAGAATTTAGCTTGAACGTGGTCTTCATACTCTACCTTCCCATTTCAGTAATGGCTCAGCCCCATGGCGCAATAATGAACTCGTTTATCTGCCGCCAGGAATCTCCTCTCTTCATTTCCCAGAAGGACTTGCTACAGTACGCTGGCTCATCCTAAAATAGAATACATGTTAAAACACGTTAAACAGTTTTGAATACCATTTTAACAGTGAACCGCTCATTAAACATCGTTGCCATATAAAATTTCTGTACGTCAATCCGGTTCGTGAAATTCTAGTTACGTTCGCATCAAGATCACGAATTTTCCTTAATTTGAGTAAATATGTTTTCGTAATTGAAGTGGGCGGGCGGTTCAATTTTCCGACCATAGCTATTTTCTTGGGCCGCGTGGTGCCCATGCGCCTGTCCTTGAACGCGTAATGGGTGGCGCCAGTGAGCGCTGTAATGAACGCGTTTGCTTCGCTGCTGGCAGGCGCGCGCGCTGGGGATGCTCTCTGCTTTTCCGAGCGGAGATGCGTGGGCGTCTCCGTTGCTGCCGCCTCCGCCGCCCCACCACTGCCACGGCCATCGCCATCTCTACCGCGACTGGCTCCTCCACTGACACCGCACTAGCATCGACACCGCCGCCTCCACACATCTACGTCCCACCACCGCCTCCATCACAGCCTCCGCAAACGCCAACCCAATGTCGAGCCAAAGCCAACGCGATTTCCACCCCGCCTCCCACCTCCTCCTCCACCACCGCCACCAACGCCCCCATCCCCGTCGACGCCCTGCCCCTTCCCCACTCCCAGCCGCCTCCGCCGCCGTCGTGTCCCGGGCGCCGCCACCCCTCCGCCCCGCGCGAGAGCGTCTGGAGCAGCGCCGCGAGTGCAGCGCCACGCCACGCCCTCGGAATTACCGCCCCACGGACGCGGGCGGCTGCACGATCGCGCGCCGCACGAAACGCGGCGGCCAAAAATAGGGCAGCCATTTTAAGCATCCGCATTGACAGTGACTGAAGGTTACACAACTCCAATATTTTCCAGAAAAAGTTAAACGATACTACTTTTTTCAAGTCAGAGAAAAGATGCTTGCTTTACAATAAAGGAGTAATTTAGTATTTAATTTACATATTAAATGCGTGTAAAACATTTCCAATAAAAATCATACTGTGAAACAAACCCACTCATTTACTAGTAGATGCATGTGAGTTAAATGTTCCATCTTCATCAGTCTTTTCATTGAGTTTCTCTTAGAGCTTTGGAATCTACTGAGATGGTTTCTTGCCTTGGTTCTGTCTGTAAATGGAGCTCCATTATCTATCCACGTTTTCTTGAGCTGTCATTTCGCTAGATGGCAGAGGAATGGAGTGAGAATTAGTTATTTCCTCAAAATTTCTCTAAAATATATCTATACCTTTTATTATGTATGATGCAATTGTTTCCTAATACATATAAGCAGAATTTATCATTTTCAAAGTTGCTTACTACGCTCGTTGGCATATTTTATTCATATTCACTAGAATGTAAGCTAATTGGGGCTACAAAATGGCACTCGACTTTCTCGGGATAGTTTTATATTCTCTTGAATCTAAGCTATCTTTTGGATTCTCTCACTCTCCCAGCTGTAGGCCGTAAATGCCCTACCAGGGTTTCTTTCGAATACTGCTTCTTTGGGGACATTACCAGCACTGAAGCACTCTCGCGCTTCAAACATCGGATACCAACCGCGCTTACCAAGCATTTGCCTTAGCTCCAAATCGATGCTTTGCTACGTGCAGGAATCCATTTCCTCAATCACATGTACATCTCACATATTTGCTTCTCGGGACAATAGAAAATGGAAGGATAATCGTAGTACACAAGCGACTGGCATGCCATGCCAAGAATACAACATAATAATGGGTTCGCAGGTTTCAGACCCACAATCTTGGTCTCCGTCACGAGCTCACGATGTCTGCTCCACGAGGTCATTTATTGTTTGTACTCATCAATACAATAAATTATGAAAAATAAAGCTGTAATGTAAATATTAATGACAAGAGACGTATTGAAAAATACATTTGTGTAATTTTAAAAATCAAAAGTTACACCAAATGGCTTTTTTATGTCATGTTATCCAGAGCATTTAGCTCTATTCGTACACAAAGATAACATTTGGTGCAATTTTGAGACAATCTTGTTTTGCGAAATTATATTTTGAAAAAAATAGAACAAGACGTCAAATAAAGATTTACTTTTGAAGAATGATTTCATTCAGACAAAAATATCACTTTCAGTGTTGTAGTTCTAGAGACACCCTTTTTTGTTTAGTGAAAAAATTTAGTTTAACATAAATCGAATCAGCAACATTTTATAAAAATACTTTTCTTTCTTTGACAAAAAATTGAAACTATTTTTTAGAAAATTGTGAAAATGTCTTTGAGGTGACATGGAAAATACCCCCCCCCGAAATCATATCAATTTCAAATTCAAGGAGACCATATAAATTATGCATGAAGTTTCTTGAGCAGACATAAGGCAAGATAATATCTATTCTTACATCTGATAACGATAATTTTTCATGTTTTATTATATGTGACCAAACAATATAATGAAACTATTTTAATTACAATAATTAAAATCGAAAGAACAGCAGCGTAGCTCAGTGCATCAACTGTGCTACTGCACTTTACCCTGACCGCAGGCCCTAGGTTCGAGTCCTGATGGCGGCAGTATTTTCGACAGTAGCTTTCAGCTAGGTCGAATTCAGTCGCTGTCTGGAGAGAGAATTCTAGCAACCAGCTGCTCTAGTCGAGTAGTTTTCCGTGGTTTCTCCGATCAACACCAGGTGAATGCTGGAGCAGTACCCTAACAAACGAGCCAAACAAACAGACGCGCGCGATCTGTCCTTCCTCTTCCTTGTCCTCTCCTCTCCCCTAACACACACACACACCACACTAACTGCACTACCTACCACATATTCCGGGAGACCGGTCAGGGCAGAGCTTGTCCCGGCTGGGACGGTGCCCGCTGGTGTGAGAGTCCTGAGTGAGGGAAACGCCACTAGGCCGACGTTAGGTCGGCGCCGGATCTCGCCATCCAGCGGGGGAAGATCACCGCCATCTCCCGAGAAAAAATATGCACTACACTAACGGGACTAATGACCAAAGCGGTTGACGCGTCCGGGAGCACGAAAAAATCAAACAATCAATCGTAATGGGATAGGAAAATACCAACTACTTTATCATATTTAAAACGTGGATGTTTTTAACATCGATGTTTTCATCGACATCGAAAACCTTTAGTGATGTTATCGTATGTTTGCGTAAAATTTGCCATCACTACCTTCAATGCCTTTTGTCTGGCGCCTCTGGCGAAGTCTACTGCGGCAGGGCAGGAAAGCCACTGCCGCCACCCTCTCTGTCTCGTTAAGCGTGGGTCGCGTGCATCAGGGGGATCGCGTGGGCGTCGCTGTGGCGTCGCTTGGCGTCGCGTGGTCGCATTGGCGTCGCGTGGGCGTCTCGTGGGCGTCCGTGGGCACCGTCGCATGGGCGATTGCGGTGCGACGCGGCGCCAGTCGGAGCGCCCGGGCAGGTCGCGAGATTTCACGAGACTCCCATGCAAATCATCAGCGGACTCTCAGGTCAATCACGGATCCGCCTGCTCGCCGCGCCACGCGAGTGAGTCCTAATGAGCCGAAGGACAAATCGATGTCATTGGAGGAGTTTCTAGGTGAAGATCTTTTGAAATGCCAGTTACTGCGTAAAATGTTAAAAGATTTTATTTGTAGCTTTGGAAACTTATAAAGGATACAATTTAAACTTTGTTCAAATATAGCCCTGGCTAATTTGGGCCTAGAAAATTATAAAAAAGTATGGATTAAAATACTTGTTTAAGTGTTTGTTTCGTTAAAATTAGGCTATAGTTTGATATATTTAACGTGGCAGCCACAAGGTCACGAGCTGGAAGAAGAAGGCGACATTGTCATCAATCAGTAGCTCAGTAAAAAATTCAAGACAGTAACAAGCCCCGATTGGTGTCAGTGTCCCCTTTGTCCAGTTCTTGGCCTTAGGCGCTTCCTTCATCAATCGAGTGTAGTTAATCCGATGAATCGCCAATGAATGTATCAATTCGTAATATTTCATTAAAATGATGAGAAGCGAGTGTAGCAATTCACAGCGTTTTACCACTGTACTTGTACTTTTAGGTGCATTGAATCAGGAGTCCGAGTCGCGGCTGATGACGGACATTCGGAGTGTGAGGGACAGGACCAGGTTACTGGATTATTGCAAGGATGAAATAATGCAGGATATAAATTACAAGTTGACTAATCAGCAGAGTCATCCCATTTCACGCTTTTATATTTTTGAAAAAACATGTATTATGCAGTTATTTTGAGGTCAGAGAAGTTTCTTATAAAATAGTGTTAGAAGTTATAGCAAGAAATATCATAGGATGGTATCAATAAACTAATATAAACACACCCTTTTTAATACATTGGAACTAATTTTAGACAGTGGAGACTTCACTTTTTACTTTCTCGCTTTAGGAAGAAACAGTCTTTCAAAGAAATCTAAAAATATGGATTTCAGGATTTTTCATCAAAAGTCAACGTTTTGTTACGTAATTAGTCACACATAACCTTGGAAATATTTGAATTTGGAGTATTTTCATAACATGAAGGTTGTCTTATTTTCATTCAACTATTCCTAATACTTCATTCCTGCATCAAGGGCTGTTGAAAAATAAATGTCTTAAGGAGCTATTTGAAGAGAGTAAAACAAACGACAATAACATGTTGCCCAACGTCTCAATTTATCATACTGAGCAATGTGGATGAAATAGTGGCCTGCGACAGGAAAATATTGATCTCCAAATCCCCAAAATGGTTTAACAAAAAGTAGCAGGCGCACTGCTCAAGATCCTTACACAAAATACTCCCTCTTAACACTGGAATGAATTAAATATTTTAACAATAGACTTCACGAATACTACGTACTATAGTGCATAAACAGTATAACAGTTCTTTACATACCACGTGTTGTGATCAAATTGGTCTCTCAAACTCTGTATAAAAACAGTTGTATAATTTTAATTTCTAACTTTAACATTTTCCGTGGATCTCAGAAGACCAAAGACTAGTCTATAGCCGTATTCCCAGTAGATGTCCGATGCCAATTTCGTCGCACAGTTCGTCAACCTCTGTACTTCAACTTTCACCACTCGCAGGACAGGCGCTGTCCTCTCCTAGACAACACTCTCCATTCTCAGCTGCTTCTCCTGTGCACCCCGCTAAGCGGGCTTGCAGGTCGCGCGGCGTCGGCGTGAGTGAAGAAAGCACGAGGAGGCGCCTTCGTCGCTGCCCGGACGACCGCCTCAGGGCGCTCCCTGACGCCAGCAGGAGACTCCGGGCTGCACTGTCGTCGTGACGTCCTTACAGCGGCTCGTTAAAATGGACGTGTGGGACAATACCAATAAAATCTAAAACATTCCTGTTTCATAACGCAAAAAATGAATGAAATATTTAATGACGTCAGCTTCCACCTTGGAGCCACGCTGACGCAAGCAAATACGCACGCAAGCAACCGCATCGACATCCGATCGCATCACTCACATCGCATCCACATACGCATCCGCATCCGACATCCGCATCCGACGCAGCAAATACGCACTGAGTATGATAATTCAGTCGGTTCGCGCAGTATGAGTAGGTGGAATAACTCAATTGAATATTTGCATTTTCAATCAAAATCGAAACTGAAATCTCCTTCTGCGGTAAGTGTCTACTTGGCTGTCCGGAGACTCCGCGTCCTACAAGCACAGATTCTAACGTCTCAGCCTTATACTGCAGCCTTCCTTGCATTTTGCCCGAGAACAAGCCAAGTAGATACTAAAATAAGTGTTTCGCTGCTTTTTGTTTTCCCCCAGTTCCTGGGGGAAACCAGGTTTTCCCAACGCTTCTCCACCCCCAGAGCAAAATTTTTTTCTTTTTTGGGAAATTTAAAATTAATATAGATAGATTTTTTGTGGTTTTTTTTCAGGCCAGACTCAGTAGCTGCAGAAGCTGATAACGCCTGGGCCCTAAATAGAAAAGAAAAGCGTAAAAGGGTTTTTAGTATAAATGCGTATGGAAGATGCATGCCCCAAAAGAAGGTTGGGTTCAATTGTAGAGCGTCAAAGAAAACAAGAAAAAAAGGTGGGAAAGGGCCAGAAGCGTTTCGTCAGCTGATTTTTAGAACCCCCCAGTGAAGGGGAATTAACTTAAAAATTTTAAAAATTCTCCTAGTTGATTGTTAGATTAGAATTCCGGGCGCGTCAACTGCTAAGGTGGGGCCCCGTACGCGCGGGGGATGTTTAAGCATGGGGTTTTTTTTTACCCGCAAAGGGGCGGGGGCCTTCCCCCGTTTTGGATGGTGATACCCAATGGGCCCAAAAATTAAACCTCCGGGAAATTCAAACTGGGCCCCAAAAACCTTAGGAACGCCGCGAAAGAACTATCTTTTAAACACTGCTAATAAATTCCCATAAATAAAACTTAAATTACTTATGTTCAGATTTTTTTAAATTTTATTAACTTTTAATTAAAAAAAATGAAAAATTCTCAAAATACCCAAGTTAACCTTCTCAAATTCTTAAAAAATTTCATGGGACGGGGTTTTATTTTTAAAATTATTTTTTGTTGTTCAGCATTGGGAACCGAAAAATTTTAGAAAAAACGTTTTTTGAATGGCGATAGATGACAGTTGGGAAAAAATTGGCCCAAAACCCAAAGCTACCCCAAACCCAAAAAGTTGACCAAAAAATCCAAAAACCTTTTAAAACGGCCCTGTGACATTCCCCTACTATTTTTACATTGAAGTTGTGTTTAATGTTTAATTACTGCAAGCCCTCCACTTCTTTCCGAACTCTTTAAAACAAAAAACTACATTTCTGGTCCAAAAAAATTTAAACCCTAAAATTTTTCCGGTTAAAAATTTTTCGATTTCTTCATTTTTTTTGTCCCAGATATTTTTTGTAGTAAGGTTTTTCAAATGATTAAACAATTTCACAGCTCTAAATAACTTTATTATTTGAGATTTTTAACAATCTTTGCCCCACACTTTCAAAAAAATCAAAAAATTTTTTTTGGCATTCACAAATATTCGATATTTGCCCCCCTAGTGATTCGGGAGACATCAAACCGTTTAAACAAATTCCTCCCACATAAAGGCCTGTCCCCCTCAATGGTTCAAAACATCGTTGGGACTCCAAATTCTGGCACGTTTTTTGGTAGAGGAGGTTTAAAAAAACTGAATCTTTCCCTAACCCCACGAAAAAAAGTCCCTGGGGGTTTAAAAAGGGAAAGCTTTTGGGGGCCATGACATGGGGCTGATCATGATCTCCACCCGACCGATCCATCGGGTTTTTCCCAAACTCCCCGTTTTGGCCCGAAAATTGATGGGGGGTGGGGCCCTTTTCCCGTTTAAAGATAAATCCCCTGTCGGTCTCCCCGTTGGTTTTTTCCCGCATGTTAAAAAACGTGTTTCCCGTAACGTTTTTTTCCCAGAAGAAAAAGGGGGCCTAAACTTTTTAAAATATCTCTGAATCTGAATCAGTAAATTTTCGCTTGATTCTCAGGGAAAAATTTAAATCACTGAAATTTTTTCAGTCCCGAAAAATGTAGTTTATTTCAATCAAAGGAAAATGGAACCTTTCATAAACCCGCCAGTTGTTTGGATGGGCGCCGCCCTTTTTGTCGTCAAGTGCTCTTTTAACAGTCTGTTGTGACAAAATCCATTTTGGGAAAAGAAGTTTACTTAGAAAAAAACGGTTGTCGAAGATTGTTTTAATTGCGTTGGTAATTTTTTTTCGCTTTTTCTGTGACTCGTCTTGTTGATAACTGTGAGACGTTTTATTTTATAGTGAACATTTAGCCAAACTGATTGGTGATACAGTGTGAAATATCTGACGTGCAATGTATAATTTCGTTTATGAAAGTTGTAAAAAGTCCAAAATGCTCTCGATTACACCACAGCAGAGCCAGCAAACTATTAACTCTTTCTTTGGTTTTTCCAATTTAGTTTAATGACACCAGTCCAGGAATGGAGTTTTGAAGAAGTGTAAGAGAAAGTGCGGGAGCTAACTGGGGACTATAGCACTGTGAATATTTTGAAAAGGTATTTTAATTTGCCAAGACTGCTGTAATACTGATTTATTTTGATCAGTGTTCCTTGCTTTCATAGTCACTAAACACATTATATTTTACTCATTTACACTTGAGGCTAGTTTGGCAAAGTAGAGAGTGCAGATGGTACATCAAGCCATTTGCACTCCTGAGTTCCCTATCCAGACCTCATAATTCTGCCAGTTTAGTATGATTTTGTATGTAATCTAAAAAAAAAGTAACCATTTTTCCTCACATAACTCTACCTATCTATGTTTCTGTTTTAGGAGGGCTGTAATTTGCATCTGGAGGAATTGGAAAGGAGAAAAACCTTCAAGAAAAATGTCCAGCAATATTTGATATGGGTGAAAGGATAGAAAAAATATTCTTGTTTTGTTCAGGGTGATGGTTGGTTTTAACATCTGCCCTTTTTTAATAATAAAATATTCCTTCACTCATTGGCACATTTGACTTACTTTTTAAATTAATATTTACAACAAATTTGTCATACTCAACATTATTAGATTTTTTCATTTTTAGCAGTATATAATGATTATATCCTTTGAGTATTTAATTTGAAATACTAACTCAGTTGGGTTTCTGTAATAAACCCTCCTCCTGGGAAATGAACAATGCTTCTGCAATTGTTCAATTATCAAAACCTTCTACTATTGGAGTTAAGTTTTGTTATATCATAGAAATTTGATTCTTTTGTTCTGTGTCTGGTATTGACTTCATAGATTGACTTAAAGATTGTCCCAATATCGAGTATGGCCCAATTCTCAATTCATCTAATTTCTCTCTTTCTCTAAATCTGAGTCTGTGCATTTTATTTTTAATTCATGTGGTAGGTGGTTTTATTGTATTCTTGAGTGCTATTTTCCTCTCTCTCTCTAAATCTGAGTCTGTGCATTTTATTTTTAATTCATGTGGTAGGTTATTTATGGTTTTACCCTCTAGAAAGTATTTTGTTGAGACTTATGTCACTGTATGTTCTGTCTCATATTTCTCCACAGCTTTTTTCACAATAGTTGTCCATAGGAATAGCAGCCTTTTTGTCAGTTTCATTCATAATACATCTTATTTATTCACCAAAGTCTGGTTTAATCTTTCATTGAGACCATTGCCGCATCTATGGCAGTAAAAAATCTATTTTTTTTTATTTGGAATTGTTTTAATTCTTCTGAATTTATTCCTGGATATTGATCTGTTAGTACCATCTGGATATCATGGTTTTTTGTTACTTCCTCAGTTAGTTTTACAAAATCATCAGCGTTTTGATTTTTTGATGTTAAAATATAAGCATATCTTGTGAAATGGTCGACCAGTAGGTGTGGGTATTTTTTTGTTGACCGGGATCCTCCGTAACCTCTGATGGTATCTATAGAAACTATCTTAAAAGGGTACGTTGCTTGACCTAGGTGTGACATTAATCAAATTTTGATTTTCTTCATGATTTATTCTTTAAGCCGATGTCACAAGTTTCCAAATCTTCTCTATGTTTATGTTTATATTTTGCGTGTAAAGAATGGTGTTACTTTATTTATCATCCGCTCTTCCCAGGTAACAATAAGTATTGTGTACATATTTTAGTAATATTTTACTAAATTCTTCTGATAATGAGAGTTTTTCTCTTCTTTTCAATTTTTATAATAAATTTCATTTTAGAATATTAGTTTTTTCTTATTGTTTTGTAGTTCTGTGCATCTTCTTTGATCCTTTTTTATGTCTTCTAATTTCACTGGGTTTACAATTTTTAATATGTCATCTGAATTTTCATCAGGCTCTAGAACTGGATGCCTGTTTAAACAGTCTGCCTCTTGGTTTAATTTTCCAGCATTATATTTAACTTTAAAATTGTATAGGGACAGATAGTATGTCAAATCACCCAGTTCTTAATGTGTTCTTGCTTTTATATTTAAATTTTTAAAAGTTTATAATTGAGTGTTACCAAATTCTTTTCCAAGTAGCCAATGTTGCCAATATATCACAACCTCTTTTATTGTCAAAGCACCAAGGTAAATTGTTTTTGTTTTTTTCCTTGTGAGCTTCACTCAATTTTTTCGAAAAATATGCCTGGCTTATTATCCCCATTTTGTCGTTGTTTTAGAACAGCTCCGATTTCTTTTATGCGTGCGTTCTTTTCCAATTGTTCCATTCTGATTCTACTGTATTTTCAAAATCATACTTGAGTACCAATCTGTCAAGGAAAATTTTAGAATTTCTCTTCCACAAAACAGCGTTCACACTCATTTATCCATTGGCATGCGTTTGAGTTTATCATTGAAATATATTGATAATAAAATCATTGGCAATTTTTCTCAAATCTTTTACTTCAGATATTTGTTGCTTATCTTTAAATTTCTTTAAAAGTTTCTCAATTAGTTTCATCTAGAGTACTCAGGTAGATTTTCAACTTTTCCCTCTGTAGTCTCTTCTATGTAGTAGTTGTAAAATTGCAAATTTTCCTCTTATCCAAATATACTTTTGATAGATTTTCTGATAAAGAAATCCAGACTTTTCAAATGATGTCTTTTTTTTAAGTATTTCTTACCCTACCAAATATTTGTGTTGTAATTAGCTCCTTGTGAAGGTTTGTGTTTTGGAGTTCATCTGGTAAGCCATTTAAAATTTTACCTCAAGTGAATTAATAGCTTAGAACTTGCACTTCTGATCATCATTCATCAATTGTATTCCTGTCTTTGAAATCAGTAGCCAGGTGCCTCCATTGCGGTGTCAGGTATCAGTCATTTGTTCGGTACCATGGCAGATTCGAAATTTTAGGAAACAATACACAATAGTCTTTGTTTTCTTTATACACATATATGTGTATACATATATGTATATATATGTACATAGAAACAAAGGCATGCAGTGCTTGCATTTCAATTTTAAACTTGCATGCTGCTGATTTTAATTATGAAAATTATAATTAGCAGAGGAAGCTGATTAAGTTGCCCTAAAACTTGCCACATACTTGTAATAATACTAAATGTTTATTTGTATTTTTACTTTAAAAATTTTGACAGATTTAATGTCCTTTATTTATTTTTATTGTAAAATTCACATAAAAATCCATTGAAATGTATTTATATATATTTAAATTATAAGAGTCCTTTCTTTCACTACTTTCTTCCCATCTTTCTTTTCAGAATTTGTTGTATTGTCACCGAAATTGTCAATAATATGTACATAAAATGAAGAGTGTTAACTGCAGGCCAAATTTCTCTGTAGTGAGTTTTGAAAAGTTCCTGAACATCGGTTTTCTTCTCTGTTGTATGTTTTCATTGGTTTAAATAAAGACTTGTATTCTCCTATCTCACTTAAAAAGGCAGTATCTCCCTTTAAAATTACCTTGAATTCACATATCTCTTTACCAGTATTCCTTTCATTGAAAAGCCAATTGTTTGTAAGTAAATGATGTAAAAAACTCTTCCTACCCCAAGGATAATGTGACTTAGGAACTAAACCATAACATTGACAATTTTTTTTACATGATAATGTTGAAGGCAATAAATGAACAGATAAATGGATTGCTCATATGAAATAGAATACAGTTCTGTTATTACCTCAATTTTCAATTTTTTCTGAGTTAAGATATTGACTCAATATCTTTGCCATAATATGTATATTTCTATTGTATTTGTTTTGTAGTTAATATGTACAGTGCTGTTCAAGAAGATCATTTTCCCATAAAATCTTTCAATAAACTTGTGCCTAATTAACTTTCACTTTCTTTACACTATATGTCGCTACCCCTGTACTATACTGCACAAACCCAAAAATCCTACTATTGAGATATCAAGGGAAAAATACTTCAAATACAGATATAAATTATTATTATATTTATTGTATTTATTAAATTTTTATGTTTTTGAAGCATTTGTTTAAAGCGATACAGTGATTCTCAGTAGTAGGATTTTTGGTTGTGCATTAATACTGGAGAAGCGATGAGATATTTCACTGATTCAAATAAGTGAGCCTTCTTCTCACTGAATTGCAGCAGCTAGTAATTCCACTGGTTCAATTAGTTGTCACAGATTTCACTGATTCAAATAGTGAAGTTTCACTGATTCAGGCTGAGAGAGTGAGATTGCACAAAACACGTTAACTTTTGGTGAATTGCGAATGTGCTGCACGAATGCGTGAGGATTCTCTACCGCCCAGATTCGCACATTGTAATCTGTTCACTTCACCATTAACAAAAATGTTGCTTCATCACTGAAAACAAGTTTAGCACAGAATGCATCCTCTTCCATGAGCTGTTGCAACCGCGCCGAAAATTCAAAGCGTTTGACTTTGTCATCAGGTGTCGGGCTTGTAGCAGTTGTAAACGGTAAGGCTTCTGCTTTAGCCTTTTCCGTAAGATTTTCCAAACCGTCGGCTGTGGTACGTTTAGCTCCTGCTTGCTTTATTCGTCGACTTCCGCGGGCTAGCGCTGAAACTTGCCCGCACGCGATCAACCGTTTTCGCTCACTGCAGGCCGACCGTTGATTTCCCTTACAGAGGCATCCAGAGCTTTAAACTGCGCATACCATCGCCGAATGGAGTTAGCAGTTGGTGGATCTTTATTGAACTTCGTTCTGAAGTGTCGTTGCACTGTATGACTGACTGATGTGAGTGCATTTCCAGACGACAAACGCTTTCTCGCTCCTGTCGCCATTTTGTCTCACTGAGCTCTCGAGGCGCTCTGGCAGTAGAAACCTGAAGTGCGCTTATAAACAAAACTTTATGAGTTTTTCTACGTATCTGTAGTGAGTCGTGACCATATGTCAATGAATGGAGCTACAGTGAATTTATGAAATCGCTTCAATCATTTGTAATAGCCCTGTATATTATGCATTAATAGTACGACAAAACGCCTTCCGACTTTCCAAAGCGCATTACAATTTTGAACTATGCATATCCCCACGAACCTGGAAGGAGCGTTTCGTCTGAGCTCTTGCTTTCAGCGTTTGCTTTGCACCTCAAACTACGCCTTTGTGCGTATTTTATTTTTGTTTGATTGTTGTTTTTTAATTATTTTTTTCCTTATTTACAGAGTACATCTATAATATCACAGCTTGTTTTATCAGAATATCTATCTAGGATATCTAGTCTGAAATCCTAGAAACGCTGTAAGGGCAGTAGGTTTTCTGCGGCAAAAGCTGAAAAAGATTGATGATAAGTAAATTTGTTGAAAAATTGTCACCTCGCGGGAATCGAACCCGGTTCTCCTGATTTACAACCAGTTGACCAAAAGATACGCTTCGCTACCCGTTCGGGGTGACAATTCTTTGAACAAATTTCATTATCAAAATACATTCGTTACACAGTAAGGTCACATCTTGGAAACGTTTACAGAGTGGAACATATTTTCGACGTCATTGCCATGACAATTGAATTGATGAGTTCAAATGAAATGATTAGGTTGATCATAATCTGTCAAAAACTTGTCGAGATCAAAGGTAAACTTTTAAGTGTGTAAAGGGATTTCATTTGATAATCTGTAACACACCTGTAATTCACTCTCAGATAATCAGGAATTTTTTGTTTTAATCAGCACGATTCTTTTGTATTTTGTTAGTAAAATAGACGAAAATCTTTCGTAAATGGTATTACCATAGACTAAAGAGGTACATCTTTACTCTATGGTATTACACAAGAAGAAGAAGAAGGAAAGAATAAGGAAAAAGAAGAAAATGGTTGTTGTATCCAAAGGAAAGACAAGGCGTTGCGTCCCGCAGTGGCCGGGGCGGTGAGTGATCGGACGGTGCGCCGAGGGCGGGGGTGAGGGGGGCGGGAGGGGGCGGCGGCCATTTCCTGCCGCGCGCCACGGATGTGACGTCCCGCCTTCCGCAAGCGTCGCTCGTATTGGAATTTGAACATTTCCGTCTGCGCGGCGCCGCGCGGCCTGTCCGAGTCGACGCCGCTGCCGAGACGCCCGGCGCCGGAAGTCGCTCTGCGCCGGAAGTCGGCTTTGCGAGCGCCCACCCTCGTCCACATTGCGAAGGGATAGCCGGATACATGAAATATTGATACTCTTTCATTCGATTCTGATGGTATCTGTACCAATCCTACAGTATCCACGTTGAAAAATAATTACTGCTGTGAAATATATTATTACAATTTGTATGATAATTGACATATGGTGTAAATAGAAACTAATGAACATTAATATTTATGTACGTCGTTAGGGCAGAAAATGAGTCTAGCGTACGAGTGAAATGTTGACCTTTTGAAATGAGTACAGGAGGCTCAACACATACCAGTCCTGTTTCTTGACTTCACAACAGTATTCTACGACGTCAACCACAATAATTCCCTCTATAAAATAATCCCTCCATCTATCATATTTGTTTCCCCGCCTACTAAAATGCCATCTTTCGAACAGAACTTTTCGAGTTCGTTTGGTGTTCGCTACCTCAACTCAACGTTACTTCACCTCCAAAAACTATCGTAGAAAAACTGTCGTCCCTCTTGGGGTAGTCCTTTCTCCTCTACTCACCCTCTCCCAACAATCTCACGAGCGACATCCTCTCTGATCGCCTTGACTATGGCTGAATGACGCCACCTCGTTCTCCATTCACGAACTGCAACATTCCCTCGAGAGAATATCTAACTGGGCATCAGACAATAATTTGACGCTACTAAGCAAACAACGTTCCATAGAAACTACATAGACACGTTATTTACCCCTTTAGCTATAAACTATACCCTCATTAAATAAGTAAAGGCTATCGAGTAGCTGGGAATTACCATAGACAACAAGCTTACCTGGACCAAACACCTCGACGCTCCAAAACAAGAGAAAGATATGCAACGCCCTGATACGTATATTAGAGAGTTTGTGCATGTCATAGCAGGCAGCACTATCGATCTTCTGCGCATGCGCAGATGCACTAAAGTGATGCAAAACTTGAACTGCGATGCAGAAGATCGATAATGCTTTCGATTACTTTAACGTTCCAGGTGCAAAAACTCCTAGAATCTCGTAACATTTCTACCCCGATGCCCCGGGGCTCCCCCGGAAGGCAACATTAGAGTTTTGCCCCCAATGTTGCCTATCGATCTTTTGCGCATGCGCAGATGCCCGAATATAAAAACTGGAGAAGGATGAGATACTTCAATTGATTCAAATAAGTGAAGCCTTACTTACTGATTGCACAGCTATTAATTCCACTGGTTCAATTATTGTCAAGCAGATTTAATTTCGATTCAAAGAGTGAAGTTTCACTGATTCAAAAGTGACCCGTTTTTCACTTGGATTCATTCAGTTCAATTCACTGATTGCCGGTGGCAGAGTTATAACTACCACAATCAGTGAATAGCCACTGTCAATCAGAGGTTTTTGATTCAGGCTGAGAGAGCAGAAATTGAAGTCTTGGAAGCTCCTTGCGCAAGGAAAACACACGTTACCTCCTGAACCAATAGCCGTAACAATTCATACTCTATGCAAAAATTTTCCCTTTAGCGTTGCAAACTGTAATCTGAAATAAAAAAATTGTCGTGGACCGGTTACTATAAAGTTGCTTGGTTCGAACCCCAGAAATTGAAGTCTTGGAAGCTCCCTGCGCAATGAAAAGAAACGTTACCTCCTGAACCAATAGCCGTAGCAATTCATACTCTATGCCTACATTTGCCCTTACCCGTTGGAAATTGTAATCTGTAAATAAAAAAATTGCAGTAGACTGGTTAGTTTAAAATAACCAGCGCCTGAAACTCAGAAATGGAAGTCTTAGCTCCTGCGAAGGAAAAGTCGTTTCCTTCTTAACCAATAGCCGCAACAATTTATACTTTCTGCCAAAATTTGACATCAACCGTTGCAAAATGTAATCTGTAATAAAAAAATTGCCACTGACCGATTAGTTTAAAATACTTAGGTTCGAACCCCAAACTCTTGGAATCTCCCTGCGCAAGGAAAAGGTACGTTCCTCCTGAAGCAATAGCCGTACAATTTATAGTCTATGGAGAGAGATAGATAGAGAGAGAGAGAGAGAGAGAGAGAGAGTTAATGAAAGATAGAGATTGGAGAGGAGTGTTGATTTCTGGTCGAACGCGACAGAGGAGGACATCCATTACCTGGGGAAATGGTAGGAAAAACAAAAAAGGAGGGGAGGGCTAACACTTGGCACTTTCTGGAGTTTTAGTTCTACTAACATAAACTCAAAATTAAATAATTGTCTCTTCTATTGTATAATTTTAAAGATTTTAATAAAAAATTATTAGTAAGAAACTAGAAAATTCTATAATTTTCTTGGCAATTTTTTACTTCGTATTGATTTTCATGAAAAACAGTGTTACCAGTGTTAATTTATTATGCGTGATTTATAATTATTATTTTGTTATAATCATGTAATTATTTTCATTGAATTCAAGGAAGATCCGTAAAACGCAGCGCTGAGCGCCGGCATGCGCAAAGCTATCTCCCGACGGCGCCGGGCGCAGCCGCCAGTTGGCTGCCGGGTGTTTCAGCCGTACCGCGGACTCAATCGGCGCACTCAACCCTGGTGGTCGCATCTCTACCGAAGCGTCGCAGGAAGATCCGCAAAACGTAGTGCTGAGCGCGCGCATGCACACAACTATCTCCCTGACGAAGGCCACGGCAGCCGCCAGCGATCCCGCGCCCAGCTGCACCGCGGACTCAATCAGCGCGTTCAACCGTGGTGGCCGCGCCTTCATCAGCGTCGCAGGAAGATCCGCAAACGTAGCTGAGCGCGCATGCGCACACAACTATCTCCCCTGACGAAGGCCATGGCAGCTGCCAGCGACCCGCGGCCAGCAGCACCGCGGATTCATTCGGCGCGCTCAACCTGGTGGTCGCATCTTCGTCAGCGTCGCGAAGATCTCAGAAACGCAGGCGCTGGAGCGCGCATGTGCACAGCTATCTCCGACGAAGGCCACGGCAGCCGCCAGCACCCGCGGCCAGCAGCACCGCGGGATTCATTCGGCGCGCTCAACCCGCGGTCGCATCTTCGCCAGCGCCGCAGGAAGATCCGCAAACGGCGCTGAGCGCGCATGCACACAACTATCTCCCTGACGAAGGCCATGGCAGCTGCCAGCGACCCCGCGGCCAGCAGCACCGCGGATTATCTCGGCGCGCTCAACCCTGGTGGTCGCATTCGTCAGCGTCGCAGGAAGATCCGCAAACGCGCTGAGCGCGTACGTGCACAGCTATCTCCCTGACGAAAGCCACAATGGTAGCCGCCAGCGACCTCAGCGCCAGCAGCGCCGCGGATTCATTCGGCGCGCCAACCCTGGTGGTCAAAACATCTTCGCCAGCGTCGCAGGAAGATCCGCAAAACGCAGCGCTGAGCGCGCGCATGTGCACAGCTATCTCCCCGACGAAGGCCACGGCAGCCGCGACCCCGCGGCCAGCAGCACCGCGGATTCATCCGGCGCGCTCAACCCTGGCGGTCGCATCTCGTCAGCGTCGCAGGAAGATCCGCAAACGCAGCGCTGAGCGCGCGCGCATGCACAGCTATCTCCTCGACGAAGGCCACGGCACGCGCGACCCCGCGCCCAGCCGCGGTAAATTTCGGGCGGATTCAAATCGGCGCATCACCCCGTGTTTATCATCAGCGTCGCAGGAAGATCCGCAAAACGTAGTGCTGAGCGCGCGCATGCACACAACTATCTCCCCGACGAAGGCCATGGCAGCCGCCAGCGACCCCGCGGCCAGCAGCAACGCGGATTCATTCGGCGCGCTCAACCCTGGTGGTCGCATTCGTCAGCGCCGCAGGAAGATCTGCAAACGCAACGCCGAGCGCGCGCATGCTATCTCCTGACGAAGGCCACGGCAGCGCCAGCGATCCTGCGCCCAGCAGCACTGGCGGATTCATTCGGCGCGCTTCAACTCGTGGTTTCGCACCGTCGCGTCGCAGGAAGATCCGCAAAACGTAGCGAGCGCGCGCATGCACAATAACTATCTCCTGACGAAGGCCACGGTGTCAGCAGATCCGCGCCCAGCAGCACTGCGGATCACCCGGCGCGCCTAACCCGGCGTCGCATCTTCGCTGCCGCAGGAAGATCCGGCAAACGTAGTGCTGAGCGCGCGCATGCACAACCATCTTCCGACGGGCGCCATGGCAGCTGCCAGCGACCTCGCGGCCAGCAGCACGCGGATTCATTCGGCGTGCTCTACTCTGGTGGTCGGATCTTCGCCAGCGTCGCAGTAAGATCCGCAAAACGTAGCGCTGAGCGCGCATGCACACAACTATCTCCTGACGGGCGCCACGGCAGCCGCCAGAAGCGATCCTGGGCGCCCTGCAGCACTGCGATCATCCGGCGCGCTCAACTCGGTGGTCGTGCATTTCGTCAGCGTCGCAGGCATCCAAAACGAAAAGGAGCGCGCGCATGCACACAACATCCCGACAAGGCCATGGCAGCTGCCAGCGACCCCGCAACAGCGGTACCGCGGAATCATTCCGCGCGCCTAACCGGTGGTCGCATCATCACCAGCGCCGCAGGAAGATCCGCAAACGTAGCGCTGGAGCGCGCGCATGCACACAACTATCTCCCCGACGAAGGCCACGGCAGCCGCCAGCGATCCCGCGCCCAGCAGCACCGCGGATTCATTCGGCGCGCTCAACCCTGCTAGTCGCATCTTCGTCAGCGTCGCAGGAAGATCCGCAAAACGTAGTGCTGAGCGCGCGCATGCACACAACTATCTCCTCGACGAAGGCCACGGCAGCCGCCAGCGATCCCGCGCCCAGCAGCGCACCGCGGATCTATCTGGCGCGCTCAACCCTGGTGGTCGGTCTCGCCAGCGTCGCAGGAAGATCTCAAAACGCAGCGCTGAGCGCGCGCATGTGCACAGCTATCTCCCCGACGAAGGCCATGGCAGCCGCCAGCGACCCCGCGCCCAGCAGCACCGCGGATTCATTCGGCGAGCTCAACCCTGGTGGTCGCATCTTCATCAGTGTCGCAGGAAGATCCGCAAAACGTAGTGCTGAGCGCGCGCATGCACACAACTATCTCCCCTGACGAAGGCTACGGCAGCCGCCAACATCCAGCCCAGCAGCACCGCGATTCCATTCGGCGCGCTCAACCTGGTGGTCGCATCTTCGTCAGCGTCGCAGGAAGATCCGCAAAACGCAGCGCTGAGCGCGCGCATGTGCACAGCTATCTCCCCGACGAAGGCCATGGCAGCCGCCAGCGATCCCGCGCCCAGCTGCACCGCGGACTCAATCAGCGCGTTCAACCCTGGTAGCCGCATCTTCATCAGCGTCGCAGGAAGATCCGCAAAACGTAGTGCTGAGCGCGCGCATGCACCCAACTATCTCCCCGACGAAGGCCACGGCAGCCGCCAGCGACCCCGCGGTCAGCAGCACCGCGGATTCATTCGGCGCGCTCAACCGTGGTGGTCGCATCTTCGTCAGCGTCGCAGGAAGATCCGCAAAACGCAGCGCTGAGCGCGCGCATGTGCACAGCTATCTCCCCGACGAAGGCCACGGCAGCCGCCAGCGATCCCGCGCCCAGCAGCACCGCGGATTCATTCGGCGCGCTCAACCCTGGTGGTCGCATCTTCGTCAGCGTCGCAGGAAGATCCGCAAAACGCAGCGCTGGAGCGCATGTGCACAGCTATCTCCCCGACGAAGGCCACGCGTCGCGGCATCCCGGCGCCCAGCAAGCACCGCGGATTCATTCGGCGCGCTCAACCCTGGTGGTCGCATCTTCGTCAGCGTCGCAGGAAGATCCGCAAACGCAACGCTGAGCGCGCATGTGCACAGCTATCTCCTGACGAGCTGGGCGGTGCTGCGCCAGCAACGCTGCGCGCCCAGCTGCACTGCGGATTCCAATCGGCGCACTCAACCTGGTGGTCGCATCTTCATCAGTCGCAGGAAGATCCGCAAAACGTAGTGCCGAGCGCGCGCATGCACACAACTATCTCCTCGACGAAGGCCACGGCAGCCGCCAGCGATCCCGCGCCCAGCAGCACCGCGGATTCATTCGGCGCGCTCAACCCTGGTGGTCGCATCTTCGTCAGCGTCGCAGGAAGAGCCGCAAAACGCAGCGCTGAGCGCGCGCATGTGCAAAGCTATCTCCCCGACGAAGGCCACGGCAGCCGCCAGCGACCCCGCGGCCAGCAGCGCCGCAGGCTCCGTGAACGCCCTCAGTCCTAGGGAGAGTGGCTCTTGTTCGGGGGGCGCGTGGGTTGTCCGGGAGGGGATTGCAGACCTGCGCCGCGCTTCGCCCGCCAGCCGCATCTCCCACATCTCATCGCTGAGGGGGCGAAAGGTAAAATGTGATTACCACGAAGCCATCTACGTAATTAGAGGAATTGTGCACATAAAGAAGAGTATCATGAGTTGTATAATAAATATTAATTTGAACTCAATTTTAATATAATAAAATATCCTTTTTATAAATTTTAAAATTTTGGACTTAATGTTCTAATTAATAAAAACAAGTTATTTAAAGGACATTCTTTCACATTATAATTTTTCTGAGGCTTCTTATTTTTAAAATTATTACGTGTATTTTAATATTGTCATTATTATTATTATTATTATTATTATTATTATTATTACCAAAGTTATTATTAAATATTAAAAATATTTTGAATTTCGGGGATTTCACAATAAATATATTTAAATTCTATAATAAATCTAAATTCTACAAAAAAGATCACATCAGGTTGTCTTAATAGCAATTTACGGCTGATACCAATATGGATATTTTTAGAAATTTAATAATGATATTGTTCTTAAATATTTTAATAATTCTATATACCAACGCAATAATTAATATAGCCATAGCATAAAAATTTTGTGTAATACAATTGCTAAGTACCAAAGTATGTATATACATAATAACATAATATATGTAATTGATTACGGAGTGTAAGGAGGAAAATGTGGCTAATTGATACATTATTCATTTTTATTTTAGCACGTGTATTTTACGATATGGCGAGGTAACTTTGTTTTTTTTCAAAATGGAACTAAAAATATTTTAGTCAAATGAAACTATTAACTATAGTACATCATGACGGTATAAAAAGAAAAATCAATCATATACATATTGTCATCTGTTAGATAATATTTTTTTTTGCGTAATTTTGATTTATTGCCTCTCGTGTGTTTCAAGGGTAGTCCACTACACAAGGCCATGCACAGCTCTCCCTGCTAGAGCACTCTTGGGCAAGAAAAGCTGGGTACAAGAGAATCTAAATTACTCAAAAAATGCTCATATAACATCTAACAATATATATATATATATATATATATATATATATATATATATATATATATATATGATCATTGGCTTCGTCTGTTTATGGTAATGATCGAGTAAACAACTATAGGTGCTACAGAATGGCACAGACTTTCTCGTAGTCAAGTTTCTAATTTCCCTTGGTATGGACTGGTATTGCAGTCTTGTCCTCCTTCTTGCCTGCCTCCATCTATTGCGGCTGAAATTGTTATTTTTAATTTTCGCAACTTTTCAGTTCCGAAATATGAGCAACCTAAATTAAATTTTAGGAATTATAAAGAATGCTATAATGTCATCCTAAATAGCATTTTTCATTGAAACATTTGAAGCCGCTTTTAAGAAAATAGCGATTAAGCATTACTGTAAATTCGAAATTTGAAGCTCTTTTTCATAGGAATCTATTAAATTTTCTTTTGAAGTCATTTGAAGTACTTCACTTAACAAATGCAATAATGTATAGAAATCGACGGAAATGTGCATATTAATGGCGTGAGGGATTTAAAAAAATTATAGGTCTAATTTTTGAAAAAACAAAAGAATACACCAAAATGAACTTTGCGTAATATTAAACAGTTCAAATAAAAATATCCAATGGAAAAATGTGAAGAAACCTTTTGGAGCCATTTTTGAGAAAATGGCGTTTGAGCGTTTCTGAGAATGCAAAATTTAGATCTCATTTTGTCAGAAACCTGTTGAGTTTTCGAAAACTTTATTTGACCTTCGACGCAGTCCAGACCAGATCGAAAAATATTTCTTCAATTTGGAAAAAATCCTACGAATGATGAACAGACTGACAGACGAAGACATTTAAGACAGATACAGACAGACAGATGGCGCAAAGGAATGCGCTACTCTCTGTATCCAGGGACTCTAACTTGTAGATCTCAGGTCCCGTTTGTTTTCTAATTCAAATTACACGTGGCTCGGTCAGTAACCTTTGACTTTTGTTTGTTTGGTTGGTTGTTTATTCACGTTTATCACAAATTATGGACGATTGCTTAGATTAATTTTTGTATTTAATATACTAAAGAAGATATTTACGTTAAAATGTTGGTTTTTAGAATTATTTTTAGTAATATAGGATAGTGTATTTGTCACGATATTTATTATTATTATTATTATTATTATTATTATTATTTATTATATATTATTATTTATTATATATTATTATTTATTATAGTGTATTTGTCACGATATTTATCACGATAGTGAGGGTTCGGCGTTAAGTGCTACTGGAATTCTGTGAAGTAGTAACGTCTGTTTGAATATTTTTTTTTAATATCGGTAAATATTTGCACGAGCCGTTCGAAAATGCGCAGTGAAAGTGGAATGTTTATTTATGTTGTTCAGAAACAATTTTTAAAAGATTTTCATGTAAAAAATAAGTTAATTTATATTTTATAAATACTTATTTTCTATTATATTTTTAAATAAAGTAAAGTACAATGTTTATTTATTTTGTTCACGAAAAAATAATTTTAAATATTTTTATGTAAAACTAAGTTAATTTTTGTTTAAAAAATACTTTTTTCTGCTATATTTCTTTTAAACAATGGAAAGTGCATTGTTTGTTAATGTTATTTTTGAAACTAAATTTGTTTTAAACTTTTTTTAAGTTGTTAGTATTCTTTCATGTAAAAATGGCTTAATTTTTATGTTAAACTATGCTTCTCTTCTATTATACTTTTCTTTTAAACAATGGATTCATTAGTTTCATATTAGAAATTTTGAAGTCATTACTACCTAACCCTCGATCGTGCGGGTACGCTCACGCCGAATCTAGAAACGCAATTTTTTTAGAAATATTTTTCCACAAATCTTTAGACATAGAAATAACTTTTTTTTTTTAAATTGGGAAGAAAGATAATTTTAGGTCTCAAAAAGGCAAGCGAATAACTCTTCCTTCCCTTCTCATTCATAATACTCCTATTCCTTGGCTTTTTTCCTCTTCGCCTATTAAATATTTAATCTCGTTTTAGACACAAAACTGAATTGAAAATCTGGTCTTATAAATGTGTTACAAAGTAATCCTCTATTAAAATATATAAACTTAATTCTCTTATAAATAATAACTCAACTCACATTAAACTGCTAAATTAATAAACACTACAATTATTAGACGTACCATAACATATGTTTGTCCAATAGGTCAAACGCAGCAAAATCTAAAATACAGAACTAACAAAATCTAATATAATATTCAAACCATTCAAAACAAATTCTTTAGAAGAATTCTACACACAATCTTGGTATATCTCTAATACACAAATTCATACAAACTAAATCTCCCTACAATTAAGTATTTCATTAAACATTATAGTCTCAATTTTTTAATACTCTTCCTTCATTACATCATGCACAATTTTTTAATCTTGGTAAAACTTATCCTTTTCCTCATAGAATTAATTCCAAATTTCCTAAAGATAAATTTCATCCTCCGTAATTTTATTTTCTCTTACTTCTTTTCCATCCTTATTTCTTGCAAATTTTTCTAATTTTAAATTTCTTTGCCTTCATGTATTCAATACTGTGTTAGTTCCATAACGACAGTATGGATATTATGGTCTGCCCTTATATTGTAAATTTCAATTCTCAGAAAGATGTCAAACAGAAAGTAATATTTTTTTTTAAAAAGAAAGGCTCGTAATAGTATTAAACGTCATTAGGCCGATAGACACCAAATAACAGACGCGGTTGAAGTTTGGAACCGAGGCGATAGTCGAAGTTTATAACCAACCAAGTCTGTTGTATGTGTTATCGGCCTTGTGTCGTTCAATACTTTTCGTAATACCATTTTCTTATAAAAATAATATAAATAAAAAATGTTCTTGCCTTTGCTTACGTAGGAATGCAACGCCCTTCTATATCGATTCAGACGCGAGTCCAAGACCAACTATAATATTGGTCTTGGCGAGACATTTCGATTCGATGGTTAATTGGTGGCGTCTATGGTGGTGACTTTGTTTGACACCATTAAAAATTTAAACTTTCCACAAAATTTGAGATGGATACTCCAGAAGATCTTGTGAAGATAGTGTGATTAAAGCATTTGATTTGTTACCAACAAAACGAAATTACGGTATGAGAAGGAATACGAAAATTTCAAATATTGGCGTCAATGCAAGAATGTAAATGAGGTGAATGGAACAGTAATGCTGGCGCATGCTGAAGAAAAATCTGAGAGATATTCTCTCACATCGATGTGGACAAAATTCTCAATGTTCAAATTATGTTTATATGACATATCAAGGTTAGAATTTCACATTTGTTTTCATTTTTATGGTTCAGTTAAGAAACTTTATTTGGTAAGTGACATGTGATTTGGATTCTATAGATTCGGAAAACTATACGTATTTTTGAGAAGAATACCAAGTACGTCGACGTCGGCACCGTCAACTTTTTATGAAGGTTTAGAATTATTACTAGAAATTAGTAATAACAGTAACTGTTCATTCAATATTAATATTTATTATAATGAGACATTAGAAAAATGAGTTAAAAATAAGAATGTTTTAAGTGCTGAAAATTAATATATTATGTTTTACGTAGTTTTTCATTTGTCTTAAGAGTTGAATAAGAGATTCTTTGAAGCTCACGTGATTCCTTAACGTCTTCATCCTCTCATGCATTTATTTAGGCAGCTTCCCTTCCTTTGTGAGGAATTTTATCACTGAACGATGTTCGAGATCTCTCATTTTCTCTAATGACCCGCACGGCACACCATTTGTCTTCTCACACCAGGAGATTACGGCAGACTGATTTGTAACGAATGCGGAAGCACATACATGTGTCCAAATTGCTTGTACATCTCAGCTCACCAATAATGAGTTAAGATACCGAGGTAGATAACTAATTGAATGTCCCTCGTAATTATTCTTTACAATCCGGACACATGCGAAAACTCTGCACTATGTTAAAACGAGAGGTGCTACAGAATGGCACAGACTTTCTCATAGTAAAGTTTTCTAATTTCCTTGGTGTGGATTGTACAGTCTTGCTCTTCCTTCTTGCCTGCTGCCATCTATAGCCGCCCAAAGAATATTTTTTAAATTTTCTCAACTTTCGGTTTCCAAATAGTAGAACCGAAATATTATTTTAAAAATATTAAAGAAGACTAAAACCTTGTCCTAAATAGCAATTTTCATTGAAAAATTTGGAGCCGTCTTAAAGAAAACGGCGTTAAGCGTTACTGTAAATGCAAAATTTGAAGCTCTTTTTCACAGAAATCTATTGAGTTTTCAAAACTTTATTTGAAGTAATTTTGGTGAACTTTTACTACAAAATTCAATAATGTATACGCAAGCATTGAAATGTGCATATTAATAGCGTGAGAGATGTTAAAAAGAAATAAATTTGTGTAATTTTTTAAAAAACAAGAGAATACACCAAAATGAACTTTACGTCATGTTAAATAGTGTCATTATCAATATCCGTTGTAAAGGTTTGAAGAAAATTTGGAGCCACTTTTGAGAAAATGGCGTTTGAGCGTTTTTGAAAATGCAGAATTTTGAGATCATTTTTACAGAAAACTGTCGAGTTTTTTAGAAACTTTATTTAAAGCACATGTAGTCATAAATACATCAATGTGAAGAAATCGCTTCTAATGTAAATATTACCGACGTGAAAGTCAAGTCAAGAGAATTACAATTTTGTAATTTTTGAAAAAACGACAGAATAGAGCACTCTGGAGTTAATGCCATCTTATACAGAACATTTAGCATTACCCATACCAAAAATGTAAAGAAAAAATTTGCAGCCGTTTTTGAAAAAATCTTGTTTTTGTAATTTTTTAAAATTGCAAATATTGCACGCCACATTGCGCAAAAAGTACTAAAATTTTCGAAAACATCTACATGACCTTATTAAAAGAATTGATTACGAGCAACAAATTTCGTTTGAAGCAAAAATCACTGTCTTCAATTTTGTAGTTGTAGGAAGTCGCCGAGAAAAAATCAAACTTTTGCAATTTTCCGAAATTCAGAGTTAACCGTGAAAATCGGACCTATGCCACCTTTATAAGTGTGTTGTACTTTATTCTTACAAGAAATGTAAAGAAAAACTTTGGAGCCGCATTTGAGAAAATTTTGAAAATGTCTGGGGGGCTTCATGTAAAAAACCGTCAATTTTTAAAAAATGTTTTTCGACATTTTACAGCTTCAACTAGAGCCAAATGAACAGGGTTTTCAATTTTGAAAAGATAGTACGTGTGGTTTAGGCGCTAGTGGTGTTCACAGACGGCCAGACGGATGTTTTGAAAAGAACTACTTTTTCAGTGTCAGGGGACCCCAAAACGGGTATTTTTGTGGTAATCTCGAAATAGTTTTCCCCCAGCATTACATAACATATACTGATCAATATATATATTACCTGTATATGCGTATGTATACGGGAAAGTAATAATTGTATAAAAATAATAATTATTTTCACGTGTCCGCAGCCTGCAGAAGGACGTCTAGGTGAAGGTGTAGGAGCCGCGACGGAGTTAAGACGTCCTGCATTAATACTCACCTGTAGAGCTTCTTCACTATGCCCCCTTCCACAACAGCTTGCAGGAGCGCGTTGAGGCGAGGCTGGAAGGGACAGCGGGGTCGCGTCCGCAGGACGGCGTAGGCTGGGGTGAACAGACACTCGTCCACCACGTGCGCCAGCGGGTACCCCGTTGCATCCGTCATGCCTGGATACTCCAGGAATTTCTCCACATCCAAGCGCGACATCACGTACGCTGGACCCGGGCCCTCCGCAGACAGTCGACGCCGTGCCACGGAGGGGAGCAGCGGCTCTTTGGAGTAAGGCTGGAATCTGGGAGTGAAGGAAGGCTGGAATGTGCTATAGCTTTTGCAGAATGCGCACTATCTCTTCGCAAAATGTGCATGCGCCACACAAGTTGAAAAGGTGAAAACATGGACTCAACGGAAAATGTATCAATTCAATTGATATTGATTCAAATAAGACGGCTCGTACTAGTAAAGTACTCTATTAAATTTAATCTATTCAAAGTGAGAAATCAACTTCTTTGAAGACATTCTTATCATGATTGTTACATTAAATTGTCAAATAACGAGTTATCACTCTTAATTTAATTGTTCAATAAACTCAATTTCTTATTATTTCTAACTGTAAGTCGTTAGTTTTATACGTAAGTTGTAAGACACTGAGGAGACAAAAGTAATGGGGCACAGCCCATTTGATCACCCTGCACCTCCTTTGCCTGGCGAAGAAGTAGGCAGTAACTCGACGTGGCATGAACAATACTCGCTGAAGTCCTGCAGATATATTGAGCTTCATGCTGCCTCCGTAGCAGTTCATTATTGCAAAAGTGTTACGGTGCAGAATTTTAGAAATAATCCATATCGATTATGATCCATAAATGTTCGATGGGAATTATATTGAGTGATCTGGGTGACCAAATCATTCGCAAGTGTCCAGGAAGCTACCAGAGCCCGGCAATAAGTGTTTTTATGCGAAATATTCATCACTATGGGGCGCACGATTGCATAATGTTCTCTTTTTACGAAGTGCGAGAATGTAAACAGGAGTGATCTGAGGAAGAAGATTATGATATTATAAGATAGTACGTTTGTTTACAGAGAAAGATTGGTACACGAGACCATAGGCCGAGTGGCAATTCTACGAGAAAAACAAAATCACTTTTACTACTAGTGCCATACACAATGTTTCATAATAATCTTATCGATTTCATTTTAACTAAGTAGACAAATAATTTCCATTTTGTACGATATTAAGTTAAGGTTGGTAGAATGTGATGCGGTCAGAGGAAAGTATTTCGTTTTCTTTTTTAGTCACATGGATTTATTTGGACCTTTGGGCATCGTCTCATATTTAGGGGAGTGTCAAAATTAGAACTTTAAGCACGTTCTGTGTGCTCCAAAAGTGACCGTTTTAACCCCCTAAACAAATATTCTGTAAATTTTGCTTGCCCTGAAATGGAATTTTGGATGGTGAATCACAATTTATAAGCAGAATATTCAAACAGTTTGTAAACACTGGAACCATAAAGTCAAGGGTTTCATGCAAGTGAGCCGTTCTGAGCATGAAGGCTGTGTGTGTCTGAAACCAGTAAAGTGTGGGTTCCATTTGTTGTAATTTGTTTTGTGGCGTGTGGGATATCTGCGTTCCTCTAGTTATATATCTATATCTTAAACCTTCTGCAGTCTCTTGTCATGACAGGCAACTGTGTGAGAAGTCTAAGTGAGGAAGTGAATTCCTGCACCCAGATCAGGCAACGATATTCAGCAAAGGGATACCATTTGCAAAAATGTTAATGTCTAGGACATTGAGAGAAATGTTCTCCGAGAAGCGGTAGATACAGCGAGAGGTCTTAGTAGGAAGTTTAGGCGTCGATATAAAAATAGCAGCTGGGAAGAGAGTGGGCCAAAACAGAAAAGCTAGCTCCGATCCAAGAGAACAGGAAACTAACTAGAACGAGAAAGACTGCATTATTCTGTAGCACCAGTTTATAACACATTAGTTGTTTACGTGTCTCCATTCTACAATTTGAAATTTCTAGCTTCTAAATTTTACGAAAAACAATAATATTTTATTTTATAAAGGTCACACGGCCTTCCGTATTTCCATCGGTAGAGCTGGTACATAATGTCGTTCATGCTACTTCCAATTAACTCATTAATATATTTTTCTTAAAGAGAAGACAATTTTCAATGCAAGGCAATCATACAGCACTAATGAAACAAATTTCCATTTTCAAAAAGAATAAGAGTATAAGCATAGTCCCTGAATATTCTGACATACTAGGAAGTAATGGTAGAAGAAAGAGAATACAAAGATAAAACCCAACGTACAAAGTTCATACCACGATCTTTGTTGTTGTTAGATGTTGGAAGTGTGTTCTTGAATTATTTTACACACGTATACCCACACTACAATACCCAGTGGCCCAGGTCTAATCAATACTCGTATTCATTTATGTGACGTACGCTTTCTGAGACAAGTGCAATCCGGCAACAAATGAAATCTTACTTAGAGACAAGTTTCCAGAGTACATCATTTCCATCGACATAATGAACAGTGTGCTGAATTCCATCAGGTGCAAAGACCTGGTAGACTTCTCTAGCGACCTCCTCCAGTGTTTGCATCTGCGGGGGGTCACCGAGGACTGCCAGGAAGCCCATGAAGCGCCCGGTGAAAGCGTTGACCATCACCAGCCCGAAGGTGCTCAGCAGTAGGTACACCAAGTTGCCCCGGCGGTCACTTTCCCTGGTGTCAAAGACCCCATTGATGAACGCATCTAGGACGCCGAGAAAGACGTTTCTAAACAAAGAGGATCCGAGAAAAGCATTGATCATCACCAACCCGAAGGCGCTCAGAGCTTATGAAAAATGCAAAATTTTTATATTTAAAACATTAAAGATTTACTTATTTATTTTACGTCAAAAAGCAGTTGAATTGGTGAAAGACGCTATGGGGATACAAGTGAATTGTACATTTTCAAATTCTATGATCTCACTACGTCATATACTACATGAATTTTTAAATTAGTGTTAAAGAAAAAAGTTCTCATGTAATAAAATCTATTTTCATGATAAATATGCAGCAATTTATTATTATCTATGATGTCCTTTCGTCAAGGAATAATACTTCCTGCCGCAACAACATGGAAACGATAATTTGAATAAATAATATTTCCCAATAAATTCTAGGAGACGTGCACAGATAGAGGTAAAACTTCCATTTAAACCGCCGGAATAATGAGATTTTAGGATAATAGGATTGATAGGCATTCCATGAAACAATTGTAGGTTTCAGATAATTCCAAATGGCTCAATCTCCACAGATAGAGGTAAAACCTTCAGATAAAAGGGTGAAATGATATTTTAGGATGATAGGACGCATTAGGGTTTCAATAAATCAGTTCGAAGTTCATCCATTCACATGATTCCAGTGTCCTAATCCTGCTAAATTGTGTTGTTGAGCGCACCTGCGGCCGAGGAGACGAAGGGCGCCCGCGAAGGAGACGAGGCTGAGTCCAGTGGCGATCCAGGTATCTGAGCAGAAGGACTGCAAGATGCTCTGCTGCACCCGGCGCCGCCTCTTCACGACGACGCACACGTCGATAGAGAGGTGCGGGTAGAGGTGGCCCAGTGGCCCCATGTTTCCGTACATCATGGGCTCGGCAATGATGTCCAAAGAACCGTCCAAAAGGGAGTTCGTATTGAATGCGAGGTGTTTCACACAGATGGCCTTCCGAAGCGGCTTGCGAGAATCTGCGTTTACACACAAAGTGACCAGCTCGCTAATCAAATGATAAGTCAAAAAATATGATTTTTATTTTCGTATACTTGGTTAATTTGATTAAGTAAATAAGGTTGTTTGGTGGTGGAACGTAGTGAAATAAACCGCAATATTTAACCCACTCGTCTGTGTATCATTGCAACCGCATGGCGCCACAGACGACGGAGTGATACAACGGTCGCAGCGACCTGTGTAGTGCACGCCTGAAGTTGGCGTCGCCTGCACGAACCACGTCTGGGGAGACACGCGCACAAGAAGCACGCCGGTAAGGGGCTCGAGCAAGTCCACGGGTGATCAGGCACCGTGTGTGTAAACGTGGGGCCGTATTGTGGGTGCGTGCGCCAGCCAGCATCACGTGCCACGGAGTGATAAAATTAGAGTACGGTGTGCAACGCCGCCAAAGTTAGGGCAGCATGTCGAGAATTAGAATCATAGGACGGACGTGCGTTCGCGCACGTCACTGCGGAAGCGGACTGACGGCTTCAAGAAAAATAAGAAGGAAGGAGGTTCATTCCGCCCCGATACGAGCACGCCATCCGATTTCCACTCCATCCCGCGAGAGAATCCAGCATCGAGCACGCGAACAAGGAAGCGGCTTGCGACGGCGGAAGCCAGTAAGTATGTTTCGCAAAGTCTGGCGTTGTTTGGGAGTCATAGCTACCTCAGCAGGTTCAAGAAGGGACGGATGATTAGGATTGGTGAATGATCTAGAATTAGGCTAGACGGGACCGAAACAATCCCTACGCTAAAAATTTAATTATTAATCATGAGGATTATGACCCAGAATTTGAGGGATTAGGCGAGCATCATTGCAAGGATATAGAGGGGGAAGAGCAGGAAAGGAAGGAGAGGGAACGGAGGGAGGAACAGGATAGGAAAGAGAGGGAACGGATGGAAGAAGAGAGGTAACGGGAGGAAAGAGAGTAGAACGCGAGAGGGCGAGGAATCAACAGGCAGAGCTAGAACGCTTACGGATTGAAGCGAATATAGGCGGAGCACGTTGGGAAGGGAGCTCCGAACCGCGTGTAGAATCACATAGGGAGGCGATTAAGATAGGCCAGATTATAGGCAGGTTTAGAGGGAAAATGACGATATTACGGCATATCTGAGTGCATTCGAGATCCAATGAAGACAGTTACGAATAAATGAAAGCGAATGGGCAGTTCATTTTAATGTTTTCTCTCTTTTCCCATAATGTAAGAATTTGATTATTTTAGATGAACACGAAGGAGAGTGGACTTATGATGTACTAAAGACAAAATTGTTACTATTGTACCGATTTGATGCAGAGAAATTCCGTCAACTATTCACTACACATAGTAAGGGCAGTAATTCTACGTGGGGCATATTCGCGTGAGAACTGCTGACTTATGCGAGAGAATGGGTGCCGGGATTACGCGTTGATGCATTTGATGCTTTATTAAATTTACTCGTCACGGATCAAATGAAAGGGAAGGTGTCCTGGTAAATAAGGGATCATTTCGATGATTCGTGGGCAGAATTTACAAATCCGATTGAATTAGCTAAGAAATTGCATGCGTATGAGAATCAAGTAGACAAGGCTGAGTAGCCGGAGTTCTTTCTATAGGAAGCCATGGGAGCTGGCAGAGGCTAAGGCATAGACAGTAGTGTCGCCAGGAATCCGAGTTCTAGGAGCGGTGCGATGAGTAAATCAGCGGCACGTCTAGAATTCGATAAGCCATTTATTAGGAAAATGTTTTGTTTACTAGTCTCCGAAGCATCAGCAATGCTTCAATAAGAGCTGAGAAAGCCGAGTTCTTTTCAGGAAGCCATGGAGCCGGTAGAGGCTAAGGCATAGACAGAAAAGCCCGCTGAATCCGAGTTCTAGGAGCGGTGCGATGAGTAACCAGCGGCACGTTCAGAATTGATAAGCCATTTATTAGAAATGTTTTGTTTACCAGTTCCAAGCATCAGTAAGCAATGTCCTAATAAGAAACTAGACCAATCAACTACGCATGGAACCGAATGCGAGTGAGCTTCTAAAACAGCATACTGTAATTGGGACGGTGAATGGCGGCATCAGATCTGTTATTTTGATGACTGGAGCCTCGTTCCATTTGAATTTATTTATTTTCACGTCAAAAAAACAATTAAAAACGGCGGGCGACGCCATGGGAAAAGCGAATTAGGTGTGCACATTTTCAAAATTCTGTGATCCCTACACTAAGTCATATACTACTTAAATTTTGAATTTTGAAAGGGAGAAAAAAAAGAAAAACTCCCATGTAGTAAAATCTATTTCAAAATAATAAGCACAAATTTTGAATTTTGAAAGGAAAACCAAAAATCTTCCATGCAATAAAAATCTATTTTCAAGGATAAATAAGCAATAAATTTTGAATTTTGAAAGGGAAAAACAATAAAACTCCCTATGTAATAAAACTATTTTCATGATAAATAAGCACAATTTGGCCTTTATTACTTCCTGCCGCGACAACATGGAAACGATAATTTGAATAACTATATTTCCCAATAAAATTTAGACGACGCATGATACGAAGTTACATTTATGTCCAGAAGCAAAACAAGGCCATCTCAGCATTTGTCAATGGATCAGGAACTGACGAAAAACTGAGATCGAGATGGGGGGTCATTGACCCGAAGCTGTAGTACAATAGTTGTTACAGGTTGTTTACAATTATTTATACAGTCCAAATGGTAAATAATGCATTATGTATCATTGTTAAAATTCATGCTATTTTTCTTTGTGATGCTCAGTATAGTCTCTAATTGTATAAACAGTCAGGTAGTTGGAAGGAGAGTCTGGTTAGCGAAGGAAATACTTCACGGAGAAACTATCTGGATTAGCCAGTCATCGGACAGGAGCGCTATGAACTTGCGGTAGCGCAGGATTGATTTAGAAATTCCAAGCGGGCGCGGATTACACGAGTGGTCCATTGTACACCGAGAAGGCGAGTTCGAATGTTGCATATTGAGTAATAGACGATTTCGCTCTAGAAGAGATATTTAAGGGACGGTTTTGTGGAACCACAGATTGATAAACAGGGTTACTAGAACGTTAGTGCGGCTAAGAAAGGAGCAGTGCTCAGAGTGCAGCGTGACACGCCGCAATTTGACCCAAGTTTCGCATGTAGGCGGCGTGAGCATGGGAATCTGTAGGTGACCAGGAGCCCTAAGAAACCGTAGATAGTAATTAGAGATCGAAACGAACTACCGGAGGGAAGTAGTAAATTCTATTAAAGATAGATGCGATCCAGCTTATTCCTCGGCTCAGAGGACAAGGAAATCGGACAGATTTGATGAATTGCATAAAGAAATACAGAGCCAGGAAGGACTCCATTTCCACAAAGTGGAATGACATTCTTTAAGAATCGCCACCAAAGAAGAAAAGTGGAGAAGTTCGAGATGCTTGTAACCTGAAGGTTTATCAGATAGTTTTATGTGTTTGTCATGAAACATCTTCTTTACATCGCTTGTAAATCAAAATCGTGTATGTCGCGCTTATTTTATTGGTCCAATTGTCAAAGATGGTGTTTGGTAAAACCTTCGATAGCTGTTTAGTTAAGAAATATGGCTGAAAGAAAAGGCACCTCTAGTCATTGTGCCAACTATTAGTGAAGTGTTTTCGAAATTAAATTTACACACTGTAGATTCATTTACGCCGAGTAATTCAGGGGCTAAATGTATTTTAACTGCTATCTGTGTAGCTTCGAGGTACCCAGAGGCTATTCCAATCAAAGATTTGCAGACGAGCACCGTTCTCGATGCTGTGTTAGAATTGTTCAGTCGAACGGGATTTCTTTGCAAAATTCAGACAGATCAAAGAACTTTCAGCATGAGCAATCTTAAGATAGAATTTGCGGAGAAATTTGGAATACGGATAGTACACAGTTCGGCATATCACCCGCAAAGCAACCCGGTTGAAAGAATTCATCGAACTATGAACCGCCTGTTCAAAATATTGTGTCTAGACGCAGGAGGCGATTGGAGACAAATGTCCCTGTAATTTTATTTGCGCGAACTGAAGTTCACGAATCGTTAGGGGCAGCGCCACGTTTGAATTAGGATTTGGAACGAATTTGAGAAACTGTAACATTACCGTTTGAGAATATTGCAGGAATCGAATCTGAGAGTACCCAAATTTTCAGAATATGTATTTGAATTGATAAATAAATTAAGGTACATTCGAGAAATCATGCACCAAATTGAGAACAGCAGAAAAGGAAAGGATATATGATAAGAAGGCAATTTCATGGAATTTTAATGTAGGGAGAGACAAGGTTCTGATCTTGCGTCGAATAGACAAAAGACACGATTGCGCAAAATGGATGGACTGAGAAATTTATTGAGAAGGTATCGAAGTGAACTATGTCGTCGTAAAATTCACTGAACAGAAGTACCGGAAGGTATATTACGTCAATAAGGCGATAAAGGCTTATCATCAGAGAAATCGGAATATGTGAACTATGTTACGGAGGGTAAGAATGGTGGGGAGGAGACGGTTGACGCAATAGATAAGTACGCACTCAAGTTAGAAGTAGGTGATTTCGACGTAGAATCCATTCTTGTGTGTACCGACGCGACACCGGAAATGCATGAGAAGTTGAAGAATTTAATTATGGAATATAGAGATTTTTGCTGATACACGCTGACCAATAGCTAAATGAACTCTTGAACTTGTGGACAGCATCGATGCTGGTTAGATACGCCGATTCTGTCGATGCGGTAAAATAGAATTCTGCAAGAAGAAATTGCAAAATGTTACGCGACGGGATCACTGAAAGGTCCGACTCTGATTTCGCTTTGTCCATGATATTAGTAGAGGCTCCAGGTAAGAAGCCTAGGACTTCTAATGATTACACGAAATTGAACCAAGTCATTAAGATAGAATATTTCCCACTGCCCAGTTTAGACGAAAGAATAGAAACTGTAGCAGCAGCGAAAATCATATCAACATGTGATCTGAGCAAAGGGTTTTGGCAGGTAAAGATGACGGAAAGAGCGCAGAGATACGCTACTTTCTGCACTAAATTCGGGTGTTACAAACCACTGCGAATGCCGCTTGCGATCAAAAATTACCCATTCGTTTGTAGAAAATTGATGGCGGCGTTATTCAAAGATTGTACAGATTTTTCCCATTCCGTATATGGACGACATTGCCATATTTAGTAATACGTGATCAGATCACAAGTTTGCTCGCGGGAGTGTAATGTTCTTAGGGTACGAGATAAGTAGTGGCCTTATGAAGCCAAATGAGGCAAAAGTCAGCGTGATAAAAGAGTATCCGCGGCCTACTACCAAAATGGAGGTTAGAAAATATATTGGACTAATTTCACTTACAGGCGACGGTGCCTGTTCGAGAAATCTGCGGGTCTACGGCTTTGTTACGGGGAAAACCGCGCCAAGGAAAAATTGCATGGTCGCTTGAATGCGAAAATTCATTTTTAGAACTTCGCGAAGCTCTGTGTCATGAACCGGCAATTCACGCGCCGGACTTGGAAAGAGTTCTTGATGCAGTGTGACGCGTCAGCAAGAGCGGCGGGGATTCTACTTTCCCCGATTGATGATAACGGTAATGAGAACCTTGTGTTATTCTTAAGTAAGAAATTATCTCCTACAGAAATGAAATTCTGTACATCAGAACGTGAGTGCGCTACAATAATCTGGGGGCTAGAGAATCTCAAACATTACTTAGATGGGAATGTGTGCAGTGTCCGAGATTGCAGAGAGACGTATGGCCCTCGGCAACGCGCATGTGTGACAAGCAGTGAGGACACAGTGTATCAGTGCAAAATTGAAAAGCAACTATGTGCTGTAAGCCACGACATAAACAGTGTTATTTTGGCAGTATTTTTTTCTCACATGTGAAAGTGACTGAGGACGTCAAGAAAGACTTGCAGAAATTAAAATTGGAAAACATAAACTCTTCAGAATTGGAAAACATAAATTCATTCAGAAGAAGACAATTTGTAAATAGTAATTACTGAATGTTTTACATCATTGTGAATAATTGTTGTAAACTGTTGGATTGAGTGTATAATGTATTTTTGTTGTGTTATGTGGAAGGTATTGTATATTGTTGATGTGTATGTTTTTCTTTTTTATTGGTAAAGCAAAAATTATGAAGTCACTGGGAGTAAATGTATGGCTTCACATCGTAGAAGTAGAAAGAATTATATACCAACATAATAATTGAAACATTGAAATAAATAATTTAAACCAAACTAAATTAGTTAAGCCGTTGTAACAAGCAGCAGATTGGGTAGGTTAGTAGTGGCTGCAAAAACTTTAAAATGTGATTGTGAACTAGCTAGGTTAGACGCAGTTGTGTGCCATGTGAGTCAAATGGTCTAGGGTTAATGTTGTAGAATTTTCGTCTGTGTTGTTTGAACTGCGACAAAACTTCACGAGTTTGTAGCGTCGTGGATACAAACACATTTCAACGAGCGGCCGCGTGACGTAGGCGAAACGTTAGGCGTCCACGTGCTAGCCTTTGTTATAGAGAGAGCGGATGTGACGTTGGGGAAAAGCCAGGAGGCGGCATGGAAGGGGTGCGGGCTACCAGTGGCGGGCGCGACGACGCTTCGATTTCTTTCGCTTCGAGTCTTCGAGGAGTGCGCATCTGGTCGGGAGCCGTCGGCGAATGCCTCGTTGGGTGACCGCAGCGTGGCGGATAGGCTGCAATGTGTTAGCTGCATGGAAAGGTAGACTCAAGAACGAGTCCGTGGCAGGATGCGGCGTCACGCCACGAAGGCGATATCGAGTGTAATGGTGTGGTAGTCGCAGCGACAGATTACTCGGAGTAGTGGGATCTTTGTAAGTTAATTTAATTGTGTGAATAAGGTCGTATCGGTGGCGGAACTTAGTAAATAAACCAGCAATTATTTAACCCACTCTCGTCTGTGTATTATTGCAACCGCACGACGCCACACTAACATGTATGACAACAGTATCTTCATTAAGTTTTCTACAGAATTGTAGATAACATTATCTACATTAATTTTTGATAACAATGTTTGATAACATTACCTTCATTAATTTTTCTTCAGAATTACTAATATGTATGATAACGCTACCTTCATTAATTTTACTACAGAATTACTAGTACGTACGATAACGGTCTGTCTGCCAGTACTGGCATAACACCCTGATGGGGCGAGGCCTACCAGCAGCGCCAGGGCTTGCTGCCATGGGTTAAGGGGTACGTATGGTTAGAACATAAACATTCCTACGCAGTATTCTGGTCTTCTAAACCTGAGACTTGAGCTTTCTCATCGTCACAGAGCAATAAATACTGGATCAGTGCGAGGAAAGCGCACACTATCATCTGCCCCGACCGAGAATCAACCCTGGGATTGCGTCATGGAAAGCGAGCACGCTGACCAGTGAGCTACCCGTGGGACGTACGGTACCTAGATTTATTTAACTTAAGTAATATGTAGTATGTTTGATAACGCAACGTTCATTAATTTTACTACAGAATTATTAGTACGTACGATAACGGCACAACCGGAAATTTTACTAGTAAGCATGAAAACAGTACCTTCATTAATTTTACTATAGAATTACTACTATGAACGAGCAGTATCTTTCAAGTAATTTTGCACGGAATTCTAGTTTGTATGATAACGGTACTTTCAATATATTTACTATAGAATACCTTCCGAAGAGTACTTCCTTTAATTTTACCATAAAATTATATTAGTACGTATGATAAGAGAGTACCCATTAATTTTTCATCTGTAGATTCATTTGTCCATTTTGGGAGGGGTGGCTGGGTGAAACTCAATGCCATATCGAAGAGTTTCTCCGAAGATTGAGTCATATTTTGCTTCATCTCAAGGCGTACCTTGCTTTTCTCAGGAATAATGGGTAGCAGCAAATGTCGACCCCTGGATGGTAATGGTGGCGGAGCACCAGACGTCAACGCAAAACCAAACATTGCCAAAATTACAAACATATTTCTGGGACCAGAAACCATATCTTTGAATACAGAATTTTCCCTTCTTTCGATTTGAGTAGAAAGTAGGTACGTTTCTTCGTGATGGGCGCGTCTTATTGAGAAAGTAACAAAATTTAAAGAAAGATATAAGAACTTCATGAGCAATATTCCTTCCTGTTCTAGAACACTCTTTCCTGCTATTAGCTTCCACATTACGAAATTTACAAGATATTTTTTAAATAAGTCCTCACGATATGCGCGTTCCTAATGAGAAAGTATTAAAACTTCAAAGAAAGATTTAGGAACTTTCATTAGCACTAGTTATTCTTCCGTTTCTAAAACACCCTTTCTTCTCACTTATTAGTTTCCACGTTACGAAATTTACAAGACATTTTTTTAAAATAATTCTTCACCCGACAGATACAGTAATTTTCGTGGATAAAATATATGCTTCGCTCTTAAGTATACCATTTCTAACGCCCTATAATCCAGGTTATGAAATTTCACTCACGCTTCTGAAATACTTGTCCACTCGAATCAATATAAGTGTTACGACACGATCAACATAAAAGGCATATCTGTGCGTGCCAATAAAATATGAAATAATAGTATGTGATACTTGATTTAAAATCATTTGAGAATTTAAATCCTATTAAATTTTATAATTCGAAAAGTGTTGATTCAATTACATATCAGATTGGAAAAATACATATAAATGCCAACACCAAAAGCAGAGTAGAGATGGAACAATGCATATATAATCTTGAATTATTAGTAACAGTTAATTAATATGATTAGACAATAACTATATTCCAACTGGTACTATACTAGAAATATTTCAGCTAACATTGACAAAATCTCTTCACAAAATGCTGGCAATATTTTCTTTTAATTTCCTGATATTTTCTTATATCTTCATAATAAAAAAAATGTTTCTGTAATTGCTGTATATACGGGGAGCAATCGTATAATCAATGATGAATCTAAACATTTGAATGTCTATCAACAATTGTGTCGACAGTTATCAATCGTTCAAAATCTATCCTCTTTAACCCATTAACCCAAAACCGTTCTCAGCTGCTATATGCCTGTGGTTAAGTCGGAGGGAGATGCCGCTGTAAAGCAATGGTGGTTGGTCTACACCATTGCTTACGCATGGCTATGTTCTAACGGTTTTGCTTCTTCTTAGAGAAAAATGTTCATATAACCAACGGCTTGCGCTCTAAAACGCTCTAGTAGCAAATATTTAGCGACAAAACAATTGGTTAGCACTAAAAGCGTGCGCAAATATCTATATTTATCGACAGGGTTGGGCAATATTTAAATACTTGTATTTGAAATACGTATTTTAAAGACTTTTTATTGGAAAAACTGTAATTTTGAGTTGTTTTGGACACGTACTTTGGAGATATATTTAACTACCTAAAATAGGTGTGTTTGATAAAAAAAAACTGAAATAAAAATAAAATTCGTAGATCTTATTTTCACTTTTATTTTTCGTTGAATTTTTGTTTCATTACATTAAGAATATTATAGTTAATTTTTGTTCGAAATTTACATGACTGCCAATTCCTTTTTATTTTATTCTAGAAATATAATACAATTATATTTCGAGTATTTTAAGTAGTTTCAATGAATTAACAAATCGAAATCTATTGTATTTTGAGGGAGTATTTAAATACTTATTTACAGGGAATTTTGGCAAAGTATTTAAATATTATGTTTAAAGTATTTTGCCCAACCCTGTCCCTATATAATTCTGTTGTTTCCCCAAAATTTTCTATGAGGTGAGAGTGTGTGCCAGTAGATCTTTATAAATTTGCTACTGCAATATTATCAGTAGAGACAGTATTGTTGGTTAACCAAGAAAACGCAACATCAATTTTTTTTCACAGCCGTTTATATTGAAAATCAACAACAAAAAGTACTTCAGGAAAAATATTGAGTGAAAATGAGTTATTGATTTCACACGTATTCCTCTCGCAGAAACTCCGTTAATGCTAGGGGGTCACCGCGAATTTAAGACTAAGCGCGAAACAGTGTAACCAAGATTACTTCATCCGTGGGAGTCCGCTTCGCGGTTGCGTCATCTGTTCCGAACTGGATTGATTGATTGATTGATACCGGTAGCGGTAGCTCAGCGCATCAACTGAAGTCACTGCAGCGCCTCTGACCGGGAGGTCCTAGGTTCGAGTCCTGACAGCGGCAGGATTTTCGACACTAGCTTTTCAGCTAGGTCGAATTCAGTCGCTGTCTGGAGGAGAATTCTAGCGGCCGGCTGCTCTGATCGGTAGTTTTCCGCGGTTTCTCTGATCAACACCAGGCGAATGCCGAAGCAGTAATTCTACGAAACGGGCCACGACCGCGCGCTCTTCCGCTTCCTTTATCTCATCTCTTCCTCTTACACACACCATACCAACATGCACCACACTACCATATTCCGGGAGACCGGTCAGAGCTTAGAGCTTGTCCTGGTTGGGGCGGAAAACGCCAGGTAGAGTCTGGTTAGGGAAACCCCACTAGCCGACGGTAGGTCGGTGCCGGATCTCGCCATTCAGCGGGGGAAGATCACCGCCATCTCCCGAGAAAACAACATGCACTACACTAACGGGACTAATGACTGAAGCAGTTGACGCGCCCGGAAACACGAAAAAATCAAAATCAATCAACCGAACTGGAGTTTGGGGTATTTGGGGGTCGCATGGAAGAGTGACGCGAGTTCCGGAAAAGTCCAAGCGGACGCCGGCCAGGTGTATGTATGTAAAAATATATTTATATTTTTTAACAATTATATAAACAGTTAATTAAACAATTATAGTATATACATTCGTCGCTACCGGCTGCTGCTGGGCAGTCGGAAGATTGAAGTTGAGCTGTAAGCATATGTGCATAGCGGTAAACAGCAGTGCAGAGGTCAGTGCAGTGACTGATTGGCAGTGCAAAGAAGTGAGCGATGTGGCGGAAATCCAGCGGCAGCGCTTACAAAGGTAGTGAATGGCCCAATAAACCATCAAGAGAAGAGAGCCGTGAAAAAAGTGATAAAAATTAAAGACTGTATAACCGGTATTTTTAGTGTGTGGATTAAGAAAATAACGGCTTTGTTAAAATAAATATTTTGTTTTGTACCCCCGCCAAGAAACGTTACAATAGTTATTTACGATATTCAGCAGAATCTAACTTTCTTAGCGTTACATCTTCGAAAAAACATTTATATACTTCGAAATGTACGTAGTGTAGCGTCGCGTGGTTCGGCGCCGCGGCGTCGGGCCGCGCCGGGCCGCGCCGGGACGCGCCGGGACGCTTCGGGGAAACCCGCTCTAAGCCGGATGCTAAGTGAGGGTGTGAAAGGCGACGGCGCCCGCCGCCGGCTGGAAAAACCCGTGTGAATCCAGGCTGGAAATTCCTGAAAGCGGACGCGCGCGGATGCGAGGCCAAGTGATGTCGGCTGGGTAGCCCTGGAAGGGCTGGCTAGCGAGCCGTGGCGACGCCCGCTGCTTGTAGGGTGGGGGCGAGCCAACGGATATATATGTCGCACCGACAGGCGCCCCGTGGGATACGCTGCGTCGAAAGACGAGAGGTATCTCCAGTGCATCTATTTGCACGATCTTCGGCCGAAGATCGGTTTGGCGACAGGCCATGTAACTGTATAGTTACGGGACTCTATGTCCGATAGCTTCAAAATATCAAGTGTTGCTTTTGCTGCTTTCGAAGCAGTGGTTCTGGGCGAGGCCTAGGACGGTCGTGGGTTTCGCGGCTAAGAGAACTGAAAGGTTGCCATGGGTTAGCTTTTTTGTATTGTAATCATTGTACATTAACTGTAAATATACAAAATATATTGTAAATATCAATCAGAGCAGTCGTCTGTGTTTTTTCTATCCTAGTACGTCATAGACTGGAACCTTTCTTTTCTAAAACTGGTGGCAGCGGTTATCGAAACCACGTCGGCGCCATCATTCCCAGCTTATTTTTCTTCTAAAACTGGTGGCAGCGTTATCGAAAACTCCGTCGGGGCGCCGCATCATTCCTGCCATTTTTTTTTTCTAAAACTGGTGGCAGCGGTTATCGAAAACTCACGTCGGGGCGCCGCATCATTCCTGCCATTTTCTAAAACTGGTGGCAGCGGTTACTGTAAACTCACGTCAGGGTGCCTGCACCAATTCCGCCATTTTTGTTTTCTAAAAACTGGTGGCAGTGGTTATCGTAAATCGGCCGCCGGAGTGCCTGCGCCAATTGTTGCAAATTGTAGTTCAAAATTGGTTGCAGTGGTGTTTAGAACTCACACTGGTGGTGTTGTGCCAAATAATTGGTTACAATAGATCAAAGACTCACGTCTATCAATCAGCTTAGTGGAAGCAGTTACTACGTTCGCAACGAACGGGGAACGCGGAAGTCTGCAGCAGTCCGCGGGGACATCAGTGCGCATCAGAGTTACCGGTGCGCGCTGATTAATCAGAACAGCACGCGTATGGACAGTGTACGTGTTAAACGTGCACACGTCGTAAATACGTGGTGCCGGCAGCGTCGCGCACGCCACGAGAAACGGAAAGTGCGGTATTTCGTACGGTAGTTTCGGGGCGGTACAATCCGACTCGGAACCTTTTTCTAAAACTTGAACTAAATGAACATTGATATTGGTACTGGAACTGGAGCAGCTGAGGCTAAAATAACGTTTCTGACATTGGTACCACTGGAAGGAGACATCCCGACGAGGAAGGGGAAGGAGGCCAGAAAACTGATCCAAGGATCACGCACACCGAGGTCAACTGAACGTAAGTGTGTTTTTATTCTGGCCGGCATCAATTCAGGCAAAATGGCTTTCTTTAGCGGGTTATAGGAAAGAGGCGCTTGTTAGGGCTCGATGGAGATGGAGGAAACATTAGAAGGGAAACGAGACCGTGGTTAAACTTAAATCGATCATTACGGAAAGCGAGCAGTACGAGGAATCATTCGTGAAACAACCCGCTGACCAAGAAAAAGAAATAGGTCGCAGAAATACGCGAGCAGGAAAAGAATACGCTGAAGAGAGAGAGAGAGCAGGAAAGAATACGCAAGAGAGAGAGAGAGAAAGGCGCAACATGCGAAGAGAGAAGGTGAAAGCAAATGATGAGCAGGAAAGAACACAAGAACGGCAATTTGAACTTGAAAAGCTTAAACTAACGAATCAGGCCCAGCGCATCCAGGTAGTAGCGACACGGGAAATCGAACCATTATTCGCATCAGCCAAGTCATGGACAAATTTAAAGGCGAAGGCGACGATATTACGTTGTTTTTGTTGTTTTCGAGGCGCATGTCACAGCCTGGCATTGCGCCGGTCGAACGTGCTTCATTTAACGGGCTTCATTCTCTAATGAGGTGCAACAACTGGTTGTAGTAGGATCCGATACACTGATCAAGATTATGACTCCAATTAAAGAAACAAATCCATTAGATATGTTCAAGCTTACGGCGGAAAATGCCGTCAGATGCCTTGTAGTCGATGAAAAGGTGCAAAGACCACTTGGAACGTCTATGCACGTGAATTAGCTTAAGACAAAAATGGATCTCAGGTTTAAAGGTAGAAACATTTGGCAACATAGATCTCATTGTAACAGACCAGATGAAGCGGAAGGTGCTGGCGGTTGTGCGTGACCATTTCATTGATGTGTGGGGTGAGGTTTCTGCGTCTCAAGATTTGGCACGAAGGCTGACACCTACGAAAACAGCCCGGGCTAGCGGATATAAGTAGTTGAATTTTCGCGGGTTCAGCAATAAAGAGCAGGCAGGCGAACGGAATGGCTGAAGGTGACGAAAGCGCACTGTCCATTTCCAAACGGCAGTGCTGAAGGTAGCTTAGTAGTCGCGGAGTTCGAAAAGCCGCAAGAACGACGTGTTACTTATGTAAAAACCAGGTCACATAAAAAAATATTGTCCCCAATATAACAATAAACCTAGCGAGAAGATGTGTCACGTGGCCGACGCTAGTGCGCCAGAGTTATTGTCTCCACACACATTTCTTGCCAAAATTTGCGGCGAAACAGTCACCTGTCTCCGTGATACGGGTGCGATTGACGTCATCAATGCAGCACGTCACGCCGACAATACACCGGCGAACTGCAGGTCTAGCAGCCCTGACGAAGCGCCGAAAAATCTACCGGTAGCCAAGGTAGATAGTAGGCCATTCGGCACTCTTGAGCCATAGAAGGCCGCAGTCGCCAGAACCGGGACTTGCCTTATTACATTTTTAGTAATCGTTCTTACATGATTTTGAAGGAGATAAAGCAAGGTTTCTTAGAACCACAGCCTATCTGCGCTTGGGTACGGACTAGGGCGCAAGCAGTTGCTGAGCGCGAAAGCGCGGAGGGGCCCTGGGTGCGGAACAATGCGGCAGACGAAGCGCCTCAGACAATAGACGAGAGGTAAGTGAACTTCGACCGTACGGACGTTCCAGGTAAGCGTTTCGGAGGAAACTGGAGGATGAAAAATAGAGTCGTCAGCAGGTCGACGCCCCGGGCAACTCGGAATCAGATTATCAGGAACTGAATCAGATTTCGGTAGCATTGTTGGCCTGTCGGACTTCACTGACTTGAATAACAGAGACAAGATAAGGAGCCGCGCGTTGATTGACGCGAAGGACCTGAGACGGATCGGCACGATTATGTTGCGAAAAAATGGCTCATTGTTTCGTGTCCGGCATAGTAAGCGCGGAGAGCAGTTCACTATGTTAGTAATACCGCGGGTGTATCGTGGCACGATCTTAAAACTTTGTCACGAAGTTGCTCACGGCCATTTGGGAGTCACAAAAAGCAAAGATGCCATGGCCAAATATTTCTTCTGGCCGAATTGTTATATGATATTGGAAAACTATGTGCGTAGCTGCGACAGAAGGCCAGCGAGTAGGAAATGGCGGCGAAAAACTTCGCGCGCCTTTAAAATCGTTCCTTAACGGGCGAGGCATCGAGAAAGTGAATGTCGACGCGTGTGGCCCATTTCCAGAATCGGTCACTGGAAACAAGTTTATTTTAACGGCGATGTGTTTAGCCGAAGTATCCTGAGGTTATTCCGATGCCGGACCCAATCTCGGTCACTGTAATTGAAGCATTATTAGAATTATTCAGTAGAATAGATTTGATGCTGAATTGCAACCGACCAGGGCAATGCTTCATGCATGCTTTGATAGCGGGAATTCGCCGATGGTTTGGCATTTAAACTGTGAGAAGTTCGTTATCACCTCAATCAATGCAGTCGAAAGAATGACTGAACTAAGGAACCGGCTTATGAAGGTTCTGTGTTGAGGTGACTGGATTGGGAAATGCCGCAACTCTGCCATGAGGCTCGCGCCAGCATGAGTGTGCACGAATCATTAGTTTTTTCCAGCCGAAGGTGTGTACGGAAGAATCTCCACCTCATGATACACTTCTTATGAAAGGCTTGGTGGAACTGCGAAGCGTGAAGAAAGCTCAGAAGGAGCAGTATTCAAATTAATCAATCGTTTGAAACGCCCCGTGACCTAGCTCGTTAGAATACGAAGAACAACGAGAAACGCAAAGTGTGGTATGACCAGCATGTCCCACGTACTTCGAGATAGGCGCTAAGGTGCTGTCTCGCACCTAACAGGACGCGGAAGCTCGCGGTTCAGTGGATAGGCCAAGGATCTGCGGGGAGAAAATTTCGGAGCATAACGATATGTGGTCCAGATGCCGGGGCGGAATAACCCGGTCTATCATATAATATGCTTTCAAAGATAACACACCAGCGACAGAGTACTTGAATGTGCTTAGTTCCCACGTTCCGGTGACAGACGCAGGTGTGTGACGAAGACGCGCCAGATCGCCGCGCGCTTAAATTGGATTGTTGCTGACTTTGAGTGGAAGAAATGCTGGAGTGGGACTGAGGTCGAACCTAAAGAGTTTCGCAATGTCTGAAAACGGTCATTTGTAAGTACAGTTCTATATTTAGTGAAAACCCGGATTGACAGATATCAGCCATCATGGATATCGAGTTAACTGATACCAGCAAAGTGGTCTGAAGCGTAAATTTCTACCGTACATCGCCGAGGCAGCAAAATATTGTAAAGAATTGATAGAATGCTTCATGACAACATCATTGTGAGGCGGAGAGTGATTATACGTCTCCCAGATATTGGCTGAAGCACCGGGCAAGAAACCACGGCCCTGTATCGATTATAGGCGCCTCAACGAAACGGTTATACTGAATACTTTCCGTTACCCAACTGAAGAACGGATAGAACAGGTAGCTGCAGCAAAATTATAAGTGTACTGACCTTGCAAATGTTTTGCAGATCGGTCTTACGGAAAGGGCGCAAAGGTATTCGGCGTTCGTGATCAGTTTCGGCACGTACCGCCGCTTAGACTACCTTTCGAATAAAGAACGGTCCCTAATAATGTTGTCGTATTATGGGCACCTTATTGAATAAATGCCAAGAATTGCGGTACCGTACCTTGATGACATCGCGGTTTTCAGTAACACTTGGCAAGAACACATTCGACACCTCGATACGGTCTTTCGCATATTAAAATCCGCCAAATTGACAGTGCAGCTGCGCAAGTGTTTGTTTGCGCGGGCTAACGTAAAATATCTTGGGTACGTAGTCGGTAACGGAATGCAACATTAGCCAAGATACAAGCAATCCAGAACTTTCCTAGACCGAGCCAAGAACAAGTGCTAGTTCTTTGCTCGGTCTGTAGATACTATCGACGTTTGATACCAGGGTTTTGCGGAGAAAGCGGCAGCGTTTACTGATGCGCTATGAGGATGCGAGCGCCAAGGGTGCACCGTCTGACAGAGGCAGCGAAACATCTGACAAACAGAGCTGCGACAAGCTCTCAGTGAGAAAAACAGCGGTATATGCACCTGATTATTTGGCGGAATTTCTGAGTTCAGGCAGATGCTTCGGAGAGGCTTTTAGGCGGTTCTCGTACCAAGTAAATGTGACAGGACGAGGAACCAGTCGTTTTCTAAGCCGTAAATTTAAAAATGATGCCGAAATTATTATGGCACCACAGAACTAAGTGTTTAGCGCTGATTTGGGGTTGATAAACTTAAGATTTATCTCGACGGGCAGGCCACAATTCAGGTCGAACGACCACAATCCGTTGGTCTGGTTGCGTAATACGGCCAGCAAAACCCCAGATTATTACGCTGGTCTCTTTTAATCCAGCACCTCGATTTACGCATCAGGCACAAAGGGCTCAGAAAATGTTAATGCGATGCGCTTAGTCGCATGTTTGATGATGTGAATTGATCCACCGGCGAGAATAGGGAACACGCACGTTCATGACATGTATAAATGTCGGTGAAATTCTATGTAAATAATTTTGTAAACTCAAGAGTAAAATTTTTTGTTTTTATATTTTTATATGTAAATACATACATGTGTCAATAAACTCAGTTAGAACGGCACATGATGTATGTAACAATTCCACAATTATGTAATACTTCAATGCAAGTAAATGTTTGTATTTTATATTTCAGGATTTCATGTAATGCAAGATGCGTCAAGAATTTTTATGTAATATTCAATGTAAAAGTAAATGTTTGTATTTCAGGATCATATTAATTCAAGATGCGTCAAGAATACTTATGTATGTATATAGGGTAAGGTTTAAATGTAAATGCAACATAGCTTAGTGAAAAGGGAGGGGACAGCCAGAGATTTATTTCACACATTTCGATTAAATAGGGTTTAATATTCTGGTATAATTATGTTCATGTTCATGAAAAAATTTGGATGTAGAGGTCTCACGACCAGGTAACTTAGCAGAATTTTTTTCCTGGGCATATTTTGCTGCGAAAAAAAATTCTCACCCCCCGGCATGGGAGGGTCTGTAGCGCGCGTGGTTCGGCGCCGCGGCATCGGGCCGCGCCCGGCCGCGCCGGGACGCGCCGACGCTTCGAAACCCGCTCTAAGCCGGATGCTAAGTGGGGTGTGAAGGCGACGGCGCCTCGCCGCGCCGGCTGGAAAACCCGCCAAGGATCAGGCTGGAAATTCCCCGAAAGGACGCGCGGATGCGAGGCTAGAAGATGTCGGTTGCAGCCCTGGAAGGCTGGCCAGCGAGCCATGACGCCCGCTGCTTGTAGGGTGGGGCGAGCCCAACGGATATATAAGGCCGCACCGACAGGCGCCTCGTGGGATACGCTGGGTGTCGAAAGACGAGGTATCCAGTGCATTCATTGCACGTGATCTTCGGAGTCGAAGATCGGTTTGGCGACAGGCCATGTAACTGGTATAGTTACGGGACTCTATGTCCGACAGCTTCGCACCTCGCGTTGCTTTTGCTGCTTTCAAGCAGTGGTTCTAGGCGAGGCCTAGGGACAGTCGCGGGGTTTCGCGGCTAAGAGAACTGAAAGGTTGCCAAGGGGTTAGTTTTTGTATTGTAATCTTTGTACATTAACTGTAGATATACTGTAAATATATTGTAAATATCAATCAGAGCAGTCGTCTGTTTTTCATCCTAGTACGTCACACTATGTTATAAAATATTTTCATAAAATATCAATTCTCATTTTTCCTACTTGAAACTGATACTTTGGAGATTGATACCCGACATTTGAAAAAAATAAACAGAATGATCAAAATAGGGAAAGAATCTTCTAAATCATCTGGCGATCCTATAAATGGTTCAACATAAATTCAATTGATTATTAATTGTATTATTAAATTTACAATTTCATTCTCCTTGTGGTAAGTTTTATTTATTTATTTATTTATTTATTTATTTATTTATTAGAAGTATTAATCAAATATAAAAAATGGAAAGGGACAAAACAGGCCCAGAAATGTAACTCTCCATTCTTGTTTTTGACACCTCAGTCTTACGCTACATGTGACCCGAACGGTAATTCTGGTCGACTATTTATGTATTTATATATTTATTTATTTATTTATTTATTTATTTATTTATTTATTTATTTATTTATTTATTTATTTATTTATTTATTTATTTATTTATTTATTTATTTATTTATTTATTTATTTATTTATTTATTTATTTATTTATTTATTTATTTATTTATTTATTTATTTAACGTCAAAAAACAGTTAAAAAACTGCGTATGACGTGCTATGGGGAAAAGTGAATTGTGTGCACATTTTCAAAATTCTCAAAATTCTCACTATGTTTACCGATGTAGATTTATGCCGGTAACATTTGAGTACACACACGCGCACAGACTCAGATGTGCGTTAGTAATACGTACGATTCGTTGTTTTCCCTCTATGCAAAAACTCTAAAAATAAAAGTGCTGAAGGGGATTTTATTAATGAAGATCTCTCAATGTTCGTAGTCCATTCGCCCACATCGTCCGGCATGGGCACACTAGTGAAAACTTTTCCCAGAGGCGGGTTGTTGAAGAGAGAGATTGAATTTTCAATCGTAAAGATAAATCCATTTGTATATTTATGTCCAAATTTGATCATAACATTTTTATTTTACCAATAAATTCGCTGTCATGCATTCAGTCACGCATTCCTGAAAATAAAAATGTTTGTTTAGATGCTTCAATTAAACAGACAATTAGTATTGTATAGGAAGATACTGGCTTCACATCACACGTGATGGCAATAAAATATTTGGAGATAAAGAATTAGTATTTAAAAAGACAAAATCTGTTGAGCAGGTCAAGAACCACATCTGCCAGTAACGCCCAATGAAGTATTATTTATGACTTGTGATACTTATAACAAATTGGTAAATTTGATCTTGTTGGAGAATATTTTCGATCAGTTCAAAATTAATACATTTTTGAAAGTGCAAATAACCGACGGGGCTTCTGCAAAACAAGTGCGACGCGATGCAGATGGAAACATGTACCATTGTGAAGTGGTTCCTCGCATCCAAGTTTTTCGTGTTACGCGGAGGTTATATCCACGGCGGCGTGTCGCCGAAATTCATCCTCGCCGCGGGACCTACCACCGCCCGCAGAGGGCCGGAGGAAGGAGGGAGGGAGCGACCGAAATTAACCCAATTTATCAGGGCGCGCCATAGAGCGAGGAGGCGCATTCCTGGCTGTGACGTCACATCCCGGCTGCCTGGCGGCGGCCGCGGTTACGCCACTTCCGGCGGTGGCGGTGGGGGCGGCGGCGAGGTCCTTGCCTTGAAGCCTCGCCCTCCCACCCGTGCGCACGCTGCCACGCACGCACGCACGCACGCGCGCACGTTGCGTAGAGCCCCGACCCGCGCGCGGCCCGCGTATTGGAGCCTGAAGCAGCTCGCCGCTTTGGGACGGGCGAGGTCGCCTCGAAACCTCCCGTTTCGACACGGCTCCGATGGGTCATTGTCTCGCGAAGGTGCGGGTGCGAACGGTTCCTGTTGGACTGGGAGCGACGCTCGGTCATCAACTGATGTCACTGCAGCGCCTCTGAACGGAGATCCTCGGTTCGAGTTCCGACGGCGGGAGGATTTTCGACATAGCTTTTCAGCTAGCCAAATTCTAACGCTGTCAGGAGGAGAATTCTACAGCCAGCTGCTCTTATCAACAGTTTTTCGTGGTTTCTCCGATCAATACCAGGCGAATGCCGGGGGTACTCAACAAACGGGCCAGCACCGCACTATCTTCCCCCCTTACACACACACACACAAAAACACACACACCACACTTTACACTAACATGCACTACACTGCCACACATGTCGGGAGCCCGGTCCGACTTAAAACCCGACCTGCTGATGGTGCTCTGCTGGGGGGAAAGATACCTGGTTGAGCTCGTTAAGACAAGTGTAGGTCAGTAGCCGGATGGGGCCCATCCGCGGGGAACACTACTGCCTCCTGGAGAAAAACATGCACTAACTTAGGGACTAATGACCATAGTAGTTGACGCTTCCGGAATCCCAACAAAGGACTCTTCTATACTTCAATGTTTTGATTCGGGACGAAAGATTGTTTTTTGACTGCGAACGTTCGTAATGACTGTTACTTGAATATCACACGTATACACGTCACGAGACTTCTATCTAAAACAGATTAATTAATATTGTGAAAACACGACATTAAACGAAAGCACGGCATATATAGTTAACGTTGCTGCGTTACTCATATCTATAATTGCTAAGATTGTCAAAGTTTATCACCCCTACTAATATTCAGTGGATATTCGGGGATCATGGATAGTAATGAAGAATCTGTGCATTTAGTTGCAAAAGCATTATCAGCACATTTTCTCCTCGTGTTACTTTTCCTCGTCTTAATATTTGTACATTCATCCCCGAATCATTTTCAACAATTTAAGGCTAGCTGCAAAGTAATGTAAATAAGCAAATATATCATTTTTAAAATTGTACAATGTATTTTTGGTTCATTATTGACTTGAGTTATCACAGCAGTAATAAGTTTTCGCACATTCCATTCAGAAAATCATTTCGGTATGTTCTACATACAAACAAGCTAACACATATTCCTGAATAACATAAGCATATTCGGAATACCTGGTATCTACAAATTTTCGCAATGAAAGTTGCACAAATTAAACATAATTTATCATTCACGAACTCAATTAGATATCTCCAAAAGAAAGCATCATCCGCAAAGATGAATTTCTTCAATGATGCTTCGTTATTTACTTTTTCTGCTTGACTCCTTTTTGGGAGGTTAATGTCAAACCCCACGCGTTTCTGCCTCAGCCATTATTTTATCTTTCCTGTATTTCAAGGAAGCGAAAAAAACTCGGTAGCGCGTTTTTTGAGAGACCTTTCTCAGGGAAGGAGGCCCGTAGCCTAGGGCAAGGGTGTAAGGTGGGAACGAAATGTATTTCCTCCCCCGACGTCTGTCAATTACTTCCGGTTCCACTTTATTAAAGATGAAATATCTTACCGACCTCCCGGAACCCAATTTGTCCACAGTTTTCTTCTTCTTGTTTTTAGTTGTTCTACTAAACGCCATGACGTGTTGTGAAACCACGTCAACTGACTCACCCTTCCGGCGATTTCCAGCATTTATTTCCAAGAAATGCAAGGCCCAATGTGAATTTTGTTTTGATGGCCACCACGGAGTTTTTCATATTGCCTTCCGTTGTTAATGGATACAAAAGGGCCATGTGTTCATTGTGCATCTAGTAGACAAGTCAGACAATACTTTTTCTTTAAGCATAATTCCTTTCTTAATGTTTTTTGAGTTACATATGATAAAGTTGCTGCCCTTGACTGGGTACTGACAATATAGCAAAGCTTGAGACATCTGACTGACAAAATATACAAACATAATAACTACACATTTTAAAGAGCAACCACAATGAGCACAGACAACATGTTATTTCGAATTTTTTTTAACAAAGAGGCCAAATATTAAGAATTGTTAAGCCACCATACGGAGAAATTTTCAAAAAAACCACTTATAATCCTCCTTAAACATAAGAGTAATAAAGTTCATATATTACTGCAACATTTAATTTGTCAAAATCATCATATTTGGAAATACAAAACGTAGCTGAAGAGACAAACATTAATACAATTGTCAAAAAACATAGAAACGGAAAACATTTTTAAACAGATAAATTCTGTGTGGCGGTTAAATTATTTTGGTTTTCAGCTGATCGTTTTTTTTAGGTTTCTGTTTCCGGTAGTTTGTGAGAAATCGGTCGTTCAAAAACATCTTAACTCGCCCAAACAGACGATTAGAAAAAACAGAAGGAAAGAAAATAAACATCGAAACGTTTCTGCGTGTGTTTCAAACGCAACTGTTAGTACATCAGCGATATTCGCAGGAAATCCTAACACTATTTTAAATGTCAAGTCCACTAATAGAAGTTAAAGCCAGCGGTTTTTGTTCTCCAGAGAACGTCACTGTCAAAACATCTAAAAGGGTATGGGTGAGGGTATGGGTGAGAAATGAAGGATCCCCAAAAAACCCGGTTAAATATCTCGGACTTCAACTAGACACCAAACTAAACTGGAAGTAACACATAGAAAACAAACTAAAGCAAGCCAAAATAAAATTACTGCAGTTTAAAACCATTAATTCACAGAAATAGCTCAGTACCTTTCCCAATTCCGCCATATTAATATACAAAACAGTCATAAGACCTCTATTTACTGTGCGCCTCCCCAATATGGATTTAGCCTAAAACCAAATTAAAAACACGATCCCCAAAGGATCTATTGTAATAGTTGTAAGTTAATTGTGTTAATTATAAGTTAATTTTAAGTTAGTTAACAAGAAACCAATACTTTGCAAAGTTGTTAACAACTAATCTATGTACCTACCATCAAAAACAAAAAATTTAAAAAAAAAAGAAATAAAGGGATGGCGGGGGAGGGGCGAAAGAGTGATGAAGAAAAGGGAGATAGACGTTGGGGTGGCAGGGCGAAGGGGATGATGTGGTGAAGGAGAAGGGACTAGAAGGTTTTTGGGGGGAGAAAGTATTGGGCGATTGATGGGGAGAGGCGCTGGGGTACGAGAAGATAGTGTGGCGAGGGCATGGTGGGTATGGGGGATGAAGGGTGAGGGGTGAGAGGTGGCGGAAAAGGGAAAGGGTGGGAGGGCGTGATGATAAGACGATGCTGGGGACAAGGGAAAAGAGGATGGGGCTGGGAAGGGGGTGACGGAGATTGGGAGGTGTGATGTGGAGAGTTGAGGAAAGGTGTTGCGAGCGAGATGGGAAGGGCGAGGGGAAAGAAATGCAGGACGATTTCCAGTGGTGGATGCTTCGAGTGACATTTCAATCTAAAGAGCCAGAAAGCCAAACTTAGTATCACTGTAATTAACGAGGAAATTCCATAAGGTGGATCTAATGAGAGAAAAAGGAAGTATTTTCCGAAAATCGTTTAAAAATCGATTTTCTAAAACACTTAATGTGTTGCTTTGTCTGAAAACGGATAAAGTTGTTCTTTTTATCGTCACTACATCACTATCATCGTCACTGTGACTACCTTGACCGAATTGTGTTTTCCACCATTGATTCGTTGATTTGCAACCTTCTAATCTGGACATATCCCAAACGGTAGAGGTGGCTCAGGGAATCAACTGATGACACTACTGTGCTTCTGACTGGGAGGACTTAGGTTTGAGTCCCGACGGTGGCAGGATTTTCGATAGCTAAATAGCTAGGTCAGGTTTCGTCGCTGTCTGAAGGAGAACTATGGTGGCCGGCTTCTCTGGTCGGTAGAGTTTCGTGGTTTCTCCGGTCAACTCTACGCCAATGCCGGAGCAGTATCCTAACAAACAAACCGCACGCGATCCTTCCTTCCCCTTTGTCCTATCCCACCAACATACACCCCAACATACTTTACCCAATGGCAAAAAACCATGGGCTTAGAGCTTGCCCCGGCGGTGCTTCGCTGGGGGGTGGTAACAGAATGGAGAAAACCCCGCTAGCCGAGGTAGGTCGGCGCCGGATCTCACCATCCAGCTGGGGAAGATCACTGCCAACTCTCGAACAAAAATGCACTACGCTTACTGGAAAATGACGTTCCTGGTTGACGCGCTCGGAATCACTAATCAATTAAAAAAAATCACATATCCCATTGTAACATGGTCCCTCTCTGAATGCCATTCATGATATCTGCCCGAGCAAGCTCGCTACAAGCATTGTTTACAAGGATTGGGCCCTTGGCTTGCCCCATTAAAAAATCCTGTTACAATTTCAAATAGAAAATTGTGCAAAAATTAAATTAATGTGAGTAGAAATTGGTTTGATTAATACAAGTTTTCAATATGTTTAAAGCTGTGATTTAGGAAAGTTTTGACCTACTTTTTATATCTTTTTTTGTAGGACTTTATAGGATAGCTGTAACTTCCATTTACTTTAAATGTTTGGGGAGAACGCGACACTTGAAAGGTGAAATGTTGTTAGAAAGGCGAAAAGTGCAATGTTCATTGAATTGAAAATTGAAATTTCAAATTAAAGCAGCAGATGGCCATTGTTGCGGGGTTTAAAAAATTACTGGTGGTACGAAAAAGATAGTTTAATATTTATTCAATTTGTTAACTTCTCATTGAATAAAATTTTTAAAAAAGCTGTTCAAGAAGAGAAAAGTACATTTTTCTGTACAATCGTTTAAAAACGCAGGAAAGAGTGGAGGAAAAGGCGCTAAAAAAAGAGGAAAGGTGGTCAAATGTAATCTCACGTAAAGGTACAGCAAATTGTGTTTATGTCGCTTCATTTCTTACCCCAAATACAAATATTAAACTATCTGTATGAAACAGCTGTATTTTTGAAACTTAAACTCTTTCCCTATTAGCTGTATACAAATGAGGTGCTTGTGAAAGTCATTAGAAGCCCGCTTTTCTCGACCACCCAGAGCCAACACCCTTCGTCATTTCGATACTGGTTTAGATTCGATTCACACGGTTTCTTTGACGATTTCGGGAGTTTTAGGCACGCGCGCAAGCGTTCAGCACAGGAGAAGACTTAGTGCGCATGCTCGCGAAATCGTTCGCCACAATAAAGAGTGCAAATCGGGTCTTGGTTTTTTCCTTTTGAGAAACCTACGTCCGGATGCGTATGCTCGGTTTCTTTACCTTCTCGGTCGTTTGAGCTTCGCGATTCTTTACCAGGAGCGTTGCTCTCGACGGCATTGACGAACGCGATGGTTGTTGCATAAAATTATTTCATGAAAATAGGCATTTTCATTTTATCTCCGAATTTTCTCTCTTTATCAGAAAGCTGATTTTATAACATTTACGTTTTATGAAACAATTTTCAGAAAATATCACCGGTAGAACAGGCATAAGATCACTACATGTAAGACAACGCCTTGCTATGTAGTCATTTGAAAGGTTAAATAGTTTTCTACCCGCAAAACGGACGGCAAAACTCAATAGACTGTATTCTTTCTTCGTTTTTGTTTCTTTTTTGTGGAGGACACGCGACCGACTTGACGAGCGCCTCGGCCAGCACAACCTCGAGCTCCACCCGCCACAGCCAGCAAAAACGCAGCGGGCACGCCGCGCCGCGCCGCGCCAGAATCGCGCCCGTTTCCTCCTCTCCCAAGTCCCGTAACAAAACAAGGGCCGCCGAACGACACACGTCGCGCGCGGGCAGGAAATGCGATCTGCATCCGGCCTGGGCCCCCCGGCCGACCACTCGTCGCTTCGACATCCAACACCGGCCGCCCTCCCGGCCCGCGGCCACCCTTCCCAAATTTAAACCATCGCCGACGTCGCGATCGGCACGACCGCCGTCAAATTTAGCTCGATACGGTGGCGGGCGGGCGGGCAGCGGGCCCCTTCGCCCTCGCAAAGGAGCTATTTCGGGCCAAAGTGCATGTACGCTCGTAAGCCGTGGACCGCGGGTTAACGAGCGGGGGCTGACGCACCGGCGCCGCGGAGGCCGGCGGTTGGGCGCGAAGGCGGAGGGACGGGACGACACAACCCGGGCGGTGGTGTGCGTTCTGTTCCGCAGAACAGGGTGTCGTGCCGCGTGTGGGTGGGAAAAGAAAGAAAGAAAGAAAAATTAAGAAAAGGACCAATGTGCTGGAAATGTCAATAGCTACTAGCGTAATTTGAAATGCGGTTAATTTTTGAATTCGTTATTAACTTAATAAACGCAATCTATACATTATAACGTAACTATATCTACAATCATAATTTATTACAAAACATTCCAGTACACAATGAGTATCCATTGTGTTCTTGTTCGGTTACAATACCGTCCCGATCAATATTTTTAAAAAATTGACATCGTCTTGACAAATAAACTTTTCAATGCTTTCTAAAATTATCTCTACCGATGCTTTTGCACTTTGCATGTTGGCATCAATAATCAAAGCCGTTCTACATAAAACAACAACGTCGAAAAAAACAAGGTGATTGTGCTGATGACGAGTTTAAAAAAGTTCATATTACAAACCATTTGAATATATGACAGCTGCGATACTGAAAATGATGACCAATGCAGATAAAAGGCATGGGATGATGGCAAAATTATCGAAGAAAACACCCGCCCTGTATTATCGAATTGGCCAATCTTTCCTGGCCAATGCCTCAGTAGACCGAGATTTTTCCACATTAATTTGTTTTACACCAAGGAGAGAAAAGCGTTGGCATAGAAAAAGGGGCAACCTTAAATGTTGGTTTTTTTCTTTGCATGATACGACAAGCAAGTAGATATACTGAAGAAAACATTAACCCAATAAAAACAAATTCAGTAAATAAAATTTTCATTCATTCTCAGTAACGTTCGAAAATAAAATGATTTTTTCATCAAAATTTTAAAGGGAAAGCTGAAATAAGTGACCAGAGATCAAGGTTTTATATTATCAATACAATTTCACCTGAACGCTTATCAAAATATTACATTATGAACACTTGTTAATATTTCGGAAAACAGACACACCGAACAAAGTATGGTATTTGGCGTTTTTGGGGCGGTCGACTCGCCGGCCAGCTACCGTGTCCTCTTGCCTGGGCCCAGTTAAATTCCCATTCTTGGGTATGAGGGCATGAGGCGAACATGACGTATTCTTTCACGTAACTAGCAAGATCCGCCTGCTTGGGGCTTTCTTCGTCAAACAGTCAGAAACTTGACGATTTTGGGGAAAACTAACTATATTTTGCCTCGACCGGAAATCGAACCCGGGGACCAGCACGGGGGTTACTAGACGCTGCCCATGAGCCATCCCGCAGGACTCACACACACCGAATAATACATCACTTTAAATAATGTATTTGTGGAAAACGCCTCTTTAAAACCTTTCATTTCATAAAATGATGGTTAAATTGTAGTATAAATCGTGTATTTCCCATGATTGCATTTATTATTGACACGTCAAGCATTTTCAAATGCGTATTATAAAACTAACAGCAAATAAAAATATGAGAGTTGGAAGGGGTGGGGAAAAAGGCAAAGCCACGGCGAGCTGCGGCCCTGGAGATTTCGGCGCGCAAGCAGCCCGGACCGGAAGAGGGCTGGGGGGGGGCGAGACGTGGGGGAGGAGGCAGAGGTCACGGTGTGCAGCGCCGCCTTCGGGGGTATTTCTGGGGAAGTGGCGGCGACTCTTTTGTCGGGAAAAATGGCCGGCTGTTCCTTTATATGTGCGATAAACGAAACAGCGCGTCGTTTCCGGCCGAGCGAGCCATCGGGTCGGGCGGTGGCGTTTTGGCGGGGCTCGTCAGCTGCAGGCGCTGCGTGCGCTCCCCCGCCGTTCACCACACCCCCGGGCACATCCAGCAAATCCCTTTATTGGGGCATCGTAGATTTTTGTTAAATAATAATCACATTTGTAATTATTTTTTATATTACTTATGTACTGTAAATATGATACTATTCAACATTATTGTTTTAATAATTACATAATTCGGACATAAATAAATATAAAATCAATGTTGCTAAAAAAGGAAGGGGGATGGCCCTCATGGATCTCATGGATTCGCCAGTGCCACACCCATTCTAAATACGCTCAAGTGCGCTCGAACTAGTGATGGCAAATTTTTCCAAACACGATACATCGCTAAAGGGTTTTCGAAGTGGATGAAAACATCGACGAGAAAACATCGTTTTTAAAACATTGATGTTTTAATTACATACTAATAAAAATGCTATTTTCCTACACATTTTAATTACAGTGCGTAAAAGTATTTTATTGTTTGGTTACCAGCATGTTTCTAGTATGTAAAAAATTTTTATCAAATGTAAAAATAAAATTAACAATAAAGAACTTCATGTTTTGCTTTCGATTCAGGCAATGATACGCCTGACGATAAAAACATTCAAATTACGCGCAGCCCCAACTTTCTGAGGTTGCACAGGCGAAACGTGCAGCGTGTTAGAAGGATGACGCAAAACAACGATATCGCGTGGATTCAGCTACTTACGACGTGACTCCCTTTGACGACCCATTTTTAAATTAAAAATACAAATTAAAAAAATCGTTGTTTTTGAACAAAATATCGACGTGAATAATATATCGAAACAAAATATCGATGTTAATTCGTATATTGATGTATCTGGGGGAAAACATCGATGTTTCAAAAACATTCATATTTTTTGCCATCCTAGCTCGAACTCCAATTAAATCTTTTGTTTTTTTTATGTTTCATACTCGCCGGTGCGAGAAGTGGCGATGTTCTAACCGGCTGAGTTTAGCTCAGAGCCAGCTTTTTGGGAAATCTGCAACGGCTCTGATCGGAGGTTCTAAGGCTCCAGTCACGATGGAGCGTATATTTCCACTAGATTTAAAGCTAGGTAGAATTAGCCAGTATCTGAAGAGAATTCTCGCGGCAGACTGCTCCGATCGGTCTTTCCGTTGTTTTCTCCAATCAACCACCAGACGAATGCGGAATAGTATGATAATGAACGAACCCGAAGCACTCCGATCTTTTTCCTTCCTTATCCTTGCCTAGTATCTCCCTTACACAAACACACACTTTCATGCACTACATGGTCCCCATGTGCACATGGTGCCCGCTGAGGAGAATGCCTGAGGAGAAAACTCTCGCAGGCGAACGCAAGGACTGCGCCAGATCTCCCACCAGCAGGGAAGAAACACCGTCATCTCTCGGAAAAACATTCACAAGACTAACGACACTGATGACCATGGCAACGACTGCCCGGAATCATTAGTCGAACGATCAGAAGTAGTGATGAATGGGATGTGAGTTAGAAACACGACAAAAGTACAAGCAACACGTATTTCTAATCCTCGAAGAGTGTGTAGCCTAGCAAAACATGACTGTCCAACCAGGAGGACTCATGAGGCTTCAGCCCCCCCCTTAATCGATTACACATTTTCACAAAATATGTAATTTTACTTATTTCCTATAGCAACGAAGTTACCGATTTCAAATGAATGCGTTATACAGAATAAATAAATAATTAACAATGAATTTTGAATTTAAAGTAAATGTAACATTCCTCTCATACAATCACGCACTCTTACACTCACATATTCATCTGCTTTGTATACAAAATAAAAAAGATTTCGATTCTGTGAAAATATTCTAATTAGCGCATCTAATTTCAAAAACAAATTTCAAAAGTCACATTTTCTGGTTTTGTCTTATAAATCTTTTTCTAGTAGAAAGTACTTATTGTTGTGAACAGTGCCTAGAACTTTAAAAATTCAAATTCTCTTAAAATATGTTCAAATAGTTCTTCAATGAAATTAATCCGTTAATCAGCTTGAGACCTAAAAACGTATCTCTGTATGCCAGAGCTGGAGCCCAACAGGAGCTGGAACATATCAGAATAAATTAAAATGTCAGAATACAGATATCATTTTTTAAATTTTCAAATAATGAGTGTAACAAAAATGACATCTAAGAAACAAAAAAATAAAATTTCGATAATTAATAACTCATTTACATATTGACTAACTGATAAATACCCCCGAATTATCAAGAATTACAAATCGGGAATTTCCTCGGCGTTTTCCCACAGTTATAGTACTGAAGATATAGATTTTTTCTTAAATTAAATTGTGTTCTCAATTAGTTTTATTAATGACATGAACAGTTTTTTTTAATTTTTAATATTTTTTGCGTAATTTTGAAATAGGCATTATTAAAAATGTAAAAAAAGATTTCCTCAAAATGATTCCAAATGTTTTCTTCATTTTTATTTTTAAATGTTTGTTCTTCAATTTGTTTTCTAAATGTATAAGATGACATTAAAGCCATCTGGGGGATTTTTTATATAAATGATTTTTTAATCTCATAAATTTATCTCTCACGTCGTTAATATTTACATTACAGACATTTCTTATTCGTTATCTCATATATATATATATATATATATATATATATATATATATATATATAGAGAGAGAGAGAGAGAGAGAGAGAGAGAGAGAGAGGGGCAGACGAAGACAGACAGACACAGATGACAGACAGGCAGACAGACAGAAAGAAAGACAGACAGAGAGAGGACGGAGAGAAGAGAAGAAGAGAAAGAGAAAGAAACATCACATCGTTGGCTAAAAATTTGACAGAAAAATGATGGAAATTCATTGGAGACGAACAACAATGAAAATTCAATTTACGTAAGAAATGGACGAAACAGGACATTGCTCACGAATCGAGTTTGCCGTCAGAGCATATGCGAGGAATCATCTCATGCACGTGTTCCATATACTCTATGATCATGCCGTGCGCAAAGAATGTTCGCACACCCATGGCGATGTTTCACTATTAGGTAGAATGAAGAAATAGCTGTTTCGCACACGTAAAAGAAGCATGAGAAACTGTGTTTCGCGCAAGCCGTGTTAAAAAGATTTTATTTTCCTCCTCTGAAATACAAATCAATCACCCGCTACTTGGAATTAATAACTAAAGTGTATGGACAACTTTCCACTTAGATAGGCTTACTAAGCGTAACCTAGCGTATTTACTTAGTGTAAAAATTATGAAGGTCTATTACATGGATAATTTTTTTATTTAAATAGACTTAAGCAATTTTTGTTGTTGTATTATTGTGTATTCAGAGCTTAGGGAGGCATTAGTAACGAGTTATAATTTTCATTATTTTCCAATTACCTCTAGAAAAATTGAGAAACGTCTTTCCGAAGAGAACGGATATAGGACTGGGGTTTCAGTTCACTGGTGTTGAATGTACATTATATTAAGTAATGAATCTTATTTCAAATATATCTTATTTTAACTTCTCAATTTTACGACGTCACCAGGAGGAATGTGTGGTCCCCTATTCTGCGTGTGTAGTGTTTCGTGGTATACGTCGTGCGTGCGAATTCGTCTGTTGATCTCGTTTAATTCTTTCTACAATCTTTTATTGCAATTTCTTCTCTTGTTTATACTCTCCCTGAAAATTAATTAGCTCTACTCATAATTTAACTTTAGGGTTTCGGGTGATTTTTTGATTCTTTAAAGCAGACCGTTTCACCGAAAGATTTTCTTCTGCCATGCACCTCCCAAATTTAAATTCGAAATCTTCCGTTCTATCTCATTTTCCCTGGAAACGGAGTTCTGCGAAGAGTAACGTGGCACTTCCAGCCCCAGCGCGATCGCAGGTGAGATGCTGCGGTCCCCCCGCAACGCCCTCCGCCCCGGTCGACGCCGCCCAGGGCGCCACCGCCCCGCCCACCACAGCCGTCACCACGCCTCCGCCGCCCCGCCCCTGCCGCCCTGCCGCCCGCCGCCTCCCGCCGCCCCCCCTGTCCCCGCTGCCCCGCCGCCCCCCCCGCCCCGCCCCCCCGCCTCCCCGCCGTCCCGCCCCACCGCCCCAGCCGCCCCCGCCGCCCGCCGCCCCACCGCCCCCCGCTCCCGCGCCCCGCCGCCCCGCCGGCCCGCCGCCCTCCGCCCCCGCCGCCTCCGCCGCCCCGCCGCCCCCCCGCCCCCGCCGCCGCAACGGGGCGCGGATATCGCGCTTTGATTCGCGCCAGGATACGAGCTCTGACGTCGTTCCGGGAACCGCGCGGGCGGGGTCGCGGCGCGGGACGCGGAGGGGGTGGCTCGGCCGTGACGTGTGTTTCTCAACACTCACCCTCCCCCGCCTCCGCCCGCGCCCGCCGCCCGCCCCCGCGCCGCTTGCCGCTCTCCGGAGACAGGCAATTTGGAATAATATTCTGGGGCGGGCGCGAGCTTTATGTAACGGACGAAAAACCCCCGCGTGCTCCGTCGCGTGTGCCGCCCGCCGCCGGCCTCGGCCCACGCGGGTGCTCCCGCCCCTTCATTCAGACACCGCCCACGCGCCCCTGTGTGCAGGCACCTGTTCCCGAACAGATACTGCTGTGGTATGCGTGGATTTTTATTATGTGCAAGGGCCGATTGACGGACGTTGTAAAGTTTCACAAGTTCAAAGCTTCTCCATTATCTTTCTCCGTCTCTTCCACTCCCTTCGTACCAACACATCAATAGTAAAAAATCGATCTTCACACCTCCCACTTCCAACCGCCATAACCATCTTCAAAACTATCATGAGACCATTCCTCCTTTACGCCTGTCCAGTTTGGGTCTCCGCTGCAAAAACAAACCTAAACAAGCTCCAAATAGTCCAAAACCATTTTCTTAGAACTATCACTAATGCTCCTTAGTTTATCACAAACTCACAGCTCCACAAAGAATTCCAAATTGACTCCATTAAACATCATATGACATATCTCTCAACCTAGTTCTATCACTCCATACCTCAAATTCCACACCTAGACAACTTCAGACTCCGGAAAACTCCTCATAGAACCAGAATAGAAAATATATATCCATACCAGGCATTCCTAGTCAAATTTTCCGGAATAGATGTTTTTTAGAGATGTCTGGAGAAGATTTTCTCACTCAAATTAGTTTGTATTTTTAATTTTAGATAAATTAGAATCTACGCCATCAATACATATGTAAAGCGTATTATGTACTTGTCGTGACCGCTCGCGCGCGTTTGAAAGAGCTGCCGCCGAGCGACGTCAGCGGGGCGTTACCGCCCCCGGCGCGCCGCGGCGGGAGAGGAAGGTGACCGTTGCGGGCCGGCCTGGGCTGTCCGCGCGCGGTCGTAACGCCCGCGCAAGCGGGTAGGGACTCGCCATCGCCCCTACTCCGCAGTTAGTCGGCGGGCCGCCAGCCCTAGCGGGCTATAAGAGAGCTCCGACCTGACGCCAGAATAGATAGCGAGCGACGGTGTTAGCGACTGGGTTCTGGCGAGTGACTTGAAGTGTGAAGAGTGGTGATCGGCTACGACGACGACGACCTGTGCAACGAAAGAGGAACTCTCAATACGACGACTCGGCTGATTTTTGCGACTTCTTCTAGACAACGATAACACGGCTTCGCATTTGATACACTCTACTAGTAATACGGAACTTCGGCTATTGTACCTGTCTTTGAGTAAAAATCGTTTTATGAATTCTTGCCTGTTGATTGTACTGAACTCTGTATGTTTCGTAAAAAGAAAATAATAAAAAAAAAAACACTGCATTCGTCTATGCCTTTCGATTCCTCTACCTTCATTCTGTCGGTGGTCCTACTGAAATGTGTAAAATAATAAACTTTAACTTGGATATTTTAGCTCTTGTGCCATCCCGATTGAATGGCATCGTAATATCTGAAGAAATATCACAGGCAGCAATTGGAAAATCGCATATAGCGATGGTGGTGTTCCTGGAAGTGGTGAAGGCCGGGCGGGCTGTTATACGCGATTTTCCATTGCTGCCTGACATTTCATCGGTTACGGTGAATGCTGTTACGGTGTTATCCAATCGGGACCTTACACGCCACTACATGGACGTCACTATAGTGGCGTTCAACCTTCAGATTGGATGACACTGTAACAGCTGATTTACTTCACGGGCAGCTATGAATAAATCGCAGTGTAGTGGCGCTGGTGCGCCGCGCCGCGCCGCAGAGCAGCCGCGAGCAGGGCCGGGAGGGGGCGGGCGGCGGGGGCCTGTGGCCCAATTGACACCGCGCGGCCGCGTGAACCGTCCATCTGCGGAGGGCCGCGTATGTATCGCACGCCGCGCCGCGCCGCGCCGCCCGAGACCCCTCGCGAGGAGGAATGTGTGCGCTTCGTGGAAGACGGCGTGGCGGCGGCGCGGAGGGAATGCGCCTCCAAGGGCGCTGCTCATTGCCTTATTAGTCGACTTTCGTGAATGGAGAGGAAATACTAACCATTCAGCATGACGTGCGAAGCAGACAGTTCAAAGTACGCAAAGCGAAGGGCTTCACCACATATAGTTAAGTTGTTGATGAGCTTGCAAAGGAATATGCGAGAGTTGTTTAAGGTAAAACGTTTTTCTTAGTGGTGATTGTCATCAATACTAGTTTCGTAATGAGATTTAGTTTCAGACCTTAACTAAACAGTGCTTAAAATCTACAAAAACTACAAAACAACTAACTAAAAACTACAAAAATCTACAAAAGTGTTTTTCAGCCAGCATTTTCCCCTGCCGAGGCTCGAATGCAAATTCTGAGAATTAACTCACCAGAGTTAACTCTACGCTATAAAAACGCATTGTGTTTAGAAGCACGGTTGACGATTAAAAATTGTCTCAACCCAATATTTCCAACGAGCAATTCTTGCGCTTTTTGAAAATACGGAGAGTTCGCGGGAAATAGGACTTGCACCATATTTTTTCACAGTCTTTTGATACATACGAGGAGAAAATTTAAAGAAAAAAATAGAGCTGTTTTTGAGATTTTTTTAAAAAACCCTTACTGGAAAAAACTTACTTTTCAGACACAATTTACGCACTGATTTTTTTCAAAAAAGTTAACATTTTTAAAAAGCTAATTTTTTAAAAGAGACTTTGTCTAAGACAGAAATCTGTATCTTCAATTTTGTAGTTTGGAAATGTTGACTTTTTGGAATTTTCGAAAATACGGGGACTACGGCGAAAATGAGAGTAGCAAAATATTTTTACCATCTCTTGATACATACGAGGAGAAAAAATTTAAGACAGAATTTGGAGCGGTTTTTGAGAAAAATATTTTTTAAATTTAAAATTGCCTATATTTTACGGTAAAATACACGAAAACCACATATTTTCGAAAAATTGAACATGACCTTATTTCAAGATCTGTCTTTAAAGATCAGATTTCAAAAAGGTAATAATCTCTGTCTTAAATATTGTAGTTATAGGAAATCCTCCCAAAAATTACACTCTTTAATTTTCGAATTTCGAAAAATTTTAGAAAATCTGGAATTTCAACAATCATGAGATCCTGACTCATTTTCTAAGCGCCCTTTGCACTATAAGAGAGAAGGAATCAAAATATTTGGAGCCATTTTTGACAAATTTTGAAAATGTTTTGATGAGTCATGTAAAGTACCCTCAAAAATTGAAAAGAATGTTCTGTTGAAACTCTCAAAGCATTGAGTTCGTTCAGGTCGTTTGTGAAATACCAATTTTGGGATAAAATCACCTGGAACGGTTTGGGCGCAGATTGACAACGAACAGATGACAGACAGATAGACGGACAGACTGACGTTTTGCTGTCAATCGATTTTTCGGTATCAAGGATTCACAAAACCTGATTCCGGCTACACTACGTGTTGAGGAATTTACTGTATGCAGGACAGGATTTATCCACTTTTCATAACCTGGGCCGTTTTCTGCGAAAATTCGCCGTTTTCCAGGCACATTTACATACCTTTCTCTTCATTCAAAGTAACTGCGATAAAGTAAAACAATGTTATAAGTACAGTTCAGTAGTTCAGGGATATATTTGACCTCAAATACATAGGCAAAAGGCATTTATTTTTATTGAAATGGAAATGAAAGTAGACATTTATTCTGGCTAAAATAAGAGGTGCAAAATGCATATAAACAAAGAAAAATTACATTTAAAGGTATTGTGAAAAGTTATTAATTAAAATGATTTACATTTTTATTTTAACTCTAAAATTTACATTAGCACTTAACGTCTAACGAAACGGCCCTTTCTTTGTAATCTTGATTCCACATGACCATGCGGTATGAAGGCCACGAATTTGTTTTACTCACAACGCTGTCTCTTCGAAAAGCTATTGAGGACTCCTTTTACTTTCTTGCCCTTACGTATAGAAAGAGTATTGTGATCATGCACGAAAAACGCGAATTTTTGACACAAAAACTCTTATTAAATCTTGAAATGGAATCGTTGAAAAGGGAATTATATTTTTCGTTCTTCGCACGTGCATAATCGTCAGCACTGAGAAAGGGTATGTCATATATTGAGAGAGCTGTCCTCAAAAGCGATCGGAGACGATACTCAAAACTAAGATCGATTCCTTTGGCAAACAAAGCCTGTCGGCATCATCAATGGGAAAATAAATTTTCGCTGGTATCATTTTCTCTGTCATTTATATTTTTAACACAACCACTTTTCCACAAGAAGACAAAACACGACCATGCCTTCGTGTTATCCAGGCTTGTGAGTATACGTCTAACTTCATCGAGATCGGTATTAGGGGAAGAGAAAAGCAAAATATTTGTGGAAAAGGCAAAATAAGACAAATGGCAAAAATAGACATCATAAGTGAAAATAGGCAAAACAGCTGTAAAATAACCGCAGACGATCGAATAAGAACTTCCTATAGTTAAAGATCATAACAAATAACAATAAACAAGGCATTTTGCCAAACTTTCGGGCTCTGGTCACAAGTAATATGCGTATGCAATCACAGTACGAAAATTTATTCAACTTCTCACATGATAAAGCGTTCATGAGATCTGCGAGTCGAAAAGGGAGAGAAAGCGCGTCTCATTCCGGGACAGAGTCCGGGGACTCCCAAAGTTCTGTCTTCCTCTTCAGTCGGGAAACAACGTCAGAGGGAATTCCGTACTCATTCTCGGGCCGTTTGTATCAGAGTTCACTATGTTTTCTGTTTTCCTTACAAGTTTTTTGGAATTATCAAAGTGTGCTCCAAAAACAATTTAAAGACGAATACCAAAACTTCTACGAGGAACAATTGTCAATGAACGTATCTCTTTGTCTCTGTTCATTTTATTTTGAGAAGTTGATCACCCTGTTCGTGGTTACATGTCTATCAGATTCAGCAGGAGTTGAGTTTAGTTGGTGTGCATAACTCATTGTGCGTGGTCATGTATTGCGAATATGTGGTGCATTAGAGCAAGAATTTATGCGATATGATCTTTGAGAAACATTGAGTGGAATTCTCAACCAAATTTATTATAATATAAAATTACATTTAAATTATCGTCCGATGATAGAATTAAATGTGTGTCTATTTTCATGGGATAGTTGTCAGCCCTAAGCAGAAGAGGTAAGTAATTATACTCATAATATATTTGCATGCTTTTAAGTACAATAATTGAATGAGAAGGCACTTTCTTGCTTGTAAAGGAAATAAATTATAACTGAATTAGATTTTCTTATTCGAAGAAAATTTCCTTCTTTTAGAACAACAATCAACATTAAAAAGACTTTCATTTTAACTTTGCTTGAATTGTGACGTGAAAGGAACTGTGAAGACGCTAACAAACAATAGTTCACGTTGGAGCGAATAGATCCTATAGTTGCAATTCGTAAACAGTTACCAGTTAATAAGAGTGTTAAAAGCCCATTTATTCCGTTGCTGCCGTGGCCTGATCTGACTGTTCTCTTCAGCGACTTCGTCCGCGAGATCACGGAGTTCGAGTTCCGACGGTGGTGGATTTGGACATAGTCTATTGATTCACCACTCTTTATTAGCACAATCGCCTTTAATGATTTGAAAACTAACTAGTAAAGAGAGGATTATAGAACTATTTTCCTTAAATTATATTTCCAATGCAGGCGAGGTGCAATCACTATTCGCTTTCAATAAATATGGTTACAATGGGGCATAGGGAGTCCGAGGACCGTGCCCGATGCCCCTAAGTGTTACTGTTGGTCCGCCATGAAACGATCATATAATTATTACGATGAAAGAAAGGTGATGAAGAAATAAACAAAACAATACATTGTCCCCTTTAATTTCTCATTTCTGATGATGTCATTTGTAGTTCATGACTGTGTGGTGGACCAATTAGTTCTGAGAAGCGGTACTGTAATTTTTAAAACTTGCCCCCGCACAATTCTGTAACAGAAATGTATTCTTCTTCTTCTAGGACTTTATCCAGCCAACAGCCGGTTACCTTTACGTCCTGATGGGACGCATATTCGACCATACACTAGACCAACACACTTGCGGGCCCTCTGATTTGCGGCCAACAGAACGCGAGGCCTCCTCGACAACATACAAGTCAAAGACAAACAACCATGCCCAAGCGGACTCGAACCCGCGACTCTTCGGACCGAAGCGCTGCGTCTGCAGTCGCGCTTATCCACCTCGGCCATGTATAGTTTTACTTTGAAAATTTAATTGAGGTCTTGTTTAGGTCACCTGCAGGATTCTTAAATCACTGAGAATTTTTCACCTATCTCTTAAGGGCTATTCCTAATCATTTAGGGCCGATCTTTAATTAAATAAATCTTGGTATCTATCGAAAAATAAGCAATATCTGAGCAGTCGCAGATTCTGAAACATCGAAGAAAATGGAAATGTAACATTTTGAAAGCTGTAAGTAAATGAAGCAAGAGAACCTCCTCCGAGTCGAAATCCAGGCGTCGATATCGAGCCGCGACCAGGGCGAGCTGCCTGGCGGCTGCGCGGCCGCTGGCTGGGGCAGGGGCAGAAGGCGAACGCGAGCGGCCGCGGGCCGGGCCGCGCCCGCCGCAGGCCGGCGGCGGCGGCATCTGCTTGCGACAGATGGACACAGACGGCCGCCGCGCCGTATGGGCTCCACGCGATAAGGCCTCGCGAGCGCGCCGCAGGCCGAGGCGGAGGCGACGCGGACGGGGAAAAAAGATCACGGCCTCGTCACTGTCTCCTCTAGCGTCCCTTAGCTGCCACCATAGACCCGCGGTCCCCGTCACGGTCGACGCCGCCGGCACCGCCGCAGATGTCACTGCCGTCAACGCCATCGGATTCGATCTTCAGCTTCACTCGTTATTATCACCAGACATCCGATGTTTGGGGAAATGGTTATTTTATTCTAGAGAACTTATTTAAAGGATGTGCACGAATCATGACATACGACGAAATTTTGTAATTTATTTTTGCTTTTTTTTTTAGCATAAATGCCTTTTTTGCACAAATATCTTTTTAGAATTATTGGACTTTTTGCATTCTATGTATGTTATTTTATATACAATGCTAAGATGTCGGAAAATCGGCCATGATACAGCGTGGCCACTCATTACGAAACCTTCAATTTACGTCTTTATAGTTTAAAATGCGAGAGAATTCCTAAAAGTATTCCAACAGATTTTTCTATTTCCTATTTCATAATACCAGCCATGTTCTGAGAACATGGTCAATTGACAATACACCAAAGGCACCGAAATTTTAAGTGGAAATAAATATAAATTTCTGATGTTTTCAGTGTTCTAATGTTGGACTTCTAAAATATATGCCAGTCACATCACTAGATGTTGAGAGATCCTTTTCCAAACCACCGTCACTTTTCTAATCACCGTCAATAGAGACATTGCACGAAGTAAAACATCATCATTCAAACTACTACGGTCTTCACTATTATTGGAACCACTAGGCTACCACCACTGTCACCATCACCATCACTATCACTATCATCGTCACTATCACCCCCACCACACATCCAACATCACTATTCGAATCACGAACAGCCCGTCTTTCGATTTGTTTCATAACCATAACGGTTAATTCCATCCATCATCACATCACCATTACTTATCAGCACTGCAACCTAGACGACCAGCTCGCTAACCACCCTTGGAACATCCACCAACATCACTAAACGCCACCGAAATAACGTCGTCATGGTGAACATCCACTCAGCATCCACCGCGCCGCAGCTCCTGTCGCCAACTCCATCGCCACGCAGCGCGTTCGCAGAACGCAGATTACTTGGTGAATCGACGATGCCCTTATCCAGAGGGACAATGCTAATTAGTTTTCAAGGCGCTTGCGGCGCGGGGAGGGGAGGGAGAGGAGGGAGGAGGGAAGAGGAGGAGGAGGAGCGTGGCGTCGCATTGTCTCCCGCCGCACTGCATGCTGGCCGCGTCGCGTTCCGCGCCACTCGCTTCCTCTCTCCTTCTGAGCTTCCTTTCGCCTTGCGTCTCCTGTGTAGGCCGCTTTTCAGTCGGTCGGTATTTCTTCGAAATCTGTCCATTTCGTTTGATTATTGAGTGTCACACACGTCAGGCGACTCTTAAATATTATGACAACGGTCATTATTTGTCCTCAGAAGTCATGCTGGAAAATACAATGAGAATACTTTGGAGAGCAAGAAGAAAGGGAAAGAGGAGAGGGAAGAGAGTGAGAGGAAAGAGAGTGAGAGGAAAGACAGAGAGAGAGATGGATAGATATTAATACCATACAGGAAGTGATGTAATGCTGCGGAACTCGATTTCAAGATTTCGACGGAAATACCGTTTTCGGGTCCCCAGTTACAGAAAAAGTGTTTTTTGAAAACGTCCGTGTCTTCACCAGACGGACGTTGAACAATGAACACTACTGGAATACAACCTCTTCTTAGGAAGTTTTACAAAACGAATGTTTCTCGATCGATCTGCCCGACTGAAAGCTATAGGTTTTTTGAAAATTATTCTCCGAAAATTTGGGGCATTTTCAGTAAAAAAAACTGTAATATTCTCAATTTTTTCTCAAAAATGGCTCGAAATATTTTCTTTAAATTTCATGCAAGAATAGAGTAAAATACAGTTTCAACGATGACATATGTCCCATTTTCATTGTTAACTCTGAATTTTCGAAAATTGCCAAAGGTTGAAAATTTTTGCACACCCTCCTACAACATCATTATCAAGATGAGGATCTTTTCTGCAAATAAAATTTGTTCTCCACAATTAGCTCTGTATTTAATATCATGAACATTTTAAACAATAGTAAGTTAAGCTTAATTTGGAAAGACATATGGACAATTTTGAGGATAATATTTTATCAAAAAAGGCTCCAAATATTTTTTTTAAACTCCGTGAAGGATAGTGTTCACTGCTATGAATGACAAGAAATAGATATATTCATTTGATATAAAAAATTAGACAAATGTAATTCTCTTTAATAATCTCTCGCGTCGTGAAAATTTACATTATTCATTTATTTAATTGTAATTTACGTTTATTAACACAGAAATTTTAAAGACTCTCTAATGATGGCTTTTCAAAAATCCATTAGTTTTTAAGTATATGAGAACTAATTTTTTGTCAGTAATGTCCTTATTTTGGAAAAGAGATCCATTCTCTACACAGAGAATGGTATATTAGTCCCAGTGATTAATACTTAAGACACAGTGACTGTATTCCTAGTGCATTAGTTGGAATCATTTTATAACTGTGAAATGCGTTTCCGGTGTGATAAGATATTAGCTACAATTACATTATTATACATTAGTTTTAAAATTAGTAGTAACGTAAATGCGCGTATTTAGTAAGCTATGGCTATCTTCAGAAACAATTTCATGGATCATTAAGTTCTAGGGCAACAGATATATGAAATGAAAAAAATACATTAACCAGATTTTCTCAAGAACGGCTCCATAACTTTACTTTCCTGTACACATACGTAGTAATAATAGTAATATAAGAGCAAAATAAGAATCTCTTGCCCCGACATGAAGCTGTTTGTACAATTGAGGAACTCGTTGCTTACTCCAAGATCAATGGTAGAGGTACCATTATAGGGCTAAGGGATACTACGGGGGAGATGGACCTATGCGTTATTAGACCGGCGCGAAGGCGTTCTCCACTCGGAATGTCCCCACGGAGAGATAGGAGACTGGGAGGTGTTTAGGGCGCCAATAGATAGCAGCTGGGAAGAAGGCGGGGCGAAACCATAAAGCTAGCCCCGAATCAAGAGAACAAGAAACTAACTTAAACCTAAAATCTGTGCCCCAAGTAGCATTACTAGTTCTTTAAAGAAATCTGTTCTAAACGAGTGGTCCTACAACTGCATAAAGGCTACGCAATATTATTGTACCGCATGAACCTTCAAAAGTCTTTTCAACCAGCAAAAATGTCTTCTCCGCGCTGTGATTGGAATTGAGTTTCTTAGAGTTGGCACGCCATTTATCCTAGTCCTTCACCACCAGCGCCGCAGGTGAACTCAACTTTCCCGAAGCTTTAAAAAAGGTTGAAAAATACTACATTTTTTCAAGCTCTAGTTTTAAAGAATAGATTTTATAAAGGAAAAGAATCTCTATCGTCAACATAGCAATTTTGCAATGTTATTTTTTGTTTGTAATTTTCGGAAATGTTCGCCAAAATGGGCCTTTTTTAAAGCGTTCTGTGCTCTATCTGACGGGGGGGGGGAGAATTAAAAATAGAGTCACTTTTGATAATGTTGAGCCTTCATTTGAAGTACCTCCAAAAATCAAAATATCTTATTCAAACTCGCAGAGCCTCGATTGTGTTGCAGTCGATCGGGAAATATCAATTTTGGAGAAAATCGTGTGAACGGAGCATTGGCCACAGACGAACAGACGGACGCTTGGCATTCAACAAATTGTTTGGTATGAAAGAGCCATAAAAAGTGAATTATTCACAATGTGTTAGAGGAAGTAATTTGCTACATATAGGAACACACAATATTTTTTTTATACCAGGGCTCCACAATATGAGTTTTTCTCTCGAAAAATTGCCGATTTCGGCCACAGCATTTCAATTCTTTGACTTTACGACGCATGTAATAAGGCGAAAAAGAAAAAATCTTTAAATAAATTCATGAACAGTTTTTTTTGGAAAATCAAGTAGTATTCGGGTGATTTGTGCTTGGAGTAAAGACCATTCGTAAAAAGAATTCTGAAAAACGCCTCCAATTGTTTAATTTTTTATTCTTGACTACAGCAAAGGGCAGGTAAAAACGGGACAAACTGATTTCGTTCAACTCTCAAAATTTTCAAAAGTTACAAATGTTATAATGAATGGGAGAAAGTATAGGCCGTTTTAGCAAATACTGGTATTCCATTATATTCTTTACGTCGCCCGTCGGGATCTTATCTCCTCTGTTCTGATTTTTTGTTGGTCTTCGTATTTCTACGTATCAGTTTGTTAATCTTTATAGAAATTATGATGTAACGTATGTGGGTCGAGAATTGGTGTATTACAATAGTTTTTGCCATTGGTAAAGAATTTACAATTTTTCTTGTCAGAATGTAACGAGTAAGATATATCTAAAATATTGATAGATCTGATCTATTAAATTTTTATAGTAATTTCTTCGTTAATTTCACTTTTTATAATTCCTAGTTAATTTATCAAAAAAAAATTTTACGTTCCTAGGATATTATGATTCAGAGAAACATTGTCCGTTATTACAGGGATTATATTCGTGATATTGCTCTTTGAAGCTCCCTTACACTGCTGCATTGCCTACAAACTCTGCGAGAAGCGAATCCTTTTTACAGTTCTCTTCTTTTCGTTTTCCTCACCAAATTCTCTCTTCTGAAAAGTTACGAATTATTTATTGAAAAGTTACTTACTGATTAAATTTATAGAGATTCGTAATACTAAATAAAGAAAAGGATAATTTCTACCAAATGTTAATGGAGCTCATTAGTACAATAAATTAATATGAAATCGCACAAAAAATGTGAACAAAAAGGGCCTCACCATTCACCAATGACGTCACGGCCCCGAACAAAATGCTGTTCAATGCAAAATGCGCTCTCTAATTGCACAGTCAACGTAAATGCGACGCGCAATGACACCCATGACGCACGCACGTTTTAGTAATACGCGCTGTCAAGTGCTTTTTCGTCCGTCACACCGTCATATTTTCGGCGATTTCTGTTATTTTGCAACAAACCCGACCGTTAGGGATCAACGCTGCCTGACATATCCCCAATTCGTGTCCCGCCCTGATTTGCGATGGAGCAGCATCCAAATGCTCCGAATGAGGGTGACGTCATTAACGAATGAATGGAGGCCGCCGTGAGCAGACACGATATCACACAACGTCAATTCATCAACGTCGAAAAACCTTCATTTTCGCGCACCGGTGCGACGTGTAACGGGTTTTTATGCGACTATGCCGAATAGCCCGCTAAGCCTAGTAAAAGTATCTACCTCCTACACGCTAGCTCAAATGAATTTCAAGAATCTATGGATTTTGGGAATCATCAAATAAAACGAATTCGCAGAAATTAAAACTGATAACATGAAAGTCGATATTAGTGTACTTAGTGTGTGAAGTAATGTTTTCTAGCTCTGTCAGCTTCTAAAATTTCATCCGGATTATGTTCAATATCTTCCATTTTCAACAATATCTGGCTAACCAACAAAATGCAAAGGTAACTAAAATGGGCCTTTTCAGAAACAATACGACGTCATCAACTTATGCCTCGAATGGTAAAGAAGTGCATGAATTCTCGAAACTTAAATTATTCTTAAACAGAAACCAAAAACATTGAACGTAACACGTGGATAAAGAGGTAAATTTGCACTCATGGTAAATCCGAAAACTCGCTCTTATTGTAGCTTGAATATACCCTCATGCTATAACCTTCTTTATCCACTAGTTTCGTTAATTACTATTATTGTATTATTATGTAGTATTTAAAATGAGTAAATGTGTAAATCAGTCGCTAACGACTACAGATGTTGATGCTGTTATAAATATCTTTTAAGTTGATATGAACACAAATGGGTCTATAAATACTAGACTTTCAAAAATTCTATTAATTAACATTGAATCATCGACATTTGATCCAGGGAAGTTTTGGAAATGTTTTAAAGTATCATTAATTTATTTTGAAGAATGTCGATAGACGAGATGAGGATGAGGTCAGTGACGACATCATCTTCCATTTTCCAAGTGAGCCTCCAAATCGCATCAGATAAAATTGAAAAGGTTGAACAAAAACTCACTAACTCCAATTGCTGGTAAAATGTTTTCCGAGTGTTTAATACATTTTTAAACATATTTTACGTGAACTATTGTTGTATTTTGAAGCATTTAAGGACGTTTTAAGATAAGGGATACATTTCTCCAAAATGGATACCATCTGTGCTCATTGAGAGATGACTTTTTTCTTTCCCGTAAAATTCGGATGTCTGGACATAGGGAGTCTTTGATTTCCTCGATTCAATTTGTGAACGCGGCCGACCGTCGCGGCGCGGCGCGCCGCTGATTCCGAACTCGTCTGCTCGGTCAGGAGGACGGGCCTCCGCTGCCCTGGCGTGAGAAGCGCCGCGGCTGTTTTGCGCGCCGCTCTGCGCCGGATGAGAAGTCGTTTGCGAAGGCACGATTCACTTCGGAGCGGCGACTCTGTTTCTTTAGATGTCGCGGTAGCCGTGACCTTGCTCCTCATGCTGCACTGTGCGCCTCTGAGAAATCACCTCATTTCTGAAAGAAGAAGACGACGACGACGACGACGACGACAAGAAGAAGAAGAAGAAGAAAGAAGAAGAAGAAGAAGAGAAGAAGAAGAAGAAGGATTCTGACATGTCAGTTTATTTTTTGTTATTCAGTATGAAATGTATCTAATCTAATAAACAAATGACACATTTTTAATGTATATTTAGAACAACGTAAAAGCAGAAATAGCAAATAATTTCTAAATCCGGTACATCTTAAAATGTTGCTCAATGCTTTCGTCATCATACTTTCGTCCTCATTAGGCATCTTCCTCGATTTAAGAATCACGAATCCACTTTGCAAATAATATAATTGAAAAGTCAAGAAAGGAGAAAATTAAAACTATTGAAAGTGCTAGATTTAGAAAATGAGTACGTTTTGTTAATAGCAATAATATGTGAAAGCATCTATTTTTTCTACTTTTAACATGTAAACGCCGCCAGTATGAAGGATGCATTCTAGTTTTGAGCGACACGGCTGCTTTTGGCTCCAAGAGCTTTGTAGGGATATTAAAAGTAGATTATTATTTAATGAAATTTCATACATTTACGTTAAATTAATTATGTCTATTTGAAATTGGAAGCATACGATAGAATAAGGTTTCCTCTTTGAAGTTCAGCTTTATGAGTCTCGAACTTTTATTTCTCTTCCATCTCTAACCACGATATCTCAATCCCCTCCTCCAGATACGTGGTTCCACTTGTTTTTACCATATACCTGTTCGCGATGCCCCAAGGTATCTCGGAAAGCTACTTGGGGATCACTGCACTATAGTGAATCGAGGATCTGGCTTAGCCAACCCAATCACATTGTCCGAAACAGTTTTTACAGATCAATCCACAAAAATAAGTGTAAAATAGAACTGCAAAAAACGTTAATATTTCCAACATGCTTTCTTGCCGCACAATTTAGTATCGCATTCATTCAACTTTTCAATTTTCTGTTGAATATTTTATTGAAAAATCATACCCAAAAGAAAAGAAGAAAAATTACTGATTCAAAATCATTCCAACTTCCGACCTAAGCAGCGTGGACGCGTCCATCCGCCAGCCCTAGGGCACATCGCGTTGACATCTACCTCGGTTCGCTGTTCGCTAATGAAGCGATGCCGCCACAGCAGACGCTTAGGAAATTCATACCAGCGCTATTCAGCTATCCATAGCCCTGGAGATTGAAGTTGGACGTGGATGATGGGTGGCAGTGGCAATGGCGGTATTGAAGGCATGGGCAGTGACAGCGGCTGTGGCACTGGCTTTGGAGGGGTCAGCTGGTCCTGGTGGTGGCACCGGTAGTAGCGATGGAAGTTCTGGCTGTGAAAATAGCGCTGCTGCGGCGGTGTAATGAAGGTGGCAGTGACAGTACGTGGGTTTTGGCAGTGACTTTGGTGACATTTAAAGTGTTTGTGATGACATTGTAGTGATTGTGGTGTGATGTCTGTGGGGGACGATGGTCTTAGAGGCAGTTAAGTTATTGATCAGTGGGGTCAGTGCTATTGTAGTCGTGGAAGGAATAGTGGTGGGGGCGGTGGCGGCGGAGGCGGCGGCGCCGATGGCGGTGATAGCAGCGGCGGTGACTGCCGCGGCGGTGGCCGAGGAGTAGCGGTGGTGGCGGCGTCGCGGCGCCCGCGGGCTCCGGCTTCCGCTCGCGCTCCGCATGCGCCACCGATCGACGCCGCCGACGCCACCACATCCTCGCGGCCGCTTTTTGCACGCGCGCGCGCTCCCCGCCCAGCCCGCTGCTCCGCGCCGCGCCGCTCTCTCGCCCGCCCGCCCGGCCTGTTTTTCGCCGGACACGGGCTTCCTCCCAATTTCTCCCCAGACGCGTCGCGGACAGCGCCCGCCCTGCGCAGTCGGCGACGGACGCTCGCCACGTTGCCTGCGCCAACGCTCTGTTGAGGCTCCGTCGCTTTACGAGCGCGCAGTGCACGGTGGAAGGAGATGGCAGTTGCGATCGCAATTTGAGATGATTTACCTGCTACTGGCCTCTTTTTAAATGGTGTACGGCACTGATCTGATGTTGGATACTGGACACCCGTTGTACATTCCGTTGGTGAATAAAGGTGTTTTTTTTTAACGGAACGAGGAACATGGAACGTAATTCATTTAGTGTTGTTCTAATGCCAATCTCGTAAATATTTGTCCAAATAATTATTCTCGTTCTACTCCTAAATGATTGTAATTGCAATAAATTTTAAACAACGTATGAAATGTCATTTTTGATCGATTAGGACATTTGTCGAAATTTGGTTAACAGCTTTGCACGAAATTATTTGAGACACAAACGAGACAAAACTTTTTCGTTATATGTGTAAGAATTCTCAGAAAATATACAATTGAATGTTTAAATATAAGACTCAAACACCAATTTTGTTCCTCTCAGAACTATCTTTGAAAGATACGTAATAGTGGAATATGTGCAGGTTGTTCCAAAATATTTGTTCTTTGAACATGAAGGCAATGAATGAATGACTTTTTTTGTGTATATTAATAGTGTATCCAACTAATGAAATAAACAAAGTTAATTGTATGCCAAAGACATCAAAAGACAAACAAAATCACTTTGGCAAGAAACCTATCTTCTCTGAAGTGTAGCCACAGTGCTTACTGAAGTCTCCTTTTAATATTTCGTTCCGATCGGCCGCACTTATCGAAATATTCAGTTCAGTTTTCTTTGTTTGATTTTTTTGTCAAAACTTTTAAGAACGTTATAGAAAACAAAGAATCCCCTTCGTTTTCCTAAAAGCAGTGAAGTGGAAGCAGATTCCTATTCCCTCTTCTTGGAAGAGCAGTTCATAACAGGAAACGCACCTTAATGATTATAGAATCCACTATAAAAACTCGAGGCAATTTCGTTCTTATCGTTACTCTTGTCGACTACACGGTTGCTCACGACACGCATTTCGAACGACAAGCAGGCCATATCCCTCTCATTTGTTTCAATTCATATCTCTAGCCACAGGAAGCACCATTTTAGTGAAATTAACGACGAATACGGCCCGAAACAGAACATTTAATTTGTTCGCCCAACCGGACGGATGAGGGCGAGAGGAGGTGGGAGGTCCGGCGGGGGCGGGGAGGAACGGAGAAGCGCAGCGGGGCGAGCGAGAGCGAGTGGGCCGGGCGGAAGGAGGGCAGACATACCAGTGAGCGCGGGGGGGGGGGTCGCCCCCACCCTTTTCCCGTGCCCCTGCACCCTGAGTCTCAATGGGCGCCCGCCGCGTGTACGGCGGGAGGGGGCGTATGAATGAAGGCGGGTGCGTGAATGGAACGAGCGAACGGCCGGTGGAGGGGAAACGGGAGGGAAAGGAGCAGTGCTTCGCGGCCCACTGAGCAACTCTCTCCCCCTGGCGCCATGAAAGGTGTGGCGGTGGGGTACTGGCGTTTCAGGGGAAAAGGTTCGGAAAGTGGTGAGACTTTTCACACCCACATCGTTACGAACTCATTGGATAATAACCGATCATAAGGTCTTGAATGGTTGTGGAAGTTTAATGTGTCTGTACTACTACTACGTATTTTCGAAATCAGAAGAATATTTTGTATTTATATATACAGAACCACTTCCTAAAACTTTACATGTTCAGTTAAGCCAATCTTGTGCGATCACTCATGGTTCGAACGAAAAATGACCGTTAGAAAAGATGTCTGCTCAAGATTATATGAGAAGATGATGAGCAGACATCAGTTCTAATTTTCCAAGGAAATAAAATATATTTTGTTACCCATCATTTTTATTACCCCTTATTTCACGAAACATCTGAAGAATTTGAGCATGTGCGAACTTTAACAACTCGTTTACATGATCATTCAATACTCTCTTTTTACAATTGTTTTTTACACAACTGTTTTCGTTCCTTCTCTTCCCTAAAAATTCCTTCCCCAATTCCCCAACTACACTTGAAGCCCACCTCCCAAGGCACGGACTATGTTTATGTTTTTACCATTTCGGCGGCCGGGTCGAAGGCAGATATGCAGACAGGATGGGGTGAAGTAAACGCAGGGTGCACGTGAGCGCAGGACGCAGAGTATCAAAGCGGGCGATGGAGGAGCGAGACCGGCTGCAGAGTGGATCGGGGCGGAACGGGCGGGGCAGGAAGGGCTGGGGGCGGCGAGGGGGTGGGTGGGGCGGGCACTCCCGTTGCGGGAGGGAAACGTCGTCTGCGCGATTCGCGAGGGCGGCGGCGGCGGCGCCGGATATGCCGACGGGCGATTTCTCGCTGGATACCCCGCAAGGTGGTATCGGCGAACGGAAATTCCACGACGAGGAAGCCGGGGCGCCGCGCCGCGCCACGCCGCCCATTGCGAGGAGACAGAGCGATGGGGTACATCCGCCGTGTGGCGGAGAGAGCGTCAGCGGACTCCGCACGTAATAAATCTTTGAATCTAGAGGGGGAGATGGGCCCCTGCCACTACCAATGGACCCAAAACCAACATTTTGGTTGTCGTAATTTTCCTCAAATTTATGCAAAACAATTGCCAAACATTGATTGTATTCCGTGTGAACGGGATTTTCGCATTATGAATTCATTTTTGTTTTATTTCAAGTTTCACATTTTAAAAATGTTTTATCATTTCAAAAATATTAATGTGGTTCAGCTGGAATTGCTCCCTTCTTTCGGGAAATTCTTTCTAAGGCAGTTCTGCTGTATATAATCGATTACTTCCTCGAAAAACGTGTTTAACCTAGGACAGGAATCTTAATTTATAAAATATGTGCTTAGTGAGTGTATTCTTCAAAAGCTTTTGAATCGCCTGAACGATTGGGAGCAATTGTGCTCGAACACTTTTGAGCAGCCCAGAAAAACAGAGGATTTTCTCAAAATTTAGATACAGTCCAAAATGTTTGTTACTAGAAATATGGAACACGCAATACATGTAGGCGGCGTTGTTACTGCGCTGGGGGGGCGTTGCCGGTTGGAGTGCGAGTCGGCGTACGGGACGACGGGTCTGGCGACCTGGGGATCAGAGCGTATGAAGCGGACGGATCTGTTTAATACACGAGAGCCGGGTAATCAGGTCGTTATAAATACCTAATAAAATTAAATTTACCCCATAAAATAGTCTAGTGAAAATATCAACGATGTTTGCACAATGTAGTTTTTATCACTTTCATGGAACTATTACCAACATCACGCTTACCTGTACATTCAACCAAATGGATGTTAAAACATTGTTCTATACAAAAGGAGAAATAACCAAATGGCATTTCCAAACAAAGGAATGGAAGGTTAAAGAAATGTTAATTGTTTACCAGTCAAATATGAAAATATGGAACATAGTAGGGATGTTCGGTGATTTTCTTTTGATTATAAGATAATGCCTGCGATGATTTATAACAAGTTAAAACAATTTCGCATAAACTGTAAGGATGAACTACAGTAACAATGGTAAACATGAAGGAATTATATGGCGAATGATAAATAATGAAAATGTCGGGGCAATGATTAATAAAGGGGAAAATAGTGTAATTAGTGGCGAATAGAGTTTCGTGTGGACACGTGAGTAATTTCCATGAGTTTTTAGTTAATTTACGAAAAGAATTCAAGGATGGTCAGTCAAGGAATAACTAAATAAAATATTTGGGCGGTATTAGCCAATTAGAAATGAGAATGCGGGTGAGGAAGGGGTGAACCTGCATAAGAAAATTAAAGGGAAACGGAATTAGGTAATATTCTGTGCATCGTGTCAGACAGAAGAATAGTGCGTGTTATAAACAGATAGTAGTCTCGGGGAAGGTTCCTAATAACCAAATATAGCAACAGTAAATTGTTCAAGGTAGAAATGTCAGTGTAACAAAGGATAAAGCAGGTGTGGAAAAGAAGAAGATGCCACGATAGGATTGGACTAAGCCGGAAATTAAAATTTAGAATGAACGCAAGAGCGACGGCCAAGTATGCTGAGGACTCGAACAGGAAAGTTATTAAATGGGATATAGTATAAATCTGAGTAATGTAAGAAGACCAAGTTTTCAAATAGATCTAAATAAATTTTGAATTAAAATAATAGGTATTGGCCAGCATCAAAGGGGAAAGTAAAAGGAAATATTAAATAACAGAAGAATTATTATTGTTATTGTTCTTGAGAATTGTTATATAAAAGGCCTTGTATGTTTTTCGTCTTTTGTTTGTGTGAAGTAGAAAACCAGAAATTACAATGTTACTTGATATTTTAAACTATTATTATTATTATTATTATTATTATTATTATTATTATTATTATTAGGCCATAATAAGGAAAATTCCCGAATCCCAAATAAAGAAGTAAATATTGCTTACGTAAATGCTCGTAATCGAAAATCTGTATAGACGGTCTTGTCAAACCCACAAACAAATTTTATCAATGACCTTGGTATATAAATAGGGCAATTGCCATGGTATATAATTAAATAGAATATCGTAGAATAAAGTTAGTCTATTGATGATAAAAATAATTGCCGAGTAGCACGAGGAAAATCCGCCAGAATACTTTACTGAGGCGGAACCCATAACCTGTCTTATTAACGGGGAAAACAGACCAGGCAATGTGGTGCGAAGTGGCGTCGTAGCTAGCTAGCGGCAGCGTTGCGCCGCTTGCGGTGTGTTGATACGCGGCTCTTGGAGCGATACTAAATCCTTTTTGTGAGACCATGAACTGCAAATATCAAACGGAAAGTTGAATGAAACTCCTGGATATAAACTAAATTCCCATTATAACATAGTTTAGTGTTCTTGGTGCGTAACTAAATTCCCAACCGCAGTAGAGTTTCGTCCCAGAGGCCCTTCTGTGTCAAGTTAATAGATTACTTCAGGTACACTTTAGAATTTACGTTCGTTGCGCACTTTAGTTTACGTGCATAAAGAACAATAATGAAATTCCTAATTTCGCGTACTGATCACATCTTTTGATTTATGTTCAACACGCTCGGTATACATATGGCATAGTTTTCGTGCAGATAGGACGTACAGAAAACGTGCAGTCCAGACTGCACTTTTTCTGCATGAACATCTTAATTTTTCATGCAGAAAGCCAACAGTTTGACTCAAGCGCATGTAGCGGCAGAATCGTTCACTAACGGTAATCGCCGATTTCCATTATGTGGTTAGATATGTCCAACTGCGATTGCGTGAAGTGATATGTTTTGATAAACCCCCTTTTCCCAATTCCTGCCTTCCTATTTTTATTCTCTATACTCGTCATGGTTAATTAATACGAAATATATTCTTTATTCGTATCGACGTTTGAGTTGTGACAGGAGACTGAGGCGCGCCCTGGGGCTGAGTGGCGGCAGCTGCACCGCGAGGTTCACGGACGCCGAGGCCTCCGCGTCCTGCCACCTGGAGGTCGAAGGGCCACCGCGTGGCGAGCCGATGCGCGTCGTGCGAGGAGCTGGCGCCAGCAGATTCTCACGACCAATCCTCTGATATCGATCAACTTTTGCGCTTCGCCAGGAGCCTTTTTGCCTGCAAAGCGCAAAAAGCGCGCGCGCTGACGGTCGCCGGTCGCCGGGCGGCTGAAGACGGCGATGAACAGAGCGAGATGGACGTGCGGCTAGCGGCCATAGAACGGTATCAATGGAGGTGAATATCATCGGAAATACACACATATATCAGAAAAATATAGAATGAGAAATCTGAGAAACATGATGTAAGGGCGATGAAATCGAAAACGATGAAAAATATTAAACACAAACGAAGTGGTAAATGGGGTTTCGTTCTGAACTCGGATTGAGAATCAATGATACCAAATTCTACCAAGGAATCTGGATATTAAAATGTTAACGAAATTTATGAAATGAAAACGCACATTCGTAAAAGAATTTGAAAACAAACACCGACTTAACACATGCTCGTAGAATAGATAACTAGGAAAGAGTATTGAAATGATTCCTATGAAATCTCAAATAATCCGTGAAGTGCTCTTGGCTGTCCGGAACGCCGAAACGTCGCCATCACAGCATTCGTGGCGGCGGCGTCACCTGGACCACTCGCAAAACTCCGGTTGCGAAGGTCTACAAATTCAACCTGTACATAATGGTTTGGTTTGGTTTGTTTTTCGTGTTTCCGAGCACGTCAACTGCTTTGGTCATTAGTCCCGTTAGTGTAATGCAAGATTTTCTCGGGAGATGGCGGTTATCTTCCCCGCTGGATGGCGAGATCCGGCGCCCACCTACCGTCGGCTAGTGGGGTTTCCCCCTAACCAGGACTCTCCACCAGCGGGGCACCGCCCCAGCCGGGACAAGCTCTAAGCTCCCGACCGGTCTCCCGGAATATGTGGTAGTGTAGTGGATGTTTGTGTAAGGGTGTGTGTAAGGGCAAGACGTTAGGACAAGGAAGAGGAAGGAAAGATCGCGCGCGGTCCGTGACCCGTTTGATAGGTACTGTTCCGGCATTTGCCTGGTGTTGATCGGAGAAACAACGGAAAACTACCGATCAGAGCAGCCGGCCGCTAGAATTCTCCTCCAGGCAGGCAGGACTGAATTCGACCTAGCTGAAAAGCTAGTGTACATAATGTTTTTCCTTGATTCATAACTAGACATGGGATGTTTGCGGAAATGCTTACTTTATTCTAACGAATTTATTTAAACGCTGATAATATATGTGCACGAATTATGACAAATGATGACATATGATGAAGTTTTATAATGCTATTTTGCTTTTAGCATAAATGCCTTTCTTGCATAAATACCTTTTAGGACTTTTTTGCCCATTATTAATTATTTTTATATACAATGCTAAGATATCAAAAAATCGGACATTGTCCAAAGTGACCATTCATTACGAAATCTTTAATTGACATCTTTGTATTTTGAAATACGAGAGAATTTCTAAAACTATACAAACAGACTTTTCTCCATTTCCCTATTTCATAAATACCAGATATATTGTGTAAAGGTGATCGATTGACAATATACTGAGAGCAGCGAAAATTTAAGGGGAAATAAATGTAAATTCTCAGACGGTTTCAGCTAATGTTGGACTTCTAAAATATATGCCAGTCAGATCGGTAGATGTTGGAGATCATTCTCCGCATTCAAACTCATTTTGTCTCCCAATCGTTGCAAATCTGAAATTGTCATCCTTGAAACGTTAGTTGTAATGTGCAAATTTGGAAATATTACTGGTTAATGTAAACTATTAAGAAAAATGTAGAAGAGTTATAAATATGTAAATCTAGTTTTACATTAAAATATACGTACTTGTTTTGTGGGTTTGAAGTTTAAAAAATAACATAGACAAAAATTATAAACAATTTTTCATTTTATTGTGTATCTAACTTATAATAGTGTCATTTTCCCCTTATTCTTGATATTTGCAATGCCTTTTTAGGCGCCTAAAGGATGATTTTTAGTGCCTAACATCCGATGTCTATTCATAACATTCCTAATGTCTCTCAATCATTGTATAACTCCCACAGCCTTTAAAAAATTAGTAGGGAAACGAACTATTTGAATTTTCTTGTACGGTAATGAGTCAAAGAAGCAAGGCAGAGTATAATACCATTTTTGCCATTTTTAATGGTACTTGCTTCAAATGATATTTACGATATGCAACAAATGTCCTTCACAAAATTACTGTTGCCTTTTCGATTTGTTCGCTCGAAATTGTTTTGAAAGTCGTTGTATGTAATTCTGTGATGTAATCAACGCCATTGCCAGTTCGGCCAATTTCGGGATAACGTAAGACAAAAATTTTCCCTCGTAGAACAGTCTAAACCAAACGTTTGCAAGCTGAGTTCACTCGAACGAATGGAAAAAGCCTCGATTACATCAGTAACGTATCGAACAGCTTGAGTTGTTCATCCGAACTGGTTTTAATAGTACTTTTACGTCATTTTTCTCTGGTTTTAGGGCATTTTTAAAGCATTTTAAGAGCATTTTATTGATCATTTTTGGGGATGTTTTAGGTCCATCAAAATCCGCCCCCTAGTTATCAGTAATATCAAAAGACATATAATTTGAGTTATTCAAAGAACAATTGGCGTGACTGATACCAGCATCGAGAGAAAGAGTGAGTGAAGGACTATCTACCATCATTGTTCTCAATACGTCATGTAATATCAATCTTGATAACCTGCGTAGACGGGTTTAGTATATCTATTTTCCTATTAAAAACTACGAGAAGAATTTGAAATAGTTCTGGACTTGATTCATTAAGCGTTTGTCTTCAACACGATTCCCCCTACATTCTGATAGCGTAAGGCGATAAGTCGCAAAAACACAGAAAATGAGGCGTTTGCTATCAGAATGTAGGGGAATCAGTTAAGACTAATAAATCTCATTCTTTGCGAAAATTTTACAAGACAAAAATCTTGCGTTCACACGATGTTTGATAGGGATATGTTTACGAAGGATATGTTCTCGTCATATTTTGGTCGATCAGAAACCAGCGTTCTGACCGGGAGGTCCTAAGGGTCTAGCCGCGACGGTGTCGGATTCTAGCAACTAGCCGAGAGCTACATTGAATTCAGTCGCAGTCTGGAGTGTGACGTACTAGGAAGAAAAACACAGACGACTGTTCTGATTGATATTTACAATATATTTACAGTATATTTACAGTTAATGTACTAAGATTACAATACAAAAACTAACCCCTGGCAACCTTTCCGTTCTCTTAGCCGCGAAACCCGCGACCGTCCCTAGGCCTCGCCCAGAACCACTGCTTCGAAAGCAGCAAAAGCAACGCGAGGTGCGAAGCTGTCGGACATAGAGTCCCGTAACTATACCAGTTACATGGCCTGTCGCCAAACCGATCTTCGACCTGAAGATCACGTGCAATGAATGCACTGGAGATACCTCTCGTCTTTCGACACCCAGCGTATCCCACGAGGCGCCTGTCGGTGCGGCCTTATATATCCGTTGGCTCGCCCCACCCTACAAGCAGCGGGCGTCATACGGCTCGCTGGCCAGCCCTTCCAGGGCTGCAACCGACATCTCTTAGCCTCGCATCCGCGCGCGTCCCTTTCAGGGAATTTCCAGCCTGGATTCCTACGGGTTTTCCAGCCGGCGCGGCGAGGCGCCGTCGCCTTTCACACCCCCACTAGCATCCGGCAGAGCGGGTTTCCCGAAGCGTCCCGGCGCGGCCCGGCGCGGCCCGGCGCGCCGATGCCGCGGCGCCGAACCACGCGACGCTACAGACCCTCCATGCCGGGGTGAGAATTTTTCGCAGCAAAATATGCCCAGGAAAAATTCTGCTAAGTTACCTGGTCGTGAGACCTCTACATCAAATTTTTCATGAACATGAACATAATAATACCAGAATATTAAACCCTATTTAATCGAAATGTGTGAAATAAATCTCTGGCTGTCCCCTCCCTTTTCACCTAAGCTATGTTGCCATTTACATTTAAACCTTACTCCTATATACATACATAAGTATTCTTGACGCATCTTGAATTACATATGATCCTGAAATACAAACATTTACTTTTACATTGAAATATTACATAATAATTCTTGACGCATCTTGCATTACATGAAATCCTGAAATATAAAATACAAACATTTACTTGCATTGAAGTATTAATAATTGTGAGATTGTTACATACATCATGTGCCGTTCTTAACTGAGTTTATTGACACATGTATGTATTTACATAAAAAAATATAAAAAAAACAACAATTTTACCCTTGAGTTTACAAAATTATTTACATAGAATTTCACCGACATTTATACATGTCATGAACGTGCGTGTTCCTATTCTCGCCGGTGGATCAATTCACATCATCAAACATGCGACTAAGCGCATCTGCATTAACATTTTCTGAGCCCTTTGTGCCTGATGCGTAAATCGAGGTGCTGGATTAAAGAGACCAGCGTAATAATCTGGGGTTTTGCCGGCCGTATTACGCAACCAGACCAACGGATTGTGGTCGGTTTCGACCTGAATTGTGGCCTGCCCGTCGAGATAAATCTTAAGTTTACCCAACCCCAAATCAGCGCTAAACACTCTAGTTCTGTGGTGCCATAATTAATTTCGGCATCATTTAATTTGGCTTAGAAAAACGACTGGTTGTTCTACTCCCTCGTCATTTACTTGGTAGAGAACCACGCCTAAGCCTCTCCGAGAAGCATCTGCCTGAACTCGAAATTCCTTGGTATAATCAGGTGCATATACCGCTGTTTTCTCACTGAGAGCTTGTCGCAGCTCATTGTAAGATGTTTCACATGCCTCTGCCCAGACGATTTTACCTTGGCGCTCGCGTCCTCGCAGCGCATCAGTAAGCGCTGCCGCTTTCTCCGCAAACCCTGGTATCAAACGTCGATAGTATCCTACCAGACCGAGCAAAGAACGCACTTGTTTCTTTGACTCTGGTCTGGGAAAGTTCTGATTGCTTGTATCTTGGCTTCGGCCGGCCGCAATTTCCGTTACCGACTACGTACCCAAGATATTTTACGTTAGCCCGCGCAAACAAACACTTGCGCGGCTGCACCTCAATTTGGCGGATTTTAATATGCGAAAGACCGTATCGAGGTGTCAAAATTGTTCTTGCCAAGTGTTACTGAAAACCGCGATGTCATCAAGGTACGGTACCGCGAATTCTTGGCATTTATTCAATAAGGTGCCCATAATACGACAACATTGATAGGGACCGTTCTTTATTCCGAAGGTAATCTAAGCGGCCGGTACGTGCCGAAACTGGTCACGAACGCCGAATACCTTTGCGCCCTTTCCGTAAGACCGATCTGCCAAAAACATTTGCAAAGGTCCAGTACACTTATAATTTTTGCTGCAGCTACCTGTTCTATCCGTTCTTCGAGATTGGGTAACGGAAAGTATTCGGTCTTAATAATTTCGTTGAGGCGCCTATAATCGATACAGGGCCGTGGTTTCTTGCCCGGTGCTTCAACCAATATCATGGGAGACGTATAATCACTCTCCGCCTCCACAATGATGTTGTCGCGAAGCATTCTATCGATTTCTTCCGTAATATTTTAGCCTGCCTCGGCGATGTACGGTAGGGTACGCTTCGAACCACTTTGCTGGTATCAGTTAACTCGATATCCATGGTAGTGATATCTGTCAATCCGGGTTTCTACTAAATATAGAACTGTACTTACAAATGACCGTTTTCAGAGCGTTGCGAAACTCAGGTTCGACCTCAGTCCCGCTCAGCATTTCTTCCGCGTCAAAGTCGCAACAATCCAATTTAAGCGCATAGCGATCTAGCGCGTCTTCGTCACCTGCGTCTGTCACAGACGTAGAACTAAGCACATTCAAGTACTCGTCCGCTGGTGGTATTTTTTAAGCATATTACGTGATAGACGCGGGGTTCCTTCCGCCCCGGCATCTGGACCACATAGTTATGCTCCGAAATTTTCTCGCGAATCTCGCCCGGCCCTATCCACTGAACCGCGAGCTTCCGCGTCCTGTTAGGTGCGAGAACCAACACCTTAGCGCCTATCTCGAAAGTACGTGAGACCGCCTTCCGGTCATACCACACTTTACGTTTCTGCTGTTCTTCAGCCATTCTATTGTGAGCTAGGTCACGGGAGCGTTTCAAACGATTGATTAATTTGAATACATGCTCAACTACAGAATTTTCTTTACCTTCCGCAGTTCCCGCAAGCCTTTCATAAAGAAGTGTCATGGGGGTACGGAGATTCTTCCCGTACACCAATTCGGCTGGAGAAAACCTATGATTCGTGCACACTCGTGCGCAACGCGAACATAATAGCGGGAAGTTGGCATTCCCAATCCGTCCCTGCCTCCAAACACAGAACCTTCATAAGCCGGTTCATAGTTCGATGCATTCTTTCGACTGCGTTTGATTGAGGGTGATACGGCGAACTTCTCACCAGTTTAATGCCAAACCGCTCGGCGAATTCCGCTGTCAAAGCACTTGTGAAGCAGGTGCCCTGGTCGGTTTGCAATTCGCGTGGAAATCCTATTCTACTGAATAATTCTAATAATGCTTCAATTACAGTGACCGAAGTTAGGTCCGTATCGGAATAGCCTCGATACTTCGTGGCTAAACACATCGCCGTTAAAATAAACTTGTTTCCGGTGACCGATTCTGAAATGGGCCACACGCGTCGACATTCACTTTCTCGAATGCCTCGCCCGTTATAGGAACAATTTTAAAGGCGCGCGAAGTTTTGCCGCCGTTTCCTACTCGCTGGCAACTGTCGCAACTACGCACATAGTTTCAATATCCTTATAACAATTCGGCCAGAAGAAATATTTGGCCATGGCATCTTTGCTTTTGTGACCCCAAATGGCCGTGAGCAACTTCATGACAAAGTTTTAAGATCGTGCCACGATACACCCGCGGTATTACTAACATGAGAACTGCTCCGCGCTTACTATGCCGGACACGAAACAATAGGCCGTTTTTCATAACATAATCGTGCCGATCCGTCTCAGGTCCTTCCGCACGCTCAATCAACGGCGCGAGCTCCTTGTCTTGTCTCTGAGCCGTTTCAAATTCGGTGGGGTCCAAACGAGCAAGCAATGCTACCGGAAATCTAATTCAGATTCCTGATCGTCTGATTCCGAGTTGCCCGGGCGTCGACCTCGCCCTGACCAACTCTATTTTCATCCTCGGTTTCCTCCGAAACGCTTACCTGGAACGCGTCCGGCCCACGGTCGGTTCCCTTACTCTCGTCTATTGTCTGAGGCGCTTCGTCTGCCGCATTGTTCGCACCCGGGCCCTCCGCCCTTTCGCGCTCAGCAACTGCTTGCGCCCTAGTCCGTACAGCGCAGATAGGCTGTGGTTCTAAGAAACCTTGCTTTTTCTCCTTCAAAATCGTGCAGAACGATTACTAAAAATGTAATAAGGCAAGTCGCAGTTCTTGGCGACTGCGGCTTCTGTACAAGAGTACCGAATGGCCTACTATCTCTACCTTGGCTACCGGTAGATTTTCGGCGCTTCGTCCAGGGGCTGTGAACCCATACGGACTCGCCGTGTATTGTGTCGGCGTGACGTGCTTTGCATTGATGACGTCAATCGTCGCACCCGTATCACGGAGACAGGTGACTGTTTCGCCGCAAATTTTGGCAAGAAATGTGTGTGGAGACAATAACTCTGGCGCACTAGCGTCGGCACGTGACACATCTTCTCGCTAGGTTTATTGTTATATTGAGGACAATATTTTTTATGTGACCTGGTTTTACATAAGTAACACGTCCGTTCTTGCGGCTTTTGAACTCCGCGTTACTAGCTACCTTCGGCACTGCCGTTTTGGAAGTGGACGGTGCGCTTTCCGTCACCTTCGGCCATTTCCGTTCGCCTGCCTGCTCTTTATTGCTGAACCGCGAGAATTCCCTTATATCCGCTAGCCCGGTTGTTTTCGTAGGTGTCCAGCCTTCGTGCCAAATCTTGGACGCAGAAACCTCACCCACACATCAATGAAATGGTCACGCATAACCGCCGGCACCTTCCGCTTCATCTGGTCTGTTACAATGAGATCTAGCAATTGCTCAAATGTTTCTACCTTTAAACCTGAGATCCATTTTTTACAATAACTAGCTAATTCACGTGCATAGACGTTCCAAGTGGTCTTTGCACCTTTTACGTGACTACAAAACATCTGACGGCACTTTTTCCCCCGTAAACTTGAACATATCTAATAGTTGTTCTTTAATTAGGTCATAATCTTGATGCGGTGTATCGGATCCTACTACGAGCCAGTTGTTCACCTCATTAGGAAGTAAACCCATTAAATGACTACCCATTCGACCGGCGCAATGCCAAGCTTTGGGGAGCACGCCTCGAAACACTTAAAAACAACGTAATATCGTCGCCTTCGCCTTTGAATTTGTCCATGACTTGGCTGATACGAATATTAGTTCGATTTCCCGTGTCGCTACTACCTATGGATACACGCGTGGGAGCCTGATTCGTTAGTTTAAGCTTTTCAAGTTCAAATTGCCGTTCTTCGCGTATTCTTTCCTGCCGCCGTTCTTCGCGTATTCTTTCCTGCTCGCGTATTTCTGCGACCTGTTCTTTTTCTTGGTCAGCGAGTTGTTTCACGAATGATTCCTCGTACTGCTCGCTTTCCGTAATGATCGATTTAAGTTTAACCACGGTCTCGTTCCCTTCTAATGTTTCCCCCATCTCCATCGCGACCCTAACAAGCACCTCTTTCCTATAACCCGCTAAGAAAGCCATTTTGCCTGAATTGATCCCCGGCAGAACAAAACACACTTACGTTCAGTTGACCTCGGTGTCGCGTGAGCGCCTCTGGATCCGGTTTCTGGCCTCCTTCCTTCCTCTCGTCCGGGATGTCTCCTTCCAGTGGTACCAATGTCAGCTCGTTCCAGTACCAATATCGGCTGCTCCAGTTCCAGTACCAATATCAGCTCGTTCCAGTACCAGTTCCAAGTTTTAGAAAAGAAAGGTTCGAGTCGGATTGTACCGCCCGAAACTACCGTACCGAAACACCGCACTTTCGGTTTTCGTGGCGTCGCACCTGCCGGCGCCACATTTACGACGCGTGTGCAGGTTTAACTGCGTACACTGTCCTTACGCGTTGTTCTGATTAATCAGCGCGCACCGATGACTCTGATGCCGCACTGATGTCCCCGCGGACTGCTGCAGACTTCCGCGTTCCCGTTCGTTGCGAACGTAGTAACTGCTTCCACTAAGCTGATTGATAGACGTAGTCTTGATCTGTGTAATCCAATTATTAACTGCAATTGGCACAACCACCCGGTGTGAGTTCTAAACACCACTGCAACCAATTTTGAACTACAATTGCAACAATTGGCGCAGGCACTCCGGCGTGAATTTACGATAACCGCTGCCACCAGTTTTAGAAAACAAAAATGGCAGGAATTGGTGCGGCACCCCCAGTTTTAGAAAAAAAATGGCAGGAATGATGCGGCGCCCCGACGTGAGTTTTCGATAACCGCTGCCACCAGTTTTAGAAAACAAAAATGGCAGGAATTGGTGCGGGCACCCTGACGTGAGTTTACAGTAACCGCTGCCACCAGTTTTAGAAAAGAAAGGTTCCGAGTCTGTGACGTACTAGGAAGAAAAAACACAGACGACTGTTCTGATTGATATTTACAATATATTTACAGTATATTTACAGTTAATGTACTAAGATTACAATACAAAAAACTAACCCCTTGGCAACCTTCCGTTCTCTTAGCCGCGAAACCCCGCGACCGTCCCTAGGCCTCGCCCAGAACCACTGCTTCGAAAGCAGCAAAGCAACGCGAGGTGCGAAGCTGTCGGACATAGAGTCCGTAACTATACCAGTTACATGGCCTGTCGCCAAACCGATCTTCGACCGAAGATCACGTGCAATGAATGCACTGGGGATACCTCTCGTCTTTCGACACCCAGCGTACCCACGAGGCGCCTGTCGGTGCGGCCTTATATATCCGTTGGCTCGCCCCACCCTACAAGCAGCGGGCGTCATACGGTCTGCTGGCCAGCCCTTCCAGGGCTGCAACCGACATCCTTAGCCTCGCATCCGCGCGCGTCCCTTTCAGGAATTTCCAGCCTGGATTCCTAGGGTTTTCCAGCCGGCGCGGCGAGGCGCCGTCGCCTTCACACCCCACTTAGCATCCGGCTTAGAGCGGTTCCCGAAGCGTCCGGCGCGGCCCAGCGGCCCGGCGCGGCCCGACGCCGCGGCGCGAACCACGCGACGCTACAGGAGGAAAATTCTAGCAATCAACAGCTCTGATATGTAGTTTTTCGTGGTTTCTCCTATTAATATCAGGCGAATGCCAGAGCAGTATTTTCACAAACGGACATGCACCTGCACGACCTTTCCTTGCTCATTCTTGTCCCCCCTTCTCCCTACACAACACACTTTCGTCCACTACACTACCACATATGTCGGGCGGTCAATGAGAGAGCTTAGACTAGCTCGGAACCCGTTAGCGGAGATATTATACTTGGATTTTCGTAACGTACCCTCTTGAAGATAATACCCTGAGGTATTATCTTCAAGATGGAATATGGCACGGCTTTTCGCATCTTTCTCGGTCGTGCCGCTAGATTCGCTTGATCTACAGCACTGCTTGATAGGTCGCGAAAATGCGACATCTTGCGGCAGGACCAAGAAAGATGCAAAAAGTTGTGCCATATTCCATCTTGAAGATATCTCCGCTGCCACGTAAGAAAACAAGTGTAGAGGGGGAACTTCACAAGCTGACGTGTTTAACGGCACCATCTCACTTTTGAAGTGAGGAGAAACACAGCCACTTCCCGGGATATACCGGGATATATAGGCACTGCACACTTACCTAATAACTAAACATCGGATGTTTAGGCGCTAAAAATCGCCTTTAGGCGCCTAAGAAGCACTGAAAATGTCGAGAATAAGGAGAAAAATGGCACTGTTATAAGTTTCATACACAATTAAATGAAGAATTGTTTGTAAATTGAGTCTATATTATTTTGTTAACTTAAATGCACAACATTGTAATGTAAAACTAGATTTACATATTAATAATTATTCTACATTTTATTCGTAATAGTTTGCATTGCAATGTGAACTTTTCAAAGACCACAAATTCAAATTTGCGACGATTGGGAGACAAAATCATTTTCAATGCGAAGAAGGATCTCTCAATATCTACCGATGTGACTGGCATATATTTTAGAGGTCCAACATTAGTAACACTTTCTGGAAATTTACATTTATTTCCACTTAAAATTTCGGTGCCCTCGGTGTGAATTGACCATGTTCTCAGAACATGACTGGTATTTATGAATTAGGAAAATCTGTTGGTATACTTTTAGGAATTCTCTCGTATTTTAAAATACAAAATCGTGAATTGAAGATTTCGTAATGGTCACGTTGGACAATGGACGAATTTCTGATATCTTAGCATTGTATATACAAATTATACATAAAATACAAAAATTGCAATAATGCTAGAAAGATATACATATATGTATGCAAATACTTGTAGTATATTCAAAAAGGCATTTATGTTAAACAAGCAAAAATAAGCATTATAAAACTTCGTCATACGTCATCATTTGTCATGATTCGTGCACATATATTATCAGCCTTTAAAGAAGTTCCCTAGAATAAAGTAGGTATTTCCCTAAACATCCCATGTCTACTAATAACCTTATTAGTTGAAACGCCCGGAAACACAAAATAATCAATCAATCATGGATTTGAAATAATATATCTCTCCGTGCGGTTTTGAAGGATTCTAAACTGGCCAAAAATGCAAAAACATATATTTTGGTAAAAAATGGGAAAGAGCTGATTTGATGGCAATCTCCTTACAAACAAGTAGGAAGTCTTCAGAAATTAAGAGACTGGGAAAAGGGTAAAACAGCCTCAAATTTCCTACTTTGCACTCGAAGTAACGGAATGCGAGGACGGCGAAAACGACGAAACACCGACCGCACATCTGAGGACGCAGTGTACAGCGAAAACGGAGACTTGGTGGAATCCACGGCATCGATGGCGAAAGCGAAGGAGAAAGGGTGGCGGAGGAGGCGGAGATGAAGGCGAAGGCGAAGGAGAGGCGACGGCGAGGTGAAGACCACGCTGGCGAAGGACGGTGGCGGAAGCGGTGGCGGAGGACGGAAGGCGGAGGGCGGGAAGGATGAAAAGGCGAGGCGAAGTGAAGGCGAAGGAAGCGTGGGTGAAGGCGGGGCGGAGTGGCCGAAGCGACGGAGGAGGCGAAGGAAAGGGCGGAGGCAGAGGCGGGGACGCAGGCGGCGGAGTCAGCGACGCTTCTCACACGTGGGACTTCCCGCGGATTCCGCCGACGAGGCGGCGGCGCACCTGCGCTCGCCACCGACGCGGCGTCAGCGTTCCACGCGGCCGCGCGGCGATAGGGAAGAAAACGCGAATCCGTTTCCCTGGGCGCCGCCATCGCCGCCGCTCGCAGCCACGAGGACGGCGCACGCCGCGCCACGCCGCCGCACTCCGCACTCGCCGCTTCCCGCTCACGCAGCGCACTGCCGCCAGCATCCATTTTTCGTAGAAGGCATTCGCGCCAGACCTGCTTTCTTAAAAAGTCATCCCTATGAAAATATGTAAATAAATTCGTTCCGGGAGCGGTAGCTCAGTGCATCCAACTGATGCACTGGTCCTGACGGCGGCAGGATTTTCGGGACTGGCTTTTCAGCTAGGTCGAATTCATGCTGTCTGGACGAGAATTCTAGCGGCCGGCTGCTCTGATCGGTAATTTTCCGTGGTTCTTCGATCAACACCAGGCGAATGCCGGAGCAGAACCCACGAAACGGGCCCCGGAGCCGCGATTTTCCTTCCTATTCCTTTCTATCCCCTCCTTTCACACACACAAAACACACACCCCACACACACACACACACTAACATGCACTCACTACCCATAAAGCCGGGAGACCGGTCGGAGCTTAGAGCTTGTCCCGGCCAGGGCGGGGCCCCATTTGGGGGGAGAGTCCTGGTTGCACTAGGTCGGCCGGATCTCGCCATCCAGCGGGAAGTCACCATCTCCCGAGAAAAAAAAGCACTACACTAACGGACTAATGACCAAAGCAATTGTCGCAAAACCGAAAAATCAATAAATAAATAAATTCGTAAATGATAGTTTCGTATGTTGGGACTGGGTCTTCATCTTCTTTTATATATGTATATGTTATATATATATATATATATATATATATATATATATTTAAAAACAGCAATTCAACGATGTTAACCGACATCGATAACACAAAAAGTAGCATATGAATAGACATGGGAATTTTTACATTTTCTTCACGATCGTCGCAGTATTCTTACAAGTTTGGTACCAAAACCAATTACATTAAAAAAGATAATATTAAACACCGTAGTTTATATAAAATTGATCTTTACCCTCATTTCGCAAGATTGAATATGAAGAAGCCCAGAGAACGCCAGTTATTTTGCTAGTATTAAATATAATTATCTAAATATAACTCCCTATAATCAGCCCTTTTGATAATAAAAAAAATATTTTACGTGACTTTTTCCCAAATTTTTTACCTCCAATAATTTGACTGTTCATAAATATATATTTACGAAAGTATACATGGGAAATATACTATATTTGCGTAAGTAATTGATAGTCTCAGTTTTGGATCATAAATTTAGGTTTATTACAAGAAAAATTTGCTTTTAATTTGATTTATTACTGTTTTTATTAGATTTTCAAAATAAATAATAAAAGTACAGTTCGACAAAATTAAAAAAAAACATCATGGCGTCGCTTACTCAGGAGGCGTGGCGAAGACATCCCCACTGCCCCGAGGGAGCTCAGTTGAACCCAGGACCGCCTGCAACGATAGCTGATTCGCTTTGCAACTTCGTTCTCCCGCTATGCTCTTCACAGGTCACTGTCAGCTGACGGCTGCGGGTCATTCGTTTACGCAAGAGAGTCGTCGCCGTTTTATAAATGGTTACTCAGAAAAAGAGCAAATAAATAAAAAAAAGTAAAAAAAAAGAAGTAGGATTTTTATTATTGTTCTTTCGTCCCTAGAAATTTTCAAAAATTCACTTATCTGAGTATGATCAATGATCATATTTCACTTGAAACATCGCAAAACACAAGAAATGCAACCATTATTTGTTCGATATACTGAATATTGTGACTTCAATTTTCACACAATTTTCAATTGCTTTCTCGATAACATTTAAGCCTCTGGAACATTACTGCAGTACGCACTTTGGCGGCGTTTCGTCTACCAACCCCTTTTGCTTTTCTTTGTTACCATGTACGCTTTCCAAAAACTTAAAGAGAGGCTTATATGTCTAAAAACAACCAATAGACGTATTCTTGTATTAAAATAATCATCTGAACTTTCACCTCTTTCACAATTGTGATATTTTATCCGCGTACTTATTCCGAAATCCATCGCTCGTTTTCAATACTTTTAGATTAATTGAATGATTAGTGCCCGAGGGGCCACAACTGCAAGGTCTTTAGTCCCTTTGTGAAGTACATGTTTTTATGCGGAAGGTGCGGTCCCCCCAGATTGCATGATTTGGCGTCGACCGATATCGTCTTGCGAGAATTTTCCTAACCAGGTATCTGCCACTGCGTGCTAGCAGGTATCTGCCACTAGCGTGCCGGGACAAACTCTAAGCTCCTTTTTGCCTTCCGACAAGGGGGGGGATGTAATGTATGGTGGGGAAAGGAAAAGGGAAGGGGGAATATGGGGTGGTCCGGGGCCCTTTTTTATTGGTATCTGGGCATTCCCCTTTTGGTGAAAAAAAATCACTGAAAACTGGGGATCAGAGACCCGGCTGAGCACCCGGGCCCGGTTGAGCCAAGAAAGCGGCTAAACGACCTAGCTATCTATAGGCTTTCACACCAATACGAAAATGATGCCATAAAACTAACACAGAACACATTAAATTTTTAAAAGGGGAATGATAAAACAACCCCGATGGTATTTCCTGATTGTGATTCTCTTTTTCGTTTTATAAGGTGAGCGCCACTCTCGTATCGGGGCCCAATCGGGAAAGCCACGCCCTTTATAGACCCAGTGGGGAAACAGGGTTTTCCCTTTACAGATATAGTCGGGGGGAAAAGGATTCATCAAAAACAATTAAAATTTTACGATCAAAATATCTACTAGAATGGACTGACTGGAAAATGAAAAATAGTAACCAATCTTCAATTTTTGATAAAATATTTTGTTTTGTTCTAAAAAATTTTTTTAATGTTTGAAAGCTGATTGTTATCTGACATCTTCCAGAAGCATAGGGCCCATTAGATTTTGGGTTTGTCACAGTTTCCCAAAGCAAATTATTTCAACAGTTTTTTTCAAATTTCAAAAAGTTCAGGGAAATTTCAATGACCCCGAAGTGTAGATAAAAAAGGTCAGAATGTCCTTTTAAATGAATTGAAAAAATTAAGTTCATTATGCTACCGTTCAAAATCTTGAAAATTAGTCAGCCTTCATACTGCTCGTTGCGTATACTTCGGAATTTTTTTCCCGCCTGAGATATGGCATAATATTCGGGGGAAATACATTTTATAGCCCCCAGACTTTTTAATTTAAAAAACAAATTGTAGAATAATAACCAAATCCCACCCACGTGATTCAAGTCTCTTTCATTAATCTAGGAATTTACCATTATGTCTTTTTTTTACGAACTTTTTGAAAAAAATGACGTTAAGGGCGGGAATATTTTTTCAAAAAAATGCCAAGTCTATTACAAACATGACGTAGAAACATATTCACAGTGAAACAACAGCCATTAAAAAAATTTCACATACAATAATGTACATTTTTTTACAACACTTGCCAGATGACAGAAACGATTAAATTTTAAAAAAGTTTAAATCCCGTAAACGTTTCGGCAAACTGTTTATACTTAGAATTATTAAATCACAAAAAAAGAAAATTTAAATTTTTCCCAATGATACAAATGCATTATTTACCTTTTGGGACTGTATAAATGAGAAAACCCTGTAAAACTTTTTAAAAAGCCCAATGCCCCCCATCCATGGTTTTTTGTCCAGTTTCGATCCATTGAAAAATGCTGAAGGGCCCTTGTTATGTTCTGGACATAAATGTAATTCATTTTCGGCACGTTTTCTAGAATTCGTGGGAAATTAATTATTAAAATTATCGTTTTCATGTTGCCCCGGGGGAAAATAAGGCCATAATTTATTGTTTATTTATTCTAGAAAAATAGATTTTTTTAATGGGGTTTTTTGTTTTTTTTTTTTCCCCCTTTCAAAATTCAAAATTTATTTTATTTACCCTTTAAAATTTTTTTTATTAAGGGGGTTTTTTTGTTGTTTTTTCCCCCTTTCAAAATTCAAAATTTATTGCTTTTTACCCAAAATAGATTTTAAACAAATTTTTTTCCCCTTTTAAAAATTTTTTAAAGTAGTATAGATTTATGTGGGGACAAAAAATTTTTAAAAAATGTCAAATTTCATTTTTCCCCCATAAGTCAAGGGGTTTTTAATTTTTTTTGACAAAAAAAAAAATAAATAAATTTGAATGTAGTTCCTTTTTCGGTTAAAACCGAAAACCATCTAAGATGCCGGACAATCAAAAAAATTTTTTTAAAATCTGAGCCGGGGAAAAGCAAAAAGAAAATGAAAGGGGAAATACCCCCGCGTGTTCTCACTTTGATTTTTCCCGGGCATGAAAATAAGAAAGGGTAGGTTTTGAGGTGCTTCCCAACAATCCCCCCCTAGCAAAAAACTTTCCCCTTTCTACTAACAACTATGTCCTGGGGTTTCTGATAATATTATTTCCACTGCATTAGTTGAGGGACAAAAAAAAAAAGGGGAAAAAAACACCTTTTTTTATTTAGTAAATTTTACCTATTGATTGGTCACTTTCATTTTTTTTTTTGTATTGAATCTTAAGTCATTTGCCTTTGGCTAAAATAATGTTTTAATGACCAAAACAAAAGCCTGATAACTTCCATCTCATCATTTAAGATTTGGGGGTTCTTCAAATCTTTTTAAATCACAATAAAAACTGAGTTTCCCAAAAGTGCCAGAACAAAAAATAACATTTTCAAAACTTTGATAATAGAAAAGAAAAAACATTTTCATTTTAATTTTTTTAACTTTTGGAGATATAAATTGTAGGAAAAAGGGAACTGGATGTGACGTCAAATGGAGAAAAAAAAGTCAAGATTTATTAATTTAATTTAATTTATCGTCAAAAAGACAATAAAAACTTTTTTTTTAGTATGGGGGGGAAGTAATTTGGCACGTTTTTTTGAGCTAAACACACTAGTAACAACTGTTGTTTGAAAGAAACTAGAAGCAATATTAGACCTTTTTTGCTCTTGTACTATAAAATGAATTTGGGCGCAAACAACATCAAATTTGATTTTTAATAGGGGGGGACTTGTAATTTTTAACCTTTTACCATATCTTTTAGGCCTGCACCCCATTTGTAACTGTTATTGATGTTTTAAGTTCTGCTAAAAAAAAAGATTTAAAAACACTTATTATAAAATCGTTTAACATTGATCATTGATTATTTTTTGCACGCAAAATAAATTTTGTTGCACTGATTTTTTGTCTTTCCTGTACCTACGTATATACGGATAACAATATAAGAGAAATTTTTTTAATGTTAAAAAAATTGATTTCAAAATTTTAACGAAAATACGCAGTTTGGGCCCTTTTAATATCGGAAACATTTTTTTTAAATGTTCGTCCCCCCGTCCGTTTTCCCACCTTTCGTCTGAAGCCTCTGTCCATCAGTCCGCCCAACCGTCCATCACCCGTCGTCCCCCCTCCAGCCATCGTCTGTCCTTCAGTCGCCCCCCGTGTCCGTCCGCCCGTGTTCCACCCGGCCGCCCGCCCATCGATCGTTGCCGACCAAAAGGGACCGTCAGCCGACCATCCGTTCATCTGACCTTGCTCTTGGGTTTCATCCGTCCGTTTATCCGTTTGTTATCCATTTTTTTTTAAAAAACGGACAAAATTTTTGAAAAAGACTTTAGAAGTGTAATGGACTTTACGAGAAGGGTTTAAGGGTCTTATGTTCTTAAAACCAATTTTACAAAAATTTAAAAAAAATTAAAAATTTTATCGGCGTCCAAATCCAAAATTGTGAAGATACAATATTTTTTTAATAAATGGGTTTAAAAACAGATCTTGGAATAAATAATTATTTGAAAAATGATTTTTTTTATGTAATTTGCTCAAAACATCGGTCACCCGAATTTCGGCTTTGAAAGTTACAAAGTATTTTGGGCAGGGGAGCAGTTTTGGGGAAGGTATATTATTTCATTTTTTTTTGTTTGTTTTTTCATTGAGATTTTCTTATCGTATACAACAATTTTCAAACATTTTTAAAACTATTTGAAATATATGAAATAAAAGTTGCTAGCCTTCAAAAATCAGATTGAATCAAAAATGGATTTTTGTCGCGTCAGAATTTCTGTAATTACGCTCATTGTTGTCTCTGATTGGCGTATGTAAAAGGGTATAATTCAAATTTTTATTGGTATTTGCTTGAAAAATATTTAGTTTTAGCCCAAAAGTTCTACCAATTTTAATTTTTCAAAAAAAACAACTGAGCAAAAGATTGGGGACCCTTAAACTATATTCAAGATAGAGATTTTTTTCTTAAAAAGTTAATTTTTTTGTCAAGTACATTTTTGAAAAAAGTAATGTTTTTGCGTAAAAGATGTGAAAAAATTTGAAAAAGGTTTTTCAAAAAGGGTCAAATTTTTCCAAAAGGTTTTTTTTGGACAGGTTCCCCAATAAAAGGAAAGGACGTTTTGATCTTAAAATTTTTTTTTTTTAAATTTTTCATGAAAATAAGCTCAAAATTGGCATTTTCAAAAAGTCAAATGACCATTTTTCACAAAGGGACCCAAAATTTTGTAAATTTGCACAAAACCTTTTTTAAGTCTTGTGTCATTCGCTCCAACCGCCGAGCGGACGACGTCCCTTTGCCCCGAACCCTTGCGCCGTTATTCCCAAAGTCCAAATTTTACAGTGCCGGTGCGATCGAAAAATTTATTTTTGGGCGAGCCACCCCTTTTTTCCCGCATTGGGGCAAAACTACAATTCGAACAATTGTATATCAACATCAAACCTTTGGACAAGTGCTTTAAACCCAAAATTTTTAAACAGGTTGAAACCAGGGCAAAAGTGAATGACAATTAAAATTAAAAAGTATCAAAAAATTTTTTTAAAGATGTCCCCTAGGGGACTACACAGATCCAGGGAATAAAAAAATAAGGGATCAGAACCCAGCCTAAAAAATTTCCCAAACCCCGAAATCAAAGGGAAAAATCTAAACAGCAATACCAACATCTTTTACATAAAATTACCTTCTACGCATCTTAAAAAATTGGCAAAAAAACCCAATCACTAAAACCAAACCCAACAACCACGTTCGACCCAACAAGCAGCATGGGGGGGAAAAGGAAACTGCCCCCAAACACATGGAACTTGGCCACCCCCCGAAACCTAGCCCAAGAAGATAGATCGCAGAAAACCGGGCCCATCATCAAACAAGTTAAATAAACAAATGACAAAAAAAGAGGCCCAAAAAGAAAAGTGTTTTAAGTGACGAAAGCAGAACAAACAATAGTGTAAAAAAAAGACTATTTTTACTAAATAGATTTTCAATTTTAGAAACAGTAGAAAAAGAAAAAAAACAATATGAAGTACAACCAAAAAACAAAAAAATACCCCCCTTTGCATTAGAAACGCGGAAAAAAATTTTTAAAAGACCTAACGTTAATAGAAATGGGTTTTTTTAAAACAAGGGGATTCGGAAAAAAAATTTTTGAAAATGTTACGACTCCCGAAAAGCAAAAAAATATTAAGAAAAAAATGCCCCTTTATTATACATACTGTTACAATCAAAAAACTTACTTTGGAATAAAAATTTTCCCATAATATTAAAGGGGAAAGGGGTTTTAAATGAATTAGAAAGTCTAAATTATCCAAAAAAAAGTAACTAGATTGACAAAGAGAACAAACCCTTTAAGTGTTGCACTAGAATTAACAAATAATTGAAGGTAGAAATAAAATTGGGACAAACTACTAATTATTGTTAAATTTAAAAGGGAAAAAAAGGCCCATAAATGTAAAAATGTTTATTTATGGCCAAAAAAATTATTACTGAAAAATGGGATATTTTTTGGGAAAATTTGGGACAAAGACTGGGGTTTTAGCAACAAACCCCCACCCCCAATTTGTTTTTAAAAAAATCTTTGGCGATTTCTGACAATGTAAATACTTTCCAAAAAGTAAGAAAATTTCAAGAATCAAACCAACACAATAACCTTTCCCAAAACCTCACAAACAAAAAACATATATGGAAATGAATCTCACACAAAATAAACTCCCAAAAAAAAATAAAAATCAAACCCCATTATATAAAAAAGGGTTTAACAACAAACAAAACATCCCCCAAACCCCAATATGCACAAAAGTTACACAAAACAACATACAGTCAAACATTACAAAATTATAATGAAATTTTACCAACAAAATCAATCAAAAAACCAAACAATAATTCCAAAAATACAAAACATGATATAAAACCCAAATAAAAATATAAAAGAAATGGAAAAAAACCCCAACTTAAAATCAATAAATTTTTAAACAAGCAAGGTTTACAAATAAAAGAAACACACTCATCTACTTCCTAAAAATCCCCCAAAAGATTGCATGATAACAAACACACCTTGTACCCGGACAAACATTTAAAAATAGGGATATACCTCCCATAGAGAAGATGAATAACCCAAACCCGCAGCGGGAGGAGAGCTTCCCAATAAAAAGAAACTGGGCCTCAAATTTTTAGTAAATTAATGATTTGAACTGATTGCAGTAAAATAACATTAAAAATTTATTTAAATATCATAAAGCATATAAACCACCTAAAAAAACAAATTAATATAAATGATTTAAAAAAAATATTACAAGTACAGAACCACCATTATAATGGGGGACCAATACAAAATATCAATTTAAAGTGAAATTAAGGGGGGAAATTACAGAGCATCAACAATTTTAAAATTTTAAATCTTAGACCCAAAAATTTACTCACTACCCCAAAACCATGCTAACCAGATATCCTTTAATTTCCATCATTAAAAAATTCCCCCCCCTGGGCCCCCCTTTACCTGAATTGGACTCTGACCACTGTCCGTAATAATCATTCAGACATGAACTATATTAAAAAGAATCCTTTATATAGACACAAAAACATAGTGATAAAAATTTCCCAAAAAAATATAGATAACATCTTCCCCCAAACGGTTATGAAAATAAAGAAGAAATTATTTTTCCATAGACTCATCATAAAAATTTTACAAAAAAACTGCAAAAAGCAAATACCAACCTTTAAACATAAACCAAAAATTTTCACAGCAAACTATACCTACTTATATTGAAAATTAATTTAAAAAAAACATAAAATTGGGCCCAAAGGAACAACGAGAACTCAGAATTAAAGAAAATTCAAATAAAATAAACCCAATAAAAAAGCATTAGACGAAAACAGAATCCCAAAAAAAAAATTAATTAAAAAAATAAACCTAAAAAAACAACATGGCAGGCTAAAAACAAATATTAAAAGAACCCAGTCATAAAAACAAAAAAATTGATAAAAAGCTGAAAAAAAAAAGAAAATGTAAAATTTTAACACTTTCAAGAAACTTTTTCCCAAACACAAATTCAAATAATATCACAAAATCAAATCAATAATTTGGGAACAACAAAGTTCCATCCAATAAAAATATATCAACAAATGAAACCCATCAAACAATTAAAACCTAAAAAGGGAAAAAAACAGTGGGAAAAGACCAAATACCAACTTTTTACTAAAAAAATAAATAGGAAATTAGCTATCTAACTGCAAATTCAAACCAATGTTAAAATTGATACATCCACGAAATGGGAAAAACCCATAGTAATACCAATCAAAAACCCGGTAAAACCCCAAAACACAGAAAAATATAGACCCATGTTATCCCCATATAGCCGAAGAAAACTAATATTAAAAGACTTAAAATACAAAAAGAAAATATCATACCCTTTTTCCCTTGGTTTCAAAGAAAAAAAACTCCCCCACACCAACTTTTAAGAATAACCAAAATATAAAAAATTTTAAGAAAACAGATTCTAGCATATTTTTGGACGTAAGAACATTTGACAAGTTTGGAAGAAGGATTGATATTTAAATTACGGGAATACCTCCCTTTTCCTAGTTAAAAGCTTTTAAAAGAAAGAGTCTTTCGTAAAAATAAACACAAACCACTCCCCAAAAAAGGAATCACAGCAGGTGTACCCGGGCCCCTTATCAGCAACTTTTTTCAAATTTTAAAAATTTCCCAACAAACCCAAAAAACTACAATGGTTATTTTGACGATAGTAATACTAACCTCTAAAAATGTTTAAAACAGCTAAAAAAATCTACAAGAAGAACTAAACAAAATATCACTATGGGCAGACAAAAGAAAAAATTAAAACCCCCAACAAATGTGTAGAAAAATATTCACACTATGCCCAAAAACATTTTCCCCCAAACCCTTTAAAGCATTTAAAAAACACTGTACGGGTTCCAAAAAAAAACCAATTAAATATCTTGAGTTTAATGGATAAAGAAAAGGGAAAACCATTTTGGGAATCCCGATATTCAGTTAAAAAAAATTTAAAATTTTTTGGACAAATGGGGAAATGTTACGAAATATCACGAGATGAAAAGAACGCCCGTGAATAACAATGGTTTTTTTTTTTAAATGCATTAAGGTTTTCGGGACCAAAAATAAAAAAAGGGGATTGGGCAAAAGAAAAGATAAAAATGTCAGCAAACCCAAAAATATCGAACGTTGGATTGGTGGGTGAGAGAAGGACGCAAAGGAAAAAAAAAATTTAATACGAAGTTTTCGGGGGATGAATCATGCGGGAAGTTTTTATTCTTTTTGAAACGCGCTTTAATTTGTGATTTTTTCAGTAAAGCAATATTGAAGTATAAATTAACTTTGTCGGAGGGGAAATCCTGGACTATGCATGGGACAAAGGGACTGGAAATTTTTGATAGTTTGAAACAGCTTGATGGGGGAAGAAGGGATTTTTTGGGAACTTTGACCGGCAAGATCGCAAGTTTTTTTTGACTGAAATCTACGGGGGACATCAAGAAGAAAGATGAAACCCCGGGTGTAAAATTGTAAATTGAAAGAGACATGAAAAAGGCCTAACTTAAATTATTAAATTGTTTGATAAAAAAAGTAAAATAAATTTTGAAATTTGTTCAAAGAAAAGAAAGGATTTTCATTTATCAATCCGAACAGAAATGAACTGGGAAAAATATTCTATTTCAGATTCCCAGCCGCTGTATGTCGGGGATCCCCTAATCCAAAAGAGGAAAAGGATTTTAAAATTTTATTGACCCCTTGAAAAAGGGGGCCCAAGATCTTTATAGATATAGATGTAAAAAGAGGAAAAATTTTGGAATCCCAATATAAATGAAAACTTACAAAACAAACAGAAGACTACAAAAATTTTATCCAAATAACAGAAAATCCCCTCAAAACAGAATGTACCTAGTGCTTTAAAGTAGTCCTTCCATTTTAATGTAACAGCCCCAAATGGTACAACATTGCTACTAACATAAAGAAAATAAAAACCCTTTCCAAAAAAAAATCCTAGGATACAGTAAATGCCCCCCTGGTTTATTAGAAACACCAACCATTCAAAATTAAAAATAGAACCATCCATCATAATGCTTAAACTTATATTCCTTCTTCAAAATCTACAAAAAACCCAAAGTGCCCATTACAACCTTGGGTAAAGCAAAAACCCCGAATCAGAAATAGTTTTCCATATGACAAAATCTAACCCAAATTTGCTGACCCCATAAACCCTAAATTTAAAAAATAAACAATACAAGAAAAAAATTTCGACCACTTGAACAACATACAATAATGAAAAACCTTTTGGGGTTTCCCCATTTCTATTTATAAAAGAATGAATGTATTTTATGAATGCTACCTTTTTTAGGGAATAAGAATTTATGTTTATTTTTTTTTTGTTTTTTTATTTGAAATTTAAAAAAAATCCCAAAGGAAAGCTTCGGGAAATAAATAAATAAAAAAAAAAAAAGTCTTGTGTCTTAGGGATTTTTTTTAAAGATTGTATTCCATACCACTATTAAGGGCTAGAAACGAAAATTTTAAAAGAATAGTTTTTTTTTAAAAATTTTTCTCAATAAAAATATTTAATGAAAGTAAAGTGATCATTAACTGATATGTGCTGTAAATAAATTTTCTACAAGATTTACCATGGAAGGTTAATTTTGAAATTTGTTTTTACTGCGATGTTGATGATTTCAATGCCAATTAACTTGTTAGCATTGTTGCTACCAACGAATGTAGAAAATCATTCAAATGTGGATTCAAGGTCGTTTACAAACATTTCCCAAGATCGACCTAAAGAGATATATGTTATGGCACTTGAGGCCCGTGGGGGACCCTGGTTGTGAGTGAAAACCGTAAGACCCCATGCTTTTTTGGGGTTTGAGGCGGGGAGGCTTTCCCCAAGTCCTCTTTATTAATCTTAACCCCAAATACTTCCATATTTTGGGCCTGACAGGCAACTGTATGCAATCTGTCACCTTTATAGGTAAAGACCTGACCTTATAGTCAAAAATGGTTCACACGAGATGGGAACACATCCCGTGGGCAAATACGTAAATGTACAAATATGTATATGTTATAAGGGAGTGCAATGCTCTTCACTGGAAATGTCCCAGAGGAGCAGATAGGAGCAGATGCAAGCAGATTAATGCCACCAACTTACATCAGGGGAAAACACAGTTGTAGCAAACACTGCCCCCACAGTTGTGAAAAAATTTCGATATAGCATGAGCGAGTGATTTGATTAGCAAGCGCTGTAAGTCGTGCGCTAAATGCAGCGGGCGACGGGGCTCCGCTATGACTCAAAAATGTAGTCGATTGCTGTACGCTGTGCATGCACCAAACACTAATAGGAAATGTTTGGATGCCGAAGCGTTACGGCAATCCCTATCGATCTTCTGCTCATGCGCAGTTCGAATTTCTCATCAACAGGGAGATTTTGCACTACGCAGCCTACAGCAATCGACTGCAATCTCGGTCTTCTGGGCGTGCGCAGCTTCACAAAAGTGAGCGGAACCTGAATTGCGATGCGCAGACGATCGATAGTGTGTCGATTATATGCCGCTCGTCATGCAAAAAGGGTTTCGCCTTGAACATTAAAGCACACTTGATCTTCTACGCATGCGCAGTTCAAGTTTCGCATCACTTTTGTGCACCTGCGCATGCGTAGAAAATCGATAGTGCTGACGATCGCTGTAACGCTTCGAGGCCCAAAGACTCCCAATCATCAGAGAGTTTGTGCACACTTAGCCGACCGCATATCGATCATCTGCGCATGCGCAGATAAACAAAAGTGATGCGAAACTTAAACTGAGCATGCAGACGATCGATTGTGTTTTAACGTTCGACTGATTGAGTGATTGTTATTTATTCCGATCGCGTCAACTACTGAGGTCATTAGTTCCGAAATTGTAGAGCGTGTTTTTCATCGAGATGTGGCGGTGATCTTCACCCCTGGATGGAGATTCGGGGCCCACCCACGCCGGCTAGCGTTTTTCCAACAAGGTATTCCATCAGCGGAGCTCCGCCCAGCCTGGAAGTTCAAGTCCCTCGACCGGTCTCCAGGATAGACATAGGTGTGTAGTGGATGTTAGTGTAAGTGTGTGTAAGGTGTGGGGATAGGACAAGGGAAAAGGAAGGAAAGATGGCGAGTGGTCCGTGGGCCGTTTTTAGGTACGTTCCGGCATTTGTTCGGGTTGATCGGAGAAACCACCGATCAGGGGCAGTTGGCCCCCAGAATTCAGCTCCAGACAGCGACTGAATTCGACCAAGCTGAAAAGTCAGTGTCGAAAATCCTGCCGCTGGGACTCGAACTTGCCGGTTAGAGTCACTGCAGTGACATTAGTTAATGCCACCGCTCCCGGTTTTAACGTTCGAGTGTACACAAACTCTCTATCGTCGATCGAAAACGACGCGACTTGCCGATCATCTTTTTGTCTTTGAATTTGCCCTTGGGGCCCCGACGTCTTCACGCTGGCCCCGCCACCCGCCGCGGAGTGGAGGCGCGCACCTGTCGCATCCGTGCGCGACGCGCGGCCGCGCATGGCCGCCACGGGAAGCGGGGAGAGGGGGCGCAGCGACGCGTGGGAGTGCAGCCCACGGCGCCCGACTCGTCTTCGACGCTCGCGGGAGCGATTCGCTGATTGCCGCGGCAAAAGCGCGGCTTGTTTTCCGGTCGGTGCCAAAGCTCACAGTCCGGAGCACAATGGGCCGGGGAACGATGAAGCGGGTGTCGGGCGACGCAGGAGAATTGGAATCGCCCTGGTGGTAAAACGTGGAAGACAAAGAGGCCAGGAGAGTACTGGGAATTGTCTCACCCTCTGTAAGTCTTTACAGAAACGTAGTTTGAATTTGCTGATACGCTGAATGTTAGTGATGAGTAAGCTTTTTAACAGCGGAGCTTTTCAGCCCACATTATGAACATGATTTTGATTACCGTAAGATCTGCGCACAGTACTTGATTGTATTTGGTAGTTGAAATCGTCCGCAATATTTCTTTTGGCCTCGCTCAGTACACAAACCAAGTCTTTCACGCGTTCCGCTTTCAAAATGTTGTCATTTTTGTTAATTTTAAAAAAAATTGAAAAATTGTATTATAACTCAACGCCTAATTGTATCAAAATTTAAAAAAATCTAGTAACTGTCCTCTTATTACAATGAAGGATACCAAATTGAGAACGAAACTTAAAAGAATTAACTTAGAAATATTTAATGCAGAAAATCGTAATAATTTTTTTTCTTTTAAATGCAACCTGAAAAAAAAATTAATATACGAATTTACCTCGTACGCATACGAACACAATAATTATGTTTGAAAAATTGTAAATATGAGTTTAAGATGAGGTGTCGACTCCAGCAAAATAAGAGCGAATAATGATTCCTTCTGTGTATGTTAATTGCATGGGCAAACAAAGGTTCTTGTGTGATTCGAGAGAAGAACGTTCTTTTTTTCTATGTGGCACATATTAATACTAATAATAGCACGAATAATAGAAATACTAATAACTTCTTGGCATGTAGGAAACGTTAGCAGTTAAATCGTTATAAGAAGACATCGGGTCATAGGTTTACGATGAACAGAAAAAATTGCTTAGATAATGTCCTTGTTTTCCGTTTCAAATAAAGAACATAAAGGAAGATATATGGTATTGGCAAATCACTTCCTCTGTACGGTCCCGTACGCTTGAAAAATAATGAACGAATCTTAAATCAGTTATCCATAATTTATTTCTCATCATGTTGAAGATTGGACAAGGCCATCAAAGTCACGATGCAGTACCATATGTCATTTTGTACAGTACTTCTTGCAGAAGTGTTTTTTTCAAAGAACGATTATCAGGAGAATACTGAAATGAATGAACGTTATTATTGGAATACATGGTAACTGCACTTAGAGCGATATTCAGGAGTCAATTAAACTTGAAATATAGCTGCCCAACTGAATTATGCAATCTCTTTCATAAGAGAACTGTTCCTGTACGAAGCTTGTGGCATCCATGAAGAAGATTGACAGAAATACAGTTTCTAAATACCGTATATATTGTTTAAAGTAATTTTGATCTGATAAAATATGGATAGAAAATATAAATGGCTTCTTCTACTCTGAAATTAGTCATAAAGCACGACTACAAACATTTCTTTCCACAAAAACAAATGTTGATTGACTTCTGAAACAAAATACGGTGGGTTACACGTGCAAGGTTATAATTGCCATCGATAATACTGAAGATTATTTTCTAAATAACTTGTCAATTAGTCACGGAGAAGTAAATTCACGAGATTTATATTACGAAGGACAATTGGTTGATTGTCCATGGATCACACGTACATACTAGGTTAATCAGTGTAATTTCCTTTTCTTTGAAACGATGAAGTCAGCCGTAGAAAGAAGCAGATCACTCAAACAAAAGCGACCTTATTTATTCTGTTCGAAAGGGTCCTTGGTATCTCTAAGTTCCACTTCGGGCCTAGTTAAATCACCCTTGCGTTTACTGCCTAGAAAAGGAGAGGGCATGCGATTGTAAATCTCCTTCAACATCAGCGTTCAAAAATATTGTGTGTCCTTCGTCATGTTAGATTCCTTCATGTGCGAGTGATAAGAATATGTCTGGGCTTTACTACCAGGAGGGTCAACATGTAGCGTGCACCAAAACTTGCCAAAATCGAACAACAAATCATCATAATAATAAGTTTAAATGAAGATAAAATAGTAGGCTGGTTAGATACAGTGGCTCAGCGTTGGTTCAAGAATCTACTACAATTTTACGATTTTCTAGTCTCGTAGGTTCCAAGTATCTCTCTGACGGTAATCACTGCTTATACGTGGGTTTTTCTAACGTGACAGCTGAGGGTAGTATCTTCAAGATGGAATTCGGCACAACTTTTTGAGTCGTTCTCAGTCTGCCGCTTAATCTGCAGCACTGCTTGATATGGTCGTGATCATGCGACATCTAGCGGCAGGAACAAGAAAGATGCAAAAAGTCTTGCCGAATTCCATCGTAGAGATATTAACCTCAGCCGCCGCGGTAGAAAAACCCAAGGATAAGCAGTGATTACCGTCAGAGAGTTAGTTGGAATCTACGAGGCTAGAAAATCGTAAAATTGAACTACAAATAAATAAATAAATAAATAAATAAATAAATAAATAAATAAATAAATAAATAAATAAATAAATAAATAAATAAATAAATAAATAATCATAGAATAATATAAACTAGCCAGTAGAAAAAGTATAACAGTAGATTACGTCAGATAGTATGAACCTAGAATAAACTAAATGAACTAAAATAATAAATAAATAAATAAATAAATAAATAAGTAAATAAATAAATAAATAAAACCCATAGAGTTTTCGGCGAATGCCCTTGGAGCTAATGATTTTCGGAGGTGCCGTTGAAGCGGCGGCGCTTCTGCGCGGCCAGCCGGCAGTCATTTGTCACGAGAGTGGGGGAGGGGGCGCAGCAGGCGGGCGGGCGACGCGCTCTAGGGCCGCATCGACAGCGTGGGTGGTGGCGGCTGCGGCCACAGGGGACAGCGACCAGCAGTCGCGGATCACGCCGCCCCCAAAGCGTCTGCGGCCACAGCCATTGTCGAGGCCGCCTCTGCGTCGCGGACCACCCGCGCGGTGGGCGTCGGGTCGGTCCGCGATCGGGGTCCGGGTGTGTTTGGGATGTTTCTCAAACATTCTTGTTTCTTCTTTGCGTGTTGCGAAAGTTTTGGAACGAGCATCCGGTGTCTGACTGCCTGCACCAGAGCAAACATCCCATGGACTGATCCTTACAAAGCGGAAGATTGTAGGATAGCGATTGTCTGCCTTCGATGATAGAATTTATGTTTAATATATAAAGTAAATTAAAAATGTAATTTCAAAAGAATTAGGTCTAAACAAAAGTTCATAAATGAAATAAAAAGATAGTTGTACTCTACATCGCTTTTCATGAAGAGCAGAATAAACATCCTTAAAGTTGGTAGTTAGTCTCTACAGCAAACACATTTCGTGTATTTGTTTTATGAATTGCCTACAGTAAGCCAATCACAATTACACCAATAAATACAAAAAACTGAAACAATGTCTGTGAATACAATGCAAAACCAAATTCACTCCGTAAGAAATAACGGCTGTTAGTCTTCGCGACTCGTTACCGAGTAAAACATGTCTCAACTGTTGCGGAAAGCGTTTTTTTTTCGGTTCGCTGTAACGTTTCTGTCTCGGTTCGCTGCGGCGCCACATGGTGTAACCGAAACACCCGTAGGTCAGTACTCCCTCCCCCTCTTCCTTCCTGCCCAGGGCGCTTCCCCTGCGGGGCTCCCCGCGCCCTTTCACCTTGCAAGGCCGCCGCGCGCGGGGGCGGCCCTCCCGCCCTTCCTTCCGGCCGAGCTTCCCCCGCGCGGGGCGCACGCCCCGCTTCCGGCGCCGGTTATTTGGGGCGGAGCGCCGCCCTCGCCGCCCCCGCGACGAAGGTCTTCCTTCCGCACGCACGCCTCCCCGCCCCGCGCAGCCGCCATCGGCGCCACCCCCCCCGCCCTCCCCCCGCCCCCCCCCCCCCCGCCCGCCCCCCGCCTTCCTCGCGCGGCCTGGCCGAGCCCGTGACCCGTGACCGCCGGGGCCTTGGCCGCCGCCCGCCGTCCTCTTTGCACGGCGTATGCAAAGGCGAAATGCGAAAAACTCATCGAAACAGGGAACCGGTTCCTACCGAACTAAGTTCTCATCGCCCAGCCTCTTGAAGCTATAACCCTTATACTGTACGGTGCGAGTTCCACGGGGGATTCAGTTATCTTTGGAGAGGGGGAGGGCATATAGATTTTTGTTAAATAATAAACATATTTGTTATTATATTGTATATTTTTATAGTGTATACGAACTAAGAATATTATTTGTAAATAATTACATAAATCGAATATTAATAAATATTTAAATATATTTTGGGAAAAATTGTACCAATAGTTTTTCTCTAGACCTTTTGAGGGGGGGGCATGGCTCCCTATGTCCCCCCTCCCTCTGGATCCGCCACTGGCGAGTTCAAATACCTCGTAGTTGGCGTAGTTACGCCCATTTTCACCGTTTTGATAATGGCGTGGGAGAGAAGAATCTACCAAGCTCCCTTGCAATTACACTCACTCAAAAAAATATTCGGACAGTACTCAGCTTACTCACGTTTCACACGCTCTGTGGCTGTTAAAACCATAAAATATTATGCCAGTAATAATTTTAATATTCTTTTAGCTTTAAATACTTGTACACTGCAAAATGCATTTTTTCCGCTTTTACATCAACGATAAATTTGCAATAGAACTTCTAATAACGGAAATTGCACACCAAATAAATATTCGGACAGTTGTACATGAATCGTTTTTGTCAACAAACTATTGGGCGAAAACGGACGTAGAAACTCTTCCCACGGTTGATTCAAGGGCGGTCGTAACGGTCAATCGAAGCGCTGTCCAAAATCAGTATATTAGTGTCTCTCCTTGAAGAACGTTGAAAGAATGCCACGCAAAGGGAAAAACAGCTCTTTTGAACTGCGTCAGTTAGTGATATTTCATAATGCAAAAGGCAAGAGCTGCCGTGAAATTGCAAAAATTCTAAATATGAAGAAAAGCACAGTGTATGATATAATCAAGCGATTTAAAAAAGAAGATAGGATTGAGTCTCACCGCCAAAGTGGACGTCCCCATAAACTTTCCCGTCGAAAGAGATTTTTGTCGTCAGGAGTTAAAGAATCGAAATCAAGTGCACCAAAGATTGCTGCAGAGGTGAGAAAAGAACTGGGGAAGGAAGTACATCCAGAAACTATTAGAGTGATTCTACGAAAAGCAGAATTTCATGGTCGCGTGGCTAGAAGAAAGCCTTTCATAAATAAGATAAACAAGAGGAAGAGGCGGGAGTTCGCTGAGGAACACGTAAACAAGGACATTGAATGGTGGAGTAGAGTTATTTTTTCGGACGAAAGTAAATTCAATGTGTTTGGACCTGACGGAAGAACATTGGTGTGGAGAAAGGCAAACACACAGTTGCAAGAGAGAAATCTGCAGCCAACAGTAAAACACGGCGGTGGGAACGTAATGGTGTGGGGCTGTATGGCGGCGAGTGGTGTGGGTGAGCTTGTGTTCATTGAAGATATAATGGACAAATACAAATATCTTCAAGTGCTCAAGAACAGCCTTAAGAAAAGTGCTGAGAAACTAGGTATAGGTCACAATTTTAGTTTTTATCAGGACAATGATCCGAAACACATGTCCCAATTGGTTCAACTGTGGCTCTTATACAACTGTCCTAAAGTTCTTCACCCTCCCCCACAATCCCCAGACATCAATCCCATTGAAAATCTTTGGCAAAAGTTGGACAATGAAGTGAGAAAGGAGCCCATTGCCAACAAAGAACAATTAAAAGTGAGACTGCGCGAAGAATGGCATAAAATTTCTGCAGAGTACACCAAAAACTCGTAGAGAGCATGCCAGAGAGGTTGAAAGAAGTGTTGATAATGAAAGGACTTCCTACAAGTTATTGATGTATTTATTTTTTGTTTTATTTAGTGTTATTAATTGGTTTATATTATGTGTCCGAATATTTTTTTGACGTTCCGAAGAAGTAAGATTTCTTCAAATTAATTGTAGTTTAATAATTTTTAATGTTAAAATTAAACTTGCATATTTTTCTAACCTATGAAATGCTCGTCTTTCATTATTTATCACCAAAATTACGACAAGTTTAATATTCTCTTCTAAATAAAAGAAAATATGGTAAAATCGAAGGTGTCCGAATATTTTTTTGAGTGAGTGTATATAAATCCTACCACTTTGGGGTCAACAACACACTCATAACGCTAGTTGAAAATGTTTGTCAGTTAATCACGATTTTCTCGTTCTGCCGGCCTTTAAATGCCCAAATTCATATTTTTACAATGCACGTCTAAGTAAATAAAGTAGAAATAAACATACTTTACTTGTTTGACATTAATTAAACTTGTAACGTAATTTAAAATATGGTTGTCATATAGAAATGTGTTTCTAGAGAAAATTAATTGTTTTGATCTTGTCACTAGAAGTTAGGAATTACGCTTCCAAATAATCGAGCTCTTGGGACTAAAAGGGCTTGAAGGATTACATACGCAGCTTTTTAAAATTTAAAATGTGTTTCAACCAAAACATCATTCCTGCACTACTTTCTACTCCTTACGAATTACTCGTTTCAAACGGTGTTTAACTTATTAGTTCTACCCCTACTGACATAATTTCTGAAATATTTCTTTGCCCCTAGCTAGAACACGCAAAAAGGCTAACTTTGCAACGGGTGATTTTAACACCAATAAATCACTTTCACAACTATACTGAAGAAATATCGTGCTCGATCGTTTTGTGATAGTGAACGTTTGATGAAGGTTAAACCATGCACTTTATGTGCCGTGGGTGGGGGCGAAACTAAGCTTGAAAAAATATAATACACTAATTCAGTAATATTCATACCCAGATATATTACCGTTTTTTGGTTTTTTAAATTATTATTATTATTATTATTATTATTATTATTATTATTATTATTATTAATATTATTATTATTATTAATAATAATAATCAAAATCCACTTCCAAGTATTCTCTTATATTCCAAATAATTTTAATATGACAAAAGAAGTTAATTTTATTTTTTTTATCAAATATCTATTACAAAAAAAAATATTTTTTCTATATTAATATTTTACACCTTCCACTTCATTTCCTGTGCGGGTGCTCCGTCATCATCAGCTCTCTCGGCTCAGTGTTGGAACTGCTCCGTCACCTCCAAAACACCTCCTCCGCTTCGTGGCGCTCGGGCCTTCGATTCCCTCCGCCATGTTCTATTCTCGCTTGCTCAGCCCCAGGCTCTGTCGGGCTGGGCTCCTTCGTTCTCACCGTTCTATTGTGGCGATAGGCTAGTCAGTGCTGTGTACAGCACACACATTATCACGAAGTCCTTTGCTGCGTCGGATGTCTTTATCAATCCTACTATCCTCTTCCGTTCTACGCTCCTCTAAGACTTCCATTGTGGAGTCAGGTTCTTGATTTCATTATTTCACTCAACGTTTTGCAAATTATTTTATATATTTTGTGCAAAGAATGGAGAGGTTGGAAAATAGTGGGGTGAAACATTAACTTTCATACAACATTTCAATTTTGTAATAACTCAAATTATAAGGAATGTTACACTTTATTTCTCACAAAACGTTGTTCTCAATAATTGAAAAATATACGTTCGATGATTTACAGCTTGAGAAGTGGAAAATATTTATCTCATGTACTACTTGAAAATTATCATATTTTCAATTTTCCTGTTTATAACTGCTCAGGAAAGAAGTATAATAATACGCGATCCTTTAGTTGGAGGCCAATATTTATTATACCATCACACTTTTAGTATTATTTTTCAAATTAGACGAAACTTTGCGAGCACTCCTTCGTCCACTACCTTCACACTCGTAATTAACACTACGTTTTACTCATTTCTTACATGGGTGTACCTCGAAAAGCATATTTCTGTGGACTTGTCAACAGCGACAGTTAGCATGCAATGTGTAATATTTTTGCCCAGATAAAATCTGCCCGTACCTAATTTGGAGCTCAGCCTTAACCCCTCCGAATTCACGGAGCAGAGTGAGCTCTACATGTGGTGTATGTGGGGGGGGAGGGGTCCAGCTGCTCCTAACACAACTCCTCGGTGGCTGAGCCCACGGCTCTCATCGTCTCCCACGCCCTCGCCATATCAGTATCCCGCCGCCCCCACCCTTCCTGCCGCCGCCGCCCCCGCGAACCCTCGCTAAATATACGGCGGAAGCCCCGGCCGCCTTCCCTTCCCTGCGCCTGGCCCCGCCGCCGCCGCAGCGGCCGGGAGCTCCGCGCATCCTAAATGCGGAGCCTCGCTCTTTTGCGAAGTGCACTTCCGCTTCCGCCTCCGCCCCCACCGTCGCCACCACCGCCCCACGCCTCCGTCCCCGCTCCCGTAAGATATCCGTTTCGGAGGTGCTCTATTGCACTTCTCGCTGTTGGCCATTTGGAGCTTACGTCGGGTTCATTTCCTTTTTTGAATTATATTTTCTGAATCCCGGATTCGGCTGAACCGCCAATGACGCTGACGGGCGTCACAGGAACCTCAGATTACATCGATTACAATGGCTCACATTACAACTTCTTAGCGAAGAAATCGTATATGCTTCCAGGGATAGGTACTCAGGAATTCTATGGAAAACATTTATTGCCTTTTTTTTTTTTTCGTCTACACACCTTGACGCAACGCGTCTCCAAGCGAGCGTTGAGCGCTTTGCACTGGGGAGTAATCCTCCATTAATGTGCAATTTTTTAATATTTGTCAAGTCTCGTCACGTCGCAGTCAGTCAGTGCCTTTTATCCCTTCGGCCAAGGGCTCGACGCCGTTAGATCCCGGGGTTCCTGGCCGGTCACCCAACCCGAACCCGCGAGTCTCGAATTCGCTTAACCTTCGTGACTTCCGGAGCGTAGTAAACGAATTCGGCTAGCCCCCCTATCTCGTAAATATTATTTGAAGCAAGTACCATTAAAATCGATTAAATCAGCGAAAAATGCATTAAAAAGGACGGAGAAAGTTAAAAAATGACTTATTAGCCAAAATCGACAATAAATGCAAAAATGAGGTTAGAAAAATGAGATTCCTTTCGTATAAAAATGGGTTATTTCCTTTTGTCATAACATGCAAGGAATTTATTTACTAAATGGCATTGTTCTAAAGTTTAAAAAAACATTTTATTAAAATCCGCCCCCTAATTATCATCATCATCAACATCAAGGGTTCAAAGATCTAGCTGCGTAAGAGACAAGCTTATTCAACTCAGTAGGTTGCTTTTTTGAAGGGATAGACCGGAATTGGAAGATAATTGAAAGCAATAATAATTTCCGACATAGCAATGGCGCTAATAAATTATGGATTACAAATTCTAAAATAATTAACGTATTTAAATTTACTTTATGACATTAAAAAATATTTATTTTTTCGAATTAACATTGCAGAGCCACGTATATATTCAATGTAAGAACCAATGACTTTCACGTATATATCATTGCATCCTAATACAATTACTATTTTTTGCAGAATATTTGAAAGGATAAAATTGTTTCGGTCAAAACTTGGAGCTAACTCAGGGCTCCACAAAAAAATCGTCATATCATGGCATGAAAAATGCCTAATTTATCTTCCCAATACGAAAGATCCCTTATAATCGCAGCACGTCACGCTTTTCCCCAAAAACATCGCGTAGAAGATTGGCTCTTTTGAGTTTAATCATTAATGTTAATCAAGTTTTCTTTAAATCGTAAGGTCACCTATTGATTTTCATTTTTTCTTTTTACTTAAAAAGAGGAGTGGCACTAATTATAAGAAGAGATGTATTTAATTGCTCTATAAACTGTTTTCGTCACTCCGATACAGACAAAGCATTTCTTTGAAGGAATTCCCACGCAAATTCTAAAAGTGTACTCCAATGACATTAAATAATGAGCGCTTCATAAAGGCGCGCGCTGTCCTTGTCGGCGCTTCCTCCGCGCCGCAACTTCTTTCCATAGCGGTTGAAAGGATTCGCTAACTGGAAATGTCCGGTTTTGAAACTCGTCGCCGGCAGCGCCCGGACGCGCGTGTGGGTGGAGCGTCGGGGGCGGCGCGAGGCGACGGGAGCGCGGGCGGGCGGATTGCGTGGGCGGCGCGCCGCGGCCCCAACACCTCTTCTAGCTGGAGCAATCACGGTTTTCCAGGACATGATATGGCGACTTTTTAATGGAACCCTGAGTTGGCTGTAAGTACTCATCGAAACGATTTCATCGTTTTAAAGAATTCTGCAAATAAACTTGACAGGAGGATGTTGTGGAAGATTGTAACGATTTGAATTATGAATTATGAGGTGATATGATGATGATGATGAGAGGTGAGGGGACAATCACATATACAATCAAGCCTCGCAGACTTGTCATATTTATCAAGGGTTGGTGCACGTTGCTTTTATGGGGGGATCAGCATTTTCATACTGGATTCGCTTTTACAACCAGGGTGGTTAGCCCTGGGGGATAAGGTAAAATGATGATGATGAAGGATGAATGGACAATTACTAACATATAGAGACACACACAAACCAACAACCACGCCCGAGGCGGGACTCGAACCTGCGATCTTTCTGTTCGTGATCGCCAAAGCACTACTGCCTTAGAGATCTCGGTTTTACACCAGACATACACCTACAGGGTTGCTAGTCCTGGCGGGATGGGATATGATGATGTGAATTGAGGGACCTCTAGACGTCACACTCATATATACACACCCATATAAAAACACCCATGCCCGAGTATCCAATCCACGATTCTTCCGTTCGAGATCGTCTCGACAATACTGCTTTAGCGACCTCTTCTATCCGGATCTGCATCATCGTCATCATCATCATCATTATTGTTATTATTGTAATTATTATTATATGTATTATCTACTTGAGACCGCTGTGAAATTAAATCCTCCCCCCCCCCCCGCGAACGACAGTGTTAAAGCCACATTAACTGTTAGAGGTTTTTAAACCAGTTTTAAAAATACCAGTGGTTGTGGGGCGAGGAATCATTAGCATGGCGTCTGTGTTTTGTGTCTGCGTCCAGAGGCGCGGCGCACTGTGCGGGCGGCGTGGGCGGGCGGCGGGCGGCGCGCGTGGGCGGCGGAGTGGTGGCGCGCGCTTCCGCGCCGGATCAATCGCGTCTCTCATTCACCGCTGCGGCGCGCCCCGCCCGGCCCCGCCCCCGCCTCACCTGCCTCGCCGCCCCCCCCCCCCCCCCTCCGCTGCCTTTTGACGCTGCGCCGCGCCGCTCGCTTCTTCTGGGTTTAATTCGTTGCTAGCTGGGTTTAATTTGGAATATTCTTTTAAAGGGAAGTTTGCGATCCTTTCGGCAGCAGAGAATTCAAGTATTTTGTTTATGAGTGCTGTATTGGCGGTTCGGATATTTTTGGAGGTGATGTTTTTGGAATTATTAATTTTAGGATATTTTTATTCCGAACTGCCGTTTCCTGGTTTATATGAACTGAATGATTACTTTGATAAGCAGAACAATGGTTGATCCTGAGATCATGAGACGAATGAAATACCTACACTGACATTGGGGTCCTTGGCAATAATCCTGGAGGTAGTTACAAAACCATTTGTTTCAAAATGTCTAATACTCACCTAAACTATTTCGTTCTGTAAAACATTTATTAATTCTTTGTTTCTCTAAAGGAAAGCATATTTTCTGTTCAGTCCTCACCCTGCCAGTTAATTTTATTGCATAACTACGTTTATTACTTTATATTAATAGGAATTTTGCACCTCAAAGCGGGCAACACTATCGATCTTCTGCGCATGCGCAGATGCACTGAAGTGATGCAAAGCTTGAAGTGCGCCTGCGCAGAAGGTCGATAGTGCTTTAACGTCGGAGGGTGCACAAACTTCATCATTCTGTCTTTCTACTCGCTTTGCCATATCACGTCTGCCATCCATGCATGCCAACTTAATCGAAACCCATTCATTCCTTCTTCAATTCATTCATAGCTATGTCCTTGGCCTCCTCAATCTATGCCTTAATTATCATGCTCACATTCACTTTCATAAGCAACGCTGCTACCCACCTCTTTAGTAAGCATCACCTATTTTCTGCCCATCACCAGTTCGTCAACCTGTCATCTACACCTCATCCCTTCTATCTCCTATTAGCTAGCTGCTATCCCATCACCCCACCAATTTACTCAGCCACCGACGACGTCACCACCGCCATTGCCGCCTCCTACCCTCCTCGCCACTAGCCCCATCCACACCCGTTGACAAAAGCGGAACAGCGCAGGAAGCTGCCTAACAACCGGAAGTACGTGGCCCCCGCGCGCTAAAACTGTCGCCCGCCGCTGCCTCTGGTGGCGCGGGAGGGGGTGAGGAAGGAAGGGGGTGGGGGAGTTTGAGAGAGGGGGAGTGCCCGCCCCAAAAGCAGCGCGGGTTCCGCTCCACGCCTCCGGCCGCGTCGCCGGCTGACGTAAGCTTTGTCAGCAGCGTACGTTAACGGAATGCGCTGGCACCCCGGCCGGAAAAAGCTTTATGCATGGATCTGGCTATTGGAAGTCGTCACTCACGGCTGCATATGTGAAAGGCTCATGAGCTTGCATTCCGTCCTATTTTTTGAGTATTGTCATTGTCGTTGGCGTGAGTACTATGAAGTGCGTCCTGACGCCCGTAATTGTTGCGGCATTAGAAGTAAAATAGAAAGTGGTGCTAAAACATCACATACTTTCTGGCATTATTCCTTTTAATTTTAAAATTAAAAAAAAATGAGACCTCCTTTGCTCTATCTGTGGAAAAAAATTAAAAATACATTTGAATTACTCTTTTTTTCAATAAATTAACAAATCTTTTGTAAAGATCAACTTTTAGAACGGGTGTCATTTAAGATAAAATTTTCTAACTTCAATATTATTCTTTTGCAATGTTATTTTCTTGCAATTTTCGGAAATTTCAGTGCTCACCGCATACGAGACTAGCACCACACTTTTTTACCGTACTTTGATATTGTAATAAAACATAAGTAGAAAATTTAAATAAGAAATTGGGAGCCGTTTTCAGGAAACAAAAATTAGGAATTGCCTGTATTTCACGAAAACTACGCGATAACGATTCACATTCTCGAAAAAATGTACACGACCTTATTTTAAGATCTCTCTTTGAACAATAAATTTCATTAAGAAAAAAACATCTTCAATATTGCAGTTGTAATAAGTCGCCGACAAAATTTTGAACTTTTGCAATTTTGAAAAAATCAGACAAATCGAAAATAAGACAAGAGACCTGAGCCATTTTTTAAGAGAGACAAAGTTGCACAAAAAATTGGAGCCATTAACAAAATTGAATACGTTTTTGATGCTTTATCGAAAGTCAAAAAATCCATTTCAAATTGGCAGGACCTCGAGGTCCTTCAAATCGATCGAGGAATATCAATTTTGGTAATAATGTCAGAACTGTTTAGGTGCTAGCGTTGACCACAACCACACGTTTTGCCATCAATCAATTTTTTGGTATGAAGGACGGCGAAACACGGATTTTCAATACACAAAATGTTAGGGGAAGTAATTTATATAAGATTTATTCACATGTTCGTTAACAGGGCTCGGCAATAAGAGTTTTTCTGTCTAAAATTCGCCGTTTTCCGGCGTACGATTACAATACGATACTTTCCCTTCTTATGAAGTAAGGCGAGAAGGAAATGCTAATAATATAATTGTAATGGATAACTCCCCCAACTCAATAGATTTTCAAGAACTGAAATTAAATTACTACGGAGCATTTACAACTACTAAAAGATGATTTGTCTTGTACGAATTGAGTCGAACGAAACATCTCGCCCGATTTACTTGGTCTTCTCTTAATGGCTAGGCTCAAATATTCCAGAAAGAACAACAAGCTGATTCTGAACAAATGACACGAGTTAAATACAGTCGACTCCGGTTATAGTGAACTTCCGTGGACTAACATATTTGGTTCACTATAGCAGAGGTTCACTACAGCCGATGATGTCAAAATTAAATAGAATTTCTCCACAATGATAGATTTTACTAAGCAAAATTCATATTCAGAAGGAACTAAAAATTCAATATATTTATGTCATTAAAAAATTTATTTTTAATTTTTAGAGTCATACATTTTCCTTCAGTAATTTCTCTAGATCCTTCTCCGGTGTTCGTACTCTCTCCATACTTGATTCTTCATTGTCCTTTGTCTCTAAGTGTCGCAATTCTGTCTTGACACCTTTCAATGCCTCTTGCACCTGTCGGAACACAGCCCCACTCTCCGAAGGCCCTTCTATTCGCCTAAAAACATACGAGATCCAATTAATTTCCAGGTCTTATTTCTTACATTCACTATAGCCGAGTTTCAGATTCACTATAACAGAATCTTCGTAAGACGGCTCCACACATGCGGCATTCGCCGAGCAGCGAGCTAGCGCTCGCCCAATCCCGAGCAGCTGATGTGTTCGGCGAATGTTCGCTCACTTTGATGTGTCCAAAACAAAAGACCGACACGCGGTGGGTAGGGCTAATCCCGAATGCTCGTCACTCGGCAAATAGCGAGCAACTCATCCACACTTCTCGGGATTCGGCGAGCGGTTGCTCGGTGTTCGTCGAATAACGAATGAATGGAGCTGACTTTATGCTTATTTGTAAGCGACACGGGACCAGTGACTGAACTTCACTATAACCGAGGGTTCACTATATCCGAGTTCATTATAACAGATGTCGACTGTACCATCATCGTCATTGATAGTGGGGGTGTAAGCAATTGACATGGTGTTGAGAACTGCGGTAGATTTTGGAGTCTGTAAGTGAAAGGGGTCGTGTGGGCAGCGAACTTGGTTCCTCTGGCGGCGGAGTAGGAAGAGGGAGAAAAGTTGGAAGAGAAAGATGAGACGAATGCGGAAGAGGAGAAGGAGAAAGAGAGAGGGAATGTGAAGAAGAAGATTAGAATGGGAATAGGAGGCGAGGTGGTGGTGAAAGAGGATAACGATGACGAAACATGATGGTAATGAAGGAAGAAAGTCAAGAGCTCTCATGTCGGATGTTATACTACACTCAGAAACTTCTTCGCAGCCAACAGTTTTATTCATGAATGCTGCATTTAGGCAGTTCGTGAAAAACCGCCCAAACAGGTACGCAGTTCGTTACAGCAAAATAGACGTTTAATACATCACTGTTATCAGAAATCAGTCCAATTTAATAGTTCCTTTTATTCATTCAAACACGTTCAATTCTACTATACAATTTTTTTTGTGAGTTATGCTTTTTTCTGAGTTGCACTGTGGCATTGATAGTAAGGAACAGTGCATCTGAGGGAAGCGGAAGAGGAGGAAGGCCACACGAAGCAGAGCGAGACGGTGCAGAGACTCAAGAGGAGGAGACAGCAGCAGGGACAAAGAATGAGCTTTGATTGCTTTCTTTTGCTCGTGTCTCAACGTTGTTGAGTACCTCGACGCACCCAGGCATCTTTCATGATGGTCGACTGGACCGCTGCCTGGAGAAATGATACAAATGGCTCTCCGGACAGAGGGACTCGTAGTTCTTGATTACACGATGCCATCGGCAGAATTCAATCAATTGCCAACGGAGAAATACGGCTGCATCAAAACGAACGATCGCCAAACCCAATGAACACGAGGCCAGGACCGCTGCTGCCACTTCTCCAGCGCGTGAGAGCGAGGGGGGGGGTAATAATACGTTCCTGTCCATTAAACCTTCAATTTGTATGTTACCATTATTATATTTCATTTTATCTTAACAACTCGTTCAGTTTTGAGAATTTAATTAAATTAGACTGTGTAATTAAAAACCCATCATTTAATGAACTGGAAAAATTACACCCATGAGTTGTGTGCTAACATTTATTTTTCATGTTGGATTTTTCTTAATATTTTTAAAAATTTTTAAACTGATTTTCATCTATTGTCAATGTTATCTAATTTCAAACCAATCTATCATCAGTTACTTGTATCTTTAGGTTCTCAGAAAGTTTCGGTTTTCAGTTCCTACTTCATTCCTTTCATTTCTTTCGTATTCTCACTTCTCCCTCTTTCTGGTCATGCTTCTGTTCTATTTCAATCCGGTAGACACAATGCTGTTGTGATACACAATTCAAATCGTTCTTACATTCACTCTCACATCTCTCTTCACTTTTCATTAACTCATCCCCTAATTCTCATTCCTTTTTCCATCCATCGTCTCTAAAAATCTCCACTTCTCTTTTGTATGCACACACATGAAAATCGAACTTACTGATTCAAATTTTCTTTTCCACTCAAAAGTATTTTTCTCTCCACTCTCTCATCACACACACACACACACACACACACACACACACACACACAAATACATATACATGCATGTTACATATATAACGACAGATCGTCGTTCTTTGTCTTATATTTCTTATTCCCAGTTCATTTCCCCGATTCTTCTTATTATTAATTTATTAGTTTTCTGAGTGGTTATTATTTCAGCAGATTACTCTTTTAGATGTATTTTGTGGCCTTGCTGTGTACACTATTATACACCTAGTCTAAACTATTACATATCGGTGTAGTGAAAAATCGGTGTATTACATATCAGTGTAGTGAAAAGGTTCATGAATGTTTCCAGTGGAAATAAGTTTTCATTCCCGTTGGGAAATTATTGATGTGGGCTAAGTAGTGTTTTACTTGAACTATTGAGTTGATTTTCGGCTAGATTTTCCTCACTCATATTCACATATATTCTCTCTCTCTCTCTCTCCTTCTCTTTCTCTCTGTCAGTCTCTCTCTGCCAGTCTCTCTCTGTCAGTCTCTCTCTCTGTCAGTCTCTCTCTGCCAGTCTCTCTCTGTCAGTCTCTGTCTGTCTGTCTCCCCTCTCTCTCTCCTACCTATTCGGCGTTCTCCGTTTCTCTCATGATCCTCATAAGCACCTTGGGCGCCGCCCCGCCCCACCGCAGGCGGCTCCCGGCGCCCGGCGCGGCGGCGGCTGGCCGCGACACCCGGCCCGGAGCCGGCGCCCTCGCCATTCACTGGCCTGACACCGACGAACTCTCAATTGATGTCAAATAGATATAGAGCCATTAAAATACGCCAACCTCGTTGACCCAAATCGGATCGGAAACAGCGCTTTTTAAAGAGGCCCGTTTAAACGTCATAATCCGAAGGGCTGCTCCGCCAAGCGGAGGTGTGGCCCTTCACAAAAGGCCTTTGTGGAGGCCGGGCGGTGGCGTGCAGGGGCAGGAGCGGAGGAGGGAGAGGGAACGAGATCGGGATCCGAGCGGAGTAGAATGGGGGAGGAAGTGCACGAGTGCGAGGCGAGGGCGAGTGCGAGGCGAGTTCGAGGGCGAGTTCGAGGGCGAGTGCGAGGGCGAGTTCGAGGCGAGTGCGATGGCGAGTGCGAGTGCGAGGCGAGTGCGAGTGCGAGTTCGAGGGCGAGTTCGATGGCGGGGGAGGGTGAGGGCGAGGACCCCTTGGCGAATTGGAAAAAAAGAAATGTACTGGAACCCCACGAGTGACGGAAGGATGTTGGGAAGAACATAATTTCAGAGACGGAAGAGTGGTCTGAGCTGGAGTAAGAAAATCGCTTCCAATTGAGCAAAATGGTATCATACACTGGAGGAAGGGTAAATAAGAATTGTATTCTTCACGACATCTGATTATTCGAAATAGCTTCAGACACATTTAGTCTTCTTTCAATGAGTAAAGGAAGGTTGAAAGGTCAACCTGATTCGCTGCAATTTTGTTAAGTGTATTGGTTAAGTTCTTTCAAGAAGAGGAATGGACTCATTGAAAAATCTTCTGCGTGGACTAGAACTCACTCCGAGACGCAGCTATCGTGCTCATAACGTTCTTGTTCCTCTTTTCCGATTGAACTTTCAATCAATGACCGGAAACGAATTATCGCTAACAATAATACGCCAGAGTGGCTCATAAAAGATCGCTGATGTCTGTTGCAGAATGAATAGCAGATATCTGGATGTGAGTTATTCCTTTCATTCGTATTCAGCGTTCTAGAGAGCCCATAATCTGTTGTCTGGCATCTGCCTTGCAAAGATGTCAAATAGTTGACATTTGCAGTCGTATTTAACATAAATGAAGTGTGCATAGTAGATCATTAAATCAAATGGTATATTCTACGTCCGTTTGCTTAAAGATATACACAAGAAGATGACAGTCATACAGGAAATAAGTAATCAATTCCCATAAATAGCTTCTGGACATTGAGATGTTACCAGAAAAACAACGTCAATACTTCGTCATATGAAATACTAAAGAGTTGATTCATTTTTGAGGTCAATTCATACGCACGGTGTGACAGTGGCGTAAAATATTTCACCTCCTTTCAAAGTGAGGTTTCTGCCCTTTGGCAAAGTAATGGAGGCAATCAGAAGAAGGGGGAAAACGATAAATCAGAATCTCATAATTTCTGTGACCCCAGCCTCTGAACTACATTTCTCAGACAGAGCCACGTGCTGCACTGTTCTCAAATGGGAAACAGTCAACATAGAAAATTTGTTGAGGTAATTAATGAAATGAATGAAAATGAATCAAAGGATCACTAACCAGTCATTTTTACCCCAGACTTTGAGAGTCAGATGGGAGTATTCTCCATAGGAAAATACAGGGCTCTTCCTTCAGATAGAAAAGTTGCATAAATAAGTATATTAATACACATTACCAAAACTATTCTTCAGGTACGCTAATTCGAATTTTTTTAGGCGTAAGTTGACAAATCGAAGCATTGTTCAGAGTTAATTATTTTTCATTGTCTTTCTAAAAAATAATTAATACTTTTAGGAGAATACAGTTCTCTAGGAAAAACGTAATAAAAAAAATAGTACAGAACTTAAATTTATAAACTGACATGTTAGTTACATTACTGACGATTAGTAATACTTTCATTTTACCAATAAAATGAATATTGCAAAAAATTAACTTTCTATTGCATCTAGTTCGTCGACTCTGATTTTTGTCTTAAATATTCCTTACAACATAAGCTAGGAATAAGAAAAAGAAAGAAAGAAAGAAAGAAAGAAAGAAAAAAGAAAGAAAGTAAAAATGTGATTTTGCTGTAGTTAATTTTTTAAGAAGATTTTAAGATCTCAATTTATTGTAGTGAACTTTTTAATGCAATAAATTAAGCAAAACTACGCGAAAAATACATTTTCGAAAAATTGCACATAATTTTATTTCATGATCTGAATTTGAGCAACAACTATTATTAAGAAGAAAATCCCTAAAATATTGTAGTGTTGAACAACCACGAAAAACTTTCGCGATTTTCAAAAAAATCATGAGTTTAACGAAAATGAGACCTGGACCGTTCTTTTAATTGCCATTTTCGCTATCTGAAAACAAAAGTTCAATCATTTTTAGATAATTTTGAAAATGTAACTGAGATTTCAAGTAAAGTACTCTCAAAAATCAAAATATCAGTTTCAAACGCACAGGGATTCAAAGTTCCTTTAAATCGATCGGGGAATATTAATTTTGGAGAAAATCGACTGAACGGTTTACGGTGCTTGCGTTGACTACTGGCAGACGGACGGAAGGATGAACGAACACACTGACAGAGACAAACTTTTTGCCGCCATTTGGTGTGAGCGAGAGCTATGCAACTGTCAAAGCTGCGTTTAGGTACTGCTTGTGTTGCATGGAAGCCCTGGTGCCGATCTATAACACCGATCGCACGGAAGACACAGCAAATGAAAGAAAAAAAAAAAACCCTAAATAAATTCACAGGAAAAAATGATTTTTTTTTTTATTTTCTTGGGCGTTGACACACGACTTACACACCCAAAGAAAACGCCACTGTTTCATATCTTCCGCGCATGCGCTCAAACCTTTATGGAGAGCTGTGGCCCCTGCACCACCCTGGCTGTCGTCGGGAATCGCCTTCTCAGCCCCAAGCTCCCTCCTCTCAGCGCTTCTTCCTCCGCAGTTCGACCTGGGGATGCGACACCGATCACGTAGTTTTCAAAACAGGGCTGTTCCTGTAAAAACTCCATGTTTTAAACATTTATCTATTGAAGTCGATATGTTTTTAACATCGATGGGTTATACCCGATTCGTGAATGAAACATTCCCATAATCATAATTTTATTCAAGTTAAAATATAAAATAATAACTAATGGTACTACTGTCCGTTTACGTGTTCGAACCACGGGAACACTGTTTGTAATACTTTCATCGAGCAGACTGTATATCACCCGAGATGATTCTGATGCCCTGGTATTTCTTTCGGTTTTCTTCGTATTTCGCTTATGGATTGGCGTTTTTTAAACTTTATTTTCAGGTAAAAAGTTTTATTTAAAAACATTGACGGATGTCTGTTTATGTATTATTAATATCGACGCTTTACTTTTGAACGTGGATGTTTTGTTGCCGATGTGTCCCGCAGCTGCGCCTGCGTGTCGGGGGCGGCGACCTCGGGCCCTTGGGCCCGGCGAGCGCCGCCCTCTCCAGCAGGCAACGCAGCTTAATTTAAAAGGAGTACTCAGGCCGAGTCAACAAGGCGGCGCCGCGCCCGGCCGCGCCGGGCCGGGCCGGGCCGGGCTCTCGGGCGCAGAGGCGCAGCATGCTAGGCGGACGCCGTCTTCCGCGGCGGACAGTGGGCGCAGACGCGCAGAGGCTACACTTGCGCCGTACAGGCCACACACCCGTCTTCCACTTCTTTTGATTGATTGGTCCGGTCCGGTTTGATTGATTCCGGTCCCATCAACGGCTAAGATCATTAGTCCTTTAAATATAGTGCATATTTTACTCAGGAGGTGGAAGTAATCTTCCCCCGCTGGATGGCGAGATCCGGCGCTGACCAACCGTCAGTGAGCGAGGTTTTCCTTAGCCATGTATCTCCCATCATGGACCAACGCTTCAGCCGGAATAAGCTCTAAAATCCCGGACCGTTCTTCCGGCATGTGTGGCAGTGTGGTTAGTGCATATTAGTGAAAGTATATGTAAGTAGGTGGTGAGGATAGAACAAGGAAGGGGAAGGGAAGATCGCGCGAGGTACGTGACCCATTTGTTAAGCTACTGCTTCGGCATTCGCCTGGTGTTCGGGGAAATCAAAGGGAAATTGTTAATCAGAGCAGCCGACCGCTAGAATTCTCCTCCAAACAGCGACCGAACTCGACCAAGCTATCTAGTTAGTGTCGGGACTCCAACCTCGTTTATCCCGTCAGAGGCACTGCAGTAACAGCAATTGATGCCCTGAGCCACCTCATCCGGTTTCCACTTTTTATATAATTATCAATTGAAACTGGATTTTTAGGATTTCATAAGCGACATTTTACGCTTTTTGAAAAGTCAATTTAGCCCATTTTAGGTTTTTATCATATTTTCTAATAATATTAGTATCACACTAGCGCCTAAACGATCCGTACGATTATTTCCAAATGGAAAAATCCTCTGTCGATCTGGCTCTAGTGTAAGCTTTGAAATTTTGAAAAGCATTCTGTTAAATTTGGGGATACTTTACCCGAAGCCCCCTGACTTCTTCAAAATTTTCTCAAAAACATCTCCAAATGTTTTGTTTAAACTTATTGTAAGAATAGAGTAAAACACACTAATAATGCTGGCATAGGTCCGATTTTCGCTGTTAACTCTGAATTTTCGATAACTGCGAAAGTTTGAATTTTTCGGCGTCTTCCTACAACTACAAAATTGAGGATCGAGATTTTTCCTTCAAACAAAATTTGTTGGCCATAATTAGTTTCATTAAGGTCAAGTACATTTGTTGAAAATTTAAGTAGTTTTCGTCAATAGGCGTGCAATATTTTCAATTAAAAAAAATAACAAAATCAAGTTTTTCTCAAAAACACTCTAAACTTTAAATTTGTGGTAGGAATAATGCCAAACCTACTCGTATTGTATTTATGAGTACATGTGCTTTAAAATGTCAAATAAAGTTTTTCGAAAACTGAACAGTTTTCTGTTAAAATGAGTCGAATATCCACATTTTCAGAAACGTATAAAAGCCATTTTCTAAAAATTAATTATATCTCCCCGTTTGTGCACATTTCTACCGATTTGTATACATTAATGCATTTGTGAGAGGAAGGCTTCAAATAACTTTAATTGAAGTTTTTCCAAAACTCATAAGATTCCCGAGAAAAAGATGTTCACATTTCGCATTTACAGTAATGCTTAATCGCCATTTTCTTAAAAACGGCTTCAAATGTTGCCATTTAGGGCGAGGTTTTACTCTTCTTTAACATACTTGAAGTAATATTTCGGTTCTACTACTAGAAAACCGAGAAGTTGAGAAAATGTCAAAAAATGTATTTTGGGCGACGATAGATGGTAGCTTGGAAAAGGATGTGGCAAGACCGTAAAGCTACACGTCCACACGAAGGAAATTAGAAAACTCTACTTCTAGAAAGTCTGTGCCATTCTGTAGATGTAAATTTTGAACACTAGTTATAATTTATGATTGGTAGGCCTTCCTATGCTTTAGACCGTATACAGATGGATTAGTTATTGAAATGATAGGTGATATAATATGATATGATATGAATGATAAAAGCGCAAAGGTGTATTGAGAAGCAAAAAGCAGAAACGAAACGAGAGAACCTCGACAATGCACTTGGTTCAACCAGGAATTGAAACCTACCCCGAAACCGCAGGTCGTCTCAATATGACATATGGACTAAAACGATGACCAATGATTAATTAGCTCTTAACACTTGGTTTATAAATTTCTGTGTGGTTGGTTAAACGACTAAACTATACTGCCGCTGAATCGTAACGACTATCATTATACAATGAGTTGCAGCAATGGGATTTGAAAAAAAAAAACTGTTAATGAGAGATTTTTTCAAATTAAGTTGGATTCCAAAACCCGAACTATAGTTTTAATAACGAAATATTCCTAAAACTTTATGTCTGGAGGTGTTAATTTAGGCAGTTTCTGATGAATGTTGCTTATATTGAAGTCCAATTACAAAAATAATAGCACAACTTTTAGAGCGCATCTGCTATCGTTTTTCAAATGCACTAAAAAAACTGGAAATTTTACAAACAATCAATTAAAATACCTAAAAACATATAAAACATGAAACAATAAGACTTCAGAGGCATATTTCCAACACCAACAAAAAGTCAAATAAAACTGAAGGAGCAGATAGGGGCTGTGATGATGTAAATTGTCTGATTTAAACCACGATTTAAATAACATTACTTTTTATTTTTTAAATTTAAATCATAAATATTTATTTTTCATTTTAACACTTTGAATTTGATATTTTTAAAAAGTCAGGAGTATCTTAATGTAACATAAATGTTAATTCTAAATAAATAATAAAATAAACATGATTTTGAAAGAGGTCAAATAATTTTAAAACGTGTTCTAGTATTTAACCAATAATGTTGAATATTTTAAACTTATTCGAATATATTGACAAAAATCGATGAGATAGAAAGATAGAAATATCCGATTTAAATTAAAATATTTATTTTAAAATATGTTATGTCTCCCCTTTACAAGAAAGAGAATTGTAATCGGGCACCGGAAAACGGCGAATTTTGGGCATAAAATAACTTTTTACGCTGGTAACGAAAAATGGATAAATCTAGTTTTATTATTGTTATGGCGTTTTTTTTTTGCTTTCCTTCGGATGTGGGCCACTGTGCCGTGGCCGCTGACAAACAGCGCTCGTCCGAGCGTTCTCGGCGCGCCCCACGCGGCGCCCACGCGTCGGCGCTGGGTTGCACAGTGGGCAGCGACGCCACTCGCGCCTTACTGCGCCGTCAAATCGCTTCCGCAGAGAGAGAGGGGTTACTCTAACAAGGGACCACTTTGACAGGTCTGGAAACAAATGAACGGCATGCAAGGCGATGGAATTGCAAGACATAATAATGAAGTCATTTACAAACGAGATGATTGATTGATTATAATTCCGGGCGCGTCGACTGCTAAGGTCGGTAGTCCCGTAGGTGTAGTGCATGTTTTTCATCGGGAGGACGCGATGATCTTCCCTCACTGGATGGCGAGATCCGGCTCCAACCTACCGTCGACTAGTGAGGTTTCCCCAACCAGGTATCTCCCACCAGCGGGGCACCGCCCCAGCCGGGACAAGTTCTAAGTCCCCTGACCGGTCTCCCGACATGTGTGGCAGTGTAGTACATGTTAGTGTGTGTGTGTGTGGAAGATAGGACAAGGAAGAGAAAGGAAAAATCGCACGCGGTCCGCGGCCCATTTGTTAGGGTACTGCTGCGGCATTCTCCTGGTGTTGGTCGGAGAAACCATGGAAAACTACCGATCAGAGCAGCCGGCCGCCAGGATTCTCCTGCAGACAGTGACTGAATTCGACCTAGTTGAAAAGCTAGTGTCGAACCTACCGCTGTCGTGACTCGAACCTCGGACCTAGGTCCTCCCGGTCAGAGGGCACAGCAGTGACATCAGTTGATGCACTGAGCCATCGTTCCCAGGGCGAATGAGCTAACTGTAACCAAATACATTGACAAAATGAGGGCACGAACGTTGCTTGCAGTTACATTGCCAGCAGTGGCCAAGCAGTAGCTGTGAAAACGGTCCCTTCTTACAGTAATATCTCTATATCTCAATTGGCGGAACTGCCAGCGCAATTGATCCCAGTGTCGTTATGGGCATGCGCCGCTCGCACAAGAAACCCGAAGAGCGACTCAACCAGGAATGCCGTGTCCGTGTAAAGCAAGTGCAGTTATTTCCAATGTATTATTAAGAGTTAGATGAATGTATCTTTATTATTCATATTTCAATTTTCGTCCCTCGGATGCCTCGTGGTCAGAGCATTAGCTTTCAGTGGGGCGAACCCGGGTTTGATTGCTGGGGGGGGGGGGGGAAAACTGTAGCTTTCCTTTACAATCGTCTCAGTTTCTCTTCAGCTGTGTAACGAAAGACAAGCTTAGGCAGGGCGAGTGTGCTAGGTAGAGAGAAAGGATCGTCATGCTCACCATGCCTCCCTAACGCCTAGGCGGGGCTAAATAAAACAGGATCCAGACCAGTAACACCGCTAGCTGGCAAATGTTTGATGTACTATCCAACCCTACCAAGCTTCCCCCTCAAAAAAATTAAATATTCCATTACTGTCACATGTGTAGTTACAATACGCGAATGTTTTGTAGTTATTATATCACGCGATTAACCTAGTGCATACATTATAAACTCTGATTTACGGAAGTAAAAAGGTCAATACCTCTGAATTTACCTCGAAATTCATTTTTCTTTACTCAATGACTTCAATATTCTTTAGTATTTCGCATTACACTCATTTTTACATTTTTCTTTGGGTCAAATCTTTTTCTTTTATGTTTTTTAATTATCAGTCTGTATTGTTGAATGTTTTTGTTACGTCTTGAAATCCATTGGACACATTACTGACATACTGAAGTCGTGCAAATTGTTTTTACTTTAACAGTTTAAATAACTTTAACCGTTTCAAAAAGAATCTTCGTTTTCAGGCCTACGTGTTTCAATCTCTCCTAAGGTATTAGAAGTCTGCTTTAATATTGAAAAGTCAAGAATTCCAAACAAGAATTTTGTTGCGGCAAGGGAGGTTGAAAACACACCATTCTTCGAGAGAGCTCTCTAGCTATATCACTGCCATGGACGAGATTTTTAATTTATAAATGAAACCCTTCAGAAATACTGAGGTTCGTTTATTTTTATTCGACGAAAGGTCTCGGACACACTAGGCTACATGTAACCAAATGTTAACTCCGAAGTATTGAACGATTTTGATTTTTTCTACCACATATTCGCTGATTTGCAGAAGAAATGCAATATTAAAAAAATACATTATCTGCATGTCCGTCTGTCTATCTGTTTGTCTGTGTTTCTCTTCTGAACGACGCGACGCGGATTTTAATTAGAAAACATTAAATGATGTCAATTCATGGCTTTTCATTACCAATTCCGCACGAACCCAATAACGAATTAGGAAGATGGAAGTAGGAAATTGCGAGGAAATAAAGTTCAGAATGGAATAAAGACGACGGGGCCTCAGGCAGCGGAAGTTGGAGGTAGCAACGTCTGGGGAAGGAGCGGCGGCGGAGCCACTATCAGCGGCGGGGGCGGCGGTGGGGCCGGCCGGGGGGCCCGCCGCGGGCGGGCGAGCGGCGCTCGTGCCGCCGTATGAATGAAGGCCTCCGGCCCGGCGGCGGGGGCGGCGGGGACCGCGCGTGCCGGACCGGCGCCCCGAGACCACCACCTCCCCCCCCGGGCTGCGCCAACGCCTTCGCGTGGGCGGGGGGAAACCCGAACCCCGCCGCCGCCCACCGCGCTGCTTCCAATTTGTGCAGCGCGAGATGCGCTGCGTTTATTCACAAATTGTGCCCGTAATACTACAACATAATTGGTTTAGTGTCATGAATCTGATGTAGATTGTACATCGCTAAATGCTTAACGTGTCTACACTTATTAAAGCCACTATTAAAATGTACATGGTGGATTCACGCACATCTTGTCAATATCAGATTATTCAATTTCTTGAAAATTTGAGCTAGAACTGACAAGATAAGATACAGTCATATGAGGAGTACTTATAACTAAAAATTATCCAATAATGCTATTCATTATTTCCCTACGCGAAGAACTGCGGCAATTTAGATACGAAGAGATAGAAGTACTACAGGAAAATGTCACGAATGGCAAAATGAGTACGGAAAAAATCATGGGAAGGACGATGTAGAAAGATCTATTTCATAATGAAGGTGAATGAATGATAACAGATAATAGGTCGACGTCAGGGAAAGCGACTGGTCTGGACAAGTAGGCGGAGGCGGCGACAGCGGAGAAAACAGGGAAAGTGGGCGCGTGGACGAGGCGAAAAAGGCGCGAAGCGGCGAGAGGGCAGCAGGGGCGGCGCGGCGGTTACGTGTGGCCGACGCGGGCGGCGCGCCGCGCCACTATGCCGGACGCAGGGCCCGCAGCCATTCAGCATCCGGCCGCCCGCCGCGTCCTGCGGCCTTTCGCCCGTTCATTCAGCTTTCGTTCGCCCATTCACACGCGCGTACGCGGCGCGTTCGGCCGGGCGGAGGTCGCGCGTGGCGGTACCGCCCCCACTTCCGCCCGCCCCGCCCCTCCCCGCCCCGCCCCGACACGCCCCACCCCCAGCACATGCCGTCCCGCTCCGCTCCGCCCCGACCCCTGCATGCCCCGCCCCTCTCCTCCCCGCCTTGCCCCGCGCTACCCCGGCCCCGGCACGCCCCACCCACAGCACATCCCGTCCCGCTCCACCCCGCCCCCGCCACTCCTACTCTCGCTACCTTGCTACTACTCGCGCGTACTTGCCGCCCTTGCTCCCGTTCCGCCCCCTAACCGACTTGCTACCGTCACTGGGAGCGTCACCATCAGTATAACAAGAGGGCGGGTTTCATGATATAAACCTTGCCAAAAATGATGAAAAAATGCTCTTAAAATGTTTGAAAAATGCCCTAAAGGTAAAAAAAATGACCAGTTTAGATGAACAACTCAAAATGTCGGCAGGGGCGGATCCAGCCGTTCATTTTGGGAGGAGCCATCGTAATTTTTCATAAATAATAAAATGTTTTGTTATTATATTGTATATTATTTATGTATTGTAGATATGATACTATACAATATTATTGTTTAGATAATTACGTAATTCGAACAAAAACATTTAAATCTATTTTGGGCAGATAAAGGAAGGTAAAAGGAAATTGTAGACCTTGAGGGGGCATGGCTCCCATGGCACCCTCCCCTCCCTGGATCCGCTAGTTGCTGTTACATATGTTACTGGGTAATCGAGACTTCTTTCTTTCATTCAAGAGAAGTCAGCTTTGCAAACTTTTCGTTTAAAGTGTTCTTTACCAGGGAATCTGTCTTTAGTTATCCCGAAATCGGCTGATCCGACAATGACGCTGAAGGGCGTCACAGGAACCTGTGACAGATTACATATGTACGGCTAACATCACAGATTCTGAGCGAAGAAATAGAATAGACAACTGAGTAATTGTGTGGTAAATATTTATTGCATCTCGTAAATATTATTTGTAGCAAAGTACCATAAAAATTATTTTAAATTGGAATTAATCAGCGAAATATGCTTTAAAAATGACGGAAGAGGTAAAAATGACTTATTAGTCAAATTCACGAAAATTGAAAAAAATGCCGTATAAAAATGGGTAATTTGCTTTCGTCATAATATTAAAAAATGTTTATACTAAAAGGCATTACTGTAAAGCGAAAAGAAAAAAAATTACAGTTCATTACAAACCGCCACCACGCCGCCACTGCCACAGTCACAAGTCACCAACGTCACCGCTTCCTTTTGCACCTCCGCCTCCCCCTGGCGTTGCCGTCGCCGTCAACCTGCTTCCCTTCGCCACCGCCTCCTTGACAAGCCCAATTGTCCGACGGCTGCAGCGTGAGAGAGCGCACCGACCTGACAGCTTGTCGCGCTGCGAGGCACACCCGCGTCCGCCCAGCCGGCGCGCGAGCATAGAGGCGAGGGCAGCAGTGAGGCTGGGGGAGAGGAGGGCAACGGCGGTGACTGCTCCTCGGGGAGTCGCATTTGTCGGAACAGAGGGTAAGATCAATGGGAAAGTTCCGTGGGGTAGACCTGTTTGGCTAGCATACAGGGGCTCCCGGGAAAATGTATGATTCAGACGGTACTTATAATTAGAGATGACAAAAAAACATCGATGTTTTCCACCACAAACATCGATATATTGTCATCGACATTTTGCTTTCGATGTTTTCTTCACATCGACATTTTATTGCAAAAACATCGATTTTTTTAAACATTTTTAATTATTTTTTTTAAAATAAAGGGGTTAGGACACCCTGTAGGGTAACAGCAATCCACAGCAACATCATTGTTTTGTATCATCCTCTTTATCACGCTGCACATTTCGTCTGTGCAATTTGAAGAAGTTTCGGAGATGCTCGTGTTATGAACGTACGTTATTGCCAGCCGTGTCATTGCCTGAATCGACAGTGAAATCGACGAAATCAATAGCAAAACACGATGTTCTTTATTGCTAATTTTTTTCTTTACATTCGATAATAAGTTTTACATACTTCTGACATGCTGGTAACCAAACAACAAAATATATCCCTTTTACGTATTACAATTAAAAATGGAAAGGATAATAACATGCTTATTAATCGATGATTAAAACATAGATGTTTTGTCGTCGATGTTTTCATCAACATTGAAAAACATTTAACGATGCATCGAAACATCGATGTAACCAAAATTTGCCATCACTACTTATAATGATAATACACAAGTGTCTCAGAATAAATGTTACATTCTGTTAGGGCACGTTGGAAGCAACTCAGCCTGCATTGGCCCTTGGCACGTATGCGTTCTGCAACACTCAATTAGATATGCCAAATCTCAGCAGTTAAAGAGATTGACCAAACAATCCAAAATGACTTACCTACCAATCAGGGAGAATGTCACGCGTGCATCTTCGTTATAATCCACTACACAACTGATTATTTGCGACCCCTCTAATTGCCGATGCCCTAGAAGTGTGTAATATTATTCTGAGTAATATATTACAGTTACAGAATAAGTCTGTGGTATTTGCCCGGGTACCCAAAGTGTAGACTGTAGGTTCTGAATAATTTAGTCGAAGCAAACGAGAAGGTGCTGGACACCAAAAGGAATGGCACGTGGATACTTGTTCGGCCGGAGCGCAAGGACGAGAGTTGGAGGTGGAATCCCGAGAGACGAAGGGCGAACACACGAGTGTGCAGAAAATAGTGACCTTTTGCTGCGGCATTAAAGTACTTTCTATGTACTAGGTAAGAAGAATGTGAGAAAGCAAAACGAGTCATGCGAAAGCAGATGGAGGACAATGAGCATGGCGACACATGTGTAAATATGAGAGAGCGGGAAACCATAAGGAGAGAGCAGTAGACAATTGGCACTACTTGGCTGACCAGCACAGAAAACACCGAGCAGCGGGTGCTAGAGATGCGACTAAATGGATCGACTAATTGCAGTAGTAGGCCCAGTGTACACCTCTACTCCGACTCTGATCAACCTGCACAACTCTGATCGACTCTACACCAACTTTGGCAACATGTAGACGTAGTGTATTCTAATAAACACAATGAATCATTCCCATACCCTGCATTCCTTGCAAAACAACTGTATTAATTGAAATGTTTATCTATTATACAAAATAGTCTAATGTTAATTCCTATGTTACAGTCTACATTCTATACTTTGAAATCGAAAAAGGAAAGGAAAGGAAAGAAAGAATGTTTCAACAGAGGTTGAATGTTGCCGAATTGCAAATACACGAGCCAACAACGAAAGAAATTTGACCAACAAAGATTCGAGTTATTTATGTTCGAGTCAGTGATCGAAGTTACCGCTCCAGTTGTTGAACAACTATCAGTTTTTTTTAAATCTACCTTATGTCAAGTGCTATTAAAAGCCTTTGCTTTTGTGCTAGAGAGGGATTCCCACAACTGTTAACAAAACCAACAAAGGGGCGAGTGTTGACGCAGCATGAACGTAGTGCAATATTTTTTTGCTAATTATTATATTTTAAGTTTCAAATTAGAAATGAATCGCCTGCAACAGCAAAATTGCTGCTAAACAAAACCACATGAATTAGTTGTCAAAAAGTAGCACGCTCACTGCTCAAGAACTACAAATAAAATATTATCGTGTAACACTGCAATAAATTAAATACTCGAATTTCGACAAAAAAAAAACAGACTTCATTAATACTGCAATACGGAGTAGTACCATCGAACAGTTCTTTACATACCATGAATATCAAAAAAGTAGCTGCTCCATAACGTCACACGTAAATAGCAAATATTTAATGGCGGGCCGCCTCTTACATGGTGCCTTGCTCTCACAGATATGTCTTCGACAAGAATTTAGTCAGTACGCCTAGTATGAGAATAGGTGAAATAACAAATATTTACATTTTTCAGTCAAAATCGAAACACTTTAATTGTTTTTTCTCTAGTTCCTGGGTATCTCACGGAACTATAGACACCTCTCACGTGGTCGGAGGTTGCATAGATTTCTTTTAACTTTTGAACGCATTGGAAATTAGTAATATATGTAGATCTTAAAATTAATCAAATGTATAGCTTATAATTAAATTAGAAAATTGGTTGATCTACCTATAATGGCACAATTATTAGTTTGAATAGATTGAAAACTAGGTTTTATTTCCTGAAATTCGCTGAATTTTTAATTAAGCAACCTTTGTGTAACTCCGGAAATGAGCAGGGAAAGGGTAGACGTAAGTGCTAGACGTTATGACGAAGGAGGGGGGGAAGCTAAATATTGAGAACGTATTTTTTGAACAGCCCTAGAAAGGCCATTAGCGATGCTTGGTGCCCTGGCTGCGGGCGCCGGACGAAGGCAAGGCGGTTGGAGGGCGGGCGGCGCGGCGGTTGGAGCGCGCCGCGCCGGATGGAGGTGACCGCCAGTATGGGCGGCGGAAGCTCTGAATTATCGGGGAGCGGCAGAGGAGGAGAGGGAGCGGACACAGGGCGTCCGGCGAGGAAGAAGAAAGAGGGAGCGTTTGACACCGTCGCTCGTAACAAGTTACGAGTTCCTAGCATATAATGGCGACACGATGGGTCGCTCCTTTGTTATAGGCGTCTAGATACTGTAAGTGTTCCAGTTCAGAAGCCGTCACACCCGTGGAAACAGGTTAAGCACAAGGCAAGAAATGCAATTGGTGAGCATAAGATCCAGCGAAATTAGCAAATGCTTTTTGTATTGTCATGCCATTTACACTACCATCACAGAATATTAAAAATCCGGACAAAATGAAAATAAATAAATAAATAAATAAAAGTTGAGCCAGCGAAATCAGTGTTTAAATTAAATTAGTTCTTTTAATGGAAAAGTTATTAAAAATTTTATAATAATGTATTTACTTATGAATATTTTTTATACTACAATTTGGCACGTTAATAAATTAAAGGATTAAGGGTGTGAATACTTTTGACACACGACCATTACCAATCGTCTGGAAATTTACACTTTCAGTTTTAGCTAAACAGTTGTGCAAAATTCACGTCATCTTGGAACACGTTCACGTTGGAATTGTGCGCCCATTTGTTGAGGCAATATTTGTCGTGGTTGAAAATTTCAGCCGGGCGTGTTTGGGCGCGGCTGAAGGAAGCGGAGGGGGGGTGGGGCAGGGGCGTGGGGAGGGCGCTGGCGGGGGCGGGCGCGGGAGGCGACTAAGCAGGCGTTTCCGGACGCGGCCATCGTCGTCTCCCCATATCACAGAGGAAGGAGGCGTAGGGGAGAGCGGGGGAGGGGGAGCGGGAGCAAAGAGGGCGCCGAAAGAAGCGCCGCCGGAAGCTGCCTCGGCCGGAAGCCACGGCCCCCGCGCTACTGTAGTGTTTGATGACGAAACGCCGGTATTCGACGCGGCCAGAACGCCCCTGAGCAATCTGGATTTTACGCAAGTTCTAAAATAAGGTTTCCTCTCACACTCAGAGTATCAAACCTCCGCGACCGCCACCGAACTGGCGCCTGCCTAAACAAATACACAGCTTACGCCCATTCAGTCCATTAATCATTATTCTGCTCTAACCAAGAATTAAAACGTAATTTCAGCAGAATTAAATTAGCAATAAATGCACATTCAATTTTAATACATAAACCATTACTTCACTTCAAATTAATGCCATTTCGAAGGAAATTATTTTGTCTTCTTCTAAAGCTCTACGACCTTCAAGAGAACTTCTTGGCCTGCTCACCCATCCTTTTCCATTTTTTGCTATTCTTTGAGAGCACGATCCAATTTTCTCATGTCTTTGACAACATCATCTCTCCATCTGTTTTTAGGCCGTCCTCTTCTCCTGGTACTCACTGGATTCCAGCTAAAGATCTTGTTCACTATTCTGTCGTGAACTTAATCTTATGGCTTTGATAAAATTTAATGATTTTATGTTTTTGTATATTGTCTAGGTCGGAATTGTTCATAATCCGCCAATCTACATTGGGCATTCTAACATTATTTTTTCAGTCTGTGAAATTTTTGTCAAAATTCTAAGGTTTTATCATGTTTTAATTTATCCTTTGTGCCGTGAAAAAAGTAGTATTTTTTATTTTTCAGAATTTAGATTCCTGAGAATTATATATATATATATATATATATATATATATATATATATATATATATATATACACACATACGATCAATAAAATACATGTAAAGATATATAATGTAAAAGAATAGAATGATATGGAACATTGCATACTTAAATTTCATGATTGTATACCGTAATGGTAATTAGTTTTGGAAGAATCTATAATAATAATCTATTCGCTAATTTAAATTAGAATGTATCACATCCTCATGCAGTCGGCTCGCTCAAAACTCAGACACCTCCGGCTATGAACTGATGAAACTGTCATGAATTTTGAGTATCAATTACAATATTTCAATGGGACCACAGGAAATCAAACTATGGAGGAATTTGTATAGACCCTTCAAGACATTAGGTGCATCGTGCTACCAAACATCGCATCGTTCGAAATACTTTAATTCGTATCATGGGATCCTCGTTGTTTAATAGTACTTGGAATGCACGATGGATATTATACTTTGTTAATTGTTACTATTATTTTTATTGTCATTAATTAATTATTAATTAATTTTCATTAATTGATATTAACTAAGTGTATCAACTAATTACTGTTATTAATTATTGCAATACTATTATTGTTGTTATTATTGTTAATTGTGAAGTTTATTTTGTTATTATACTTTGTTAACAACTCTGCATTTGGGTACCCAATACATGGCAATTTCCTTTTTTGCTAATGTTGAATATTTTAACACACTTATGGCATCTTTTATCTCAATGTGAACATTTTGCATACAACATCCAAAATACGTTAGGAATTAACGTAACGTAATTACGTAAGAAACAATCAAAATGACAAAATATTCCCTTTCATTCAGAGGACATCTGTAAACTGCTCTTCTACAACATTAGGTGAATGTGACATTGTGCCCTGTACATCGAGATTAAGAACTGTGACCACGAAGAGACCTTTGAGACTGCAGTACCGTTCATCAGCTTACAGAATGACAAAGTAAAGCTTAAAGCAAAGTAACAGCTAAGGATCACATACCACAAACTCAAATAGTAGTAAGACAAATAGAAAATATTTCCATGACTGAATGCTGACAGCTAAGAATAATTCTGATTGAGACTAACAACAAAGAGCATGAGAGTGGCATGGAAGACTTTCATTCCAAACTGGTATAGTATTGCATCAGTGACACACAGGTTTTTCTGTCGGATGTGGCTGTAAGTTCAGTCCAGCCCACTTGATGTTTTTCTACAGATTTTTTTCATTTATGCTAAAATTAAATGTTATTTCTATTCGTTGATTTATAGTTATTTAGGAAGTATTCAATCGAGATAATAAAAGTCTTTTTACTACAGAAAACTAATAAAAATTGAATTTGTGAATATGTCATCGGCTTCGAAGAGAGGGTGAAGTCCCCTAAGCCCCCTTAGGCGCGCAAACGTTTGTTTATAATAATAATAATAATAATAATAATAATAATAATAATAATAATAGAAACCTTTTCTTAACTTCAATTCACATCTATAAATTTCCTGAAATAACTAACAAGTAATATTACAGTTTTTTTTATAAATCAAGGAGTTCTGAAAAAATCCAGAACAACACTTTTGAAATTTACTTCATTCAGAAAATGAAACTTAGTTTTCGCATCTCTTCGTACTAATATTTGTGTCATAATTAGGGAACGAAATTTATTGTAATAAAAAAAGCAAAATATGTACTACATGTTTATGTACTTATTTTTTGTAAAAATGTAAGAAAAAATAGGAAATATATGAAATAAAAATTCGTTATAATGTTTAAAATACCATTCTTCAAGCGTTTTCTGAGCAGAGTACGTTGCCGATCAGATCTTAACATGGATTAGATAGAGAGGCTGAAAAAAAAGTTCTACATCTATTAACACAGAAGCAATTACACTAGTTTCATCCGAAATATATAATACTTTCGTATTAAATACAATGTTGTATACAAGGAGCCGGCGCTTAAGTAAATAGTACCGTGTAGCCTGTGATAGAAAGAGGGGGGGGGTAAACCGAACATTTATCGACTTATGCATGTGGCCTATGAAACACGAATAAGCACGTAGTTAAAGTTCTTTCTGCTTCACGTACATCCGCTCAACCTTGATCCAGACTACGCAGTTTCCAAGAAGCAGATGGGGCCGGAGGGAGATAAGTTTGACAATTAATAGCGATGGTCCTGCGTTAATAAAAGCGCATTTGGTTTTTTTATTTCGAACTCGCATGTGAAATGTTCACTTTCGACTAAAAAATTTATTAAAATGTAACGAAATATGTAGCAATAGATAAAATATGTAAAGTTATGTAATTATACCAAAATATGTACAAATATGTAAAATGAAAATGGTTCCAATTCGTTCAGAATGTCTGTTAAGTCTAAAAAATATTAGTGAATGTAGGTATCTTGTCCCTGTAAAAATATGTATTTACATGAAAATCCTTTCCCTAGTCACAAGACAGATCGGTTCTCTCGTAGCGAGGAAATAATAGAAAATTATTACATCGGATGCAATATTACTAAACGAATCGATTTTAATTTTGAGCCTACTTCTTAATAACACTTCTTTGTAACTCAGAGATTGGATTTATATATTTTTTAAGTAAGTGCTTGTTATTTAGAGACACTTTCATGTTCGTCTCATAAAAACGGCGCAAAGACATGAAATTTGTTGCATTGAACAAATCACGTGATTTCAACCTGAAGTTCCCCTGCCGCGCTTATCACAGAAACGTTGGATGCGCAAGTAGACACTAGCGGCGGTGGGGCTGGCGGTGTGTCGGCGCTAGTGTCGGTGTCGGTGACGGTGATCATGACGGTGCGGTGAGCGATGGTGCTGCTGGCGGCGAGGGCGCTAGTGGAGGGAGAGGAGAAGGGGAGGGGCGGTGGCAGGGAAGTGAGTGGGGAGGGGAGCAGTGGGCGGGGCTGGGGCAGGGGCAGGGGCGGCGCCGTGGGTGCGGGAGGGCGTGGCGCTCGGCGCCTACGCCCGCGGCCCACGCGCGTCGACGCTTCCTTCGCCTCCTCGACCCCCCTGCCCCCCCCCCACGCCCTGCTCCGCCCAGCTCAGCTCCGCCCCGGGCCACGAGCTATGCAGCCTGCTGCACAGTAGCTGCTGACACTAGCGTTGCTGGGCAAAAGATGACACTTCCTTCAGCTCCTACCTTGTCTAACTGCGTAATAAATGTCGCCAGTTATCTGCAGCGTGAATGTACTAGTTGTACATAAAGCTGGATTTTGCGTAAAATATGAGTGAGATGGCGTACGATTACGTTCCTTGTCGGATTGACATATTCATTTAGAAAGGAGAGCGGCAATGATTATTGTTATTCAGTGTTACAGATGGCAAGGGAAACTACCATGAGTTACACACAATTCATAATTTCTTAATTGTCTAACAGAGCCAAGAGTCGTTCTCTAAATTCGGTTTCCTCGTTATTTCTTTAGGAATATAGCACTATTGAGAAGGTTTGTTGAATTACTCAATCGTGTCATATTACGGTAATGTAGCAAGAGTTCATAATAACTTCTGTGCATGCATAACATGTAGCTACTTCACAACATTTACATACTTAAACATGCGTCTCGCTTCAAGCCCATCACTGCTGTCTTTATCAAGCAACCGTAATCTCACGACTCATTCGGAAATGCTGGTCGCTCCCAGATTTTATCAGATAAATATTCTCTGAGGAAACTCGTTATAATGAAACGATGACTCACAACAACACTTCTTTTAGTACGCAAGTTACACGAAGAAATGTTAAAATTTAACATTTATTTTGTTACTAAATATTGAGATTTAGAAGGGTACTGAGCTAACCCAAATTTACTGTACAGTTCCTTCTTTGATGTGGCATTCCTCTTTTTGTTCATTTGATTATTTCTTTCTTAAAACACTCGTCATTCCTAACCAAGTTCTGAGCTTATATGTCATCAGTCAAGCATTAATAGTACGCTAAGGACATTTTTTAGAGTTGAAAATTCAGTGATTTCTATTCTTTTACAGTGGATTGATTGATAAGTGTTACGGGCACGTCAACTGCTAAGGTCATTACTAATTAGTCTGAAAGTGGGTGTATGTTTTTTATCGCGGGAGTTGACGGTGATCTCCGCTGGATAGGGAGATCCGGCGTCGAACTTTATGTCGGCAAGCCGTTTTCCTCTACCAGGAATCCCCATCAGTGGGGTACAGTCCCCGTGAGGACAAGCTGTAAGCTCCCGACTGGTATCCCGACGTGTGTGGCAGAATTATGCATGTACGGATTTAAGGGAAGGGACAAGGAAAGGGAAGGAAAGATCGCGCGAGGTCAGTTGTCCGTTTGTTATAGTACTGCTCCGACATTCACCTGGTGTTGATCGGAGAAACCTTGGAAAACTACTGATCAGAGCAGCCGTAAAGCAGTACCGTACACTGTGCTGTACCAGTACGCTGTACAGTACAGTGAAAGTAACTGTGCGAAGAAGCGGTATGGGCAATAAGGAGATTCATTGGGACACTTCATCCTAGTTATAGACACTTATTATTCCCAATGATCAATGCGCTATACAATTTTTTTTATAGCGTGACTATGGATTTTCTGTGAAAGAGTTCTTTTGTTATTCAAGTAAAACCTTTAGAAGGCAATATGACAAATTCAAACAATAGGTCACACGTAAAACGTGTCAGAAAAAAGCTGATACAAAATTATGTATTTTGAATATCTGCTTTAAAATATTGCTAGTATTTTAAGTGTAAAAACGTCAAAGTAGTCAAACACGTAGTCAAACACGATCAAAGTGAGAGATACAAATAACACGACCAAAACTGAAGCTATAGCTTTCTAAAACAATTCGTCTCAGTTTCTATAGCTGTGTAACAAGCGAAAGCTCAGGAAGGCCAGGTAACTTGGTACGATGATGAGAATAGTCATGCTCGCCACATGTCTCCCTTATCCCCACAATAAATAAAAACAGGGCCCAGTCCTTGGAACATCTCACCCTAAATTCCATTATAGATACTTACATATACGTGCGGGGATCAACAGGCACTTGCCCCGCTAGTTTGGGAATCCGGGCTACAGTGGTTGCCTTGGCCGCTGCCGTCGCCGGTGCGGGAAGCAGTCAGAAAACACAGAAGGTAGAAAGAATGGAGAGGCCGTTTTCACCGAATGAAAGGATGCGGAGCAAAGAAACATGGCTGGACACCATCAGCGCGATTCCAGGAGCGCCCGCTGACACCGCGCGGCCTGCCCCACGGCCGGAGCCCTGGGCGCAGCCTTCGCGCCGCCGACTCCGCCATTTTGTATCTACTTTTAAGGCCATTTCAAGTTTAGAGCTACTGGGAAACACCAATCTATCCAAAACCATTGTATATGGGAAACACAACTACCCAAAACCAGTATATGGAAACACCAATCTACCCAAAACCATGTAAGGGAAACACCAATCTACCAAACCAACCCAAAACCAATATTAATATAATCGAATATATCTTTTTTATATCAATTTTAAGGCGATTTCAAACGAAGTACTATTGTATGTAAGCGGAACACCAATCTACCCAAAACAAAATTTAATATTTTCAAATATTTATATTTTATTTCCAGTTTCAAGGCATTTCAAAGCAAAGTTCTAGTTTGTGATTAGAAACATTAATCTACCCAAAACCAATATTAATATACTCAAATATCTCCACCATACCTTCAATTTCTTTTATTTCTCCTGAACTGAAAGTTGTGTGGCGGGGCTGCCGGATGAAAATATATTAATTGGCGGCGGCGCGGGCGTTCAGGTTGCGCTATTCTCTGTATCTAGGAACTCGACCCGCGGCCTAGCAAGTGCCCCTGGCGGTAATCTTGCTCTAGCGTCATTGATGCTGAGAAACCGTCATTGGATAATTTGAAGGAAAGCTTTTCTCTTGAAATTCCTGTGTATACCTGCTAAAATGTATGATTACAACAGTGGCGGCTGATACTTCAACAAACGGAAGGTTGCATCTCCATCGAATGACGGAAATGTAATTTCCAAATTTATAACACTAATATATAATAAAATATAGTCTTTTATTAAACTTAGTTTCAATTAATTTACATGAAAACTAAGTTTTAATGTAAATTCAGTTCAATTCAGACTGAATTTGTGTACTTTCAATTCACACGAATTCCATAAAATTAAGTTACAAGTGTTAGAAAGACAGAAAATTGGCGTTTCCTCGGTCACCGCGCAGAGCTCGGCGACAAGATCCCTACCTCCTTATTGTGCAGCCGAAAGTTCTATTGAGCCCTGTGTTGAAGTGTAGAGCCAAAGAATAAACTCAGTGGTAGTTCCAAGAGCGTGACATGGTGCAAGGCCTGGGAGAGCACCAGACGCCGCGCCGGAGAGAACGCTTGTTGGGCGGTCTCTGGTTCAAAATGACTTCATACACATCAATATTATTGCAATATCTTCAATATTGAATATCAATAAAACAAAAATGTATATTCCTAACATACTATAAAATATGTTTCGATTATCTGGGTGTTGTGTAAATAATAATAAATAATAATAATGACTTTATTTATGTGGCGAGACTCGGGCCATCAGGCCCGCTCTTCCGCCTGACCACGAGTGCGGTGTAACCGTGCAACCTAAGCACGTGTCGCTATTGGCTTACACTATAATGATAGTAGGTCAGAAATCCGGAACATCGATTTTATATATATATATATATATATATATATATATATATATATATATGGTCAAATGACCAGGGGAGACATGTGGTGCTGTTAGTAAAGGCACACGAGTCGGTCTTCTGTTGTCATAGCCTATTAGAGTCAAATTTTGCCGTACTGTCCTAACTTATAGTACGTTCGTCGTACGTCCACATTGATTTCTGCGGTTATTTCACGCAGTGTTGGTTGTTTGTTAGCATTGACAACACTGCGCAAACATCTGCTCGTGGTCGTTAAGGGAAAGGTGCGGCCATTGCATTGCCTATGGAAGAGCGTTTATGCCTGAAATTAGGTATTCTCGGCACACTCTCGATGCTGTGGAACTCGGAATATTAAATATTCCCAAACGATTTCGGAAATGGAATGTCCTATGCATCTATCTCCGACTAGCATGCCGCGTTCAATGTCAGGTAATTCCCGTCGTGCGGTCATAATCACGTCAGAAACCTTTTTACATAGGAGAATCAAATGAAGTAAGCAAAAGCGGAGTTAAAATTTTTTTCTTTAGTCATTTGGAAATTAGCAGGCACAGTCCATGAAGTCGCTCCAATTAAATGGAGAAGAAAATGAAGAAGCGGAGGACTGTGGAGTTATTAATTTTTTGGGTGAACCGGTTGATATTCAAAAGAGAATGAGGACGAAGTATGGGGCCGCCTGTCACAGCGTCAAGTGTATGAGTGGTGTAAGAAATTCAGAGAAAGTACTACTTTTTGAGTGATGCTGTACGTTCGGGTCAGGCTCATTGTGTTGAGACATCTATATCATCTGTGGAAAAGTGATAATGACTTTATTCTGGGGTAATAATGATCGTATCTGGACTGTTCGAAAGTACCACAGGGACTAGAGCCAACTACCCGACCTTTTCAAGAGCCATTTGAAGTCAGCAATACGCACAAAGAGAAGTTCGCCGAGTGCAGATGTTTTTTTCAACATGATAACGCCTGTTAGCATTCAGCTCGTGCAACTATGAAAAGAATCAACGACCTATGCTTCAAGTGGATTTCACAACCGCCATACTCGCCCGATTTGGCACCGTCAGATTACTGAATCTTTGGTCCATTAATGAGCAACTTGGCAGAATTTTGTCTGATGACGTCCAATCGGCGGTGCACGAGTATCTACGTGAACCAAACAACTTTTCTTACACGTTATCGAAGCACTTCCTTTCCGATGACGTAATTACATTGAATGTGGAAGGGACTATACAAAAAATATACAAGAAAACACTCTCTCGCAGTAAAATAGTGGGAAAAAATTAATTGCTGTTTTCTTATTCTCCCTCGTACCTGAATCACTTGAGTACAAATGAAAGCTCTGCCAATGTACTGCAATACTACTGCCGTCGGTAGATTTGCATATTGCTATTCCACGATTTTTGTCACCTCAGTGTATTGCGCGAGAGTTTTTACTGTTTTGATCGTCCTCCTTTCTAATAGATTTATGTGGTTGTTGACGTTCTCCATTCGTGTAGCGCATTCAATCCCCTTGGACACTTTCCATAACTGTCTGCTAGTCTTACATAGAGTACACTAACATCTGCTTTGATCATTTAGATATTTATACCACCTGACCTGGTGGCTTTCCATTCTTCATCAATTTTATATCATGATTTACGTCTTCGACCGTAATTGGACGAGCATGATATTCATTTTCCTTTTCATACTTCTTCTCAAGTTAACAGCAACTCTTATATAATATAAATTCCAAAAATAGTGTTCAAATGCTTTGTGATAAAAATATTGTAGTTTTATAAATATGATAAAAATAGTGTAGTTTTTATAACACGACTGCAGTGTGCACAGATTTACCGTGCACACTGTAAGTGTCTCTACATGCAATATACTATGCATGTATATATGTATATATACATACACCTGACTATACATGTATATACCATACGAGAGTAGTTTTGTTTTACTTTTTCGCCTTACTACGTACTTACATAATAAATAAATAAATATTGTAATGTTGCAGCGGAAAGAAAAACTCTTACTGTTGAAAATTACAGTGTTATTATTTGTAGTAAATTACTTCCTCTTACACGTGCAGTCAGAATCCACGTTTGTGGATCCTTGATACCGAAAAATCGATTGAGTTCATCTGTCCGTTGTCCTTCTGGTCTTTGTCTCTCTGTCCACTTGTCCGTCCGTGCGTGGTCAGCGCTTGCGCCTAAGCCGTTCAATTTTCTTGAAAATTGATATTACCGGAACGTTCTGGACGAATTCGATGCTCTTGGAGTTTGAAACATATATTTTGATTTAAGAGGGAGAGGGGTAGTTTTCACATGAACCCTCGACAATATTTTTTGCTTTTTCTCAAAAAATGGTTCCATATTTTTTATTAAACTTTGTCCTCGCAAAACATAAAAAGCTTTTAGAAAATGGCGGGATCTCATTTTCATTGATATACCTGATTTTTGGAAAATTTCAAAAGTTCAAAACTTTTTTGCGTCTTCCTACTTCCACAATATTGAAGACTTAAAAAAAATTAAATCTATTGTTCAAACTAAATGAAATCTATTGTTTAAATTAAATCTATTGTTACTCTTAAAATAAAGCCATGTAAAATTATTCGAAAATATGGTTGTTTTCGAAAAAGTTTGCGTAAAAATTGAGGTAATTCTTAAACAATTGTTTTCTAAAAAACTGTTCTGTATATTTTTAATTTTTTTCCTTGTATGTATCAAAGAAAGGCAAAAACATTCGTCGTGGTCCCATTTTCGCCAAGTGCCTGTATTTTTGGAGATTCCAAAAAATTAACAATGCAAAAGCACAGTATATATTTATATTTTACTACATATTTTATACTATATATTTATTAGATAGAGATTTTTTTGTCTGCTCTAATAAATCACACCTCTAACATATATATCATATACAAATTTTTGAAAATATAGTAGTTTCGCGTAATTACTGGCTAAGATAATTCAGTTCAATATTAAAAAATTTCAAAAACAGCTCCAATTTTTTAGGGTCCAAGTCCAGGGATTAGCAAAGGACTTTAAAAATGGCACAGGTCTCATTTTCTGGAACTCTCTGACTCGAAAATTGCTAAAGTTAGAAATATTGCGAGAAAAATGTGCTATTTTAGCAACACTAGTTTAGAACTTTGAATATATTTCATTGCGAGTTATTCAACATAGCTATATATAACATAAAACATGTTTAAAACTTAACACATGTATAAACCTTAATCATTATTATAAAAGCGTCATACACTTTAGTAAGATGCTGTGAAGGGCGTTTTTTTCATAGGGAAAGTTGAAAACATAAATTAACTAACAAACATTTACTTTATAAATGTTTAATTATAAAATATTCTAATTATATTAAGTAAAATATATAGAATATTGAAAACTCACAAGTCATGTTTGAAAATATTTGTAAAAGTAAATTATTTAAATTAAAATATAATCATAAGTCAATATTTCTGAAAATTAAAAAGAAAATTCCTTTCTTAAAACAATTATATTTAAAATTTTAAATACAATATTTTTTAAAACTTTACCCAACCTTTCTCTTAGAAATAGACGGTGCACAAGAAAGTGACATTTTAAATATCGCAATGTCATTATCCTAATGAAATATCGTTATTGACATTTATTGATAATGAAATTGTTTATATCGAGCGAACTTCAAACAATTTATTTTCATTATTATTTGTGTGTTTGGTGACGTGCGTGTTCCTGTTTTTGTTTGTTTTGTTTTCCTAATATTATACTACTATCGTCGAATATTTTTATCTTGATGAAAATGAAGTACATGGCCAAAGGTGGCATGGACAAATGATTTTCTAGTTCATCCAAATGACCTGTTATGAAAATAATGCAAACATAGTGTAATACCAGGCCACTAAAACAAAATTCCCTTTACAATATGATGAAACCATTAGGAGAACTACGCAGTAGCTTTGTGCAAAAGCTGTAATATTTCGCTTTTATCGCGGTTATATTAAACGTTTAATGACAGCTAATACAAGGTCTTAGAACTAGCACCAAAAAACATCATTTTTATACCGTGAGAAATTAATGAAAGTGACGTATCTTGTGGACAACCATGAACAAGATTTTGAGAATTTTATAATATTTAATATATTTAAGGTATAATAATTAAATATTTAAGGTAGAATGGAAATAATTATTTTGACATTTGCTTTAATTTTAGTGTAAAATAAGCTTAGCTGTTGCAATTTACAAGATTAAATTAAAAGTCGGTGATATTTCTATTAATATGCTCCTTCAGTGGAGAAATTATTTGTACAAAATCAATTAAAAATTTTACTGGAAAATTTTTTTTTTTAAAAATTTTTAAAAAAAATTTAATTTATTTTATTTAGTTACGAATAATGATATCTAAATTAAATATACTAAATACATCTTGGAGTACAATTGCGATTTTAAATCGCCTCTACTAATGCAGATCATGAACGCGTATTTTTATTCGTGTTTGGACCAACTTATTTGGCTGTTACTTTAATGAAATTCAATTATTATTATGAAAGAATTGTTGTACCACAAGATTAATTTTAGTATTTAGAAGCCAATAAATATTTAGGCTACATGAATATTCTGCTCTAAAACCGAATAGTAAATCATGTACTTCTGAAACTAGTTTTATTTTTCGCAGCTTGAATAAAATTTATTGTGGCGACGTCTACGCGTTATTGAACTAATCTTCAAATACCATCTTCCACGCAGGAGTGCTTTTTGAATAATGAATAATGAAGTGCAATATTATTTTTCCACGAAGTATTGTTTTGTTACTTCGAAGAGTGAATTATAACGTTGTGAAGTACAGATTTATTTAAAAAGTAGCCAATAAATCAGAAAATATATTGAAAGTCTATTACTATGTCCCTTTACACTACGCCTTTTGAAATTATGAGCCATGTTTTTTAACTAATCGCCTTGAGGATCAACAGCATCAATAGTACAAATGGACTGCAACCGGCCACTGGTCAATTTGGAAGGTGATGGCAGACAAGAAATAAGGTCGAAAAGTCAGGTTATTCAAACGTGTGGGGCTTTTATAATAACTTCTATAATGACTACCTAGTATTTCAGTCAAGACGATCTGGTAATATGGGCACCTTTTTCTGAATGCTGAATGAAGTAAAAGCGAATTTGATTGAAAGATGAGTGATTGCGGGCTGCTACGATCGGCGTCAACTCCTACGATCTTCAGTCCCGTAAGTGTAGTGTGTGCTTTTATCACTGGGGTGGCAGTGATCTTGCTCCGCTGGATGGTGAAATCTACGTCGGACCTGCAGGGATTTTCCCCTACTAGGTATCTCCCATGGGCGTGGCTTCGCTCCAGCAGCGTGGCACAAGCGTGGAACTGCCCCGCCGTGGCACTGCTCCAGCAGCGTTGCAGAAGCTCTAATCTCCCGACATGTGTGGTGGTTTAGTGGATGCGAGAGTGTATGGTAGTAAGGGGTGAGAGTAGGACAAGGAAGAGGAAGGAAAAATCGCGTACTGTCCATGGCCCGTTTTTTAGGGTACTGCTCTGGTATGCGCCTGGTGTTGATCGAAGAAAGCACGGAAAACTACCTATCAGAACAGACGGCCGCTAGAATCCTCCTCCAGACAGCGGCTGAATTCGATCTAGCTCTCTAGCCAGTGTCGAAAATCCTGCCACTGAAGGAATTCGAACCCTGGAACCTCCAAGTCAGAGGCACTACAGTGACATCAGTTGCCTGTAAAATCAAATTTGAGGTTTCCAAAATTTCTGAAAATTGACGCCTGGATTTTTTGATAACTATTTTCTCTTCTAATGCAAGTGAATTTTGGTACAATTAGGACATTCACTACATGATATCCAAGGTTAATGAGATCGGCACAAGACACTTTCATGAAGCGTACTAACAAGCGAAAAATATCATTAATTAATTTTGAAAAGTTAGCTTCCAAGAAGATTTCAGCATATCGAGAAATCTGCGACCATTCATCATTCTTTGATTTTGCCGACGTAGCTGCAACGTGACTTTTCCGTTGTAATATGGCAACAGTTGGCATTTCCGTTCACGTGTTCCATGTTTGATGAAGTGGTTCTCTTCTTGAATTGTTGCATACTATGAGAGAACATTTTTTTCAAAACATAAAACACAATTTTTATCTATGTATATGTAAATATGTATTTATATGTCACCATGTATAATGAATAAACAATATATCAGGAGTAATGAAAGGGGAAAGAATGTAATTGAGATTTAGAAATACCACATTCAGTACTGAGCATGAATGATCAATATGTAAGATATTTTCTTTATTAAATAATATTCGTGAGATTCTTTGTGCAAAAAATGTAGAAAATACAAATAAAGGCAGGGTAAATTGTTTATTTTTATGAATCTCTCAGTCAAATTATTAAGGAACGTATTATAATTGTTGAAGGAACCAAGATGATGTTAGCATTAAATGCATAAAATCGTAGATTGATGAGGCCGAAAGACAATGTCTGCTCTCAAGCAAACTTCCATAGACTTCTACTATAAATTCACGATCCACATGGATAAACACACTCGTCATATCTACCGTCATCCGAATGCGGTTTCCAGTTTCTAGTGTGGAATTACTCCTTTATCAAGACTTATTTTTGATTGGAGATCTTTCCATTTGCAAATAAAAACTCGAACTCTGTCCTTCAAATATACAGCCCTACATTGTGAGATGGGATCTTAAGTTCCACAGGAAGTAATTATTCACTTTCCTTTTAACTCGTAGCGATATGCGACTGAAATTGAAGCAAAATATTGAAAAATAGACTGACAATAAAGATAGTGAAGGACAAGTCGATATATTGGTCATTAATTGGAAAAAATATGTGCGATTCCTTTTGGGGTTCTTTTTGCCACAATTAAGATAACTGCGCCATGAACTTCTTTCAGTAATCCCGTTGTTTACCAATAGAGATAATGCGTAAGTAAATTACTTATACAGATCCCAAAGTATACTTGTTAAAAATTAATTACTGTAAGTGATCAATTCTCCTCGTAATATTCCCAACATTTGCATATCTATTTTCATGTGTTGTAATCAGAAACCGCTCGACATTGAAATATCTCCATCATACAAACTAAATTGATTAGATGGGACAAATACACAAGTGCATTGAAAATAATGAAGAAGTGAATAATGTTTTCGATGTTTTGAATCTTAGTTTTTACATATCTAGAAAGAAATATATATATATATATATATATATATATATATATATATATATATATATATATACTACACACACGCATCGCAACAAGCTCCTTTTCGCTACCAGGGCCCCACAATACCAGTTTTTCTGTCAAAAATTTGTTTCTGTAAAAAGAATCACCGCATAATTTCTCTATACTACGTGAGTAATATGCGAGAAGGTAAAAATATGACGCATTTAAACAAAATAGAGGAATATGTAATAATTAGCGAAGAAAATGTTTTTATGAATTCTGTATGGGTACAATTGCAATTTTTCGAGGGAGCACCTGCAGTACTTATAGAAGGTGGAGCTGGAGCTGGAAGTGGTGATAGTGGCGGAGATGGTGGCGGAGACGGTGGTAGAAACGGTAGCGGAGACTATGGCGGAGACGGTGGCGGAGGCGGTGGCGAAGACGGTGGCGGAGACGGTGGCGGAGACGGTGGCGGAGACGGTGGCGGAGACGGCAACGGAGACAGTGGCGGAGACGGTGGCGGAGACGGTAGCGGAGACGTAGCGGAGACGGTGGCGGAGACGGTGGCGGAGACGGTGGCGGAGACAGGTGGCGGAACAGTAGCGGAGACGTGGCGAGACGGTGGCGGAGACGGTGGCGGAGACAGTGGCGGAGACGGTGGCGGAGACGGTGGCGGAGACGGTGGCGGAGACGGTGGCGGAGACGGTGGCGGAGACGGTAGCGGAGACGGTGGCGGAACGTTGGCGGAGACGGTGGCGGAGACGGTGGCGGAGACGGTGGCGGAGACGGTGGCGGAGACGGTGGCGGAGACGGTGGCGGAGACAGTGGCGGAGACAGTGGCGGAGACGGTGGCGGAGACGGTGGCGGAGACGGTGGCGGAGACGGTGGCGGAGACGGTGGCGGAGACGGTGGCGGAGACGGTGGCGGAGACGGTGGCGGAGACGGTGGCGGAGACGGTAGCGGAGACGGTGGCGGAGACGGTGGCGGAGACGGTGGCGGAGACGGTGGCGGAGACGGTAGCGGAGACGGTGGCGGAGACGGTGGCGGAGACGGTGGCGGAGACGGTGGCAGAGACGGTGGCGGAGACGGTGGCGGAGACGGTAGCGGAGACGGTGGCGGAGACTATGGCGGAGACGGTAGCGGAGACGGTAGCGGAGACGGTGGCGGAGACGGTAGCGGAGACAGTGGAGGAGACGGTGGCGGAGACGGTGGCGGAGACGGTGGCGAAGGCGGTGGCGAACGGTGGCGGAGACAGTGGCGAGACGGTGGCGGAGACAGTGGCGGAGACGGTGGCGAGACGGTGGCAGAGACAGTGGCGGAGACGGTGGCGGAGACAGTGGCGGAGACAGTGGCGGAGACGGTGGCGGAGACGGTGGCGGAGACGGTGGAGGAGACGGTGGCAGAGACGGTGGCGGAGACGGTGGCGGAGACAGTGGTGGAGACAGTGGCGGAACGGTGGCGGAGACGGTGGCGGAGACTATGGCGGAGACGGTAGCGGAGACAGTAGCGGAGACGGTGGCGGAGACGGTAGCGGAGACAGTGGAGAGACGTGGCAGAGACGGTGGCGGAGACGGTGGCGGAGACGGTGGCGGAGACAGCTGGCAGAGACGGTGGCGGAGACGGTGGCGGAGACGCTGGCGGAACTATGGCGGAGACGGTAGCGGTGACAGTGGGGGAGACGGTGGCGGAGACGGTGGCGGAGACGGTGGCGGAGACGGTGGCGGAGACGGTGGCGGAGACAGTGGCGGAGACTATGGCGGAGACAGTAGCGGAGACAGTAGCGGAGACGGTGGCGGAGACGGTAGAGAGACAGTGGCGGAGACGGTGGCGGAGACGTGTGCGGAGACAGTGGCGGAGACTATGGCGGAGACATAAGGAGACGTAGCGGAGACAGTTGCGGAGACAGTAGCGTGACAGTGGAGTAGACGTGCGGATGCGGAAACGTGCGTCAGTCTCGTGGAAGCGGCAGTTTCTAGTGGCGGAACCTTTATCAAGACTATTTGGATTGGAGATTTTCCCATTGAAAAGTCGGAATGTCCGTCAATAAGCCTATGGTGAAAGGGTCTTAAGACGACGGAAGTATGGCGATGATCTTAACTCGTGGATATGACTGAAATAAGGCAATAGAAGAAGACGGAATAAAGACTGTTGAGGACAGTCGATATATTGGTCAGTAGATGGAAAATATACATGGCGCTTGAGAGGAGTCTTTTGCACAATGAGAACTGGCGAAACTTCAGACCGTTGTTACAATAGAGAGACGTGGCGAAAGTATACATGCCAAGAGTAGCTGTAAGATTGAATTACGAAGGTGGAATTCTATGCGGAAGGTGGCGAACGATGCTGGGGTATGCGGAAACGTGCGACATTGAAATTGCGAATCATAGCGAGACAAATGGCTGAGACGTGGACAAATACAGTGGCTGAAATAATGAAGAAGTGGAAAGTGTCGAGTGAACTGGAGATTTCATGGCGAAAGACTTCTTACGGGGGAACATGCGTGAAACGTGGCTTAAAAGCAAAGCCTGTGGCAGATTAATGGCTAGAGGTACTAGCGCGACCGTAGCTGAGATTGGAGACGAGTTATGGAGAATTTTGTAACGAGTCTGGTCGGAGAGTAGCGACGACTTCAATATTGCTATAGATCTGGATAAGTGTGATAAATATATATATATAGTGGCTAACAACACAGGCGCACGGAGCAGCCCTTGACGGGCCCCGGTAGGCGAGACGTTTGTGAAGATTTGTTGCGAGAGGGCAAACGCATAATTCTAACTACGGAGTAATAGCGAGACGGTGAGAGAAGACGGATGAACAAAATGGAGAATATGTGGAAGTGGCGAAGAAAATGCTGAGACTGATGGGAGCGGCAACTTTGAGCGAGCACCTGCAGACTGTAGAGATGGAGCTGGTGGAGAGCGTGAAGGCGGAGATGGTGGCGGAAGGGGAGAAGGCGTGAGCGGAGACTGGCGGAGACGGTGGCGGGGCGGTGGCGAACTATGGCGGAGAGGGTGGCGGAGGGGAGCGGGGGAGACGGGCGGGACGTGGCAGCGGTGGCGGAGACGGTGGCGGAGACGGTGGCGGAGACGGTGGCGGAGACGGTGGCGGAGACGGTGGCGGAGACGGTGGCGGAGACGGTGGCGGAGACGGTGGCGGAGACGGTGGCGGAGACGGTGGTGGAGACGGTGGCGGAGACTATGGCGGAGATGGTGGCGGAGAAGGTGGTTGAAGAGGATAGTGATGGGAACAGTGACGGGGACAGCAAGCAATAGTCACTGGTATTGTGATGGGGACAGTGACGAGAACAGTAATCCGGAGAACGACGTAGTCCGTGTCGGAGTAGCGCCGGAGACAGCGGCAGCGGCTGCGCGCGGAGTGGTGGGGCCGGAGCTCCGAACACGCGCGTCCGTCCGCGGCCTTCTCGCGTGAGTGAGGCCGCGCGCCGCGTAATTTAGGTGACAGTTATCCCGCGTGGAAGGCTTTTTTTCGAGCGGAAGGGCTGCGGGGGGCGGCGGCGGGGCCGAACGGCCTGGCCTGGCGCGCGTGCTTGGCGGACCCCCGAGTTGGACGTGGCCGTGCGCGGCGATCCTGGGGAAACGATGGACGAGAATGTGGACGCCTAGGCTTCTTAAAGATGCACGCAGAGGATGACATTTGTAGGTGAACGTCAAATGTGTCTTATTAAAGAAAAAGGAAGTGAATATCAAGGAAATAATGGAAGAAAATGACGGAGAAGGGATATGCTGATTAGGATAAAAGTTGAGGTGTACAAGAAGTATAAAATGAAAAATACTGAAGGAAAATGGAGAGAGCCAAGCAAAAAATAATATAGAACTGATCAACATAGGTGAGGGCATTTTTATGTTGGATATGGAATAATTGACAGACAACATTTATACTGAATACTTTTGTAATATACACCCTTAAACATTTTTGCTCCACGATGTACTTCAGATGAAAGGTGAAGTTAATGTATGTCCTCCACATAGTAGTCTCAACGCTGTAATAATCGGGAAACTAACCGAAGAACAATAAACAATGTAGGCTTTCACGGCGGATTTGTAGACCCTTCAGCCGGAAGAAATCTTGATAACCGAAGAACATTTCATCCAAAGATCGATCATTGTTTTAGCAATCCCGAATTGTTGAGAGCCAAAGATGAGGTGGTCGAGAGCGCATCGCCGTGTGCGCCGAAGCAGTGAAGCTGTGAGCGCCGCCCATTCCGCTGCATTCCAGGCAGCGTCGCAGGCGGAGGCGCTGCTGGGGGTGTGACGGGAGTGGGGCGGGGGTTTGCAGCGGATGAGGCGGTCGCATATGCTGTGGCGCGATGGGCGCTGCAGGGAAGGTTGCAGAGGTCGTAGCATGGGGAAGTCAAGGGGAAGGCCTGCGCTTCGGGAATATCTACGACTGGCATCCTGAAGCCATTTTTGGAGGGAGGGCAGATAGTGAAGGTGGTGGAGAAGGTGGCGGTATAATGGTAGTGTTAGAGGTAGCATCTATGATTGGATACCTGAAGCGATTTTGGAGGAAGTGGGGATAGTGAAGGTGGTGGAGGCGGTGGAGAAATTGGCGGTATAGAAGTAGTGTTAGAGATAGTAAGAGTGGTAGTGATGGTCGAGGCGATGGTAGTGGCGGTAAAGAAGGAGGTAGTATTGGTGGAAATAGTGGTATTCTTGGTGAAGGTAGTGGGGGTGGTGGTGTGGTGATGGTGGTGAGATGTGACGAGAGCAGTGGTGGTATTAGATGGGGTGGTGGGGGCGGCGGTGGCAGCGGCGGCGGAGGCGGCCGGGCGAGCGACCGGGTTCTTGCCGCCTGGCGGGCGGCAGCGCGGCGGGCGCCCGCGGCGACGGCGGAAGCTCCGCATCCTGCAATTACTCTCCTCTCGCCGCCGCCGCCGCCGCAGCAGCAGCAGCTTCTGCAGCCAGACCTACCCGGCAGTGCTGCTGGGTCCTGCTCCGTCCAGTCCAAACGACCGTCTTGAGGGTCGACTTTTGAGAAGTGTTGGTGTATTGATTATGTAGATTTATATTGCCACCCAGTATGATGTCATTCATTCATGTCTGCCATTCTATCGTTATCATTGAGTATTATTCACCTTCTCAGCTTTTCAAATTATATACTTAGTTAGTTGCGAGAAAATAGTTCATTATTTGTAGGAAATTCTATAAAATTTTACATATCATCGTCCGCTTTTTGGTACATGTACCCTTTTATCAGGGCTCTTCTCTGGGTTGAGTTCTATTTCGTCCATTAGAGAATCGGATGCCTCGTTTTTATCTTCCTCCTCTGAACCATCTTTCTTTTCCACCGTTATGGCTCGATCCGCTCTGACACTCACCGTTCCGTTCCATTTCTCTCCCCAACATTCGTTACATTCTCTCTCAATTCACGCGAGCCGTTTAATGCTCTGTCTCTTTTATTCTTAAAATTCCTCCTTGATTATCTTACTGCCTTTCTACTGGATTCTTGGGCCGCTTGTCTTCATATATTATATCACCGCGTAAGAAACCCACACTTTTATAGATGAGGAAATCCCAGTAATAGCAGCAGTCTGAACTATTGCTCTTTGCTACTTGGAGCCAAAGAAAGACTTAACTTTGAACGAAACGAGAAATAACGTTCATCTTTCATTGTTGATAATGACGATCGCATGGACTGGATGTGTAGAATAATAACAGCGAAGCTAATTCGTCAACCAAGAAGATATGTACCATTGCATCACAAAAGAGGAATGCAATTCAAAAACAGAATTGAACCCCATTCATCAAGATTCACATTACTTGTGAAGCCATTGTCATATTTTTTCTCTCCATTCAGAAAAAAACAGAATCCATAGAAAGAGAACGTGAGCATTGTGAAGGGAAGAGCATATTCTATGCGAAGGCACATCGAAGCGACGATGATACTTTCGAATGAATGTCTACCTTAACGTGGCAGCGAATGTGCACTTTACTCTTATTTAGTGCTTCGTGCTTGACTCCTTTGACAACACGAAAGTCGTGAGGGCTTCCAGAGAACCGTCCGCATGTTACGCCTGAAAAATTACGTGGACATAATGGTCTTTGTTAAGCGCTGATATGTGACCGCCCTCGACCATTTACATCACAATACCTGTAAAAACCATCCATCGCTATGTCAGTTCCGAATGGACGCCGCAGCTACTCGCCTCGCATTCAAGGCCGAGGCCATAACCATCAACAGGAAAAATGAATCACTACGGACTTTTTATTGTAAGAAATGTTATTGTGTCATTTTTATCACCGACCAGCTCAAAAACAGGATCGATCGATAAGAAGAGAAAACACGCCCGAGCGGAGAGCTTGCCTTCAACTACAAGCGTCATCCCTGTGTCGCCTTCGAAAATGAACCAGCGGCCGCGTTTTTTCTTGGCGCCGCGTCCTTCAACGCTCCCGCATCGACACGACTCGGATATAATCACTCCCCATTACAGACCGCCCGGCACGGCGGTCGTGTTCGATTCCGAGTGTCTCCGTGTCTCGGCGGCCGGGTTTCCGCCGCCCAGGCGCGGCGCCGCGCCGTCCGGCTGCCGACCTGAAGCCCGGTTCACTTTTCACGGTACACGGTTCACTTTTCGTGCAGATTGGACATACAGAAAACGTGCAGTCCAAGCTGCTAGAGTTCTACATGAAAAATTTTGAGCATGTTCGTAATTTTTCATGTAAAAAGCTTACAGTTTGAAACAAGCGCATCTATTGGCAGAATCGTTCACTAATGGATTTCTTTACCCGACGGTCATCGGCCATTTCGATTTTTTTGGTTAGGTGTGACGTGATATTGTACTAATAAACTACGTCTTTCTGTATTCCTGCCTTCTTATTTTTCTTCTCTATGCCTCTTATGGTTAATGAAGATCACACAGCCTAGCGCGCGCACAGAAATACCGCCACTGAAAGTACTCGGACGGCGCAATTCAGTTGTTACACGGCAGACCGCGTAGCACCCGCTAGCGCCGTCTTGTGGCGATTCATACAGAATTCATTCAGAAAACGTACAGGCCGTGTGTGCGCGACTTTTGGATTTTATACTTCCAGTTTGGGATCTTGAAGTTTCTGTACAGAAACTGAATGAGAATCTGCACGAAAACTGTACGTGTATACTGGCTTAAGGATTATTAAAAACAAAAATCGATGTTTTTAAAACATACATATCGAGCAGAAACTTTGATATTATAACATCCATCTTTTGCTTTCGATGTTTTCTTCAGATTAATATATTTGTCCAGAAGATCGATGGTTTCAAAAACCATAATATAAATCAAATTTTCAGTTTATTATTTTTATTGCTAGTAATCAACATTCATTGACACTGTTATCGATCCCCAGGCGGCACGAAACCGTTTGCTATTCGCAACCTTTCTACAATGTTATTACCTTCTTTGATTATTCTGAACGTTAGCTGCATTTTGCATAAACTGCATTTTGAACCTTGACTACATAGAATATTGATTAAAAAATTAAGATAACAGTCAAATTTAAGCCAGAATATACTCCACCAATACTGACATGTAATGTATCACATTAGAATCTGGATATTTTACTTCGATGTGTTTAATCATATTTAAAACATCGATGTTTTTGTCAATGATTTCATCGACTTGGAAAAACTTTTGATGATGTATCGAAGTATCGACGTAGCGTTGTTTTGATAAAATTTGCCATCAATAGCCTTACTGAGCAGCCCCACGGTGTTCGCTCGCTGTCCGAAGTACAGTGGAGCCGATTTTGCTCGAAATTTCGGTCGGTGTTTTTTTTTACGTTCCGAATTCGTTGAAAGACGTGATGGTAAACGGAAATGGCCTTATGAACCCGAACGACCTCTTCCAATGGTGTTCGTAAACATCGACTGTCGGACGAAAATCTGTTTTGTTTGTTTTTGTCCGTCCGCCATCGGTCGACCAAAATTTCGGCCAAAATCGCCTCAACTGTGACAATTGTCTTAGAGGAGCTGACAGCACCCTTCGTAAAACATTGCAGATTCCAGGGGCGGATTGAAGGAGAGGGGTAGGAGACCACTCCTCCTAAAGAGGGAGCGACTCACGGTGCAAAAGTTACGCTTCTCGCCTTCGCGAGCGGGGATCGGGGTTCAAAACACGACCGATCCATATAGAAGTTTGACGGGCAAAGAGAGTAAGTGGCAGGTTTTCTCGGAAGCTTTCCATTTTCCCGAACTCTCACTCCATCATTGCTATAACATTCATATCATATCTTTATAATTACATCTCCATGAAATCATTCAATAATTCCTAGTATTTAAATAAGGTTTGGGGTCTAATATTCTTCCTATACAAGAGTGTACAAATATTCTTCCTAAATAAGCTATACGCAACCCATTCTTAAAAAATTATTTAATAGAACTCGACTTCGGCCCTGCCGTGATTTCGACCGTGCTTCGACCGCCTGAAACGTGCTGTGGAGTGGAGGAAACGTAAAAATGTAAGAGATTTTCGAAAAGAGTGACATTTTTCCGCATAGGAAACTATGACTAGATTTCCGCATAGGAAACGAAACTCGTTTTCCTTTTAAGGACCTAAACATCTGGTTATAAGAGTCTGTGACTCATAGGTTTCCAAGTCACACACAATTGTCGTGTATTGCGTGTTGCTGTACGCATGATGTTTTCCTAATCTGCAAACTTCTATTTATTTATTTATTTATTTATTTTACGTCAAAAAAACAGTTAAAAACTGCGTATGACGTGCTATGGGGAAAAGTGAATTGTGTGCACATTTTCAAAATTCTGTGATCCCTACACTAAGTCATATACTACTTAAATTTAAAAAGAAAAATTTTAATTGAAAATGAATAAAATTATTTTAATAAAAAGCAATAAATTTTAATTTTAAAGGGAGAAAAAAAAAAAAACTCTAAAAAAAAACTCCCATGTAATAAAATCTATTTTCATAAATAAGCAATAAATTTTGAATTTTGAAAGGGAGAAAAAAAAACAAAAAAACTCCCATGTAATAAAATCTATTTTCATAAATAAGCAATAAATTTTGAATTTTGAAAGGGAGAAAAAAAACACAAAAACTCCCATGTAATAAAATCTATTTTCAAAGATAAATAAGCAATAAATTTTGCTCTTATTACTTCCTGTCGCGACAACATGGAAACGATAATTTGAATAATTGTATTTCCCACTGAATTCTAGAAGACGTGCACAGAAAATGAAGTTACATTTATGTCCAGAAGCAAAACAAGGGGCCATCTCAGCATTGGCTCAATGGATCAGGTAAACTGGACGAAAAACCTGATCGAGATGGCATGATTTACGGCAGTATTATCTCAGAGTCAGCATTACCGTTGTATCTGTAGCGGCTCTTGACCAGGAGATCCTAATGAACTTCCGGGAGATTGTAATGGACTCCCGATGATGGCGGATATCCCATACTAGCGAGATAGCTAATCACGTGCAGCCGCTGTCTGGAGGAAAATACTAGCGACAGGCTGCTCTGATTGATAGTTCCAGTGGTTTCTCCGATCAATACCTGGTGAATTCAGGAGTAGTACCTTGCCAAACAAGTTACGAATCACGTGCGATCTTTCCTTCCTATTCCTTGACTTATCTACTTTCCTTACACACAAACAAACAAACAAACACACACACACACACACACACACACACTTATGCAAACTTGCGTGCATTGCACTTCCACACGTGATGGGAAACCAGAGTCAAGAGCTTGTCCCATCTGGGACGGTGTCCTACGGAAGACACGTGGAGAGGAAAATTCCACGGAATCTGACGTGTAGGTTGGCACCAGATGTTACCACTCAACGACGGACGAATACCATCATCTCTATAATATGTATTGCACGTACGTGACCAATGACAACAACACAGAAAAAAATGTTTGATGTATGTAGGGGGTATCTCTATCAAACCATAGCACTCTTAAGGGGTTTCGTTTCGATGGTTTCTTATAAATTATTCAAAAATCCGATCTTTACAATATTATTATATTGCGGCCCTTACCATATTATCTTACTTCCTTATTTACTGTAAATACACTAACAATTCTTGCTTACAAATCTCGTAATTTCATTTTCCACTTCATCGTTCGGCCCATCTCACTACTCCTCCGTCAACTACTCATCCACCTCATTTGGACCACCTGACGTATACCACCTACGGCTCCCGTCGCCCTCAGGTCGAAGGAATGAAAATTATCGCCTCCCGCCTCCCGACAGCTCTAAACGCCGATCCGAGTTGACATCCGGACGCCGTTAAAAAATCGGGCGCCGCGCCGTCACGCAGCGCGTCGGCCCCTGGGAACGGGCGCGCGGCCCCCGGGGGCGCTGCGGGCGGAAGCGCCGCCGCCGCCGCCGCGCGACGCGCTTGCCGCCGCCGCCGCCGCCGAGAGGCGCACGCGGGGTGGCGAGGGATGTCACTGCAGTGCTGCTGTCCGGCTTAAAAATGTTTCCCCTCCACAGTAACCCTGAGAGGCGGGAATTTATTCACATATTGGCATACAATTTGCGCTGTTGCCTTGCGGCTTAAGCAGCTAAGAGGGAGAGGTAAAAAAAAAGCTAATACTAACTTAAGCTAACTTAATTCTAGCTTAAATATAATTTAATAATTATGTAGTAGCACTTTGGCATACTTAACTTACACGAAAATTATAATTTTTTCTAATTCTAAATAATGTGAGTGGATAGGGGTTTGCTAGGTGATTCTTTTTCTAAATTTATTTTTCATTCACGCATCATTCATTCATTCGTTATATACATGACCATTCATTCGTTATATACATAACCATTCATTCATTATATACATAACCATTCATTCCCACAGCACTGCATTAATTTCTGTTCTTCTGTTCGCCACGGCACTGACTTGGCTCAAAGTGTCCGTGGCGCTCAGGCCCATTGGGAGGTGTGGCAGGAGGGGCGCGTCGTCGCGTTGCCCACGCGTGCCTCGGCCGAGGGCGAGTCTTCCCCTCCGCGTTCGGCTGCCTCCGCTTGCTCGCATAAGGTGGCAAGCGTGTCGTGAGGCAGCGCACGGAAGGTGAAGGCGACGTGTTTCGGTCCTTTCCGTAGATAGGACCGATGTGTGTCGCTGTTCGCCTCTCGGCAGGGAGCTCCTATAATTCGAGTCTCCATGGAATTATCGGCGCACGTTTTCCTGAGCCCTCGCTTCGCTTGTTGCGCGAGGAGTGGGGAGTTTGGTTTTTTCGACAAGGAATTTTATATCAAATTTTTAGTTCGTTTTTCGATGCAAAATAGTTTCTATTATATCGGATTGAACATTTCTGGTTATCAGATTTTGTCCACTCGTTGCTAGCATTTATTCTTGATTCAACTAATGTTGGCAAAGGAATGGGGGTAGGTATTTCCGGGCTCAAGAAAATCGTTCGCGTATAATATCAGGATTTTCAACACTAGATACCTAGGTCGGGTTCAGGCGTAGTCTGGAAGAGAATTCTAGCGGCCGGCTGCTCTGGTTGGACGTTCCATCGTTTCTTCGATTAATGCCAGGCGAATTCTGGAGCAGTACCCTAACAAACGGAGCACGGTCAGCGCGTGATCATTCCTTCCTCTTCCCTGTCATATCCTCACCCCATACTTACATACAGACTTACATGTTCTACTCAACCTCACATCTAGGGAGATCAGTCTGAAGCTTAGAACTCGTCCCGGCTGGGGCGGTGCCCAGCTGGTGGGAGATACGTGGTTGGGGAAAACCCCGCAAGCCGATGGTTGGTCAGCGCTGATCCCACCATCCAGCTGCGGAAGATCATCGCCACCTAACGTGTAACAAACGCACCATACTTACGGGGATAATGACCATAGCTGTTTGGGTGCCCGAAACACGAAATAAACAATAAATGAATCAATCCTGTCCGCGTGTTAAACTGATTCACCCCTCCAAAACTCTCATTTAGTAGCTTTCATTAAATCGTTTCTTTACATAGTGTAAAACGCTCTACAATTCTTATCAGTGAAAATAAATTAATTGGAATGTGGGAGAAGTGAGGAAAAAATGACCCAGGAAGTGAGTGACCAGCCTTTTATTACGAAGTTCCAAGCACATTTCTTTGTTTTTAGTTTCCTTCGATTTTAGTTAGTTTTTTAGAGTATTTCTTAGCTTGCTTTGTCTGAAGAGTCGCATTATACGAGAATTCGGTTGACTGCATAACGAATTGACATGTTCCTCGCACAATCTCTTCCAGCACTTCCTTCATTTACGTTTCACTCAATAAGCAACAATTCACTCACAATACTACAATTTTGTTAAAATATATTTTATTGGTGTTTCTGTTTCTTGAGTGTAATATTTCTATTAGATCTTTACTGTGTTGCAAATCAGTCTACCCTTCCAATCCTCGCATTCACAATTTTGTTCATTTTCCTTTTTTTAGTAAACCAAAAGTCCCAAGATTCTCTGTTGATGCTCTAGAAGTTAATTACACAACATTCGGTTGACTGTACAGCAAATGCTCTCATTCAATACCATTCTCCGATTTGTTTATCCTGTGTTTCTTTCCAAACAAACTGGTGGTACTGAAACAGTACGTGCTTTCTGCCCCGTATTTTCACGCAAAATTACGCGAAAGTACTCAAATTTTCGAAATATGGTACATGACCTTATTTCAAAATCTATCTTTTGGGAATAGTTTTCATTACGGGGAAAAATCTCTATTTTTAATATTTTAGTTGTAGGAAGACTCCGATAAAATGTTCGAAAAATCAGAGTTTTCAACGATCACGAAACCTGCATCATTCTCTTAAACGTCTTTTACACTAAAAAAGATAATCAAAAACGATTAAGCAACTTTTTGGAAAATTTGGGAAATGTGCCAGAGGCTTCGTGTAAAGTGCTTCTCAAAATTGCAATATCGGTTTCAAATTCGAGGTGTCGTGATATCAGTCAGATCGATTGAGGAATATCGGTTTTGTAGAAAATCGGCTGAACGGTTTAGCCGCTAGCATTGTTCACAGACGGACAGACAGACAGTCAGCCGAATGAACGGAGAAACATTTCGTCGGCATTCGATTTTTCGGAATCAATTACCCACAAAACATGGTTTCTGGCTACAACATGTGTTAGAGGATTTTCTCTAAATGTAGCAACTGGATCTCTTCAAGTTTTCGTTGCCAGGGACCTGTAATAAGAATTTTTCTGCCGAAAATTCGCCGTTTTTTCTCTCTGCTTCTTAGGGAGAAAATTAAAATTAGAAAATTTTCAATTGTTATTGTTGTTTTCTATCGTGGGTAATTGCGAAGTGAAGTGGCCCAACACTCATTCAGCACTTCAGTTTGTCACATTTCTTAGATAAAAGAAACTCCAAAATGTTTTTTCCTTTGTTTCTGAAATGAATTTACACGATAATTGTTTGGTGGCCTCACGAATTGAGTTATCTGTCCACCACAGCCACTCACGGTTCCTTCTCTCTGAATCTGAATCAGTGAAATTGTCGCTGATTCAATCAGTGAGCGCAAAGTCACTGATTTCTTCAGTCGAAACGTGTAGTTTCGCTGACAATCAGTGAATATGTGAACCTTTTCATAATGCCCGCCAGCATTCACTGGTTGTCAGTGGCGCCGCCGACTGATCGTCCAAGTGCTCTGTTCAACAGTCTGTTGTGAGTCTGTTGTGAAGCGTTGTGAAGCAAAATCCCACGAGTGGAATAGACGTTTCCTGTGAGAAAACTGACCTGTGTCTGAAGATTGTTTTAATTGCGTTAGGTAAGTATTTTTCGCTTTTCTGTGACTCGTCTTGTTGATAACTGTGAGACGTTTTATTTTATAGTGAACATTTAGCCAAACTAAGATATAGGTTATAAACACGTGGTAAATACCACGTATTTTTTTTGTTATTAACTTAAAAACTTCTTATGTAACTTAAGAGTTTTAGTGTAACTGATTGGTGATACAGTGTGAAATATCTGACGTGCAATGTATAATTTCGTTTATGAAAGTTGTAAAAAGTCCAAAATGCTCTCGATTACACCACAGCAGAGCCAGCAAACTATTAACTCTTTCTTTGGTTTTTTCCAATTTAGTTTAATGACACCAGTCCAGGAATGGAGTTTTGAAGAAGTGTAAGACAAAGTGCGGAGCTAACTGGGACTATAACACTGTGAATATTTTGAAAGGTATTTTAATTTGCCAAAGACTGCTGTAATACTGATTTATTTTGATCAGTTCCTTGCTTTCCTTAGTCACTAAACACATTATATTTTACTCATTTACATGGCGAGGCTAGTTTGGCAAAGTAGAGGGAAGTGCAGATGGTACATCAAAGCCATTTGCCACTCCTGAGGTTCCCTATCCAGACCTCATAATTCTGCCAGTTAGTATGATTTTGTATGTAATCTGAAAATAAAGTAACCATTTTTTCCTCACATAACTTCTTGACCTATCTATGTTTCTGTTTTAGGAGGCTCTAATTTGCATCTGGAGGAATTGGAAAGGAGAAAAACCTTCAAGAAAAATGTCCAGCAATATTTGATATGGGTGAAAGGATAGAAAAAATATTCTTGTTTTGTTCAGGGTGATGGTTGGTTTTAACATATGCCCTTTTTAATAATAAAATATTCCTTCACCCATGGCAGCATTTGACTTACTTTTAAATTAATATTTACAACAAATTTGGCATACTCAACATTATATCTCTTTACCAGTATTCCTTTCATTGAAAAGCCAATTGTTTGTAAGTAAATGATGTAACAAAACTCTTCCTACCCCAAGGATAATGTGACTTAAGGAACTAAACCATAACATTTCCTACAAAACTCTTCCTACCCCAAGGATAATGTGACTTAAGGAACTAAACCATAACATTGGACAATTTTTCTACGTGATAATGTTGAAGACAATAAATGAACAGATATATGGATTGCTCATATGAAATAGAATACAGGTCTGTTATTACCTCAATTTTCAATTTTTTTTCTGAGTTAAGATATTGACTCAATATCTTTGCCATAATATGTATATTTCTATTGTATTTGTTTTGTAGTTAATATGTACAGTGCTGTTCAAGAAGAACATTTTCCATAAAATCTTCCAATAAATTTGTGCCTAATTAACTTTGACTTTCTTTACACTATATGTCGTACCCTGTATATACTGACAAACCCAAAAATCCTACTATTGAGATATCAAGGGAAAAATACTTCAAATACAGATATAAATTATTATTATATTTATTGTATTTATTAAATTTTTATGTTTTTGAAGCATTTGTTTAAAGCGATACAGTGATTCTCAGTAGTAGGATTTTTGGGTTTGTGCATTACAGTACTGGAGAAGCGATGAGATATTTCACTGATTCAAATAAGTAAAGCCTTACTTTCACTGATTGCAACAGCTATTAATTCCACTGGTTCAATTAGTTGTCACAGATTTCACTGATTCAAATAGTGAAGTTTCACTGATTCAAATAGTGAAGGTTTCACTGATTCAAATAGTGAAGTTTCACTGATTCAAAAAGTGGACCCGTTTTTCACTGATTCATTCAGTTCAATTCACTGATTGCCGGTGGCAGATTTATAACTACCACAATCAGTGAATAGTCACTGTCAATCAGTGGTTTTCACTGATTCAGGCTGAGAGAGTTCATTCATAGTTTATACCTGGTAGCTGATGACATTACATTTTCAATTATCATTCATCTTTCTGTTCCTTTTGGTGGTTTAATTGATAGTGGTTGACTGGAGGTCTACCTTTTACCTCTCGTTAAAGCTTTCTTATTTCTTGTGAATGTTCTTTGTGATGTAATTATTAATCCAATTTATACAATTAAAATTTTTTAAAACTTGCTAAAATCCTTTATAAAAGTTATTTATTTGTTCAAAATATTTAGTACGACCATGCATAATTTCAAATAAAACTTTCTATTTCCGGCACATCTTTTGTCTCACAATGCTTATACCCCAACCGGATTGCGCAGGACGCATGTTTATTCATGTTTCTTTGAATACATACTTGGACGCAAACAGAGGTCGGTGAAGACTACTTGCGTGAATCAGGAATTGAAGAAGACGAAGAGGAAGCGAAAAAAAAAAAAGAAGGGAGACGAAGAGGAACACGAATGACAATGGTGAAAGACGAAAATGATTACGAAGGAAAGAAAAGGAGAGGGGATAGACGAAACGAAAGAGAAGAAGAAAACGAAAGACGATAGAGAAGACGAAGTCGAAGAGAAAAACGAAGAGGAAAAGGCAGAATGTGAATAAGAATAAGAAGAGGAAAAGTAAGATATCCATTCAGCAATTCATTAACTGACGACTATTCTAAGAAAACATTCGAGACCAATCTTGCATCACTATTTCTCTCGGGGTCCTACCTACACTTGCCTGAAGCTAAGCTTCCCTCAAATGTAACCCATCCTTCAACGGGAGAGGCGGATTGGATTAACCAGAAGGGCGCGATTCCATCCAAATCTCCTGCAGCGGGCGGAGTGACGGCGCTGGAGGCCACTGGCCATTCATCGATCGTGGCAGAGGAACCGGTCCCTTCCTTCACCCAGCGCTTGTCCCATGACTCGCTCCAACGGCCCAAAGTCATGTTACTCCAGCACCGCGAAGCCTCAAGCCAGCCTTTTGGGAGAACTCTCTGTGGAGTATATTAAAATTTATAATGAACACTGAAATTTACAACCATTTTTGTCTTTTATCTATTGAATTAAGATTTTTCTATGACAATTCTTCTCTTATGAAGTGGTGCACATTTCATATCGCAAGGAATGTGCTGTTATTCCTGGTCTTTTGGAATGAGGAGAGAATCGAATAGTCTTTGCGTTTGATACAGGCTACAGGCCATTCTTAAAAATGACTCGAAATTTCAAAACCGAATCTTCACTTTTTCTTTCTCGTATACAGAAATATATACGGGAGTAATATACGTAGTATAAATAAAGTTATGTAATGTTGCGGAAAATTGATTTCTAGATTTCAACGGAAATACACGTTTTGGGGTCCCCTGATACCGAAATTATTTTTAACGACCATCTGTCTGTCAGTCTGTCAGTCTGTCCGTCTGACGTCTGTCCGTCTGGCCGTCTGGTCCGTCTGGCCGTCTGTCGGTCAGTCCATCTGTCCGTCTGTCCGTCTGTCGGTCTGTCCGTCTCTCTGTCTGTCCACCTGTGAACACTACTAGATCCTAAACCACACGTACGATCTTTTCCAAATTGAAGAATCCCCAGTCGATCTGGCTCTAGTTGAAGCTTTGGCATTTTGAAAAACATTCTTTAAAATTTGCGGATACTTTACTTGAAGCTCCCCGGAAATTTTCAAAATTTTCTCAGAAACGGCTCCAAATTTTTTCTTTTAATTTATTGTAATAATTAGGGCCCAGATTTTAATTACCTAAAAATCAGCGAAATATGCAAGCATTTATGACGTAAAACCTATATAAATATGACCCTAAAAATAAAATATGACGTTATACAATTTATTTTTAAAAAAATCCTGTTGATTTTTTAGATATAACAAAGACAAAATTCACTCAAGAACAGATTGTACGTACGGACATACGTTTGCAGTCTTTGGAACTAATGGCTTTTTAAAATGCTTCTCTCTGTAATACAAATCAAGTACAGGACAATAAAACCCATCAAACAAAATGTGTTGCTTTACTACTGCATACTTCTTGTTTAATATTTTCTAATTTCCTCCCAGCCTTCAGTTTCTGGAGAGTTGCATTGGATCACAAGATGTATTTTCAGGTTTTCCATCTTAAAAGACCTACGTTGTCGCTGAGGATAGTTTTGTATTTGGGAAAAGCTCCTTTCCACACCACCTGACGTCTCGGGACCGTATTTAAAGGCGGCGATGTCATTGCAGGGCAGCAGGGCAAGGGAGACATGTGACAAACATGATATATTTCTTTCAGTGTATCTAGCATACTTTTCTTTCGTCATAGAGATGACGAAAACTGAGACGATTGTAATGGAAAACCACATCTCTATTTATGCTCCGACTGAGGATCGAGTCGGGTATTGCATCTGGAAAAGGAAGTACGCTATTCATGAGCCATCCAAGAAGCAAGGGGGTATAGATATGGAATCTTAATATGAGGAAGGGTATTGTAAGAAGCCCGAGTTGAAGTTGAATGGTGATATATAAAGACTCAATATTCAATATTGACTATTTTTAAATAGATTAAATAATCATCCGAACGTGTTTTTAAATGGCTCCATACATATTTACGTCTGTACAAAATTACGACTGTGCAGACTAGATATTCAAAGAATTAAGAAAAATTAAGCTTCGCGCTCCCCTCTAACTGATCAGATATATTCCATGATAAATTGAGTTTCAAAGAAAAGAAAGGTATATAACGTTAGTAACTAGCGTCAATGTACTGATTTATTTCTAAATTACGCTATGTGCTTACACAACAGGAACAAAATTTTGAGGACTCCAACACATTCTTCGATATTTCCTTCCTCATCCTCGTCTCCTTCTCTCTCTCTCTCTCTCTCTCTCTCTCTCTCTCTCTCAGGTAATGTTAAGGTGTAATTTTTTCAACCTTCACCCCGAAATTGGTTTCAAATTTTAAAAAATGAACCCTCAATTTTTCAGATTTTTCCAAGCATAATAACCCGTGCCGGTGTGCAGTTGAAAAAAAAAGCTGGTTTTAAATGGGCTTTTCTAACAATAATAGACTTTCGAACGTTACTTTTAGAAATTTCTTATTTTTTTCTCGTAAAATTATGAAATTTGGCATGCTTACGTTTTTGGTGTCGCTGAGCTTGAATTTTCAGTCAAACGTTAATTTTTGACAGTCCTAGCTGTCAAAAATGCCATCAATTTAAAACATTTTTTCATATTATTATCAGTTGTCATTTCATAGGTTTCATAGTTTCATTTCATAGTTGCTGAATTCAAATTTGATCTCGCATTCCATCGGAGGAGAAACACGCCACCTCTCGGCTACAATATGCACTACACCAATGGGACTAATGACCAAAAGAAGTTGACGCGCCCAGATACACGAAATAACTACATACTCACAAACATTACAGGGTAATTCAATAAATTGAAGAAAAAATGTCTAAACGGTGGAAAGATGCTACTGCAGGCCCACTGTGTTTGATGCACCGCGCCGGGCAGGGCGGAGCGGAGAAGGGGGGGCGGGGCGGGGCGGGGCGGGGCGGGGTGGGGCGGGTGGGACGAGCGCGAGTGGCGAGGAGCTGGCGCCGGCGGCGGGCGAACGCGCTGCCCCAAAACCGGCTCCCAAGCGCCGCTGCGGGCGCCAAAAAATCTCGTCCTCCCAATGCAAATTTCCAGCGGCGACCCACGAACATCAGCTGAATGCGTGTGTCACTCTAACGTGAAACACGCACTCGCAACGAAGGGCGAAGACAAGGCACCGCCCAGTTCGCGGAACAGTTTGCTCTGCTGTCGAGAGCCGGACGTCTTCAGTCAAGCAAGGGAGCCGATTTTTTTCTTTCTTGTACGGGATATCGTCGATATTAAGAAACACGACCCTGCTGCGTTACTCACGAAACTTAGAACTGATGGTCCAGGTGGCGCAGTGGTTCGTAGGATAAAAGTGAATCAAGAGTTACTGTTTCAAATTCGTGTAAAACGATGGGTGAAATAAATCGATTCAGGAATTACAAAGCGGATTTATATCCATATTCAAGTTAAAAACTAGCATATAGAAAAAAGGAGATTGCCACCAGACTGAGGCTAAAAGACCGTTGATATCTTAAACATCTTGAAATGTTTTGGAACTGAAAAATGAATCTTGTGCCTCTGTGTGTGTGTGTGTGTGTGTGTGTGTGTTCCATCAGTCTAAGGATATGCGAAGACAATCCAGCCTGACGGCGATGGTTGATTGATTGATTGAGTTAGTAATTCCGGGCGCGTCAACTACTAGAGTAATTACTTTCATAAGCATCGTGCATATTTTTCGCGGGCGGTGGCGGTGTTGCTGAATGGCGAGATCTGTCATCAAATGTTATCGTCAGATAACGGGGTTTTCTTCAACCAGGTATCTCCCACGAGCGGGGCACCGCCCTAGCGGGGACAAGCTCTAAGCTCCCGACCGGTCTCCCGGCATTAGTGTAAGTGTGTGTAAGGGGAGAGGATAGGACAAGGAAGAGGAAGGAAAAATCGCGCGGGGTCCATATATTAGGGTTCTGCTCCGGCATTCGCCTGGTGCTGATCGAAGTAACCACGGAACCTACCGATCAGAGCGGCCGGCCTCTAGAATTTTCCTCCAGGCAACGCCTGAATTCGACCAAGTTCACAAGCTAGTGTCGAAAATCCTATCGCCGTCGAGAATCGTACCTATGACCTTCCGGTCAGAGGGATTGAAGTGATATGAGTTGATGTCCTGATCCATCTCTCCCGGTGTGACGGCGATGGGTTTGGGTGTCCTGTAGTAAGTACGTCGCAACCTCTTACGTCATTTATTACATAAATGATTTCGGAACAAATTTGAAAATTACCTAATTTCCAAGTTTGTAAACGTGCCCCCATCTATGTTTGTAGCTCATCTGGGGGTTTCACAATCGGTGCTAAATGTTTGCCACTTTCCACACTAATTATGCAGCTTCCTTTCATTCGTGACTATCTTATTTCACCTTCATCTTTTGATGTACAATCAACTAAAATGTAATCATTTTTTAGAGAAATAATACAATGAATATCAAATCATATAAAATTCAGAATAAAACAGAAACAATTGGAAGAAAAGAGAAGCAAACAAAGAGATATAAAGGTAGAAAAACAGTGAAAGTAATTGAGGTTCCTAATTCCCGAGTGCAAATAAAACAAAATGAGGCACTAAGTATCGTAGGATGAACAGAAAGTAGATTATCGCAATTTGCAGCGTAGCGAATGGACAGGAAGAGAAAGGACAGGTTCATAAATGACAAACAAGGAAGGCAGAACAAGCTTGTGATGAAAATAATTGTGAGATAGGAACTGGCTACGACTTCATTCTCGCATGTCTCGCCCAAGAGGTGCTAGACGTGGCACTTCCTCTGGATATGTTTCCCTTACCCAGATGACAACACAGTTCCCAGGGAGGGTGAGAGCAAGTGCTCCAGTGTTTAAGCCTTGGAACAGCAGAAATTTCCTCGCTCATTTCCGTTGATGAAGATTATTTTCTGCATTATAAAAGTGTCGTTTCATTAGCTCAAAAATTTGCTTATTGTCTTAGAGATATTTCAAGCACGCTTGTGGCTACTTTTCAGAGTTGTGTAGCCCTAAACCCACATTTTAATACTTTCTCTTCCCTTCAGATTATCTACAAAATATATTTATTTTAATGCTTCCGTCAATGAAAGTACTAAAATTGTTTTCACAATAGTGTTATTACTAAGATTTCTTTAAATCGAAAAATGGAAATTAAGTAATAGTCATAAGTCGAAAGAAAGCTCATGAAAAATTTTAAATACTTTAGTGTGAGGTCGTGATTATAACTTAATTTCAGATTGTACTTTGCCTGATGCGAAGACGCGATATCTAATTGGTTCAATGAGACAATAAAGCGAAGGTGTTGAATATGAGATCAGCAAATGATAAATAATCTGTGGCCGGTGATTTATTATTATGGTTGATATTAATCTGAATCACAGATCAAAATTGAGGCTTCAGTGACGAGATGAAAAGAATATTAAACTACTCTGCGATTATCGTACATCAGCACATGTCAGAATCACTAGTAGTGGACAAGAAGACTGAAAAAGCAAACAAACAGTGACCAGAAGAAGAGAAAGGCAGGCGGGGGAGAAGGGGGCGCTAATGAGAAAAGGGCAAATGGAGTGACGAGCGTGAAGTGGCGGCGGAAACTGCGGGCGAGTCTCCGGGCGAGAGTCGTTACACTCCAGTTCAGATCCTGTGCCTGCTCCACTAATAAGCGACGGCCACGCAGGGCCTGTCAGCCATCCGCCGAGTGCTGCTCCATTACGCGTCCGGTATGCGCGCCTTCATAAAATGGCCTCCCGCGACGTCGCACGAATGCTAAGCACTAAATATGTTTCTAAGAATGGCTAACCTTTCAGGTGAATGTTTTTATGATGTATTTCAGATTAATTGGGAGCGTGTTTTTTATCTCTTGGATGGCCATTAGTTGTAATTTTTACTCTCGGATTTCCGGGGGAAAAAGAAATGTTTTTAATGTTGCTCCTTAATTTTTTTACAATAGCATTCCGTGAGTTGAGTTTTATAGAAATATTTATTTATTGACGGTATATAACACAATATTGTTACACTTTTAAAGAACGGTTTCCTCGTGTATGTGAGTTACACCAAAACCCCAAATTACTCTTCTGGTTTTCGGAAGTCTTGTGTCTTAGTCTAGCATTTACACGTTTTTATAAAAATAAGAGTCAGGTATTCTAGAATCATGTTTCGTTCAACAACAGCGAAATACTTTCCGAAAATATTTTCTTAAATAATAAATTTTCATTCTCCAAATAAATATTCAATTTTTATTTCGATTGTGGCATTTTGGTTCCATTTCTTGCATTGCCTTTAATCAGTAGACTAACGCTCACAAATTGAAATGTCAAGATTCTAATTTGCTTATCGCTAGGCCACGAATTAATTCTGAATTGATCAGTTTGAAGACATGTTAAATGTTATTATAAATATAGTTAAACTAGCGGTTGTATTATTGTGATTGAAGTCCAAACATTATTTTCCTAAAGTATTATAGCAATCTCTCGGGTATTTCATGGAAAGTGTGCTAGATTTCAATGTACGACCCGGGTTTCGGTCAAAAATATAAATAATAGAGTCGTATAAAGTATCTATAGCTGTGTGACAAAAGTAAAGCTCAGACAACCCAAGTATGCTACGAGATACAGTACGATGATATATTCGTAGTCACAGTGATGGAATATGTTTTCCTTACCCCCAGACGTGGTTAATACTATTCAAATAAAAACGCAGTTAAGGCCTGAGAACACCGCATTGTGGCAAAAGTCGAATTAATCCGACCCTAAATACCAAATACATAATAATAGTATGTAAGACGTAGGAGTATTACAGGAAAGTTGTAGGTATACTCGTGACCCAGATCCTTGAGCACGGAATCGAAATATATAAAAGTGTGTGTAAAATCAAATGCAGGAAGTACAAGAGACAAAGTGCAGGATGGTGAAGAGTAAAGTCTTGGGAAGTGTTTAGGTGCCGACTCTGTAGCTCTCCCGGAAGAGGCTCTCAGCAGCTTCAACCAACGACAGGAAGTTATTCTCGGCCTACAAGCAAGCAGGCGCAGCGCTTTTGTATCGCTCGCTTCCTCCAGAGCCGCACAAGAGGAACAGGCCCCCGCGCCGCTTACACTAAGCGAACGAAACCGCTGCTGATGGGAATTTATTTTTCTGGCTTTAGGGAAACATCGCGACCAATTCAAAGCTGGTTCAAATTCACTGATGCGAATCAAGGCATGCATTGAGGGTTGAGAGATGTGAAAATTACGTATATCCCACTTGCGATACTGGAATATTTACGTTCGATGAGATTGCTGCATGCCAATTCGTTATTTCTTTTATTTTTCTACATAAATACCAATACATTGCTGGATGCTTTAAAAAAATATCCTTTTCTTAATATGTTAATTTTAATCTTGAAATAGTTTCAATCTGCATTAACACGTAGGTGCTTTTATCTCAAGTACAACTAAAATAATTCCCATTGTACCTTGTTATGGTTTCTTAAATGAGACAACTCATTTAAATACAGCAATAATGTAATGATTGATTGATTGTTAGTGATTGCGGGTGCGTCAACTATGATCATTAGTCCCGTAAGTACAGTGCGTGTTTTTCCACTTGTTCCACTTCCAGAGAAGTGGCAGTGGTCTTCCCCCGCTGGATGACGAGATCCGGCGGCGACCTACTGTTTGCCAGTGGGGTTTTCCCCACCAAGTCTCTCCCATCAGTGGGGCACCGCCTCAGTCAGGACAAGCCGCTCCCGACCGGTTTCCCGGCATGTGTGGTAATGCAGTGAATATTAGTTTAAGTGTGTGTAAGTAAGGGGCGAGGATAGGGCAAGAAATGGGAAGGAAAAATCGTGCGCGGTCCGTGGCCCGTTTTTTAGGATACTGCTCCGGCATTCGCCTGGTGTTGATCGGAGAGACCACGGAAAATTACCGATCAGAGCAGCCGGCTGCTAGAATTCTCCTCCAGACAGCGAATGAATTCGACCTAGCTGAAAAGCTAGTGTCGAAAATCCTGCCACCGTCAGTACTCGAACCTAGGTCCGGTCAGATGCACTGCAGTTGATGCGCTGAGCCACCTCTCCCGGTAGCAATAACGAACATTCTATTTTTTTTATATTTCACTAGGACGTTTTTAGCTACAAAAATAAGATATAAATATTGCAAAATTCGGATACATGCGCTCACAGGTGAATTGAAACTTACGGCATACTTCATAACCGGGTTTCACTTCAAGAGATTCGCTTTCATTCGCTCCAGCCACCTTTTCATAGCCCCCAGTGCGCTATCATTAATAGTTGGATCGCCATTCTAATTTAATTAGCGGTCATTTCAGCAATACGTTCCACACCCTCTTCCCAGTCCATTGCTTACACATCTTTGTCTCAACCAACGTTTTCTCCGCTGCCTCTCTTCTGATTTAGTTAATTATCTTTCTACGGTGCCTTCCCTTCATATGCAAGCCATATTACAAGTGTGGTTTATTATAACGCTCTTTCCAGACTCCTAAAAGCTTCCGTCAAATAATTAGCTGATTTTTCCCCTACCCATTTTAACGAGAGACTGATTTCTGGTATTGTTCCATTAAATGCAGCAATTCACTTTGTTCTGCACCTTAATAAAATTCACACGCAGCCTGCAAAACAAAGTCTACAAATATTTTTCAAAGTTGATTTCATATCTGGCGTACATGAAACAATTTTAATGAAAATGTTCCTTTAAAAGTGTTAATGAAATAAAATCTAATAACTGAACAGATGGCTCAAGTTGATAGAGCCTTAGGGATTATTTTCCATTACTCTCGACACGATTCCGTGTCTTCACCTCCCATCTCTGTTCTTCACCCTTTATCTTAATCCTTTATCTTCACCTTTCACATCAATCCTCCATCTTCACCTCTCTTATTTACAGCAAAGTCTTCTAGTCTCTACTTCTAAGGCAATCCTCGGTATTCCTCTGCCGCCATCTCGCGGTGCCCACAGTGTCGCCCCCGCCCTCGCAGCGTGTCTGCCGCCGCAGCCGGTTTACGATAAATTCCCCGGACATTTATGAAGGTTCCGACGCGAGACGCCACGGCCTTTCATCCAGACATCTCCCGCCGCCGCCGCCCGCACGCGCGTGAATCACTGAGACTTACTGTGGGCGTCGCGGTCGCCCCCGCCGGGTGTCGCGTCAGCGACCGCCACCTTTGCTCGGGGTACGAACCCAGGTTCATATGGCCGCGAATCGCGTTGCAAAGTATAAACCAACCTTTGAATCGTGTACCTCAAGCACGGGTACGTACTGTATAGTGTGCCCTGTATTCGAATGAATTATTTCTGAACCATATACCCAGAAGCAACCTACTCTACTTTGAATGAAGTTCATCTATAAGGTTTCAGATTCACGTGTAAATATTTTTTGCCGAAAATTCGAATCAAGTCTGGCGTTTCCGTATCGACAATATTCGGAAATATGACAGTGTACAAGCTGTTTCTGTGGGTTTGTGGCGAGGAAATAAACAGTATTCTGGGCGGATTTTCAACTTGCGATGAGCACACGACTTCAATTGGCGCTGCACAGGAGATGGAATTCGATGCCAGAGACTCGAGGATATTGGTGGCTTCCTCATTGAATCCCTGGCAGAGGCCATCTCAAGACGAGTCAAAAACACTCCACAGGAAAGACCAATAATTTGTAATTCACTCTTATGATTTGCAGTGTCGTAACATTTTGAAGATGTTCGAACTTATATCGAAACCTGTCAATAGTAGACTAAAACCTTCATCGTTAATATGAACTTGTAAAATCAGATTGCTAAGTATTTGACATTTCACTTCTTTCAATAATTTACTTCTGCTCCCCAGAAGATTAAACGATTTTGTATTTTCAAAGCTCAGATCAGGAAGAAAAGAAAAAATTGGGGGGGAAGAAATCAAAAAATTTGGAGCATTTTTGAAAAATTTCTTAAAATATTTTTGAGGCTTCATATAAAGTACCCTCAAAAATTAAAATATCTACTGAAACTCCCAAAGCCTTGAGATCGTTCAGATCGATCTGGTAAGATCAGTTGTGGAGAAAACCAGCTGAACGTTTTCGGCGCTAGCATTGACGTCAGACAGTCAGACAGACGGATACTCAGACCGCCAAAAGTTTTGCCGTCAATCGATTTTTCGGTATCAAGGACCCACAAATATTGATTCTGCTATACCACGTATAGGATACTATATATGAACAAGATTTTAGCACTTTTTCATTACAAGGACCCGGCAATAAGATTTTTTGTGTCAAAAATTCGCCGTTTTCCGACGCACGATTACAAACTTACATTTGTAAGACTGGAAAGTATATATACATTTTTAATCTCTAACCGAATTGAAAGTTTTTAAAATTCAAGTTCGCCCAGAAGTGTATTATTTTCTTTAATTTAAAAAACTAGTGGCACTACATACAGCTTTCTAGCATTAGTAACAGTTACGCAAAATTATAAGGTTGCAATTTTTGTCCTTGTTAACACATCTCACCATCTCTTGTAAAACTCATTACTAATCGTAATACATCAGGCACAAAAACCTCATTCACTTAAACCACAAACATCAACACAAGTTCGACAATACAAAACTGGTTTCTATGCACTTAGAAACACCGAAAAAAAAAGAATTATTTTGAGAATTTCAAATTGTGTCGCGGCGTTGCCACTGTCGTATTGCGACCTAATAATTTATGAAATATTTTAGCAAGTGAAGTCTGGGAAAACTAATTTTTTTCAAAAATATGTACGGGACTTTATTTAAATATCTAATTTGGAAAACACATTTCATTAAATAAGATATCTCTATCATCATTTTTTAACATTACAACATCAGTTTTGTAATGTTAATTTTTGGCAACTTCCAAAATTACGAGGGTTCACAGTAAATGCGACTTCCCAATTTTTATAACGGCAGTTTGCTTTATTACAAAAAAAAAGCTGTTTTTGAGAAAATAATTTTTAAAACATTGTGTGTGTATATATATAAGGTCAAATTACGCGAAAGCTATTCAGATTTTTATTTATTTTATTTACAGTCACGTCAACAACCGGGTTATTAGCAACTTCATATATTCATGATGTATAGTTCATACACAGTCAATACACAATTAATACAAGTATTAGAACAGTAATTATTCACAATGAACAATTTATGGTAAATACTTCCTGTGCATCTCCTCTCGGTATTCATTACAAATGCTAATTTACTGAGGCTTATAACTCATAATGCACTTTTAATATTTTACATAATTTTAATACTATTTTCTGAAAAACACAAGAGTATAAAATAATTTCAAGGTTGTCAATCTTGAGGACTGATTTACGTTCATGGGTATTTGGCATCCCTAATACTGAAGGAAATCACCAATTGACTAATTGTTCGTTACATGATTCACTCTTTAAGAATGCTTGTAATTTTACAGATACGAGTAAATAAGATTCGTGTGTTCAGTTCTGATTCGAGAAAGTTCCACTTTATCTTTGCGATTGAATTTTTTTTTTTGTTGAAATATAGTTATTCAAATTATCGTTTCCATGTTGTTGCGGCAGGAAGTATTATTCCTTGACGAAGACATCATTAGGAGCCCAAAATGTATTGCCTATTTATCCTTGAAAATGGATTTTATTACATGAGAGCTTTTTTATTTTCAAAATTCATGTAGTATATGACTTAGTGTATGGATCACAGAATTTTGAAAATGTGCACAGAATTCACTTCTCCCCATAGCACGTCATACGCAGTTTCAACAGTTTTTTTGACGTTAAATAAATAAATAAATAAATAAATAAATAAATAAATAAATAAATAAATAAATAAATAAATAAATAAATAAATAAATAAATAAATAAATAAATAAATAAATAAATAAATAAATAAATAAATAAATAAATAAATAAATAAATAAATAAATAAATAAATAAATAAATAAATAAATAAATAAATAAATAAATAAATAAATAAATAAATAAATAAATAAATAAATAAATAAATAAATAAATAAAGACCCCACCAAACTTCTGCCAAAGGGGCTACTATCACGTTTGCAATGGTTTTCACAAAACTTCGGTCCTGGGACTCCGATAAAAATTATTGCAATTATTGCATAAGCAGAAACTAAACCCATTTGTCATGTGGCTTCAAATAATTACTCCAAGGGCCTCCATCCGTTGAGCCTGCGAATAATAGTAAGGGTCGTTATCAAACTTCTACCCTGAGACCCAATTTTTGTAAGTGCTTCCGAAACTTTTGTCCTGGGGCATTAAAAACCTTTAAACCACTGAATTTCTGTCATGGGCCGGTTAGGGCCTCCAATTATTATTAAAAGGACCCCCGGAAAATGTTTCCCCTACGACCTGCGATAGTTATTGCAAAACCTCACGCCAACTTTTGACCAGGGGCCAGCGATATTATTGCAAGGTTACCCACCAAACTTCTTGATTTGCTCCAATAACTATTGCAATAGTCCTCATTAACATGTGGCCCTCCGATAATTATGAAAGCGTCAGGGAAGTTTTGGTGGGGGAGTTTTTTCTCTCTCCGCAACCAAACAAATAAACAGCGACAAATGGCTTCTTCTCATATGATAGAAACCCGGCGCCGACCTGGATGGCCGAGGTGGCTAGAGCGTGTGGCTCCGTCGGAGTGGTCACGGGTTGGAGCCCCGCCGTGAGCATAGTTGTAGTCCCTGTCTTTCGTGTAAATGTATTGTCGCGGAAGGCCTGGTGAGACTGCTGATCATAGAACGAGGAGATTGAAAGTGTGTCAGTGCTACTATAAAGGTTAATGTGTGTCCCCATAAGGGACATAGTGGGTACCCGCGGAGTCAAAAATTGCCCTGAAGCTAGAAAAAGCCCCCGCAAGAAAAAAACTAGTGGTGCTAAACCAAGACGTAGTTTCTCGCCTGTGTTTTCACGAAAAATTACACGAAAAGTACTCAAATTTTCGAAAATTGTACTTGACCTCATTTCAAAATCTTCTATCTTTAACGAACAGTCTTCATTAAGGGAAAAGTCTCTATCTTCATAACTGTAGTTGTATGAAGACTCGAAAAAATCTTGAACTTTTGCAATTTTCGAAAAATCAGAGTTTTCAACGAAAATGAAACCTGCACCATTCTCTTGAACGTCCTTTACTCTATCCAACAACAAATTTAATCACAAACGATGGAGTCATTTTTTTGAAAATTTGTAAAGTGTCTCAGGAGTTTCATCTAAAGTATCCCCGACAATTAAAATATCGATTTCAAATTCAAGAAGCCGTGACATTAGCCATATCGATTGAAGAATATCAATTTTGGAAAAATCGACTGAACGGTTTAGTCGCTAGCGTTAACAGACAGACGGACAGACGAAGAGACAGACAGCCCTTTTTGCCGTCATTCGATTTTTCGGTATCAAGGACCCTCAGAACATGGATTATGGCTACACACGTGTTAGAGGATATTTTTCCTAAAATTTAGCAACTGGAGTTTTTTGTTACCAGGTCATTGTAATAAGAGTTTTACTGCCTAAAATTCGCCGTTTTTTCGCGCAGCATTACGTTACAAATTACTTTCTCTCAACTACGTGAGCGGTAGCGAGAAAGTAAAAAAGGAGAGAAATGCGGCCCTTTTGGCAGTGGGCGCGTGTTTGCAACGCGTCGCAGCAGGATGCGCGCGTCGCCCCTTCGCCGGAGGCAGACTGCGCGCCCGAGGGGCGGGGCCGCCCAGATGAGCTAACGGAGCGGCTGAGCCCGGCCGCGGCGCGGGATTTTTATGAGGCGCGTGGCTGGCCTCTTCTGGGAACGCCTCCTGCGAGGGCCACTCAGCTTTTTATCCGTCAACAGCGACCGTCGCGACGTTGACGACGGCTGTACGCTCAACGTGCCTTTTATAGTTTTACGAGTTAGAAGTTACCGTATTTTGTATATGGATGTGATGTGAAGTATTAGAGGAACCAAGACGCTTTCAGTTATTAATTATTTTGCGATTGTATTGTCTTATTTGCTGAAGTTCGCATTATTCATGCCTCGGATGTTGGTTAAAGAATTTTTACAGCTCAATGTCAAGTCTGAGTATCAGGATACCATCTTTAACAAGGTAAATATTCGCAAGCACTGGAGGTTCCACCTCAATCGAATGACGGAAATGCATTTTCCAAAATTAAGAACACTTATAATGTAAGCAATTCATGTAAAATTCATATAAATTAATTAAAACTAAGTTAAATGAAAGTCTTTATTGAAACATTACTTACACGTGTCTGTGTCAGGTATCTATAGCGTCCGAGCACGTGGTTCTGACTTCGACTTCCACTGGGCACTTCATTTTTGTATTATTTGTTAATTGAGACAATTGACGATAATAGAATTCATACCAAACAAAAAAGATGCAAAATACGGTGATCACACTCTAGCACTTTGCATCAAGCACTATTGTTTGGACATGTTTTTCACAAAGTTATTTTATTTCGAAACTTTCTCTACCCGGTATATCTTGAAATAAAGATATTACACACACACACACACACACACCACACACACACACACACACAACATCGCTCGCAGACTGTAACTCAGTTGCAACATACCCACCGTGAGAGACAGAAAAGGACTTTTTTCTAGAAGAGTCAATTTTACACAACGGACTCATAATAAATGTACATTTTTAATAAAACCTAACATCAAAAGAAAATGAATTCCCCAAACATCATAAATAATGCATTCAATACCGTCAATAATTGACTGAACTTGTGTACTTTCAATAACACGCGAAATTCATAAAATTAAGTTACAGCTCCGGTCAGACGAAGACGAGGAATTGGGATTCCGCTCCGGACACCGCGCAGCGCTCGGCGACCAACCCCCCACCCGCTGGCTGCTGCACCGAAGGCTCCATGTTGAAACGTGTTGAAGCGTAGGATCAAAGGGTAAAGCAGTAATTGTAAAGGGTAAACGCAAAAATAGATGCAAGAGCCAAGAACGTGTTGCAATACCTGGGAGGGCACCAGACGCCGGAGAGCGCAAGTTGGGCACTCTTCGGTTTCAAAATGATTTCACATACAGTCGACTCCGGTTATACAGATCGTCAGGGAACTAACATTTTTGGTTCACTATATCCTAGACTTACTATATCCGAGGATGTCAAAAATTACTAGAATTTCAACAATGTTTGATTTTATTAATACAGAGATACAACAAAACACATTAACAGAACCAAATGAAAATTCCAATATCTTTATTTGTTATTAAAAAGTCTATTATTTTCAATTCTTTGCTTCGAACATTTTTCATTTGTAATTTCTCTATAACCTTTTCCAGAATTCGTGCACTGTCCATACTTGATTCTGCATTATCCTCTGTCTCGAAGTAATCGTAATGCAGTCTTGACACCATGCTATGCCTCTTGTGCTATTGGATCACCGTCCCACTCTCCGAAGGCCCTTTTACTCTCTACGAGATCCTTTCGGTAGCCAGATGGAGCAAGCGACTAATGCAACTCATCGCTTTTCCGCGCGGCGCGGGGGTATCGCCGGGATACGAGACTATGGTAGTCGCGCGCTTCCTGTCACCTAAGTAGAAATCAATGCGCTTTGTCCCGCCGTATATCAAGTAACACCAAGTTCGAAACTGATACAACAATCGCGCGTAGCCGACGCCGCCAGTTGTAACCCACGCAGGACACGGCATTGGTTTCTGCAGTGAAACTGGGTGGCATAAGGTTATCAGTAAGGTTCCCATTCCGGATCCGCACCCTCCACCTCAGGAGAGGCTTCGATTATGACCTTTGGCGGCGATATTTTTTTCAACTGTATAGTGTGGGAATTTGTAGAATGAGGCGATAAATTTCTTTCCAGGAGGGAATTAATTTCAGGAATTGTATTTCCTACGTTTACTACAGCCGAGGTTCAGGTCACTCCAGCCGAATATTCCTATGCTTATTTGTATGTAAGTGAAACGGGACCAGTGACTAAGTTCACTATAACCGAGGATTCACTATAACCGGAGTCGACTGTACATCGATATTGCTACAATATCTTGAACATTGAATGTCATGGGCAGAGATGACTAGTGATGGTCATGCGAGCGCTGCGATCTCGCAGTCGCGTCTCCTCGTCGCCTCCGCACCTCGTAATCGCAGAGAGGGGACATAGCAGCTCATGCAGGGCGGGAGAAGCCTCCGACACTTCAGGAACGGTATGTCCGCCACAAGTTGCAGGTCTCTTTATTTTTTTGGCGAGCGGTACAGCATTTATTTGATCCTGACGAATAAGCTGATAAGTCATAAACAGGAAGGAAATCTATTCTTAATTCTGCTTCGGCAGGAAATCTATTCTTAATTCTAGTAGGGAAGTCAATTATAGTGGCCAGGTTGTAGTGGACGGCTCGGTTAATTGTATTTAGGTTGGAGTAAAAATTATTGGAAAGATGGGCAATATGTTTGATGATCGGTGATATATTCAATTCTTTATGAAGTTGGGCGTTAGAAATGAACCATGGGGCATGTGTTGCTAATCTGAGGAATCTATTTTGTACAATTTGGAGTTTATTAATGTTAGAAATAGATGCATTGGTCCAGATGAGACATGCGTAGAGCATTAATGGTCTGACTATTGCTTTATAATTTTCACAGGAGAGCAAAAAACGTTTAAATGAATTAAATCAGGGATTAATGATATTCAAACAAAACTATATTTGTGTAGGTTTTGTTTGAATATACTTAATTCCTTATTTATAGCATTAGTTTCAAGTTGTTTTTTGTTCCTCTGTAAAATTAAGTTTTTTGACTTATCAGGTTATTCACGGGAATAAAAGTATTGTAACTTATACTTAAAAATGCATCGTTTATTGCTAATGTCGTCACTTATCAGTCACAAACTTGTTCCTTTCCTACGTTACCTCCGAAGTGGCCGAGTAACATTGGCGCTGGGAGCGATGCAGGCAGAAGAGCGAGTGCCCTCGACTACCGACGGAGAGTGAATGGCGCAGACGGGCTCTCGTAAGGAGACGAGAGAAGGACGGAGTTACAAACAGAAGAAACGGATGCCTTCGGGGATTATGACGGTTCATAAAACTACATTAAGACTTTTATGCTCTCCCTTGAGGTTCCTGTTGTTGAGCTGTGAAGAGACTACATTTACAATGTTCATACTCAAAATAGATTCTTTTCACACTTGAGTTTGAGACTTTGCGGAGGGATGTGTTCAGCATCATGAATCATGAATCAGCATTACATGCTGTCACAAAGAATTGTGGTTTTCTATAACTCTTCTCCGAACTCCTCCTCCATCATTTCTTTAATGTCCAACTTGCACAGAAGAATATTTTCAAAACTAACATCATTTAAACATGACACTGCAAACAATTAAAAGACATGTAATTCTCAAAAATATTGATGGAAGGGAAGGTATCTGATCGGAAATTGCCACCCTTTCCCCGAAATACTTGCTCAAACCGCTCCCGACTCGACGGAGGGTGCGCTCCACACAAAATCCGAACGCGGCAGAAGCGCGTTACACAAGGCGAATGCCAGAGCAGAACCCTCACAACCATGACCGCGCGCGATCTCCTCCTTCCTCTTTCTCTTCCTCTTCCTTGACCTATCCTCACCTCTAAGTTACACACACTTCAGTACCACACGTGTCGGGAGACCAGTCGGAAGTTTAGAGCTTACCCATGTGGGGCGGTGCCCCGCTGGTGGAAGATACCTAGTTGGGAAAACCCCACAAGCCGATGTGTAGGTCGGCGCCGAATTTCGCCATCCAGCGTGGGAAATATTATTCCTTCCGCACTACACTTACGGGACTAACGACCAAAGGTGTTGACGCGTCCGGAAACATCACTGAATGAATCCATCAAACGGAAGCGCGTTCCCAGAGCCGCACCCGCACCACACCGCGTCGCCATTGTCCGGAGCCCCTCCCTCCCGGGGGCGGCGCGGCGCGGTCATCGGCCGCCTCCGCCCGCGCCCATCCTGCCGGCGCTTCCGCACGCGCACACGCGTCTGCGGATCGCGCCTCGGCGGCGACGCGTGCGCGTGCGGCGGGGGCGGGGCGGGGCGGGCTTATTAGCGCGCCGGAGATGCTCTCGGCGGGCGTCGACCTCGGCCCGAGGCGCTATCACGCGCATCTTAATTGTGGCGCTGCCGCGGGAGCCCTCGCCCCCGCCGCTCGACGCCCGTTGCCCGGCCGCCAGCATTTCGGTGATAAGCAGCTCAAGCGACGGGACCCGGAGAGGGGCCGCAGGGCATCAACTGATGTCACTGGGGAGGTCCTAGGTTCGAGTCCCGACGGTGGCAAGGTTTTCGATACTAGTTTGTCCACTAGGTCGAATTCAGTCGCTGTCTGGAGGAAACTTCTAGAGGCCGGCTGCACTGATCGATAGTTTTCTGTGGGTTCTCCGATCTGTATACCAGGCGAATGCTGGAGAAGTACCCTAACAAACGGACCTCACACTCACTACACTTACAGGACTAATGACCTTAGCAGTTGACGTCATCAATCATCCATCATAAAGCATGCGAAGGGAAAGAACAGAGGGGTCAATTTTAATGCATTTCATGGGAATTGTTTAAAAATGGAAGCACTTCAGTGACATCGGCTGATGCACTGAGCCACCTCTCCTAGTGCAGGGAATCGTGTCAGAAGTCATGCCGTCTGATCTTTCACCATGGTGGGGTAAAACGTGGTAATGCCGTGAAATAAAAGTGTAGTGTGTTGCGCGTGCGCGTGTGCGTATGCATGCGCGCGTGCGTGTGCGTGCGTGTATGTGTGCATGCGTAAGGGGAGAGATCACGGATGCCAAAGGAAAGACGGTGCGTGATCCGAAGCCTGTTTTGATCGTTTTACCCCAGCATTCTAGTTGGAGGTACTACAGAAAACGTCCAACCAAAGTAGCTGGAGAAATCAAGCGGCCTTGATTTCTCCAACAGATAGATATTGAATTCGACCGTCCAATTTAACTAGTGACAAAAATCCGGCGCTATCGGCTCTCCAAACCTAGGCCCTGCCGGTCAACGATACAGCAGAGGCTAAGTAAACACTTTTGGAGTTGAACGGAGAATTGTGTCCGAATCTCCCCCATCCTATTCGTCATTGGCTATACAGTAAGGTAAACAAAACCGTACATTCTACGTACGTATCTTATATTTTGTTTAAAACTCGTATTGTTTAGTGAAGACTAATGTAGAAGTAGAAAGTTCGTTCAGCTGCCACGAATTTATTTCAAGGACTCCCTGGCCACATGTTGTGTTCGAAAATTTGAAAATGCTCGTGCGGAGCAATTTTAAACACTATCATGAATTTTATTTTACATATTGTCTAGTTTTTCTCACATATTTTTGAATATATACATATTTTGCATTTTTTTATTAATAAATTTCGTTTCTAGATACATTGGATCAGGCAGGAGTGAATTAGAAAGCATTTCTTTGGGTGAAGTTATCACGAACACAACTGTAAGAGAAAAAAAGTCTATTTCTTCATTGATCATCGTTCATTTTCAATAATAGTCCGTACTTCTTTTTCATTAATTTTCTTCTCGTTCGATATTCGTCTTTCGGATGTTTTGAAGGATACATGCTATGGTAAATGAATTTATTTGGATTAATCTTTCGCCAAATTCGAGTCTCAGTAAAACCTCTCACTATTTTTGAAGTTTCTTAATTATATTTTGACTATTTGAAAGTGTATATTGATGGCTGAGAGTTGAAAGAGGGAGTTTGTGGGAAAAGGGTGGACTCAATTTCAAGTTTTATGATGGGTAAAAGAACCTAGTACATAATGGATCGAAAACATGAAGACGCACGTTTTGTCTGAGATTGATTGTCACATTTTCCCAAATATGTTGTCATTGCTGTCGGGCGGATTGCCTACCTTACGATTGGATTAAAAAAAAATCTGCAAGGTACACAATTCAATTATAAAATTGTTCATAACCATGGACTTTGACATTAATACGATTAAATAAAAATTGTGGTTAGACCAATTTGTTTGTGCAATTTAAAGAGGTATTTAGAAAGAGAAAAGACAATGTGACAAGAAAAACCTTCAAGTGAACTAATGACGAGAGAACTTAGGCAGTGCAAACAAACTGATGAAAACAATTCCGATATCATCAGGAGTGTTACATATTAAATAGTTTGGGACGTAAATGTCCGCCCCCACTAGACATGCGATTTAGAAATTGGATGCCAGTCATCGGATGTACGGTACATTAAATTTGATTAGCTAACCGAATTGAAATTGATGGTACGAGTAATTAAAAGTTATGTTGAGGCAGAGTTAAGAATGCACATTAGAGGCCTAGCAGGTAATAAAACTCACACCTGACACTTGACCTAACCTCGTATATCTTCCGGAAACTATCCCCTCCATCAAACTACTCCGAACCAGAAAGTACTCACGTGGCATTAAGTACAAGGTCTCTGAGTCAAGGTTATGATTGGCTTCAGTTCCAATCGCAATTTACACGGTGGATTTATGAATCTCGCACGCGAGCGGCCGCGAGCAGAATGACCCGCGCTCGGGCGCATTCGGAGGCGCTCGGGTCGCGGGCGGCAGTGGGCCGAAGTGCCACAAAGTGCACGCAACACATTGATCCTGTCATTTTGAAAAAAATAATAATAAAAAAATGAAAAATAATAGTAAAATGTGTAACCTGTTTATTAAGTAAAAATAAAGACGTACATTAAGAGAAAAGTAAGTAAAAAATACGTTTCGTTTTCCACCTTTATTAATGATTTCTCTTAGCTTTTAACGTTTATTTCCATAGCGAGAAATGTTTAGATGTGACAAGACACACTCCAAAGAGACATTACGAAAGGTTTCATGAATGTTTGCATCGATGCAATTTTCTTTAACCCATAGTTGTTCGGGTGTGAATTCATTGTCTTTTTACTATCGTATGAACAGTCCAGTGAATATAGTTCTACGTTACAGTATTTCATCGGTTTTAATTTTACAGATCCATCTTGGAGAGAGGTAATGGTCATTTTACATTTCCGAAAAAAATAATTTTGGATGTTTCATATTTGATTCACTGTATTAATTTACTTTATTTTCATTTGTTTTCTTTTATTTATTTGTCACGTGCATCGAACCTCATTTAACTATAAAAAATTCCATAATTGGACATTAAACGTTTAAACCACTATTTTTTTGTTTTTGTTTTATTTACACTTGCTTTTGAATTTTGATAATGTATTTTTACTTCTGCCGACCTGGATGGACGAGATAGAGCGTGTGCCGACTCAGCGGCTCGTTCTGAGGTGACATGTGTTCAGGTCTCGGCATGGTTGTTTGTCCCTTGTCTTTCATGTATATGTGTTGTCGAGGAAGGCCTTGTGAGGGTGCTGGCCATAAACCAAGGAGCCCGCAAGTGTGTCTAGTGTAAAGGTTAATATGTGTCCCCATGAGGGACACAATGGTTACCCGGCGCGGATAGTCGAAATCGCCATCCCTTGAACGTGGAGAAAGCCCCCGGAAGAAAAAAAAATCACTTGCTTTCACATGAACTTTTAATCACTCATATTATTTGTAATTATCTAATGTATCAAGAGATTTAAAGAATATTGTGATAAATATATTGTATTTGAATGCAAAGACTTTCTTTTTCATTTGAAACCTTGAACCTTTCAATCCTTCTGAAAAAGAGATTATTTCCCTTTTTTTAAGAGATTTCTTAGCTTTCAAGTTTTTTCTATGTAAAGTGCAAGTTTCTTTTCTTTACTTAATTACTTACCAGAAAGAAGAAAAAAGAAACCGCTCATTTAATGAGCGGGTATACCTCTAGTTGTTTCTATTTGCGTAGGGCTGCATCGGGCCCAGTGTGCGCGTGCGGCGCTCGGCGCGGCACGGCACGGCACGGCCCGGCCGCCCGGTGGACCCTGGTGACCCGCGCGCACTGCCGCTCGGGACGGCGCGGCGGGCCGAGCGACCGGCCGGCCGGCTACGTACATGTTTTGTTTCTCCGGTGCTCGTTTTCGTCTTTTTTGCCTTTTTCCCGCCTCGCAATGGTACTGGCAAGGCCGTCTGGGCGTTGTTGAAGGTTGTGTGCGGCGCGCGCGAGCGGGCAGAGCCGGCCGGCCCCAGAGGCCAGGTATGTTTGCGCGGGCCGGGCGCAGGCGCACACGATGGACGCGACGGCAGCGCTGAGCATGGCGGAAGCGGATGTTCAGGATGCGAGAGGAGCAATAGAAGGCGACAGCAGCGGATGGAGATTACAATCCCTGCTCCCCGGAATAAATCAGGAGCAACTAATCAAAACGCACATTGCCCAATGATGGAAAAAATTGAGTTTGATATGAAATCGTGTAGTTTTGAATACGTTCTACGCGTTCCTGCTTTCAGATTTCTTCAAAATGCATTTCATTGAATGTGTTAAAATGGGTCTTCAAAAAATCTGAAAGCAGGAGCGTGTAGAGCGTATTAAAAACTACACGATTTCATAACAAACGAAATTTTTTCCACCAATGGACATTGTGCGTTTTGATTAATTGCTCCTTATATGATGGGCCTTGATTGTTCCCGGATTCTATATTTTTTAGTCTACCATACATTTTTTTATAGTTTTCTGTTTCAAATTTAAGCTCTGAAGATGTCTATCGTGACTGGAGCAACCAACTGCTAAATCGACATGGCGTTTTAAATGGAAAGGAATGAAAATAAAAAATAAAAGATGCCAAGTTCTTGTTCCATTACGTTATACCACCTGTTGGAAACGATCTCAGTAATTCCAAATATCCTTAACAAATGTGAAAATTCATACACAAAGCTCAAATGTTGCCGCACATAATATAACTGAAATATTTCCTATAAAACTTTAACTGCATTTCCTTAAATTTGAATGAAATGGTTATTTCGCTGCAATTGAATATGATGTAATTAATTGAGAAACGTTTACGAATCGCTTTGCCCTCTATTTTTAATCATTTATGGTATTTGGTGATAGCATATCACGTTCGATTTCGTAATAAATCCATAAACTGACATTCTGTCACACAGAAACTAATAACGCACTAATGTAAATGTCATCTCAATGCTAATAAAAATTATAATAATGTATTTCACAAGTGAATGAGAGTGATAGGATTGAAATGTGACGTAAAACTCTCGTCAATTTTAATGTACAATTATAGAGTATTAATTTGTATGCTTAAATAGTAGTAAAAATTTCTCTCGTGAAAGCCAGCAACAAAAACTTCCTTAGGTGAAATGGCCGCCCGAAGAGATCGTCTCCGCAGCTATCCCGCTGGCGAGAGGGGAGGTGGGGAGTGAGGCGCAGCGCCGGGCGGGTGAAGCCGTCGCGGTGACGTCGGGGTATCGCGTTGCAGGCATGCGTGAGTGCGTGCCTCTACGGAGAGGCAGCACATGGCAGGCGAAGGCTCACGCACGGGCACATGTTGGGCGCGGGCGGGTCCTGCGCGGCCCCACGGAGGCACGTTCGGTGCCAAGGACGCGGCGTATCATTCACAGATATTTCGTCGTCATCACACCCGCAACGCGACACGCCCTGGGCACTTACGGCCAACCACATCGCGCCTACTAACGACTCATTCGTTGGAAGTCGCAGGCGCGATCTGTCACAAAAGACATCCATTGACGAGAATAACGTACTGGAAAGAAAGTAAAAAGAGAAGAATAAACATCAAAGTCATATGGTTTTCAGTCAGCATTTTTCACCTTTTAAATAAATACCCTTAAGGATTTTTCAATAATTTAGTATTAACCACACGCCAATAGGAGAACAATACTTAAAAGTTTATGACGTTGGATGTAACAGCAGAAAGATTATAATGACTATATTCAGAGTAATTTTAGGAAAAAGGTTTTATTTTTTCTGGAGAGAAATGAATATATTAAATGTTCGAAATATAAAGGGTACATGTCGTATTTAAGGGCCGGAAATCCAATTCATAACTAATGATAAGAGAGTCGACAGATCGTTGAGTATCGCGTAGGTTACGACATCCAAATGATCGAAAATGTTTACATGTATTTATTTTTGTAATGAAATTATTTTTCATAAAAAGTACTTTTACAAGGCAGCATATGCCTCTAGCAAAGATGCCACTACTCACCATCATTTCGTCAGGCGTAAGACCGTATGTATGTACTTTGGCACAACAGCTTTTTTCGAGCTAAGGCCTACCAAGGGTCTCGGCCTTGCGACCGAGGGGTACGTTTGGTTAGCATATCGCGCCCCCGCGCCGTATTTATGGTGTTCTCAACGTCAGAAGTGAGCTTTCTCATAGTCACGCAGCAACGGATACTGGGACTTAGTAAGGAAAGCGCACAATGAATTTTTGCCCGACCAGAAATCGAACCCGGGGTTGCGCCGAAAGGGAAAGCGAGCAGGCCAAACAACAAACCATCGAGAGCTGCGTATGACCGTAACAACAATAAAAAAAGAATGTTACGCTAAGTAGAATTATTACTCCAGAACTAATCACCACCGCCATCAGGGGCGGTTTAGGGTTCAGGCCGTTACCTTTTCAGATGCGACACTTGAGCGACCGCTCATCATTCCGATAAACTGAAACATCCTCCTGCACGCGAGTCGCTGGTCACCCAACGCATAGGCGAGCGCTAAAAAGAAAAAGGCTTCCAAACAAACAAAGAAACAAACAAAAAAGAGCGAGAGCCTGGTGGTTTTCAATCATCACACACATCCCTTCGGAGCAGGGCGCAGCGTAGTGGTAAAGTCACGAAGTATATGTCCGGACGTTTATGAGCCAGACGCGGCGGCGTCGCATAATACTCGTCTTTTACGACCGCAACCGCAGCGCCTCAGTCGCAGTCGGGACGGGACGGGACGAACGCGACAGGACGTGGCGCGACGGGGAGACCGAAGCGCGGGCGGGGGCGGGGGCGGGGAGGGAGTAGGGCGCGAAAGGACGGTGAAGGACGCCGAAGGACGCAGGCGCGCGCGCGTGCCTCTATGCAAAACGACCGAGAGAAGGACGCCGCCGGCGGATGGCAGCGCCGGCTCAGGCTGGGGCGAAGGGCTTTAAAACCACAGCACCGCAGTTTCAAACTGATGACCCCGCGCGAGATGGAGTTCAATGAAACCCGGAGAAATGACAGGTTCAATGATGCAGCACTCGCGCGGATGAGCCAGGTCAATAATCGCCGGGCAGGATGAGGCAGTTCAAATCCGATGAGACCAGGGAGATGCAGGCAGAGTTAAAACGATACCACCTGGAGACAAGGAGAGTTCAAACCTGATGCACTAGACAGATGAAGTTAATGATATGCACCGGCAGAGGATTCAAACCTATGCAGACCCACAGAGATGCCGAGTTAAATACACCAGGCAGATGGAGATTAAAATCCATGCGCACCGCAGAGATGGAGTTCAACACTGCACGGGAATGCAAGGCAGAGTTCAACTGACACCCCAGCAGAGATCGCAGAGTTAAAATGTCACCGCGGCAGAGATGCAAGGCAGAGTTAAATATGCAGCACGCAGCGAGATGAAGGCAGATTAACGATACTGAGAGGGGCAAGGCACGGTTCAAGGACCTGACAGGACGCAGGCGCAAGGTGCAAGCCTATTGACAAAACATACGCACCGAGATGCAAGGATTCAAATTGCTGCACGCGGGAGACAAGCGCCGGCCCTGAGGCACTGGGCAGATGAAGGCAGAGTTCAAAATACCTGATACAGCACCTGCGGGCAGAGTTCAAAATCCTGATGCAGCACCCGCAGGCAGAGATGCAAGGCAGAGTTAAAAATACTGATACTGCACCCGCGGGCAGAGATGCAAGGCAGAGTTCAAAATACTGATACTGCACCCGCGGGTAGGGATGGTAAGGCAGATTTCAAAAAAATTGATATATCGCCTGTAGGCAGGGATGGCCGGCGTTTTCAAAATACAGATATATCACCTGCCGGGAGGTATGGCAAGAGCTTTCAAAATAGCGGAAAAAGGCTTTTTCCAAAAAATATATCGTCTGTAGGAAGAATTCAAATGAGCGGTTATTGCCGGTTCCAGCTGTGCATGATCTGGCGGGGATGCCTACATACGCGAAGTCGTAGATTGCCTGCGCAAGGCATTCATGGGCGAGGAATTCGATTTGCCCTAGTATGAGTTCTATTGTGATTGTCCAATCTTATCACAAGCTGAAGAACTACAGAGGGCACATTTGCTGAGGAAGAACGAATGATTTGGTACTGAAAAGTTACTTGTGGTTCATTGTCGTCATCTAAAATGTTAAACTGTTCTTACTTTTGAAAACAAACTAGACGTACTTTCCAGTTGTCATTAAAAAGAACCATATCAGTGCAATGCTATTGGATTGCTAGAAATCCCAAGAAAACAAAGGCAAATGTTCTGACCCAGAAATACTGTCTGGTTACATAATCTAATAATATAATTTTTTCGGGACGATACCAATAATTCGAGACTCCTGTTATGTAAAGAAGCGTATCTCAGCAGTAAATTTTAATTTAGGATGCTCCGGTTTCGAGGTGGAATGACAATCGCCTGTAGGCGATGTAGACATCTTCTTAGTTCTAGTCGCAAACTCAGGGAAACAAAGAGACTATTCGGAACTGAAATATATTTGATACTTTCCATTAAAAGCATGAAACATTTTTTTTGTGATCTTGGAGACAATCCTCATAAACTCCTTTGAAAGCAAACTTATTTAAAAAATAATTACTGGAAAATCCACTAAGGTATGACAAATAAAGGAATATTAATAAGCATTTATTGTGCACGTCGATTTATTTCATCCATTAATTGGTTATGGGTAAGGAAATAATGAGGATGACTGTAAATGGAAATGTTAATACTTTGTTTTTTAAGAACTCAAACATTTAAAACTTCAGAAAAAATAATATCATGTGCTTCAACTTATCAGATATGTTATCAAATGCCATGTTTTACAAAGGCGCAATACCCCACTCTAACCTCATTCAACCAGTTACTAATGCTAAATTCTGAATTCTCTGAATTATTCCATTCAAACCGCGATGCAAAATGAACCATCAAATGTTGACCGGATGAAATATTTTTGCCGAGCCGAAGCTTCCCCCGTGGCTGAAGATTTCCACTTGTCGGTGTCGCTTCCCAGTGCATCGCGGTCATTCCCGCCCCTCCCCTTCCCCGCCGCGCCGCGCCGCATCGCGCCATCTCCGCGCGGGAGGCGAGCGCTCGGGGCAGGTCGCAACTCCCGTTACTGCGGCCGATGCGATGGCGCGCAGGGAAGCGGCCGCAAGGGGGCCGCCAAGCCGCACGGTGCGTCTTCCCCTCCTCCCCCCCCCCGTTATTCCTACTTTTTCTCTTCCTTCCCCTATTCCCCTTCCCTTTTCCTCCCCCCTTTTTTCTTCCCCCTGTACTAATTCGTTTTCTCTGCCTCTTTATTCCTCCTTTTCCTCGTCTCCTTTTCTATTCTTTCTTTTTCTTAACACCTCTCTCCAATCCTTCTCTCTCCTCTCCCTCCTCTCTCTCTCTCTCTCTTTTTTTTCTTATTGTCTTTCTATTGTCTGTTTTCTTCCATCTCTCTTCCTATTTCCTGTACACATTCGGGATTAAACTGTTAAAACAGTGCTTAATAAATTATGCATGCTTATTAATATTAATTTAATTTGTCTTCATTAACGAATCATGAATCCCTTCTCTTACGTAAAGAATAAATCATTATTCGCTTTCTGAACAAAAATTCGAAAGTCCTAGCGTAACAATAACCTTGTAACATCATAGATGGGAAATCTGCATACTCTATAAACCTTCTACTAATCCTCTAATTACGGTCAACAATGATTTTCTTTGCAAGTAAAACTACATTGAACCGCCTACAGAACTAGTTGTTAAAGGATTTCGCAATTACACATATTTCGAATGTTTCACTATTGCAAATTGTCCTTTTATCCCTCGTTAATTATTGAAATTTTGTTAGACTTCAATATTTCTTAATAATCCTTTCCCTCCATATTCAATGTTTTACAAAGCTACGAAAGTCAACTGACAGACATCTATAACCGCATATTATTATCATCCGATTTCAACACTTTTCTTGTCAAGAAATAATCAGATACATCAAATCGCTTTTTTTTATATAAAGCGAGAAAAAGAAACAAGTATCTTCGTGAAGTCCTTCATCAATTTTTTAAAAGTAATTTCATTGGTTATCTGCCTGTATTTTCTCCGTCCACGCCCAGTGGACTATTTGGCTTTTCCGATCAAACCGGATCGAGATGCTTAATGTCTCTGATCTAAACAGCAGCCATTCGACTTCTCTGAGGGGGGAGGGCTGTTTCATCGCCTAACGATGCGTTCTCATACACAGGGAGAAAATTGTATCACCCCTGTTATTACATCTCACTCCAGCCTCTTTCCTGGACCCTCTCCTTTGAAGCCATCAGCGCGTCTGTGCCTGCTGGCGCCTTCCATCCCGTTTCCTGTCGCTCCCCTCGCCGCCGCCGCCGCCGCCCTGAGATCATCGATGGGAACCATGTGCTCTCCTCATCAAGTTGCCTGTGCTGGAATGCCTTCCGCTCTCCTCGCATTACTCTTTAACTGCATCTCGTTTGCCTTTCCGGTTCGCTCTTCTAATGCTTTAGTTTTTTGTTCTTCCCAGCTTCTATCTACATTGTCCTTTCCTGTCTCCTCCACATAATGCATAGTCGCATCGTATCTCGTGAACCTCCACATCCTGCCATCATTTTCCGCCCAGTTCTCAAGAGATAGGAGTTAGGAGAATCACCTTCACCGTTTCTTCTGCTGTGAAACTAGGATAGTATTCGTACAGTTAAAATGCGTCTACTTGTACCTCCATCTTACAACAGTAATTGACGTTACAAGGACGAAAAGTGTTACACTGCAAGTTGGGTGTTCCCATCATATAGTATTATCTACATTTGCGTGAGTGAATCTACTACGCCCGGAACAACTACCAAGAAGAATTGCCAACATCAGAAATATTTACTGACGCAGTGCTTACATTGGCAATATTTCTTGCGAAATAATATTGCTTGCCATTTTCTTGCTAGTGTGAGGCCAGCATACGTTTTGTTCTGACAGTTTAATGATCATCAACGTGTCATTGGAAGGACCCTGAATTTAAAAAGTAAGTATTGATACCAAACGTCGAATTTCTAAGTTGGTATGAGAAATCATTACGATACAATATTCTGTAAAGTTCACTTCCGTCTATTTGAAACAGGTAAACAAATGAAATATAGTAAGAAATAAAAAAAACAACAACTTTTAAATGCTAATTTACCACATCACATTCGTCGTGGGTACCTATTCAAGGCAGTATTTCTATTTCATCAATCATTTCAGATAAAATGAGAAGAATGCTATCATTCGTTCCAATGGTATTTTTAGCTTATTCAGCCGATAATGAAACATTTTATTTCTTCGATTTCTTTTTGTTGTTTTAGAAGTAAGCGATGAAGAAAAAATTGGCAATCAACAAACTTGATACTTATTTGTCATTAAAAAATATACTATCACACACGTATTTGTCCGTTATTCTATATATGAAACGGAAGTACACTGATAATAAGTAGGTAGCAAGTGTTACTAGTCATTTCACTAAAGGACGTTACAAACGTAAACATGGAAACAAGTCCTATCAATTCTCAGAACAAGGAATTCAAATATATTTTCACCTCTTTTGAAATCGAAAAAGGATTCATTTAGGTGATCATCACTGGAAAATCTAGTTTTCGGAGTTTCGTCATTAATGGCATGTTCTTTGCTACACCCAGCAGTTCAAACGGGTTCCCCACTTCTCTCAACCGAGAACATAGCGCTGTTCATTTCTCTGTTAAAGTACGTAATGCGACTTACTATGAAACAGTGTCATCCTCACAATTTAATGATTATGTTGCGTGGTTGCTCTCAGCAATGAATTTAGAAAATAAGAATTGATATGAAACTTCTAATTTCATAAGTTAGATTGAGATACATTACATTACAAATATTCGTTCCACTTTTTAAAGTATATTGTAAAGTTTGTCTGTTTGAAATAAGTAAACAACCTTAATGCGACACAATACATTTCAACAAACCTACCGTATAACCTAAGATGTCACATTTCATTTCACAAGTGTACCTATTCAACTCCTTTCCACACCGCGATCCCTGGTGTGCTAACCACGCGTAACCCTTAACACAAGGCCACAAGATCGGGCCGCCATCAGTAGGCCTTGGCCCCAAAGAGGCTGTTGGCAAATAGACCTATTCAACTCAGTTTCCGTTTTATTAATAATTTCAACTAAGTCATGCGCCGATCCCCATGTGGGACTCCCGGCGCGCTCCGTCTGGGATCTTTCCCGCCACCCACACGCGGCCACCTGCTGTGTCCTTAGCGAGCCGCGCGCCGGCGCGGCGGCGGCCGGCGGGGTTCGCGTCCCGGCGGCGGCGGCGCGCACGTACGCGGAAGCCGAGGTGTCCTTCGCGCGCCGGGCCGCGCCGCCGCGCCGCGTAGGGCAGGTCAGCAGCGAGACGGCGGCCGGGCGGCGGGCGCGCCTGCCATGGCGGCACCTCGGCGCTTATGGGGGCGGGGCCGTACACGCTGTGACCATTGATTTTGATCGGTTGATTAGTGATTCCTGGCGCGTCAACGGCTTAGGCCATTGGTCCCGTAAGTGTAGTACTACATTTTTTCCTCGGGAGGTGGCGGTGATCTTTCCCCACTAGATGGTGAGATCCGGTGCCGTTCTACCGTCGGCTAACGGAATTTCCCTCAACCAGGTATCTCCCACCAGCGAGACACCGCCCTAGCCGGGACAAGTCTAAGCTCCCGACCGGTCTCCCGACATGTGTGGAAGTGTAACGCACTATGTGTGTGTGTGTTAGTAAAAGGGGAGAATAGCACAAGAAAGAAGAAGGGATGATCTCGCAAGGTCCGTGACCCGTTTGTTAGGGTACTGTTCCAGCATTCTCCTCGTATTGGTCGGAAAAACTATGGAAAACTATCTATCAATTTTCCGCCAGACAGCTACTCAATTCGACTTTCGACATTAGCTATCTAGTTAGTGTCGAAAATCCTAACACAACCGGGACTTGAATCTACGACCTCCCGGTCAGAGGCACTGCAGTGGCAGTTGATGTCCTCCGCTACCTCTCCCGGTGGTTGTGACGAGAATTATATTAGTCGCTAATGACTTCAATAGACGATACGACTAAAAATAAAATTTTAAAAAAACATGATTGTCTGGATGACGGCGATTATGTAAATGGTACGTAATTCGTTACGATGGCTATTTTCTAGTGACGATGGCTAAATATCGTCCTTGATACTGCCAATGATTGTGGCTATGGCAGTGACAATTCTTGTGGAGAATGCGGAGTCAACGGCCGTGCAGTAGTAATGGCGGCAATAGCTGCGCTGTGGGAGTTCTACAGATATTGTAGACGACGGCTTCAAAGATGACAGCGACGGTAGATGATGATGGGTTCAGGATGATTTTATGAATGACTGTAACGTGATCTGTGTGGTTGCATGTTGAGATGTTCAGTTGTCGGCATCGCAGGAGAGAATAGAGGTGGAGGTGGTGGTTGGGAGAATGGGTGGCGATGATGGAGTGGAGGCGGAAGTACTTAGAGCGATGGCGGCGGAGGCAAATGGAACTACCTGCGGAAGCACAATGGGCAGATTGCGACGCTGCGGTTACAGACAATCGCAGGTGTGGTTGGCAAGAACGATGAACCGGTAGCAATTGGAGATCAGAATGTAATTTTAACGCAGCCAATGGAGGCATAGATAGTTATGAGTTACGACAATTATGGTTGGTGTGATGGCACCAAGAGTTGATTCTATGATAACTAGAAATTATTACGTGTGTACTCTATAGAATGAAGCTGAGCGAGAGTCGTAATTGACAGAGCGGGACGCTCGTGAAGGCGAATACAAAGGAAATGTTAAAATAGATTAAATTCCAATCCGAGGCAATTTACAACAATGTGTCCAATGGTGGCCGCAAATGATTATACAAACGGAGAAAATATTGGCATGAAATCATCAGGCATACGGAAAGCTAATCTTCCTTGTGTACCAATTCACTGAAGTAATTTATATAAGAAACCGCCAATGCAAGGACAAATCATCTGAAGATTATTTATGTCAAAAAAATATTTTTGCAAACATTGCACTGCGGAATCGACTTTCATGAACGGGAAGGGGGTGCGGGGTGGGGGCGCTGCGAACACGTATCCATCCCCGGACCTAGAAATATTTCAATATGAAATCCATAATTTGAAATTTGTTCACAGTGTATATTTTATTAAATTTATTTACAATTTCCATATTTTTATCCATATCATGTCACGACCCTTGCAAAAATACCACACTTCGAAAATCATAGTTTAAAAACTGAAAATAAATGCGTAATGGAAACAACGAACGACCTCACTCCCTGAAGATGTTCATCCTAAAACTATTAGATGAAGGCCTGGAAGCAATTACCCATTCAGCATCGTAGTATACTTGCGGTTTTTATCTCGATGATTTGTTCTTTTTAATTTGTGTTTGCCGTATGGATAATTCTGCGTGTGCACGGCCATTGGCCGTAGTTCTGCACTCGCGTATTCGACTGAGGATTCCTTTGAAGCCTATCCCCCGCGCGGGTGTTGGGGACCTTCGAGCAGGCGCGCCCCATGGACGTTCCCTTAAACGCCTGGGTGTGATTCTTTTTCTCCACCAGCTATTGACCGCAGTTAACTGAAGTCGAGCTTTCTGGTTGCGAAATCCCGAAATTAGCCACAGGGATTTATTTTTGCCGGGCACCTTCCAAAGTTCTTTTACATGCCACAAACATGACATGGCCACTGACGGCTTTTCCGTCCTTCGAAAACCCACGCAAATATGATCCAAATAAAACGGGATCATACCGGCGCACGAGGGCTTCAGAAGCTAACCACTCGCCCGTGGAGACGCGCGTAAACGAAACAAAAGTTTATCTTCTTTTGCGTATGAAATTATATAGAGGGAATAATTTACAATAACTGAAAAGAAATCCCATAAAAGAGCACTTGTGATCATAGATATTCCTTCCCTTTGTGTACTTTCTGGATTGCGCTTGGCTGCGTCATTATTCAAACATTTCGAGCCAGCAGAAGAAATGATTTTATGAGGTGTGGAGTGACAACAAAAGGTCATGGGTAACAAAAAATGCCTGTATAATGTGAATAAATTAGAAACAAACGTATGAAGAATACACCCATTTCGAAGAATATACATTATCTTCGCCTACCACTGCAAGTTTTCTTCGTTTTGCAATTTTTCTATCATATTCAATTCAAAAAACACATTTCAGTATAAATTGTGGTTGTGAGCATTCACGACGCACAGACAATTCTCTAACGCTGCATGTCTGAGAACATAACTTGCGACGGTAGTGAATGCAGAAGGAAGTGCTCTGTGTAAACCAAATAGATACGGAAAAGATTAAATAGATAAGAAAGTATTGTATTCTTTATTATTAATAAATTGCATGAAATGAAAAACTTACCAATATACTAAAATGGTAAACAATTAAAACCGAAACATTCAGGTGTGGTATACCATAGTAAACAACCATCATCAAACATTAAATTTCTAATATCGAGTAGTCTGTTATTTATAGCTTCCACAGGCCCTGAAAACATTAATTTGTCTCTCATTGATTTCTTGTGAAACGTCAATCTAAATGAGGCATCGATTGCGATACAGTTTGGCCGCGAGTGCGAAGACGAGCAAGGAGGAAGTAGCAGAGATGTGTGTCTGCCATGGTCAGAAATGGCGCTAGTGTCAAGGTGGCGGCGGCGGGGCTTGGCCAACGCGGCCCCGGCTGCAGCACGCATTCCGCACGCGGTTTCCCTTTGCGAGCTGGAAATCCTTGCCGCGCCATATGGCCGCCCCCCGCTTCCACGTCGGCCGCGCTCTAATTAAAATTAGCGTCACGCGGAGGCGCGGTCGCAAATAAGGCGCCGGCCATCGGGAGGACGCCGCGCGGCACGGCGCCGCGCCCGCCCGCGTGCCGTCTGCACACTCAGCCTCACGGCTGTAAGCGACGCATCCTCGCGCAACCAACGTTTGCTAAGCCTGCCCGCCCAGGTTGTAAATGTCCCCCCTTTTTTCCTATTTTTCATTTTGACTATTTCTATCTATTTTTATCTACATTTTATCTATTTTTAATCTATTTTTATCTAATTTTTATACAATTTTTACTTTTTTCTCATTTCTATCATAAGTAATGTCACAGCACTTCGAGTGATATATTTTAGTGTTATATTTAACGAAATAACATTACGCGAATCGAATGGATAACTAAAATCACAGGAATGACGAAAAAAGAAATATTACACAACAATTCTATCCGATTATGTGAAATTTACATTCAGCTCCGAGTTATCAAGCCTCCTAGAATAAAATATGTCCAAAGAAAATGTGAATAACAGTTTAATGTAGTAAGATTTCGTCTGTTTCAATTTTACGGTAACAAACTTTCATAAAATAATTATAACAAAATTACTTACAAGAACATATTTAAAAAGTTGTAGGAAGCTGAGTTTTCCATGACTTAGGATTCCAAGGAAGTATTTGAAATGGAAGGCGTAGTACAAGCTGTAATACCAGCGGGGTTTGCCAATTTCGAATGAATTGAACATACGTTTGTACTCATTAAAGTATTTAAATAAAAATAAAATTATACAGAATAATTTTGTCTGTGACGCGCTGCATAGCTTTCACAGCATATACTTTGTACTCTTTTCCCTCTAATCTTCGCATATTAATTGCCCAATTTTTGAAAAAGCGTGTAATTTCTTCATTTGTAGTTTATGGTATGAATTTGTATTTTCTTTCTTCACAAAAATTATTGAAATTGCTTCCACATGCTTTCTCTGTTTCTTTGCTGTTTTTTGGCACAGAATATTTAATAATACAACCATTCAATTTCAGAGTCTGAAAAATTACCAAAAGTTATTACTCATTTTACGTTCGCGTATATACCGAGTAATATATGCAGTATAGAGGAAGTTATGTAACGTTGCGGAAAATTGATTTCGAGTTTTCAACGGATATATACGTTTTGGGTTCCCCTGATACCAAAAATGTTATTTTTTTCAAAACGTCCGTCCGTCCGTCTGTCTGTCTATCCGTCTGTCTACTAGCGCCTAAACTATGCGTAGGAGGTTTTCCAAATTGAAGAAACCCCTGTCCATCTGGCTCTAGTTTAACATTATATTAATACTCACAAGCTATCATGGACCTAAAACAATTGCTATAGATAATAACAAAAAGGCAAACAAAGTGATTACAGCGCAGAGCAAAATTGAAAATATATGGCGATAGACATATGTGATTGGTTTAATTTGAATATATTCTTGCTTCGCTTTGGTTACTTACGACATGGTCAGATATGAGTGAAATAATAATAATTTTTTCTAATTATCATTTAATTTTATTTGCATTTTATTTCATTTTATTGATGTTTTGGGGCACATCAACTACTTACGTCTTTGAATTCTGCGAGTGATGTTCTAATGAGCGGATAGCGGTAATGGTGATGTGAATGATGATGAAGAAATGGTCGAAATAGAGGCAGGGGAAATGGAACGGGGATCAAACCCGAGTCCCAGCGGTGGATAGGTATGCGCTTGGAATTACGCCAAGAGAATTCGCCCCACCCCATTGTTCCCCCATTGCGCAAGCAATGAAGTAAGTAGCCGCGGCACAAGTTCATGCCTTAACAGCCTACGCTAGATCTTCAAGGCGAAAAAGTGTGGTGGAAAATGTTTACGTTTCCTTCGCATTTTTTACCTCATAAAAAATAATATAATATAATATAATAGAGTATAATATAATATCATATAATATAATATAATATAATATAATAATTATAATATAATATATAAATATAATATAATATGATTTAATATAATATAATACATTATACGTAGTATACAATAACATAACAATTAAGTGTAGCGCTTCCGACAGAGTTTTTCATGTTAAAAAGTTTTAGGAAAGTTAGATTTTTAGCTTGTCCTTTGAATGTATCTTATACACAAATGAGAAACTGTCCTTTACTATTTACGACAAGCGTATAGTTTAAATCGTAGGCCTGGATGGCCGATGTGGTTAAGAGCCAGTATCACCTCAGTACTTCGGTCCGAAGGGTCGCGGGTCCGAACCTCACCTTGAGTGGGGTTGTTTGTCTCCTGGTCCAACATATACAAGTATCTGTTGTCGCGGAGGGCCTTGCGTTCTGCTGACCCCGGATCTGAGGACTCCGCAAGTGAGTTGCCGTCTTGTGAATGGTCGAATATGCTACTATCGGGAAGGGTAACCGGTTGTCGACTAGACAGAAGCCCTAGAAAATTTATATAATTATATAATAAATATATGTTAATTCACTGGTATAAAATACTCGCGAATTTGTTGAACGTAATGTGTACAATTTACTGGAGATCACTGTAATGAGTCATAATAACGGTGACGTTTAGGAATTCATTTTATTCCCATCATCAGGGACTTTTGCTGTGGGAGGTAATAAAAAAACCTACAATACAATGAATTACACTGCGACCGCCGTTTATTGTCATCACGGTTTCTATGCAGTGGACGCCGCTGATTGTAATCACGGTATCGTTCTTCTGAAGTTCAGCCCGGACAGATATTACCATATTAAGAAAACGTCTTTTATTGAGATCAGAATTCGTTTTGTGTTATCAAATTCATGATTGAGAAGGCGACCACTCAAATGTGTAGAGGGACAGAAAAAACTCCATTCAGATAATATTTCAACAAATCGAGTCTCAAGTTACCTCTTGTATTCCGTATTTGAGAATTTAAGAAAGGAATTGATAGGTTTCTTTTGCTCATGGCCAAGATTCCCAATCAAGTGTTCTTTATTACTGAGAAATAGAAATCTCTGAAAATTGTTAAGAATTCATTCATGATCTGGTCATCCAGTCATTAATATTCCTAAGATGCCGGACGAGATGTACGATTTTCATATGCCTGTTGCACAAGTGCCTGATGCATGAGCAAACTATTAGGCTGTTTCCTATTTACATATTCGTGTTTCATTGAAAGCAAAAGTACTTACATACATCTGCAAACACATAAAGATTTATCGTGTAAAGAGGTAAAATTTTTAAAACAAACAAATTGTCCTGTTTTGTAGAGAAGGGCTATACCATCGGTATCTTTTCTATTGCTAGCGTGTGTACCACAAGCACTAAATTCTGACATAAGCAGATTTGGAACATAGTAGACCTAGTAAATATATTTTAAAATTAATTGTATATTATTTTCAATTTGGTATTTCTCAATTTCATAAATTCAATTTTTTTCATGGATGCTATTCAATTTCATTTGCTCAATTTCAATATTCGTTTCTTTTTTATATTTTTTGTATATATTTTTAGATTAGCTCTGATGACTACTATGCGATCAAAAATATTTTAAGTATTAAAATATTGATACCTAGACAACACTTTCTTCTCAATTTATTACAAGGTATCAACCTCAGCAGCAATATTATTAATATTAATAAGCAGGGCAACTTATGATTTTCAGGTCGGGGAAAAAAGTTGTAGCTTTCATTTAACATCGTGTCAGTTTCTGTAGCTGTGGCGATGTCAAGCTCAGCCAAGGTGAGTTTGCTATTTACAGGGAAGGGAATACTTTGTTCGCCACATGTCTCTCTCCTCCACAAAGCAGGGGAATTAAACTAGGCTTAGGTTTGGGGGCACCGTTTGCTAGCCTGTAAAGTCTGACAATCGATCCAAAATGCCAATTACCTACTCGTGCAATAATAAAATATGAATCAGCACTATCACTGTCATTTGATTTTCACAACCAAATATCTCAACCATAAAATTCAGATAGCTACTCACTCTAAAAGATTGATGGTGAAATAAAAACGATTTGTTGTAACTCCTCTCTACTCCGCCTCTATTCTGTCTTTCTCTTCCCTCTTCTCTCCTCTATTTTACCACTCATCTCGCCTTTCACCTCCTTCTCTCTCTCTCTCTCTCTCTCTCTCTCTCTCTCTCTCTCTCTCTTCACATGTATTTCCTTCTCCGTCTTTTCCTTCCCCCATTGTTTCATCTCCCCTTGCCATCCCCTCCTCCTGCGGCAACGCAGGCCCGCGGGGCATTGGCGCATGCACACCGTGGCGCCACCACAATGACGTCAGCCGTTTTCATTATTTATTATCAGGAGTAAAGGCCCGGCGCGGCCCGGGCTATTATTTGAACAGCGAGTGCTTTTTTAAGTTCCCAAATAGGCAGACAACGGCGAGGCCGCGGAACAGAAGAGAACGGCGAGGCGGAGGGAGCTCGGACAAGGGGGAAAGGGAAGAAGATGAGTTGAGTTCAAGTATGCATTTGTTAGAGTTTATTTTTTTTCGATGATCCTCGTTTAAAAAAGGACATGCGTCAACACGAGAGCTGAAAGCAAGAAGAGTTGTCGGTGCCGAGTCACCGGCCCCTTCCGGGAAGCGGGAGAGGAGTTCCCGGGGTTGGCAGCACGGGTGGGGACAGCACGGGACGCACGCCCTGGGCGGGCCCTGGGGCCAAGTCGACACAAATGAAAATTTATAACTGTTTCTCTCAGCCTTGTTTTTGTTTTGCGTATGCTTTAAGATACTTTTACCCAAATTACCAAAACGTTCCTCAAAATTATTATATCATAAGGATATTGTTTTCATATTTGAATTTTCTAGGACAGTTGAATTACTTTAAGACTCAGATACGGGGTATCAAGGATACGAAATGTGTAACTCTTGTAGGATATCAATGGGTTTTCCCTCTTTTGTCAGTTAGCTATATTTTTCTTTGTGTGTGTGTGTGGGTGGGGGGAGAAGATACCAAATAAAGGTTGCTCCAGGGACAGTAATCCAATGGTCGGCTCTGAATGAGGCTCGTTATCTGATCGAATGTGGAAGATAATTCTAAACTTCTTCCGTATTTTTGGTTTCACGAGGAAAAACTACTGAAAAACGTTATTCTGCTATTTATTTCAGCACAAATTAAAGAGGGTTTAGAAAATTTAAGGTTTTTTAAATTAATGAAAACTTAATTTCTTGGTAAATACCTTAAATTAACATTCAATTGTAATATCTTTTATTTAATTTACTCTTCACATTCGAATTGTGTATTTAATTTTTAAACATTTTGAAAATTACCCAAACAATAGTTTTATTATTAATATGTTTTAGAACTCTAGGAAAATAGTTTCAATCTAAATCGTAAAACATAAAAATTTATAAATCCATATACTGTTAATAGTTAATATAATTAAACTAAATTCACAAATAATACATCGTTTTGAAGTTTCTGTAACAAAAGTCTCTAACACTTCCCCTGTGATGCACTTCCTTTCAGCAATTAGAGTAACACAGAAACTTGTTTGTTTTTCTTTAGTATGGTTTCACTAATGGTTTAAGATTGGTTTATGAAAAAAGAGTTTTGGGTTAGGACATCTACACCGACACTCAAATCGTATTATTTGATGTGATTGGAACACCATAAGCGACTTCCTGTCCGTAAGCACCGGGAAAATTGGTTTAGTAGTTTGATTGATTCATTGATTATTTTGTTTCCTGGCCCGTCAACTGCTTTCATTATTATTCCTATAAGTGTAGTGCATGAGGGAGGGGTGGTGTTGCTTTCTCACTGGAACCTGAACAACCTAAACGTCGGATTGTGTTTCCTCCTGCTATCTCCGCCACAGCGGCACCGCCCTAGCCAGGACAAGTTCGGCGCTGGTTGTCGAATTCTTCTGAAAGCCATATCAATGAGCTTGGATTAGTTTACTATCTGAAAGAATTGGACTTAGTCTTTAATAATTAATTTTGCGAACTTTCGACAGTATTGGTTATCGGGGTCTGAAAACATTGATGTTTTTATAAAATCATCGATGCATTTAACATTGATTTTTTACGCCAATGTTTTCTTAACTTCGAAGTTGCGTGTTCGATTTTTTTCATGTGATTGATTTTTAATGAAGAAATAATTTTTTTCTAGGGCTTTTACCCAGCCAATAGTCGGTTACTCTTTACGTCCCGGTGGAAAACATATTGGGTCATACACTAGACCAACACACTTGCGGGCCCCTCTGAACTGGGGTCAGCAGAACGCGAGGCCCTCCGCGACAACACATACAAAGTCAAGGGACAAACTACCATGCCCAAGGCGGGAGTCGAACCCGCGACCCTTCGGGCCGAAGCGATGAGTCAGTACTCGCTCTCAGCCACCACGGCCATCCAGGTCGGCGAGAAAATATCATTTTAATCAAAACCTGTAATGATTTTCTGATATTCATAAATTTAACATTTTTTAGACAAATGTGATGAAGAGTAATAACAATTAAAATCGAGTTTTCATTTTTATAAACGAGGTCTACATAATTTTTGAATTACCAAAATTAATAAAAGTTTTGTTAAATGTTCTGATCATTTTTCACTTTGTTTTGTCAATTAAATCTCAAATAACAATTAGTAAATCATTGTACAAAATTATTCCATGAACGTTGATGGTCACTAATGCTGTATCAATGTTTAAAATCATCGATGTTTTCGCGGTAAAGTTTTATTAAAATCGATATACTATTTTGAATATCGACGTTTAGAACTCGATATGTTTTTGTCGATGCCGCATACCTGTTATCGACCTGTATGAGTGTAGCACGCGATATGATTTTACAGGATTATATTGAAATTGAGTTAGTTTCGTAATTGGAACAAACTCTGAAAAATGCAAAACATTACCAGGATCAAGCAAAAACATTTGCTACTCTAAGGCATTCGTGATAATATGTAAATTTTGAATGCCTATGGAAACATAAAATATTGCTGAAAGCGTAGGCTTCAGTGGCCAGAGTCAAAACATACTAGACAGACCGAGAGACGCCGAATCCTAGCAACAGTTCTCTAATTTCGGCGTCATACTGCGAGCTTCCTCCCTGCGAAACGAGCATTTTCAGCTAGGGAAATAGTAGCTGTTAGTAGAATTTCGCTGAGAAATTAGCTAATTATTGCAGATAAAAATAAACGGAAATAAGTGCAAAGATAACAGATGAAAACGAAATTAGAAAGGCGTGAAACTGAAACAAGAGAATGAATACTCCAAAACAGTCGAATTTGATCGTATAATTTATTTGGCATAATGATGCGACATAGGTTGAATTTAAAAGCACTTTATGAATACAATGAAATGAAACCCTACAAAGAATTTCACTTTGTTTATGAATGAATACACGAAAACTGAAATGAAGAAAAAAATAATTGAAGAAGGCAATTTCAAAAAAATATATACAGCTTAATTTAATTATTTACTATTCTATACTTCCAATCTAATAAACACTGAAATTTCACCTCACGGCGCAACAGTGGACAAATAGAACTCTCAACTGTAGACATAATAGAGGGGCGATCAGCACTAGAATTTTCACGAAACGCTTCGAAAGGAATTTGAACGCAACCCATCTGCCTGCGAGCGTGAGAACTCGCCATCGGCGGGGAAACGACAACCAACACACAGTCCGCCACCTGCCACCGAATTCGCGGGCCACCGCCAGCGCGCCGGTGTGGATGCTCTTCGAATTATCGGCTGCGGCCGAACAAAAGAGCGGCGACGCGCCAAAGGGGGCGAGCGTGCTGGCGGCGGCAGGGCCGAGGGGCGGCGACCGCGGGCTCTGCGGCCGGGACAAACACCGGGCTTCGCACCTGCCGGCAGCTGCTGCCGCCGCCGCTGGAGCAACAGCACTAGAAGCCGGGGAACATTTAAAAAATACGTTCGCTTTTGGAGGAAGGGGGATTCTGCAACTGTGTCAAAAGTGAAAGGGGAAGCGAAATGTTAAAAACAAACAGTCTCACCAAACGTTTTTAATAATTACAGATAATATTAAGGTCAAACTATAAAATATAATAATGAATTTTGTATTTAAAATTTTTCAATTGTAAAACTTCCTTTATTAAATGTCACCCAATTTTCGAAATAACATATTTTTGCAACTTCAGGAAGGATTGTTCGTGTTACAAATATATTCAAGGGGAAAGGGCTCAAAACGCTACATTTTCAGAACGTCTTGTTTGATTTTGTAATTTCTGAATGGTCCCTAATAGTTGGGACGTGCGGCAAAGTGACCAACAAAGCAACAATACTAAAGTATATGGTTCCTCTGTGATAAATGTCATTACTACATAAATGAATGTTTATCTTCTTCACACTCAGCAAATAGGACTGACTTATGCAAAAAAAATATTGACATTTTCCAAAAAAATACTGGAATATAGATCCCCGGAGTTATAATTGTCAGAACATGGGAAAAGTTTAGACCAAAAGAACTCATAAGAAAAAAAAAGGAAAATCCTTCAGTAATCCGTATTTCAGAAATATTTGAAGTAAAATATAAACATTAATTTGAACTTAAAAGAATCACGAAAACAGGTCCATGAGAGGATGTCATTGTCTTTTCCACAACCCATTACATGAGAAATGGATGAGTAATTTTAGGTATAGGTGATACGATGGAATAATACGTTTCATAATGCAGCCATAATGAAATGAGAAGTGAGAAAACACCGAGGAAATCTGCGCCTATGCCCTTTGCCCACAATAAATAGCAAGAGGGGGCAAGCAGCGCGCCGGCCACTGCGCATGAATGGCCTACCTGAAGTCATCGCGGGCCGCTCGCGTCCATCTGGCGCGCAATAACAGCGGGGCGGCCTCGCCGCAACGCGGAGGCCAGGGAAGCGGCCGGTCGCCTCCGGGGCCCATTAGGGACGCATTTCCGATGAGCTCTCATCAGCTGCGGGCGGCGAGCGGGGCGCGAGGGCCGAGTGGGGATGGAGAGCGAAGAGGATGCAGGGCGACGGGGTTAGGGAGCGCGGGTGACTGGGAGGCGTGGGTGGGGGCGGCGGGAAAACGGGGCATGCGGCGGCGTGCGCGAGCGACCGACAGCAAGCGGGGGGGGAGGACGGAGGACGAGTGGGGGCGAATGGAGAGCGAACAGGAGTAGAGGGCGAAGGGGGAGCGTACAAGGACAACCTGGCGACCGGGTCAGGGGGCGAGAGAGTGACGATGGGAGAGCGATGGGCGGGGGCGGCGGGAAAAGGGGTTTCACGCGGGGCCGACGGGGGTCAAGCGGAGGCCGACCGGGTGAAGAGCAAGGGCCGAGGGGAGGGGCGAGCCAGCGGAGCGCCCTGTGGATAGTCGGCCGCCAGTCCACACGCTGTGAATGAACGCCAGGCGCCCGATCCCGGACGCCCCCTCCCCTCGGCCATACTCTCCTCGACAACGCGACAGCGGACATCCACTGAATTCACAATGTATCTGCTCTAAACAAGCTATGTATTCAAAACCGTGGGAAAGGAATTATCAACAAAGGAAAAAATAACAACGATTCGATGTAAAATAATAAGCATTCTGAAGTTCGTTTAAGTTCAATTGCTTAAGGAACTAAGAAACACTGTCACAATAAATTAAAATAAAGAGTAGAATCTCTAAACAATATGGTTATGAGGCGTATCTCCCAATTTTATCGAAACTGAAATGAACCAACTATCAATTAATATTTATATTAAATATTGAATTAAAAAGCGAATTTTTCTGAGAATAAACAATAAGTTTAGCCTGCCAATAGTTTCCTTTCCAACTGAAAATAAACTAGAAAATGTCTAAAAATCATAAAAGCTAGCCCAAATTCAAACGATCACAGTTTTTATTTTATCCAAAATTAATTCTTAATTAATATTTAATAAATTAATTATTTTCTTCCATGTTTTTAACGGATTAGGCGAGTCCCATTCAAAAAGACAACGATGTCTTTATTTCACTAAAATGTTATGAACGAGAAAATGTGTGACATACCGAAGATTTTATCCGCCTTACTTAAAACTCATGAAATTCTGATGATTTTTACTTTTCCGTAGCTATAAGACTACGTAGCGGAATGGAAAAATAATTGATTGGTTACATACATTGTCAAGACTCCAATATAGCCCGAGTAAAATACGTTTTGAGGGTCCTTGAAACAATAAACAATTTCTACAATGATGTTTGCATGCTAAGAGGAGGGATGTACATTCGTGTGTGTGTGTGTGTGTGTGTGTATGTGTATGTGTATGTCACATACTCAGTAGCTTAGAACTTTTGAGCTCTAACTTGGTTTACGTTTCATTAGAAAGATGTGAAGGCTATATCAAAATTATAACGACGAGGTGTACACACATTTTTGTACCAAAAAAGAGATCAAAATCTTAAAAAATTGCTCATCATAAAAACGAGTTGTCAATCGTTATGGGACATGCGTTAATGGTATCCATGTCCCTAGCCCCTCTCCCGTAAACCTCTGGCCCATAAGATTTATTGATTAATTTTATTTAGTGTACACTGTCAGAAATTTATGATTACTTTTAATATAAAAGGATATGAAAGTAATTTTCAAGTCCAGTACTTTTACAAGGTACATTAAAACTTATGTACAGTCATACATTAATTCTACATTAAATTTAATGTAATTTCTGACAGTGTACCTGTGCACGCAAACTACTACGGCCAACACGATTAAACCTTTAAGTGTGTGCGCATGTTTTACCAGGGAGGACGCGGGAGGACCCTCCCGATCCAGCGGAGACCTACACCTCGGCTTTCGCCGCCGCCGCCGCCGCGGCTGCTGCTGCTGCTGCTCCTCCTCCCCCAACCCTCCAGCGCAGCACCTCTCCAGGTGGGACAAGGTCCAAGCTCCCTGCAAGTGTGGTCATGTAGAGCGTGTAAATGCAAGTGGGTGTCAAGGGGAGAGGAGATTCGTTGCTCGTGGTTGGCCACTGCCAAAAACCTAAAATTCTTCAGTTGTTTTTTAAAATAACGATAGCGACGACCTGGAGACAGGTCCCGTTACTTGACCGTATAAACGGCATTTATAGACTCTTTGAAATAATTGGCATCAAAATTGTTACATTCTTCTTCTTTCTTTTTCTTCTAAGGCGCTACAACATTCTTCTTCTTCTTTTTCTTCTAAGGCGCTACAACATTCTCTTGAATGTCTTGGCCTACTCCAAAACTGTCTTCCATTTCCCTCTATCTTGAACCACCTCTTGCCAATTCTTAATCGTTAGTCCCTTTGATGTACTTCATTGCATCATCTTTCCATCTGATTTTCAGTCTCCCTTTCTTTCTAGCTGCAGTCGGGTGTCAATTATTAATCTTCTGACCTTCTTTCTTCTTGCATTCGACATAGGTGTCCAAACCAACCAAGCGGAAGAGAGGTAAATGAAATTGTTACATTACTTCTCTATTTAAACATCCAAATCCTGCATTTCCCAAGAGTAAGAAAAGAGTGTGTGCCTGCATTCTCTCGTGTATATTAGAAATTATTAAATACGTTAATTGTTAATGGTTTCAACATACACAAACAATTATGTAAATAATTTTAATAGTGAATGCAAACATAGCAAGACATCTATTACAATAGGAATATCTATACAAGAAATGTTCTACTTTGTGATAATTTCAACGCACTGTAATTTTTGTTTAAATTTGACTATTCGTCCGGCAAAAGGTATCGTACTGATGTTGAAATTAGTTAACAGAAAGCTACGGATTAGTTTCAATATTACTTACAATACGACACTATGTATTATTAATAGTGGCCCATGGATTGATTCAACACTTTCATCGTAACATTCTCCGCAGATTCGAAACAGTGTGTCCGTCAAGTGGTCAGTGCACCCTGGTACGTATCTAACAACATCATACAATAATATCTAAAAATTCCCATATTCGAAGAAATAATACAAGGCAGCATCAAATAGAAAGCGCGCCCGAATCAACATCCAAACGCGCTGCCATCAATTTCTGGATAATACTGAAAACTTAAACTACTCAAGAGACATCATATCCTCTACTTGCCATTCCGATCAAACTAATTATGTAAGAAATACACTGCACAATGTTTAATGTCCTTATGTTCATCATCCAGAATGAATTCACAAATTGTTTAATTTAAAGGAAACATTGTAAATAAGTAGTAAATAAAATGTAAAAAAAATAGATAATAGTTATTTACGCACCAAAGGCGTTATAAGAGTTCCAACAATCGAGCGGCGACAAAATACCCGAAGGCCTTTGGTTCGAAGGCTTTTTGTCGCCCGAAATCATTAGAACCAGTTAAGCCCGTGGTACATGCATGGTTTATTTTTTACCTAATTTTACTGATTCATTTCTACTTATTTACTAATTAACTAGATGTTAACTTGACTCGGTTGGTCTTTGATTCTTTTCATATTTCTCTCCAATGATTCTCTTTCACAATTCCCTCTCATAAGAGAACATGTAGCATCATTCAACTGTTTCCACATTTCTCTCGTTACCCCGATCTTTACATTCCAGGGAAGTTCTGCAGGGTATACCGAACTCCGTATCGAAGGCAATAACTAGCTATACGAATCAGTAAGAAATAAATCGTATTTATAATTTTTCCTCTTTTACGTTTTGAAGGCGGCGGTTTCCTATGGCCTCGTTTCTGGCACCGCCTATGGGCGACTGTGTGTGAGTTTTTTTTTTTTCGTTTGTTTCCCCTCCACAGTAACCCTGAGGAGGCGGGAATTTATTTCACTATGGCAATACAATCTGCGCTGCTGCCTTGCGGCTTAAGCAGCTTAGAGGGAGAGGTAAAAAAAGCTAATACTAACTAAAGCTAACTTAATTCTAGCTTAAATCTAATTTAATAATTATGTAGTAGCACTTTGGCATACTTAACTTACACGAAAAATATTATTATTTTTTCTTAATTCTAAATAATGTTTTTGTAGGGTTTGCTAGGCGAATCTTTTTCTAAATTTATTTTTTATTCACGCATCATTCATTCATTCGTTATATACATGACCATTCATTCGTTATATATATATATAACCATTCATTCATTATATACATAACCATTCATTCCCACAGCACTGCATTAATTTCTGTTCTTCTGTTCGCCACGGCACTGACTAGCTCAAATTTCCGTGTCGCTCTGCCCAATGGGAGGTGTGGCAGGAGGGCGCGTCGTCGCGTGCCACGCGTGCCTCGGCCGAGGCGAGTCTTATATTATATAATATACGACGAAAAATATTATTATTTTTTCTTTATTCTAACTAATGTTTTTGTAGGGTTTGCTAGTTGATTATTTTTTTGAATTTATTCTGCGTGTGTTATTCTGTGTGTCTGTGTTTCTGTTATTCGTGTGTAGTTATTCTGTGTGATTTATTCTGTGTGTGTTATTCTGTGTTGTGTTATTTGTGTGTGAGCCGCGCGGCGGAGGCTCGAGCCCGGGCGCAGGTGCGACGCGGCGCGGGCCGCCCACGGGCGCTGGCGGCGGGCTTTCCGGCGCGTAGAGCGCTATCGGCCGGCATGCCGCGCCGCCCCGCCGCCATCTTTCACACGTGGCCCGCGTCCGGCCAGCGCTCGCCTCTCGAGCAACAGCACGCGCAGCCGGAACTCAAACTGCCAGCCACTTGCGGTGGCCTCAGAGGTCGTGTTCGGTCGGATTAGACATGTGGTACGGCTGTGTTGAATGCGATGATGCAATACTCATCTCTGAACGTTAGCGGGGGAGCATTTTTACGCATAGACGGAAATATTCTCCCCTATTATCAGGAAATTAATCTCAATGGATCTTCGATGACAATCTCCCTCTTCAATTGCATGATGACAGTTGTGATGAGGAGGAATGGGGGTAGAGATGAATGAATAAGTTCAGATCAGTTGCGTGGTGGTATGAGAAATACAACGCGTCACAACTACGTGATACACCAATGCTTTACACGGGGCTCGATGCCCTTATCTTCGGCTAATTCGATGTAATTGGACGGTGCTCCAGAAACCTGCTGTGACAGCGTCTTGGTTAAAAATATTTTAATTTCGTTTTTGATTGTTTTCTTGTTGACGTTTTGTCCGTCATCTGGTATAAAAGCATTGCCTCCTGCACCGAAAGGGGCTTAATGGCTTTATCAGATGCTATTCCGAGAGCAGGAAACATCTTACGTAAATAATATAATAATCTTTCTACTACGCTGCCTAAAGCGAAGCGTTTGCTGTCCACATCGCTACAAGAGCTTTGCTGACATCGCACGATGGATTGCTTCGAAAGATGTGAAACTGAACCATTCGTGAGCTACTGTTTTTAACATTGCAATCTTCCAACAGACCCTTTCTCAATGATTTTCCCGTCCATAATTATTTACAGTAATAACGGACACCTCTCGACTTCCATAATGTTTGCTTTCATTCATTCCTAAAATAATCTTATAATATATAACATTGTAATTATAATTAATATAATATTGTAATATAATAAATATACTGAGATATGTGAACGTTGCTATCCTTTCTGCAATTTTTAAAATATTTGTTCAAACCTTGAGTCCAAAGGATAAATCTATTGACCCGTAAAAATTTATATGTATCATGGAAGACACTGAAGTTTTCTGAATCGTTATTTTATGAATGTTGCTTTAATGTCCTCATCTTCCGCAACCCTATCGTCATTAAAGATTTTTGTATTATCACTGTAAGTCAATTTGTATTATGATGTATCTGAGATGTAGAATGAGTTATGAAATAATGTAAATATTTTAGGTTAAATAAATTGCGTATGAAGCCGCCAACAAATAGAAGACGTTGATGCACCATATTATTTTTAAATAAATGTATAAGTAAATTAAATTATCGATAGATTAGAGTTTCCGGGAGCGTCAACTGGTGACGTCATTAGCCCCGTAAATATTATGCCTGTTTTTTCCGCGGGAGGTGGTGAACGTATCCTGCTGAATGGGAGATCCGGCGCCGACCTACACGTAGGCTTGCGGGGTTTTCGCCAAGCAGGTATCTCCCATGACCAGGGCACCACCCCATCCGGTACATGCCTAAGCTCTGCTGGTCTCAGACAAGTGTAGTAGGTGAGTGTAGTGCAGATAGTGTGTGTGTGTATAAGGGGTGAGATAGGACAGTGAAGAAGAAGGAAATTGCGCGCTGTTGGTAGCCCCTTTGTTAGGCTACTGCTGTGGCTTTCGCCTGGTGTTGATCGGGGAAACCACGGATAACTACCTATCAGAAAAACCGGCCGCTAGAATTCTCCTCTAGACAACGGCTGAATTCGACCTACCAATGTAGAACGTGTCGAAAATTCTGCCACCATCGGGTCTCGAACGCTAGAACTTTTCGATCAGAGGTACTGTGGTGACATCAACTGATGCCCTTAGCTACCCAAGCTGGCGATAAATAACTAAAACTTTGCCCAAGGGATAATCCATTCACAGCTCACAAGCAAAGTGACTCTGGGTAGCCATATGTAAATTGAGGACCAAATAATCACTTCATCTTTTCTCGCAAAATTTACTTTCTAATTCTACATGTAAATTGGGCACCAATTCAACAAAGGTATGGGGGGCGTCACTGCTACACTGCTTTCCAATTTTCTTTGTGCCTTATTGAAAATCTCCAAGACTCTCCATATCAAATGAAAAACAAAGAAAGCTCTAGAAGAGAGTCCAAATTTCATGTTCATCGTTATAGAATATTTGAGAGGAAGAGGAAGAATATAAAGGCAAGATAAGGAGAATTCATTCAATCAAGGAATGACTCAATTGAATGAAAACCAACTTTAACCAAACAATATTTCGAGAGTAATACTAAGACTATAGATTGAAAATTAAAGTTGTGTTTTAAAAATAATGGCTATGAAAATGTACTTCGAAAATGGTGTCGACCCATCTCCTTCCACTTTTTCCTGGAAGGAGATGAGGTAGTCAGGCCCATTTTACGTACGCCCTTCTCTGGGTCAGTCCCCAATTTACGTATGTCCTTTTCTGGGTCGGTCCCCAAATTTACACAAGGGTTAAACTCTTACTATCTTCCTTCTGGTCCCCAATTCACATAGGCCGCTCTGCACGATGAACCTCGTACGCGAGTCGCCGAGTCCGCCGAGGCCGAGCAGGAGTAGAGCGCCGACTCTACGCGCAGGGTCTACGCGTAGCACGCGGGCGCCGTGCTATTAGCTCCGACATTGTTTTTATACGACTTTTTCTGTATTTTGAAACAGAAACCGAGTCGCGGCCGACGTGGCGACGGCGACGGCGGCTGCCGCGCCTGCGACGCTCGCTGCGGAGGCGGCGCTCCACTCCACACCACGCTTGTGGAAGATGGCTCCTTAATTGAAGGGGTGGACGTAAAACTTAATAACCCACGCGGAAGCGTTTTCGAATTACTAGCAAGATAACATTTCGGTCAGTGGCTTGCATAAAAATGATAACCGGAGGCCGTTTGTGAGCCTTAGATTAAGCTATTTGAGTACCATCCTGGATGAACAACAGATGGAAGGAGCCAAACCTTGCAGCATCACAAAACTACTATTATGTATGTTATCTTGAATGCCCGAATACGTGAATTATTCTGCTCATCTAATGGTTTTTATATGATTCGCCTTATTTCGTAGTTGTTGGAGAGGATTATACCTTTGATGTAATAAAATAACTAACCTGTTTTGTTTAGGTATCGTATTTGTGCTTTATCTTAAGTTATTTTCGATGGTGTAGAACCATTCCCAAGTTCAACATTTACACGTAATTATAAACTGTGGACACCTTATAAAGAATGGATAAAGTAAAATTGAATAGAAATGCAAAAATACAAAATGCATAATACAAAATGCAGAAATTAAAATATGCAATGGAAAAGGATTTATGATTTGAATCAAATAAGATTCGTAACACTCATGTCTTTATTCGTTATAATTATTTATTTGTCATACAGTCTCTACAGTTTTTAATTGCTCATAATGTGAAGTTCATTGTCCGTTGTAACTACTCTTAGTTTCAGACACGAGTCAATATTCACACGTTTCATACACACATTTTGCGCCACCAGTCCTCCTTGTCGGAAATGTTAGTTATGTAGAAATTAACATGAGTTACAGTTAGTTTAAGAAAATGTTTGGCTGTATCTTCATTGCTTGTCACATTCTCAATCAGTGCAGTAACTTTGAAGATTGTGGTATGATGTTGGAAAATATTAAGACAAATATACCAGACAAGGAAATCCGCTTTTCTGGCAGACAATGTCCACATTAGGGCGATTAGCAGAACGCATGGATAAGAGGAAGGTCAGGCGATTACCTGATAGTGACTGAGACGAAGGGAGTCCCAGATGGAAAAATCGACAAATGGAGAGGAAGAGGAAGAAGAGGAATGGGAACAGCAACCTAAGGTAAAATAGGGAGTAAAAATCTATGGCAATACAGAAATGTTAGTATAGAGATTGCGGCAGTAAAACCGATGGAAGAAATGAAGGCGCCAGGATCTTGATAGAACGACAGTAATGAAAGGGAAGAAACTACAGAATGAACAAGAGATTCCAAGAAATGGGTATTTGTATGTGAAAGGAAATTATAGTACTTTTGGTACACGAATGCACTGATGACAATCGAACGGAAAGGAACTCATTTTACAGAGGAAATATGTTACATCATGTAGAACGGGAGTAACTATGAATGAACCACAAGAAACGAGCTGCCGAAAAGAGAGGAACTGACAGCACCAGGGCTGCGGAAACTGAGCCCGTGACACATGAGCTATCCGCGCGGCAACTAGTTCTCGCGGGGCCGGGGGGTGGCGCGACGGCGCGGCGTGCGGGCGCCAGATGGACCGCGTGCGTCTGGACGCGTCGCGCGCGACGCGAGGCGAGGCGAAGGCCCGGCGACGCCGACGCCGACGCTTCGCCACGCGGCGCACGCCCACTCCGCGCGACGCTGCGCTGCGATTGAGATGCCTCGGAGGGCTGCAAGTGATTTTCTTGACGGAACCTTTTCTGTGGCGATTACTGTACATGAGAATATGCCGATAATTAATAGCATCATAATAGCAAATTATTAATAAAGTACACGTTTTAAATAGTATTATTTACCTCTATTGAAACAGTTTTAGCGAGGGGGGTGGATGCCCGGTTGGATCTGCTACTGGCTGACATCACAGGAGTTGTAGTCGATGCGAAACAACCCTACAAACTCGCTTAGCTTCATGGCCGTTCATATGGGAATTCCTACCTATGGAATTTCTACCTACCATACCTTCGTAACAAGGAATTTAATTTTTGAAATCCAAGGAATTACCATGGAATTTCTACCGAACAACAAAACTGATTTTTCTTTCACAAACGAAATGTGCAAAATAAGTACATTTTATCAATTTTTCCTATCTTTTCGAAATATTGAGTTTGTTAAGTGTGCAATATTCTGTTTGTCGAGATACAGGAATGCTTTGGAGACTGGTAGACCACATACATTTTGTTCTTTCATTGGAAAGTAAAGTTCACTCCTTTAATGTTTTAGTGAAAAATGTGTCACAGAGAACCACACATGAATATTTCCTTAGGTCTGGATTAATTTCAATGAATGAAAATACAGATTTCTTAATTCTAATATGAAATGAAAGTTCTAATCACACCGGACAAACAGGCCAAGTCTTGGATTTCAGAGACTTCACAGTAATAAGCGCGAATATTGAGCCTTCTCAACACCAAATATCCGACCAAAGTAGATATCACACTATTCCTACGGACAAGAGTGTTAGCTAAAGTAGTGCTGTCGTACATACCTTTCATGCCATGGGATCAAGATCAATGGAGGACAATAGATCCTAACATGCAATCGAGGATTAACTATGAAAAGTCACACATCAGTGGCAACCTAATAAATATTAGGTATATAGTATTTGAATATATTTTATCTTCAATGGAAGATGAAAAGGAGTGTTTAAAGCTTCCTCTTCTTCAAATATGTATATTTTTCAACTCAAGAACTATTGTGACTCACGGATACAAAAATATTTTTCACTGTAACATTAAGCATTAAAACCTAAATTTACGTAAATTAATATTTCTATATCACACTTCGTGTAATTAACAATCATTGCCAGTGTTATCGTAAAAAGCATTGCCAGTGTTTTCTTAAAACAATATTACAATTTAATTTTTATATTTTTTGGGAGATCAGTTGATTATTTTGTAAAACAGTATCTCTTGTTAGTTTACAAAATAGGCTTGTTGGAGAAAATAATTTTCTGAAAAATGTATTTAAAAATAGCAGCTGACAGGCCAGTTCACGGGCAGTGCGCTCGCTTTTCAAGTGCACGCTATGCGATACCCACGTAGGCAAGAAATAGCTGGTGCTTTCAAAACATGTCTCAGTCCTTATGACAGAGGCTGTGAGAGATTTTCTCTGCAGCTCACTATCGCAGTGGTAATCTGGATAGATTTCTACAGTCCTCCCTTCAAATATTTCGCGAGTGAGTGCCGAGAGAAACCCTTGTAGAGTTAGATACTATCAGCAGTGCGCGAATAGTTGGTTGGTTGGTTTTTTCGTGTTTCCGGGCGCGTCAACTGCTTTGGTCATTAGTCCCGTTAGTGTAGTGCATGTTTTTCCTCGGGAGACGGCGGTGATCTTCCCCGCTGAATGGCGAGATCCGGCGCCGACCTACCGTCGACTAGTGGGATTTCCCCCTAACCAGGACTCTCCCACCAGCGGGGCAGCGCTCCAGCCGGGACAAGCTCTAAGCTCCCGACCGGTCTCCCGGAATATGTGGTAGTGTAGTGCGTGTTAGTGTAAGTGTGTCTGTGTACGCGGAGAGGATAGGACAAGGAAGAGGAAGGAAAGATCGCGCGCGGTCCGTGGCCCGTTTGGTAGAGTACTGCTCCGGCATTCGCTGGTGTTGATCGGAGAAACCACGGAAAACTACCGATCAGAGCAGCCGGCCGCTAGAATTCTCCTCCAGGCAGCGACTGAATTCGACCTAGCTGAAAAGCTAGTGTCGAAAATCCTGCCGCCATCAGGACTCGAACCTAGGACCTCACCAATCAATTCATGTTTTTCGAATACATTGTCAGGAGTTCGTGGCGGTGAACTACTGTAATTGCTGGTCGTCTTCGGAACCATCGTGTGACACTTCCAATGAACGGTCTTGTAATAACTTGTGAGTAGCACTGTTCTTATCAACGTTTTCCAGATTGATAGTTATTGTGAGAATTCTCTTGTACAACGCAAACAGTAAATATTATATTCTTGTACATTTACTTCATATTTGAGACGCATACATCATGCCTAACACAATTTACATGCATTTTATTTTGGTTTGCAACGTTAAATTTGGAAAAATTTCTTTTTGTACGATTAACATATTTTTATTACTTACATTATGGGGTATATTGTTTTTAATGATTCAAAGTAAAACGTAGTATTTAAGTATTTATAACTTTCCTATCATTCTTAACCGTCTAACAAATTAATAAACTCTGCCAATGAACCTTCTTATTCTAAAGAACTATTCCATTATTTTGGAATACGAAGGTCAACGTGTATATATGAAAAGTACCTAACATTTTAAACATTAAACTGAGAAACAGTTCTAAATATCGGAATTGTTTCATATCTATGCATTAGAAAACATGTGGTCGATTACATTTTAGCATCCAATTTTCACTGAATGCTCGTAGCGTAAACATATTTTACATTAATTTTAAATAAATATAATTTGCTATTATAAAAATTATGTGAATTTTGCAACAGATTATTCAATTTTATTCATCCTTGCAATGAGCGTCAATTATATCCTCCGCAGATAGAGAAAGAGGCTACTATTACATTGGGAAATCAGAGACAGGAAGAGAGAGCTTTATCAGTCAAATCACTGCTGCAACGAATTATCACCAAGCACTTCCGCTGTGAGCAATGACACAGTTCATGACAAACAATCAGTGCCAGATAAGAGGAGTGCTGCTTGCTCTGAAGTCTCGCAAGTTATGTTTGATGAATGAGCAACCTCCGTCGTGCCAGGAGATAAGTACATTGACTTCACCGACGACTCATGTCCCCGCCGCGTTTCCAATCAATGAAGTCCTAGCGTGTATCGTCCTTCGAGAATCTTCTAAATTATAGCCTTGCAGCGTTCCCATTCCACAGAAGAATCGCGTCGGACACCTTCCTTCGCAGAAGCGCGAACCAGATCGCGCGCCTCGGGTGTACAGCTAACGCTTACGCAGTGCGGGATATTGAGCGGAATGAAACAACCAGCGGACGGGCCTGGTTTTGTAGGAGGGTCCGGAAAGTGGGCGCCGGGGTGACCAGTTTCTGAGAGGTGAATTACATGTCACAAGCATCTCGTTCACATCTCCTCGATGTAACAAAATATTTTCCCGTGTGTCTTTCAATGAGGGATGCATCAAATATTGCAATTCCATGCGGGTCAATCCTTTTTAAGTGGTCCAGAATTTAATAAATTGGTCGCTGGACCATCTCGAAAAAAATTCATATTTTGTACATAAATTTCCTTATGTTTTCGTTGTTGAAAAACATCTTTAATTTATTTTTATTGTATCTGGTTTACAAATGGTGGCCATTTTTGTTTTAGGCCATGCACCATTTTTTGAGTTTGAAAACATTTACTATATTCTAAATTACTCAGTTCTAGCATTCTAGAATAAAAGACTCGATTCAGTATATACTTGCCTCCAAATCTAAGTATTGTTTATTTACCTTCTATGTTTTTATTTGAGAAATATTTGCAACTAAATCTATGGAACGAAAATGAACCTAGTCGATTTTCAGAGTAATTTATCAAAGAAGGAATAGAATCCAGCCTTAATTTTTACACATAACAGTATAGTTGCTGTTAGTAAAATATCACTGGTAAGTAACGTACCCTTGAAAATTACACCCTCTTAAAAATTGAAATTTTGACTTTTTTATCTCTGTTAGGAGACTAGATAAAATTCTGAAAATTGCACACACAGTAGATCGCTATGATACCAATCTTCATTAAAAATTTCAACTTTTAGATTTAATCCGAAGGATATTTTAAAAAATTGAAAAAAAGGCTTCATTTCCACATTGAGGATACGTTGTGTCAAGTAGTAATGATATTATTTTGAATCTATTATAAACAAAAATCTATTTTTTATTGAAAGTAATTAATTATACGTTATTATTAATACACATAAAAGTTGCCTAATATATTTCGAATATTATTTTACTTTAAGTAAAAAGTTACATCCGGCAACAGTAGCTAGTCTCTTTAACCAATACTTTTCGAGAATTGCTGCAGATCTCACTAAGGGTCTTCAGCTACAAAATTCATTATCAGACATTTTCCCCAAAGTTTTAGACACGATGTTCGTTTCCAAAACTTCTTCCTATGAGATTCTCAAAATAATCGGTAAATTAAAAAATAAATATTCGGTTTAGATGAATTTCCGGATTCTTTGTTAAAGACATGTGCGTTTGCCATTATACACCCGTTAACTAATATATTTAATGCATCCTTATGCACATATTTTCTTTTCTTAAAGATGTCATCTCATCATTGACCAAAACGAAGCACCTATTGGATTATTTTTAGATCTCTCAAAAGCTTTTGACGTCATTGATCATGACATTTTACTTTCAAAATCACCTTCATATGGAAATCCGTGATATTGCTCTACATGGGTTATGTTCGCACCTTAAACAACGATCTCAGAGAGTGGAAATACTTTACTGGAATGATGGAACATTATGTACACACCTTTGCGACTCTTTGCCAATTGCACGTGGAGTTTCCTAAGGATCGATTTTAGGGCCTATTCTGTTCTTACATTACATAAACGACATGCCCTCGACGATTCGAAACTGAAGAACAGTTCTCTTTGCGGATGTTACGAACATTCTTTGCAATAAAGAAACCGTAAATAGTACAATATCAGATGTTTCAAATTGGTTCTGATAATTCACGTAGTAATAGTAAACGAAAAGAAAACGGTTTTAATTCAGTTTTCCATTTCAAATAAACAATTCTGTGCTCCAATGAAAATGAACGGACTGATGTTACGGTAACAAAATGTTTAGGTCTTTCAATTCAGTCAAATCTTAAATGGAACGTCCATTTAAATGAATTGAACACAAAATTAAGTTCATTATACTACGCGTTCAGAAATTTTTCAAATTCAGTTAGCCTTCATACTGCTCGTTGTGTATATTTCGCGAATGTTCATTCCCGCGTGAGATATGGCATACTATTCTGATGAAATTCATCTTATAGCTCCCAGACTTTTAGATTACAAAAAAGAATTGTACGAATAATAACCAAATCCCACCCCCGTGATTCTTGTAAGCCTCTCTTCATTAATCTAGGAATTCTACCATTACCGTGTCTGTTGATTTACGAATCAATGGTTTTTTGTAAAAAATGACTTGCTTAAGGGCGGGTATATATTAAAATGCATTATACTAAGACATTGAACGATTAAATTCGATAGAAAAGTTTGAAAAAGAAATCGTTTCAGCTGCATAATTGTTTCTATACAATTAGAGACTATACTGAGCATTACAAGTAAAGTAACATTAATTTTAACAGTGATATTTAATGTATTATTTACCATTTGAACTGTATAATTCTAAGCAGTATGTAAAAAGTATTGTATGGCAGCTTCTGAGTCAATGACCCCCATCTCGATCAGGTTTTTCGTCCAGGTTCCCTGATCCATTGAGCAAATGCTGAGATGGCAACTTGTTTTGCTTCTGGGCATAAATGTAACTTTATTATCTGTGCACGACTTCTAGAATTCAGTGGGAAATATAGTTATTCAAATTATCGTTTCCATGTTGTCGCAGCAGGAAGTATTATTCCTTGACGAAGGACATAATTTTTTTAAATTCAAACTTCAAGTAGTATATGACTTAGTGTAGGGATCACAGAATTTTAAAAACGTGCACAGAATTCACTTTTCCCCATAGCACGTCATACAGAGTTTTAACTGTTTTTTGACGTAAAATAAAAAATAAATGATTACATCTTGACATCTATGTTTATAATTGAAAATATGAATTTGATGTTAAAAAATCCTGGTCAAGTTTTCCTGGTAAAAGAATAACGACACGAATAAAAATGTTTCGGTCAATCTTTTACCAGGAAAACCATTGCATCCAACATCTTATTCTACAATTCATTCGCGATCTTTGAATCAAGAATACTGTGCACTGTCGTATCTCGAAGAAACGTTCAGAAATAACAAGCAGTATGGCAAATTTAAACGCGAAAAAATAAACAAAACTATGAACTTATTTCTTTGTTATCTTTTATAAACTATTTGTGTATTATCCGGTTCATCTTTTAACATCAAAATGACCGTGTTTTCAATTACAAACATAGATGTCAAAATGTAAGTTTTTACTTAAAGCAAAGTAATATTCAAAATATATTAGGAATTTTATGTTTATTAATAATAAAGTATAATAATTTTCAATCAAAGTAGATTTTTGTTTAAAATACTATAGTATATATATATATATATATATATATATATATATATATATATATATATGTGTGTGTGTTATGAATAGGCTAGTCTTAACTTTCTACAAAAAAAGCTCTAAACCCGGGTCCTACAACAATTCAGAATTGTTATTATGTCTAACCATCCTCATTATTTGCGACTTAATTCAAGATTACATCACATTCAAGGTTACATCAAATATTGAAAAAGGGCGATACTATAAATTCTACTTCACACGAATTTGCAAAGATATTCAGGACTGCTTGTACATGTTTCTAGTAAATTTTATTTCCTTTTTACTAGTTCTGTGAATGGATGAGCAAAATACTATTCATAATTTGTGCAGATAAAAGCTCATGTCTGAAACATCTGATTAGTGCGTATGATTATTAACTAGTGTTAATGAAACAGCTGATCAGATGGATTAAAGAGGTTTTTAGATGTGATTGTAATTGGAAAAGGATGGCAACATTGCGAAGGAAGCTTAAAAGATTCATTCACCAATTTCCAGGATCGAGGTTTTTCACGATTCGTTGTGTTTGCTTTGTTATTCGTTAACTCATGCTTTACACGGAATCCACCCGAAGAAGTTCATCAGACATAGATGGACGATGATTGAAACCCTGGACCACCGACGAAAATTTTCACTATATAAATGTTAGGAGTTAAATTGATAGGACTCTTTAGGAGAAAAGTATTAATCCCAAGATATCATCTGGTCTTTGTTACAAGAATTCATTTCCCAGTTTCGTCGCAGAACCAAATGTGCTCTGGAAAAGGATGAATTAATTACTCCTAACCGCAGAGCAATGGGAATTTATCCATAAGCAAACCAAGGAAGTGCGTAAGGCACTCGATGGAAAGGGGTAACCAATAATTTTTAAGTAATATTTTATAATAGCCCACTAATACGAGCAATTTTCACTAAATTAATAATTATACAAAAAATAATAAAAATCATTCGGAATCGAAAACGTAGATAGTGCTTTTCGTAAGGTGTGCCGCATAAAAATGCTCGCGAAAATGTTTTAGGTAACATTATTCGATTTCTTTGTTGTTATTATTATTGTTGTTATTGTTGTCGTTGTTGCTGGTGTTGTTGAGTATTGTAATATTATTACGAAACCCCATAATTTCGTTATCCGTAGTGCCCATTATTTCGTCCGGCAGAGGGTAACGTTTTTTCTGGAAGTCTCAGGTTTAAGAAAAAGCACTCTGCTTGTAGTTTCCTTCCAAAACTTCTCTTCTGAGTAGTGCACATCAGGGAATAACCTACAAGTTCGAGTTTTCTCCTGTGTTATAACTGAGATTCTTCACTGAGATTCTTTTGAGCAGTTGCATATTTTGAGAGGAAACGGACTCCAGATTCGTAATTACATTTGAAAGGCTACACAATCTTATTGAACTTCTTTTAGAGAAGAGAGTTACCCTACATTTGACTGTGATGTAGCTAGATTTCAAGGTAAGTGGGACGAGCAAATTAAAAAGCGGCTATTAATACATATATAATTTTTCATTTTATGTTTAATCCATCCAATTAAACATTCGTAGAAATGCAATCTTTTTAACTAAGCGTAAATTCATTAACTAATTATGATTTATTATCAATAAAAACGTTTCAGCCAAAGAATTTTCTTGACGTTATTAGCTTGCTTTACAATTCTTGAGATCTAAAATAATAAACATTCAAGCCACATCTCTCAAATGTTCAAATCTCCTTTATGTTTCAAATGTCTTAAATGTTTCTTAAATGTTTCAAATTTCTTTATGTAAGGTAATTAGAATGCATTGCTTGCAATGAATTGTGTCACGGAAAACTTTCGATTTTCTTTATAATGTTCAGTTCAGAATTCTAAGTGTAATACTTTACTTGCTACAGGAAATTAAATTTTGGAAGAATCTCCTACATTTATTCAGAAGCCTAGGTTGTTCCACTAAATGGGGATTACAGCCGCCTCCTTTTCATTGCCTACAGCAGGGACTAGTGAGAAGCACTATACTCCTATCAACTTTTGCCTCCTTATACGAGCAATTACAGTTAGATAAGCCAGTCAATCTACGATTCTCATTTGAAGAAGAGTAGAGTGAATCTTTCAACCATGAAATATTGTTTTTAATTCTTTATGCTTAGTCCGAAACTGCATCTCGACACTATCTCGATGACCTTTGACGAAAAAGAAAAATATGAAGAAGCGAATGCTGAGATGGCCCCTTAATTTGCTTCTGGACGTAAATGTAACTTCACTATGCGCACGTTTGGTTGAGCTCTTTCTTTGCTTGTAGTGGTAATAGAGCTTAGGCTAAGTTACTATTTTGTTAGCAATACAGAAAAATCAATTCTCCAGTTCGTTTAGCGTTACAAATATATTTGTAAAACTTATAAGTTTTCTATAACTGGGGAACAAAAATGTCTAGTTTTTAAAATGTTAATCTCGCGCTTTTTTAAAATTTTTATTATTATTATTATTATTATTATTATTATTATTATTATTATTATTATTATTATATTTTCATTGTATTATTAATAATAATAATGTTTTAAAACTTCTTTTCATCTTTCAACTATTAATAGTTCAATTGCTGGGAAGGGATTCTGAAACTCAAGACTGTACATACAGTTTTTACTGTTTTTGACTAAATAAATAAATATCTAAATTTTCTTTCCTAATGAAGTATTTGTTCCGCATGATGCATAAGCTGAACATGGGATCGCTCCTTTGCATCCCGAGGCCTGATGTCTTTCTCACCCGCTTCGGAGAGAATGCACTTTCCCTTTTGGCTACCTGAGAAAAAACAGCCCCATTGCATCCCGACCTTGTTTTGAGTAGAAGAAGGAAGTTACAATGTAATTAAGTTATAATTATTTTAATTTTTGTTAATTTAAAGGATGGCTCTGGTCTCGTTTCCCCACCTTCTTGCAGCACCCGACGATTACATAGAAATCACTTACACTTACATGAAATTTCACAACAAGCTTACCTTACTCTGTCTGTTCACGACAATAAGAGAGTAATACAAACTGACCAAGGTTAAAAGCAGCTCTTGTTATTTTTCTCTTTCTTGTTTTCATATATAAAAGTAAAGGGGCGATCGTCAAACATTGATACGTGTGCGGGTTCATTCTTGTACTCACAAGGAAAACCGAACGGATTGCAGCCGGGTTACGCCTTTTTGGGGGAAGTATGTAAAAGGCTTAGGAAGAGTTGATTGCGGGATGCAGACGGGATATGTCCTGACAAACACTTTCCGCATTTTCCTCCTCCTGCTGCTGCTGCGGTTGGAGGCCTCACGCTCCGCAAATACACATGGGAAGGCCACGATGATTGCGAGAATGGCGAAAATAATGAAAGCGGATAGGAACTCAGAACGGAGCAAGAAGGAAGGGTTATAGGGGGGGGGGAGAGAATGCGGAAGCAGAGATGAAGACGTCGACGGTGGGGATGAGTACAGATGGAAGGCGGGAGCCAAAACGATGAAGATTACAATTATGACATTGACAATGAAGGTGAGGAAACGGGAGAAGCCCAAACGCATCAACGTGATGGAGCGGAGATGTAACTGTTGGCAGAATGTTGAATTGATTGATTAATTATTTAATTCAGGGTTTAAATACCTTTTTCTTTCCAAAAAAAGGTTATACCGGTATTATACCGGTATTTTCAATGAAAAACAATGGCTTACCATTCATACATGTTGACAAAATAGGTTGCTTTAGTTAATAATATCTCACAAAATGTTTTAATCAAAATCATTTCATAACTGATATTTATTGTTTAAATTATTATTTTTGTATATATATATATATATTATTTATATATATAATATATATATATATATATATTAAAAAACTGTATTAAATTCTATTCTTATTATTGTAAATGTTTTGTGTTCGGCTTTACGTTTTGCATACGTTGTTTGTATTGGAAACCTCCCTTAATTTAAACTTCGGAAAAGTTGAAATATGAAATAATAATTATTGGTTCCATTGAAGAGAACCTTTTCTTAGTGTCCTTCATCGAGCTATTTCCCATCTGACCTGAGAGATGACCTAAGTCTGTCTTTGTATTTCGCACATGGAGAGGCTGTCAACGTATGCGCCGTGCCGTAGGCGTAGGACCATTCTTCCCTCCGACTCCTCTTCGTGAACTGAGGAAGCGTTGACACCTTGAGATAATCACGAACGCTCAGGCTTTCAGGCCCAGTTTTTTTTGTTAAAAAATGATTTCCTTTACTTCATTTCACAATTAAATCTTAATTATACATTAATAAATAGGGCTAAAATAAAATGTTATTTTCCTAGTTTATATTAAGGGTTTAATATATTTTGACATTAACTGCAAATATTGAGAAATTTGTAATAAAAGTAAATTATTATGTTATTATTATTACTATTATTATTATTACTTTTATTACTATTATTATTAGCTATTAACATTGCTTGTGGCAGGGTTCCTTCTACGGGTAGCTTACATTGTAAAATGCATCTGGAGGAGCCCACTTCAGAGAAGAGTGTTTCTTCCTTAATAATAAGAAATATATACTAACATTATTAATTAATAAAAAAGAGTTTATTAATATTAACATTTTATTTTCAATTAAAATTAACATTTAATTGAATTAAATTTATAAATTAACAAACAAAATGATAAATTAATTTACACAAATTTAATGCAAACATTTAAAATTTAATTAGTATTAATATTTTAAAATATTTATTAAAATTAATTAATATTATATAGTACTATTAATAATTTTCTTAATGAAATTTCTTAAATAATACATGGTGTAAATTAAACATGCTTCAATCATTAATTTTGAATTAAACATAACGCATCTGTTTCTCGCGTAAGAATAGTTAATATGTCTATTAGCGTGCAATGTCAATTTTAATATTGTTTTAGTTATAATTATGGTGCAGAATAAGGAAACTGGACCAACTGAAAAAATTATTTTCAGGAATGTTAGTAGTACGATCAAATTTAAGCAAATAATCGTATTTAGTGATAAACACAGTCATGCAGAAGGAAGTTTGGTATGCGTGGAAGACTCATTTATGGATAAAAGCTACTAGAAAGGACAAGGTTATACGGAGAAATTCGATAAATTTTCAACACTCTTTCACGTGTCGCCAGCTCTGCGCCCGGACGTGAGGTCCAAGGTCAGCGAACGAGCTCGTGTTGACGTCTGCGAAAGACCGTTGGCTGGTCCCTCCGTCTGACGACATAACTCGACTTCCTAGTCAACGGCAGAACTCGACCTAGCTGTAATAAGTGACGAAAACCCGCCACCCTCGGACTCGAACCCTAGGACCTCCCGGTCAGAAACTCAGCCGTGTGTAATTGTTTCCTCTGAGTCATTTCAGCGGAAAATATCACAATGAATTTCCCCAAATACCTGTATGATTCTCTGAAATACCGGTATTTTCTTATGAAAATACCGGTATTTGATGAAGAATACCGGTATAATACCTTTAAATAGAGGTATTTTACCGGTATAGACGTCGGATAAAGGTAAAATACCTCTAAAATACCGGTATTTGACGTCTTATACCGGTATTTTTAAAGGTATTTTGAATAAAGGTATAATAGAGGTAAAGGTATTTGTATACCGGTATAAATACCTTTACCGCTATTATTTCGGTATTCGGTCCCTGATTTAATTCATGTTTTCGGTCATGCCAACTGCTATGGTCATTAGATCCGTCAGTGCAGTGAATTTGTATCCTGAGAGGTGCCGGTGCTCTTCCTGGCTCATGCCCGGTGCAAACCTACACGTCGGCTCTTCACGTATCTCTTTTCGCGTGTGTGGTAATGTAGTGCATGAAATCATATGTGTGTGGGTAGAGTATAGGACGAGGAAGAGGAAGGAAATAACACGCGTTTCTTGACTCGTTTGTTAGAGTACTGCTTCGACATTCGCCTGGTGTTGATCGGAGAAACCACGAAAAATTACCGATAGTTCATCCGGCCGCTAGAATTCTCCTCGTGACAGCGACTGAATTCGACCTAGCTAAAAGCTAGCGTCGAAAATCCTGCTGCCGTCGGAACTCGAACCTAGGACTTCCCTGTCAGAGGCACTGCAGCGACATCAATTGATGCGCTGAGCCACCGCTTCCGGTACTGTTCCGACATTCGCCTGGTGTTGATATGAGAAACCATGAAAATTACCGATCAGAGCAGCAGGTACCTAGAATTCTCCTCCAGACAGCAACTGAATTCAATTTAGTTTTCTATCTAGAATCGACAATCCGCCACCCCGGCGGGACTCGAACTCTAGGACCTTCCGGTGACAGTCGCTGATGACGCAATGCCAATGTCAATGTCTCTGAGCTAAACTAAGCCTTTAGGAATGTTGAAAGTGAAGCAGTGAAAACAACGGCACAGACAAAAATCAGCTGCAGAGGCACCAGCAGCGTTGGTGACTTATGTGGTCACCAAAGTAGTCGCGGTAGAGGCAACGCGTTGCTGGCGAAGGCGGAAGAAGACGGAGCGACGTCGCCGTCGCTGCAGGAGGCGGAGGCGGGGGCGGAAGCGGGGCGGAGGCGCTGTGCGCGGAGCACTCAGGCCTTGCCGGACGAGCCGATTAGGGTGGTTATTATTATCATCTCTTGTACGCGCGGCGCAGCGGAGTCTTCGTTAGCGCCCCTGGTGACACAAAACAAACAGCAGAATCGCCCCGCGGAGACGTGTGACGGAGGCGAGAGGTAGAGGCGAGAGGAGGAGGCGAGAAGCGGTGGCGAGAGGTGGAGGAGAGAAGCGGAGGCGAGAGGCGGAGGCGAGAGGCGGAGGCGAGAGGCGGAGGCGAGAGGCGGAGGCGAGAGGCGGAGGAGGGAAGCGGAGGCGAGAGGCGGAAACGAGAGGCGGAGTCGAGAGGGGAGGCGAGAGGCGGAGGCGAGAGGCGGTGGCGAGTGGTGGAGGAGAGAAGCGGAGGCGAGTGGCGGAGGCGAGAGGCGAGGCGAGAGGCGGAGGCGAGAGGCGGAGGCGAGAGGCGGAGGCGAGAAGCAGAGGCGAGAGGTGGAGGAGAGAAGGAGCAGAGGCGGAACAGAGGCGGAGTCGAGAGGCGGAGGCGAGAGGCGGAGGCGAGAGGCGGAGGCGAGAGGCGGAGGCGGAGGCGAAGGCAGAGGCGACGAAGGCGGAGTAGAGGCGGAAGGCGAGAATCGAGCGAGAGGCGGAGGCGAAGGCGGAGGCGAGAGCGGAAGCGAGAGCGAAGCGAAGGCAGAGGCGAGAGCGGAGTTGAGAGGCGAGGCAGAGTCAGGCGAGGCAGAGGCGAGAGGCGGAGGCGAGAAGCGGAGGCGAGAGGCGGAGGCGAGAGGCGGAGGCGAGAAGCGGAACGAGAGGCGGAGGCGAGAGGCGGAGGCGAGAGGCGGAGGCGAGAGGCGGAGGCGAGAGGCGGAGGCGAGAGCCGGAGAGCGAGGCGGAGGCGAGAGGCGGAGGCGAGAGAGCGGAGTTGAGAGGCGGAGGCGAGAATCAGGAGGCAGAGGCGGAGGCGAGAGGCGGAGGCGAGAGGCGGAGGCGAGAGGCGGAGGCGAGAGGCGGAGGCGAGAGGCGGAGGCGAGAGGCGGAGGCGAGAGGCGGAGGCGAGAGGCGGAGGCGAGAGGCGGAGGCGAGAGGCGAAGGCAGAGGCGAGGCGAGAATCGGAGGCGAGAGGCGGAGGCGAGAGGCGGAGGCGAGAGGCGGAGGCGAGAGGCGGAGGCGAGAGGAGGAGGCGAGAGGCGGAGGCAGAGGCGGAGGCGAGAGGCGGAGGCGAGAGACGGAGGCGAGAGGCGGAGGCGAGAGGCGGGGCGAGAGGTGGAGGAGAGAAGCGGAGGCGAGTGGCGGAGGCGAGAGGCGGAGGCGAGAGGCGAGGCGAAGCAGAGGCGAGAGGTGGAGAGAGAAGAGAGGCGAGAGGCGGAAGTGAGGCGGAGTCGAGAGGCGAGAGCGGAGGCGAGAAACGGAGGCGAGAGGTGGAGGAGACAACAGGCGGAGGCGAGAGGCAGAGGCGAGAGGCGGAGGCGAGAGGCAGGCGAAGCGGCGAGGTGGAGAAGAGGGAGGCGAGAAGCGGAGGCGAGAGGTGTATATGGTAGGCATTAGCTAATCAACGCTTCTTTCGTAATTTATATTACTAATGAGGTCGCGCTTAAAATATTTCAACAAAAATTATAGAACACATTCAGAAATTATTCAACTTCTTACACTGCCAAATTTTCCCTTCTTTAAATAAAATCTCCCAACACATCCAATCACACGATCAGTCCCTCCCGACTACAAACTTCGGCTAAGGTCTTCGACCGAACCTAGATATAAACTGATATCTTCGTCCCGAACTATGTCCGTACATAATCTCGCATGTAATCGTCTGTATCTCGTCGATTATCTCTCTCCGGTATCCTGGTTACCACGAATCAGCACCAGTATTCCGTGATGAATGGGCTCGGGCGTCGCTGAGGCTCAGCGCCGCGTCGTTCGCGAAGGGACGTCCAGGTGGCGGGGGTGTCTCCTGCGCGGGCGCCGCCTCCGTGGGCCGGCAACGCCGAATCGCGTTGGGCGGTGAGACGAGGGGGGGAGGGGGAGAGGGGCAGGCGGAGTGGGCGCCGTGACGCCAGCAAGAAGGATGAGAGCCATTAATTTCTTCTGGGCCCCTGAATAAGAGAATAACGCTATTCGGAGCGGCGCGGGCAGCTAACAATTTTCGGCGGCGGCGTTCGGAACAGTCGCGCTACGCCGCGGCGAGGGTGCCAGGCGGACGCCTCCACGCGCCACCGCCGCAGCAGCCGCCGCTGAGCACGGCCACGCCGCCTCCACACGTCGCCTTCGCCAAACAAACGAACACCACTCATTTAAATCTGGAGGGAAGGAGCGTTTTACGCATTGTAGAGGTTTTATTACCGAGTTGTTCGGGTAAACGAGAATGTGAGGGTAGCCTGTAAAAACGTGATTTAGGCATTTGGGGTGCATACATTTCTAGTTAATATTTAATGCTGAAAATATATTACATTTTTGTATGGCTTGATGAATCTAATGCACACATTACACATATTTTATTTCTTGATGATATATAATATATAAATGAATTCAATACCTCCATCCTAAGATAAATGTTATTTCTATATGTAATATTTTTGAAGATCTTGATACTCGAAACAGCGTGGTTGACGTTTGATCCTTCTGCTTCTTTTCGCATTAACTCGACTCATTAATGCATTTAACGCACCTGAGTCTACGTGTATTGTTTCAGCATCCAGCTTTCTCTCTTTCGTTGTCTCCAAATTTACTATTTACTCCTCTGTATTGCCACATCCAATACACGTTCAATATCTCCACTATCTCACGCAAATGATCCTTGAGCTACCTCATTCCAATCCGTCACCATCAGTCATATTTTACGTGACACTATTCTTTCTTCAAATTTCTACACCTGATTTGTTTTACTTGTCATCGCATTCTACGTTCCGATTTCTTCCACAAGCTATGCTTCGGAAACACCAGTAGTTGAGTTTCCAGAGCTCATTGATTTCTGAATAATTGCCTTTCTTATATTTCTCTCTATCCTCATCTCTAAACTACTTAACCAATTTCATGTACTTTACGCATATAATAACATGTTTCACGGCCTCTAAAATTTTTGGAAGGATTCGAGTATCCATTTTCATCAGAAATTATGACTGTAAAGATGCCTTGAAATTAACAACAGAGTCGGCCGCTGTATTTTCAAAAGAAATTTACCTAACGTGTGATATTGTTGCAATTTTTTCAAGGTATTCGGTCACGAAAAAATGGAATCAAAAAATGCAAATAAAAAAAAATGAGTGGATTAGTTCAAACAGCAGACTGCTTAAGAAATGCGTGGAGCTTCCATTGGATGGTGTAACCAATATTTTCGGAAAATATTGTTTTCATTCATAAATATTTAAAATATTGTAATGATTTTAATTGTTAATATAATTTAAATTGATATTCAATTTCAACATCTATTTGTGCAATATTAAAAAAATATTTGTTGGTTCCGTAGTTTGATCTATCTTTGAAAATCCTTCAGTTATTAATCTGGCCCTGCCTATTAAATAATAACTCTACTATTCAACAATATATTATTAGAGCGAAATTTACTGATTTGATATCGTTTACTGATTGGGTAGTAATGATATTTACATTTTGTCTTGGTGTAGTAAAAAATCTTGAAGTAATTTAATTAGAGTTGCACATCGTGAAGAAGAAACCTCTGCAAATGTGTTTCCTTCATGTTACTTGGGCGAAATACACTCTTCCAAATAATCCCAAAAAGGGATTGCGGGCAAGTGGAATAACCCTCAATGCGGACATGCGGTGTTCCAAATCCGTGGCGGCCGCTTCAGGTCATCTCGTATTCCACCTCCCCCGCCCCCGTCGCGTCCGTCGTTGGCGCCGGCTGCCGCCCCCGCCCCTTCGCCTCCTCCTCCGCCCGCCTCACGGCGCTTGGCAGCGGCCCCGCCGCACCTGCGGCGCTGACCCCCGGCCGCGCCCCGCCTTGCGACAGCCCCCGCGCCGCGTGTCGCGTGCTCCGACGCTCTGAACGACGCCACGCCACGCCACGCCACCCGGCGCCAGCCAAGGCCTCTCGGGAGCCCCTCGGCACAGGGGCGGATCCAGTCCGTCTCTGGAGCAGGGGGGGGCATAATAGATTATTATTATTATTATTATTATTATTATTATTATTAATATTATTATTATTATATAACAAACATATGTTATTATACTGTAAAATATTTTTGTAATGTATATATGATAATATACAATATTGTTTTTTAAATAATTATATGATTCTAATATAAATCTTTAGTTCAAATTTTCCAAATAAAGGAAGGTAGCAAATGAAAACTCTAGGCCATTTGCGCGACCCCTATGCCCCTCCCCCTGCCTCCACCTCTGCCACGGTCCCCCCTTCGTCTTACAGAGAGGAACTGATATTTCTTCAAGGGACTAGATTTATCATTATCATTTATAATATTTTTTGTTTGTAATGCTATATTTTATTTATTTGAATACTGCTCGTCTGGAATTTTTTGGATTAAGAGCAGTACTCACGATCTGAACTTTAAATAAAGCTAATTTTGTATATATATATATATATATATATATATATATATATTATATATATATATATATATATATTGTTATTTTTATTATTAAATAAAAAGGAATAAGGGTTGTAATACACAAAAAAATAGGAAGGGCGGGAAGGTAGGAGAAGGTTGAAGGAAGATTAGGACACTTTTACAAAAGGAAGAAATACCCAAGGGTATTGACAAACAAACAAGAGGAAAAGGAAAGTAAAGCAGAAGTAATTACGAATTTTAATGAATGTAAAATACAAGTGATAGTGATGAAGTTGAATGAGGAGGAAGAAGAACATGAATGAAATGATGTTCAAAATGCCAGCATGTTCGGAAGGAAGAATGTATTCCATATGCTGACATTGTTGAAGCAGGGATTGTTCACTGCAAACTTCGCGAGCACACTCATACTTACACGTATAGGCACACAAGAGGGCGCTTTCAATCGATTGCTACTTTCAAACCATCATCCAAATCACTGGCAACGCTAAAAGAAAGCATTATGCGGGTTAGTTTCATTGTATTTTTATAATGCCTAATGAGGAAATTACGAAAGACGATCCCTGGATAACCCTCTGCGGGCGCAGGTGAATATTTCGAAAAAGGGCTATTAACGTACTTATTAACTGGCCGATAGTACGTTCAGGCTTTGATGTCTGCTTCGATTCGCCTGAACAGCTTTGAAATTACCTTCCATTCACTAGGAATACCTTATTTTAGGAAAATGTTTCTCACTATATGAATTTAGCATACAAGTAAACTGCTATTTAGAAATCTTTCATCGGACATGTCAAGATGTTGTTTCGCAAACACAAAAACCTTATGCTTATCATCAAAGATGAAGAATGTTAAAGTAGAAGATGGTCTATTCTTTCTGTGAGTCACATACTGAAAGGACGTTGTAGCAAGAGTTCGTTCCTCTTGTTATCGTCAAAGCTAATGGTGTAGGAGCAACGCCCGACAAATGCTACTAAGATAGTTCCGAACTCCGGTACGCATTAAGTTCTATTTTGTCACCTGGGACCATTAATGAAGGTAAATGACCGTCCTTGAAACAAAAAGGGGTTCTAATAAAAAAATGTATTGTTTGTTTAATGTGACATTCATAAAATATTTCTTAAAATTCATTTATTTCTATTATAATTTTAACTGCACAACTTCCTTTATTAAAAATATGGTTTCATTTCAATTTACAGCTTTTGTGTTTTATTAAGAACAGCAAAATACATCCGGTGATGATAACTCGTTTATCAGCAGCAGATGTGATTCAGATATTTCCTTACTAGTCCAGTCAACATATGTTTCATTAGCGAAAAAATACCCTTGAACTGAATGTTTGTTGAGATCTTTGTCATTTTATAAAAATGGTGAAAAGTTCCAATGGATATTAATTGTGGATTCTGCAAATATTAAAGGTTAATGGTCAGGAATCTCCTTCCCTCTCCCTCCCCATATTCCGGTTTCTATGCTTTTTATGTTGAATAACTTTTTACAAGGTTTGAAGCGATCAAAATTTCAAATAAAATTAGTTACAATAAATGTTTATTTTTAACTGATACGTTATTGCTTATTTTTGCCGTCGATACGAAGCTTGTACACTGCCTAACTTACCTGGGTCGAGAAGAATGTGGTTACGAGAGAAATACGGAGACAGTTGAATGATGCTTCGCTTATGGCGGGAATTATGAGATGGAAATATAAAAAGAAACCGAGACAAGTTAACGTCTAGTTAATAAATAAATAAGTAAATCTGAATCATTAAAATTAGGTAAAAAGTATGTACGACGGGCGTTAACTGAGTCTAATAATCTCCGATGATCAATAGCCTTAGGGCCAAACGCCCTCGGATATTTTGTCGCCGTTCAATCATTAGAACATTCATAAATAACTAATTTTCTATGTCTAAGGATTTTCGAGATATTTATGGTTACAGAAACACAAAAACAATTGTAGCTTTCTGGTAAATGACATAAACAATATTCGCTCCATTTCTGCATATCAGTACCAGTATGCAAAGAAGCATTTCTTTACAACTCATCATCGTCATCTTCAATTTGCGATTGTTCTAGTGCAATTTAGATTCATATTAATTTGATGTAAAAAGATCAATAAGATTAATGTGACATTGCTCCGAAAAATCATCTCATTCTGATATAGACTAGGCACGTTGTGTCATAGTTGTCCATGACAATGACCATTAAATGTGTTGCATTGTAATTCTACTTTTCTGCGTTCATATCCGCGTATATCCCATCCGCAGCGTTTCTTGAATCATAGAACATTATAATCAACAGTTGGTCAGGCGCTGGTGACAAAGTTGTTAGTAATGTCTCCAAATCATTTTTTTAAGTTCACCAGCTACTCTGAGATTGTAAATTCTCTCCCAACCAAAGTTGTACCTGACAGAATACCCAACTATGGAGGTGCTTGATAAGTTGTGAGGTACTTTCACTTGTTAGTTCGGTCTTACTGTCTTTGCGAACCTTCAGTATCGCTGATGAAACTGGGATCTTGACGTTGCTTGACTGATTCTCTCACTTAGTGGGTGCTGCCTCAGAGCTCAATTGTTTTAAATATTTTACATGTCTGTCATTTCCAGCATAACATGAAGTTTTTGGAAGCTGCGCGTGAAAAGTCACTACAATATCATTTACCACTATTTTCACAGCAATTTATTATTTTGTTAACACACTGATATTTATTTTCGTGTTTCTGTAGTTTAAAACGGAATGGGACAAAATTATAAATTGCTGAGAAACAGCATCAATGAAAAAAATATAAATAATTATTCAACAAAATTTCAAATTAATACTAATATTAATTTATTTATTGAACGTTGTAGAGTACGTTATGTATTTAAATATATATGAAAGACTCGTTCGCTTGCACAAAGTTCCCCTTCTCCGCATCAAAATGTTACCCCATTTGCGTGAAATCGCCGTGCAGTTTGTATGTAATGTTTGTTTGAAAAGTAACGAATGGTCAGTTTTACAAGTAATTTGATTTTCGAGAAGTTTCGTGATAATTCGATTTGCCGAACAACGTACACAAATTGAGACATTTACGAAAAACGATTTTATGTATTTTTGTAACCTTAAAAACCGTTAGTCGGTAGTCATTTATTCTGAAAATGAAATACAATAAACCTTCATTAACACGAATTCCAAGGGACGAAATCATCAGAATTTGTGTTTTGTGAAGTTTTCTTCATGTAACGGTGAAATTCGTGTTAAGCAAGTTCGTGCAAACGAGGGTTTACAGTATTTGTATGGAAAACGCTTTGCAGATCTGGGCATCTTAAATGCACAATGCCCCACCGGCACGGGGTGTACATTAGCGAATCACACGCAGCCCACAACATTCAACATTTCCATCGTTCGATGTCAGCTCTGTAGAAATGTTTGAAAGGTATTGGAAGACACCAATGTGAATTTGTGTTATTTCGGTTCAAGTTTTTATTTTTCTCTTTACGTACTACATTCCAATTGCCTCCTATAAATCCTCCTTCCTTGTAGCTTCCAGTTTCATTCTGATGTTTACTTCTGTAGCTGGACCCAATTCAGTCATAATATTATCAAAAACCTGTTACAAATTACCTAGACCGTCAAACACGTACAGCGCATTTCCATTGCTGCAGATATGTATATAGCTTTGCTCTAAAAGAAAACTGCAAATAGTTTGACTTACAGAGTTATCCTCAGAGTCTGGATAAAAATTAATACAAAGTCAACACCTGTTAATTTGGACTTAAAAAATGAGAGTAAAACATATTATTTGTTCAATAACCATGTTTACGGATGGCAAAACAAAAAAAGTTTTTAAATCGATATTTTTCTTTCAATGTTTTCTTCAGATCGATATATTTGTGCAGAAACATGGACGTGTAAAAAAAAATTCTCATGATGTAAATAAAATTTCCAGTATCTATTTTATTTGGGGATTGCTCACAATCAACAGCCATTGACAACTGTCACTATTGTCGATCCCCCGCCGGCACGAAACTGTTTGCTATTCACAACCTTTCTCCAGTTTCTCCAACTATTCGCAACCTTTTTTTATTATTTTGTACGAGATAGTACCGTTACTGCAATTAGAACCTTGAAAACATAGAACATTGAGTAGAAAATTAAGGTGACAATCAAATATAACGCAGAATATATACTAAATAAACTTTAAACTAATATTGACTTGTTATGTATCACATTTGAATCTGGAATTTTACTTTGAAATGTTTCATCACATTTTAAATATCAATATTTTAAGCCTGATGTTTACGACCATATTTTCATCGAAAACATTTTGGTGATGAATCGACGTATTGATATTCTACTAAACTTTGTCATCACTAACCATACTACACAGGCCTTTACTTCTTTCATATGATTGAAACTATGGCGCTTAAAGTCAGAATTCATTACACCCTCACACAAACACGACACCGAAACGACCCAAAGCTGCCTCCGCGAGCGGTCGGCCAATGGCAATGTGTTGCCGAGGTTTCGCGCGTGGCGGAGGAGCAGAAGTGGCGGGCTCGCGCCGCAGCGCCGTCAGCAACTTCAGCCGTTAAATTGTGTACTAGCGAGCCGCTTGAGGCGCCTAAACAACTGCGGGAGGTCAGCGGGTGGTAAAATCATTTGCCACGCGACGGCGACGACGGGCGGCGGCGGCGGCGGCGGCGGCGACAGAGGCGGCGGCGGCAGGGGGCGACGGGGGGCGGCGACGGGGGACGGCGGCGACGGCGGCGGCGGCAGTGGCGACGGCGGTGGCGACGGTGGCGACGGCGGCGGCGGCGGCGACGGCGACGGCGGCGACGGCGGCGGCGGCGGTGGCGACGGCGGCGGCGGGGCAGTGGCGGCGGCGGTGACGGCAGGACGGCGGTGACGGCGGTGACGGTGCGCGGCGGTGGCAGCGGCGGGGTTTCGGCGGTGGCGGCGGCGGCGGGAGGCGAGGTGGAGGCGGAGGCGGTGACGGCAGTGTCGGCAGGCGGCGGGGCGCGGTGGCGGCGGCGACGGCGATGGTGGCGGCGGCGGTGGTGGCGGCTGCGGCGGTGGTGGCGGGTCGGTGGCGGAGGCCGCTGCGGCGGCGACGGCAGTGAGACGAGCGGACGGGTTGGGAGAGAGACATTGTGCAGCAATGGCGGACGTTTCTATGCACAACTTCGGATCGCTTCTCTCAGCAGATAAAGCAAAATACCAAGTGATACGCGCTCTGTGGATCAAAGAAATTGCAATATTTTGAACACAACCAAAGATTAATTTTCATCCATAAAACGTAATTAAATTTTCGCATTGTTAAATCTTCTAAGAAAGAAATGTGCTGATTTAATTTCTTTATTTAGAATGATTGTCCTGGTTAATAATTAAGAATGCAATAGTTTTATTAATATTGTTACTTTACTGCGAATGTTTTCCTTGGATAATATTTAAGATTGCAACTTTTTTTCATTAATGTTGAATTCCAGAATGATTCTCCAAAGTGTTCAGTGCTGAGGATGAATCAAACAAATAAGATAATTACAAACTTTGTCTTCCATTCTTAGAGCGATTAGAAACTTTCGGTGATATAATTAAATAAAATGACTATCAGATTCAATTGTGCCTACATCATTGCTTCTATAAACTCTTCTAATGCTGTATTACTTTTGTAGTTAAGAAAGGTAAGTTTTATTTGAAACTAATTGAACCGATGTACGCGTTTCAGACTACACATGTATTTATAATATTCTGAAATAAACGTCACCAAGTATGTATCTCATTAATATTCACTTTTAAAATGTACGACAAAGCAGAATAGGAGCCAACTTTTTCCTACAAGGTTCACTGTCAGCCTTAATCTTCACGAAATGAAATTGTGGTACCCATTACGACTCCCCTTCACAAGAGATACAATATGACTCGTGAAGGGAATCCTGGCTCTATGATATTGACATAACTACCTGAGAAAAATAAATCGAACAAAAATGAATGAATTATGGATAATTTGAACTCTCCCTTGTTTAACATTCCTTTCCACTTAAAATACTGTGATGGTGGTGGTGGTGGTGCTGGTGCTGGTGGTAAAAACAGAATGAAACGAGCTACAGGAATCTCAAAGAACCTCGAACTTAATTACGTTAAGTGTTCTGAATGGCTCGTAACTCTGGAGATAACTCGTGAGTTTACTACCATGCTAACTCAATGAGAGTCCAACATTAATCCAATGCCATCAGAAAGCTAGGCAGTAGTGGTGGATAAAAAGTACAGCCCAAGAGATAATGGGCAGAGAGGTCATAAGTAGGGCAAGGTTGGCGAGAGTGAATCTGAATGGTCGTCTGTGTATGGTTAGGAAACACCACATTGTTTCATTAGGTAACACTCAGATCAGTAAGCGTATCTATTAATAAATGTTTGTCAAGACAAAATGTGTTCTCAAGATCGGCCCCGTTGAACGTTCAATAGATCATAGATGTACAAAAATTATTACATTAAAACAATTACAATTTACAAAAATTATTAGAAGTATGTGCCCAATTTCCTGCAATTTCCTTACAAACAACCGAGGACTGACATTTACCGGTTCAGTTTCAGCTGACTTAGTAACTGCTTCGTATATGTAATAACTGAATACTAAAAACATTGAAAACGTCAAAAGGTACGCGGACTTCCCTAGACATCTGAGTGTTCTCAATATAAAAATATGACAAAAAAGGAAAGGTTATTACACATCATGTTGAAAGTACTAACGAGACTTACAAATGGAAGAGCAAAGAGAACGAAAGAACTAGAGGTGCTAAAACGTACGTACTTTCTCGCCTGTATTTCATGTAAAATTACGCGAAAAGTACTCAAATTTTCGAAAACTTGTACATGATCTGATTTCAAAACGTTATCTTCATGGAAAAGATTTGTTTAATGAAAAAATATCTATCTTCATAATTGTAGCTGTAGGAAGATGCCGAAAAAATATTTTTTGCAATTTTCGAAAAATCAGGGGTTTTAACAAACATGAGACCTGCATCATTCCTTAAATGTCCTTCACACTAACCAACTGCAGAATTTAATAAAAAACAATGGAGCCTTTTTTTTCAAAATGTCCCAGGGGCTTGATGTAAAGTACCCCCCAAAATTAAAATATCATTTCAAAATCAAGGGGCCGCGACATCAGCCAGATGGATTGGAGAACATCAGTTTTGGAAAAATCGGCTGAATGGTTTAGGCGCTAGCATTGTTCACAGACGGACGAACAGACGTTTTGCCGTCAATCGACTTTTCGGTATCAAGGAACCTTAAAACATGGATTCTGGCTTCTCCAGGTGTTAGAGGATTTGTTTTCTAAATTTGGCAACTGGATTTATCTACTTTTGCGTTACCAGGGCCTTGTAATAAGAGTTTCTACCGAAAATTCGCCGTTTTTCACTACGCATTACATAACTTTCTCTCTACTCTGTAGCGATAAAGTAAAAAAACGAAACGTCCGTATAATACTCAGGAGAAACTGATGTACTGCATTTAATGTATCTAACTATAGAGGATGAGGAGAACAAAGATTCAAAAACTTCACTTTCGCTCATCAGATCACCAGAATGGTAATAGGCCATTTTTAACTTCCTAAAACCGCTAATAATCTCAAGACTCTCCTTCTACGTGGTGTAACTGAGAACGATCAATTCTGGTAGAGGTGACAACGCGCCCACACATACACACAACTCACATACACATATTTTGTATACAGCAGAGATGTATACAACATTGAATTCTAATACGATCAATTTTAAATCGAAGTTTTTTGTTAGAAGTTTTTACGTGATCGATATTGATTAAATGTAAAAAGTCCATCACAACAAAATCTAAAAATTAATTGTCCTTAATTTGAATACCCTTCACATCAACATGACCAAACGTGAAAAATAAATAAAATCGAGTTTTCATCAATGAGGATGCCTACATTAATTTTGAATTATCGACTCAGATAATCCAAGTTTCATTAAATGTCCTCATGATTTTTTGAATTTGTTTTGCCAGTTAAATCGCAATTAAAAATTAATAAACTATACTACTTTCAAATTAAAACCCTCCAGCGTTAACTTGAATGGTTACTAAACCATTTTAAAAATGTGAATATTTAATAACATCCATGATTTTGAGTCGATGTTTTATAAACATCGATGTTTTAATTTTGGGGATCGATATTTAGAAACATTGAAACATTGTTGACGATATAGCATCTTTAATTCGACATCCATCGCCTCCGACTGTGGGTGAGACATCGACAACAAAACGTCGATGTTCAAAATCAAAACATCAATGTTAATAATAAATGCTCCCAAAACTTCTGGAAACTGATTAACAATTACATCTCGAATCCGGTGTAACGTTAACCCTCTTGCTGGGCCAGGGTCATTTATATCGACAGCGGCAGTGCTTATTAATTTATAATTATGATTTAACCGACAATTCAAATGAAAACAATAAGAACAGTGTTAACAAAACTGAACCTTAAGTCTGAGAGATTAGGTTCGTCTCAAGCCTGAGTAGAGTTTCCCAAGTTCGACAAAGAAAGGTATGGTCATACGCTTACAGGACATGCATTAGCCGCCTCCCCGCGTGGGATATACGTGAAAAAGCCTGAGCATCGGGATCATCTCTCGGTTAAGAGATAGTCTTCTGGATGAAGATACTTCGAACAGTGTTCGGTTCGATCGGACGCATGAACTGACAATCGTATTTTATTTTATTTTATATTATTTTATTTTATATTATATTATTTTATTTTTTTCATATTTTGATATTTACAAAATTGCGCACTTTTGCAAAATTGCAAAATCGCGCAAATTGTTTCTCGGAAAAACGCATTTGCCCCAAATTGAGATACTGGAGTTAATGATGCCACCTTGTGGTGTGAACGTTTATGCATCAGAGGACAGTATCATCTGGCCTGAAGTACATTAGTACCAAAAAGCGTGCGAAGAAAAGTAGGTGAGCTAGAAATGTGAGTTAGGAAGATGGTCGATTTTTTCCCCATTTTCTACAAATAGCATTTTTGAACTATTCATTGTTTCCGAGAAGACCTTCAATTGTGATTATCCGTAGGTCTTCCTTCATTCGCTCGCCAAATATCGACAATAAAAAAACATCGAACACAAAACCGCGGGTTTCATAAATCGATGCTTAAAACATCGGTGTTTCTGCAAAAATCGCTATGTTTTGAAAACATCGACATGCCGCATTCCTACCCCCACACGCATTCTGTCTCCTCCGTTACCACCGCCACCAACGCCTCTCCAACGCCTGCCCTGCGCCACCGCCACCGCTTCCTCCCCCCTTCACGGCCATTCCTCCGCCATCGCCGCCTTCACCGTTCTCCCTCTGCCATCGCCTCTTTCCCCGCGCTTCCTCCGCCATCACCTCATCCCCCGCCCTCCGCCATCGTCCCTTCCCCGCCCTTCCTCCGCCGTCGCCACCTTCCCCGCCCTTCCTTAGTCATCGCCTCCTTCCCAGCCCTCCCTCCTCTATCGCCTCCTTCCCTCCCTCCCTCCGCCTTCGCCTCCTTCCTCGCCATTCCTCCGCCATCGCCTCCTTCCCCGCCCTCCCTCCGCCATCATCTCCTTCCAGCCCTCCCTCCTCCATCGCCTCCTTCCCTCCTTCGCCTTCGCCTCCTTCCTCGCACCCTGCTCCCGTGCCTCGCCGCCAGCTCCTCCATCGCCCCTCTCTCCGCGCCTCTCCTGCGCCCTGAGCTAATCGCCTCTCCTCTGCCGGCGCCCGCGCGCGAGTACAGTACAAGCGAGCCATTGATCGGCTCTCGCAGGTCGCGCGCGCGGGGCGCGCCTGCGGAGGAACAAGTAGCCAGCGCAGATAGGTACACACGCGCGCTCTCTGGAACAGCGCTCTCCGGATGGAGGACACAACGCGATTCAGACCGTTTCACGGGGGTTGTTGAAAAAACTTATTGTCCTCCAAAAAATCCGTCCGGTAGGACGAGGGTTGCCAACCGTCCTGCATTTGGGAAGACAGTCCTTCATTTCAGTCAATTGTGTTCTCGTTCTGCTTTGTATTTTAAATGTTCTTCTTTAGTAAATTTTTAACATTTGTTGTCAATTTGTATATCACATGACTACATCTGCTATGTTGTATCTTTATTGTGGATTGGGATAGAATTTGGAATAGAAAACGTGAATATCATTTTTCTGTACGCTGACACACGCATGCAAGATAGTGAGTCCAGCGACTAAAATAAAAGAAAGAGACGCTCAGACCACATTCATCTGCAATTTGGGAACGAATGAATCACTTGAATCGCCTATGGAGAGAAGGAAGAAATAGAGCTGATGTTAATCTAAATTAAATATTTATAAAAATATCGTTTTGCTTATTGAGTGTCCTCCCTTTTACATGAACATTGTTGGCTACCCTACGTAGGACAATGGCAAGAAAATACTTCAAGAGACAAGGTAACATTTCGTAGAAGAGCACTCCTAGAGTGGTCTGCGATATTTAGAGAATATATTAACGAAAGACACTTATATTAATAAGCATTTGTTTTTTTTTAATTTAATTTAATATTTTTGAAGTAATTAATGATTAAATTTTGCATTTGAGTTTCAATGACTCATTGAAAAGAGAAGACGCTACTTTTTCTATTACGAATATCAGATCTGAGAAATCGCTTCTGTAGTGTGAAATACACCACTTTACATAAATATAAATAATAAATCTAATTTGTGAAATTCCATCAAATCAATCTCTACTTTTGATGATATTACTATTATACTAATTGAATGTGGCATCGCCGACGCTGTAAACTGTTTCAAAAGTATTTTCATGTGTTGAAAATTTTTTTTAATTCTTCAACTCTTTAATGCTTAGCTTTGTTCAAATGTGTTCTAATAGTATCTCGCATTGGAGCTATCAATAAATCGTAGTAGCCTATTACAATCGTAGTCGTAATGTTATACTTCCGTTCAAAAATTCCCAACACCCAATGGCCTTGTATATTACCTCCATACGAAGGTATGAATTGGTAATATTGAAATTTCAAAATTATAATAGCCGTAAAAATACGTGCAAGAAAGAATAATGCGAATAGTTAGAATTTAGCACACCTAAAATTTTAGGTTTTGTTTTCAAATATGAACTTAAATGATCACCTGATATGATGAAAATGATCGCCACTATTTTGTGTGTTTATGTGAATAAGGTGAATACGTTTTAAGACACATTAAATTGAAAATCGATCTTTGCACTCATTAGAAATGAATTTTCTCTAGTATTGTACTTTCATTTCTGGTTTTCTTCTTATTTAGTTCATATTCTTCAAATTCAATGGTCAAAGGCAATTTGCAAATTTATTATAAAAAAATACCCTCGAAATATTTCGTATCTTACAAATTCTGCCGCGCGATTTATTGACCTCCCAGTCAGAAGCGCTGCAGTGACATCAGTTGATACACTGAGCTACCGTTCCCGGTCACCTATTCGCAACTGTCTACGCTCAACGTCAATTGTTGAATACAATCCCCGCCTACCACTCTTTCCTATTATAAATACCGTTTCGAGTACGAAGTGTATTGAAATTTAACTTAACATTCCCAAAAATACTTGTGACATCTCTACATTATTAACATATAAAACTCCGAACAATATCGGAACAAAATCCGTGTTACTCACTTCCCTCTAATTGAAAATAATAATCCCCATTCTAACTGATGGTGATCTTATCGTCTAGCCGATGAGATCGCGATGGCAGCTGGTGTAAGAGAGACTGAATATTAACAAAAATTCTTACAAAACCACACCTCACACCGCGTCCTCCATACGCACACTCTCTATAATACAAGGGGCTGTGTTTTCCTTTCCGTAATAAAAATGTCATAGTCGCGACTATCAAATAAAGTTCCTTATTTACTGTTTGCCCTGACAACGTGTATTCTTTGACTTATCCATATTCGGTATACATTTATTGACGAGCTATATACACTGTCTTGATTCCGTTCATGTTCATATAAAACCAGAGGTTTTCTGGCTTATCACAGTAGTACACGTGATATAAAATAAGAAATGAAATTGATTTAAAACTGTTCGTTGGCAACAGGTAATGATAAAGTAAGTCGTATGCGAGTTTCTGGAAATTTATTGAGCGACGTTTAACCATACTAAGTTTATGAAGGACAGAAAAGTGCTGTATTGAATATTCGATTAGAATTTTTATTAATTAATTCACTGTGGAGAATTGAAAGTAAAGAAAATGTTAATCCAAGGGGAAGAAAGGTATAATCAACATTCGTTTACTTGAACTACAGAAAGCCTTCTTACTTTCTTTACCTAGTTCAGGATGATTCAAAATTTTTTGAACTCACGATTTCTGGCTGTTGTCATCCATAGTGATACTACTTCTGCGAAAATAAATTAGGAAATCTGTCATTTTGAAACCCTGTTAAACTTACACCACCTTACGATGCAATACATTGTATTTGTTCATAAGCAACACGTCGAAAGTTTGCTGCCGTACAGTATAGTTTCAGACGTGCGAGTCAACCGCTATTGTCATTAGTCTCCTTAGTGCAATGTATGTTTGTTTTCTTCAGAGGATGTTGATCCCCAGCTGGATGGTGATATCCAGCACTGACATTGGCTTGCAGGATTTTTCCAACTAGTGTCTCCTTCCAGCTGAGGACCGCCCCACCCGGGACAAGCTCTAAGCTCCCGACTGCTCTGTCCACATGTACCGTAGTTTAGTGTATGTAAGTGTAAAAATGTGTAATGGGTGAGGATAGGACAAGGAAGAAAAAGAAAAGACGCGCGCGGTCTTGGCCCGTTTGTTAGCATACTGCACTGGCATTCGCCTAATATTGGCCAGAGAAACTACGGAAAACCACCCATCAGAGCACCCAACCGATAGACTTCTCCTCCAGAAGCGGCTGAATTGCACCTAGCTATTGAGCTAGTGTCGAAAATTCTCCAACCCTCAAGACCCGAACCCAAGGATCTCCCGGTCAGAGGCAGTACAGCGACAACATTCAATGCCCTGAGCCACCTAAGCCGATCCACGCAGTAAATATAAACAAGGAATAGCAAGTGACATTTTAGATACCTAGAGCAGGACCATACGGATGCAAGTATGAGTTGGGCAGTCGTAGAGCTAAGCTCGTTGCTTTCGCGTTTTCCCAGAGCCCTCGCTTTGGGCGAGGAAGACTTACTCTTCCTAGCACCGATCAGACGGTGCTTGCCGTCTGTGAATCGAAAATATTGACCCCAAGGAGCTCGTCCATTGTTTTCGCTGGCGGGAATACGCTTAGGATGTTGCGAGAACAGGATATCGTAGGTGACTTACGTCGGAGCTCAGATATCTAGTGGCTGATCGATAGCTCTAATGATAAGCTGAATAATGGTGTAGAAATGATGGAATGAGAGGCATGGGAATAGGGAGAACCTCGAGAAAACCTGTCGAGATTTGGCTTTGCCCTAGTTTCATTCCACACGGATTGTCTAAGGATCGATTCTGGTCCCAGCGAAGGGAGACGAGTGCGTTAGCGATTTTGCCGCGAATCCCTCCACCACCACCATCCCCACCGTCAATTTGATAGTTCTGACGACGAGATAGTAAAACGAGATACGAGATAGTAAGAAGAAATACGACGATTCAAATAGAGGTTCTTTTTCTGAGTGCGTATTTTTGGGGAGGGCCTGATGCATGTGGGTTCCAATGAAGCAACTCCATCACCAAGAAGGCAGCTCTTCGCCATTCTTCATTCGCGCTCTTTGGTCTTCGGAGCGTCTCCCGCGTCCAATTGTGGATGGTTTCTGCAAGGCGGCGCCGATGCCTCTGGCTCAGGGGCGTCGGGGGCGTCGAGGCGTCAGGGGGCGTCGGGGCGTCGGGGCGTCGGGGGCGTCGGGGCGTCGGGGCGTCAGGGCGTCGGGGGCGTCGAGGGCGTCGGGGCGTCGGGGCGTCGGGGCGTCAGGGGCGTCGGGGCGTCGGGGCGTCGGGGCGTCGGGGGCGTCGGGGCGTCAGGGGCGTCGGGGGCGTCAGGGGGCGTCGGGGGCGTCGGGGCGTCAGGGGCGTCCGGGGCGTCGGGGCGTCGGGGGCGTCAGGGGCGTCGGGGGCGTCGGGGGCGTCGGGGCGTCGGGGCGTCGGGGGCGTCGGGGCGTCGGGGCGTCGGGGGCGTCAGGGCGTCGGAGGCGGCGGGGGCGGCGGGGCGGCGGGGCGGCGGGGCGGCGGGGCGGCAGGGGCGGCAGGGGCGGCGGGGGCGGCGGGGCGGCAGGGGCGGCGGGGCGGCGGGGCGGCGGGGTGGCGGGGCGGCGGGGTGGCAGGGGCGGCGGGGAGGCGGGGAGGCGGGGCGGCGAGGGCGACGGGGGCGTCAGGAGCGTCGTGGGCGTCAGGGGCGGCGGGGCGGCGGGGCGGCGGGGCATCGGGGCGTCGTGGGCGTCGGGGGCGTCGGGGCTTCAGGGGCGGCGGGGCGGCGGGTGTCGGGGCGTCAGGGGCGTCGGGGCGGCAGGGACGGCGGGGCGGCAGGGGCGGCTGGGGCGGCGGGGCGGCGTGGCGGCGTGACGGCGGGGCGGCGGGCGGCGGGGCGGCGGGCGGCGGGGCGGCGGGCGGCGGGCGGCGGGGCGGCAGGGCGGCGGGGCGGCGGGCGGCGGGGCGGCGGGGCGGCGGGGCGGCGGGGCGGCGGGGCGGCGGGGCGGCGGGGCGGCGGGGTGGCTGGGACGGAGGCGGCACTTCCGGTGACTCCCACGCGCCGCCGCCGCCGCCGCCAATTACCGCGTCCGCCATTAGCGCGACCTCTGGGCCCGCGACTTCGGAGAACAACCCCTCCACACTCCCCTCCGCCCCCACGCACGTCGCCACCTCGCGCTTCCTGGTGATCTATTCGATATCGGAAGGCGCGAGTACATTGACAGGAATCTTATGAAGGCAAAATCATTCCCTCAACCAAATCAGTTCAAAGAAGACACGAGAGAAACAAGTGTCGTTTAATTTCAATTACAGTTGTTTCGTTTAATTTCTAGAAAATAACCAACGTACCCATTCATCTTCTTCTGTATATGGGGCGCATTGACAAATTACCTTCATGAGTCTTCTCCGTGTGAATTTTCCTCGAATTTTAACTATTACAATACATGAATTTTACAGAGCAAATGAAATACAGATTCCTGTGAAAAAGAGCTTCAAATCTTTAAATGGAATTTGGGAAAAAAAATTTAATTTTTGGGATGTATCACTCTTCTTTAATATTCATGACATAATATTTCGGTTCTACAATTAAGGAAATCGAAAACTTGTGAAAATGTCAAGAAAATATTCTTTGTGTGACGATAGATGGCAGCTGGCAAGAGGTTGGGACAAGACCGTTGAGCCAGTCCACACTAAGAATATTAGAAGAACTTTTCTACGAGAAAGTCTGTGCCATTCTGTAGCACGTCTAGTTTTTACTTGTGCTAGTCCCGTTTATTCAAGGCCGTGGAGAATGACGGCGTGTTTTTGAACGGGGAAATCGCTGTTTTAGCGGGGTTTGCTTCGGTAGAGGTGTATCTAATGAGGACTAAACAAATCTTGAACAACACTTGCTCATGTCATTCTGTTAATCTTACATCAATATTACTAGGTTTACGTGACATTAGGCAAATGCAAGCCGACACAAATCATACCAAATTCCTACTTTACTGCTTTTAAATGAAACACACCGCCGAAGAACTATTAAGATTTCGCAATTGCAATGAAAGCAACTTCAAAGAATGATACATAAGTGAGGGCAGAGAAACACTACATTGTTGTTGATAACTTCTAGGCGTTCTAAAGAAATTAGTAGTTATTCCTCATTGTTTAATTGATATATCTCATACCTGCCCTTCGTTATTGTCATTTTAATACATACAAAATTGAAAAGAAAAGTTCGGCGATTAAGATGTATACGAGTTAATCTTCTTTTTACCCCCGAAATTATTTTTCTGAGAAGAAAACAGAGAATTCAAAGTAGTTTTAACCCACATTCAAACTTGAAGCTCACAGAATCTCAAGGTATTTGTGATTCGTTGTAAATAAGTTGTCGTTAAAACTATTATATTTTGCATTCAGATAACCAAAGTGTGACGTAAAAATAAAATATTTTCTTTTCGTCGCCCAACTCTTATGACAGGTTATTCGTATCAGAAACAGGTATCCTAAACGAATGAAAAACGAAGTCATTCTGAGCGACTGATTGTCTTCCTAGACTTGCAGAACGCAGCGGCGACGACGAAAAAAGCGGGGCGGATGCACGAGCGACGGAGGCCGTATCAGCCCTCTGGCTGCCCCCGATACCCGCTGCCGCTGCCACCACCACCACCGTCGCCAGCATTGTTCCATCCCCAGCATCTGCCCCCCCCCCCCCCCCCCCATCCCCTTTCTGCCTCTGCGCCCGCCGGTGATTCTGCCACCACCCCGTGCCGCCGTCTCCGCCGCGGCCGCATCCTCGGTTCTCAACCGCTTCCGGCGCGCGCTGAGAACATTCCTCGCCGCCCGCATTCCGCCGCCCCCGCCCCCGCCTCCGCCCCCACCGCCGCCCGGACCCCCTGCTGTACCGGAAAAGTCGTGTTCGTTAATATTACTTGACTTCCCACACTCTCTCATTTATTAGCGACACAGGATTGGCTTCGTCTGAAAGCAATAAAGAGTCGTTTCACAGGAATGTCGGCGCCGTGAGACACAACGGCAATGATTTCGGAAAAATAAGTGCGTTTCACAACTGGCGGCGCGGCGCGCGGAGTATGAGGCGCGATTGGGCAGGAGGCGGAGGAGGCAAGATGTGAATGGGCAGCTGCCTTGTAGCGGAACGTTACGTGACTTGAAAATAGTTTATGCAGGCAGATGCGGAATGCGAAGTAACGTCTGGGTTATACAGTAACGTATAACGAAGTGGCGCCTCTCGGCGGAATTTCAACAAGTATGAATGAGAAGTCGTATTTCGTGGTAGGTGAATCGTCCGGAAACCGAGTGATTCCAGTCGTTTATTTAAAGTACTACGTTTACGAATAAAGCAGTCGCGGTAATGAGAATAAACGGAACTGATTTCGGGGGCAGGAGATTTAACTTTTTTCTTACATGAATCACGATATTCTTGTTACATTTAAATGTCAGTTGTGATTCCCATAATATTTTAATCTAATTTAAATAAAACGTCACTCACACAATGGAAGTTATGTAGATATTTTAACAGACCTATAGGTACAATTTCCCCGTTATTACATAACGGAATAACTGCTCCTACTACAGAAAAAAAATTTGTAAGATAAATATTTTACAAATAAATTGGAAGCAAATCTAATATCAGACATATCCTTCAAAAATAATATTACTAATTTTCTCAGTAGCTCGAATAATTCTGTATCCGTACCAATTAACTTTTTCTTTCCATTCAAAGTGTCCGAATTAATAAAATAATTAATCATAGAAAAAACTCAACAGGAATTGATGAAAATCCTCTAATAGCACTCAACAATCTACCAAATCGCAGTATAGCTAACAACCATATTATAACAGCTGTCTAAGATTAGGCTACTTTCCATATAAATATAAATCAGAATTGACAAGTCTAGTTTTGAAGCCCAATATATCCACCAATACCCCCTCTAGTTACAAAGCCGTAAGTTTCTTACCCATTATCAGTTCAATATTTGAAAAGGTATCCTTATTTAGCTTCAATGCTTTCCTCTCAAAGAAAAAAAAAACGTAATTCTCTTCTATCAATTTGCTTTCAGACTGAAACACTCCACCACCCTCCACTTACGATTACTCAAGATATAGCCCGCTTCTTTCGCTGTAAAAAAAAAAACTTACTGCTTCTTTCGTAAACTTTGGTCAACATTCTACCATATATGGCATCAGGGCATATAAGCATAGGTCGTAGCATCCCATACTTCTTATTCACCATAATACACAGCTTCACATCCGGTCGCACGTTTTACACCAAAATAAAACATTACATTTTGCTTCCGTCAACAGTTCGTGCTACTGTTCCTCAATCTTCCGCACTTTCCCCCACACTATACCATACCATCATATCTGATACCCCTTCTCGAGTTATCTGCTTAACGTCATTATGCGCGGACGACACAGTAATATATTCTTCTAATTGCCAGGCGCTATTTACAATTTTCAATCTGCTTTAGACTCTTTTCACAATTGGTCTGGGTCCCGGAGACTAAACCTTAACCCCTCAAAAGGCGAAGCTAAACTTCCTATGTTACGACGAATTAATAACCACCAAATATTTTCAATATAAATTCTGTCATTTCACGGTCCCCATCAAATAAACCTACCAATATATGATACAACTGTGGGATAATATCTTGAGAGCCAGCGGACATGGTAGCCAGATATATTAAAGAAAAATAAAAAAGCACTGGCCGTGCTTTTCAAATTATACCTACTAATAAACAGAAAATGCGCCCTCAGTGCTTATCGTACATTTCTTATAACCTACCCTACACCCACTCATTTTTAACTTACGCACGCCCCATATGGAGAGGAGTTGCCGCTACTGTAGTGAAATCCCTACCGCTATAAACGTTCCAGGTCACTATCCTTCAAACTGCAGCAAAAGCACCATCGTCCATCTCCAATAAACAATTACGCGAAGAAATTGATCTTCTCACAGAAGCCCAATTCGTCTCTTATCCCTCAAACCTTCCGGAAAGAAATTTTCTGGACGGATTTTCAAGGAAGGAAAAACTTGCAGCTGCATAAAAGGCTAGGATGTAGAATCTCTCTTAGCTCACAAATAAATTCTTCAACATCCTACCCTTTTGTGCAGGTGCAAGTTTCTCCTTCCTGGAAAATTCGTCTCCCAAAATGGAAAAAAAATGGAGGTTTCCTAAGGACCTCTTCAATGAAGATTATTTCGTAGCAAAATTCAGAAAGTTATAAAGAGGGGTCCAGAGGGAGTGTTCTCGCACAAAACAGACTTATGTTAAGTTATGCATTAGGTTTCCCAAACACTCTTGCAGAGTACCGGGTCGCTCAAACAAAATTGTGTAATAATAAGAGGTTAGAAAACATTAAGTATAATCACATTTACAATTTTGATTGAAGATATATTTTAATTTGTTAATATCAACCTGATGTGCCCTGCGTTGCCCCTGTTAGGCATGAATTATATCCAGTCCCCCGCCTGTTCGCGCACGTGTCTCTTCTAGTGCATCCTCTCCTCGCCTCGCCCTGTCTCGCTCCGCCTCACAATTTCGCTTTAATAAAACAGACATATTGAAAGAGTATGATTTAAATAAGTATCATAAATGAATTCGATTTATAAAATACTATGTCCATGGAAAAATAGTTATTTATGCACCAAGGGCTTCATAAGGGTTCTAATGATCGAGTGGTGGCAAAATGCCCACGGACCTTTGACCACGAGCGCTTTTTCTCGCCCGAGATCATTAGAACCAGTTAACACCCGTGGTACATACATAATTTTATTTTCACTCAATTTTATTGGTTCAGATTTACTTATTTACTAATTAAATAGAGGTTAATTTGATTCGGTTTGTCTTTTTATAATTTCCCCCTGAAGGAACATTTGCATCACTGAACTATTTTCACATTTCCCTCGTTCATTGATTGATCGATTTTTTCGTATTTCCGAGCGCGTCAACTGCTTTGGTCATTAGTCCCTTTAGTGTAGTGCATGTTTTTCTCGGGAGATGGCGGTGATCTTCCCCCGCTGGATGGCGAGATCCGGCGCCGACCTACCGTCGGCTAGTGGGGTTTCCCCCTAACCAGGACTCGCCCACCAGCGGATACTGCCCCAGCCGGGACAAGCACTAAGCTCCCTACCGGTCTCCCGGAATATGTGGTAGTGTAGTGCAGTAGTTAGGTGTGTGTTGTGTGTAAGGGGAGAGGATAGGACAAGGAAGGGGAAGGGCAGATCGCGCGCGGTCCGTGGCCCGTTTGGTAGGGTTCTGCTCCGGCATTCGCCTGGTGTTGATCAGAGAAACCACGGAAAATCAGAGCACCATCAGAGCAGCCGGCCGCTAGAATTCTCCTCCAGACAGCGACTGAAATTTCCCTCGTAATCACGATCTTCTCGATCCAGGTAAGTTATGCAGTGTTCATCGAGCGCCGTATCGAAGGCAATAACAAGCTATAACGTATCAGTAAAAAAATAAATTGAATTTCTTCAATGCCATGCCCTTAATATTTTGTAAAGTCCCCTCTGTGGGCTGCGGGGCGCAGGACGGGGCGGGCGGGGACGCGCAATGTAACAAACGCCGCGGAGCGGATCTGCGCCCCAGCGGAGCCGTTCCGAGCGCCCGCAGCTGGTGCGACTGGGTGCGCCTGAATGTCGAGCGGCATTTCGCTTGGCGGAGTCGCCGGCGCCTAATCCTTTCCGGGCCACCCCTCCCCCCTCTCCTCCCCTTCCGCCCACACCGCGTACTCGGTTGGTTGGTTGGTTTTTTCGTGTTTCCGGGCGCGTCAACGGCTAGGTCAAATCCGAAATTAGGTGCATGTTTTCATGGAGATGGCAGTGATCTTCCCCGCTGGATGGCGATCCGCACCGCTACTCGCTGGGGTTTCCAACCAGGACTCTCCATCAACGGGCACCGCCATCGGACAGATCTGCTCGACGGTCCGGAATATGTGTTAGTCGTTAGTAAGTGTGTTAAGGGAGATGAAAGGAAGAGAAGGCAGATGCGCGCGGTCCGTGGCCCTTGGGTACTGCTCCGGCATTCGTCTGGTTGATCGGGAAACACGAACTACCGATCAGCGCCGGCCGCTGAATTCTCCTCAGACAGCGCTGAATTCGACCTGGCTGAAAGCTGTGTCGAAAATCCTCCGCCGTCAGGACTGGAACCTAGGACCCCGTGACGCTCTATATCTTTGACTTTTACTTTCCGCTACAGCCTCGTACTCAGGCCGTCATATAGTGCGCTAGGCCATGAGTCTGCCACGGTATGAAATGATTTCCAAAAAAAATTGAAATTGAAGAGTGTGAATGATTTCAAAATAACTGACTTTTTTATAATCTTACATGATTGTTTACATTTTACAAAAGCTGTTTCAATTTCTTTCATAATTATTGTAGCGGGGGTGTGGTTGTGGTGGGTTGGTGTGTGTGTGTGTATTTGTCCACTCTAATCATGGGAGCATCTAGTTGCTAGATCAATTTCGATGCTTGACCAACCGATTTACATTTCAGTTTTCACATAAAAGTAGAGTATGTTATTGGAAATAATGCAAGTTACTTTTTATATCATTTTTATTAAAAATAATGCAGCATTTTTTTCGCGAATGTGTCGAAAGCATTGCGAACGTTACTAAAAACGTTTTTTTTAAACCCATTCAATTTACATACTACTCGTAAATGCTTTTTGAGTCAATCCAATAGAGCAATTAAGCTTCAAGGAATTGAAAGTCAAAAATGAAAATGAGCGTCGACGAGAAGCGGAGGAGAACGTGGAGCGCGGACAGTGGGGCGGACGGGGAGGTGAGCGAGTGGGCGGAGCATAGGATCGGAGCGGAGCGGGTCCGGTCGGGCGCGGTGGAACGGGATGGAGGGGGGCAAAGTGAGAGAGACCAGGATGGAGAGGGGCAGTGCAGAGGACAGGTCAGGCGACAGAGCAGAAAGGGGCAGGGCAGAGAAGGGCAGGCAGAGAGGGTAACAGCAGAGTACGGCAGACCAGAGAGGAACAGGGCGGAGTTGGGCAGGGCAGAGAGGGGAAAGTCAGAAAGAGGCATATCACACAGGGGCATGCCAGAGAGGGGCAGGACGGAGAGGAAGAGGATGGCGACAGCGGAAAGGGACGGAGAGGAGAGAGAGTGAGAGATAGATAGATAGATAGATAGATAGATAGATAGATAGATAAGAAAAGAGAGAGAGAGAGAGAGAGAGAGAGAGAGAGAGAGAGAGAAGAGGGACAGGGAGGTGACGGGTTGATTTCTACGCCAAAGGTCGGCAGCGTATGGGTGTTAAGTGAGTTTCTCTGCTTAATGGTTTCTTAAATTAAATGTTGAGTTACAGAAGATTTCCGAAATACGAAAGTGAATTATTCTTTCTTATTATTATTTATAAAAAAATTAAACATAATTTTGTTGTTTTAAAGGAACATTATACTTATTTTTTAAATAGTTTTTCTACTAAAAGAGGTACATCATTAGCCCACACATTTAATATACATTAATAACTTGTATTTGAAGAAAAGATAGTGATTACCTAAATGTAATTTGAACGGCGAGTGCCCATATGTTTATCATACGTTGCCATCCTGCGGTGATAATCCCTACCCAAAGTACCAAAAACCTGAATTTTCTATTAATTCTCCGCGATCTTCCTAGACCCCGGCACGATTGGCCGTTCGATTCCGAGCGACGTGTTGCCGGCCTAGTTTATTTTCCTTCAAAGCCAATTAACCAGTTGACTCTCCGGTGGACTTGTCTGAAGGTTTTGCTCAGGAGGTGATCGTAAATAACCAACTTACCCAATAGCATCAAATGGTACCTGCAAACAGCACAGGATCGAACGTAATTTCTACACCAGCTAAATAGAAGGCAACAGATTGAATGCTATCATAAACGCCACTGCAGTGCCGGGCCAGCTGAGGATAGCTGTTAACTTGTCACAACGAAATCGAAGGCCAGGAGCGCCACGGGTCGGAACGAGGGAGGGTGCGCGCAGTGAAGGGAGGCGAGTGGGCAGGGCGCCACTGCGGCAGCCGCTTTCCCTGCGGAGGGACGCCCTTCACGTGGATCAGCGAGCGCGGCCTGGTCGGGGGGTTACCACCCCTCAGAACCTGGTCTTTTATACGCTCATGAGAGCCAGGAAAATACTTCTAAACAGGCCATTCATTATTTGCGAATCCGAAAATGCATATTTTCATATAAAATAGAATATGAGATTTTAACTAGTATCGTGCATGGAACTTGTGTGTAATCGACTCTTGAAGGGAGACGTGACAGTTTTAACCGTATACCCTTTTCCTTGTCTGCAGTATAAAAATGTAATAAGAAAGCTTCAGGTTTAATTTTGGGTAAAATGTAGCCTTATAGACTTGCTTGAATTATCAATCACGTATTTAGATCATTCAAACGCTCACGTGAAAACTGACTTCACGTGAGAAGTACTCCAAGTTGCACCTCTGCTTACGATATTTATAAATCTAATTACTCTGACTTGAATTATGTAATTGTATATGCCTTATTTCATCTTTCGTTTTAGTTGCAATTTTTCGCAACGTATTTTAACTCCAATCCAAAACTGCGGTTCATTCGTGATAGTGTAAAATAATCTGCAACGAATGACAATTTCATGATATGTAACCGTATAAAGTCTTCCTTCCATAAACGCTAACGTGCGCTCCTTATAATGATTACATTTTTGTACTCTCGGCTAATAGTTTTCTTACAAGAAACTGAATCGGAGCGTTTTCAGAAGATGTAATAGCCCGAGCAAGAGGCTGCTCAGTTTCAAAGGCACGAGTCGGTGGCTCCGAGGGCGCGGTGGGCAGCGTGGGCGGAGGGGGAGGGGCGGGAGGGGGGGCCCACCGGACGCGCAGGTAAGCCTCCGGGTCGCGGCCCAGACACGCTGACCGCGCCGCCGCGTCGCCATTTGAATTCGCCATCCGGTCGCCTTAATCCGCTCCGTCTAGACGCTTTGTCGATGCATGAATGCATGAACGAGGGAAACCCGTCCGGTGAATGAATGAATCAATAAACAAGCGAACGCCCGCTTCAATGAATGAAGCCGAGCGGGAGATCTACGGAAGGTGCGCACGGCCGCGTCGGGCGGGCTTCCGGTGGCGGCTGAGGAGAGGGCAGCGGCAGCGGCGGCGGTGGCGGCGACGTCGACGTCGAGGACTACGAATGAAGACGACGACGACGACAATGACGATGACGATGAAGCACAAGCGGAGGCAGAGAAACGAAATGAAGATGAAGCACAAGCGGAGGCAGAGAAACGAAGGAAACGTTTAAATAGTCAAAGTCCTGATCAGTTGACATTAATACGACTCATTTCAGGTAAGCCAAATTTGACGATGCGCCGATTTACAGACTAAAACACTGACAATGTATTGCATACTTCCAGTAGAATTTCAAACGCATCTATATGTCCATCTGCAAAAGTAATTATTCAAGAGAACATATCTACTTAATGTTGTTAGGCGGACGTCATTCACATTACGTATGTGTAGGAGTGTATCCTCTTATTTGATTCATTCTTTCACTAAATGTTTTCACCGTAGCATAAAAATACAGAAGACAAATACCATGCATTATTTTCTTCGTGAAACTCCGTAATCAGAAAAAGTAAACTTGAGAGAGGTTAAGTTCAAAACCTCTAGTAATCTAAAAGGCTAATAACAAAGAAGGTGATTGTAAAAGAGTGTTGAATAAACATGACACAATAAATAATGAAGATTTTTAATTACTGGCCATCAGGAAGAAGGATGTGAAGACAGAAGAGAATGCAGCAGTCAAATCAACAAATCTAAAGAAATATAATTTTAAAAAGTTAAAGAAGAATAAGAAACACACTGCTTAAAATTCATCTTTAAGTTATGAAGTACCCCGAAAAGTGAAAAATTGTTAATATCGTACATGCGTTGACTTTTGCTTCAGAGACAAGGCCGCGCAAAGTGAATACAATAAATAAATAAATAAATAAATAAATAAATACATCAAAAAATAAATAAATAAATAAATAAATAAATAAATAAATAAATAAATAAACAAATAAATAAATAAATAAAAAAAAAAAAAAAAAAAATAAAAAAGAAATCGTGAATGTTTTAGACCTGATGAATCATAAAGATTTGAACAATATCCAAATTGTAACAAAGTGTATAGTAAACGTAGTATATTTACCTCAGAAACCTGCTTTATTGTCGTGAAAGCAATTGTCTTTTCAATGAAAAATTAAAATTAAATTAATTATGCTTTTAAAACTTTATGATGGCGTAGGCACAAAAGCAAATGAGTGCAGACGTTAAAGATTTCATGCGTAATGGGGTGTGCGCAGCCAGATTGATATGTAGAGCTGAGATTCGAGTGTTGTGAAGAGACAGCGGCCGAGGTCAGTGTGTTGACAGTGGAAACGGCTGTCACAAAGAAAACAAGAAGCATGAAAGCGTATGTTAAGAAAACCACGAGTGAATAGCAAAGACAAGTTAATCTGGTTGATGCGAGAGGTTGACATTCTCTCGACAACAACCAGCCCGGAAGGGGCGAGTTAACAGCCACCGAAAACGAGGGTGCAAGCGCGACGGAAAAAACGAACCGAAAACCGGGAAGGGAAGGAGGCAGGCAGCGAAAGGCCAGGATACGAAAACGAGCGGTGCGGGCGGAAGCGGGCAAGTAGAGGTGTCCGTGAGACAGCAGCGGCGGCGGGGCAGAGGAAGCGGTAGCGGCGGCGAACGCCCCGCGAACAGCGGCGCCGCAAACAGCGCACGGGGTGGGATCCGCTCCCGGGCCCCGGGCCCGCCCGCCCGCCCGCGCCGCCCCCAGCGCTGCTCCTCCGCCGGATGTCAGCGGTCGCATCCGGCCCCGCGCACTGGCAGCGCCGCGGCGGCGCGCTCCGATCACCGGAAAACATAACGTAAGGCTTTAAATATAACCGGGCTGCATACGCTGGCCGCCGTTCAAAGCGACAGGAAAGTGCCGAAGACAGCTCGCCAGCCTCCCGCCGGCCCGCGCCGCCGCCGCCGCCGCCGGGGACTTACATAACAGGAAGTGCCCCTCCCCGCGCGGCCCGCGGCGTGGCGGCGCGGGGTCGGGGCCGGCGTCGCCACCGCCGCCGCGGAGCAAATTTCATTCATGCCGCGAAAGAAACGCCGAGTGCCAACGCGCGGCTGCACGCGCGGCGCCGCCGCCGCCGCCGCCAACGCCGTCACCGCTCCCTCCGACGCACAGTGGGCCCAAGCGCGGAGAGCGTGTTTGCGCTGATGAAACAGTTTTACTATTCCATTATTTCAACAAGCAAACATTCCATGAATGGAACATTAATCAATTATTTGTCGTAGAATATATCCAGCCGACTTGGATGGCTGAGGTGGCTAAGAGCGGGTACCGACTTGGCAATTCGGTCGCGAGTTCGAGTCCCGTTTTGGACATGGTTGTTTGTCCCTTGTCTCTCTGTATAGGTCGTTGCGGAGGGTTTCGCGTTCTGCTGACCCCCTATCAGACGAGCCCGGAAGTGTGTTGGGTCATGTGTGTGGTCGAATATGTGTCCCATCGGGACGTGAAGGGTAACTAGCTGTCGGCTGGATAAAGTCCCTAGGAAAATAATTATATTTACCAATGAAATAGAATGTAAGGTCTTCATTAAAATTCCAAATGTCTTTGTGACGATCTTTACGGAATAGATGTGTGAATGTTAAGTTTCTGGAATGCATCACTTCGATACAATGAATGAAATAAATAACCTACTTCACCCTATTTTCACTATCTCCTTCCGCAATTTTCATTCAAAAATGCCATTTTTCTTTTACCTACTTTTGACCTTATTTTTTATCTTTATGAGAAAAACAAAATATTCGAGTTAAATGGTGCACTAACATTTACAATCAACATTCCTCACTAACAGATCATTCGTCATTTGAGTATTCGCTATATCCAAAAATAATCCTTCAGATGAGTGCATTCATAAATATCACCATTTGAACACTGCTCAGGAATACCATTCGGAAAGAAGTTGTACAATCGCTAGGTAGTCATACTTTCTCCGGTTGGGTAAGCCTTGAATAGTTATCATTTGACTGCTGTTGCTTTGAGGTGACATCGACAATTGCAATAATCACGGATCACTCAGTATCGCATATATGCATTTTCACGTGTGGCGCCTCCAGCAATTCAAAGTAAATCAGAAGGAGGTCGGAAAATAGAACAGATAAGAAAAATGCGTTCTCCAAATAGCGATTGAGACTGAGTAGATGGTGACAGTAGCATGTGGGGTTCTAATGGCTATAGTAGAAAAGCACGAAAAAGGGTCAGAAGGAAAGATTTCACGAAGAGGGATGAATTCACTTTGTCAATATTAAGGATTTATTGAAGAAAAAAACGACTAAATCAAACAGACACAATTTCAATCTGCAATAACTGCAACAAACACTTAAATGTGTTTTATGACACTACCTTATAGAGATCACTAAAAAACTATGTGCCCTAGGACATAGTTTTCCAAAGCTTTTTATCGCCTCGATTTATTCCCCCTGATGTTGCGATGTAATTTAGAAAAATATATTTTTCAGGACCTTCTATTACATTATGGGGCTGGGGTCTGTTCTTCGAGAAACCCCACTCCGTGGTGAAGATGGAGCCGGGGTTTATATCATTCGTTTACAAATACACTCGTTTTCTCAATATACGATTATTTCCTCCTTCATTCGAATTGGGGGAAATTGTAGGGAGTCGGATTTCCACATGTCAGGTTTATCGCAAGGATATTATTAGTTTGAATTATCACATGTCTGGTTTTCAAATAACAAGGGGATTTTCGCAATATTTTATGCTATTAATTTGATTATCTGATGGTAGAAATTTTGGACAAAAAGTATTCAGAATAACAGACTTGTGATGATGATGATTATTATTATTATTATTATTATTATTATTATTATTATTAAAACTCTTCATACAAAAAATAAAAATGTGAGTAATGACTACACTTTCTATTCAAATCTTTGTCCTGCCAACAACGCAAAGACAATACCCCTGTGATCGATGAGAGAGGATGGTCTGTGGATGACTTGTGCAGACGCGGTTTAAATGATGTTTATAAGCGTATGTTTTTGTGTTATATGTGTATGTACTGCTTACTGTAAATAATGTAAATAATGTTCGTTGTTTAATAACGACGCTCCCTTGTCTCCGCTCGGGGGTTTGGGCGCAGTGTGCGGCGCGGTGCGCTCCCCTGCGCGGCCCCCGGCGCGGTGCGTGGCGGCCCGGGGGGCGCCGCGCCGGCGGCCCCGTGAATGGCCGCCGCGCCCCGCACCGGAATGCGCGCCCGCCGCGCCGCACCGCACCGCACCGCCTACCTTCAGGAGACGGCGCTGGCGGGAAAGGCGGACCGGCAGAATGGGCGGGGGTGGGGAGGGAGAGACGAGCGGGCGGCAGATGCGGGGGGCGACGTGACAGGCAACGGGGGCGGGGTGGCTGGGGCAAGGGGGAAGGGTAGACGCAGACGGATGGAAGAGTGGAAGGGCAGATCGGCGGAAAGGGTGGACGGAAGCAAAGACGGACGCGCGGAAGGGTGAACGTGCGAACGTGTGGGGGGCGGGGCGGACGCGTGGACGGGCAGACAGGTGGACGGGCGACCAGAGTGCGCTTAAGACGGTACTAATGGCTGCGTCGAGCTTCAAAAAGAGGAGCGTGATGTATTTGTTAAAAAATTCGATTTTGTCGAAAACAATATATACGTGCAAATTGGAATACAAACGCGAGAGAAATATGGGTTGGGAGTAATAAAAGACAGACATTTCATATGCAGTTTTCAATTCTACCAACGATAAATAGTCAATCAAACATTCAAACAAACATGAACGGTTAATCAATTCGTTTTGAAGTAATTAATACATACAATTAATCTCAATGTGTCGCGCCGCACGCTCTAATAGGGAGGCGGCGGGAGGACGAATCAGCGCTCGTGGCTGTAAGATGAGATTAATGATAGCTTAGGAGACAGAGGGGCGTAAACAGGTTTCAAGAAGACTCGATTCTGTAGAAATAAGTAGAGGTGCGAATTCGACCTCAAAATCGACAGAAAAGACCTAGATGAGTATTAGATATTTCACGTAAATTGTATTATATAATTATTATTGTGAAAATTATGAGCGGCTTTTCATCAATAAATGTGAGTGCTAATGAATTTTCCAAAATATTTGGGTAGTATTTTTTAACTTTCTCATATACGTAGTGAGAAAAGTATGTAGTCCTGCGACAAAAAACTGCAAGTTTTCGACAGAAAAACTCGTATTGTGAATCCTTTATGAAGAAAAAATGGACAAATCTTGTTCCAATATGTAGTAAATTACTTTCTCTAACTTACTGTGTAGTCAGAATCCACGACTTGTTGGTCCTTGGTATCGAAATATTTGCTCACAGCAAAACATCTGTTCGTCTATGAACAACACTGGTGCCTGAACTATTAATAGGATTTTTTCCTAAATGAATACTCCCAGTCAAGATACGTACGAGATAAATGCAACAAAACATTTGTTTGCAGGACATGAACTACCAATGATGAAAACTAAAATAGTTCAACTACATGCTCTGCTCAAATTCAATTTCTTCAAATACTGTTGTTCTCTTTACATTTAGAGTAAGTATTTTCAAACTTGTGATTATCAGAAGTTTCGCGTCCATGCATAACAGCCCATAGCATAAACGTGAAGATGAATATTAATGCGAAATCATGATAATCTGATTTCCCTTATCGATTCATTGTTGAGTGAAATTCCTAAAGTAGTTCAATATGTTTTCGTCCATTGAGATTAACATAACTCCGACTCAAAATAGTATGTGAACAGTCCTATTTGCATGGAGATGAAAGCTCAAAAGAAAGCAAAGGAAACTACCAGAAGCGCAACCAAGGGAGAGGAGTTCATGGGGCTTCAGCACCCCTCTTCAGAAACCCTTTCAAAAGGCAAGCCTTCACAAATACTGATTTTACTAATTTTCTTCCCCCAAGAGAAAATCACTTTCCGCTCCCCTCCCCCGCCTCCTAAAAATTTTCTGGTCGTCCCACAGCTTACTACCCAAGATTTACGAGAGGGCAACAATTTTCAGAGTATGTTGCAGCTTTCCAGATTAACTCTTTTTTTATTATGCGGAATAGATTAATTGCCACCAGATAATAATTAATCAGACTAGCATGGTTGGAATACTTCTCAAAATTCAAAACAGGCTTATCTACGAAAATTATCGCGGGAGGAATAGTTATGGTTCTGCTGTACCACTCACTTGTCAGTCTTGCTCCTTAAATTCTCGTCTCTTCTCATATCTTATGCACAATTTACACTCATCGAGAATGCCAAACGACTCTCATTTCTTGGCTAAAACTGCGAGGTGCAGTAGATGCTGCGGCCACCGAGAAACAAAAGTAAGATAGGAAGTGACGAGCGTGACGTTGCTTCCGGCGAAGTCTTCACGCAAGAGATCTCAATTCGGCCTATCGCTCTTCTCTGTGATAAGCGCCATGCAATTAGCCACGGTCCCGACGCGACGCAACGATACACATACTTGTTCGCTTTATGCATACCGTAGGTACGCCCCCGACTTTGCGAAACATATGCACACTTGCAGTAAGCACGCGTGTTGGCGTCGTTATAATGTATGTGAGAAGCGAAACGGAAGTCGTAGAGAGATGCATCTGATAACAGCGAATTTTTTTTCTAGGGCAGAACACTTATGGGAATAAATAATGACTCCGGAGATCACAACTACTTTGAGTAGCTTGGTTAAGGTAAAATGAAAATAAGAAACCGACATCCGCTTCTCGGCAATGTTCCTCCTTAATATCACGCTGTGGTTGAAGGTTTCAAAGAACTGATACAGTTCATTACGATCTTTCTTGCACATGAATGATACATGATGCTTTGTAATGGCATCGCATGCGCTCTTGAACTTTTTTCTAAAGAATTGAACAATGAGTTCGCAAGATGCCACTTGTAGAGCCTAATCTAAAAGGTTTGTTCATATAAAATAAGATGCATATTTCAAACTATATAATTATTATAAGAACTGTGCATGATTCTTTGATGTTTATCGAGAAACCCACACTATGCTGTAACAAATCATTATAAAAGCAATGAAAATGCTGAAATTTATAAATTCATGTAGATGACACGAACTTTGTAACCTTTGTATATATACTCGTAAACCAAAATTCAGAGTAGCAAGAAGCGTACTTTGAAGTAATCAGACTTATTCATCCCAACAACACCATCATATTTTTCCTAATAGTATTAATTACAGTTACGTTTGAACAAATGGACTTTATGTTTGGGAAAAAGTGCACGATCACTCAAATTTCTAGTTTTGCGCTTTATCAAACTTTTTTTTTATGTCACATCCTCCCTGTATTTTCTTGCGATTTGTTTCATATCCTTTAATCACGATGTTCCTCACAAACGTCCTGTTGTTTTTAACTTCGTTCTAATACTTCATCTTCCCTATGAGCTTCCATATATTTGTAGTTCTTTCGTGCTCATTCACTTGTTCACGGTGTACATACTATTGCCAATGTCCTCTTCTTTCCTCTTTACGCCCCCACCTCCTCGCCCATCACCGCCGCGCGCCCCGCCTCTTCCCGACGCGCCAGGAAGCGCGCGTAATTGAGAAACAGCGGAAACGGAGTCGTTGACTGGCGAGATTTCACTTGCTGATTGCGCCTCGCCGCCAGTGCCAGCGCCTCCGCCGCCGCCTCCGTCCCCGCCTGCGCTGCCGCCTCCGCCGCCGCCGCCGCGCGGCAAAAAGAAGCGGAATTCTCTCACGATCCCCGCCGTCGATGCCGCGAAATTCGGCCCGTGGCTCCGGGCCGTGTCGACGGCGGGGCGGCGGTGGCGGCGGGGGCGGCGGGGGCGGCGGGGGCGGCGGGCGGCGGGGGCGGCGGGGGCGGCGGGGGCGGCGGGGCGGCGGGGCGGCGGGGGCGGTGGGGCAAGAGAGTCGGTCCCAAGGACATTGTGCGTTGGCTCCCGGCATCGAAGCGCTATTTAGGGCGGTGGAAACTGGAAAGGCGATGGAATTGGAGTAATTTCTAACTAATTTCCAGAATAAAACGATTTCAGTTGTGAAACAAACTCATTGATTGTGTTTGTAAATTTAGTGAATTTGACGAAGGAGGACAGAAGAAAGATGGATATAACAGATATTATTTAAAAATTATTTACGTATTGGAAATAAGATATTAAATATATTACATTATTTGTCTAATGTTCTTAATTCCATTGAAAAGGGTGAAAAAGTTGCCTGAGAGTGTAAGAATGATGAACCCCGAAGAGTGAAATTTAGACCGAAACTATGACGAGATCTACTAACAGAAAAAACAACTAAAAGTTAATTGAAGAAATAAGAGATGAACACGAAATTTCGTAGATCATCCTAAGAACTGGTGTTTATAGTGATTAACGTAATAGTAAGAGTTAGAAACAGAGAAAAGCAAAGAAGAAAAACTGTAACAAACAGAAAACATAGCATTAATTGTTAAAGAAATATACAAGAAACAAATATCAAAACGAGAGGCATAGAAAAGTTTTGAGGGCAAAAAACAAAACCACATAGATGGGGACAGAGAGATAAGGAGGGATGTAGGGAGTGAAGGGGAGAGGGGAAGAAGGGAAATGGAGAGAGAAATGAAGGAGAGAGAGGGAGGAGAGAGAAAGGGAGGAGAGAGAAAGGGAGGAGAGAGAGAAAGGGAGAAGAGAGAGAAAGGGAGAGAGATAAAGGAGAGAGAGACAGAGAGAGACAGAGAGAGAGAGAGAGAGAGAGAGAGAGAGAGAGGAAGAGAGGTGAGCACAGACAAAAGAAAGAAGAAATCACAAATGAAACTAGTGGTGCTACAACAGTACGTATTTTTTCATATTAGTTGTAACACGTAACGTTACAATATGAGTCCGTAGTTGAACCAGTGCAAGCATTTCACTCACTTGAAAAACGAATCTAATGTGATCGAGGCCAGCGATGGGCTACCTCACATGAGTATTGCCTCATGGAGTGTTGCCTGTAAAGTACCCCCCACCCCCCAAAAAATCCTTTCGAATTCTGAGGGCCTCGAGTTCGATCAGATTGACTAGGGAATATCAATTTTGGGAGAAACGTGTACGGTCGAGGGGTTAGTGTGATGCACAGACAGACGGATAAACTGTTGGTCGGTCAGACAGACGGTCGGACAGCCATATAAAAAAATACTTTTTTAATCAGAGTCTTACAAAACGTATAATTTCCTCAAAATAAGGACATTGATTTTTTGCCGCATTTTACATTTCTAGGAACATACTTTGCATATACGAAAACAGGCTCGTAGCATACTTAAAATTACATTGGGTAGCAGGAGAGAAAAAGGAATAAGAAATATAGAGTGATTAGACATATCTATTATACTAAGACATAAAGGAAAAGGAAAAGCGGCAAGAGGAGCTGGAGTTAGAAAGTAATAATAAGCAGAGTTATCCGGGCCAGGTGGAGGTCCATGAGCTGCGTAACAAACGTAAGTCGAGTAAAGTGGCGGAGGAGACGAGAGAGAAGAACAATGTGAAGGGACTCGTTTCCTGCAGTGAGAACGTGGCGAGGCGGGGAGGGGGAGGGGCGGCCCGCCCGGCCGGCGCTGCCTGGTGCTCCACGCCGCGTCGCCCGCGACAGGAAAAGAGGCAGGTCGCTCCGTCATTCATTCAACGCGTCTTCCCGCGCTCTCGCGCTCTCCCGCCGGCGCACCGGAAGTCGCCCAGTGATTTCCAGACAGGTGAACGGGCGACGGCGCACAGTGGCTCAAACCACCCGAAAACAGGACATTCAGGGACTAATCCTATTGCGCAATATTTGTTTAATACAATGTTTTCTACTTTTTGAGGTAATAGAATTTGAATTTCTTAAATGTAAATCTGTAAATCATCGTGGTTTATTCGATATTTACTCTTGCACCAACACGATCGAAGTTTTCTGTCTTTATTAAAACCACTCTGAAGTGTTAACGTCGATGAGTAAGTATTAATTAAAATATCGTACAGTTACGATTTTATGGCACCTTTTGCAAACTTCATCAACATTTAATTGACGTTGTGACGATTCATTAACACGCAAACAAGGAAAAAGTGGAATTTAATGCATTAAATTTGGAATAGTTTATAATATTGCATCGAGTATACTTCTATTTTAAGGTTTCTTGAATTTACTGGTCCGTAGTCCATGATCTGTAATCTTAGTCAAAAAGTCATTTTAGAAGAACCAATATTAACATTTTTCACAAAAATATTTTCATAGTGCCCATTTAATATACTTGATCGTGTTACACATCTAATTGAAGGAATTGTCGATTTCTATAGCCAATCTATTGATTCAGTTAGGTTTAATTTTAAACACCTTACTTCACTTCTTACCACAAGAAACAAGAGACATTCTCCACTTGTAAAAGTACTTTTATGTACAAGCGAGCCTTCATTGCCAACCGAAGAGAAAGTCTGAAGAAAGTGAAGAATTTCCTGAGAGTAAAATCAGAACTCACTCACGCATCAATCCAGAGCCGTGAATGTCAAAAATAAGAACACAGAAGTATCGACACACCTTCAATCGCCACCTTTTCAACCACCCCCTCACACACATACACACGCACCACGCAAACACACACACAGACACACGCATACGCTCTCGCAATGCGCACGCACGCACACTCGCGCACACGCGCACACACGCACATACGCACACACGCACGCAGGTACGACCGAACGCGCGCGCACGCAGGCACACACACGTGTTCTCACCAGTCGGAAACAACATGTTGCCGATTTCTTCTGATTTCCTTTCTCCCCGCACCACTGTGCCCCGCGCTTTGCCGAGCCGAGTCGGCCGACCGGGCGGACGCGCCAGCTGGGTCTCCGCGATGAATTACCGGCCTTTGACAGCTCGCGTACAGAGTGACAAAGCGAGCGATCACAGCTACGTCCGTTCTCGGATAGAGATCCTTGCTGCATGACATTACGAACGTCCGCTCCAGGACTCCATTCACGCCTTCTGCCTGCTTTGACAGCCGACGAGGAAAATTCATTTACAAATTTAGACTTCCTAAGTCCACGCGAAGGACAGCGCCCACATACAGATTTCATGAATGTGCAAATGCGCCGGCGGTTCCATTCATTTTTATGAAGGGGCTGTCGTGAATGGATAATTTGCAAGTGGTAATGTTAAAATGGATTATCACACAATCTTATCATTTTTCAAATGTAATTCTTATTGTTATATCTAAATAACTGCAAAATCTTCTCATTTAAGATGTCAAAATGTATAAATTTCAAGTGTTATGATTTATCCATTTTTGGTATACTGTATTCAACGACTAATTTACAAACAACTTAATTAGTACAGGTCAATAATAATTTACACAAAATTTGAAGTTTTAGATTATTCATTGACACTAACGAATTTAGTGTAAAGAGAACAATGCAATCAAAGTAATACAAACACATCAAAAACAATAATTAATAATGTCGCTGAGTGAACATATTGTGTTTGAGCCATGAGGGCCTTTACTCTCTAAAGTCGTCGAGTTGGAAGTAGATGGGAACCGATATGCTGCTCTTCTTTAGATAGGCCGCTCATCTTCTCCCGCAAATCGCAGTAGCGGCCAGGCTCCGGACGCCAGAGCGGTGCATTACTTCCTAAGCGATTCCTGGAAGCGCGAGGGGGGCGGGGCGGCACCCCGGGAGAGGGGAACGGCGGGGAGTAGAGGCGCACTGAATGAAGCTGATGGGTAATTAATATTGCCTTGAAAAACAATCTAATCTGACGAGATAATCTTAATTTAACGACACTGCTGCAATTAGCACATAAAAGCGAGACTTACTGGCAGCGTTTCATGGGCAGTGCCCATCAGGAATTGCAAATCAAGGCCGCGGCCGGCACGGCGCACTCGCGCGCGCGTGCGTGCACTGCCCGGAGCCCCAGCGCGCAGGCGCAGGCGGAGGAGGAGCTGGAGGATGAGGATGGGGATGGGGATGAGCATAAGGTTGAGGAGGAGAAGGAGGAGGAGGAGGCGTTGGGAAGGCGGAGGAGGAGCTGGAGGATGAGGATGGGGATGGAATGAGGATAAGGTTGAGAGGGAGGAGAAGGAGGAGGAGGCGTTCGAAGGCGGAGGAGGAGGTGGAGGATGAGGGTGGGGATGGGGATGAGGATAAGGTTGAGGAGGAGGAGAAGGAGGAGGAGGCGTTTGGCGAAGGCAGAGGAGGAGGTGGAGGATGAGGATGGGGATGGGAGGGGGAGAGAGAGGAGAAGAAGGAGAGAAGCAGGAGGAGGAGGATGAGAGGAGAGGAGGCGTAGAAGGTGAGGAGGAGTGGAGGATGAGGTGGGGATGGGGAAGGAGTGAGAGGAGGAGGCGTTTGTGAAGGCGAGGAGGAGGAGTGGAGGATGAGGATGGGGATGGGGAGAGGAGAAGAGAGAGGAGAGAAAGGGGGAAGCAGGAGGAGGAGGATGAGCAGGAGGAGGTGGCGTTGGCAAGAGCAGAGGAGGAGGTGGAGGATGAGGGTGGGGATGGGGATGAGGATAAGTTGAGGAGGAAGAGGAGGAGGGGAGAGGAGGAGGAGGTGGAGGATGAGGTGGGGATGGGGACGAGATAAGGTTGAGGAGGAGGAGAAGGAGAGGAGGCGTTGGAAGGGAGGAGGAGTGGAGGATGAGGATGGGATGGGAGGGTAAGGTTGAGAGGAGAGGGAGAAGGGAGCGTCTGACCGGGAGGTGGGGCAGTACACGTTGACTCATTGATTTAGTGTTTGGGAGCGCGTCAAGTGCAATGGTCATTATTCCCGTAAGCAGAGGACCGGGAGAGGTGGCTCAGGGCGTCAACTGATGATACTGCAGTGCCTCTGACCGGGAGGTCCTAGGGTTCGAGTCCCGGCGATGGCCGGATTTTCAACACTAGCTACATAGTTAAGTTATGTCGCTGTCTGGAGGAGAATTCTAGCGGCCGGCTGCTCTGATCGGTACTTTTCCTTGATTTCTCCGATCAACACCAGGCGAATGCCGGAGCAGTAACCTAAGAAACGAGCCACGGACCGCACGCGATCTTTCCTTACCCTCAGCCCTTACTTACACTCATACTAACTTGCACTACACTATCACACATTCCGGGAGACCAGACGGGAGCTTAGACCGTTCCGGCTGGGGCGGTGCCCGCGGTGGGAGACCTGGTTGGAAACCCGCTAGCCGAGGTAGGTCGGCGCCGGCACCATCCAGCGGGGAAAGACCACCGTCACCTAACGAGGGGGGAACATGAGCTACACCTACGGGATTAAAGACCTTAGCAGTTGACGCGCCCAATCATTAATCAATCAACGAAAGAAAAGTAAGCAGAGGTGTAGCTACGTTCTCGAGAGTTCCGGTGCCGAAAGCCGAAGTGAGATCCTCATTGCCTTTGCTGTCTTCATTAGGGGCTTCCTTACCGAGCTTCCTTGGGGCTCACAACTTCGAGAGTACAGGTGCAGCGCGCAGGTTGCACCATCTTATCAACTCTCCTGCCCATAAGTGTAGTGCTTGTTATATCTCGAGAGGTAGTTGCGTTCCTCCCCGCTGGAACGCCAGATCCGTTAAAGATATTCACGTTCGGCTGGCGGATTTTCCTCTGCGGGTATCTGCCACCAGTGGCGCAACACCCCAACCGGGAAAGCTCAAGCTCCTGAATTATCTGCGACATGTGTGGTAGTGCAATGCATGTAAATGAATGTGTGTGCCTGTGTATGTTTGTTTAAAGGGAGAAGAGGGGAGAAGGGACGGGAGGGGAGAAGGGGAGAAGAAGGAAAATTGCTCAAGGTCTGCTTCAGAATTCGTCTGGTATTGATCTTGGAAAGCACGGAAAACTACTGATCAGATCAGCCGTCCGCTAAAATCCTCTTTCTCCTTCTAATCAGTGATTCGATTCGACCTAGCTATCGTCGGAAATGTGCCACTGTCTGGACTCTAAACCTAGGACCTCTCGGTCCGCGACAGTGCAGAGACAACGGCGATGCTCCACTGATTTATTGCAGCCGAGGGGAGGCGATGTTGAAGGCGTTGGCGAATGCAGAGGCAGTGCTGCTAGAGGGCGATGGTGGAGGTGCTAATGAATAACGAGCGAAGTATTTGCAAGAGCTAACGGAGACCAAAATGCAGGCATTATAGGTGGCAGCTTTGAAGACGATGGTCGAGGGGACGGTATAGGAGGCTCTGGCGAAGGAAACTGTGAGGGCTAAAGCGGAAGAGGAAACAGGATGTGGAGGAAAAAATAAAATTGAAAGTGGGAGGAAGGGCCAGGGAAAGAAAGAGGAGAAATGTGATGGTGCACATAGAGGAGAAAGTGGAATCTGAAGAGGATGTTACAAGTCCACACTAAGGTAAAGACGATGATGAACTACCGGAAGATGAGATGCAGGATGGAATTTATAGAGCAACGGAGGAGAAACCAGATTAATGGTTTGAGGCGATTAGGAAAAGAAAGATGAGAGGCGACAGTAGAGATTATGCCAACACATCATAATGGAAGTGAAGGCAGAATTAGAGAATGAACGCAAAGGCAAATGCTGAGATAAAGGCGGTGGTGAGAACAATACAGAAGAGCAGGTGAAGGTGAAGGTAATAAAGAAACAAGAGTCCAACGCAAGGGTGATGGGTGGAAGACGAAAAAATCAATCAAAGATAAAGAAATCAAAATACACTTACGTATACCACGTAATGAACTTGAGGAATGTTTACTATGCTCTAGAACATCTCGCTCTCTATTCAGCGTAACCTACAGTTTCCAGAGTTCCTTCAGAATGTAATTGAGTCGAATTGGATGGTCCATCCTCAATGATAATAGTTCTCAAACGTCCACAGTGCATTTAAAATGCGAATGATTCTAATGGGAATAAATTAATTTAATTTGACTTTCTAATAGTAAAAAATGCTACATTTTTATTTTTACAGTTCTTTAAAAATTTGAATCGTAAATACTTCCATGTAATAAATTCAGTGACATGTGTACATTGAAAGAACACTGTTGCAATGAAAGTGGAGCGATAGCGCACATAGGATCATTACCAAATAGACTTAAAGTAGATAAGCTCAATAAAACGGCTGTTGTGTTATACTTAATTCGGACGGCGCAATTCGTATACTGACAGTGCTCCTGGCGAAGTCTTGTGGCATCTCTTATAGAAACGTGCCGACCGTGTACATGCGACTTTCTTTTTGAACACTTCTAGTTTTGATTGATTGATTAATTGAGTGATTGATTTTTCGTGATTCCGGGCGCGTCAACAGCTTCGGTCATTAGTCCCGTTAGTGTAGTGTATGTTTTTCTCTCTCGGGAGATGGCGGTGATCTTCCCCCGCTGGATGGCGAGATCCGGCGCCGACCTACCGTCGGTTAGTGGGGTTTCCCCCCAAACCAGGACTCTCCCACCAACGGGGTACCGCCCCAGTCGGGACAAGCTCTAAGCTCCCGACCGGTCTCCCGGAATATGTGGTAGTGTAGGCATGTTAGTGTAAGTGTGTGTGTAAGAGGAGAGGATAGGACAAGGAAGAGGAAGGACAGATCGCGCGCGGTCCGTGGCCCGTTTGGTAGGGTACTGCTCCGGCATTCGCCTGGTGTTGATCGGAGAAACCACGGAAAACTACCGATCAGAGCAGCCGGTCGCTAGAATTCTCCTCCAGACAGCAGCTGAATTCGACCTAGCTAAGCTAGTGTCGAAAATCCTGCCGCGTCAGGACTCGAACCTAGGACCTCCCGGTCAGAGGCGCTGCAGTGACATCAGTTGATGCACTGAGCTACCGCTACCGGTACTTCTAGTTTTGGATCTCGGAGTTTCTGTATGTTTTGTATGGGAATCTGCACGAATAGTATACCGCGAAAAAGGTCTTGACAGGTAAAGTTTTGCCGGCCAGAGCCTCGAGTATGCAGCGCCCGTCCCGTGTCCTGGCGCCTGCTCGTGGAGTGGTCGCTAGGTGCCAATGGTAAGGGCGGCAATTAACATTCCGGCAGCCGTGCGCACGCTGTTAAAGCCAGCTACCGCCAGGCGTGCCACGGCGCGAACGCAGCGCAAGTAATATAGATTAGCTGCTGTGCGTGAGAGAATGAATGAAACCGAGGTCTTATAAGACGATGAATGATCGAACGCAGTGAGAAAGTAATAGAGAGATCGTGGCCGGCAGAAAAATTCATTCTAAATAATCTCAACAATTATAGAAAGAATATTATTCCTTATGTTTAGTAAAGATTAATAAGTAATTTCGTAAATATTCTCTATTTAGACAGCAGAAATCTGAACTGTACGTAATTCTTTACACAAGAATGGAGCCAGACTTTAAATCAACTTTGTGTTCAGAAACCATGACCACGTTACATGGTCTGAGAATGCAGTGAAATCCTTGAAATATGTTTGAATCATATATTATTACTAAAACGTGCTGTGTAAACATCCCTTTTCCGGATGAACTACTGAATCTTTTTCAGCAAATAAGATGTTTCATGCCAACTGGAAATCCCCGATGACGTGTAACTTTCACGTTTATACATGCCATATAATATTAATAATATATTTTTAATATTTTTTATATTTTTGAAATATCCACATCTCACTGATCATCAATGTGGCTGAGACCATGATCGCGAAGTTACAACGCATCGTTAGTGCGCAGTGTTTGATTGTGCAATTCAGTGCAGTTTGAAGTCGCATTTTCGTTTACCAATGTGTGCTTCCACTGCCCTTGTGATTTGGTATGTAATTTTCGATAACAGCAACAGTGATCGTAGTGAACATTGCAGGGTAAGGCGGGCAGGAGCGGGGTCAGGTGAGGCAGCACAGGGCGAGGGGTGTGAAAAGGAGCTTGGGCAGTTTGGCTAAGTGACAGGGCAAGCCAAGCCAGGACGGGGATTCATTCTTTTTCCTGGGTGAATAGAGGAGCATGATAAATAAATACCCGAGCAAGTAAAATTGAATTCGGTTTTAAACTGCCGGCGAGATTTAATCGCACAGATTGTTTGGTTTCCTCATTGGCGATGCAATAGAGTCAAATGGACCAAATGCATTCGCGTACATAAAACTCTCAGAAACAGTTTTTTTTTTATTCTTCGAAAATTTTGAATGCACTTTCCGTTTACAGAAACAATGAGGTATTTAAAGGAAGTCGATAACATAGCATTGTTGAAAAACATGGTTCGTTTATATTGATTATTTCGTTAAAAAAATGTTTGCTAATTCAGGAACTCTCAATTAGTCCAATGTTCTTACACATGTTGTTGTTGTTATTGTTGTTGTTGTTATTATTATTATTACTATTATTATTATTATTACTATTATTATTATTTCGTGTGTTGACCTATTTAAAATGCATCAAACAATAATGTATAAAACACGTCATTTACACATTAATGGAACATGACAGATCATACGCTTATTATTGTTATAATTGTCCCAATTAGTAAAGGAATTATTCATCCAAACTAAACTGTTGTCCAGAGAAATCCCACAGATCATCGCACATATTTCTTATTGAAAATCGCTGCAAAAAATAAACTTTTCCCCCACATTTAAATAACATTAGGCTGTATTGTTATTCCTATGCCTTAACTTACATATTACCATAAATGAAACACATCTATCTCATTCGTTTTTAAGTTACCGTTTAAAACATTACCAATCCCAGACAAAATAAACATTCAACAACCAACAATATAAACAAACCGGGCGAATCAAGAAAGAAGCGATAAATCTGCCAAGCGGCAGGAAAGAACAATTGACTGCGAACGTCATTTGTCTTTGAAACCGGTACAGAATCCAACATGGCGTCCTTCGATCTAGTTCCAACGGCGCCCGCCAGGGCACTTTTCCCGCGCGTGCTGCCCCTGGCGGGTGCCGTACCAGTGCGCCCAGCAAAACCCAGCGGAGCGCCCACCCGGCCGGTCGCGGAAAAAGGGAAGGCGAAGCCGCGGCGGCCAGAGGCGGAGGCGGAGGAGGGGAGGGGCTCATGGCTCGTCACCCGGCCGCGGGGGCCGGTCGGGCGGGCGGGCGGGCGGATACAACTCCAGTTTTTCCGCGGCCGAAACCGCGGCGCTGCGCGGGACGGGAAGGGGCGGCCTCCCGCCGAGCACCCAGGCGCGAAGCCCGACAAGACTTCCCGGCAGGGGCCTTGGCCTTCGGGCGCCGCGCCCGCGCCCGCACGCGAGCGCCCCGGCCCCGGCCCCCGGGCGCCGCCCTGCCGAGCCCTGCGGTGCACCCCCAACGCCTCGGCAGCGCGCGGAAAGGGCGATGCGCGATTAATAGCGAGAGATGCGAGAAGGCAATGATGAGGCGAAAAGAGATCAAGCACACGTGCATCAAAACAACTAGTACAACGGAATTTCAGAGCGGAAGATTTTTAATTATGGTGGTTAGTGAGAGGAATTGTTGGGGTAAGGATAGATAGTAAAATAAGAAAGAAAAAAGTAGTCTGTGTTGGCAAATGAGAGACAGAGACAGAAAGAGACATAGAGACAGACACACAGAGGCGGAGACAGACACAGAGAGAGGGAGAAAGAGAGAGAGACAGACAGCGAGAGAAACAGGCAGACTAACAGATTAAAAGGAATATCCACATCACAGAAGAGGTCGTAAAGACAGGGAGCCAATATAAATAGAAATTTCGCATATGTAGTGATTTCGAAGCAGGGATATCATATTCCGTAGTGCAATTTTAGGTAGAAATAAATGTATCACCTCATATTCAAGATTATTAAAATAATAGCTCTGGTCGAAATGAGGTAATGGACTTTCTGCCACAGAAAGCGGGGAAGAAAATAATAATGGATATATTTAAAAAAAAAATGTATTCTGCCATGGCTTCGTTTAGAGATTCTACTGAACCGATTGCAGTATTTTTTCCTTTAAATGAAAAGAATGTGATCCCTAGATTCACCAATATTTACGGTGTAAATTAATTAAATTATTCTTTAATAGTACGCTTATCAATAGTCAATTGTTTTCTTCTAAAGGGTGGCTGTTTCAAAATCGATATATATATATGAGTCGATAGATGTGAGTCCACGCTGCTTCATGGTAGCTCTGTTTGATGTTTTGTTTTGATTGTTGAGAAATGTTTACAATTCGTCAAGGTTTTGTTTCGGTGTAATAATTGTATTGTGGTATTGACAGTTTGCATGCATTTGCTTTTGTAGTGTATTTTGTAGGGAACATTCGGACAGTGGGTTTTGCTCGGTTGTACTGAAGTAGTGAAGTTGTTCACAGGTTATGTCAAATTCCGAATCGTTGCCCACGCGCCCCAAAAGACGCAAACGTTAATTAACTGCACGCAGGGAAAGAAAAAGTCAGCGTAGGTGTCGTGATAGTGAGGTCATTTCGTTTTCTATTGGGTCATTGTCTATGAAATGTCAGTTTTGTTCTGCTTTGTACTTCTCATGTGAGAGAAGTTCTGCAAACGAGTTTAATCTGTGTTGCTTAAATGGGAAAATAAGTTTACCTTCCAGCAATATGCCAGAAGAAATCAAACAGTTGTTGATAGGAGATGATGACACATCAAAACACTTTAGAAATAATATCCGTCAGTATAATAGCGCTCTTTCTTTTGTCATTTTGGTGCCGATATTGCATTGCCACCTGGTCATGGGCCATACGTGTTCAAAATTTTGGGAACTCCACATCACAGAACATCTTCGTTACACCCTGAAGATCCAAACAATGCAAGATATTGTGAACATTAGTCTGGGCACAGTATTTTACATTTCTCTCAGATCTCACCGTCAAATTTTGACGGGTTCTCACTAGTAATAATAATAATAATAATAATAATAATAATAATAATAATAAAACAACAACAACAAACAAATGTGAGTGAGAATTTCCTGTATTGAAATGATAAAATTAATCAGATGTAAGAAAAGAGAAAATCGACATAATATTGTTAACATGAGAAATGTTAGGGCCAGTTTCATAAAAATCTAGTTTTTAACTTAATGAAACAATGCTGAACATGTCAATGCCAATAATAATTACGATTTTAATTATTAATGAATCAACAGTTATGAAACAAATGAAAAATATTATTTCTGAATTATTTTATTATTATTATTATTATTATTATTATTATTATTACTCGCTTATGTTCAATAAGTAAAATATCAATAAAACTACACAAAAATCATTTTCTGAAGAAATATAAAAAATGTCAGTAACCGAGATGTTTTTTTATTGGAACTCAATTAATAACGAGTACGAGTAATTAATAATGTACGAGTTTTTTCAAATGACCGAAGTACAAATCGGATGTTTCTATTTCCGCGTATGTCGTACAAGGGCAGCAAGTGGAGGAGCTACGCCAACGCTAAGTCAAGTCCGACAAGTCTTCTGAGAGAAACGACGTTGTCCATTGAAGAAGATAGACTGAGATAAAAGTTATGAGACTTGTTCCCAGGTGACGATGCCGAGTCCTGATCTAGATGATGAACAATATTTATCCTCAAAACATCTGTTTGAAATCTCATTCCAGCTTATCCCCAGTTGGAAAGGTAACACATCAAATTCTGGTATTCAGTCTTAATTATAGACACAACTTCTGTGTCGACGCATTTCGATACTAAGCATATTGTGAAAGCTATCATGATTTGTCAGAATTGTTGTTGAGAATAAAAACTTCAAAGAAAAATTTGAAACGACTTCTAATACCAACATACTTTATCAAAAGTGTGTGAAAGAATGTTTTGAAATGTTAACTGTCTTTCTGTAAACTCAAAAAGGAACCAGAGGTAATATATTACAAATTATAAAAATCCAATATTATAAAAACGTGCAACTATCTTTTGTAGCAATTAAATAAGATAATTTAAAATAGGCAAAGTTCTTTCTTCTGACTTATTCTCGAGTTATCTTCTCTCATTAGAAACACAAAACCATACAAAGTGTATAGTGATGTAATAGAAAATATCACGCAACAAGAAGATAATGACTCATGAAAAACAAGCTATACAATATACCTAATAGTTCTTGTGTGAATAATCAATGAACAAAATTATAAGACTACTAATGAGGAGACAAAGTTCATGTCATTTCCTGCTTCATAGAGCAATCTCTTGTTCTGTAATGTATTCGAAGGTTTTATCCCGGTTTTAGTTACTGCCTTGCAAACTGAATATTGAACAGTTCCTTGGAAGCAGATTTACAGTAAACATTACGCAACGCGGTATTGTCCATTCACAGGCTCCTGGTGTGAATAAATAATCCCTTGTTACGTAAATAATCACTTACGTTGAGCCAACTGTGGAGAAGGAATTAACCATGCTATGTTACGACACAATGCAAAGTCTGGGAGCCAGTAATTAAAGAACCATCCATTCATTCTCCGCTTCGGCATAATTTTTCTTTTCCATTATGTACTACATTGCACGGGGTGAGATAGCATTTATTTTTTGCAAATCGCATCTGTATCCCCGCAAAAAAAACCGTAAGTACAGAAAATGTTCAAAATATATACGCTTGCCATACTTCAAAAATTGAAAATATTTAAACCAAACATGCAGAAAATGGTTTATATATATATATTTAACACACTATGGGTTTTTCATTTAAAAAGAAATTTGAGCTTTCTACTCAATCTACTCAATCAAATTTCGTGATTTTTGCTTTAAATGAAATGTAGTGGGATCTAGATGTATTGACATTTGTTCTTACTAACTGGTTTTGCAATAAAAACACTAAATTTTTAATTTCATCTGAAAGTTAATAAAATTAATAGCAATCTGCTGCCTTTTATCATTGCGTCGATTTCAAGACCAACCTCAGTACTATGTAGTTGACCTTCACTCTTTTCTTACGCGAGTTGCAATTGATTTATCAAAATCAGTCGATGTATCATGAGGTTATAGATACAGAAGAGAAGGTATAGTTGGCAATATCATACAATCATTTTCCACAAGTTTTTAAAAATATTTTCAGGTTTGAGGAATGGCAAGGTCGCATGTATTTTTTGTGCTTGCCATGCTTTCTGTGGGGGGTACACGGATGGCCATGTTCTTTGCTTTGAAGAAGTTCAGCATATACTACGTTCCTGCGAATGCACAACTATACTTGTTTTTTTTTACGTGATATCTCAAGGTCACGCGCGAAAGATGGATAGGGAAGACAGACTCCAATGGGGAGCTGCAACGTCACTACAGCTCCGACTGTTACGGCTCCCTAGTGGAATTTGCCTTCCCTAAGTCTCTTTCGCGCGTGATCTTGAGATGCCACGTTAAATAAATCCAAGTATATTGTCTGCATCGGCGGATACTAAATAAGATTGTAACGTGTTCATAGGAAGGTCTGGCTGCAAGAGAATGCCGGAATTTCCACAAACCGATTACGTATGGCAACGATTTCGCATTGCTTTGTAAACATCCAATAAGCGATAAAAACGAAGCTAGCACTGAGGATTAGGAAATTTATATCCATCTATACTAACATACAAAGAGACAAGGACTTTGAATTAGAGTGTGATAATATCTTAATGTACTAAGCAGATATCATGAAACTTTTGTGCTTCCTTTCAAAGTAGGGAGTACTATATGCTATGTTTTACATCCATAAACCTTAATACATATACAAAATAATTACTTTTTTGGGCTTTTTTCGCCTAGAATTACATCATAGATTCAGAGAGCATCAATATATATTATTTATATTAGTTATAGCGCCAACAGGGGATGACGACTGAGATCTGTCATTGAGTTCATCAATGCAAAAAATTGAATATCTAGAGGATAGAAGAAGACTGCTTATCTTACATTCAATAGTCTAATCCGAAATGCTCATATTGAAGATAGTTCTGACAGTTTTTCGTTTTATTTATAAACTTCGATATTGATTTTAATTGCGTCTAGGTCGTGAATTGTCGTGAATGTATTGAGCGTATGAGATATTTGAAATTGGTGTAAAAATGTCGTGCGTGATCGAATTCAATTACCGGGAGACCGGTCGGGAGCTTAGAACTTATCCCGGCTGGGGCGGTGCCTCGCTGGTTTGAGAGTTCTGGTTAGGGGGAAACCCCACTAGCCGACGGTAGGTCGGCGCCGGATCTCACCATCTAGCGGGGAAAGATCACAGCCATCTCCCGAGAAAAAAATCACTACTCTTACGGGACTAATGACCAAAGATGTTTACACGCCCGGAAACACGAAAAAATCAATCAATCAATAGAATTCAATTAAAAACACTTAATTTATATTTAAATGTCAATTGGCTGAGCATGGCATTAAAGATCAATTTCAACTTTTATTTATAAAAATACGAGAAGAAAAATATGAAAATGAGTAAGTTTTAGAATGTGCCAATTGAACGAAAGTATTGGCGAAGGATATATAATTCCATAAAAAATAGCGTGATGACGTGTACTTTAGTTTAGATTTGTTTATTATTAAATATTTTTTTAAAGTGAGTGAATTTTTCTGGGCGGGAACCGCAATAAGAAAAAAAATACATTTTACCGAGAAAAAAAGTGCCTCAACCACCTGCTCCATTGATGAAACAATACGGCGACAGATTTAAAACCCAGGCAAGAAAGTCCCGTAGGCTCTCTCACTCTCCGATGGTCCATCAGTCACGTCATCGAAAGGTGCCGACAGACCTGCGAGTACATGTTTATCAGCTCTTGTTGGTCCGATTTGGGTTGCAGGACGTCGGAAAAAGAGATGAGCCTTAACAGAAATTCCCATCACACGCATTAACCTTCTATCGTGTCCATAACTGTGGCACTAGGTGCGTATAAGTGTCTCTGGCAGTTTGCTCCCTCCTGGCAGTATTGGTACGTCACGTGACTTGAAGCAATCAGGCTGCAAGAATTTGTGAGTGTGACCGGGAGAGATGGCTCAGGGCATCAACTGATATCACTGCAGTCACTCTGACCGGGATATCTTAGGTTTGAATTCCGACGGTGGCAGGATTTTCGACCCTAGCTTGTCAGCTAATTCAGTCGCTGTCTGGAGGAGAATTCTGGCGGCCCGCAGCTCTGATCGGTAGTTTTCTGAGGTTTCTCCGATTAACACCAGGCGAATGCCGAAACAGTACCCTAACAAACGGACCACGGACCGCGCGCGATCTTTTCTTCCTTTTCCCTTGTCCTATCCTTTAAAAACAATTACATTTGAATGCATCACACACACACACACACACACACACATCACACATGCCGGGAGACACACCCGTCAGGAGCTTACAGCTTGTGCCGACTATTACGGTGCCCCGTTGGTGGGAGATACCTAGTTGATGAAAAGCCTGCTGGCCAACGTCAGTCCGTCGCGACAGTAGGTCAGCCCGGACTTCGCCATACAGCGGGGGAAGATCCCTGTCATGAGCAGTGTCAATTCCCAACGCATGTGTTTGAGAGGCGACGAGGTTCAGCTGGGGCAAAGGCTATAAACATGACCTCAATACATGGCGTGGCCTGTCGATAAGTGTTAATGTTTAGAAATTGCATTCATCTGTGGTGTAGGTGCTTTCCTGTGTATGGCAGTCAATGACCACTGGGCGTGGAACAGGCAAGGACGCTAATACGATGCCGATACTGTAAATGAAACAAAAACATCATTCTTTGAGATTGATTTCTCTTACCCCCAACCTTCAACATACTGGATACTCTCAGTCACGTGAAATTTCATTACCTGGTACAACAACATTTAAAATCAATATATCCAAATATTTGAAGTGCCACGGAATATTAGAAATAGGGTTATAGACGATTCGCATCATGTGAGAGGTTCGTGAATAGAGAGTTCATGCTCCCCTTAGCGGACAGCACTATCTATCTTCTGCGCATGCGTAGATGCACTGAAGTGATGCGAAACTTAAACTGCGCATGCGCAGAAGATCGATAGTGCTTTAACATTCGAGAATGCATAAACTCTAATGTCCTACCCGTGGCATCGGCAGTGCTAAAAATGTTACGAGATTCTAGGGAGTTTTTGCACCCTGGAACATCAAAGTAATCGAAAGCATTATCGATCTTCTGCGCATGCGCAGTTCAAGTGTGGCATCACTTTTGTGCATCTGCGCATGCGCAGGAGATCCAGATTACAGTCGATTGCTGACCGCTATGGTGTGCGAAAACCCCGTATTGCCAACCGATGTCAAGATTTCATAGCGCGTATGTTCATTCAAATGAAACTTCGAAGATGATCTTCGCTAGTTCCTTGCTAGTTGGACAAGCATCGTGGCATACGTTCTTAATAATCCTACCGAAGTTTGTTTTAAGGAACTCCTAAATCAATGATGTTTTGAAGACTGAGGGCTTGATGTCTTCACACTACGATTTGGGTGCCTATATTTTCCTAGATACGATTAATACGATTATTGTAAAAACATTCCATTGCAATTTTGAAATTAATACAGTAAACACTCGAAATTAATAAGTAAAAAAGCATGAACTCACTTAACACGAATTTTATTGTTCCACGAACAAAACTTCATGGGATTACGGTAATATGGACGTCTATTATAAACGGATAACACGAATTATTATCAGACGAACTCCGATTATTTCGGGCCCTTGGAGTTCGTGTTAATGATGGTTTACTGAATATTATATTTTAAATTTGCGTAATTATTTTTTCATTTGTTTTATTCTGATCTTTAAAATCATACTGTAACTCTGAAATCCTGTTCTTATGTAAAGAGAATCTTTTCAAGCAATTTATTTCATTACATTGATTATATTTCAATAATTGAAGCATGTGTTGGACCTTCCCGTGTCTCCGAACCTGTTCCGAAACAACCTTTCCTGTCACACTACATGTCCTGTGAGGCAACTGAGGCCCTGACGACACAGGCTGATAGCGCCGGCGCGGTCAGAGGCCCGGCGGCGGTGACGCCCCGCGATTCCCGCGCTCACAGGCACTAAGGCCACGAAGGGTCCAAAAACACCACGTACAGTGTGCATCATAGCCCCCGCAGGAGGTCACGGTTCTTGGTGGAGAGGCGGATCCAGCCGATCATTTTTTAAGGGGGATCAAAGATTTTTACAAAATAATAACCCATATGTTATTTTTATATTATTTTTGTAGTGTATACATGATACTACACAATATTATTTTAAATAATTATATAATTGTAACATAAATAAATATTTAAATTAATTTTGCCATATAAAGAGTGGTAAAAAACGAAAACGTTAGGCCTTGGGGGAGGGGGGGGCACGGCCGCCACTGACCCGGCTGCGAGTTTCACGGTGGCTCTCACGTCGTTACATTCAAGATGGAGTGAGTAGGTGTTGTTAAGCTCCGTGTTGCTGGGTTCGCTCGGTAACCCACCAGTTGGGTACCTAACGCACCGACCTTTGGGCGGGGTGGGGCGAAGGACTTTCCTCAGAATGCTCCGGATCCCACATGCAAAAGCCCAGACGTGGAGCACGAACTCCCCTGTCAGGTTGCCTAGGTTCCGGCAGTACTCACGTCGATAGCTTCAAGGTGAGGAGACGGATTGGCACTGAGTCCCTCGGGCCGTAGCTCGGGTGGCTCCCAGTTGGGCACTTCGCTTCGTTGTGGCAGTGGTCCGACACTGAGCAAAGAGGAGGGACGAGCCCCGGCGCATTGATTCGACTTGGGCACTGGCCTGTAAAGCCAGTAGCTCTGAGCTGGCAGGGAGGCCCGACCTGGATATTGAATGGGAAGGATACCGAGAGGGTAAAAATACAAAAATATTTTGATTTATTAAAGGCGAATCATTCCGGACTATGATTGGTGTCGACTAGATTTGACGCGGAGTACCGCTTTTTGTCTCGTCTCTTAAGGAAGCTGCACCAACCATAAGGTCTCCGGATGGTACAGGGATAGAACTGTCTCAGAGGATTTTAATGAGTCATTTCGTCGTCGTATTCAATTCGAAGCCTAGAAAGCGCTCGAACGCCCAAAATGGCACCTCTGGCTTCTCGATTACAGTGCTCACCCTTTCACAGGTTTCAGACGCTGTTTAGAAGTGATCATCTCTAATCGAAAGATCGCGACCTCCCAGCCTTCCCTATTTCTCTCTTAGTTACGGTGAAAGTATTGACCCCTCTAACAAGGGCTACCGATGATGTGGTTGCTTCCTCTCAGTTCGGAGCCCCAATAGTGTCCTCAATCACCTTAGCACTAACGACGTGAGTATTGCCGCAAATCAGGGTAACCGTACGAGGGATTTCAATGTCTCCATAGAACTTGTGTGTGTGTGTGTGTGTGTGTTGTCTGTAACCGAGGTCACATCATTACTTCTTCCCTGTTGTTCGACGGGTTAACAGACCCAACTGGGGGTCACTTCAGATATGAACTCGAGCAACACTGAGCTTAACATCACCTAAACACCATTCCCACCTTGGCACTAACGACGTAAGAGACGCCGAGATGCTCATGGTCGGGTGTTTCTTTTATAACCTCTAACAAAACTAGGCAAGTATGACGCCCCACCCCCATGGGTCGCTAAGTTTGATCAGTCAAAAGGTGTTACCAATCCCATATATGATTCGGATATGAAACCTTACTGAGTAGACTCTCGTACCATGGTGAATCCTTCTCTTTCGGAATCAACCGGGTTCTTTGAGGGTTCGGGTCCGTGGAGGCTTGGCATCCATGTGTCCCCATTGGTATTGGTATGGTGATGCTGGGGAACCAACAACAGGACGAGAGTTCCCATTTCCCCATGTGGGCTATGAGGAACCATGGTTCTAGTCCAAGCTCAGATGTCCACCCCTCAGAGCAGCTACTAGGCTCTTACGACGAGGGATGACGGGAAAGGGGTGATGGGCAGAAGCAAGCTCCGTCGAGGGCTCTGTTCGACGCAAGTCTTCTCTAGAGCCCGCACGTGTTGCTGCTGCTAGCATCACTGGTATACGCTGTCTTAGCCAGCCGCCCTCAATTAACATATCTCTAAAAAGTGTGGATCATTACCGGAGCGTGTGTTAACGAAATGCCTCAGACATGTTTTTTCATCGCAATATATTTAAGATGTTGTTGAGTTATATGCGTATCACTGGATAGAACTGTTCATCCAAAGGCTCTCTTTCTTTTATTTAGTGTAATTTCGACATGTTACCTTCCAAATCCGGTGGCTAGCGTGCTGAGAAGTTCATTTATTTACAACTTCTGTTGTGGTGTAAAGGTTTCGGAATCAACCAAGTAATCTGTGACCGAGGTCACATCATTACTTCTTTCCTGTTGTTCGACAGGTTAACAGACCCAACTGGTCACTTCAGATATTGAGTGTTGAGTGTCCCACCTAAATGACTTCTCCAGTTTTATCTTTCAACTTTGATTTATGTAGAGTTTTCTACCAGGGCAAGGACAGTAAAAGATTCAGTGAATAAAATCATTAGTACGATGTATAAGCCTTAATCAGAGCTAGAACACTTAGCGCGATTAAAAGGTACAATAAGGTAGTAAAATAAAGAGTATGCATTTAAAATACACAACATGAATGAGACCATTGGAGAAAGGTGCATCTATGGCAGTAAAAATCAATTTTAATTTTTTCTTTACTAGGAATTGTTTTAATTCTTTTAAATTTATTCCTGGATATTGATCCGTTAGTACCATCTGGACATCATGTTTTTTGTTACTTCCTCAGTTAGTTTTCCGAAATCATCAGCGTTTGATTTTTTGATATTAAAATATAAGCATATCTTGTGAAATGGTCGACCAGTAGGTGTAGGTATTTTTTTGTTGACCGGGATCCTCCGTAACCTCCGATGGTATCTATAGAAACTATCTTGAATGGGTACGTTGCTCGACCTAGGTGTGACATTAATCCAAATTTTGATTTTCTTTATGACTTATTCTTTAAGCAGATGTCACAAGTTTCACAAATCTTCTATGTTTATGTTTATATTTTTGGCTGTAAAGAATGGTGTTACTTTATTTATCATCTGCGCTCTTCCCAGATGACAATAAGTATTGTGTACATATTTTAGTAATATTTTACTAAATTCTTCTGATAATGAGAGTTTTTCTCTTCTTTTTAATTTTTATAATAAATTTCATTTTTGAATATTAGTTTTTTCTTTTTGTTTTGTAGCTCTGTGCATCTTCTTTGATCCTTTTTCTTCTAAGTTCACTAGGTTTACAATTTTTAATATATCATCTGAATTTTCATCAGACTCTAGAACTAGATGCCTGCTTAAACAGTCTGCCTCTTGGTTTAATTTTCCAGGATTATATTTAACTTTAAAATTGTATTGGGACAGATAGTATGTCAAATCACCCAGTTATTCATCTGTTCTTGCTTTTATATTTAAATTTTTTAAAGGTTTATGATTGGAGTGTACCAAAAATTCTCTTCCAAGTAGCCAATGTTGCCACTATAACACAACCTCTTTTATTGCCATGCACTCAAGGTAAATTGCTTTTTTTTCCTTTTGAGCTTCACTCAATTTTTAAAACCGGTTTTGTTTTAGTACAGCTTCAATTTCTTTTATGCGGTTCTTTTTCCAATTGTTCCATTTGATTCTACTGTATTTTTCAAAATCATATTTGAGTATCAATCTGCGCTTGCATTGTCAATGGAAAATTTTAGAATTTCTCTTCCACAAAACAGCGTTCACACTCTTTTTCAAACTCGTTTATCCATTGGTATGCGTTTGAGTTTCTTCCATTAAATATATCGATAATAAAATCATTGGCAATTTTTCTCACATTTTTTACTTCTTACCATACCAAATATTTGTATTATAACTAGCTTCTTGTGAAGGTTTGTTTTGGGGTTCATTTGGTAAGCCATTTAAGGTTTTTACCGCAGGTTAATTAATAGTTTAGAACTTGTGCTTCTTCACACATGCCATCATTCATCAATTGTCTTCCTGTCTTTGAAATCAGTCGCCAGGTGCCTCCATTGCGGTGTCAGGTATCAGTCATTTGTTCGGTAGCATGGCAGATTCGATTTTTTAGGAAACGACACACAATGGTCTTTGTTTTCTTTATACACATATGTATGTGTATACATACATGTGTATACATATATATGTAAGTATGTACATACGAAATAAGGCATGCAGTGATGCTAACATTTCGAATTTTAAGCTTGACAATGCTGCTAATTTTAACTATGAAAATTATAATTAGCAGAGGAAGCTGATTAAGTTGCCCTAAAACTTGCCAAATACTTGTAATATATCAAATGTTATTTTTATTTTTACTTTATAAAGTTTGACAGATTTTACGTCCTTTATTTATTTTTATTAAAATTAAAAATCCATTGAAATGTACTTATAAACATTTAAATTATAAGAGTCCTTTCTTTCACTACTTTCTTCCCAAATATCTTTTCAGAATTTGTTGTATTGTCACCAGAATTGTCAATAATATGTACATAAAATAAAGAGTGTTAACTGCAGGCCAATCATTCTCCGTAGTGAGTTTTGAAAAGTTTAATATCGGTTTTCTTCTGTTGTATGTTTTTCCTTGGTTTAAATAAAGACGTGTATTCACCTATCTCACTTAAAAAGGCAGTATCTCCCTTTAAAATTACCTTAATTCCAACATATCTCTTTACGAGTATTCCTTTGATCGAAAAGCCAATTTTTTATAAGCAAATGATGTAACAAAACTCTCCCTACCCCAAGGATAATGTGACTTAAGGAACTAAACCATGACATCGGACAGTTTCTTTTCTATGTGATAATGTTGAAGACAATAAATGAACAGATATATGGATTGCTCATATGAAATAGTATACAGATCTATTATTATCTCAATTTTCATTTTTTTGTAAGATAAGATTCTGAGTGACTCAATATCTTTGCATAATATGTAATTCTATTGTATTTGTTTTGTAGTTAATAATTACAGTGCTGTTCAAGTAGATCATTTTCCCATAAAATCTTTCAATAGATTTGTGCCTAATTAACTTTGACATTCTTTACACAATATGTCTACCCTGTATTATGACAAACCCAAAAATCCTACTATTGAGATATCAAGGGAAAATACTTCAAATACAGATATACATTTATTGTGTATTTATTAAATTTTTATGTTTTTGAAGCATTTGTTTAAAGCAATAAGTGATTTCTCAGTAGAAGGATTTTTGGGTTTGTGCATTACAGTACTGGAGAAGCGATGTGATACTTCACTGATTCAAATAAGTGAAGCCTTACTTTCACTGATTGCAACAGCTATTTATTCCACTGGTTCAATTAGTTGTCACAGATTTCACTGATTCAAAAAGTGGACCCGTTTTTCACTGATTTGTTCAGTTCAATTCAGATTGCCAGTGGCAGGGTTATAACTAACACAATCAGTGAATAGTCACTGTCAATCAGTAGTTTTTCACTTATTCCGGCTGAGAGAATTCAATGACATTTAGTGTGTATGCAGACTTCAAGAAAGGGCACTGCAATGTAACGGACTGCTCCCCTACAGCTCTACGACTCTTGCTTATTTCTTCCGTTTTCTGATTCTCGAAACTTCTTCGAAAAATAAGCAGCCGTTTGCATAGGGAGAAATATATCCTTTGTGAGAACAGAAAGCTCGGTTTGGAGTTCAATGGAAATATTCAAAACTACATCTAGGAATGGCTCTACTAGTACTTTTTATTCAGAATAGTTTTTAAAAAACGCTCTATACTCGTACAAGATGCTCTTTCATGAGATAAAACGAAGTCCCGCTTTCATGAGCGGAAATGATGACGCCAACCCATTTCACACGAATCATTAAAAATGGCATTTTAACATTCGCGAGAACGCATCTGCGAATATGATGTCAAATAAAAATCAAGGAAGAGAGGATGCACCACAGAAGAAAAAACAAAACAGTGTGTGGGACTAGATGCTGGACTGAAGGAGAAAGATACAAAAAAAGTTTCCAGAATAATATTTCAATACTTACCTGCACCATTAAGCAGATGAATAATTAAGATTGAAGTGATGCATTAGTAGAAAGTAGAGCGAAAAGAAAATATAATATGCCTTTTTTTAAAGAAAAATGTTCCTGCCGAGAAATATTTCATTGGAATGTACAGAAATGAATGTCGCTGCTCCACACATTAAGGGGTTTAATGTTATGGAGTAACGAATGTGATTAATTAATGTTTTTCTGGGCCGCTTATCACTGAAATGATGCTTATATTGATAGATATTTAGCTTGACCTAACAACACGTATTACAAGTATGTATGTCTATCGATCGTATGAAGTTTCAGAAGTATCGCTTTTCACCATAATGCCTTGTTGCAACCGCTCACTGCGTTCGTATAATTATCGTTTATGTCACCATAGTTTCAAGGAAAGGAAAGCAAGAGTGAAAGAGAGAAGTTCATTTTATTGACAACATCTGTTTATATAAAACATCTACAAGATCTTTGAAATACTCAGCTCCGAAATGTTTCAGAAAACGTTTAGAGACTTTTTAAGAACTTTTCTCCTGAATTCTCCTTATTACTTTGCACTGCTTCAGACTAGTAGTTTTAAAATGATTTATGATTTATGGAAAAATTTAATGACCATTTACTTTTTCGAAACGGTTTCGTTTTGTGAATATTTGACGCATGTGAGTGAATGCATATCTCCTATCATCTGAAGCTTTTCAAAATGTTTCATAAAAGCCAGTTTGACTTGAAATGGTAGGAACTAAATGATTCTTGGATCTGTTTCACGAATCATTTTTAAGTCCATGCGTTAATGATTGCCTTTGGGATCAACATTACCTAACAAATAGGTTTTACTGGCGCCCCTATCCCACTCGTAGAGAAAACGAAAGTACTTGATCTGTGCCATGTGAATGGCGTTTAACTTTAAAATTGCAGATCAGTGCTAACATTCCGTTGGTATTTCAAGTAACCTACTACTAATACTATAAGAATATTTTTCTTGATATCATGCGCTTCTTTTATGTTTGAAGCGTATATCTCAGAAATGGAGTGCAACTTATTTCTTTTAAGTAAAAGTACCGCCCTCAAATCATCAATGAATAATCGCCATTGAGAAGGACCGTGCTTGACATTTAGTGAAGCTATCCTACAAAGTTTTTGTAGCATGAAATCATCTTCCGTCTGAAACAATTGCGCCAAATCTTTATTGCTGTTGCAAAAAATTGTCACTTTCAGGTAAGGATGTTGATAATTAAATTGTTGCAATCTTGCTGCCAAAAGTTGAGATGTGTTTAGTAAGTCGTAGACCATTAAGTTATTCAGCTGATTTTGTGATATTTTATGACTCAGTGATTAGAATGCAGTCTTCAACTCAGTGAATAGAATGCTGCTGATGGAATCATCAATCCGACCAGCGACTTTCATCAGTTTTCGTGCTTATGAAATATTTCTGAAAGTTCTGGATAGAAAATCCTTCACCGGAGTCACAGGGCGAATTGCAGAGGGTGTAATAGGATATGGAAGTGTCGATATTTCTTCATGAACATAACCGGGAAACATGGCTCTGGGCATCAACTAATGTCACTGCAATCCCTCTGACCTGGGTTCGAGTCCCGACGGTGACAGGATTTTCGACGTTAGCTTGCCAGCTAGGTCGAATTCAGTCGCTGTCTGCAGGAGAATTCTATTGGCCGACTGCCCTGATCGGTAGTTTTACATGCTTTCTCTGATCAACACCTGGCAAATGCCGGAGCAGTACCCTAACAAACGAGCCTCAGAGCGCTTGCGATCTTTCCTACCTCTTCCTTGTCCTATCCTCACCCGTTACACACACACTTACAAAAACATGTACTACACTACCACACATGCCGGGAGACCGGTGGGAAGCTTAGAGCTTGTCCCAGCTGGGGCAGTGCTCCTCTCGTGAGAGATTCCTGGTTGGGGAAAACCCCGCTAGCCGATGGTTGATCGGCGCCGTATCTCGTCATCCAGCAAGGGAAAACACCTTTCGAAACATGCACGACACTTACGGGACTAATGACCGTAGAAGCTGACGCGCTCGGAATCCCAACAATCAATCAATCCGTGACCATAGACTTGTAAAAATAAGAATCAGGTTCCAGTTAGGCTCTCTGGAAACCGTGGTTTCTGCCCCTTGCATGAAACGTCTTTTCTCTTCATCCAAGAATTGAGTTCGAACAAACATGACAAATAATGATGCCAACCGTGTAAAACAATGGGGCAACAGTTAGTGGAAAACGTGAGTAGTTGTAGTGCAGATCATGACAGCAGTGCAAACTCTAGAGTTGAACTAGAAAGTTCAAAGTCAGTTTATAATTCAGTGACCCTAAATTAGTCCACATTAGCAATTATCATTACATGAAATTTAGTGCATTGTACATTGTTATCTGTATGTCCCTTCAGGAAGTAAAAGAAACTCAAACAGTTGAAGAAAAGTGATTTTTTTTAAATTACCCACAATTTGACTTGTCTGTCAGAAAAGTATTAAATATCTATTATAAACCTTACATTTATGTACACCTTTCCGATGCGCGTGGTCAAAGATCACTACTGCCAATACTTGAAAACAAACACCCCCTGGGGTATCCCATAGATTCTTCCTCACGTCTGTCGCGGCGGCGCGTCATGTGCTCCTCACGCACGGCCGTGTTTGGTAGACCCCCCCCCCCCCGGAGCAATCATGCCCCTCTGCACACCGCCAACCTCCCGCTGCGCTGCCGGCCGCTCGGTCGGTCCTCGGCGTCAGGTGGGCTGCGGCGGCCCCCCGCGCGCCGCCCCCTTCCCGCCGCCGCCCCCTCTTCCCCCGACCGCGAGGGCCACGCGCCGGGCCCCCCCCCCCTCGCCCCGCCGCGGCGCGCGCCGGCCCAGCACGCTCCCGAGATGCAGGGGACCTGCGGGGGACCGCGCCGCGCCGCGCCCGCCACGCCGATGCTCCGACCCTTGATACCACAAATCTTTAAGGCGGCTCCACACATTCGGTATTCGGCGAGTAGCGAGCGAGCGATCGCCGAATTCCGAGTGGTACGGATGGATTGCTTGCCGTTTGCCGATCGACGAACGTTCGGTACTCGCCCTACACATCGCGTGGCGGTCTTTTAGGTTGTATCAAAGGAAGCGAATGCTTTATCCAAAACCGAGCTTTCTTATTGACTCTTTCGTAAATTAAAATTTATTTGAGTATTTTCTCAAACTGTAGTAAAGAGTGGTATAGGATTTGGGTCTTGCACCTACAACCACTATTACTGGGAGAGGTGGGTCAAGGCATCAACTGATGTTACGGCTCTACTTCTTACCGGGAGCCCCTAAGGTCGAGTCCAGACGGGTAGCAGGCATTTCGACTGGCTAGTTAGCTAGGTCAAATTCAGTCGCTGACAGGGAGAAAATTCTAGCGGCCGGCTGCTCTTATCGACAGCTTTCCGTGGTTTCTTTGATCAACACCAGGAGAATGCAGGAGCAGTGCCCTAACATGGACCGCGCGCGATTTTTCTTGCCCTATCCTCACCCCTTACGTATGTTCACTTACCATGACATGCTCTACGCTACCCACAAGGCGGGAGACCGGTCAGGAGGTTAGAACTTGTCCCGTCTGGGGTGATTCCTTGTGTTGGGAGGTACCTAGTTGGAGAAAATCCCCTAAGCCGACGGTAGGTTGGCGCCGTATCTCGCCATTCAGGGGGGGGAGATCGCCGCCAATCTCCCGCTAAAAATGTACAACGCTTACGGGACCAATGATCTTAGCAGTTGACGCGCCCGGAATCACTAATTAAGCAATAAAAAATCAGCTACAGCTGCCACTGTAGCCCCAGCCCCAGCGTTCGAACTCCGATACACACCGTCACGATACACGCCACCTTCGCCGGCATTCCGACATCCCTTCTGACACTTCTACATTTCTCTTGCCACCTTTTCCGTTTCTGCCTTTCCCACTTCCATTGCCATTGCCACGATACTCCTCTCTTCCGCTCCTCTCCTTTCCTGCCGCTGCGTTTCCTCCTCCTGTTTGGCTTCTCTTTCTTTCCTCCTCTTCCCCTCTCGCTGCTCTTGGCCCTCTACTCGCTTCTATTCCCACACAAACGCTGGAAGAAGTAAACTGCTCCCGCACAAACCTTTGTCCTTTCGCGGCGAAAAATGCGGACGCCCTCCCGCCTGAAAAGACAGCAAGAGCGCGACTCAGTTTGTCAGCAATAAAATAAAACACTGTCAACAGTTTTGCAATAGAACCGATTACTTCCTTTTATTACGAAATTGGCACATCATTTCTTCAATAATTTAAATCATATACAAGGAGCAGTCACTTCCGAAATAGGATCGAATTTGTCATTAAAATAATGGTTATCCAGACGGTGCGTCGGTGTTTCTGCCCCACATTTTAGTACTGAAAAAGGATTAGTCGAGATGTGTAAATATTTCACCCGCGGCATACGAGACCGGGAACCGCCGTCCTCCTCACAGATACTATAACCCAATGATTTATTGAACCAGATATTATATTCATTACAATGTAATGATTTTGAAGCTGTCAGCGATCTTATACGTAATACTATTAGTTCTCATTGTCTTGCGTTTGTGTATATGATGATGATGGAGTAATGAGCACGAAGATGGAGATGATAGTGAAATATGAAGCGCAAACCGGGAAATCCTGCAGCAGCCTTTGGCACAATAAATTGTCTAGGCGTATATGGGTCGATCTCAGTAGAGGAAGGTGGGAATTCTGACTGGTTGACAACTACCTATTAGTTCTAATTTTGAATTTCTTATTGTGGTGACTTATTTTCAACCTAAGTGTCTATGGGTATTCCTTGTTCTCTGGTGGCATACAACACTCCATCATTTAACTATTTCACTCACTGAAATATTTACTGAAATTGTCACTTCGAATCGAGCAGTATTTCGTGTTTTTTGTCGTAATTGGTCTTACAAGCAACGGATGAAATTTCAGAGTTTTAATGATTTGCAATTTACGAAAATTTTCGGGTTTTAATGAGAAGAAGAATTATTTATAAGCATACTTTGCTGTAATATATAAAGATAAATAAATGAAAAATAAAGAAAAAACACTTCTAAGAATCTTGGGAATCAAACCCAGGCTTTACATTGGTACCTCAGTGCTATAGTAACTTATCTTTCGGGCTGCTATTGATATATGCGTACTATTTCCAATATAAAATAATATAATGATGGAACCTGAAAATGCTCACGATTCAACTCAAAACCTACAACACTTCGAAAAAAATGTTTTCAGAATAATTTAAAGATATATTGAAGAATGTATTGCTTTAAGAGTGAAACCTCGAATACTAACGAGACAGGTTGGAAAGAATTTTGAGTTTTGCAATTTTCGAAAAATCCATAGGTTTTGATGAAAATCAGAGATATGTCATATTATTAACAGAATATTGTCAATTCTCGAAAAAATAGGTCCCGTTTTGAAAAAATCCTATTCACTCAATCAATTCAAATCAATCATTGCAATACAACCAAACCATGAGTCAATATAATGGAAAGAAAAAAACGCGTATAAGTATTGAGACGACTTAAAAAATGATACAAAATATTTACGATATCAACCGACATTGCATATTAGTGTATTAGACAAGTATTAGTAGCATTAGACAAGTGACCGGTAGCATAAAAAATGCTGGAGAACAAAATCACACAAAATGATTTTTCAAAAAAGTAGCATACAAACTGCACAAAAATAACCAACAAAATACCCTTATATAACTCTGCAATACATTAAATATTTTAACAAAAACAATCTCCACGAATATATGCCAATTACACCGCAAAGTTTATGTAGTACAACAGATATTTACATTCAAAGAAAATCAAAACGTCATATGTCGTCAGCTGTGTCGTAAGCAGTGATACACTGAGCGTGAGAACTCAATCGGTACGCACAGACTGACAAGAGGTCAAACACAATGAAATATTTGCATTTTCAGAGAAAATTGAAACTGTTTTATTGCTTTCGGATTTCCCTTGAGTTCCTAGGAATCTAAATGAAACCATAGTCACCTCTCTCATGGCCGGCGCTTGCATTTTTGTCTTTCTATTTCTGAGAGCATTAGACATTAGTATTATATTAGTAAATGTCACAATATTTTGGTATCCATATTGCATGTATTATTAATATTAAATTCTTATACTCGACAAAACCTGTATCCTTCCATCGATAAACGTGTATCAGGTCAATTCGAGATTTCGCTAGGAGCACAATGCGCAAAATTCTGAACTGGTTTTAATTGATTTTAGTACGAAATATGTAATATTGACAACTACGTACGTGAAGAGAATATGTATTGGAATGTGAAACACAGCAGCGCTTCTGCAGGGGGAGAGAAAGCACTGCTAGAGAAATGAACTTTCTGTGTGAAGCGAATAGAGGTTTGTTCACGGTCCTTCCCATGAGTGAAAGGTGTGGAAGTCACGGATCGTTTTACTCAGGGACCAACCAACGAGAGGAAAAGTGAGAGAATTTGGTATCATCTAGAAACGACATGGGAAGGTTAAGAAAAATCTATTTTGGAGGGGGGGTAGAAATATTGCCAAGTAATTAAATAGTTTAATACATTGTCAAGGAAGCAATAGTGAGGGAAAGCCAAGAAATCACATTAAAGTTCAACATAAGTCGTTTCAACATATATAACCCAATATCGTTTCTTTTGTTCGAAACACGAACATTTTCATCCAATCCCTTTATATTTTGGGGATAAGGCTGCTATTTTAATAGATTTCTATTCTGAGACCTACGACTTTATAGAAATGAAGCATGAGGAATGTTGCTGCAGTCAGCATGTACGTAGAAATCAAAACGTCCTTTTGGAACGTGGAGGATATTCTATTCGTCGAGTAGGCCTATAAATAAAACAAATATTCTTTCAGACTTCTGCACGCCAATTGAAATGATTGTTCTTTTGATTACAATCTCCCTGAGGTATTTCATTAACTTTTTTATTATAGAGACCAAAGATAAATAATGAAGCGGCGCAACAATTTAATCTGGTTAAAGTGTTGCGCCACTTCATTCTCTTTTCGCAAATGGAAAGATGGATTGCTGAAAATCACTGTTTCTGTAACAAGGACCCATAAAAAGTTATTCTGTCAATAAATTGGCACCTTTTTCTCCAGCATTAAAATTTATCTTTAGTTTGCATTAGTATCGAGACAATACAAAATACTATAAAGAAATAAATATTAATCTCTAACTTAAATTTAACCTTTCGATTCGTCAACAACTTTTCTTTGGCCTCAGTGAATATGCTGATAATGTGAAAAGTAAATTTTACAGGAAAACAACATATCATTTTGCCAGTCTGTGATTATTTGAACAGCACTGGCGTGACGAAAAATTGTGCTTGTGATTTTATGAAACTTACTACTTAGGGATTTTGGGGAGGGGGGATTTTTAAAAGAAACTTCTGCGACATTTCAAAATTTTCTGGAAAATGGCTGAATTTTTCTTGAATTTTCTGCTTGAATAGAAGAAAGCGCATTTATTGTATACTTTTTATTTTCATGAAAATCTCGGACTCAATCCCTCGGAGGTCTGTACTCAATCAAATTTAGTTATTTTTGCTTTGAATGAAAGGAGATGTATTCTATGAGGGTTTTCACATTCTCCTTTTAATCGATTTTGTACAATAAATACTAACGTTTAAATTCTTGAAATTTATGAAATGGACCTTGTCGTCTGCCATTTATTCATTATTCCGTGAGTTGTAATCGATCTATTGAAAGCATTGCACACTTCGTGTTCGAAAAAATATGTGAGTGTGAGGTTATAGTTACCGAAGCGAAATTAGATTTTTTTTAAAAATTTCAAGGAGTATTTTTGAAATGCAAAAATTAGAAAGTGAACGCAATGCCCAGCAATCGATGGACCGTGTGCTTTAAAAAAATTAAAAATTAAATTATTATAATTCTATGTGGTGCATTGCCTTTTTAGTTAAGGTGGACAGTAGGATTTCTTTATCGTAGTTCACTACAACATACACGTGCAGATCTTGGTAAATATAACATTTTGATCACATTTTCAACATCAAATCCAACACTGAGTTTACAGCGAATAATGATTGGCTTGTTCCAGAATATGTTTGCCTCATTTAATTTGCCTTCGTAAATAAATACTGAACGACATAACACAATTTTTTGGGGGCGGGGTGGTTTTCGATTTCCCATACAGTGAATATGTACAACTTTTGTAAGTTTTTTACAGTTCTTCGTTTAGTTTGATAAGAGGAATCAATTCAAATTTATTTTCGAATCTGTCGTTCACCTCCAGTATTAAAAATTGATGCCAATGCAGTGCCTCTGGTCGGGAGGCCCTAGGATTCGAGTGCCGACGTGGCAGAATTTTCGACTCCAGCTACATACTTAGGTCGAATTCAGCCGCTCTCTGGAAAAGAATTCTAGCGGCCGGCTGTTCTGGTCGGTAGTTTTCCGTGGTTTCTCCGATCAACACCAGGCGAATGCCGGAGAAGTACCCAAAAAAACGGACCACGGGCTGCGCGTGATCTTTCCTTCCTCTTCCTTCCATTTCTCATCGTTATTTGAAATCTCCTTTAATATCAAACAAAAGTTCTGGAATTGACACTGTTAAGGGAAACTTATAAAACACACATTTTACATGAGGAAAGAGAGAAATATTTTCAAAATGTTATGGACAGGGTAATGTGACTCTAATTCTATGAATTTTAATGAATGATTGTTAGTTGTTACTAAGAAATAATAATCTACGAAATAAGTACAATTGTTTATTATTAACAAAAATGAAAACAATGTGTCTCCTTTAGTAAGTTATAAAAACATTTTGGAGATACATGAAGAGCTAATGGAAAATTAGAGGTATGCGATTGACGCGAAGTGATGAGTGATGAAGGTGGAGTTGGATAGAATGAAAATCCCTTGATATAAATCTACGTTTTCGATTTCGAAGTTCACCTGGAGAAACTATTATCTAATTCCCAACAAGCAAAATTTGGCTGCTTCTCCAGGAGTAGCAAATAATCGAAAAACAACTAAGTTGCAGTCGAATGCACGTGGAGCAACTTTGTTCGGAAGGCGTTCCGACGAGGACATGAACTATGGGACTTCTCCCCGCTGGCCAGCACCTGCGTTGGCGACGGCGCACAAGGCCGTTTGCTCCGCTTGGTAATGAACAAGAATGGAACACAATGAAAGTTAATGGAGCGTACATCCTCCCACGCAGTATTATCAAATGACATTCCTAAAAGAAAGGGTCGTGCTAATCAATTCGACGCGTACTGAGCCCCATGCAACGTCGCCCACGCGCTCGTGCTACCGCGCGGCGTCGTTACGTTTATGTTTTCGCGCTCATTGAGCGATAGCATTTTTCAAACCAAGTTACAAAGGCAGCGGTCGTGAAGGCCATTATGCACGCTCTTGAAACAAAAAAGGATACGACCTTAAATAACAAACTTAATCGGGAATTGTGTTTATGCAGTTGTTGGTACAATACACATGTGCAGTTTCTTCAATAGTTACACTGCACCAGGGTTTCGAGACATTAGCACCATCAGGTTTCCAAACTGAACTCTCGTATAATTGCACTTTGTTTAAAATGCTCATTAAGAATGGAGAGCAACAGTGGTAGCATAAATACAATGCCGAAGGCAAGGCCCCGTGCTGGCGATGTCAGTACCGTCAAGAGCGCTGCTACCTATGCGCATTTCAGACCTCGTTACGTTGATTTATGTAACGATTAGATTTTCCAGCTTTCATCAAAAACTATCACAAAATGAGCCTGACATTTCTTGCCTTTAGCATTTGACCTTTCTAAATATCTTTTTTCTTAGTGAAATGTGCCATTTTCTCAGACGAGTTGAAAGAAGAATATATTAAAAGAACAAGAAGTGATATTAAAACATTCTCAAACTGACGCTCAAGGCAAGTCTCATTCAAGAACATTAATAGAAGAAAAAAATTGAAAGAACAAGTGATATGAATTCATTTTCATAACCGGAGTTCAAGTCCAGTCTCATTCAAGCCGAATGAATGTTTCACATTTCTACAGTTAATGAAGTAAATCTACGAAATCTGACCTCTACCAGCTTAACGGAAAAAAATCTTATAAATCCATCACCTGGAAGTTTACGGTTCGTTTTATGCAACATTTCAAAAATGACATAGACTCGTAGAAGCTTCACATAACATGAAATGGTTTAGTTGACTGGAGCACAATGAATGAAAATAGCCCTTGAATGTTCTATTATAATAAATACATATTCTAGTTAAATCAAGGTGAAGGGAATAAATCAGAAAAAATCTTGCTGCAAACTTTATGTCAAGTTCTTACATTATCTTCTGCTCAAGATAATTTAAATCTCTAAGATAAAAATGCTCGGTTGACCATGTTAACATGGATTTATCGAAAGAAGATATTATGCGTGTTGCATCTTCACTCCTGTAAGCGATTGAGAAGATAAGCGAATTCAAACTCCCAACATATTTCCTCAAGTCGACGTCTCCAACCGTAAGTAGGAGACATATCCTGGCCTCAGAATGACATTCTATCTGACATTTTTGGTGAAAATGATATTTTGACATGTGCAAACTCTCTACCATCAGATCTAGAACTACTAAAACAGTTTTCAAATCAGACGCGTAGAAAACCTTCTGTGGACAAAGTGATGCAGGTTTCGCGAATCATTATCAGAACATCTCCAAACCTTCAGAAACCCTTTCCGTAAAGGCCTTTTACAGTGTACAGTTTTCGTGCAAATTCTCATAAAGAAACTGTACAGAAATTAGAAGATCCCAAACTAGAAGTGTAAAAGCCTTAATTCTCGTTTACACGATCTGCACGTTTTCTGCAAGTTTTCTGTACGAGTTGCCACGAGACACCACCAGGGGCTCTACCAACACGAAAATGAATTACTGAATTACTCGTCCGAGAACATTGATTCGCGACATTTCTGTTCGTGCGTTCTGGGCTATTTCATCAATAATATTTCTTAAATATTGATGAAAAACAAGGAGAAAGAATGGAAAGGGCGTCATCGTTGTCGCTACAAACAAGATTGTGGCTGCGAAGGCTTTAGCAGGTGCGCAGAAAAACACTCCGAATGGAGGCAGTCTTGGCTATAGAAGTGACATTCAATAACCTCACATTTGCAAGAGAGTAAAATAAATTCCCAAAATCCAAGAACTCGAATCCACCTCGCCAATGCACAAAATCTCACGAATCGCACCTAACCTAACCACAAAATTGAAAAGATAAACGATTTCCTCCTTCAGCAAATCTCTTAGTGAACAATTTTACCGCTACATGTTCTAGAGTCAAACTTGACGTTTTACTTTCAAAATCGTCAAGTTTGTCTCCTCAATCGTCGCCTTTAAATCGAAAAGAAATATCAAAAGTCGTTTGCAGAAATCGAGCACTCTCAAGTGCACGCGTCTCTACGTCCAATCTGCGCGGAATCTGTACTGTGTACAAGGGCCTTAACATATCCTAGTAGTCGGATAGAAACCCGTCATTCTGAAGCCGGGATATTTTCATTCACCCATACACAGCCAAGCAAGCCCGCATTTCGTATTTTCACTTTCTTGCTACGGAGTAGAGAGAAAGTTATGTAATGCAGCACGAACAAACGGCGAATTTTTGACAGTAAAACTCTTTTACAGGGTCATGGTAAGAAAAAGTGGATAATTCCAGTTGCTAAATTTAGAAAAAAATTCTCTATCACGTAGTGCAGCCAGAATCAATGTTCTGTGGGTCCTTGATACCTAAAAATCGAAAGACTGCAAAATGTCTGACTGTCCGTCTGTGAACACCTAAAACGTTCAGCCAATTTTCTCCAAAATTGATATTCCCCAGTTGATCTGGCTGATGTTGCGGCTCCTTGAAATTGAAAGGATATTTTAATTTTTGGGGGATACTTTACAAGAAACCCCTCGGAAATTTTCCAAATTAAAAAAAATGGCTCCGTCGTTTTTGATTAAATTTTGTTGTTGATAGTGTGAAGGACGTGTAAAAGAATGGTGTAGGTTTTATGTTCGATAAAAACTCTGATTTTTCTAAAATTTAAAAAGTTTAAAATTTTTTTCGGAGTCTTCCTACAACTACGGAAAAATATTAAAAATAGATATTTCCCCCTGAATGAAATCTGTTCCTTAAAGATAGACTTTGAAATAAGGTAATGTACAATTTTCCGAAAATTTGAGTATTTTTCGCGTAATTTTGCGTGAAAACACGGGCGAGAAAATCCGTATTGTTTTAGCAGTTTGTTCGGCAAGGCCGAGCTCCAACTGGAGTGTCGTTACGTGGCCGGCGCGGCGCGGCGTCCACTTTGCTCTCGGTGCGCCTCATTGGTTTTCGGCGAGCGCGTCGCGTCGCGTCGCGTTGGGCGCATTCCTCGGCTTGTGTCAACGAGCGCAAGCGTGTCGGGACGGTGTTCATTAAGATGGTTTAGAAAACGAAAGTCTTCGCCCTAGGGACACAGACGAAAGGAATTCTCGCCTCGAGGGTCCCGCGGCGAGTTGCTGCGCGCTGCGCGAAGCAGGAATGCTGTCCCTGTCATTCCACGGAACGCACGGGGGGGGGGGCGATTTTTGAAGCGGGACGTAACCGTCTACTGTCCTCGGTTCGAATCCTAGAGGGCGTTTCCGCGTTTTTGCCATGTCTGTCGTGTGGATGTGTCATGTTATGTAGAGGAAAACCATCGTGAAGTTCTCTGATACTACTGATACATCTAGTTCTCTGATACTCTGTCACTAACAGTTTAGCTACCGACATGAATGGGAATGTAAGTGTATGCGTGTGTAAGTAAAGGATGAGAATGGCTCAATGAGGAGGAAGAAATATCGCGCGCGATTCGGGGCCTGATTAGTAAGGTACTGCTCCGACATTCGCCTGATATTGATAGGAGAAACCACGGAAATTTTGTGATCAAAGCAGCCGGTTGCCAGAATTCTTCTCCAGACTGCAGTTGAATGCGACCTTGCTATGCATCTTGTGACACAATCCGCCTCCGTCGGATCCTAGGACCTCTCGATCAGTCGCTGCAGAGTCCTCGGCAATGCCGGCTAGGAGTTAAAATCAGCCAATACCTTTTTACTTTCTCGCTACGAAGTAGACAGAAAGTTATGTAATGCTGCGGGAAAAACGGCGAAATTTCGTCAGAAAAACTCTTATTACACGACCCGTCACAAAGAAAAAGTGGATAAATCCACTTACAACATTTAAAGAAAAATAATCTTCTAACACGTGGTGTAGTCAGAATCCATGGTTTCTGGGTCCATGATATCGAAAAATCGATTGACGGTAAAAAGACTCCGTCCGTCGGTCTATCTGTGAACAACGCTAGAAGCTACACTTTGCAATCAATTTTCTTCAAAACTGATGTTCCCCAATCGATCTGGGTGATGCCGCGGCCTTTGATTTTGAAACCGATAATTTAATTTTGAGGGGTACTTTACATGATGCCCCTGGGACATTTTAGAAGTTTTCAAAAAAACCCGGCTCCATTGTCATTGATTACATTTTGTTGGAAAATGTGAAGGACGTTTAAGGGAATGCGATAGGTCTCATGCGAAAAGAGTAGCCGGACGCTAGAATTCTCCTTCGGGCAGCGACAGAACCTAGCTATCTAGCTAGTTTCGAAAATCCTGCCACCGTCGGGGCTCGAACCTAGGACTTCCCGGTCAGAGGCGACGAGGCTCCCGGACGTTAGTCTCGTGAGTGTGATGTACTATAGATGAGAGTTGACTGTGTTACTCCCTTTCTGAAATGTGATATCCTGCGTTGACGTACACATTGGCTTGTGGGATTTTCTTCTACCGGGGCTCCATAAATCACGGAACAAGTTCTAAGCTCCCAACTGGTCTATCGATATGTGTGGTAGCAGACTGGAAGTAAGCGTGCGTTAGGAGAGAAGAACAAACAGAGATTGCGCACTGTCCTTGGCCCGTGTAATCAGACTGGTCCGGCATTCGCCTGGTGTTGATCGGGAAACTGAATTCGGCATGGCTATCTAGCTCGAAAATCGTCTACAGTCGAGACTCGAAATCTAGGACCTCCGGATTAGAGGCACTGCTGTGGCTACAGTTGTTTTCCTAAGCCACTTCAAGCGGTCCGAGTCTTTGACAGAAAACATTTTGTGAGTCTCCGCTAAAGAAAAAAAATATTTTTCTTACTGGTATATATAATATAGAATGAATATCACGGTCTCAAGTCCTATGGATTGGGAAGTTCTGCACAAGAATGTGTTGGACTCAGCGAGTATTCAAGTGTATTGAACTAAGGATCGACGGACAATCTTTTAATATTTTTTTAAACATAGGATCGCTTTTCAATTACTAAGATCATATAGTGACTACTGAAAGTAACATTGGGAATAATGGTATCGGCACACGGACACGCATAAACATCCATGCCTCCGGCGGGATTCGAACCCGTGACCTTTCTGGCCGAAGAGAGTTGCCGCTTTTCAGCCTCAGCGACCTCAGCTATCCGGGCCGGCGAGAGTTAATTTGAAATCTATCTATCTATCTATCTATCTATCTATCTATCTATCTATCTATCTATCTATCTATCTATCTATCTATCTATCTATCTATCTATCTATCTATCTATCTATCTATCTATCTATCTATCTATCTATCTATCTATCTATCTATCTATCTATCTATCTATCTATCTATCTATCTATCTATCTATCTATCTATCTATCTATCTATCTATCTATCTATCTATCTATCATCTATCTATCTATCTATCTATCTATCTATCTATCTATCTATCTATCTATCTATCTATCTATCTATCTATCTATCTATCTATCTATCATATCTATCTCATCTATCTATCTATCTATCTATCTATCTATCTATCTATCTATCTATCTATCTATCTATCTATCTATCTATCTATCTATCTATCTATCTATCTATCTATCTATTATCTATCATCTATCTATCTATCTATCTATCTATCTATCTTCTATCTATCTATCTATCTATCTATCTATCTATTATCTATCTATCTATCTATCTATCTCATCTATCTATCTATCTATCTATCTCTATCTATCTATCTATCTATCTATCTATCTATCTATCTATCTATCTATCTATCTATCTATCTATCTATCTATCTATCTATTATCATATCTATCTATCTATCTATCTATCTATCTATCTATCTATCTATCTATCTATCTATCTATCTATCTATCTATCTATCTATCTATCTATCTATCTATCTATCTATCTATCTATCTATCTATCTATCATATCTATCATCTATCTTATCTATCTACTATCTATCTATCTATCTATCTATCTATCTATCTATCTATCTTCTATCTATCTATCTATTATCTATCTTCATCTATCTATATCTATCTACTCTATCATCTATATCTATCTACACATCTATCTATCATCTATCATGATCTATCCACCATTCCATCAACATCTTCTACTATTATCTACCCTTTCTACTTATATTCTCCATCCAGCAAACTAACTAAATGCTGCGAAAAAATTTACGTGTTCATTTCCGTGTGGAGATGGCTATTTTGACAACCACTAAGCGTAGCCAGTACGTGGAAAGGGCACCGCGCGCATGCAGGATCGACATGAGCAGTCGGCGTTCGCGATGGCGATGCGTCAGCTGCGACGAAGCCGCGGCAGGCGGCCGCCCACAGCAACCAAGAGCGAAGCGCGCCCTCGCCTCCCCCGCCACCCCTCCCGCCCCGCGCACAGGTCGCGCGCTCGCTCGCTCGGACGAGCCTCTACCGTGCGCAAAAACACCCTCTCCCCTAATTACTGGCGACGCTGCGACGGGAAATTGCGGCTAAACGCCACACTTACGCCGCTCCGCCGGCGACATTCCAGCGATGCGCCGCGCGGCGCGGCGGCGACCGGCGTCCGGTCGCAGAGCACTGAGGACTGCGCCGGTCCAGCGCTAGTCAAGCACAGGTGAGGCAACTAGGAGATGATTATTCTCCCTTCCTTCGTTGCACTGATTGATTGATTGTTAGTGATTCCTGGCGCTTCAACTACTACGGTCATTAGTGAATGTAGTGTGTGATTTTGCTCGGGAGGTGGCGGTGGTCTTCCCCCGCGGTATGGCGAGAGCCGGCGTCGACCTACCGCCGGCTAGTGGAGGTTTCCCAAACCACGTATCTCCCATGTGCAGGTTAACACTCCAGCCATGACACGCTCTAAGCTCCAGACAGGTCTCCCGGCATGTGTTGTAGTGTAGTGCATGTTAGTGTAAGTAAGGGGTGAGGATAGAACAAGGAAGAGGAAGGGAAGATCACAAGCGGTCCGTGGCCCGTTTGTTAGGGTACTACTCCGGCATTCGCCTGGTGTTGATCGGAGAAACCACGGGAAACTACCGATCAGAGCAGCCGGCCCCTAGAAATCTCCACCAGACAGCGACTGAATTAGACCTAGCTGACAAGCTAGTGTCGAAAATTGTGCTAACCGTGGGGACTCAAACCTAGAACCTCCCGGTCAGAGGCACTGCAGTGACATCAGTTGATGCACTGAGCCATCTCTCCAGGGCCTTCGTTTATAAAATTAGAGCTGATGTAATCCACCTCATAGTAGGGATTTTGATCTCCTCATTTTTGACAGGGTCTTCATGCTTAAGTTATTTGTATGTTTCCGAAATAAGATTTAAAACAACTTCTGGTACGCAAATTATCGATATTTCTAGGATATTTGACGGCGACCGTCCAATGAAAACATATGACTAAGATTTGAGGGGCGGTGCCGGGGCGACCACTGGCCACAGCAGAGACGGCGGTGAGGAGAAAGATCTTCTCTATATCCCTTCGTTTCGTTTAAAAAATAAATTAAATTAAATTAAAAAGATAGAAACGATGCAAGCAGTCTCCCTATGATGACTGTAGTGTGCTCATTACATATGTCCGTCAATAGTTTTGAGCTACGATAGCTCAGGATAGGGTTGGGATATCAAGACATTGAAACTCATGATTTCGTCACATAGATCACCAGAAGCGAATCCAATACAACACGTTTGGAATATGATCGAACGCGCGTCATTCGTGTGCGTGATCCTTTACTATGAACAACTACAGAATCATAGGGGCCTGTTGAGGCAGCGTGGCTGCACATTCCTGCCGACTCCTTCCGACGACTTGATGCTTGCAAGGCACGTCGAATTGGAGGACTGAGCGCATTAAAGATGTAGACAGAAAAATGAAAACTGAGTTATTGACACAATTTATTATGTATCAAGGTGAACTATTTTTGTACATTGTTGTTTTGACCAGCTTTCCTTTGCAAAGTTAAGAATGACGTCACCATTTTTTCTCTTCTAACTCTTCCTACACAACTTGATATTTTTCCTTTTTCTTAAAATGTGACAACCACTATTGCGCTGACCCCTTCAATTGCTCTTCGCTGAATTCCAGTAGGTGCCACACGATATCCCGGAACTTGGCACTTCAGTGTACATTGGAAGCAGGGAGGCCTGTTGACATGGCCCGTTGGTGCAACAAGCTCTTTAGGCAAAACCTTGAACATAGTATGTTCATTACACATATGAAATAAAAGGATTAAAACCAATTTCTGCTTTTCCTCTAAATTATTCTGAATTCATTCCCCAACTACTGGACTACACAGTATCTGTCGGTTTATGTTATTGAGGATTTTGGGGTGTAAAGTTAGCTCGCCTCCACGTGGTGCACCCTGGGTTACGCTAAAGAGCTAACAACATTGGTAGCCAAATAATCCTTGGATCTCCTGGCTAAACCACATGATGAATGATATGAATGCGAACTTAACTAGTCCTCTTCAGGACTCTCTGACTAGAAATCTTGGGACATGCCTTAAGATTTGTCAACTTAACATAGAGGGAATAAGCTGGGCCAAGAGCCAGGTCCTTCATAAAATTCTAAGAGAAAATGACATTGCAGTGTTAGCTATGCAGGAAACTCATACTGAAAACGCTGATCAAATAAACAAAAGAGGAAAGATACCAGGATATGATCTGGTTGGAGCCACACACCATCCCAAGTATGGTGTTGCTACCTATGTCCGAACTACCATAGAAAATACCCACCTTATCAAAACATCCCAAGATAATAATATCCATGAAGTGGTTATTAAAGTAGGGGATATAACCATCAGTAATATATATAAACCCCCAGCTACTGAATGGACGCCACATACACTACCCCTCCTGCCTCATCCAGCAGTATATGTTGGGGACTTTAATAGCCACCACACACTATGGAAATATAGAACCAATGATACCAATGGGGAAATACTGGTGGACTGGGCAGAGCAAAATGAAGTGCACTTGGTGTTTGATGCCAAAAGAAAGGATCTTTAAATCGGCGGCCTGGAATCAAGAATATAATCCTGATCTATGCTTTGTAAGTAAAGATGACAACAACATACCGTTGCAAGTGACCCGCAAAATATTAAAAGACTTCCCACATAGCCAACACCGACCGGCCATAATTGAAATAGGAATAAAAATACCACTCATTAGATCCTTCCCCCGCTCAAGGTGGAATTTTAAAAAGGCAGACTGGAAAACTTCTCCGTTAATCTTGACAAGTGCCTAGGTGGATACCACCTATCATTGAAAACTACCAAAGGTTCAAAAACGCCGTCTTCGAAATAGCAAAAACCATCCTAGAGGATACCGCAAGGAGTATATACCAGGATGGAACGACAGCTGTGAAGAACATAGAAAGTTCCTTGAACAAGGAGACCGAGAAATAGCAGATGACTTATTACATAAACTTGACGAGGCACGAAGGGAGAAATGGATGGAAACAGTAACCTATCTGGACTTCACAAGATCCAGTAGAGAGGCTTGGTCATTACTAAATAAACTAGGAGGAGGAGGAACCCCTACACAAATAAAAGGAGATGCAACCACACTCCCAGACAGGATTGCCACTCATGTTGTAAACACTTCAAGGAACATACGAGATAGAGCCCATGTAACACGTGTCAAACATGAACTTACAATGATGAAGAACCGCGGACCGGAACACACTGATTACTCGAAACCATTTGATATAGATGACATAACGAGAGCTCTTATAGATGTAAAAAAGGGCAAAGCACCAGGACCTGATGGAATCCATTCGGAATTCCTCTTAAACTGCGGCAAATATGCAAGGAAATGGCTAGCCCAGTTCTTCTCCGATGCCATGATGAGAGTAGATTACCTAGCGAAATGAAAAATCTAACATCATTGCTATTCTCAAACCAGGAAACCAGGTAACGATCCAAAGAGCTACCGACCAATAGCCCTTCTGAGCTCACTATACAAACTGCTCGAGAGACTCATCTACAACAGAATTGGGACTAGCATACTTAAAAAAATACCAATAGAACAGGCTGGATTTCGACCAGGGCGAAGCTGCACGGACCAGATCATGGCGCTTACGACAGACATAGAAGCAGGCTATCAGAGGAATTTAAAACATCAGCTGCTTTTATAGACCTTACAGCGGCTTATGATACGTTTGGAGGCACGGCCTCTTATATAAATTCTACAAGATAATACCATGCAGAAAAACTCTCCAACTTGTCAATAGCATGCTAGCTGACAGAACCTTCCAGGTCATCATGGGTACAGGAAAAGCTCAACAAAGACGCTAAACGAAGGACTTCCACAAGGATCCGTGCTCGCACCACTACTGTTTAGCTTGTATATCTCTGACATGCCTGATACTAGATCTCGAAAGTTTGGATATGCGGATGATTGGGTTCTGGCAGTAGGACATAGAACATTCGAGGAAACTGAAGCCACCTTAACAAATGATCTTGCAACAATAGGAGCTTACTTTCGGAAATGGAGATTGAAACCAAATCCTAATAAGACAGAGATAACCTGCTTTCATCTATGTAACGGAGAAGCAAATAGACAACTTCAAGTTCACTTTGAAGGCAGATTGCTCCAACATAATAAGCAACCCAAATACTTAGGGGTCACTCTGGACCGAACACTTTCCTATAAACAACATCTGGAGAACACAGCCAGCGAAGATACGCACTAGAAACAACATTATACACAAATTGAGCGGGACGACGTGGGGAGCTACTGCTGAAACTCTCCGCACATCAGCACTCGGACTAGTATATTCTACTGCGGAGTACGGAGCTCCGGTATGGCTTAATAGTGCACATACAAAGAAACTTGATGCACAACTAAACAACACCATGAGAATTATAAGTGGAGCACTAAGATCAACCCCAGTTGAATGGCTGCCCATATTAAGTCACATTCCACCCCCCGATCTACGACGCAAAGCCGCTCTTAGCAGAGAATTCGATCGTATACAGGATAATCGCAACCTCCCAATTCATCAAGATGTCAACACTCTTGGAAGAAATAGGCTGAGATCCAGAAACCCAACCTTGAAAACCGCCCAGGAGTTACATACATCACAGTTCAACTTGATAGAGACCTGGGAACGCGCCTGGACAAGGATCCGACCACCACACTGCTGCAACTTTCCCTGCATAAGAACGAAACCCCCTGCCTTTGATCAACCACGCAAAATTTGGACAACCATCAATAGAATACGGACTAATAATGGAAGATGCGCGGACTCCCTACATAAATGGGGTAAGGTCTTGACGCCAAACTGCGATTGTGGAGCAACTAAACAAACCGTACGCCACATCATAACGGAATGCCCTGATAGAGCGTATGACGGACCATTTGAAGATTTCCTGACGGCAACTAGTGCTGCAATTGAATACATTAAAAATTTAAATGTTTGCCTTTAAACTTGTATCTTATGAATTGTATTCTGTTTGTTTTGGTTTTGGTACAATATCTCACATTTCTGCAGATAAGGCGTTTATATATATCACCATGTGTATTACCATACGATAAATAATAAATTGAGGATTTTACTGCAAATTTCGTTATTAAATAACTACACTTTTAAGTTCTACTCTCCAAGGCTTCGTTGGTTAAGGATTCATATAAAAGTACTATTAAACTGCAGTATATACAATGTTACTGAACAAAACACACAAAACGGTTTCCTCAAAAGTAGCACGCACAGTGCTCAAGAACAACAAAATGAAATACTCTATTCACTGCACTGCAATACATTAAACATTTTAACAAAAACGGTGTTCAAGAATACCGCACTAACAGTATAGAATACCCTGATACACAATTTATACATGCTAAGATCATAAAAAAGTTGCACTTGCAAATAACGTGAATAACAAATATTTAATGGTAGGTGAACTCTTCCTTGGATACGTCCTGTCATACGACATCAGCTGTGTCATGAACGGTGACGCACTGAGTATGAAAGTTCAGTCGCTACGCGTAGTATGAGCGTAGACGGATCAACACTATCAACTATCAGCAATTTTCAATCAAAATCGAAACCAGAGACACCTAACACGTGGCCGGAGGCAGCGTAGTTTTCTTTCAATTTCTGCGCGCATTCGAAATTAATATTATAGATTATTTCATAAGTTAATTATCTAACATCCAATGCCAAGATGATGTGTTCGGTATGTTTTAATAATACGAGTAAATCGACAAAGTGTTGCCAGTATCTTCGGAAGGTACATGATTCGAGAAAATCTCAAAGTTACGATTATTATAATCATCTGTTGTTTTTATTTGGGCACAATGTCTATAGTATAAATGTGAGCACAATGCTCATAGTATTTTACACACGAATGTAGCTTGACATATTGCTTATTGTTCCATTAACTATCCACATGGTGTCTCTTTTACCTTCAGTTCTCGATTCATTTCGACTTCAACGTCAACATCACCCGTGCTTGTGGATAGCGGGCGTACAGGGGAGGAGGGAAGGGCGGGGCTCAGGGGCGGGGCAGGGGCGGAGAGGGGCGGAGTGGAGCATGGAATCCGGTGTTGGCACGCAGCCTACTCGCGACCGCAGAGGCGGCGACGGCGGCGGCGGCGGTCGAGTTGGTGGTGGTGGAGATGGAAAGGAGACGTGAAGGTGGGGAAGAGAGCAAAGAATGAGGGCGATGCGGAAAGTAGGGAGGCGACTTCATGGAGGAAGAGAAGGAAAACCGAAGAAATGTGAAGCGGTGAAATAGTATCTGATGAATGGAAAGGCAATGAGGTAGGCTCTCGGAAAGTTTTCATAAGAGATTTTGCTGAAATTGACAACCCATTAATTGATGGTTTCCTTGGATGTAACTCTGCGACTGAGAGTCATGTACTGTCTATAGAAGCAGTTCTCTCGTTCATTGCGTGTGACACGAATCTTCATAACAGCAGTCGGCGTGACAGAACCAGGTGAAAAGAATTTAAAGAGTAAAACTTGTAAAACCATCTAAAATAATAAGCTGTTTCAAACATCTGATTTTATAAAACCTTCTTCGTGTCTCCTTTCGGTAGCACTGAAGATTTTTTCAATAATTAATCGCATTTTGTGGCTTCTCGTAGGCCTCTAACTGACGAACCTCCAGCTCGACGTCTCCATTCCAACAAGCGTCAAGGATGTTCTAGTGCCGATCAAGTGTTTCAGCTTATGTGTTCCAGAGCGTCCAGTGACCACTGAGCAAACAGGAGGGGAGGAAACGTTAGGTATTCGTTAGCGGCGAAACAGCCGTCGGAGACGTTAAAAGCGGTAAAGTAGTGGTTCTTCAACCGCACATTCTTTTTTGCAGTATTTCCAACTTTTGCTAATTTCGAAAATCAGGGATTTCAACGAAAATGAGACCTTAATCATTTTTAAGGCCTTCATACTGTCCAAGGACAAATTTAATATGGAAATTAGCAGTCATTTTTTGAGAAAATGATGAAAACTATGTTGAGGCTTCATGTGCAGTATCCCCAAAAATGAAAATATCGTTTTCAAACTCTCAGGGCGTCAACTTCATTCAGATGGAATATGAATTTTGGAGAAAATTATCTGAACTGTTTAGGCGCTTGCGTTGACCACAGACGAACCGACGGACAATCAACATTTTTTTTAGCGTCAAGAACTCACAAAACGTCGATTCCAACTACACAAGGTGTTGATTGATTGATTGATCGATAAATTGATTCATTGATTGATGATTCTGGTCTCGTCGACTGCTAAGGTCATTGGTTCCGCAAGTGTATTGCATGTTTTATCGTGGTAGACGGCGATGATATTACTTCATTAGATAGCGAAATTCAGCGCCGATCTATCCGTCGAATTGCGGAGTTTTTCCCCTAAATAGGTATCTCCCTCTAGCGGGGAACTGCCCCAGCCGGGACAAGCTCTAAGCTCCCGACTGGTATCCCGGCATGTGTGGTAGCTTAGTGCATGTACGTGAAAGAAACGAGAGTGAGGATAGGACCAGTAAGAGGAAGGAAAGATCGCGCGCAGACAGTGCTATGCCCTACATCAGTTGATGCCTTGAGCCACCTAAGCCGGTCACAATGTGTAACACATAGGAACAAAATTTATGCACTTTTTCGTTACCAGGACCGACAATACCAGCTTTTCTGTCCCCAAATCGCCGATTTCCGCCGCAGCATCACAAAACTTTCTTTTTACTACGCAGAAATAGAAAGGCAAGAAAGTAACTATAAGCTTCACTCACCCTTTTAAATTACTGACCCCTGGGCCGAAATGGTACACGGTAACCCTTCCCCCTTTCAAGGCATAGATATTGTGGGAAATAGTAGACTCGCACAGCTCGATGAGAGGAGGCTGGCGTCTGGGATGAGACACGATGGGGGAGGTGACGGTGGCGGACGCAGCATTCGCCGCAGCGCCACGACGGCGGCGGCGGAAACTGCGACGGAGGCGGCGCAGCGGCGGTAGCGACGACGACGGCAGAGAAAGCGGAGCGTTGGCGCCAGCATTCCAGCGCTGTTGACACTCGGCGCCGCGCCCGCCGCCGCCGCCGCCATCACCACCGTGGCGGTGGCCGTAGTCACTCCCATTGACACCGCCACACCGTCCGCCATCACCGCCACCACTACCGCCTACCGCACACACCTGCCCGCCCCACCAAACACCCCGCCCCGCCCTCACCCCCGCCCTCCCCGCCACCCCAGCCGTCCACCCCGCCGCCTCCCTCCCGCCTCCGCCTCCGCCACCGCCTCGCCGCCGCCCCGCCCGCCCCGCCACCGCCGCCGCCACGTCACCGCCACCGTCACGCCACCGTCACCGCCACCGTCACCGTCACCGCCACCGCCACGTCACTGCACCGCCACCGCCGTCCGCCTCCCTTCGCCCGCCCCCGCCACGCCACCGCCACCGCCACCGTCACGTCACCGTCCGCACCGTCACCTACCACCGTCACCGCCCCGCCCGCCCCACCCCGCCCCCCGTCCCGCCCCGTCACCGCCACCGTCACCGCCCCGCCACCGCCACCCACCGCCACGCCCGTACCGCCCCTCCGCCACCGTCACCGCACCCCACCGCCCCGTCACCGCCACCGCACGCCACGCACCGCCACGCCACCGTCCCGTCACCGCCTCCGCCCCGCCACCCTGCCCGGCCCCGCCACCGCCACCGTCACCGTCACCACCGCTCACGCACGTACCGCCTCCCACCGCCCCGCACGCCCGCCCCGCCCCCGCCCCCCGCCCCGCCGCCTCGCCCCGCCCGCCCCGCCCCGCCCCGCCTCCGCCTGCCGCTCCGCCGCCGCCCGCCGCCCCCCCCGCCCTGCCCGCGCCGCCCCGCCTCCGCCACAGCGTCGCTGATTAGCGGCGACAGAGATTCGTTGAGTGGCTGTCGCGCGCGCTCGTGCCGAATGGCCGCCGCTGGATGCAAGTGGCCTCTCGGTCAAGCAGTTCGCATGGAACGCCTTCCGAGAGATCTCGACCACTCTTAATTGGGTGCTACGCTGGCGGTTTCGCTTCGCATGGTATCATAAATTCGTGTGTGCACATTCCTCAACATATTGTAACATCTAAGCAGGCTCACAGTGCGAATTACCGGAGGTGGGGGGGGGGTCGTAGCTTAGACGCCTGGTAGTAAAATAATAATTCAAAATATCCAGCGACACTATTACCGTAATCTATTTCTAGATGCATTTAACGATTTAGAATGGCTTAGAAACTTTCCAATAAAGAAATATAAATCACGGAAATTGTAAAAGAAAAATTTTCCGGAGTATATTCTTAATTTTCATTCAAAATAAAAAATAAACCTTTGTCTAATTGAATTGGGCATTGAGTCTAGTGACAAGAGTAGATCACATGTCAGAATAGTCGCAGGCCATTGGGTGTATTTTCACATTCAAATTTAGTAAAATATTTGGAAACATTGGCTGTCCCATGTTATCCCTGAGTGTCACTCGCTGTATTTTTTTTTAAGTTTTGAACGTCTCTCTGAAGACAATTGCCAATTTCCTGCCTGCATCTGAACGCCTTCGCTGTTTTTTAAGGCCTATGCAAATCATTACTGAAAGGGAAGAACAAAATGTCCTACGCTTCCTCCCTCACCTAATACAGATATAAGTAGGGATCTCATCGTCATGTTTTTATGAGGATGATTGAAACATTTTCTTGACAAAGAAATGACTTTTTATATTAAGTACATTTTGATGAAGCTATTCAATGAAATGCTATTTGCATTTCAAATCCATAAGCATACTCACATTGCAATTGCAAATAATTAGAGTTCTACGTCGAGTTAATTAACATACAGGAAATACAATTTAAATTCCTGTGAATGTACAACAGTTGTGTGCGGTATATTGTAAAAGTTCAACTTTATTATAAGACAAACGTATGTTGACTAAATGAATAGGTCATCATTTTTAAATCACAAACTTGAATTTAACTTCAATACTCTAAGTTATTTATTTACTCTAAGTTATTAGAGTATATATATTTATAAATTTATATACTCTAAGTTAACGTAACTCTCCCAGAATTCGTTCCAGTACACCAATGCTGCTAACAGATTTCCATTTGATGTTACAAATCAAATAACCCAAGAACAGCTTAAAACGAATGATGAAAATTTATTTAGAGAGATTAGTTTTATTTGGTTGTTTGGGAAGATAAGAATGAGTCAACCATCCAAGAAAAAAATTAAATACAGCAATATTGAAGTACTACATCATTGAAAAAAATACGTAGTTACGGATTTGTGCCCCTCGGGTGAATAGCGCAAGAATAGCTTTCTGAAAGACGGTCCCGAGTTCGATTCCCAACCGGGGCAAAAATGAAACTGTATGTTTCTATTACAAATTGTGTCAGTTTCTGAAACGGTGTGCCAAACGACAGCTCAGACAGGCCCAGTATGATAGGTCGAAATACGTCATGCTCGCCACATGTCTTCCTTACCGCAGGCGTGAACAACAGGGCCCAGGTCTGGGAACATCGCTGGCTGTCAAACACTAAATGCCAAGTTCATACTTACATACAAAATTGTAAATCAGAGTCCTTTTCAAGTGGGGTGGGAGACCATATCTCTCTATTATACCGATGTATTAAAAGCATACAATAGTTTGGAATTTTTTTCTGCACAATTATTTATCGCAGTGAATCCTCAACCTTTTGAAACCGAAAGATAAAAGAAAAGAAGAAAATCATAACATCATGCCAGGTTTGAGTGGATGAATTTCGAATGTGGAGAGTGTGTGAAAATGCACGCGATTTCAAGGAATTCTTATTATCACATTCGAGTTATCGGCGTTCTGTTGAATTAGAATTGAGAAAATATGGTGTACTGAAGAGTTTTGTGGTGGAGAGAAATATGTTGTATCCAAAGGTGAATGTATCTAATAATCGAAAATTTGATTATTCTCATAGATAGATTATAATTTTATTTTAGGCCGCATGAACATCTTGGGTTATTAGTGTCATTATATTTTACAAGCATTTTACAAACCAATTTTATAGCATTAATGGTATCAATTGCATTTAGAGGTAGAATCCAATGTTTGCTTACAATTACAATAGAATTTCTATCCTAAACACTATTACAGTAATGCTTTATATTTTGCTCCACATATTAATTTCTTCCGAGTAGTCCGTTTAACGAATTGCATGTGCATAAGTGACATAAATAGGGAATGAAAAAGACGAAGAAAAATATCAAGTAATTCTAGTTGTTGAAGATCGAGGCATCCTCTGTTCGCAGTGGGCATTTTGGGCCCGGGGCAATGCCGAAAAGTAGCGCCCCACCCCACGAAAAAATTAAAAATGTGAAAGTTGTATGAAGAAACTGAGTTATTTTATTTCAACAAATAACAAACATTATGTTTAACCAGAAAACGTTTTTGGAAATTATTGAAATAATATATTTAAGTAATTTGATCTAAACGCTAAAAACATTATTGTGTTTAATGTTTAATAAAATTATTTGTTAAATACATGAAATAATAAGTATAAATTTCAGTAGAACCTAACCCCTTAAATGTTGGCTTAATTTGGTCGTACCTTATAAGTAACGACTATAATCACATTTAAGGTAAAAAAAGATAGTTAAAAATTTTATGAAATATCAGACTACTGTACCGCGATATATAAAATTAATTTCTCTAGTTCTAATTTCTTCTTCACTTCTGTACTAATTTTTTCCATGAGTCCCATCATCGCACCGGGAGCGGTAGCTCAGTGCATCAACTGATGTCACTGCAGCGCCTCTGACCGCGAGGTCAGTCGAGTCCTGACGGCGGCAGGATTTTCCACACTAGCTTTAGGTCGAATTCAGTCGCTGTGTCGAGGAGAATTCTAGCGGCCGGCTGCTCTGATCGGTAGTTTTCCGTGGTTTCTCCGATCAACATCAGGCGAATGCCGGAGCAGTACCCTACCAAACGGGCCACGGACCGCGCGTGATCTGTCCTTTCCCTTCCTTGTCCTATCCTCTCCCCTAACACACCCACACTTACACTAACATGCACTACACTACCACATATTTCGGGAGACCAGTCGGGAGCTTAGAGCTTGTCCCGGCTGGGGCGGTGCCCCACTGGTGGGAGAGTCCTGGTTAGAGGGAAACCCCACTAGCTGACGGTAGGCCGGTGCCGGATCTCGCCATCCAGGGAGGGGAAAATCACCGCCATCTCCCGAGAAAAAAATCATGCACTACACTAACGGGACTAATGACCGAAGCAGTTGACGCGCCCGGAAGCACGAAAAAATCAATCAATCAAACCCATCATCAGGCCCCTTGTCTCGCGGTGATCGCCCGGTCTGCCCATGCCTACCGCCGCGGCGGCACTGACTGTACGTGCCGATGTGATTTGTCGTGGAGAGGGGCGTGCCGGAGGCGGGAGGACGAATTGCGTTGAGATAAGTGCGCTCGCTCGAGAGTCAGGCTGCGGCTGCCAGATGCGCCGATGCTCTTGCGGCGGGCAGCGCACTCCGCTTCGCCTTAATTGAGCCATCTGCTTCGCGACATTTGCATACCTCGTACTTCCCTCGATATCGATGACGATGCTTTCGAAACGTCCGATGCTGTTTTAAAAATATTCATATATTTAACGTTGATTCATTGAAGACGATGTTTTCATAACATCGATGTTTGTGATCGATGTTTTTGCGTAGTCGATATTTTATTTTTGAAAAAAATATATTAAAGAACAATAGTTTTCAGATAGCCATAAATTGATCGTTCTTCAGACCAGAGGCGAAGGGTGAAAATAACTTAGTCTGGTTATCTTCGATAAATGCACATTATTTTTGTATCAACCAATCAGATAATGAAACGTTTGTAAATTGCTTTGACCGTTTCATGTATTCTTTTTTGTCGGTTAAATCACAATAATATATTTAACAAACATGACCAACGAGAAAAAGCCCTTTCCCGTGCGATTAATGTTCAAGGTCCAGATAAACCAATTTTAAAAACATCGGTGTTTAAAAACATAGATTTTTAGGCGATGTATTATTCACATCGCTTTTTTTATTGAACATTGATGATCTGAAACATCGAAGTTTTGATGGTGATATTGCATCCCTACTTTCTTTTCCACAAAGTGGAGGAAAAATCTAATATTGTTTTGCACGAATGTTCCGAGTGTTAGGCCAAAGTATTCTTATATCATGGACTATTCATTATTATGAAGTTATCTCGTATCTTCTTATTAATTTATCGCTTTTGTTACTCATATTATATTTAGTTTTAGACATTTGCATCACTGATAATGAAAATTTACTTATTTGAAATTTTAAAAAAGTTTTCTTTGTAAATAATAAAAAAAATAACATTTCTGGTCGGAAACGTGGCAGTTGATTGATTTTTATGGCTCATATCTTATGTCGGCAACCTCAACTTGAAAAGGAAGAAATTAATTTTAAACCAGACACAACTTATGGGACAACATGAGTCAAACCTTCGAAATTAAATGTACAGACTCAAACTTTACAGTTCCCACCGGAATAAAAAAATAGTAACCGTTTCCTACTTCCTTTTGGAGATGAAAAATACTGCAAGAACTAAATACTGAAAAACTAATGGTTTTCAAAGGATGTGCTGCAAAAATATGTGGATGTCCAACGAAAACAATTCAATACGAGAAATATGACTGCATAAAAATAGGTGTAGTTTGGGAAAATAAAGTTGTCGTGTTATTGATTAACGTTATGTCGGACTTCACCACAGGATAACAAAATGAGCAATCAAAAATCTGCCAATAATTATATTATCCTGCATCCTACCGTTTGAGTACTAAGGCGACGGGTTTGCTTTTAATCTACGTTATGTTCCTTTTGGGGCAAGAGTGAGTCGCGATCCAAAATGTTTGAAAACCTCTGCACTAAAGCGTATGGTCGTCGAGTCTGTAGACGCGTTCTGCTCCCAGAGCGAACAATGCAATACGATCTCTAAGTGAAGCGAGCGAGCGAGCGAGTGAGTGAGTGAGAGGGAGGGTTTCTTGTTTCCGAGAGCGTCAATTACTTTGGTCATTAGCCCCGTATGTATAGTATATGTTATATTGTGGGAAGTGGCGGTGTTCCTTCCTCGCTAGGACGTGAGATTTGGCGTCGATGTAATGTCATCTTGCCAGGTACAGGGGGAGACAAACATGACGGTTAACCCTTTCAGGAATCTGCCCCAGAGCAGCGCCGTCCCAGCCGACATAAGCTACTGACTGGTCTCCCAATGTATATTTGAAAGTGTAGCACATATACATACGTATGCAAGTGCGAGGAGAGGACACAAGGATGAGGAAGGAAAGATCGAGCGCGATTCCGTTTGTTTGAGTACTACTTCGGCATTTCCTTGAAATTGACCGAAGGAAAAACGGAAAACCCCGATCTGAGCAGATAGTCGCTAAAATACCTCTCCAGAATTGGACCTAGCTACGTAGTTAGTATGGAACAATGTGCCACTCTTAATGTTGGTGCTCCCTGTAAAGGCCGTGTCAGCGACAACAGTTGTTGCAGTGAGCCTGTGAAACGACGATCGCCCGGAGGTGCAGCCATTTGCAGCCCGCGGGCGGTGCGTCCGGCCGGTCCCCTTGCCAGAACAAACAGCGCCCCACCCAGTGCACACAGGCGCGGTGCGGTAGCCCGCGTCCGCCCTCCGCGCCGCCCGCCCGCCCGCATCCGGTGCGTGGGTGAAACCCCCTTCTTCTCCTTCCTCCAGCCGCGCCCGCGCCGCCGCGCGCGTCTTCCTCGCTCCTTCGGACGTCCGGCGCCCGCGGCGGGCAGCGAGCGGAGCCCTAGCACCGGCGGAAGCGAACGTGCTGCGCCGAGGACGCCTGGGGGAGGGTTGCAGTTAGGGGTTCGATTCCTGTAAAATATGTTCCGTCGTTTTAAAATCAAACATATCGATACTGTTCCGGAATCAATCCAAAAAAGGAATGAAACAAATTTCCAAGGAGTCGATTCACATGAAGATACTCAACAAAAGAATCGATAAAGGAATCGAGCATTTCTGCATCCTTTTTTTCTCTATACAACGGTAAGAACGATCAAAACCTAAATGTTTGTATTTAAATTATCTTAATAATAGATTGTGAAACTTTACGAAAATTACCTGTCCCATAAGCAAAGGTAATTTGAAACAAGTGGTTTGATTTGAGTATTGCAAGAGATGAAGGCATGATGAGAAATAAAATTCAAACACAACAGAGATTTTTATAAAATTAATAATAAAAGTAATTATTACAAAAATATAAATGTAAACTATCAAAAAACCTTGAAAAATGCAGTAAAGCTCAGGAATAAGCATATATAAAGAAGTCGAAGATATTCATTTGATTCGATTCCGGCCTTTTGGAATCGACTCTAAAAAAAAAGCAAAGGAAAAGAAAACCGATTCCATAGGAATCAAAGAAAGCAATCGATTTTGGGATTGAATCGGTACAATCGGAAATTTCCTAGTGGTAGTCGATGTTCAAAGGAACGGGTGTTGGGAGGGCAATTGCATGGCAGACGAAAGGACATGAAACGACAATCATCTACGTAGGATACAGTCTGGATAGGCCAACGAATTACCAATACTTGTCTTGTGTTAAAGATTGATTCGTGAAATCACGAATGAGAAAAAATAGTTATTTGTTGAAATGTGCAAGATTTCCTTTTATATGTAGCAAGAATGAAGTGTAACGTGATTGTTCCTTGATAAGTTTCAGGCCAAATAAAGACTTGTGATAAATAGTTTCAAGGGAAGAGCGCGCAGAGACGGACGTAAATATGAAATTTGGAGAAAGCATCATTCTTTCAAATCACACAGTCGTATGAATTGAAAAGGTCAGTGCGTGCAAATTTGAAGAACTTTGTATATTCCTGACTTAATGGTACATGGAAAGATTGATGATTGCACAGCAGTCTTAAATGTGTTTTCCTGAAGTCATTATTGCAATACAGCTCATATTTATGCGCTTTTCATTACATTATTCTTTCACAACACAAAATTGGAATTCATTAATTGCTATTCCTGGATGAAGAAAACATATTTTATATTATTTCACTGTACACAACATTTACGCGTGATTTAAATGCTAGACATATATCAGTGAACACAAATAAGATACACTGGATAAACACTGCCAACAATAATCTTAAAATACAATTTATTCACATATTTAATGTGAAAGCTAATTGTAGTAGCAGAGCACGATCCCTTTTCCGTACACGTAGTACACCTTGAAATATAATATTGTATTCGATCGCTTTTATATCATCCGATGAAATTTTTCAAGCTGGTTTCTATATTTTACAAAATGAAACATTATATCATTCATTTCCAATAATTTTCTAATGGCGAGAATATCATAAAACTACCCCATTTCCTATTCTTCTTTTATTGCTAATTTTACAATTACTTGTTTTTATTTTATTTAATATTCTGTAAAATTTTGTAAGTTTCAAAAGTTAAATCCGGTTTGCGATATTTTGAGTTAAGTACCCGTCTGAAGCTATTGTATTTGTTGCCGGATTCATTTGAGCCAATACTCTTTGAAAACTGTAGGCCTTCCCTCCGCAGAGCGGCGTCTCCGCTCTCTCCGCAGCGCCTCTTCCTCCAGAGAAGAGCTGCCCTGTCCGCCTCCGCCGGGGCCCTTTCCCCCCCCCTTCCCCCCCCCCTTCCGGCCGTCCGCCGCCTCTCTTGCCGTTGCGCGCCGGGCACGCAGACGCGTTGACGACGACGGCGCCGCCGCCTTCTCCTCCTCCGCGGCCGCGGCGGAGGCGGGAGTCGGGGGGGGGGGCGGGGTGCCACGGTGACGTCACGGCTTCTTACGTCGGCGCGGGGGACCGTGTGGGGAACGATGAGGAGACGTCGTCGTCACAAATACCTTCCCGAGGCGGCGGGAGGGAGGGAGGTGGCCGGGGTGTGGCAACGGGTGACGATGCAGCTCCACCTGTGCGGAGACGGTGGCGGAAGTGTTGTGGAAGGTGGGGTTGAAAGATCAGCGCCGTATCCGTCGGGAATGACTGCCGTGCTAGTGCAAGGAAGCAGAGCTACGAATTGATACGAAGGCGGGAAGTGAGGTCAGTGGCAGCAAACAATATCTTATAGACTGCAATGGATCTCTTGAAATTAGCGGTAGGGTAGGGAGCGTGTCTATGTTGGAGTCCTCACTGCTCGTTATTTTCTCGACAAACGGGAAGTTCTGTGCCGTTTCGAAGCAAATGAACGGTCAAATTATTTTCATTATACTAATTGATTTAAGTGTGTGTGGAAATCGCTTCAGTGGCAGGTCACGCACAGCGAAACAAGGGCGAGGGAAGGAGGGTGCGAGTGGCGGGGGGGCGGCGGCCGGAGGCCGCGCGGAGCGGCGGGGGCGGGAGGGGGGGAAGGAGTGGGCCGGGTGGCGCGAGCGGGAACGGGTTACGATCTTGATAATCGCCAGGCGCCTGCAGCTTTCGACGCGCCCAGGCCGTGGCCCGCCGCGCTCCAGGTGGTGGTGAGGCGTGGCGGTCCGGGGGGGGATGGGTGGGGAGGGGGGAGACGGAGAGGGGGGCGCAGGAGAAGCCGTGCGCGAGTTGTCGGGGCGAACGGTTCGCGTTCGGCATTGGCGGGGCGCTCATCCTCCCGGTCCTGCGCGCTGAAGAAGATATCGTCGCGCGGCGTGCTCCCTGGCAATGATAGATTTTTCCTGGCTGAGGCGTAAACCGTACGGAAACCAACTGGTGCTTGAGAGCATAAGCTTCCGCGGCCGGAGTCACTACGTGCTTGGCTGTCCTCTTGGACAGGGACGCGGCGTCTCTTGACGCCGCGTCCTAGGCACAGGTGCCAATGTTTCGGCCGCCTTTCTGCGTCCTTCCTCAGGGCAAAGTGCCTCTCTCGCAGAATGGTGAGCGAAAGGTCGGCACGTGTGCGTCTCCCTAATTGCGAAGTGAACTTCGATTGTTCCTATGCTGGGCGATGACATGAAGACATTGTTACACCTCAGAACCACCTTAAGAAGGACGCTCGCGAAGTAATTCAAAGGATTTACTTTAAAGGCATGAGGGAACAGTGACCTAATGTCATCCGTCCTCAGAAAAATCGAAGTGTAGATATCAACTGGTACTTGATCATTGCAATGTTGATGCACCAATTGAAAGAAAGGGTTTAGCGATCTGAAAGTTATAGTTTGATATTTATTTTCCATTTTTGTAGGGAGTAGTTCAATAAACGATTACGCAGAAGTTTTCGGGCGAATTCTAGTTTTCACATTGATAAACATCTGATAAATAGTTCTATTTTGTTACTCGAAGTTATTGCTTCAGTATGTTCTCTCAACTGAAAATTTTCTTTCTATGCAATGTACATTTTTTAAACGACGTACATGTAATTTTTACTTATTTGGAAGCATTTCGCAACATTATTTTTGTTTTGAAAATATGATTTCTAATGTTCGACTGTCTTTGCTGAAATGGGTGGTAAATATATAAAGCTTATAAAGAACAATAACAATAGAAAGGAATAACAAGATTATCATTTACGTCACTGTACTCCAATCCACGATTTAAAAAAATTGTCATCATAGAAAAAATGTAATTAACTGAAACATAAACAGATTGAGGCAGGGAGAAAGAGCGGGAGTGAGAGAATTTTATCAGACCGGATGTAACATACAAAGAATCTGTTGTAACTGATGTTTCCATAATACCGAAGGACAAGGAATGCTACATTGACCTGTGGAACCACGCTATCCTTCAAAACAAAACTATTCATTTAGGAAACTGAATCGCCCACCGATATTTCTTAGACACCGGAAACGTGTGTTTCCCATTAAGATTTGGTTTTCTTAGACTTCTTTGAGCGGAAGACACTCAAAACGTCTCTTTCACTTCTTGATCTAATTCTGACGACACACACCAATAAAATAGTAACAGTTACCCTTTTTCTCGAAATACTCCGGAAACATATTTCTTGGTCATGAAAAAAATTCTTAAATTTACAAATCCACGGATATTTAACCACTGTGAATTTGGTATAATTCCATCATAAGTATTTCATTCATAAAATATATTTTTAACAAGCACATACAGTTCATGTTTAGGTAACGGGATTCTAATCCCAATTATCCCATGTGGAATGTGGACTGCGCGTGGTTGGCTGTAGTGAAGTTTCTCGGAGATTTCTCTTTCGTATTTCATTCAAGAGCTTTCTCCTCCATTCATGATCACAGTAGTGCTTTTTCTCATTCCTTTCCCCGGCTGGAGGTCTAGTGGTGAACTCATCCTCTATCTCAATCTGTTGAATCTAGCAACGTCATGGAGAGTGACTCGTGGTCATCTCCATACAATCATCTCAACTAGGAGTAGAGCTAACATCTGTGTTACTGTGGTAAATAAACGTATTACAATCACAGTGCCCGCTGCGCGCGTGCTGTGTTTCTAGATATTCCTTATGTTCTTATTTTTAAATTTCAAGTATAATAAAATGTTTTGGCCAGGGTAAATTGTTGAATTGGCTTACATTGCGGCTCACATCTGGAAATCGATAATTTTCCGTCGAATTTGCATAAAAGTTATTCTGTGTAACTTTTTTAGACATCTGTTTAGTGATGTAGGGTTAAGTTACACATTAGCATTTTAAAATATCAAGTAAATATACGAATATTGTACTTCTATTATTTCGTCTTTTTATTGTCTGCTTTGGTGTGTTAAATACAATTACAGCATCTGAATTTAGAGTGCCAACCTAACATTTCCACACAAACTGTTTTGCAGTATTTTTACTTTATTCGCACTTACTTCGAAAGAATGTAAGAAAGTTATGTAATCGGGCGCCGGAAAACGGGGCATTCTCGACAGAAAAACATCTATTATCGATCTCCGGTAACGAAAAAAGTGAATAAATGTTACTGCTAGTAAATTAATTCCTCTAACATGTGATATACCCATAATCCATGTTTTGTGGGGTTTTGATATCGAAAAATCGATTGAGGCCAAACACCTATCTGTCCGTCCGTCTGTAGGTCTGTCTGCATATGATCCACGCTAGCACCTATACCGTTCAGCCGATTTTCTCCAAAATTGATATTCCCCCATCGATTTGAACGAACTCGAGGAGTTTCAAACGGAAAAACATTTTCAAAATTTTCTCAAAAATGACTCACGACGTTTTCATTAATCTTTGTCTTCGGATAGCGTAAAGGACGCTTAAGAGAACGATGCAGGTCTCATGTTCGTTGAAATCCTAGATTTTTTCGAAAATTGCAAAAGTCCATTTTTGGGCGTCTTGCTGTATACAATATTGAAGATAGTTATTTTTCCCTTAATGAAATTTGTTCTTTAAAGACATCTTGTAAGAAAATCATGTTCAATTTTTCGAAAATTAGAGTAGTTTTCGTATAATTTTGATCGAAATATAGGAAATTAAATATTTTTTTAAACAATTTGTTTCTGCAAAACCGCTCCAATTTTTTTCTTCCACGGATAGGAGAAAGGCCGATTAAAATAATGGCGCCGGACTCATTTTCGTTGAAGTCTCGTCTAATTTTAATACTTTTTGTTGGGTTTTACACAAATCCATTGAATTATGTTCAAATTAGTAAACCAAACAGACTAATGAATATTTTGAAGTGATGAGCACCAATAACATGCTCGAACTTCATGCCAGGGCACAAGAAACAGATTACACATTTCCCCAGAGCACGTCATAGTTTTTCACGGTTTTTGACGTTAAATTAAGAAATAACTAGTGGTGCTACAGAATTGCGCAGACTTTCTCGTAGTAAAGTTTTCTAATTTCCTTGGTGTGCACTGGGTTTCTTTACCCATCCTCTTGCCAGCTGCCATCTGTCATCGCTTGATGAACATTAAAAAAATTGAAATTTTTCGCTTTCATAATAGTTGAACCGAACTATTATTTTAATAATATTAAAGAAGAGTAAAACTCGTCCTTTATGGAAAATTCGTTGAAAAATTTAGAGCCGTTTTTAAGAAAATAGCATTTAAGCTTTACTATAAATGCGAAATTGGAATCTTTTTCACAGGTATCTATTGAGTTTTCAAAAAACTTCATTCGAAATCATTGGAAGCACTTTCACTTGCAAATGTAATAATGTATACAAATTGCTGGAAATGTGCGTATTAATGACGTGAAAGATATGAAAATAAATACATTAATGTAATTTTTGAAAGAAAAAAAAAGAATACACCAAAATGAACTTTACGTTATATTAAGTAGTGTAATTAGCACTATCCGTTTGAAGAGTTTGAAAAAATTGGACTCATTTTTGAGAAAATGGCAACGCTATTTCCCCCCTCTAACGAGACACCGCCCGGGCACGCCCCAGCCGGAGAAGCACTAAGCTCCCGACCGGTCTCCTGGCATGTGTGGTTGTGTAGTGCATGTTAGTGTCAGTGTAAGTAAGGGGTGAGGATAAGATAAGGAAGAGGAAGGGAAGATTGCGCGCAATCCGCGGTCCGTTTGTTAGGGTACTGCTCCAAGATTCGTCTGGTTTTGATCGGAGAAAGCACGGAAAACTACCGGTCAGAGCACCCGGCCGCTAGAATTCTCCTCCAGACAGCGATTGACGTCGACCTAGAAGCTAGTGTCGAAAACTCGAACCTAGGAGTTACCAGTCAGAGTCACTGCAGTGACATCAGTTGAGCTATCTCTCCCGGTGGTAATATATACTTTTGTCCTTTCATATATTATACGAAGATGTTCTAAGTCTCAAATAATCAAACATTTTTATCAAGATATCTTTTCAACAGAAACGACGAGACGTTACTCTCATTACCCAAAAGTTGACAGAATTTAATACTTACTAAATATTTAAAATTCTTGGCGTTTTTTAAAAAGTTCGTTTGAAGCTTCTATCTAATTGATCTTCCTGAATTTTTCTTTCAATTGCGGATGTGTACATCCTACGAGTATGTAGAAAATGAATTAAACGAAAAACCGGTGAAATATACGCTTATTTGAAGTCCTTTGTTCAGTTCGAATGCGAATTCGGTTATTGAAATATACTATATGTTTATACTAGCCCGCAATATGGCTAATGTTTGAAGGAGCCAGTGAATTCTCACAGCAGGCAGACGGTTTGGGTACAGCTGCTTCAATGACAAGGGGAACAAAGCTGTTTGAATGGTGAGCGTGCGTATTAACTGGCTAATCCTAACATTAGCTACATGGTTTGGATGAAGCTGTTTGAATGACGAAGTAAGTATTATTTAAGATTTCATTCTGCTAATGTTGATATGAGCCTTAGACTGTTGTCTTACGTAAGGTGATTATCCAAGCGTAAATCGTCTTGTGTGTTTCCGAGAGGTGCGTTCGCGATTTTGGCGTAAAAATGCGTTGGAAATTGTGCGTCGGAGGTCGGAGGCACATCGCCAACTCGGTAATGCGTAGCCAAGCGTTGGAATTCATTGGATTAGATGGTATCGTGTAGATAGAACGACACTGAACCACAAACACAGTGGAACTCAAAACTATAATACACATATACCAATACAAAGTATAAAATGTCCGTGTGAGTGGTGCAGGCGGAGGGAGTTTGAGGGCGAGTATGCGGGAGGAGAGGATGAGTAGGCTGGCGGATAGGGTGATGGAAGGATGAGGGATGATTGGGACGGATAGGGTAAGTGGAAGGACGGAGGAACGGGTGGGCGGGTGGATAGGGAGTGTGAATGGAGGGATTGGTGGGCGTACGAGAAGTACATACTGAACATACGTCACGGTGACACCTTGCTCCAACTAGACATGGTTATGTTCCAGCTTCAAATGTCTGCGCAAACAGTTTCCTTCAGCTTTTATTGTGGAAGAGCAGAAGAAAGAACTGGTTAGTTCATCGATATTGGAAATATGTAACTTTCTGAATGCCGACATGTAATCCAAAGGTAGATAAACAATTTATATGCGATATTTTAGAATTTTGGTCTACTTTTACCGATGTTGCGAACGTTTACGGATCTAGTATCTTAATTCTTCTCGTAGCATCACAAAATCTCTGTCAAGAATTTTGAAATAATTTTCCAGTCGTAATCGGTGAACTATGAAATCGCACTAAATGTGGACATGGGAGCCGACATAAAATGTAATACACATCTTGCCTCTCACTAGCCTTAGAAACTTCTCACCACTATAGAGCCATAGTCTGCTCCCTGTTCATCACATAACTGCTATTCCTCGACTCAATAACGTATATGTCCTAGCCACATCGTGCTGGTTAATGATAAATTCATTCGGCGTACGTCAAAAGTGTGCTTCGACGCTGTTCCGAATTCGGGCTTCATCCACATAGTTGGATAATCAAGACATTAACCGTCTATTGTGGAATTCTGATTGGGTTGTTGACGTTCTTATAAGAAGAAATAAAAGTCATCTTCGTCAACATATCCGTTTATTAAGATATCCTGGCTTTCGACGGCTTTGCGTCATCGTCAGTCTCGCTGCTGTCCGCAAAAGTCGACAGTCGCTCAGTCGCTCGACTTTGCCGACAGCAGCGAGACTGACGATGAGGCAAAGCCGTCGAAAGCCGCTATCTTAATAAAGCTGATATGTTGACGAAGATGACCTCTTTATTTCTTATTAACCGTCTAATTCGAGAATTACCCTTTATTCGGTCTTTACCGGTCAGAGGGAGGTTCAAAAAGTTGCGGCCTGACGTACTTGGCACACGCGCAGAATATTGAGAGTTGCAGCGTCGAGTGGCACGTCCGAGTGCCTTGCATATGCGCCTGCTGATTCAATCACGGTCAGATCTCGAAAATTCGAAATGTTTCGTCTTAAATCTGTTTAATACATCCTGAGGGCATAATTCCTCAGTAGTAGCATAGTTACGTAATTTTCTTTTTGGATATTGTCTTAAAATTTAGTATTTATTAGTATTTAATGTTTCCCCTTAGTATTTAATGCACAGAAATGAAAAGAAAAAAATATTAGTGAACAGGCAAAAACAATAATGTATTAAATTATAATATATTTCGTTTCTTAGAGAATAGTAAACGTAAGAACTCTCCTCGAGAAGTTAAACATCTTGATTTAACTCATTGTTTTAAGGCTGAACTGAGTAAAAGTTCAAAAATTTTGAAAGAAAAATAAAACATAAATTTGAGCAACTTACACGGACTTAACGTTACTAAGATAACATTCTGTCGTAAGTATTTCATTGGCGCGTTCACACGTTCGCGATGTTTCATTACTCCCCAACAACCGTTGCAGTCATATCTGTTTACCGGGCGACGAAGGAGCGTCCTGCTTACTCTGGACGTCGGGAACGCACGCGCGCGAGGAGAGTCCGTCGCCCACCGGACCCTTCCCAGAGTGAGTCAGCGAGCGGGTAAACAGCGAATCGAACACAAGGAATCGCATCAATGAGTGGCAAGAGCGATTCGCCTAGGACGAACGCACGTGCGCCAAGGCGAGTGGGTGGGCGGGCGGTGGCACGTCATGTCTGTCTTCGTGAATGGGCAGCGGACGGAGGGGTAAGTGGGCAGTGTGCCGCAGAGAGGTGGTTGGGTGGCTGCGGGTGGAAAGAGCGGGTAAGGAGAGGAGAGGGCAGGTAGCGAGTAGGCGGGCAGAGAGGGCCAGTGAGAGGGTTGTGTGGGTGGAAGTCAGGTGGGCGGGTGCAGAGGGTATGAGGGTAGATGAGCGGGCGGAGAGGGTGGTTGGGTCGGTGAACTGGCGGTCAGAGCGGGTGAGTGGGGAGGGAGTATACGGGCCGTGATAGTGAGTGTTTTTGGTATACAGGATACAGGTATACCAGTGGCGTTTTCTTTGGGTGGGCAGGTCGTGGTCAACGCCCAAGGAAATAAAAAAAATCATTTATTCCTTTGAATTTATTAAGATCTTTCATTTATTCGGTCTTCCGTGCAATGGGCGTCATACATCGGCACCAGCACGTCCATGCAACGCTGGCAGTGCGCGAGCGCAGCTCAGGCCGTTGGCGATTGCCTCCAACGTCTTCAGGTCGAATCGACAGGCGGCAGCGCATGCGCGCGACATCTTCCCACTCACGGGCAACTTCTCCCCACTTACGGATCCAGTACCTTAGAATCTTCCCATAGCATGACGAAAGCTCTTCCAAAAATTTCAAATAAGTTTCCAGTCGTCATCGGTGAACTATGAAATCGAAACAAATGTGGACATGAGAGTAGACATAAAATCAGCCACCTGTACGAAGGCATTGATTACGTAAATAAAAATGTGCTTAAAGAAAATAAGTAATTAATGTATTACAAGCAATGCCTCCCGAATAATGACGTTCAACAACATCAACAATATCAACAACAACAACAATAATAATAATAATAATAATAATAATAATAATAATAAGTTGGTTGAAGCGTTTTGTCTCCCTGCACAACTTGATTTCGAATAGTTTTAATGAGATACTTCAGAAGCCTGATCAGTGCCCAAAATTCTTAACGCAAGGTATTACTTACTTACTACCCAAAAGTGTTCCTAAATCAGATCCCAAAAATTACAGGCCAGTAACATGTCTCTCTGTACTATATAAGTTATTAACATCAGTTTTACACGAAAAGATATACATGCATTGTGATCAGAACAATATCATCAGCATGGAACAGAAAGGATGCATCAGAGGTACATTTGGATGCAAATAACAGTTGACTGTGGGCTACATCGACTATAGAAAGGCATTTGATTCGGTACCTCATGAATGGCTGATACACATTTTGAAAATATATAAAATTAATACAAAGGTTGTAAACCTGCTCGCTGCCTTAATGAAAAACTGGTGCACGGAGATTAATTTGGAGAATTGTACATTTAAGATTGATATTCGTCGAGGAATATTTCAAGGCGATTCATTGAGCCCTCTATGGTTTTGTTTAGCTATAAACCCCCTATCACAGCTTCTAAACAAGGAATGTCTAGGGTACAGACTCCGACTGAGAGATCCTACCTCCCGAATCAGCCATTTATTATTTATGGATGATCTTAAACTGTTTGCCGAGAGCCATAACCACCTGAACGCGCTGAAGTATGTGACGCGAGTATTTAGTGAAACATTGCTATGTCCTTTGGATTTGATAAATGTGCCGAAATACACCTAAAAATGGTAAATTGGTCGAAGTACCTGATGAAACTTGTGATTTTCGACAGCTTTTGTACCACGACACTTATAAATACCTTGGTATCCAACAAAATAGACGAGTGAACCACACAAGTATGAAGTCGATATTCAAGGAAAGGTACAAATCAAGAATCACAAAGTTGATGAACAAAAAATTGTACTCTAGGAATCTAATAAGTGCTATTAACACCTATGCTGTCCCAGTATTGACATATTCCTTTGGTATCCTGAAATATTCAGACACAGACCTTCGGGAACTGGATACGATTACTCGAACCACCCTCACAAAATTCAGAATACATCATCCCAAGAGCGCTGTCGAAAGGCTTTATCTTCCCAGAAACCAAGGAGGTAGAGGCCTACTTAATATCTTCAATCTGTGCAGGTCACAAGAAAAGAAAATGCGAATGTACTTTCACTCCTCGGATAGTGTGTTACTGAAGAATGTAGTTGCTGTAGATGCAAACTATTCAGCTCTAAATCTCCAGAAGACTGAAACCAACACTTAAATTGTTTCCCAGATATGTAACATGCAGACAGATTGGAAGAACAAAACCCTTCATGGAAAATATCCTAATCTCTTAAATAACCCATCAGTTGATAAAGTTTCTTCTCTCCTGTGGTTGAAAATGGGATATTTATTTCCTGAAATTGAAAGATTTATAATAGCAATTCAGGATGGGGTAAAAAAACACGCAATTATGATAAACACATACTGAAGAGCAGTATAAAAGATGTCTGTAGAATGTGTAATCAACCAAATGAGACCATCGACCATGTGATTGCAAGTTGCCCAGTTCTTGCCAACACTGCATATCTAGGGAGGCACAATCAAGTAGCCAAATAATCCATAGACAATTGGCATCAAATTATAGACTAATTGAGAACCCTCCACCATTTTACAAATATTCACCTTCACCGGTTATAGAAAATAGTGAAATAGTACTCTACTGGGATAGGCCTATTGTCACTGATAAGACTGGATTATAATCGCCCGGACATAGTAGTTATCAATAAAATACAGAAGTATGCAACAATCATAGATGTAGGCTGTCCACTGACAAAAAACCTGAACAAGACAGAATCGGAGAAGATTTCAAAATACCAGAATTTGGCAGCAGAAATCCAACATGTTTGGCAACTGAGTAAGGTTGAAATAGTGCCAATAATCATCTCAGCCACAGGAGTGGTGACAGACCGATTTGCTTCAGGTCTTACAAAAATAGGATTATCAAAAGGAATCTGCATAACCATCCAAAAAGCTTTAATCCTACAGACTTGCTATATTGTGCGAAAATTTTTAAATTGAAGGACGGACAAAGATGAATTTCTTCTCCGTCTTTCCTCAGATCTGTCATTACCAGTTGCATTTGCTAGAGCCTAAGTCGTATGAATAGATGAATGGTTCTCAATGCTTACTGAGAAAAGTACAGAAATAATAATAATAATAATAATAATAATAATAATAATAACAATAATACCAACAACAACAATAATTCGTCCAGGTCGATCATGACCAGAACAAATATTAAATCTGAAACGTATCCAAAGGCATCTGAGAATGGGTAACAGAAATCTAGTATGCATATTTGTTGATTTCAAAAAAGCATATGATTCGGTTGATCGGGAATCATTATTCCAAATATTAAGGGAACAAGGATTAGATTCGAAAACCCTTGCACTGATAAAAGAAACCCTGACTAAAAGACAGGCCAAAGTTAAATTTATGGGATGTATTTCTTTAAAATCAAAACAGGGATAAACCAAGGCGACGGACTCTCACCTCTGCTAATTACTTGTATTCTTGAGAAAGTACTAACAGAATGGCGTAAACAAAAAATAATCCTCAAAATTGCACAAGCAATCACATTAGGGAGAGGAAAATTAGCGATAGACTAAAATTTGCAGACGACTTGGCAATCCTGACCTGGTCATATTCAAACAGCATAGAAACAGGTTGAACTCCTTAAAGGACAGACAAAGAGAGTTGGTTCTTAAATGAAATTTGAAAAAATTGAGTTTATTACTTGTAACAAAGACACACCTAAGTTCATGGATACGAAATACGGCAAAATTAAGAGATCTAAATACCTGGGGTATATAATTCAGGAAAATAGAATTGAAACTATGACCAATGAATTAATAAAAAAACAGTCCAAAAAACAGAATTCTACATGGCTCAGAAAAACTAATTTTGAACAACAAGAAAAAAACATAGAAAATATGGAAAAAGGAATGCAAAATCATTAGGAAAGTTCTTGGTCCAAAATTCAGAGACGAGCAAAACAGATTGTCAAGCAAAAACGAAATCAGACAATATACGGATATTCAGAGTGATATCAGAAAATCTAGACTAAATTTTTTTGGACACATCAAAAGAATGAATACTAATCGTCTTACCAAAAATAGTGGAATTTTATGAGAAAAGAAGTAAAGCAGAAACTGACATTATAAAACTAGAATTAAGAAGGACTTTAAATTATCAGAGATCACAGAAGACGACATTCAAAATAGGAACACATTAAGATCTAAAGTGCAGTCATGGCGGATTGATTTAGAAGAAGTACCAAAGTGTGGAACAGGAAAAGCTCGGACGGAAGAGAGAAAAAGGCGCACATGCAAAGGATGAAAGAAATATGAGCACAAAGAAAGGGTAAGAAACACACCTGAATACTTTGCGTAGTCCCAATTGGGCTAATTGCAAGAATGATTATATTATTATTATTATTATTATTATTATTATTATTATTATTATTATTATTATTATTATTATTATTATTATATTAACTATATAGTGGCACAAAATTTATTTTATAATTTTAGATTTGTACTTATAAACAGAGAGAAGAAAGAATTTCGGAGCTCAAGAAAATGTGCAAATATACCATAGTGCACAACTCTGAAAACTTGATCAAATGGCCTTGCTCAGTTCGATTACATTTACAAAACTCGGGTTGACGACCATTCGGTTTTATTATTATTTATTTTATTTAATTCTTACAAAAAATTTGCAGTTTTTGAAGAGCACCTGATGAGGAACTAATGATTTTAGTAGAATCCTTGCTAATCGGCTGTATCCCTAGCGATGGCGCCGCCGCGACGCCCGGGTGCCAGAGGCAGTCTGCTGCTGCAGCCGCAGCTCCCAGCCTCCCCACCCGGAAGTGGCAACCCTCTCCCACCCCGGCGACCCCGAGGGGCCCCGCTTCCGGCCGGCACCCTCGCCCCGCAGCCGCCACACACGGTGGCCCAACGCGGGCCAAAATTAGGACTGGGAGTTAAAAGAAAGTTTTTAATCGATAAAACATTATCGAAACAGGGATAAAACAATTGATACACCACGTACTACTTCTTCAGTTTTGTTCTGTATTAGCCGTTAGAAAAAAAAGTCATAATATAAACACAGATAAGAGGAAAATCGGTCTATGAGACGGGTAAATCATGTTTTGTTACACAGTTAATAATGTGGAGTTAATAATTGGACAAATGTTACATTAAAAATTAAATTACATTATTACAAGGCATTGTACATACATATCATACCATTTGAATACATACCATTATTGGAAGCAAGTGCCGTTAAACTGATATTAATATTCATTAAATAAGCGGAAAATGCACTTGAAATGTTGGAAAAGATAAAAAATGACTTATTAGTCGAAAATGCAAAATAATCATTTATAAAAAGGGGTCATTTCCTTTTTGTCCTAACATAAAATTAACGACTATGCTAACCGGCATTGTTCTAAACTGGAAAGAAAAATAAGACATTTCATTAAAATTTGCCCCCTGGTCATGTGGAATCAAGATGATAAAGAAATCATCTTTCCTTACACGCTAACTGCTAATGTAAATTTTAGAGATGGAATAAAAATGTGAATCATTTTATATATTTTTTTCAAGAATTCCTTTTAGGTGTGATTTTTTATTATTTACATGACTTTTTCGACCCCTACTTTAGCTGGAATATATGTCATTTGGACTGCCTATTTTAGGTAAAATAATTTTCTGAAATTCTGTGCTTATGTAATAGGGAACTATGGTCTTCCTCGTCCATTGAGCTGAAACTTCGCCCTCTTTAAAATTTATTTTCAAAGGAACTCGTCAAAATGATACGAGATGAAATTTTTACATATGTTCGTCAAAGATATTAATCGAATATGATCATTGATCACAGAAGAGATAAAAATGAGCAGTTGCGTTATGTTTTGCTCGGAATAAATATTCTAAAATTAGCGAATAAATGTTCAAATCTCTGATAGATTGCAAGAGATAGAAAAACTGCCTAAGAAACTTTCTTTATTTCCAGTACTGTAGCTTGTAAGATAACTTGAGCATTATTCTAAAAAATTATAAATTTTAAAGTGTCAAAGAGTTATATAATTATTTTTCAAAGCAATGCAAATAGCAAAGCTAATCAGTATTTATGAATGTAAATTTCTTTTGAATTCGTTTCTAATATTAGAGGTGTACTTAAATTGCGGCACCTACTTTTCTTCTTTTAATAATATAAGATTCGCAAACAATATTTCCTAGATATATATTTGTTTTATTCTCTTCATGTACTTCAAGATGCTTTACTAATTTATTTATGTGTATTAACATTTTCAATTACAGTAGGTACTACTGTTTAGGACTTGCGACCAAGCGCCACTGTGGGAAGACTTTTAATGAAAACCGGAAACGTCCTTGGACTAACCTCATTGCGTTCAGTTGACTATGTCACAGTCTTCCTGACAACGAAAGAATTGGAGTGGTTCATTGTCGAAGAGCTCAAAAAGAAAGCCGAAACTATACCATCAGAAGATATAATAGGATCTCGGCATAATACGAAGACAAGTAACAGGAGATAAGTAAATGAGAATCATCTAGTAAAGTGTCATTATATCTTGGAACTTAGGAAGCCCTTAATTCTCGTTCGTTTGACCTAATTCCTGCCAGTTAATCGCGTCTATGAATCATCAGGATGTTCTCGTCGTGTGCAAGGGTGGCTCTTTGGAAACAGCGATTAAGAAACAGCGCGCAAGACTACGAGTGTCGTAATGGATCAACAACAGTTTACAACAGAGGAATACTTCACGGCGTGTCCTAAAATTACGATACCATAAGGAAAATGGATACTGTTACTCAAAGTTGCTCCATCAGAACATTTGGGTGAATTTATTATATTATGTTAACGTTATTGGTTAGAAAAATGTGCTAAATATTGAGGCAAAAAAAGAAATGGAAATTCAATAATGGAACATACTTGCAGATAAGATTGGTCTATTACGTAAGGCTTCGGGGTCTCTTTTGAAATTTTCAGGAAGGGCTACGGCCCCCCGCCCCCACTCACCCAATGCGCGTGATGATAACATTTCACTGACTGAGCGAAGCGCGGTCCTGTTTCAAATCGATCTATTTGTCATTTCGTCTGACTATAAATTTCTTCGTTACGCAGTGATGATCAAGTGTTTTGTTCGATTTTCTTCGAACTTGACGCGAATGTTCTTTGACATCATTTGAAATTCGGTACGTGTAAGAAGAATTTTATTTTTTATTCCGTTTCAAGATGGTAGTAATTTAAGTGGTTCCGTTTCATGCAATGTTCAGCTTTATCGAACGATTCTACCCCAAACTCACGATCTAAATTTCGGTAGATTTATGCAATCCCACAACCCAACTAATCCGTTGTTCAATATTGGCTAAATCTTTAAAGACTGCGATGAAGAGCAGATCCTATAATGTTTTGGGGCGAGATGTTTACTGTTCACAGAACTATTATGATCATAATTACCTCACAAATAAATACTGGATAGAATGTAATTATCTTTAAATTTCAGCTTATGAAGTTGAGAAAGAATCCATTATGGAACAAAGAAATTGAATTACTATGTAAATATACTGAAAAATAATTATATTACAAATATTACGACTTGAAAGGATGAAGATATATTTTCGACACTATTATCTTTTGTTGAAACCTTTGCACGTCGTCAGAGTATGAAGAAAGAACCTCGATGTATTTTCCTTCATTTTTTTGTTCATTCTGTCATATAATTTCTCATGCGTACCTATCAAATGATGATATCACCTCTGTTCTAAAGCGGAGCCAGAGCTTGGTTCGCGTTTACGCTCAAACCTTGAGGTGCTATCCAGAACGGCAACACTTGTTGCACACGATCAGATTTTTTATCAAACGAATTCTGTGAAATTATGTACATAAAAGTTTCATAAAACGTTTCTTAAAAGGTGTTGTACACTGTCAAAAGTTTTGTAAAATTGTTTGGTCGTCCCCCTGCGGAATGGGGAGTTACATTACTATTTCGGCCTCTCGTTTTGCATTACGATTATAATACAATGATCGTTGACAAGAGAAGTGATGGTACTGCTGGTACTAATCTGCCAGCATGCTTCCCTCAACCACTCACAGACAACCACGTCGGCGGCTTCTGTGGTGTAAACGGTTAGCGTACGGGGGTTATACCGCCAAGTTTGGGTTTGAATCCAATCGAAGCTGTGGATTTGAAGGACGAAAGAAATCCTTCGTACGCCTTCCTTCTGAGAAGTAAAGCCGGCTGTCCCATGTTGTAGATCTACTGCATGAAAAGTATCCTCAAGCCTAAAAGAAGCCTCTGAACAAAATTAAAATCGTCGCCCGAGTGCTAGACCGTACCAACACCCTTTGCTAGAAGAAGAAAAGAGAGTAGGTGGAAGAGCAGACCTGATGGCTTGAGACTTGCTTGGAAAATAAGGCATAATTTAATTAAATTGAACTTTCATCATATCAATGCTTCTTTTGTCTTTTCTCTTACGAAGAAATTAACCTAACAGGTGCAAGTATGGTCGCAGTGTGTTGCCTTTCGAACTTTGCGATTTTCTCATCGGTTGCTCTCAACGACATTGGCGAATGCTGGTAGGGTGTTGCGTAAAATTATTTGATGAAAATAGGACGTGTTCTATTTTATAACATTAATAAAATGTGGAATTTTACTGTGCGAAATCCATATTCTACAAAATTTATATTTTATGAAATATTTTTATACAACAATTTTACAGAAAGTACCAACGTGTACAATAGGCATAGGGACGCCCACATTTTGAACCATTTTGGGATCTATTTCGTGATGTAAACCGTGTCATAACGAGACAATGGCTCTCTCAGTGCTATTCGAACAAAGAAAGAAAAAAGTAATCTAAATAAATAAAACAAAGTCGGATTAATTGCACTATTTATAACTCAAGAATGGCTGGACCAATTTTAATTATCTCTGATTTGTTGGATTCATCTCGAACCCGAATAGTAGAATAACTATTAAAATATCGGTAAAATTCACGAAAAAATAAAATATGGCGATGTAGAACAAAACCAAATATTCATGTCAAATGCTACCCACAACATTCAGCTTTTAAATCTATATCGGCTTTCAACACTTGGCTTTTAAATACCTCCTAAATGAAGCGTTCTAGGGCCTTAAGAACTAAAATTTTCAGACCGCAGGCCTCAAAGAAACGTTTCTCACATCGTAATATACAGGATGAGATCTTTCGGATGAGAACGTTCTGTTACATTTTTGCTGGTTCTACGCTTCTCAATATTACCCCAGCTGCTGAGAGACGTGCAGAATCTTCAACTAAATGTGAATGAGAGGAACAGAGAGAGGCAGAGGTAGAGACAAACAGACACACACACACACACACACACACACACGGACGGAGAGAGAGAGAGAGAGAGAGAGAGAGATAGCGAGAGACGAAGAGAGGGAGACGATGAGGGAAGGAGAAAGAGGGAGATGAGCAGAACAACGTCTGCCGGGTTCCGCTAGCAATGAAATAAAAGTTCCCAATTACATAGTTAATCTCGTCTTGCTTTTTCCTCAATTATATTGATATTTATTAAATTATTAGCAGAACCGATGGTTCAACAGTTTCATTTTTTAAAACATATTTACATTAACGCGTTAAAAAGTCTCGATGTCCACAGACTCCTTTAGTTCCGATTTACGTTTCCTTTTGACGAACGTTTTCGGGAGCTTTAACGAAAGAGCGCAAGCTCATAGGGGTCGCGGAGGTGGCAGTGTCGCTGTGCGCACGCGTGTGTTCCCTAAAACATCCAAAATTGTTCGTCAAAACGTAGCGAGTAATTGGGACTTAAGTGAATAAACCGAAAGATCCCAATGACTATTTGCCTTCTTTCTCTTACACACTTCCGCACGCATATATCACACGTTTACTCTCTACCTACAGCTCTTTGTCTACCTAATTCACTCGCTTCATTTCGATATTCCAGAGTCTTTTTCGTTCTTTCTGGATCTCTTGCATAATAAATGACATATTTCTCTGAACTGTTACAAGATTACATTGCGGAACTATCTGAAAGCGACTTTTTTTGAAAACAAGTTGTTATGTGATACATTGTTATTGTTTAGAATTATTTGACTTCACTTGGCACGTGAACAGCTGCGTCAACAGCAACGACAACATAGCTCCTACAGATCAGCACAATGCATAATTTAAATATCATCTACTTAGCATAAGCGTTTCGTGTAACATCCATTTGCTTTTAATTGCTACTAAAAACAGAAATTCTACCACCTTTCCGTCGTGCGACCGTTTGCGTCTCGAACTAAGAAGAAGTAGCTAGAACGATCTGATTCCAGAAGGAGCGTTAAGAGAAGTCTACTTGTGCGCAAAGGAGTTCACAGTGGGAGAGAGACGAGAGCTACCCACGTGAATCGCTCCATTCATGCCTGTGACTGAAAGCAGAGCGTAAAGCCGCGAGAGCGGAAAGCCTTTCCGAGCCTTCTTTCTGATCGATAGTTATTCATGGAACCGGTTGCGGGGTGGTGCGTTCGAGAAGCACCTGCCGAATATGCGAGCGTTTGGTTCATCGAACCGCACGCGCGGGGAGCGGGCGGAGGAGAGGACGCGGTGCAGCGACCGGATGCGGGCGTGGAGGGCAACAGCCTTGGTGATTACTTCCGGTCACTAACGTCCGGCGAAGGAGTCTACTCTGAGGAGTCTCAAGATTAAATATTTTCGGTTGTTCCAAACTCATTTACGAGCACATATGAACCATTTGCTACTCGAACGTTTAAGGCGCGTTAGTATGTTTCCATAATACAATAAATACTATTTTGATAACCCCCTGACATTTCAAAGTTAAATAATACTAATAATCTCTCCGTGTGTGTGAGACAATGTGCGACTAAATATGTCTCGTCTACTGACTTAAAACGGCTGATCACTTAATCCGGTTTTGCCAAGATAATTTACTCCCAAAATAAAAGCGGGGATTCATTATTTATCCTCAAAAGAGAACTTAAAAGCAACAAAATTTTAGTAGTTTTGAATTATTTGCATGGAAGCGCTCATAAATAAAAGTTCTAAATGGAATTTAAACAATATAGAAAATCAGGAATCGCGTTAGATTTCAAAACTTTGGAATTTTACATAAATAACACAAAGATCTATTCCATCACGAAATTAGCCATCACCTCTATAAGCATATTGACAGACACGATTTTCGAAAATACAGAGAGTTCGCCAAAAATAAGACCAGCAGCCTCAGTAAGTTTGAAGTAAAAAGCTGGCGCCATTTTGGAAAAAAGTTTGCTTATATTTCACGCACAATTACTCAAAAACTACTCACATTTTCGAAAAAGTATACCTGACTTCATTTCAAGATCAATCTTTGAAGAAAATATTTTATTGTTTTTAATCTCTATTTTCAATGTTGCTGAAAACTCAATCGAACTTTCGCAATTTTGAAAAACAACAACAACAACAGGGACTTCAACGAAAATGAGACCCCTGCCATTTTTTGAGTTCTTTGCGGTCTCAGAAGAAATAATATGACTATTTTTGTAAAAATGTTGATAATGTAATTGAGACTTCATGTAAATAATCCCCAAAAAACAAATCGTCGATTTCAAGCTTTTAGGCCTTGTGTTGATACACAGCGACTGAGTAATCTAACTTTTGAAGAAAAAAAATTGTCTGAACGGTTTAGGCCCTAGCGTTCACCAGACGTTGACAGACAGGCAGACGTTTTGCCATCAATCGATTTTTCGGTGTCAAAGACCCAAGAAACGTGGATTCTCATTATATAACGTGGTTGAAGTTATAATCATTACCAGGGAGGTAACACGAAATTATCCCCTTCACGCTTTGCTGATACAAAGTTGCTCGACCAATCAACTGAAGAGCCTCACGGCTGAACGTTGTAATGTCTGCCAATGTAAAATAAATAAATAAATAAAAAAATACAGCGTGGTAGAGGAAGTAATTTACTTCACATTTACATTACCAGAGCTCGGCAATAAGAGGTTTGCTGTCGAAAAATCGCTGATTTGCGGCGCCCCATTACAATACTTTCTGTTGTTACGAGGTAAGGTGAGAAAGGAAAAGCAGTCACGTGTTTCTTAAGTTTCTCCTGAACGAACGCTGTTATCTCAGTTCATCAGCCATTGACGGGATACTCGAGGTCAGCTGTGATCCAAGAATGAGAATTGCCTTGAAACTTATCTGTTTCACTGCTGGGATATCTCACCTTATTTTCCTCTTCACGTATCTCAAGTAGTAAACATTCTGATAGCAAATGAATTAGTACCTGTCACGAACAGGTCTTTGAAGTACTACAGAGATTGTCTTTTGATGACGATTGCCCGCATTTTACTAACAGAATGAAAGGAATGAACGTCAGATTACATCGATTTTTTCGTTTTGTGGAATTTTTCATTGTTTTGTGGAATTTTGTTTCAAATTCAACGTAATTTTCAATCACAATGACGTAGTAATCACAATGTAATTAAAAATCACAATGACGTAGTATGACTTAGATACAAAGAAACAACGGAGAAAGAAGTAAAACAGATTCCAGCAAGTATATTATCGAACTTTCATCTCTAAAAATATTTTGCAAACTGACGATTTATACACGAAGAAATCACCAGATATATCAATATTCAAGAAATTTGAGTAACGCAACAGTGACACTACTTCTGATTGTAAAATGATATATAAAACGAATGTGGTAGCAAGTTTTTTTAAATTTTGACTTATGATCTGTTTATTGTAGTACCGACATTTACAGTAATTGATCAAAGTCGTTATTATGAATGATCTTAATTCAACGAGAGAATTAAGATCATCCATATCATTGCATTTTAAAAAAATTAATATCTTTCTTGAAGTAAAACATTTCTGAAACGATGGAAACTCAGCATCAATAATTACATCCTATAAATTGCAATCGAGTACATGGTATCTTCTTGGGATCTTTTAATAGCCTTTTTACTTGTTCCGTACAGAAAAATATGTCATAACCACGACTCTCTTATATACTAAAAGCATTCAAAATATGTTTAAAAATGTTGAAGTGTTGATGTTTACTCTCTTAAAAGTCCAAAGCTTACACATGCTTATTGATTTTCAAAAGTATCAGGAAACAATCTCAGCAATTTCAATGGCTGCATAAGTGTCACCGATTGTTTAAACAATAAAATCATTATATGCGACTACCTACAAAATAAATAAAAAAGAAATGATGTCCACAAAATTGAATTGGGAACTTTGGTACCAGCAGATCCTCTCCAAATTCACCATACGTCAATCTGAATTCTTAAGTACACGCAATGCAAACGTAAAGTCGCTGCTTCTAAACGTGCTTGAATTTACACGAAATTGAGGACGCCAACTAAGTGAAAATTTGACTTTTTATTTATTTATCGTAGAATTTTAGGGATCAAATTTGAAGAATATCTTATCATAACAAATTGAGGAATGAGTTAAATACAACAACTTCATTGGAAGATATGATATGCTGAACCCATGAAACTAAAATAGTTTGAAGAAAGAAAAAGAAGACAAATAAAAATAATTTTCATATAATTTATAGTTTCAGAGTGGTTTCTAAAGTATTTTAAATGTTCAATACATTTTAAGCGGACTTGAAATGAGAGTCATACAATATGTCGTGTTGAATGCTTTATTTTTTAAGTATTACGTAGAAAATCTGCTAGTCTATCACAAAAAAACGAGTTACAACCAATTTCGAAAGAAATAAAGTATTACAATATACGTAATTAATTACGAAAATGAAAAAATATCCTCGTGGCCATCCTCAGAAGCATCATTTCGTAAGATATTAATGTGTTATTGGAAACAGGCATTGAAAGTTAGTATATTTCTCCCATTTCGGAGTTAAGATACTATTTCATCATTCATTATAAGTGAATGAAACATTGCTTTTGAATTTTAGAAACACGAAACTTAACTACATCACTTTTTTTTTGTATAATCGCAAACTCATATGGTTGTACTTACGGAAAAACCATAGAAAATATTTTTTTTCGGTACTTAGTCTATTTACTTTATAAAATAAGTAAGCATATTTTCGTAAAACTGATTTCATTTAATTATTCTTTTTTATATAAGTTTTTGAATGCACGCTTTAGTAAAAGAAACTATGCCTCAGTTTTGATCACAAACGTTTCCTAAATTCTTCATTAATTTAGTGTGGAAGGTACTTTAGGTTGGTTGCCAAGTGACCAGTGAGACCCAATTGCCACCGAGGAACTGTTGTTGAAAGAACCGATATTTATAGAGATAAATTTATGTTACCACTTGTCAAAGATGCCAAGAATCCTCAACATTAACAAAATTTGACAAGAACAATTTAATTGCAATGAATCATTTGAATTACCGGACGCATATTGAACGCGAACATGCGAGCTCAAATGACGTTCAGGCTGCTGTCATCGCAGGTCGCAGTGCGGTCGCCGTGCGGTCGGCGTGCTCTCGGGTAGACGCACGGAGAAGGCGGTGGCGGGGACCGGGTTCCAGCGGAGCGGGCCGCGACTTCCGCCCGAACCGGGCGTGCAGGCTGCGGGCGGCGCGAGGCGGCGCGAGGCGGCGTGAGGCGGCGTGAGGCGGCGGCGGGGCGCGGGCCACCGCCGCCCCCTTTCCCGGCTGCAAGCGAAGAATTAACGCTCCGCATAACGACAGGCATAACTGCAGGATGTCTATACTCCGTAAGCCGGCAATTAATTATTCTAATGAATGTAATAAAGGACTTTACGATTATTGCGCGCGTCGTTTATCAGTTCGGCCGTGTTATTAACTAATTGGCATTAACGTTCGACCGGGCGGCGGCGGCCGAATATTCGCTGCGGGCGGGCTGCGCTGGGGGTGGGGCGGGGAGGGGGCGCTGTGGGAAAGGGCTGACGGCGGGCAGGTGAGCTGGTGTGGGTGCGGGCTGCGGGCGTGTGGTCTGGCGCAGGGTCGTGCGGGTCTGGGCGTTGGGCAAGAAGGTCCGGGAGGCGGGTGGGGTGGCTGAGAGACGACACAAGTCGGCGGATTGAGAGGAATGAGGAGCGTAGACAATGGGTGGCAGACGGCGGCAGGCGAACGGCGACGCGCGTGGACGGTGGATGCAAACATCGATGCCGATATTTTCGAAATATCGATGTTTTGATAGAAACATAAATGTTTTAAACGTTATATTCAAGCCGATATTTTTTTAACATCAAAGTTTTTTGCTCGACGTTTTGTGATCGGCGTTCACGAGGGAGCAGGGGATGGGGACGAGAGGGGGGGGGCAGGTTGCGAGGAGTGGGTGGAGAGTGGGGGGGCGGAGCGGTGGAGGAGAGGACGGCGGGGGGACAGCGGGCGATGGGCGACGGGTGACAAACGGCGAGTGGGCAGATGTGGGCGCGGGCCGCATGTGGCAAGGAAGGGACGGGCGGCGCCAGGAAGTTCAGGAACAACTTTCCACGAGCGAATCACGTGCTGGCTCAGGTGATAGACGACGCCGTCACTAGAAACGCTGCGTTCGTCATGGTGGATCAGGTGTCTCGTGATTCATCTAATGTTGATTGTATTCGTATTTCATTGAGTACGACCGCTTCAGAATGAATTCTCTGCTGTCAATGAAATTGTTATGAATCGACTTTCAACGTCATTGAGAAAGTCTAACCGGGTGAGATCAAGAATATCACACAAGAAAAGCGTGCAATACTTCTGCCTGTAATTGAAATAAACAATAATTCTGAAGTGGAAGTTTCAACTGAATTTCTTCAGTTGAAATTAAAATTTTCATACCACATAATTTTCTATTCTCTTTTTTCTCATTTTACTCCGAATTCCATTTCAAAAAAGGCAGAGGATCACTGAGAAAAAATTTAAAACCTTTTCCCTCCCTTTAGATATTTCATTACATAACTAGTCGTGGACCTAAGGCATGTCTTTTGAAAGTAAAATAAAAATTAATTTTATCGACTAAGTCATGTTCATTATTAAAACAGAATTTTTACATTTTTTTTTTTTTTTCTAAATATACAAGGGTGTTTAGTATTAGCGTACTAGTTTTATTCTTACAGTGAAGATTACTTAAATCTCGTTTCATTAGTCAAGTTTTAAGTTCCTAAGTTGACAGTGTGTTAAAATAATATGGATATAGAAATGAGGCCAGTTAAAAAAAAAAGATTAAAAAAAATACCGGAGAGAAAGTTCGATAATTGAAAGTTATTGAAAAATAAAAGCAATTTTGTCGTAACGTACGATCATTATCTTTCGTAAGTCGATTATTTAAAAAGTTCTTTTGATTTCAACTGTGAAGAAAATTCCTTTTAATTTCAATACTGTCCTGAATAAGAGGTGACAACGATTTCAAGTGTTTTCTGAGCACAAGAATCCTTAATAGAGCATGATATATCGGAGTAATATTGAAATTATTAATGAGTATACATTGTAATCATTAACAACACATTTAGAGGTTACTTGAAATGTTGCATTAAATTCACTTGAAATGCTTTTACTTTGATCTTATTTAATCAACTCTACTGTTCAGGAACGTGAATAACCTACAATGTCAACTAAACTTCGCGACCGCAGATAGTGTTACGTTACATTTTTCCATATTCGATTTCCTAACCCTCCTCAAAGAACATAGTTCGCGCGAAAATGCTCAATACGAACTTCGCCCTGTGTAATTTAATCAACAACGAATCGGTATTGTCTGGATATTTACATGTAAATCAACCTACGCCGTTCTTTCTCCTCACAGAACACACCTCCATATTACTATAGATATATATTATATATCCATATTGTATTTTCAATAATGCGTTGCAAAAATTAGTAATGAAATGTGCAACATTTTCAGATATTTAATATTTCAATACATTTAAGATATTTATTGAAAGAAAGAAACTGTAGAGCTTTAACATTATTTTTATTCTCGCCTCAATTCTTGTGGTTTAATAAACACAACAAAATATTTTGATGGTAAAATTGCTTAAAAATCCAGCGTTCATTTCAACAATAACTTCTTTTTTTAATAATTGTATTTCCCACATTTTATCCTTTGTGATGGGTCAAATACGAAAAATTATAAAATACATTTTTTCAGAACAAGCAAATAAATGTTTATTTCACCATTACAGGGCAATGCTAACTCGAAATAACGCTTACTCATGTGATTTTTGTTAGCAGGTACTTCTGTTTTTGTTTCTGAAAAATTGTTTAGTGACTTGTGCGTCCTCTACCGTGGCGTGGGTGGGCGTGGGCGTGGGCGTGGCGCAGGGGCGTGCTCCGCGTGGGCCGGCGCTGGTGCGCGGCTGCGGCGCGGCGCGAGGCGAGCGCTGTGCTCCGCTGGGCCGCTGCGCGCGGCGCCCTCCTCGTCCTTCCCCGCTCCCGCCCCTCCTCCCCGCCCGCCCGCCCGCGCGTCTTCTCTTTCGTGGAAAGAAGTGGAGGAAGGAGGCGCGCGCGAGGCGGGGAGCGGGAGGCGGGGCGGCGGCGGTGGAGGCGGCGGCGCGCGCGGCGGGGCGGAGCGGCGCTGGGCGCACGCGGGCGGGGCGAGGGGACTTCCGGTGGCGCGGGTAGGCAGCGTGGGAAAGAGCCAGCCGGCGGCGGAGGCGGCGACGGAGGCGGCGGCTGCCTGGCGGGAGGCCGGGGCGGCGCGGGAGGCGGTGTGGCGACGACGGGGGCGGAGGAGGCGGCAGCGGCGGCGGCAACGGCTGCGAGGGCGGCCCAGGCAGCAGGCGAATTCTCTCCGTCTCCGCCACCGCCACCGCTGCCTCCTGTTCCTCAGCCGCCGCCGCCGCCTCCTGCAGTGCAGCGGGTCCCCATTGTGCGTTCCGCGCACACTTCCTGCCACCTGGGAGCGTGGTCCAGGTGCGGCCCTCCCGGCCCTGTGGCCCGCGCCGCGCCGCGCCGTGCCAAGCCGAGCCGAGGCGAGCCGAGCAGCGCCGCGCCACGCCACGTCGCTCCGCGCCGCCGCAAGTCCGACGCCTCGCCGCCTCCGGCCCCGCCCCGCCCCCGCGCCCCACGCTCCCGACGACTGTGGCCGCGCGAATCGCTACTGTTCAGCCGCGCAGCTGCGCGACCGTGAAATGAGGGGGCTGTTTTCTATCAATACGTCGCGCCGTAAGGCGGAGATCACCGAGTGCCGAGGGGCATGGATATTCTCCGCCTGCTTCTTTTTATTTACCTTTCTTTAATTGATCATTTTCCGTTTTTCTTTGATTTTCGCACTCCGTCAATTTGTTTCTGTACTCTCTATTTTGGAATTATGTTTATCATGTTTATAACTGAACTATAATACTTTTTTTTTGTTAAATTTTAGGTTCATTTTCAAAACTTCGCTTGCTGCCCTCATCAGATTTATTCCCGAGTGAGCGGTAAGCCGCAAAGCTGAAAAGAAAATTAAAGAGGAAACAGCAATTGTAAACATGATTTCGTCCGGCTATAGAATAAGCCCTATACAAATTATTTATGCATACGAGTTTTTAATCGATGTACAAACCATTGTCACACTTTGGTAAAGAGTATTGCCTTCATTGTGACACTTGCTTTCCACTATATTTCACTCCATCCGATTCCTCTCTGCAACATTTGTACAAAAGTTTGCAATTTAGAGATTTCTTTGACAAAAGTATAAGAATATGAGAACGCAACGATGAAAAATACAAGTAAATATGAAAACAAAATCAAACGACTAGATTGACTTGAAATTTCTTGATTGATATTCGTATTTTACATAACGCGTTATTGTAAAACGACCTTTAAATGCCACTTCTGATGTACTAACCATTGGGGAAATGTAAGTCATAAAGCCAGGTCGTTAACTCCTGCACGAGGGGAAACATATTCCAAAGAAGGATCCATTCATAGACCATACACATAGATGGGGATGGGAACAATAGATGGATGTGTTAAGAAAGCAGTGAAGATGCTAATCTGTCGTATGTATTTGATTAGAGAAAAGCATGGAACCTCCGTTCGGTTCATTAAAAAATGTCTTAAAGGAAATTTTCCTGATAGGGATTGAATTAAATTACGTATATACAGGGATTCAAATAATATAAATTTGATAGTGGACTTCTGTCAATTCAAAGAGACGGCAGGCGAGTGCGTCAACAAGTGCTACAAAGCGAACCAGCGGTCCAACCAGAGGCGGCGCCGTTCGGCGGGGACCAGTCACTTACTGCACAGCAAAGCACGCCAGAAGCAGTGCAACTTACTCCAATTGCCTCAAATTAAGGCAAATTTCATACTTTGTACCCGAGAGAAGCGAAAGAGAAGCAATTTGTGTCAGTTGAAGGAACACACGCACACGGTAGCAATTTGTTTTTATAATTAAAAAGATTGTGTTGGTCTCAGGAAATGGATATCTAACGCATCGCTGACACGGTATAATTCGTTAGGTAGAGTGAATATATGACGGAAGGAAAGTTTCCAAATTAATTGTAGGGTGTTTTTTTTCAGATGAGGAGAGACGGTGATATGTATAATACTCATAAATATTTTTTAAGAATGTTTCAATATTTTGGAAATTTTGTGGGTATAATTTATTGGAATTATCAGTAGTATTATCAGTATTATTATATATTATTATTATGTTACATTTTTATCAATTGTAACTTTAATTTTGTATTAATGTTTATATGTTCGTTCTCAAGAAGTATCGATAAATAATTAATTTCAGAAGAAAGTAGTTTCGTTTTTGTTTTCTTTCTCAATACGACTTTCATATATTCTCCTATGAAGTGATTTAACAATTTATTCAATTCTTACACATCCCAGTTGTATTAAATGCTGTTGCCAAAGAGATTTAATGATATTTACAGTTCCGAGAGTGCCGTGGAAAATATTGGAATCGATGAAACAAAAATAAATTAAAGAAAATCATTATACATATGACAACCTTTATCTAATCTAATCTATTTAATAATTCAAAAAGTAAATTTTTCATTCTTTATTATCCTTAGTTTTCTGGATTGTCAATCACAATACAGATCGCAAACGAGTGCCACAAGAATATAATTTTATAAGCACTTGTGGAATTGGGAATGAGTTCTGTCTTTAGGTATTCAAAACCGTTTGTCAAAATAGAAGTTATTCAATTTAAATTCAATCGAGGCAATTAGCAGATTTGGAGAGAGAAAGGTACGAGACGCAGTAGCATCATTTCGTCTCAGGGCAAAGTTCTTTGAATGTGCTCGAGCGTACAATAGCCCCCCGAATCCAGGGATCCCGAGAAAGGATCTCCGCCAACACCAAGATAATAAAGGTGCGGTTTTGTTGAACGATATGTTGAAGGTAACTTGTAGTTAAAAAACTGTAACAAATTATTCTTCACCAGAATACCTAGTTCAGTTTATTCCTTATTATTGCTGTAATTGAGTGCGGGGAATATTATTTCAAGAAAACAGCAACAACAATAACAAGAACATTGTGGAGGGCAGTGGTTGAGCGAGGGGGTATTCATAGCGCATTCGCCGCTTATTCTGCGTATTTACAGACGCCCATCGCAATCATCTAGACTACTCGGCACCAACCGCGCGACCAGGGAGCTTACTGGAATATTTTTTTGCTAGGGCTGACATTCGGTTACCCTTTACGTCCCGACGGGACGCATATTCGACCGTACATCAAACGTCAACACACGTGCGGGCTCCTCTGATCTGGGGTCAGCAGAACGCGCGGCCCTCTGCGACAACACGTTCATGAGATAAAAGGGACAAACAACCATGCCCACCGCGGGACTCGAATTCGCGATCCTTCGGTTCGAAGCGGTGAGTCGGCATGCGCTCTTAGCCACCTCGGACAGCCATTCGGGTCGCCAGTGGAATTCGTAAAATTTTCTTTAGTAAACCACGTGATGTAAAATTGGCAACACTACAGAACAAATGTAAGACCTTGTGTGGTTTGTGTTTCGTAAGATGTATTCGACCTGCATTGTTGCCTGTTCTACTTTACATAGTTAATGGACGAAAATTTTACTAATTCATATTCAAAATAGGAGCCCCTGCACGAGTAACTCGATAGCATAGAATGGAGAATGGTTTCTACTCTGGTTATATCTAATTTACGTTGTAATGCGAACTAGACTACATAATTAGACTAAAATGCCTGATTTCGCGTTAGTAAATCGCAGTTAGGGGCTTCAATTGAACCATCTGCACTGGGCCTCTGAGAGTCCATCTACGCTTCTGGGCTTACCGTAACCTCAACAGGTTGGGAGCAATTTCAAATGATGCCCTAGGCTATTCGGAGTACCCGAAGGCAAACGAAAGGTCACGACGTCGACCGATTCTCGAAACGCGGCCGCGGAGATCAAGAACGTCCTGAGAAGTTTGATGGCCGATGTTTTTGCGACTCTTTGAGATAATTTTCTCCTTCCGCTACTCGGCCGGCTAAAAATGCGCGGATCGTTTTTCTCTTCTTCGGCGCCTTCGGCGCCATGACACGAGCAAATGAAATCTGCTGCTCAAAGAAGCACTATCGTCACGTGGCCGCACGCGCCAAGCAACTGCACAATTTATGAGGAAAACCGAGTTTAATGAGGACATGACGTTCGAGTTGGATTATGTTCACAACATTGAATATGTGGAACATGCAGGCCGGGATGCCCTTGCTCGACAGAACGTCTCGCATAAAATTCTTTCCAATGCCCCGCTCGTGTTTTTGTTTGCTTTAGTAATTCCTTATGTACAATTTTATACCCAAGGACATATCTGTATCAAGATATCATTCCAAACGCTTTTTTTTTATTCAGAGAAAAATTGCTGTTGCTCTCTAAAGATGTTACCATTACAAATAGCAAGTGTATAAGTTAAACAAAGATGTAATCAACAATGAACATGTTTTCCATTCGTGTGCGTGTCTTACAGTTTGCTTATAAAAACGAACAACTGAAAACCACACAGTTTTGCTTGTAATGACATTATCTTCGAATGCTGAACGATTTTATCATAATTATTGGTTTCAAAATATTTTAAACCAATGTTTGATTTATTATTGCGTTGTAGAGAAATATTCCTTATTACACAACAAACAGAAAAAGAAAGCATTTCGATAACTATTCATTTCGACCATTGAAAAGATTTCTTATAGCGTTAGTAACCTGGCCATATTAAAAAATGTTGCCTGTTAATACTAATTCTGTTGTCACCAATCGATTTATAAACATCAGAGGCACAAAATGATCAAATATTCTTGTTCAATATAGTGTCATTAATTTATCGCACTTTAATTTTTCGACTACACGCAGTTTCATTGTCATTTTAGCCATATAGAAATTCTTCAGCGAGTGCTCATAACCAACCGATGTGCAGGCATAAAAATTTCATCTCGTTACAAGAATTGTTGTTCATTCTGGAGAAACCCTGACCCTCCATATTTCACTGTTGTAAACAATGAGTGTGCTGCTGCGGAACGCAAACAAACTCCAAGTTCGCGGAGGCAGCGCTTTTCGCGCGTGAATGCAGCTTCCCGCCCACGTGACCTGCATTAAACTGCGAGTTACCGAACAGTTTCCTTTATGCATTCAGTGTTAATAAAAAAGAAGAGGCGTAGTTAGGCCGGTGCAATCTACCCCAAACCAGCATTAACCCTAGAAACACGAAGGGGAAGAGGGCTCAAGAAGCCAACCGCTTTGATATTGCTTTCAGTTCACTTGATTAAAGTGCTCCACATTTTTAATATAATAGTTAAATAATTAATTATAATAAATAATTACTTGTTTATTAATAATTAATAAATTAATATAATAGTTAAGGTAGCTTCACACTTCGTTTTCTACAATAATGGCAAAAGAAATGTGTACCATTTTGTTTATATCTGCGTTTTTCTAGGGCGGGTTCGATAAATCCTTCCTTCGTAGAAGAAGTAGTTTTTTTAATGTGGTTTTATTGGTTGAAAAAGTATTATTTTTCTCTTTCATCTACATAGGGATATTTTTTGTTTGCGTTGGAAGTGCTGTCAACATTCATTCGTTTTCATAAACGCCCCTGAACAGGACTGGCGGCAAGAGTGTGACTATCAGTTGCTTATTCACGGAAGATGTCACAAAAGTTGGTTGAATGGAAAAAAGGAGGTCACTTATGAACGAGGGTATAATGTATCAGATTGAGAGTAAAAGTGGATTCCTTAAAGGAATATGTATTTATAAGTGTTCAGTAAATACATTACGTCTTGATAATAACACACACTTTTTTTTGTGAGAAATATACCAGTGGTCTCGACGTGGCCCCCCTTAGGAATAGGCGTTACTAATTTATACTCTCGTACTGCTAAAGTTATGGTACCATTATGGGTATCGGCGTTGATATTATTGATACCATTGAATCGAAGGGATTTAAGTAGTATGAGCATGTCAGAAAATAACAAGAGGCCAAACAGCAATTGGTCACCCTTGAATAGAATAAAAAGAGGTAGACTAAAAAAAAACTGGCTACAATTTATCAAAGAATAATGGAAAATAGAAGTCTCAGAAATGATTATTGGAACGTTAGAAGAATATGGCAACTAGAGTTGGAGATACTGCTTTTGCCTTGGTCAGCCCCGTTATTATTATTATTATTATTATTATTATTATTATTATTATTATTATTATTATTACTATTATTATTATCATCTCCATCATGCCTTCATTTGCTATCATTTATCCTCACCTTCTGTCATATTTCTTCAACTCCTATATGCTGCCTGGCGAGGCTGTAGGCTGAGAGGATACGAATTGAATTAAATTAAATTTTATCAAATGGCAGCAGTTTTTCTGGTTGCGCTGCTCTCTGCTTCTAGGGAATGTAGCAATGGCGAAGTCTGCACTGCACCTCCTGAGATAACCTCACGGTATCTCGTTTGCGAATCACACATAATTTTTCACCAACTGCACCAAAGTGGGAGAGTTAAGGATTTTTGTCATCCTGAACTTCGGGAATTTTTTCTTATCTTCGTCCTTTGAGCCAATCAAAGAATTTAAAATTACTGAAAAAACGCCAACTCTCAATAAAGGGTTCCTGTTGAAAAATATTTTGAAATTATTCTGGGCTAAAAAATTCCCATAACAATGTACTTGTTAACGGGATGTCAGAGAGAGAGAGAGAGAGAGAGAGAGAGAGAGAGAGAGAGAGAGAGAACTCCAAAGATCAGTTGAGCCATAGAGTAAAGACTACCTCTTTAGTCTATGGTTGAACAGTGGTTGAGTGCGGAGGGATTTGCAGCGCGTCCGCCGCGTCGTCTTTTTTTTTTTTCTTGGGTCAACTGAGTGACTTGACCAACGCATACCGTCCGACCAGGGCCTTCATTTGAAAAGTACATTCGCAAAATTTTCGATATAACGAGCGACAGATCATAATAAATACTTGAGCCACACGCATTGTTTGTTTTCAGAGGGGGGATCGCTATTGCTCGTTTTATATCACGTGAGACGAACATTTTACGAAGTAATTTTCAAAATTAAATCCTAGGGATGGGAATCGTGATGGTGAGAATGTTGACCTCCGAGAACCTACCTGCGCTCCTGATAAAAAGGGAGTTCTACATATTGCCATTAAGCTGAATTAAAATTGAAATCGTTGTGAAAATGATTTTGCAAAGTTTTTGAAGAAATGAAATGTATGTTAAGCTCATTGAAAGTGGGTTGGTATCGAGATCAACACCATTGTTATGGGAACAGGAATTATATAGCTAATTTTTGGTGCCGTATTTAGAACATGGATATGAAAATCATTTGAAGCTTTTATGTCATCATTCAAATAAATCGAGAGTATTTTTTTAATCTCACTAAACTAGCTATTTTGTTTATACTATTTTAGTATTCGAAATTTTGTAACACACCATTCGTGACGTCTTGGGATCATCTAATACCTTGGAATTCGAGAATTTAAGAGACACCTAAATTAAACAGGAAAAGTAACTTGCGTGGCTATAATTGGTAAACAACGGAAAGCCCCTTAAAAATCATTTGTGCACAGAAATTCCACGTATCATAGTGGATGAGCCTTATAACACTACTGGTGACTGTATCTTTGTGAGTGAACTTCACAGAGCGTTGAAAATGATGAAAAACAGGAAGGCGTGTGACCCATATGGCATCAATGTAGAATTTCGTAAATATGCAGACCTTCAATGTCAATTCGCGGAATCAACACACATAAGAAAGAGAATAGAATTCTATTTGTTCTGATGCTTTATCAAGCAACTGGCATAAGATTAGTGGGAAACCCTAGAAAAAGATGGTAATAGTAAAAAAAACTTCGTGAATGTGGCACAGTACGTGCACGTACTCCTTGTTGTGAAGAAGAAGAGAAAGAAGAAGTAGAAGAAGAAACTCTTCCTCCATGTCTTCTCACATCCGAATATAGTAAGGGGAATAAGTATTACTCGCAGATGCCGTTACTATTGTTATCAAATTTAAATTAGACAATATATTGCTTTAAAATAATCTGCCCACTGTGCACTTTTGCAATGCAATAGCAGACACTTTGAACATAAAAAAAGGATAGATCTCCATGTACGCATCAAAGTAGTGATCTCTATCTCCCAAGATTGAGTAGAGGCTCCGCATACTCCAAACACACCGCGCTTGTGGACGACCCTGGCTGGGAATCCCCAGGCATTCGCTACGGTGTGTGGGTTCCCATACTTTGGTTTCCAATTATTCGCACAAGAGAGCGCGGTCGTGCGCGCTTGCGCGCTCCCTCAGGCGAAGGGGAGGGCGAGGGGTGGACGAGGGGACGAGCGAAGGCGAGGATGAAGGGGAGTGGACGCAGGTGATAATGGAAGAGGAACCAAGACGAGAATTAGAGCGAAGCACAGAGAGAAGGAAGAAGGAAGACGAGGGGGAGAATAAGGACGAGGGTGATGACTTTCCTTCCATTCTGTTGTTTAAGTTTTACACGTGTACTTTAAAATGGCAACAAATTCTTATGAAAATAATGTGAAGAAAATTTATTTTCTTCTTTGACGAGAAAAATCCGTATGTCGTAATTGAGAAGCTAATACATGTAATAATTATACGTGGTAATTAATGGGGTGCTTTAGAATACATCCTTTTATCATCTGAGTTGCAATATTTTTACATTAATTGATATGCTTGATGTTTTGGTTGGTTAAGAGGTCAGAGAGAAGCACACCGCACGTTATTGTCCGCCAAAAAATGATGATAATTTAAAGAGCGTCACACTTTTTCTCTTGGCTCTTAGGCGCTGCTCCACCACCGATTACTACCGAACGTTCCCATCAAAACTATTGCATGTTTTAGGGCAACTTCCCTGAAAAAGCAAGCGTATTTATCACCAACAAAAATACCAAAATATTTCCGAAACGTTGGTGAAAACACTGAGGCGACACCCTGGCAGCCGAGAGCAGAGAAGAGAATTTGCCTACATCTGCTGTACTATCGGTTGAGAATTCGGTACAAGGATCTGCCACTGTACTCATTTTTGACCGTCTTCGCGAAGGAATATTTGCCTACGTAGATCCTTCGGGACTTCGAGAAGCCCGCCGACGTCTGCGCCATCGCCGTCTTCGCCAACACCAATGCCGCCTTCTCCTTCTCCGCCTCCGCCTCTGCTTCCACCTCCACCACCCCCTCCCCCTCCCTCCACCATCGCAATAGCCTTCGCCGCCGACTCCTCCGCCACAGCCAGAGCCTTCATCTCCGCCTCCGCCTCCACCGCCTCCGCCTCCACCGCCTCCACCGCCTCCCCGCCTCCGCCTCCGCCTCCGCCTCCCCTCCACCGCCTTCGCCTCCATCGCCACCACCGCCAACGCCTCCACCGCCTCCCCGCCTCCACCGCCTCCGCCTTCACCGCCTCCGCCTCCATCGCCTCCGCCTCCACCGCCTCCGCCTCCATCCCCCGCCTCCACCTCCACCGCCTCCGCCTCCCCGCCTCCGCCTCCACCGCCTCCGCCTCCACCGCCTCCGCCTCCACCGCCTCCCTCCACCCCTCCGCCTCCCCTCCGCCTCCCCCCGCCTGCACCGCCACCGCGTGCCTTTCCGCCAGGCGCGGGAGCATCTGTCAGCGCGAACGGTGCATATCGCAACAGGATTTGCGGGAAGGCAGGCGGCGGGTGCGGGCGGCACTTGTTCCGCGCTCCAAAGGTGACGGGGTCGGATCTCCGCATCGGATGCCCTGCCTCGGGATTTCCCCAGGGGCCTTCTGGGCGACGCCACGGGAACAGCCGACTACACTATGAAAAATTTCCGCACTCGCTTCCAAGTACCGGTACATCAACAACCGCATTCCACGACCACGTACAACGAATGCCTTGGGTCTGTGCTCCATTTGATAACACTGAATTCTAATTCAGGTCTTGCGCATTAACTATATTACGCGTGACTGCATTGGACTTACAGCGAGATAGAAAGAAACAACTTTTACATTTCTAAAAATCACATGAAACCATCGAGTCAAATTATGTCTATCACCGAAGAAGGCAAGAGAAAATGCTGGGGACAGTTATAAAGTTTATGAAATTACGTTTTCGATGTTGTCTATTGTAACGAAGAAGTTGTCGATTTTCCCCGTTTTGGAAATAAGCCCCATGAGGGTAACGTATGTTGTGGTCAAAGAGTGTCGCTGTTCTTCCTCGTAGTAGCGTGACATCCAATGCCAGGGTTTTCTCTCTATAGGTATCTCCCCAGCAGGGCACCGCATCAGCCGGCAAACGCTCTACGCTCCAGACAGGTCTCGCGATTTGTGGTATCGTAGTGCATGATGTGGTAATAGATGAGTGAGAGAAGAGGAGGGGACAGGATAAACAAGATTGCGTATGGTCAATGGTCCATGGCCCGTTTGTACTGCTCCTACATTCGCCTGGTATTGATCTGAAAACCACCGAGATATAGAGCAGATGGCCGCTAGAATTCTCTTCTAATGTGACTTAATAAGTCAGGACTATAAATTCAATTCGACCGCCAACGTCGCCACTCGAACCCTAGAACCCTTCGGCCACTGTCGCTGCAATGAAATCGATTGAAGACACTGAGCTCTCTCAGCCGATTCATGAGGAAAGTAGTCAATGGATGAATTTCTTGTCGAATGCGAAGAGGTGGCAATTGCAATCGAAACGGCAATTACAGATATGGGGGGATATGACAACAATGTGACTTCCAGCACAGCATCGGCGTTGACGATTTCTGCGGTGATGGAGGGGAGGGGTTCTGCGCAGCTCTCCTTTTTACCCCGAAACCGCCAGAGCGGTCAAAAGGAAACGCGCGACCAACTCAGCCGGCGCGGGCAGTGGGGTGAGGAACAAGCGACGGTGGGTGTGCGGGGGGCGGGCAGATGACGGTAGACGGTGGGCAATGGGTGGTGGGCGGGAGGATCAGCGGTAGCGAGTGGGTTGCGCGGCAGCGGGTGGGAGGACGTGGGGGCGGCGCAGAGCAATGGGGGCAGGACGGACGGATAACCAGTGGCGGGGGGAGGCGGGGCGGCGGGCGGGCCGGGGCGGGGCGGCGGGCGGCGGGGCGGCGGGGCGGCGGGCGGCGGGGCGGCGGGCGGCGGGGCGGGAGCGGCGGGAGGACGGCGGGGCGGCAGGGCAGGCGGGGCGGCGGGACGGCGGGGGCGGCGGGGACGGCGGGGCGGCGGGACGGCGGGGGCAGCGGGGCGGTGGGGGCGGTGGGTGGCGGGCAATGGGGGCGGTGGGCGGTGCAATCAGCGAAGCGGTGCAGCTCTACCGCCCCGACTGCCCGCAACGTTGCCTCCGAAATTGTCTTCTGGGAGAAACTTCAAATGCACGCGCACAACAGCTTTCGAAAAATGTTCACTCCAGAAACAGATTTTTTATGGCGAGAAAAATATTGTTCAATAAGTGAAATTTCTCCCTTGACAGAATCACGAGTAAAACCCTGTTCCGGACACCTTCTACGTTGTTCCTTCTTTCTCTCGTCGTCATCGTCATATCGTCGTCGTCGTCTATCGGCATTCATTTCTAATGTCATCTTCTTCTTCTCTCTCCCGTTCATGTGTCATTATCATGTCATTATTGTGTATTATTATAAAGGTCATTAACATGCGGTAGCTCGTCATCAAGTGATGTCATCAGCGCTCTACCGAGGTCCTCTTATCTGAGGTGAATGCTGAAGCAGTATTTCTACTAGCTTTTCAGCTAGGTCGAATTCAGTCCTGTCTGGAGGAGAATTCTAACAGCCGGCTTATCTAAACGGTAGTTTTCCATGGGTTTCTCCGATCAACACCAGGTGAATGCTGGAGCAGTACCTTATCAAACGGGCCACGGACCGCGCGCGATCTGTCCTTCCCATTCCTTGTCCTATCCTCCACTCCCAAATGATTGAGCTTGTCCTGGCCCCGGAGAGTCCTGGTTGGGAGAAACCCCACTAGCCGACGGTAGGTCGCCCGGATCTCGCCACCAGCGGGGCAAGATCACCGCATCTCCCGAGAAAAAAACATGCACTACACTAATGGGACTAATGACCAGAGCAGTTGACGCGCCCGGAAACACGAAAAAATCAATCTTCAAAATAATGTTTAAAAATATAATTAAAAATTTTTCCCGTTCAGTGTATCAAAATGTACATAAACGAGTCATGATAAATCAGTATTACAAACTCGGGAAAGTGAAAAGTAAATGTACGAATACACGAATTACATTAATTATAATGGTAAATACATTAATATTATTATGAATACAAATTAATGGAATATTGATTGATGTGTTTCAAAATGAAATCACATTTGCGTGGCTGCTGAGAGACCAGGATATTCCCAAAGATTGGTTTGAGAGTATCAGAATATCGAATTTGAAATTTGCAAATTGCGCGGAGGTACAATAGTACCGTTTGAATCCTCGCCAATTTTCAAAATAAGTGAATAACCAGAAGAACAAACTTCATAGCTACTTAAAAATTAAGACTGTATGTGTCCACTTCAAAATTGTCTATGATTTCTCATCAAAATCAAAAAAGAATTGTGTATCTAAACCGAAAATGTGTCTATGAGTATGCTCTGACCAATGATAGTCACCCTAGAATGTCGATCTACACAATATGCAACCGCAGCACGTGCTTGACTGAAGACTTTTGCAGGGGCTCACGTGATTGTTTCACGAGCATTCCTTGGCACCCCTGGCTCAACAGGGAATGTCCAGCCTCGTGTCGACCATAGCTGTTTATAATACTAGCAAGCAGATCGTTAAATTGCAACATCTGTTCTTAAGAGCGCAATAGTAAGTTGAAAACTAAATATTATTCTCAATGTTTATAAACAACTGAACTAACCTCGGACGTCTTATATCGCAAGGCAGGCACAAGCATATTTTTAACATTTCATATTCAAAATCCATGCCTTATTTTTGTGTGTTCTTTATTCTGGGAGTGTTTAATACCATAAGAAATCAGAAATTTCCCAACATCAAGCATTCTGAAATTCGTGGCTGAATAAAACTCTAGAGCTCATACTAACTAATTTCTAAGTGTTGTATCTCTCATGTCACATCAGGCAGGTACCGGTAGCGGTAGCTCTGTGCAGTAACTGTCACTGCAGCGCCTCTGACCGGGAGGTTCTAGGTTCGATTCCTGAGGGCGGCAGGATTTTCGACACTGGCTTTTCAGCTAGGTCGAATTCAGTCGCTGTATGGAGGAGAATTCTAGCGGCCAGCTGCTCTGATCGGTAGTTTTCCGTGGTTTCTCCGATCAACACCAGGCGAATGCCGGAGCAGAACCCTACCAAACGGGCCACGGACCGCGCGCGATCTGTCCTATCCTCTCCTCTTACACACACTTACACTAACATGCACTACACTACCACATATTCCGGGAGACCGGTCGGGAGCTTAGAGCTTGTCTCGACTGGGGCGGTGCTCCGCTGGCGGGAGACCTGGTTGTAGGGAAACCCCACTAGCCGACGGTAGGTCGGCGCCGGATCTCGCCATCCAGCGGGGGAAGATCACCGCCATTTCCCGAGAAAAAAACATGCAATCCACTAACGGGACTAATGACCGAAGCAGTTGACGCGCCCAGAAACACGAAAAAATCAATCAGTCACATCAGGTAAACATTGAAGACATCGGTTTTTCTGTAATTACATAGATATGAAAAATGAATAGTTATTGAAATGTGGGCCCGATTTTTTACTTGTTCATAAATTTTAACAGAATCAAGGTAGAGAATTATATGGAAATTGAGAAATTGGCGTTTTGCCAGAAATAAGTTATACATAATTGATGATATTTCAAAGCAGTTACATAATTTGTCCGTTAGTCATTCCAAGTTCCATAGAAGTACAAAGCTCTAATTTATATTCATAGCGTAAAAGTCAATGTTATGGAATTAATGAAACATAATACTGTTTCTCAAACTACTAATTTTCCGAACTGCTCAGATACATTACATTTCATCTTAAAAAGTCGAAGAGAGATACTTTGAAGGAATATTTTCAATAAATTACTACAGTAATTATAGTTCTCATTCTTCGGAACATACTATTCATATCTTGAGAAATACTGATTGAAATATAAAGGTAAAACGAATCTATTTAGTTTGTACCTAGAGAAAGGAGCGGGGAAAGGGAAGAAATGTGGTTCAAAAGTCACAACGGTACTCTTATTCAGCTTATTGCTGCCATTAGTTGACTATAAAAATAGGGAAACATTCTATCTGCGATGGCATTCACAATCCATAGCTAATTCGCAGTGTTGTAAATCTCCCCCATCGAGCGTGGATTTATAGTCATTTTAATTTTCCACAACATATGAACCATCACTATTTGACGACCCGAACGAAGTTCTTTTTGGGACTGACCTTGAAGATTTCCAGCATTGGTCCTTGAAAAGGAAGGTGCAATTCGTTGCCTCAATAGATTTAAGGGACTTACGAAATTCGAAAGGTAGACTTTGGGATCTATAAGTATTAATTTTATAAAAGAAAGCTGCCCTGGTTACGAAAAAGTGGATAAATCCTGTTCCAATGTACGAAGCAAATTACTTCCTCTAACACGTGTTGTAGTCAGAAACCATTGTTTTGTGGGTCTTTAATTCCGAAAAACGTCTGTTTGTCCGTCCGTCCGTCCGACAGTCCCACCGTCCGACCGTCCGTGGCCGGTTTTCTCTAACATTGATATTCATGATCGATTTGAATGAACTTGAGAGTTTGGAAGTTTCAAACGGATATTTTGATTTTTGAGGGCACTTTACATGAAGCCTCAAAAGCATTTTCAAATTTTCTCAAAAACCGCTTGTTTTTTATTGAACTTTGTCGTCAGATAGCGTAAAGGACGCTTAAGAGAATGGTGCAGGTCTCAAGTTCGTTAAAATTTCGATTTTTCGAAAATTGCAAAAGTGCCATTTTTGAGTCGTCTTGCTACAGCTATACTATAGAAGATAAAGATTTGTTTCCTTAATAAATCTTTTTGAAGACAGATCTTAAAATAAGGTCATGTTCTATTTTTCGAAAATATGAGTAGTTTTCATGTAATTTAGCGCGAAATGTAGGCATATTTAATTATTTAAACTTTTTTCTCAGAACCGCTCCAAATTTCTTCTTCAAATATTTTCCACGGATAGAAAAAGAGAAGCTTAAAAGAATGACACGGACCTCATTTTCGTTGAACTCTGGAATTTCGAAAATTACTAATTTCGAAATTATGCGAGAAAGTATGTACCGTGGTAGCACCACTAGTTTCCTTTATTGCCTGTATACTGCAGTAAGTTATGGAAGACAATTGAATGAGACATACAGAGGAATATCAATATTTCCATTGATGAATTACGACGTTGCAAGTTTTGAATAAAATATGGTAGGTGCCGATGGGTTTGGTGTACGGAGTATTGGGTGAGCTTCGCGTTGCCATGCCGTATAAAATATGTTGTCAGGGGAGACAACCAAGTAAGAGACAACGATGCGTGAAGACAATGGTTCATGATAAAAAGAAGACATTGAGTGAAATGTATGATTCCTGTAAATATAATAATTAAAATGTTTTAATGATAAGTACCCTAAAAACCAATAGCAAGAAGTACTAACTTCAATAATTAATTTAAAGATTTAATGAACTATGAGTTCATTGGTGAAAAATTGAACAATTAGAACTAATTCATTCAATTGACGTAATTAAACCTAATTTTACAATTAAACAAAAATGAAAGAAGTACCTCAAACGACACTTTTTCGTGAAACATTCTATTCCTAAAACTGGACGAGCCGGGTAACTGTAATACATCTAAAAGTACTTTTTATTATAAAAGTACAACGCAAACTAGTCTTTCAACACGAAAATACCCGCTGGAGGCAGCACAGCAAGTAGATAATAAGACGATTCCAATTCTCGTTCAGACAGGAACAAACGGCTCTGGCGATAGATTTTAATCGGAAAGCAATAACTGCGTGCGCAGGTCTGAAGGAAGCTCTTGGCGCACACGCGCGGCGCGTTGCGCGTGTTTGCACGATAGCCACGCGCCGCGGGCGCACGCGGGCGTTCCGTGTACATTCCTCGCCCCCTCCCCCTCCCCCTCTGCCCCTCGTAGGCGGCGCACAGCGCGCTGCCCACGCCCTTTAATCGCAATGAATAACGAGCGAGGAAAGACTCGGCTGACTTTTTTTTAATATATGTAATTTATGCACGTTTGTATTTCCGTTATGGGAGCAATAAGTAATGCTCCGAGCGTTGCAGGAAATCCCGAGATGCGATACGGATTACGGAATGCATGCGGCAGGGCATAAATAGTTGAAGGCGGAAAGCAAAGCACTGAGCGTTATGCAAGCTTCCTTTGATCGTATTTGAGATGCACTCGTTTCCGACAATCTTAGTTGTCTGTTTTTTATTGGTTTGTGTTTTGTGATGTAGTCTTGGTCATTGTACCTGTAGCAGAAATGCACAAGCGTGATATATCTTGGAGGAACGGGTACATGGCATATAACGTTCAGATTGTACTGATATTTTCTAAATTCTGGGAAAAACTTTGTTGGCTTAGTAGTCCTGTTGTGAGATGATTTTTATTTCTCCCTTTTGTAATGTAATAACTAGAATCCGGAAGTTTGGTGAAATGTTTTTTATGATTGTCACGATTTTATGACTTAGGAATCACTTAATTGTACTTCTAGAATTCATTTAGTAAATTTTCATTTTGCCTGTTGTAGTTTCTGATGCTTATTTTTAGTATTTTGTTTTATTTTGAACTATTTTCTTCCTTTTCTGTTTTATTTTCCTTCTTTTCTCCTGGCACCGACTTCTATTATGCTGGAAAACTGCACGTAGAACACAAAGGCACTGTCGAGTTTTGTCTATCTCTGCAAACGGGGAACCAGGATCAGTAATGTTAAATCTAAATGAGAAAAGAAGATTATACTAGTCAACATTTTTCATTTCTTTCGTTGATGCCGACAGTCTGTGTTTGCTCACAGGCAAAAGTAGAATGAATCCCATCCCACTTTTTTCTGTGGCCTCTGATCACTTTTGAGGACAGAGCTCTCGATATATGATGTAATAAGCGACCCTTTCTCAGATTACACAAGTGCGAAGAACGAAATATGTAAATTCATTTTCACAGAAGCCATTCAAAAAGGGGGTTCATAATAACATTTCTTAGAGACAGCGTCACAAGTGAATCAAATGCGGTCATCATTCTGGTAGGTGATGTGCATATAGGATTACAAGGAAATGATCGTTTCTTCTAAGTAAATTTTAGAGCTGGGATAGAAATTTGAATCATTTTAATAATTAATTTGTATAATGATTCCTTTTAAATGGTGGTTTGTCATTGTTTACTTGCCTTTTCGCATACCCATTTTAGTAAAAATAAATGCCTTTTTTGCGTGCCTATTTTAGGGAAAGTACATTCCTGAACTTTCGGCATCTAGTCATGATCACTTTGGTATAATTTAATTTAATTTTCAAAATTTTCTTGCGATCCGACTGATTTTAAAATTCAATAATTAAAATAAAAAAGTGTCCAATTATCTGATAAAAACTTCAACTGATAACATCAGGTCCTTCAATATGAAAAGTTTACTAGCAGCTAAGAAAATTCAAATTTAAGTAGTATATGACTGGTGAGATCGGAATTTTGAAAATGTGACACAATTCACTTTTCCCATAGCACGTCATGCAGTTTTTAACGTTTTGACGCAAAAAATAAATAAATAAATAAAAATACTGATAATGAATTGCATCGCACATTTATTTTCATGTAGAGCCGCGCGTTTCTGCTCTCCCATGCATTTGAAAGCACGCGCTCATAGTCCATAACATTTTGCAAAAACATATGCGTTGCATGTCTGTATATTCTCATTCCTGACATGAGTTCTGCAAAACAACATGTCATTAATTACGTTCGGTACTGTACTTCCAAGAAGCGTGGCAAAACACATTGGCAAAGCTTGCAAATGCGTAAATATGTTATACATCGTTCGTCGCATGAATGCAATTCAAGTTATCATTCACATTTTTCAACACGGAGAGTAAAAACAAGTTTACAATTCTCTTCTCCACTGGAAGTGGGAAATACTATGAGCACACGCAGATGTGATGTCTTCATCTGTTATCCGAAGACTTCGGGCGAGAGAAGCGCTAACTGGGAGGAGTCCTAAGTCAGAAACAAACAAGAAGAGATCTAAGAAAACATGGCGCGCCTTCCCTCTGAATGAGATGGAAAACCCGCTACTGCGTCTCGCCAATGCCTCTGTCTCCCTCGCCACGGCCGCTCCTTGGCCTGCGCGCTGGGCGAGGTGCGAACACACGTGTCGGCCTCTTTTGCTTCAAGATTTTACATCTTGAACTAGTTTATATTGCAATTTTAGTGCGTTCGAACGTCTAGAAATGCAGCTCTTACGTTTCTGATTATTTCCCGGTAGTCTTTGAGTCGGAATAAAATGATTTCCAATCTAATTGCACTCTAAACCGTTTTCATATTTAGAAAAAAAATAATAATGGATTAGGGCGCGTAGGTGATGCTGAGTGCGTGTGTGCGCGACGGGCAAGAAGGGGAAGGAGAGGGGAGGGTGATGTTGGGGTATAAATCATTCATTAATTTGATAATTGATTGATCCGTTGTTTCATTATAGACCCAGTATAATGTGAATACATGCAACAAAATATATTTTGGGATGGTCTAATTCGTAGGTTCCAAACGGGGGTGATGCCGCTCTCCAGAGAGCCTCGAACCCTCCATGGAGGCGATAGGAGCGGTATCCACAGACAATGGTATGTGTGTGTATGCGAAGGGGGACGTTTAGGCGGTCAAGAAGGGCGACCGTACTACATCGGCAGCGTTTTCTTCGTGCAACGGCTCCATCTGTTTAAGGCGATTTTCCGGCCACAAGTATGAAGCTAGTTTATGTTTTTATTTTCTCATTTTTATTTCTTATTGATTTTGTGTTCATTTTTAAAATTTTAATAAATAATTTTACTATGTATATGATTGGCGTTTTATTAATTTATACTATTTTTAACAGATAAATAAACAGATAAATTAGGAACAGATAATATGCAACAATATTTTTCTATTTCATGTATAATTACTAGTGACAGTTATGGACTAACGAGCGATGGATTTTTTTCTTCTACGGGCAGTAGTGGTCCCAAATAGGTAGGGATCCTCCGGTCTAAATTATAAGATATTAGTCCTTTGCGCAGAAATCCAATAAAAGCGTTGCTGACTGCAACGAACCCACTTCAAATAAATAAATAATACAATATGTAATAAAGCCATCGGGGGCCCCAAGTTCCGAGCAGAGGGGTCGCTCGAGGGGGCCGATGGAAGCAGGGCAGAGTAGAGGACGCGTGCGTGGGCGCGCTGCGCGAGGGGGGGGGCACGGGCAGTCACCGCGGACCCAACCCACTTCTGGGGCAGCGGACACAATAGAAAGCGGCGCTGAATTGCCCTGCTGGCCACGTCGTTGTTCGGCGAAGGCGCCGGGCGCCGCGCCGCGCCACGCGGGTCGAATGCCTTTTCTCCTCGTCGCTATTCGTCACAGGTAGCGCCTACGGCTGACCCGCGAGCCGCCCGCCTGCCTGACCGCGACGCGCCAGGCGAACAGGCGACGAGGCGGTGAGGATCGAGGGCACGCGGGCGGGACGGGCAGGGACGGGAGGGGAGGGGCGTGGCAGAGAGAAGGTGACGTTGAGGGCGCGAGGGCGGGATGGCCAGGGAGGGGCAGGAGAGAGGGTGACGTTGAAGGCATGCGTGCGGGAGGGGAAGAGGGGAGATATATTATTATTATCATTATTATTATTGTTATTAATAATAATAATAATAAAATTATCTTTATTAGTGCCTTTATTAGAGGAGAGGGGGATGTTGAGGGTGGGTTGGGAAGGGTTAGGGGAGTGGGGTAGCGGGCGCGTGGGACGGTCAGGAAGGGGTGGGAGGGGAGAGTGATGTTGAGGGAGGGACGGTTAGGGAGGTGGAGGAGAGGGGAATGTTGAGGGAACGCGGGGGAGGAAATGGCCGGGGGTGATGGCAGGATGAGGAGAGGGGACCTCGAGGGACTCGCAGACAGAGGCGACCGTAAGCATTGTGGATTGATTGATTGATTTTTCGTGTTCCCGGGCGCGTCAATTGCTGTGGTCATTAGACCCGTGAGTGTAGGGCATGTTTTTTCTAGGAAGATGGTGGTGATCTTCACCCGCTGGATGGCGAGATCCGGCGCCGACCTACCGTCGGCTAGTGGGATTTCCCCCTAACCAGGACTCTCCCACCAGCGGGGCACCGCCCCAGCCGGGACAAGCTCTAAGCTCCAACCGGTCTCCCGGAATATGTGGTAGTGTAGTGCATGTTAGTGTAAGTGTGTGTAAGGGGAGAGGATAGGATAAGGAAGAGAGAGACAGATCGCGCGCGGTCCGTGGACCGTTTGATAGGGTACTGCTCCGTCATTCGCCTGGTGTTGATCGGAGAAACCACGGAAAACTACCGATCAGAGCAGCCGGCCGCTAGAATTCTCCTCCAGACAGCGACTGAATTCGACCTAGCTGAAAAGCTAGTGTCGAAAATTCAGCCGCCGTCAGGACTCCAACCTAGGACCTCCCGGTCAGAGGCGCTGCAGTGACATCAGTTGATGCATTGAGCTACCGCTCTCGGTATAAGTAAGCATCGTGAACACAGCGGCAGTAACGTGCGGCAGTGCCCGGCGCGAGAGGTTGTGATGGCACCACTTCTGCGCTGTAGATTGTGTACACGCGAACGCCTTTTGACACAAGGTACTTGTAATACCAGGACATCTAAACGGTTGGTACTGGAAATCATTGTTTCGAAATATAGAAATGTATATCTTCTTCAAGTCATCATCCCACAACCTTGTCGGATGTGATACTAATTTTTACGTTTTTTTGGAATCGGAACTTGAACAATCATCCCAATTTCTCAATGGAGGAGGATTTGTTGAAAATTCCTCAATACCGCACTGGATGAAAAAAAGGTTTGTGAAATACCTTAAAATAGAGAAATCAAGAACTCCCCAATTTCCCAATATTCTAGCTTCATTTGTGTGGTTTAGAGAGGATTCTTCTCTTAAAAGTTTAGCGAAACACACGAAGAAGTCTGATTTTGATCCGCCATTTTCTATAGACACGTCCAGTGACAACGATCATGTGCAGATGCTTCCCTTCGGATTGCAGTTGATGCGTCAGCACTGCCGACGACATGTCGACCAGTCGATGGGAACGCGTTCTATTTGCGGCGAGCAATGATCCCAGAAGGAATCTTCTGTTGTGTTGAGAGCCAAATAATATTACCTTTATAAGGATCCAACTCTAACGGACCAAGATTCCTTAAACTCATTTGAAATAAGGCGGGAATTTCATATTTGATGTATATATTTAGTCATACATTCCATTTGACTGAAAAAATATATTATAGTCCAAGAGATACATCAAGAAACTATGAGAATAGTCACATTATTTTGTTCTAAAGTAATCTGAATTTCTTTGTAGCTTTTTGTGTTATTCTTTGCGTTTTTCTTATAAGCGGGTTTAAATAAAATCTATTGCAGGTGGAAGTACCTTCATTTCGAAACGTTTTGAAATAAACAGGGTCTATTTCATTCGGTTTCCTAAACAATAAACGTGCTCTTACACATCCCTTCCTTGTTTCTCGAGAATATGCCAGCCGATAAAAAACAAAAACATTTTTAGAACAGATTGATACTTTATCTGTATATGTAGGCTTGAAGAATTTCCATTTAGAAATACACAAGATAGCAATAACAAACACATTTTCAAAAATTTGTCACTAAATAATTTATATTGATATTATCTACATAATAGTTTTCCCCTAAGAAAAGTAACATAAAATGATACATAACATAGTAAATAATTATATATATTTTATATTTAGTGTCATAAATAATATTGAGAAATGTCTTTGAAAATACTTGGATTTTTTTAAAATATTAATAAGAAAACTTAATAACGACAATGGGATCAGATCGTTCATTAATAAAAAAGAATGTCAATAAATAAACCTCCAAAACGAACTCGAGAAATGTTTGTTTTGTTTATTGTTGTATTAAGCTACATTTTGTAATGAACATCAGTAATATTGAACTCTCGATGTGAGGAATCAATAATTAGAGGATGATAGAAAGCTGAATCATGCGCATACGTAGACTACATTTGTTCGGTAACGCTCACTTTACTACTGCACAAAGAAGGTACGAAATACAAACTCGTGACTATCAGCGACGAGCAGGCACAGTCGCATGCACCAGACATCCGCCCCATTTCCGTCATGTGTGCTCTGCGCTCGATCTCCAGAATTTCCAAACGAAATTACGAATTCATTTCCCCGAACGGAATCGTCGGTGGGCAGAAAATAACCTGTGCTCTGGTGCCCTAACTAGATGAACCTGAAGATATCTCCTTCTCCTATAAAGGAATGACATCTATTTATATTTTCTTCAAATATTGATTTCTTTCAATACGGAGCCAGGTATTTCACAAATAATATTTTCAAAATATTTCAATAAATAAGAAAATTTTCCACTTGAATAATTTTATTATTATTATTATTATTATTATTATTATTATTATTATTATTATTATTATTATATTAGTAGTAGTGGTAATAATAATACTATTAATAATAATAATAATAATAATAATAATAATAATAATAATATAATTTAGGTACATAATAAAAGAAACAAATAAAATTCTACGAGGTAACGGTAGCCCTGTCTTCCTCTATGGCTTTAAGACTACAAGCCTTAGAAATATCCTTCCTGGGGCCGGCAAAGAGGTTCAAGACTCGACAAGATAAAGAACGACATTATAAGGAAAGAACTAAATATCTTCTCCTTAACATCCCGGATCGAAAATCTCTAAGGTAACTGGCAAAAACATGTCGATGGAATTGCCAAAACTAGCATTAAGTTATATTTATAATTAACTTGGAGGCAAGAGAGGTCCCGGGCGTCCGAGAAGAAGACGGGTGAAGAAGCCGGAACAGGTGAAAGCCTTATATCTGCAGGAATAAGAATAAGAAGAAGAAATTCCATCCCAAACCCATCCCGTGGACTATAAGAAGTAAACAGGGAACCTCACCTGTTTAGATAACATTGACGATTTGTGGCTTTTTTATGTACTCACGTTCGCAAAGATTGGTGATGTGGTCTTTTCAAAATAACTGATTCAATTATGAAAAAAAACTATCGATTTCAGGTCTAGTGAATTTTCTGTTCCTCCTGGTTTCTGTTTGATGACTTCAGTGTTGGTCAAAGAGTATGTTTGTAAATGCAAAACTCAACTCTTTGCAGAGTTCCAGGCATTGCGCTTATGGCATGGAGGCGGCAGGCGGGCTGGCGCGGCAGGCAGGCAGGCATGGCAGGCAGGCGCGGCACAGGCAGCGGCAGGCAGGCGGGCGGCAGGCGCCGGGCGGCACGCGGCAGCGGCAGCGGCAGGCGGCGCAGGCAAGCGCAGGCAGGACGCGCAGCAGCGCAGGCAGGCGCGAGCGAGCGCAGGCAGGCCAGGCGGCGGCGCAGCGCGGCAGGCAGGCGGCAGGCAGGCAGGCAGGCAGGCAGGCAGGCGGCAGGCAGGCAGGGCAGGGCGAGGCGAGGCAGGCAGGCAGCGAGCAGCAGGGCAGGCAGGCAGGCAGGCAGGCAGGCAGGGCAGGCGGCGGCAGGCAGGCAGGGCAGGCAGGCAGGCGGAGCAGGCAGGCAGGCAGGCAGGCGGGCAGGCGGCGCAGGCAGGCGGCGGCAGGCAGGCAGGCAGGCAGGCAGGCGGCGGCAGGCGGCAGGCAGGCAGGCAGGCAGGCAGGCAGGCAGGCAGGCAGGCAGGGCGGCGCCCGCGTCGCGACGAACAGGTCGGCTCGGAGGTCGCGCACACCTTACGACATCGCCCGCGTGATCTGCCGCATCGAGGAGCGGCACAGCGCGCTCGCTCCCAGCGCAGCCCGGATCGAGCAAGCAGCTCTGCCAGAGGGAAAACGGCACGGCAGGCAGCAGGCCAGGATCGCAGTCGAAGTCAGGAACGGCAGGACTGCGGGCACAGACAGCGGCATGTTATTATGCGTGCATTGCGGCAGGAAATCGGCAGGAGTACGGCAGGTCAGTAGCGGTCACGTCGATGTTGATGTTGCATTTGTGTCGACGAAAGGTTCACTGCTCGGATAATCGCTCAATTGTTAATGACATCGTCCGCTGGCCATCCTTCCCATCAGAGTTAGTCGGGACGCCACCCCACTTCCGTCGTTCGTCCTCAGCCCGCAGATCCGAATCAACTAACAGTACACTTGAAAGTTGAGGAAAACTGGCATTACCGAAGGCTGCAAATCCTCAGATTGCATTTATAAAGTCACATTGAACCATTTAGACTATCAGCACAAACACGTCTTAAGCTTAATTATCCGTAATTGCAGTAATCCTGCTGATTTTGGTTGACTGGAGAAGTCATTATCCGTTACAGTCTGATGTTTGATGTTGCAATTGTTGATACAGTCACAAATTTCACGTTAAGATAATGCTTCACATTATATGTTGAAATGAAAACATGCTTAGGATACTTGTTCTCATCCTTCCCATCAAGAGTTTAGGTCGTGTGATCTGATCTTTCAGACCCCAACTTTCCTGGTCAGTTGTACGTCCCTTCGTCCACTTGTTCGAATCGACTACACTAATACAGTACACTTTAATAGAGCTTGAATAGTGATTTCAGATATGCACTTTTTACTTTAAGTCACGATTATTTCCTACTTCTCTCATTATAATAGCTTTACCTTGTTATTTTTTTTTATTGTAAGCTGGTAATTCCCAATTCTTCTCTTACTCCTCATTTCTAATATATCATTAATGTGCATCTTCACATACCTCAGAAATCTCATTACTTCTGCGTTAATTCTCCTGTTTTCTCTTGATGTTGTTACCGATGTTTCGCATCCATACAGGAGCGATGGCCATATTTTATAAAGCTTGAGTTTGGTTTCTTTTCGTGCTTTCTTTTTCATTATTTGTTTTATAGTACCGCAGATAGCCTGAAATTTAGACATTTTTTGTTGTATGTCAATGTCATTACAACAACATTACGATTTTAATTATGAAAACAAAAAACAAACTACTTAAAAAGAGCATAATTTGCTACTATGGGCGTAAAGCTTGAGTGATGCACTCATGATTTAATTCAGTTTGATCCAGTTTGACACATATGCTTTAATTTATTATTTAGAATGATAATTTTCTGACCTTCAATATTCCCATCCCCAGGATCCTATTCTGAAAATTACATCGTAAAACTTTTGTCTGGCGTGATATAAAACGGGCAATAGCACTCTACATGTGAAAAACAAACAAAGATTATTGCTCAAGTATTCCCTATGTACTGTTGTTCATTTTATCGGGTTTTACGTGGCTGGGCGGTAGGCATTGGTCAAGTCACTCAGCTCATTACCAAGAGCGTAAAAAACACGAAATAAAAAAATAATAAAAATAAAATAAAAACTAAAAAAGGCGACGCGGCAAACTCTCTACGAATCCCTTCGCACTCTACCATTGACCCTACAGTTCTATTCTCTTTGCTTTTTCGAAATTATTCTCTCGCATGCAATTGCAGTAATAATAAGGAATAATATTAATCAGTTGTTCTGTTAATAAGTAATTTCTTATCGACTTTTTTAACCCATAATAGTTTCAAAAATCGTTTTCAACAGAAGCCCTGTATTGAGTGTTGGCGAAATGCTGTATTCGGGGCTTCTAACGTTGAGAGATCGAGAGGGGGCGTGTGCATTATTCGTTTTTGGGGGTCCCGGTGCTGTGCACCGGTTAGTACCCGATTAGCATTATGCAAACCAGTGCATTCTATGTATGACAGGTCTCACTAGGTAAATCAATGGATGTTGGAATGTAGAATCCCTTACTTTGATAATGTTTACATTGTTTCTTAAAAATATTTTCTCAGTCATAATCTCTGGCTCACTGAAAATACTATATCGTGTTTTCAGTAATTCAAAACCCATTGATTGGTTCAAAGGTCGAGGACAGGAAAAAATCCCGAAAACCAGGATCAAAACAAATAACTCTCCACCTTTAGCACAGTTGGGAAGAAATATAATTGACTCCGGTTATAGTGAACTTCTTGGGGACTAACAAGTTCGGTTCACTATATCAAAGGTTCTCTATATCTGATTATGTCAAAAATAAATAGAACCCATAACGGTTGATATTATTAATACAGAGATAGAGCAAATAACATTAAAGCAATCAATTATTTTCAATTGTTTGCTTCGTACACTTCTCATTAGTAATTTCTCTAATCCTTCTCCAGCGTTCGTGTTCTCTCCATACTTAATTCCGCATTGTCCTCTATCTCTAAGTATCGTAAAGCGGTCTTGCCACCGTTCAATGCCTTTTGCACTGTTGGAACACCGATCCACTCTCCGAAGGCCCTTCTACTCACCTAATTATAGCAATATTCAATTATTTCCAATTTGGGTTTCGGAGTTCACAATTACCGGAGTCGACTTTACACGAAATCCGCAAGTGAGATGCCACGGGGTTATCTCAGGTGGTGCACATTTCATGTTCTTTGCTACATTCCCTAGATGCAGAGTTTAGCGCAACCTATACGAGCGCCGAGATCTAATTGGATTTAATTTAATTCAATTCAATTCGCATCCTCTCATCCTTTGGCCTCTCCAGGGCGGATGTAGAAGCTGAAGTAAAAAGACAGGAGTTGGGGAGAAGTGACAGCAATTTAAGACATGATGCTAGAGACTTAATTATTCGAGGACGAATCACAAAGTAAGTTACACTTCCAAGTTATGGTCATTTATGAAACCACCTAGACATCTATGTTACCTATAGGTCACAAGGCTGTAACAACATAAAATGCACGTTCACATTTCCACATAGTCTCCAAGAGACTGTACGCATATCTGGGAAAGGTCAACCAACTTTTGATTCTGGATGCGTAGGAATCACCTCCAGTGCCACGTAACCACCTGGAGATAGCTGCCTTCACCTCCTACCGTTTCGTAATCGTCGTTCATCGAGATCTTTTTTCAGCTTGCTGAACACATAATCGCATGTCGCTAAGTCTGGACTGAATGGAGGATTTCACCATACGTCCCACTTGAATCGCTGCTAGCAGTTCGGATGTTTGGCGGGCCGTGTGAGGTATTTCCTTATCACGCAATAAAATCACACCGGCGCTCAATTTCCCCAAAGCTTTTCTTTAATTGCCTCACGCAACCAGTTCAACGTTTGAAAATGCGAACCCACCTGTAATTTGGAGAGAACATCCAGTTGACGCGCCATTGAGCTAGTCTACTCTGCACACACAACATGACGGAATACCACACCAATCTTCCTATCGAACGTGTCAGCAGTTGCTGTAGCTTCTTTCGCATTGGTCACGATCATGACGCACAGCGTGCTCTCGCGGCGATCTAGTGTAACTTACTTTTTGATTCGCTTACGTATTAATGCTGGATTTGGGTAGATTGATGTATCCCTAAAACACAATATTGTGTAATTATTCTGACAATTGAATGCAAAATCACGACATCGGCGGCGGAAAGACTGGCTGAGGTAACTCAGGGCACGAACTGATGTCACTGCAGTGTGTCTGATCGGAAGATCCTAGGGATCGAGTCCTGACGATGGCAAGATTTTCGACTAACTATATAGCTAGGTCGAGTTCAGCCGCTGTAAGCCGGATAATTCTAACGGTCGGCTGCTCTGATCGGTTTTCTGTGGTTCTTCGACCAATACAGGAAATGCCGGAGCAGTACCTTAACGGGCCACGGACCGCGATGGTTCCTTCCTCTTCCTTGTCCTATCCTCACCCCTTACTTACACACACTTACATGTATTACTCTATCACACGTGTCTGGAGATCACTGTGGAGCTTCGAGCTTGGCCCGGTTGGGGCGGTACCCAGGAGAGAGAAAACTCCTGGTAGGTCAGCGCCGGATCTCACCATCCAGCGGGGGAAGGACAAACACCACCTCCCGCGATAAACAAACCCCATACTTACGGGACTAATGACCGCAGGAGCTACGCCCCCGGAAGAACGAATTAACAAATCAATCAAATCGGCTGAACGGGATGCGCTGCTCTTTGAACCAGGGCTCTGTTCTTTGCGCGCCAGCGCCTATTGCTACGCAAACCGGAGTCCCCGTCCACACGAAGGGCACCGGTGACGCAGTTGAACCACCGCCGCCACCACATCCGCTTCGAATGTGGCGGCGGCGGCGGCGGATGAGTGATTTAACGCGAAGGGATCGCGCGGGATCGACACGGGATTCGGCCCGAGGTCCGCGAGGCGCTGCCGGTTGTTAAAATTCCTTGGCGAAGGTCGCGGCCTTTTCCTCGGCGACTCCTCCCAGTTCACACACTTCGCACCCACCTGCACACACGCGCGCGCCGCGCCGCGCCGCCCCCGGCCGCACTGGGCCCGAAGGCGCGAGCGCCCGAAATGCCGGAGCGTAAGGAGAAATCCTCCAGTTCTTCATCAAAGTAGACCGTTTTTAATAATGGACGAAAAGAAGACTGTTTTCGAAATTAGGGAAAGAAAAAAAGAAAGAAAATATATAATTTTAAAGAAAATGAGTTTCAAAAAGTATAAATGTTATTTCTAAAAAGGCATTTTTTAGCTTTAAAACGAGTATATTTCAAATAAATAAGTAAATAAATAAATAAAAAGAAAGAAAGAAAGAAAACGAAATTATATTTCTAAAATAGTATTTCATAATATTGATACGCAAGGAAAGTGAAACATCACAAAAATTGCCATTTTGTACTGAAATAGTTTTATATGGAGCCGTTTGTAAGTACACGTCTTCACACTTACCCGCACCCCATTGGAACCACGACTTGTGATGACCACAAAGAAAGATGTCCCCAAATATTTTAAAATTTGATACGCTAAATTAGGAGTCACACATTGTTTTGCAGTGGCTCATGTGTAACGCTTCACACAAACTCGTGTAGATACATTTCGCAAGATGCAGTCATCTGATGCCCATTGTGCCTTATTGCGCTTGAAAACTTGAAAGCGTTTGGATATTAGAAGCATTTGTGTCGCAGGCTGTGCCATACAAATGTTTGTCTTTGCAACGACACAGCGCGTCCTAGCACGGAGCAAGTAGTGTGAAACTCCTCCGAATATAATAGTTCCTAGCTGCGCTTAAGCAAGGTACAGTTTTGCCTGAAGGAAGTGAATACCATTTCTTGGAAGAAAATTGTATTTTTTGTATTATGATTATATTTTTTCAGGAATAATTTTTATATTCTTGTTCGTCGTTAGATCGTGCACACACTGGCATCTTTTGGTGCTGGTAATTCTGGACACTGTATATGATAACTGTCATATCAACTAATGTTATTGAATTTTCACTAGGTAGTAAAAAGGTACTATTTTCTAAACCCTATTCTTTACTTAACTCAAAATAGACTTCTGATATTTTTCTTGTGGGGTGACAATATTAGACAAGCTTCCCATCATGCCCGCTCTCTTACCTCTAATTTCGAACTTTCAATACATTTACTTTTGGAATTCTCTTCAAACGTTCCAGCTTTCTAGAAAAAAAAAATAAAAAAAATAAAATAAAATAAAGATCTCGATTTACAGTAGATTTCAGCAATTTTTCTCTGTAGTGTTCCTAGAGTTAAAGTGAATGTTTCAATATATGTACCGGACATCTATAAGCTGAACAAAGAAAAAATGAATTAAAAATAATAGATTGTATAGAACAGTATACCGCAGAAATATGTAACATTTGGAATGTATTTCATTTGATGAGAAACTTCTACGATTCTGTCGAATCTAACTATAAATAAACACGATGAAAGTAAATAAAAAATATGACAAACGTCAAATTAAAAAGTTACATGCATTATATTCACATTATTATTATTATTATTATTATTATTATTATTATTATTATTATTATTATTATCATCATCATCAATTAAAATATCGATGTTCTAACGGTGTCTTTATTCCCATGGTTAGATAAGACAATGGTATCAAAGGATTAGATGACATAATAAAACGTTCCTTTAACACGGAGAACGAAATACATTACATAATACTTCATTCGCTTCCCCGGGTTCTTATTTTATCCAATTTTGAAGGTCGTTGTAGAAGAATAACTACTGTGGTCTTTTAACGGATATATTATTTTTCCTTTCACTAGTTCTCGAAATAAAAATAGCAATGTTAGAACATTTCCCTATTTAATAAATAAATATAACATCTGTGCCATTTTTATTTGCTAATGTTGAAATATTTTTAGAAAAAGCAAAGAGGGGAAAGAGGGGATTTTTTTTCATTCATTTATTTGGTTCCTTTGGTCCTTCGACACACTGTGCGCCGCGCCGCACTCCGCATGGCACCGCACCCAACAGCATGAGCGCGGAATTCCCAACTTTTTACACCTCGTATGGATTTGCAACGTGCGGTAGTAAATCGCGCGTTTGCGGGAGCCACGCCTACAAGAATAAAGCTATTAACAAGAATAAGAAGACGGAAATCAACAATTTTGTGGCGATAGAACAATGCCGGAGACATAAATTGTCTGAAATTATATTTGAGAAATTTAGATTTTATTCAACAAATTTGAAAAGTATGACCCAGGAGATTTGTGGGAGTCAAACGTAGTGATGAAGCGAATAGGATTTCGGCACGGTTGAATTATGAAAGTTCTTCACTGAATAGAAGTTTGAAGTTTCAGGAGCTGTTGCTTTGGCATATTTAAAAATCATTGATTTGGTACAAAAATATTGAGTGTGTTACTTTGCCACGTTAGAAGCAACATTTCATATATCAGCACGTACAATAGAATTCTAATATTTTTAAAAAAAAGTAAAAAAAGCTACAAAATGTTTACAGATGATTTCAATTAACGCAATACTTTAGATCTTATAGATGTGCGACAGATAAGGGGAATTTTTTTTTCAAGAGGTCAGTTACAAAACTTTTTTCAAGTACTATATCTGAACAAGCATATCAAGAGCATAATATAATATAATTTGCTCCATTTTGAGATCATTAGAATACTCTTTGAAAACTATGAATGAGTGAAAGTAAGGGTTTCATTACATTGAAATAAAATAAATGCTTGACTACTGTTTTCACAAATAAAAGAGAAAATCGCACATTTACTTGATTCATGTTTTAGTTTGATACGAAGTTTTCTCTCCGCAAAAAATGTTTCACACAAGAAGAATGATAACTTTATACACATTCGCAAAGCTAATTATAAAAGTTGATGTTTTTAGCATAATATGCATTATTGATTGAACTAGAATTGTACTTGAACTAGATCCTCCGGCAGCATTGTACAACCTCGCTAAACAATGATAATAAAGGACATGGAATGCCTGCAGTTATAGAAGAATACGCCTAAGAATGAGCCAAAATGACAGTTCGCGTAACAAGTGAACATCATATTTAATTCAGAGAAGTATCCCTCCGCCGCGACAACTGTTCAGCCACGCCTCTTCGTAAAGTGTTTGGTTATGGCTCCTGCGAAGACATCTCTCTCCAGAAGTCTAAGTATTTCGCTGAGGTATATGCACGTGCGCGAGTCCGAGAAATATTGAAATTTAATTACGTATGTGGAAAAACCTCTTAACATGCTCTCATATTCAGTAAAACAAAACTGCCACGAATGTAAATACAGCTCGCCACCTTACAGCACATGCGCCGGAAACACGTGAACCAGGACGCATCTCACATTCAAGACTCGGTTTTATAACAAACATAATAATTATCACACAAAAAGGAAATTCAATGTAATGTTTATAAAAAAAGAATTTTTACACAAGAGCACATAGCACTGTACTTCCTAATTTCTATTATTTCTTGTGGCGCACTATATCTTCGTCGGATGAGGACATCACAAAAGAAGGCGTCGAAGCCATTTTCAAGTTAGCCAACTGCAAACGAACGAATGGAGAAAGGAGAGTCTAATGGGCTCGAAGACACAACGACCTTCAATTATGTTGTCAGTACTACCTGTCAAAACGGTCCCTTCTTATAAAAATCGCTCTATATGTCATTCATTTTCATGAAATTAATGCATGAGTAGATAATCCAAACTGGAGCATTGTAGTGTTTCAGCTAGTAAAGCAGAGAAGTGTCTCGTTGTTTTTTAGAACACCAAAATAACTAGAACTAGACAGACACACACAACCATGCTTACTAGTTGTACAAGGTTAACTTCCCACGTTTTTAGCATATCCACTGCAACCTTGACGGAAAATGAATTAATTTCAAAGAAGGGTTAAAATCCAATATTTTTCTTAGGCTTCAAAGGAGACAGAATTATTTACTGCAGACCATTGAGTTCTAGTTCTTGGATTTTTCATAAATTTTCAAAATCTGAAATCTTGTGCCTTTTATATTTCACCCTCTATAACAAAAGTATCTTGAATATATGTAAACATGTTACAATTACGTATATTTCTAGTCAGTATTTTCTCTCTTCTTGTACTCAGTGTCTTAAATTAAGGAAGAATTTACGCTCGTGAATTTTCGTGAAGATGACGTCAAATTTTAGCCATTTGCTTGGAGGTTTTTGTACAATCCTGGAAAAATGACGGAATAATTCTTAGAAAACTTTACATGACGCATACTCTCCCTCTTCCTTCTTATCAAGTCTTGGCACATGTGATCGACTTCCTCAGTTTCAGAATTTCAATAAACACGAAACCAATCACACCAATTAGAAAATGTATTCATTAATTTCTATCAGAGGAAGCTACAAACACATTAAGTCACGATATTCAACGAATATTTTCTTAAAAGACTTAGACTACTTTTTTGTCAGTATCACTTCCATTTACCCAATTTATTTTATAAGAAAATTACATGCATAGTTCCGACATCCTTCGCTTATACAATCTTATTTTGCCGTTCGATCTTGCTCTTCTCTTATTCTCAACGCACTGCATTCGCAACGCATGAGCCACTTGAAAAGTCATGATTACGAACGGATTTTCATGTAAATACATATTTTTACAGGGACATGATACCTGTATTCACTAATATTTTTTACACTTAACATGACATTCTGAACTAATTGGAACCATTTTTATTTTACATATTTTGGTATAATTACGTATTTTTACATATTTTATCTATAGCTACATATTTCGTTACATTTTAATATATTTATAAGTCGAAAATGAACATTTCACTTGTGATGTTCAAAATATAAAACTAACTTAGTTACTGAAATACTTAAAAAATACGCAATGTGCTTGTATTAACGCCGAACAATCGCTATTAATTGCCAAACTCATCTCCCCCCGCCCCAGTGCTTCTTGGAAACAGCGTAGTCGGGATCAACGATGAGCGGATGTAGTATGTGAAGCAGAAGAAACTTCAACCACGTGCTTACTCGTGTTTCATAGACTCCATGCGTAACTCGATAAAAAAAAAATCAGATCATTGTCTTATCCCTTTTCTGGAGTGGGGTGGGAGTATGCTCCCTTTACCCGCCCCCTTCTATCACAGGCTATACGGTACTATTCACTTGAGCTCTGGCTCCTCGTAAACAACATTGTATATAATACGAAAGTATTATGTTTCGGAAGAAACTACGAATAATTGCTTCTGTAGATGTAAAACTTTCATTCAGCCTCTCTGAATCCATGTAAAGTTCTGGTCGGCAACGTACTCTGCTCGGTAAACGCTTGAAATATGGAATTGTAAACTTTATAACGAATATTTATTTCACACATTTCCTAATTTTTCTTACATATTTTTGAAAAAATAAGTACATATATATGTACATATTTTGCTTTTTTTATTACAATAAAGTCCATTCCCTAGTCATGATGTTGTTGTTCCAACGGGATAATGCAGTCTGTTGTACTTCCTGAACCGTTGTTCTAAAACAATTGGTTTCGGCCAGATTGTTGAAGTTTCCGTCTGTCAAAAGAGATAAAAACGGTATGCCCCGTAATACTTTATCTTTCTACATCAATTTTTGAAACTATGCTGTCTTGTCGTGCCGTCATTTAATACGCCATTCACGTGAATTAGAAGACCTCTAAAACACAATCGATACATTACAATTGCTATTCACATTCCTTTTTCGTGAATGTTGCATACGCCGCCTACAAATCACAAGAGTAATTATTTTAAGAATGTCCAATTGCAATTCGATATTTCCAAATGATTCAGTGGGCAAGATTGTGGAGTATCGCCTGCATGCGAGCGCACGTAGTCGTCCTGACCATTGCGAATGTTGGAGGTCAACTGCCTACTGTGCTTCCTGGACGACCACGGCAACCTTGAGGAGCAATAAAGCAATCCACGGGTCGAGAACCGACAATTAAGTTACAGAGCTCTGATAAGAAGTCATGGAATTCTCCGAAGAGGGACGTGGGCAGTATGAGTAGTCGACGTGGGCAGACGAACAGAAAAAGCGGCAGGATTAACTCAATCGGCGCCTCAACTCAGGTCATCAATGAAACGGAACATATCTGTAGAAAAAGAACGCCGTCTCAATTGGAAGATTCAGCGATAACTTGTTACGTAAATCACACACTTTTTTACAGCCTGCGATCTACTTCCCGCACTAACAATTACATACGGACAGAAAAAACTGAATAGACAAACATAATGAAAAAAGACAGGAACTTGGTAATGCATTACTTGGATGTTCTTCGCTTTACCAACAAAACTGTCGTCTTTTGTTTTTTTCTGCATATTTTTATGCGCAGCGTGATGTTCGTTGTAGAGCAGTGATGATGCAACTTCCTGTGTACGCTTACAAACAAAATGCGGAGAATCCCCACACGACAATGAATCAGTGAGTACGAAGTTGTTTACGAGATAAAATATTTGAGTAATAGTAGCTCTGGTACTAGAGAAACAAATTTACAGTGACTGGTGTCGGACATTCACCTATTCTGGACGAACCAGGAAATTTAACTCCTACCTTCCCATTTTGCGTTTCATGAATGTGACATGATGCACGTCAGTATCTCCTGGATTATGTTGATGTTATTACCTTATTCCTTGAGGATAGAGAGGAAATGAATCTATAAATATTTCTTTTTCTCCAATAAAATGAAATTTATATCCCAGAATATGCATTTCAAAAGGTTGCAGCTAATGTAATTACATGTGTTATTATAAATTTGACCGAATACAAAGATCTAAAAGATCTCTGAAGCTTTCAGTCTCTGATAGACACTGTATTAAAAACGACATTTCGTGTTCGACCGCTTCACTATGCAACATTGTACGGATTGGTGTTTCACTTTTTCTTGAAAACATCACAGTTGTAGTGTTTAGATTACAACGTTAAACAAGAGGAATTAGATCTCCCACATGGCGTAAAGATATACAATTTTACGTTGTTGTTTAGCATTCTTATTTCAAAAAGTTTTATTTTTCCCACTAACAATTAGAATAATCCTTTTCATAAATAAATTGAACCCGAACTACTTGCAGAAAGAGCGAGAAAGATATCAATTCGAATTTTTTAAAAATTATTTATTTAACGTCGCCTTATAAACAGGAGGTCATTGGCGACCACAGTTACAAAAATACAATTCGAAATTCTCTGAAAGGAATAGCAAGAGATTTGATGAAAATTCAGGGCACCCCCTTTCAAAAATTCCAGTCACCACCAGAGTATTTTCCACTTAGAGCCTGACAGACTCGAAAAAATTCCACGGATTAAGCTTACGTGTCCAAGGAATACGACGTAGCCACATAATATACTACTTCTCGCTGGTCGCGTAACACAGATTAAGATCCGCATAACGCAAACATTCGCGAGAAAAATGCTCTCGAGATCGCTTTGGAATTCTGCAAGGGGCGTGAATCACCAGTGGCCAGCCATCAAGGCCTCCCCCGCGCCGCCGCCGCCCCCTCCTCCTACTCCCACACACACTCGTCTCTCCCACCGATTGCGGATGCCCGAGGTTAACCGCCTACTACGCTTCCTGGACGTCGACTGCAACCTTGACGGGCAATGAACCATTTCACGGGCGGTGCGGCGCTGCGCGGCGCGGCACGGCGCGACGGCCGACTCGACAATTAAGTTACGCGGCGACGAAAAGAATTATAGGAATTCTCGGGAAACGCTGCGGCCGCGAGGGCGCGGGGAGTGGGAGGGGGTGTGGGAGGGGAGAGGGGAGGGGAGCACGGATTCCCCGCGAGGCCGTTGCCCCAAATCCGCTTCCCTTCCCGCTGGCGTGCGCGCGTGACGTCGGCGGCCGCGATGACAGCCCCGGCCGGGAACGCGACGCGACGCGGCGAAGGCACGGCGAAGGCACGGCGAAGGCACGGCGAAGGCACGGCGAAGGCACGGCGAAGGCACGGCGAAGGCACGGCGAAGGCACGGCGAAGGCACGGCGAAGGCACGGCGAAGGCACGGCAACCACGGCGAAGGCACGGCGAAGGCACGGCGAAGGCACGGCGAAGGCACGCGCGAAGGCCGGCGGAAGGACGGCAAGGCACGGCGAGAGGCAGGCGATGCAGCGAAGGCACGGGAAGGCACGGCGAAGCGCGAAGGACGCGAAGAGACACGGCGAAGGCACGGCAGAAGCCGGGAAGGCTACGGCGATGGCACGCGAAGGCACGGCGAGGCACGGCGAGGCCGGCAAGGCACGCGAGACGGCGAAGGCACGGCAAGGCCGGCGAGGCCGGCGACAGCGAAGGCCGCAAGGCACGGCGAAGGCACGGCGAAGGCCGCAAAGGCACGGCAAGGCAGCAAGGCACGCAAAGGCACGGCAAAGGGCACGGCAAGGCACGGCAAAGGCACGGCAAAGGAAAGGCACGGCAAGGCACGGCGAAGGCACGGCGAAGGCACGGCGAAGGCATCGCGGCAGTAGGGCTGGGTGTGGAAGAAGATTATCTTTATTTTGATATTCAATATCCACCTTCATCGGCAATATCTAGGATGTGATGGTTTGGCGATGATAATGGCGTTGAAGATACTACGATGAGTGATGGAGCAATGCTGGAATCAGATACAGAGAAATGGGAGAACCCCGAGAAAACTTACCGCGAACTCCACCACAAATTTACCGGGGGAGTTGGCTCAAGTGACTGATGGCACTGCAATGCCTCTGATCAGGAGGTCCTAGATTCGAGTCCCGACGTTGGCAGGAGTTTCGACACTAGCTACATAGCAAGGTCGAGTTCAGTCGCTGCCTGGAGTAGAATTCTAGCGGTCGGCTGCTCTGATCGGTAGTTTTCCGTGGTTTCTCCGATCAACACCAGGCGAATGGCGGAGCAGTACCCTACCAAAACGGGCCACGGACCGCGTGCGATCTGTCCTTCCTCTTCCTCCTCCTATCCTCTCCCCTTACACACACACTTGCATCTCGCCATCCAGCGGGGGAAGATCACCGCCATCTCCCGAAAAAAAAATGCACTACACTAACGGGACTAATGACCGAAGTAGTTGACGCACCCAGAAACACGAAAAAATCAATCAATCAACCGGAGCATTATCCTATCAAAAGGGCTAAGACCCACGCGCGATCTTTCCTTCCTCTTCTTTGTCCTATCATCATCCCTTACACACACAGACACACACACACACACTAACATGCCATACACCACACATGCCGGGAGGCTAGTCGGGAGCTTAGAGCTTGTCCCGGCTGGGGCGGTACCCCGCTGGTGGGAGATACCTGGTTGTAGGGAAATCCCGCTGGCCGACGGGAAGATTACCTCCACCTCCCGCGAAAAATCATGCACTAAACCTACGAGACTAATGACCTAGCAGTTGACGGATGTATTTGAACCTCGATGTGACCGCGGGAAGGTGCAGGCAGAGGCTCTGATGGGGACGGCAGGGGTGCAAGACGTGTGGAGGCGGCGCCGGGCGCAGAGTAATGTGCGGAGGCGAGAACGAGTACGATGCCTTTGGAAGGGTTTGGTGGAGCGGGTCGGAAGTGGAGGCGAGAGCAAGAGTGGATGTAGGTGCGTAGGCGGAGGATGTGGCGACCAGTGGCAGGAGCGGGCGCAGGTAGAGGGGTTGGGGCTGGCAAAGTCGGAAAGGGAGGAGGGAGAGGAGGGGGGTTAAAGACGGAGACTGGTGGACGTGATGTGATGGAAATCAAGAAGATGGTAATAGCTGTGAAGGCAGGGCGCCGGTGAAGGCGGAGGCAATGTCGGAGATGGAGACGGTGGCGAACCCGACGGCTAGAGATGGTAGATTTCAGCAACGGTTAAAAATGTAAAATGTTACCAAACGCTAAAAAAATCAATAATTGTATATTTGACGGTCGGTGCCATATATTTCTGAAGGTTTTCAATCTCCGATAAAATGCGAAATCGCCAACAATATACGAAATGGACGTGAATCTGCGATATAATAGCATTTTATGGTCTCCTTCGTGTTCGCTCTCTAATTAGGGATGCGATGCGACATCGACAACCACACAACGTTTGGAAACATTTAATTTGATAGTGGCCGTGTTTATTAATTGATAATTAATATTTAACCGATAAAACAAAGTAAAAATAACAATTAAAAAATCTGATCCTGCAACTCTGAGCGCTCAGGATCATCTCAAGGGGTGTCAGCTTCCTCAGTTCCTGTAGGGAAGAAGAAAAAGGTTTCTTCTTACTTCTTACGCTTCTAAGACTTTTATATTTGTTGAACTTCACAACTGGCGATATATTAAATTAGTTCCCTTATTTCCTGATTTTAATGGGAAAATCTAAAAGGCAACAAAATTTTATCTCAAAGAGTCCTCCCTTAATAATAATTTTCTCAACAAATGCTACAAAATGCTGAATCTTAATTTCAAATACTATACGGAAATATACTTGTTTTAGAATGTGATTAATTAAATAATAAACATTTGTTATTATTTTAATAGTATTTATATACTGTAGATGTGACACTTACAAATTATTGTTTAAATAATTACATAATTCGAACATAAATATTTAAACCAATTTTGCCACATAAAGGAAGGTAATGGCTGCCCTAGATCCGCCAGTGCTACCGATGGCATCGACGGAGACGAAAGTGGTTGTGACGGCGTGGTGCGGCGGGGCGGTGGCGGTGGCGGAGGAAACGAGGCAATGGCGGTGGGAGTGGGGGCGGAGCGGGGGCTGGCGTGGAGTAGGCCTGGACAGGATACGCAGCGGCCGGCGCGAGCGTGTGGGCGGCTCATTCACAGAGCGAGTCGTTGTCATTTCCTCGTGACGTAGCTGTTTCCCGAAACGCCATCCGGGTGCCTGCCCCCTGGGAGTGCCGCACCGCGCGCTTCGCCCACTACCAAAGGGACGATTACGATGATTGAAGAACGTTTTTGGAAATTTAAGCTCTTCCTTGGAGAGACGATCGTGTCATTTCCACTTACAGCTGTTCGTCATGACTTCATGAAAAGGACTCGCTTGCCCCGTTTGTAAATCGTGTAGATATTCAAGAATTACAACATCCTCTGTATCCGAACAGACGCAAAATATGTATTAGAATAAAATCTGTCCAAAACTGGAATCGATCGGGACACAAAAAAATCCGGTTTAGGGGGGCTTTCCGTTTGATGCAAAGTTGTCCATTTTATGACACTTGTGATGTTGCCATTTCCGCCCTGAGAGGCGTAAAGTACATGACTTACTTATAATTATCAAAATACATGTAGGAATTCCGTTTTATAAATATCCCACTCCCCTGCAGGACATGAAAAACCGTTCCGTTTCCGCGTTGGAGAGGTTCAGTTTTATGTTGTATAAAATGCCATTAAACTTTACGGGCCTCAGAAATTTTGGGATTAAAGCAGGTTTCCGGCTTGTACAGGATCAAAGTTAAGACATATTTTACTGTATTTTATTCTGATATTTAGTATTTCGATGGGAACAGCATCGTTGTCGGTTTCTACAAATTCACATTTTTCATTGTAAATCAAGGTAAATGTGAACACAGTACTAGTAATTTTTGAAAAGCTAATAGACTGTGTTCAACATTTACTTTACTTTTGCAAATGCCGTCTCGGATCACGCAGACATGCACTTGCACTTACCGGGGCTCAGTATCATTTTACCTCGTGGCAAATGCATGCGATTGATCAGCATTAGGCTGAATCCGATTTTTATCCCCAGGGTTGTTCCCCAGTCCTGGGGGGATGGAAGGTGGAATGATGATGATAATCAAGGATGAATGGACGACACACACATACAGACATACACAAACAAACCCACACTCGATCCTTCTGTCCGAGATAGCTGTGGCAATACTGCCTTAGCGATCTCGACTATCCAGACCCTCCAACATTTACTCTTCTTCTTCTTCTTCTTCTGTTATTATGTTTAACATCGTTCTAAAAATTATTATTATTATTATTATTATTATTATTATTATTGGATCTACACATACATGATTTGAAAAGGACGATCATTCTTTTCATTTGTTCTAGAATGTAGTACAAGTATATCTACGAGAATTCTTGATTTAACACTTCGTGAATTTCCTAGGCCACTATCGACCCGGATGTGCACTGTGAGGAAGTTTCTCTACAAATTGCGAATGCCTACCAACTCTTGCGCGATGGGCCTCGAGTTGGCGTCTTTTGCAGCGTGACGTAGTTGTTTCCTGAAACAGCGTCCGGGAGCCTGCTGCCCAGGTAGGCTCTGCGGAATGCGGCAAATGATGCAAACCCATCCACGTGGTTTGCAACTGTTGCACCTAGATTGACGCCTGTAGCAGGTGGATGCAGGATTGCAGAAGAAAACGATGTTGTGGTATTAGGGTGTGTGTACAAATCAAGTTATACTGAATTACGAATATCTTGTAACAATGGAATTAATGACACAAAGCATATTTTTTCATATAAATTTAAAAAATCGAAATGATTTTCAGAGTGGATAGTAAGTTTTTATAATATTCTAATATCGGCCAAATGAAAGAATGACTGAAATAAAAGAAGCAAGTTTGTATCATTATCCCTTCCGTATTATAGCAATCGTTTCATCCGCAGCAAGATGAATTGCAATTATTCTACTCATCTCGCTTGATGAATCGTCTTCGTACTGACGGTACTAGGAAATGTACTCCAGCAGCGGCGTCGACTTTATCAACTCAGCAAATTTGTAAAATTTTTGACCCTATTCTGACGATTCATGTGGGGAATTGCAATCATTCGGGGAAGTCAAACATTTCCTTATCTTTTCAGTGATTTGCGTTTCTTCAAGAAGCCGCCATATTTTTGTGCTACTTTGCATGCTTCCTTTCTTCGGGCCATTTCAAGGAAAAGAGTGACTGGCTGAAACGTATATCCCGGTGTGGCGCAAGCCAGTAGTCTCAACCCGCGCATCGGAGCACGTTCACTGCCACGCGCAAAGGAAGGCTGACCTCCTCCGGATTCCGACTGCTGACACCTCCAGTATTCAGGAAACAAGTCACTGGGTCATCGTTGCTGGGCATCGCGTTAACTAGATTTCTTACTTGCTAGTTACGTAGTTTCAAGATTTCCTATATCTTCCTTTTCGTTTTATTTTTATGGCTGGAGCAAAATAATCCGTTTCTATGCGAAAACAATCGAACTACCTGTCCCATCGAGAATTTGAAAACAGATTAATCTTCACCATTTTTGAACAATTAATCTTAACCATTTTGCTGATATACGTTAAACAACATGCGTAAATAATGAGAAAAAAGAACAAAAGCAAATAAAAAGTAACATAAAATGAGTTTTCTGTCTAGTTTGAAACACAAATCTTCAAGTCACGAATTGTGGCATCCACATGGCTTAAATTTCTATTCTGATTTCCACTACAATAGTTATAAGCCTATTTCCCTCAATTTAATACTTGACGAGGTAATCTTATATATTCAGTTTATACATTTTCAAGTTGCCATGTCATTTGTTCTTCTTCTATGTAACGTGATCTGGAGATAATTGTTTTAGGAAATAAAATGTAACTAACAATGCAAAAGATAATGTGTAAAATTTAATCTTAGTTACACTGACGTATGTGAATAACTGGATAATAACTTGAAAATAATCACAAAAACTTGTAAGAAGTAAGGGAATATGCTTGATAACTGTCTAATTCGGGGAGAGGATAAAGCGAGAAACCAAGCTCATAAAATAAAACGTGGATATTCGCGTACTCACTACAATGACGTGTACGAAACAAGGTACGTGCAAACGAGCACTCACGCAAATTGCTAAACACGCCATACGCAGCGCTCCCTCGCTCCCGTTTCACGCACGTGTGAACCAATCACGCACCGAAACAGAACATCCCGGCCGCTTCTGCATGTCAGTCGATGTTTTGTGCGATTACAATACTTTCCTCGCGCGCCTCGCGGTCGAGAGAAAGTAAACGCGCTTTCTTGGCAGAGCCGCAACACGCAGCCCATCCGCCCCATCCCCTCCCCCCCCTGGCCCTAAACCCCGGCCGACGAGCGCCAGCGGAACGGAACGCAGAGCTGGGCACTCCCGGCACACTCAGGGCGGCTCCGAAACGGAGCCATGGCGGTCAAGGCCCCCGGTATATTATATCCACAAAAAAACTAAAAATCTTAATGTTTTTTTTTAACTGCACAAGTCATTACCACTTGACTCTTCAGTAAGGCGGAATTTTCTACGGTGTTTTGTTTTATTTCCATATTTTATTTGCTCAATTTCGATTATGTCGATGTTTATGAAGCCTTTTAGCCATGCAAAAGGGCAAAAAATGGCGCATAAAACGTGAAATAAGAAAAAAAACTAAGTCAAAAGCCGATAACGCCAAAAAATAAGAGTGTATGAAAATAATATTAATCCTAGCCATACCAAGTTAAAAATGGTCCCGTGCTTTACCAAGGAGGTGGGAGGAGTCCAGAGTGCCGGCATAAATTTTGATTTTACTGCTATTTTTGTCGATTTTGATAAATTAATAAGACTTGCCCTAGCCTCACAACCATGGTTCCATCAGCTGTTACTAATTTTATGTGAATCTTCTCCTCTGCAAAGGGTACCCCCGGAAAAGATGGTAAAAGTTCCCCTAAACCAAATCACGTACGAGTGGTTTCATTATAATTCTAACATAATATTTTTAAAAGGTTTCTTAGTTCTCGTCCCACCTCACACACCCGTCTACTGCCCCAAAAACTTGTTTTTTTTAATTTCATTTTTTCTTCGGCGACTTAACACTATTTTATCTAACTGAAAAATATGATAAATAAGAAAAAAATATACTATTAGAAAAATATTTTTATATTTTCTCAGACCCAAATCAAACAAAAATATTTTTGAAAAAATAACAAAAATATTTTTATTATGTCTTAGAATCATGAACAGGCTCGAAAAAATCTCAAACGTTCTTCTTAAAACATAAATTGTTTTGAATTTTTTAGATATTCCCGAGCGCTGGGATGCAGTTAAAAAAATAAAAACCATAGTACGCATCGTCACAAATCTATGATCAGATCCATGCTCACCTCCCGAAGTCCAATCAGATGTTCAGCAGCCAAATCTCACATAAAGACTTCAGATAATCCAAAATCGTTTCCTAAGGTCCATAACCAAAACACCCTGGTTCACGTCTAATTATCTTCATCACGAGTTCAGTGAAATCTCCGTCGTTTCATCAAACAATTCGCCTTTAACATATTACAAAATCCCTTCAATTCCACAAGCCCTCCACTTCAAACTAGGGGGGGGGGACCAAAAATAATACGTATCTGCAGTAAACTGCCTGGAATTTCCTGCTTTTCCACCTTAACTCTCTCTGTTCTTATTCCTTGACGTTATTCTCTATTAGTGATGATTTTCTAGAAGAAACTTGTTGTAAAACTCTGTTTCTGTTTCTTTACATATGTAAGCAATTAAAAACATAGTATTTGTTAATTGATTAAACCCAGAGAAGTGGATGAGAGTGTGGCGCGCTGACGCTGACGCTTCCAATCGGGAGGCTCGGGTTCGATCCCCGCGCCGGTCATCCTGACGAGTTTTTCGTGGTCTCCCTCGGTCATCTAGGTGTACCTTGGGAACAGTTCTTTGAAAAGGCCTCGACCGCAAAATCGGCATTGCCAAGCCGATTTCGTTAACTACTTGAAGTCACGAAGTTTGGTCCTCCTGGTTGGGAGTTAATGTCAGGCTGACAGCCGGTTATAAAAATCACAGTCAATTTCATAATGGATTTAGCGATCAGTTAAATAGCGTAAGCGAACAGAAAAAGCTGACCCTACCTAACTGGAATTAGATTTAGAATATGCTGGTGAATATGATAAATTAATTGATTATATATAATAATATGAAAAATAAATAAAAAATGATGTAACAAATAATATGTGCCTTCATTTTAACAAAAAAACATCTGCCTCTGTACGTGAAAAATATGGTCTTTCTCACAGCAATATTTGTTATAATGACAAGACCTATTATATTTTATGACAAATTAAGACCTCGTTACATTACACAGAATGTATTAAAGTATATTATAATAAGACTTAAAATTCTAAAAATATTTTCGAAATGATTCTGAATGTTCAGTTTTCGAGTAATTAGTCCTGATTTTTTATCCACAGAACGAAATACTGAATTAACCTAAATTATTACCAACACTTGTGATAAATCACAAAGCACATCATAAACAATATCGATTATTCTCATCTACCTAAAAACTGAAAATATTACAAAACCATGGCGGGCCTCGTGGCCTCGAAGCTCTCCTGCTAATGACAAGTTTACTACGGCAGAGGAAAATTGCAGGACATAGTTAATAAAAAAACTTGAGCTAGTGTCTCAAAACATTTTGAAATTTATGTTATGAGTTTTATTATAATAATTTATTAATTACAAAATCAAATTGAGGTTCTAGATTAGATTTAGATAATATATGAAATGTTTAAGCAAAATGGCACGAAATGATTTTGCAATTCGATAAACGTAGATTCGTAAAAAATGAACCTGCACATTCTTTCGTCGTCGATTGAATTTTAATGTACATGTTCGACAAAAACATGGATTCTGACAATACAACTCGAGTTCAGTATTAAATCGAAGAAATTTATATAGACAAAATGATCAATTTTGGCTTCAGCGATCCACGGCAGAAGTTTGCTTTTTTCTAAAATTCATTTTGCAGCACGATTTGAAACAATACTTCTATGCAAGCTTTTTCGAAGCAAGAACGGGAACTAAACTTATTAAATTATTTGTTTTACTTTTTCTTATAGAAGAGAGAAAGAAACTTTTTAACTTCTTGTAAAAGTTTGTAATGCTGATTCAAATATTTAATTTTTAGGTTTGAGTTTTCGACATAAAAAAATTCACTCTGACTCAACTGTTTTATTTAAATTAATTTTCTCTTTCCTGTTTTTTTGTTTTAACCAATGCTTTTCATTTTATAAATTAAGCTAATACGAATGTTGTGTAAGATTTGTATTGGACCATTTTTGAAATAGTGTAGTGCTTTTATACTTAAAGTACCGAGCATTTATTTTTCTAGGTCATGAACTTCAGTCAACTTTGTAATCTTCAACCGGTAGATGAAGTACGTGAACCATTACTTTTATGTGATCGTTTTTATTTTTAATTACAAAATACTCGTGGCTTCAAATATCCAAGTGCAGAAATAGTATTGGTGATATATTGAGTTTTAATTATTTTCTTTCTCGGGTTACAGTTCCAAAGCCAAAATTCAAGCTACGCCACTGCAATTTAGTCATTAAGCAACTATGTACAAGTCCTGTTTCTCCAATTGCAAATCTTCTCCTCGGGACCTTTCGCAAATGAAGACAATTTTGATTCTATAGAGAAAAAAATCTGATTTGAAATATTTTAATTTCAGAAGTCTACCGTTTTAAATTTTAGAGGCAACAAAATGAGTTTATAATCTGAAGATTCGTATAATAGGAAGTGCTGCAACTTTGAAACAAAGACATGGGCCCACTTTTGTAGTATACACCTAAATTATAAGAAATGAAAAAGGGAAAGTAACAAAACAGTTTCATATAAATTTTTATTTTACATTCAGTTTAAGTAAGGTAGAACAATATTTTCTTCGCAACCTCGATTCTTTCAGTAGATTGTAGCTGCTATATGCAACGTCGGTCCTCTTGTGGACTGTGACTTGTGAACAGTCGAGGGTAGATCTGTGAACAAACCAACGGTGTTAGAATATTACCAAAACTATGTACAGGGTGACGAGGGAAAGGAACTGAAAGGAGGTAGAAAATATTTGCTGAAGACAAGCTTTCGTTAACCAATTATCAATTTCAAAATATAAATTTGTTCAACTTCCAAAATAAAACCATGTTTAAGACTATACTGAATGCGACATTGCAAAGGTTTTCTTGTATCAGAGCAGATCCTGATCAGTAGCCGTTCCCAACCCATTCCATTTTCCGGAGACCTGAAAACAAGATTAAACCACCCACACAATCTACTATTTAAACGCTTCTGGAGAATTTAATCGGACGAAATGGATGAAAAGGGTATGTTATTTTCAAAGCCACTAGTGTCCAAAACCTGATTTGGTACGTTCTGCAGACGGTTTCGAATGCGGCACAGCAAAGTTTCCTTGAAATGAAGAGCAGCCCTTCCCCTCCCAACCATTTCTCGACCTGAAAATAAAATAAATTAATCCACCCATTCTCTCCACACTTTAAACTCCTTCAATTCTTCAGTCTAAACGCGTATATGTAACGAAGTTTTTCCAAAGTGATCAGGCTAAAAAACTTTACTCTGTACGTTCTTTAGCCAGTTTCGAATGCGGCGTAGCAAATCAAAATTTGAATCAAGATCGTACCCGGATTAGTAATCCGTCCCGTCCCACCCTTTTTCGCAGTAACCTGAAAATTAAAGAAATTAAGCCACCCACTCACCCACTTCACCCATAAAACCCCTTGAATTCGTCAGTATGAATGCGAAAAACTCGCGTACAGTTTTTCAAAATTTACTAGACTCCAAAATCTGGCTATTACGTTTTTTCAGACAATATTTAATGCGGCGTAACTGCTTTCCTGAAATCAAGAGCAGATCCCGATCAGTAGCAGTTCCCAATCCACCCCATTTTCCGGAGACCTGAAAACAAGACATTAAGCATCCCACACAATCCACCCTTCAAACGCTTCTGGAGAATTTAATCGGAGGATATGGTGAAAAGGTTATGTTATTTTCAAAGCCACTAGTGTCCATAACCTGATTTGGTACGTTCTTTTGAGAGTTTCGAATGCAGCACAGCAAAGTTTCCCTGAAATTCAGCGCAGATGCCAATTAGAAGCCCTTCCCCTCCCACCCATTTCCCTATGACCTGAAAAAACTAATTAAGCCGCCCTTTCACTCCACCCTTAAACCCCTTGAATTCTTCAGTCCAAATGCTAAAATGTAGCGTAGAGTTTTTCCGAAGTGATTAGGCTCAAAAAACCTAATTCGGTGCGGTATTTAGTCAATATTAAATGCGGCATTGCATTTTTCCTGAAATGAAGAACAGACCCCGATTAGTATCCCTTTCCCTCTCACCCCTTCTCTTCTGATCAGAAAATGAAAATTTAAGACTCCCATCCGCCCCACCCTTATTTGGGCTTCTCCGTGGTTTTACGGACTTTACTCCTTGATAAGACTGAAGAGGATCTAACTGTTGGGCTATTTCTTGGGCTTCCTTGTTCTCCGCTATTTCTCCGAATTTGTGGCGAGGTTAACCTGCAAGCAGAGTTTATTTTAGAACAAGTATTACGTTAAAATTCTTCAATTGCGGCACGTGGCACAATACTCACTTTACTTCGCGAAGGTTCTTTAAGACCTCTGGCTACATGAATTCGACGTTAGAGAATAAAGGAACATGTTATGATCTTCCCTGCACCCTGTGTCATGTCTACCTACAACTAATCACTTCCTGGGCGTTAGGTTGTGAACTTCCGTCAACTTTTTCGAAACTTCAACCGCTACATGAAGGACGTGAACCATTACTACTTTTACTGTATCTGTTTATATTTTAAATATGCAAAATATATGTGTGTTCTAATTGACCAAACTGTCAGAAATGGTGTTGGTGACTGATGTATATTGAAAGTTATAAATTATTTTCTCATTTCTCGGGTTACATACCGTAAGTCCAAAATCAGGCTACGCCACTGGAAACATGTGTAATTATGAGGATCAGCTTTTAGGATGTATCCCTTCGTAAGACAAGGTTGTCAACCCTTGAATTATGAATTATGAGCTGATAGGGTGATGATAAGGGGTGAAGCGACAATCACAAATACAACCATGTCTAAGCAGGACTCGAAATTGCAGCTTCCTCGGCGCAGACGACGGCTGTCGCAACCGTCTACGCCACGGGGCCGGCTTCTTGTTGTTGTTGTTGTTGTTGTTGTTATTATTATTATTATTATTATTATTATTATTAATTTTGTTATTGTTGTTTTTGTTGTTGACGTCGTGCGGCTTAGTCTTAGTAAATCGGAGTTTGCAGATCAGGCGTTTCCTCCGTGTAATTCATTTACTTAAACATTCTCCTAAACATCTATACCTAAAAAATCATTAACTACAGTGTGATAGTCATCTAAATTTCTTTGTAGTATCAGATACTTAAACCAACCAGCTGACGAGGCACAGGATAAGGATTGGGAAGCAGCACGAGCTATTAAACATGCATTGTTTGTTAGATTTGATTGCTTTTATTGACAGATTTGCATTTCATTTGGCAAACACTCGAATTCTGAATCGTTGTATTTATCACCTTTTTCATAAAATCATTAAGTATATGATAGCCTCGGTCTATGGCAATTTAGTTCTCAATCATTTCCTTGTCAAATAAATGATATTTGTAAATATAATTTTCTCTTGAGATCCTGTATCCATTATACATCTGTATCCGACAAGCGATATCGTCAGTAATATGGATTTAATAAATGATGTAAATTATTATCCAAATTAAGGAAAATTGGAAAAATAGTAGCTTGAGATTGACGGTAATTTCATCTTGAATTTTCCAGGAGCGAATATTGGGATGCATAGGATGCATGCAAGAATGATAGGGGTTCAGTATTACGATGTAAATATGAATTGTGTTTGTTACGTTGACAGATGTACAAATTAAATAATGTCGGTAGTGATCGCTGTGTCAGAAACAGCGGCAAGTAAATTGAGAACATTTTAGCGTTGATGACGGGGTAGGTGACAACTGTAATGATAGTGCTACCATTACAGTCGTCACTTACCCCTGACAATTGCCTGCTCAGTCGCAAGGGAAGAGGAAACGCAGTTCTAATAAGTGTCCAAGAAAGATACTAATGGATTATTCTGATCATGTCTTCGTGACTGACACGAAAATGTAACTTTTGAAACGATTTTTCATTAAATACATTTTGGAAATACTTTTCATTTCTCACACTATGCTACGAGCTCCTTACATTCTACCAATTATTTAGAAACAATACCAAATTGTTTTTTTCTAATTTTCGCAACAAACACATCCTCGTACATGGATCCGCATCTGAAACAGTTGTAATATTTTGTCTCCAACAACCCAACCAAAACACATCTAGAAGGCAAAAATTATAATAAAAGTAATTAAAGGCACTTACAGAAACGTTTTAAACTAATGTATTAATGTTTTGTACAAGAAACTTAAATTTACCTTGTCATTAAAAAGGCATTAAACTATTTGTACATTGAATTTAATGCTTGTATTAACATCAGAGTAGATTTAATGTAGAGGTTCACCCTTGCCCCTGCTTCTCATCATTCGTATCATCATAATCTTCAGTCTGTCAAGATCATTCATTCATACATTCATTGCAGATATGACAAAACAGCTTTGACTATTGCATACCAATGAACATTAAATTTAATGTGAATTCATGATAACTACTTTAATGTACTACATTTCATTAAAGTAATGCAGAAATTTCTGACGGTGTAGTTACAATCACAGATTACAATCTGCCTTATTACAGCCAATTACTATCTGCTACATTACAGCCAAAAATTACTCGAGCTAAAAAATATCGCCTCGATGGCCACGCATCCTAATACTCAAGTACGTTCATGATAATTACTTCAATGTACATTTCATTAAAATAATGCAGAATTTTCTGACAGTGTAGTTGCAATCACAAATTACATACAGCCTGAATCACATGGAAGTGCAAGAAATCGCCTGACGGCCCTTCAGCCGCCTTCCACTGGTGTGCGCGCGCGTGAATGGCGGGCGGCGGAGGCGCTGCGTCGGAGGAGGAGGACGCTGCGGCTGCGGCGGCGGTGGAGCCGTCGGGTAATTGGAGCTCGGTGGCCCGACAGGTCGGTGCCGGGGGCGCGGCGGTGGCAGCGGCGGTTTTGCCCCGGCCGCTCCGCGCCGCGCCGCGCCGCGCAGCGCTCGAGTGGCTGCTGACCGGAAGAGCCCCTGATTGTTGCGAGGCGCAAAAAGCGGCGGCGGCGGCGGAGGAGGAGCAGGAGGAGGAGGAGAAGAGGAGGAGGAGGAAGAGAAGAGGGCGAATCACCTGAACGAGCACGCCGCTCCGTCGCCGTCGCGGTCGCCTTGCAGCGCCGAGGCACAGACGACAGCGGTCGCGGAGCAGCAACAGATAGCGGGAGATGGGATTCGCGTTATCGGTGAGGGCAAGGTAGTTATGACAGGAATAGGAAGGAAACTGTAAGCCGTGGTGTACCAATTATCCGTAATGACTTTATTTATTTATTTATTTATTTATTTATTTATTTATTTATTTATTTATTTATTTATTTATTTATTTATTTATTTATTTATTTATTTATTTATTTATTTATTTATTTATTTATTTATTTATTTATTTATTTATTTATTTATTTATTTATTTATTTATTTATTTATTTATTTATTTATTTATTTATTTATTTATTTATTTATTTATTTATGTATTTATTTATTTATGGTTAAAGTGTGACGTTGGGAGGACGTTAGGGGAGAGATTCTTTTGACTTGCGACGAGATGTTCCAATAACAATGATGGCTGAAATTGACGTTGAGGTTTGGGACTCTTAAGCTGGGTGGCTGAAGGTGACGTGGTAGTAAATGCGACGAGTAGTGACGGTAGGCGTATGCGTATGAGACGACAGACGTACGCGTCGGGAGGCCAGCGAGAGATTCATTCCCGCGCCACGATGGCAAGGCGATGTGTGCGTTGGGTTTCATGGAGAATCAGGAATAGATAGGCAGACGATTATTTTCGGGCTAATTTGAGCAACGATGGTTGAGTCTTAGTAGAGCAGCGGTAATGGTTGGATTAAACAGTATGGGACCAAAGGCAGTGAATTTTATTGCTGTTTTGCGAGGTGAGAGACCAGGGAAAGTGGGAGCATTAGTGGATGTAGGGTACGGGAATAACTCCTAACGGAACGAGATGTGGAATTGAAGTTCTGAACGTTCACAATCATAAAGATATAGATTTTAACTATAGCAACTTTGAATGAAAAAATCTTGAACCTCTTTCAAAACACGACGTTTTTGGGTAGCAAAGTATGGATTATTAAATGCATGATACTTCAAAAAACACTGCAACGGAAATAAGATTCTTACGAAAAAATGCAAAGATTACAAATGAATTGAGTGAATATTTGAAATAGAGCTAATACTATCTATAGTATAGCGTACACGCTAAACATTAAGAAATGAACTAGGATAAGAAGACAGCCTGTAGATATTTCAGAAGGGAAATTTTCTAAATGAGAGCGTAAATCACTTGAGTTAATTCTTGAAAGATATTGAATATGTGCACCATTGTTTTGAATTATACAAAAAAGTATATTCAGCTTCTTGGGAGTTCAGTCAAAATGGTAAAAACTTTGTATAAGATTTTCATAATGTATATAATAATGAAATCTAATAAATATTCCGGAAGTAGAGTAGCCATCAACCACGTTGTTAATTCTCAAATAGAAAAGAACAGTGATCTTTCGAAACTTTAGAAAATCATTTAGGCCCCAATCGATTTTGGAGCCTCACAAGCGCAGCCTGAGATCAATTTCGGTCACCTCAGAGCCGCAACTATTCTGATTGAAAGCGAAATATTATGCTAGTCAGGTTCACGCACGAAAGTCGGAAACATAAGACATTCCACTTCGAATTACATGCAGCTTATCAAGAACCGCTGCCGTATCGACGCTTCGCTAAACCAGTGGCAAAACGACACAAGCTAACCTGAGCGGTCCTGACTTGTATCCGAACCGCCTCGTGGACAGCAGGCACAAATCTCCATGCTAAACCTTCCTTCCACAACAAACAGTCTCCCATTGGAAAGGAGGCAATTATGCAAATCCTCAAAGCCGAGTCGCGGATAGGGCGGGCCGCGCGACGCGGGGCGGGCCGGGCCGTGGCGGGGTGGGTGGGTGGGGTGGGGACGGGCGGGAGCGGGGAAGAGAAGCGGCGGAGGGAAGACGGATCGGGCGGGGAGGGTCCAAGCAGAGAAGCGGGTCCCTGTAGCCCCCTCTCACTACTTTACGACCGGGAACGAAAAACTGATCGGCCACAAAATCATGTCCCGGGCAGTGGCGATAAATCTCAACTCGAAGAATGGGTCGGGCTGGTTGCGGCGAGGGGAGGGGAGGGGAGGTGAAGGGATGGAGTTATCGAGGGAGGGGGCGGGCGCTCCAAAAGCGAGAGGTTACGCCCTCTAGAGGCCGCGGTGACGCCCAAACGTACAAACATACGCACGTGATGCATAATAGAGGATACACGCGCTGCGCGAAGTCGCCGACTCCCTGAATGTATGAATGTGAATGAATCTGTTTTCTGCCAGACGGCGTCCCGGGGCTTTGTGCCTTATTTTTTGTTAGTTGCTTTGCCATCACGAAGCCGCGAGTCGGTGAGCCTCTGCGATCTGCGGGTCGAAAGCTTAGGCACGCTCCGCGCGTGGTTCTTTCTACCTTCGTGTCCATCTGTGTGGGTGTGAACGAGAGTGAGAGAGTGAGTGAGAAAGGGAAGAATATGTTTGGAATGAGTATATTTGGAAGAATATTTTTGGATATGTTTGCTATGCCTAGCTATAGGAGTTTATATTTTCGAACAACGTCAATAGTGCAATAAATTTTGCCTTAATTAAGTGCGTTCAAGTGTTGCTCTTAGTTGTTTATTTCATGACTGCCCCAAGGCGAATACTCCAATGGTTATCTTATGATAGACGTCTTCGGTCATTATCTTCCATATAGATAAATTTGAGAAATCTGTCTCTGACTTTAAAAAAAGTCATTGCTTTTTTACTCTCAAATTGTTACTGATGTAAAAGATAATATTAAAACCAATTTAATTGTTTTTACGATTTTTGTCTATGTGTTTGACCGTGGCAAATCTGGAACTGTTCCATCGATTTCAAAGCAGATTTTATGAAACCAAGAGTGTTTTAGCAGACATAACTTTCACTCATTGTTTTCAAATTAATATTTTCTTTCATACAAAAATGAATACTTGATGTGTGTTTTTTCCTATTAATCAACAGTTTTATTCCAACCTTACGGAAGTTTTGCACACGGTACATTCAAAACAAGAGAACATTTACATCTGCATAAAATGTCGTAAAAATACTCGTCACGCTATCCCACACTTTAGAAGAAATTCAAGTAAACGGTCCTGCAATTGTCTGCAAATATTTTGAAATACCCGGGGAAAATTAATATTAAAAATTAAGCTGTTTTTAAAGTCCATAAGATATTCCCTTAATTCATTCTAATAGTGATATTAAACTTTGCTTTGAGCAAATGAGGTCAAATTTATCAGTAGGAGTTTTCCGTGCGTATGCAACTATGCATCAGTTCACAGCTGCCGATAGCAACGATAGTTGTAGCAACAATCGTCGTGGCAAGCATGGTAGGACGGGGCGGGACGGGGTGAGGAGAGGCTGGGTGAAGCTGGAGGATGGGACGGGGCAGGGCAGACCATGTTGGGTAAGAGCTGAGGCAGAACCGGGGAGTGTGGGGATGCACCATCTATACAATTCATTCATTTTCCTTTCTAATAAATATCCGGGCAACGCAGGGTACTTCAACTAGTAAGAAAATTCATCGAGAATGCTCGAGTGCCTTGCGGCCACTTCTTGTTTGTAGGCTGAGTCTTTTTCTCCTGCCCCCTCATTGTCCCTAAACGGCTGTAGACTTTGAAAAAGACGCAAGCGTGTCTTCAGTCATGTATACGCCCTATCAACTCCACCGAAATGAGTAGATTTACAACTTACAATTGCCTTGTTAAGTCTTAAACAGTTTCTAGGGATAGTTTATTTTAATAGTCAGACCAACGATCGAGTTGTTCTAATTGAGGTTCTATAGATTATTGTCGGTTTCAAGTAGTTAAGTAACAATGAACATACCAGAACAACATATCGAAAATTGATATATCGTATTAAACATTTCTGTAACTTAGAGTGTTGTTTCTAAACGTGGAAGAGTTTTGAAAACATTTTCAATTTTGTATATAATCGAGTGCAATCATTCACTACAGTATTTTTGCCTTAGCCTACAATGACCTACCTCAAGATCCTAAATTCATGAATGCATACATTGTTCAAGTTCGCGAATAGTTGCCCAACGCTATCGAAGGTCAATTTTAACTGATAATGTTCTAGATGTATCATACAAGAAGGACAAAAGATCAACGAAGTCATGGCAATTGGGTGTCAAGCCAAGCCTTATTAGTATACAAAATACATCTTAAGAACAGCACATTTGGTATGGCTGAATTTTATCATGGGAGTAACAGGGTGAGGACCTAACAGTAAGCTTTAAATAAATATTTGACAAACGGAGTGAAATTCGAACACCATCATAAATATTAATTATTATTTTTTGGACTTCATATTTTCGTGTAACATTATAATACTTCAAATGTATCATCTCCATGGAATTAAAAATACATATACTCATGAATAAGCCCATTCTTAGAATGCGTTACAATTATGATACTATGAGCAAAGTACACAACAATCTTATCGCGACGTGAGAGTGATATCGCATAGGCTGATTCAATTGCTTAACCATATTACGTCGACGGCTACTTTGTGGATTTAATGTGAACTACTTTCCCATCAAAACTGTGTCAAAAGAGGACATTAAGAGAAAAGTAACGTTCATTTTGAAAATACAGAAACTAATAATGATTTTGCTTCTTTACTAAATAGTATACCATTAAACTAATGATACAAATCTATTATTTTTATATCTAAGAAAAATACTAATTTTTAATGCTTTTATGAGAATTATTTTTGTCTATTTTAAGCTAAAAAAGATTGTGTGCTACAGGCGTAAGATTTTCAGAATGCCCAAAAAAGAATACAACGTTCTTCTCAAATGAGAACATTTATCTTTACATGAACTCTTCAATGCCCTGTGATGAAACAAAATTCTTAAAGTCCATGAAAAAGAATGATAAAAGAAATTACATTGTATTATAAATATTCACATATTTTTATTGGTTTTAAAAAAAAAAAAAAAATTGAAAGACAGTGATGTTGCAATGAAAATTAATTAGTTTAGATATGTTGAATTATTTAAAAAATAATATTTCACTTCAAAGCTAAAATATGAAAATTTTCATCAGAGATGAGTCTAGTACCATTATTATTCTCTTAAGACTTTCTCACCTAAAAAACAAGTTACAGTAAGTAACAACAAAATAAAATATTAATAAAAATAATATTAATTTATAAGAATGATTTAACTTTAGAATCACATCTGATTTAGCACGATAAAAAGATGTTTTGCTCAACACCGCTCGCATACCCAATTTCCTGCCCAACGTGACCTTCTTGGGATTGCAAGGCGGCGTGACGGAGTTTTATTTCCCGTGTCCGGGGTGGGGGTATTCGTAGGACGAGAGCGGCTTCGAAACCTTCCTGGAAGAGCAAGGATTCGAGTACACACGATCAGCCGGCGCCCAGCCTTCATCAGCTCAGGCAGCGGCGGAGCAGAGCAATGATTGATTGATTGATGACTCCGATAGTGTCAACTGCTAAGGTCGTTGGTAGCCTAAGTGTAGTGCATGTTTTTTTCCTCGAGATGTGGCAATCATCTCCCCGATGGATAGTGCGATCCGGCGCCGACCTACCGTCGGTTATCGAGGTTTCCCTAACCAGGTATCTCCCACCAGCGAGACACCGTCACAGCCGGGACAAGCTCTATGCTCCCGACAGGTCTCCCGGTATGCGTGTTAGTGTAGTGCAGAGGTCCTCAAACTACGGCCCGCGGGCCACATGCGGCCCGCCGAGAACATTTATACGGTCCGTCGCTGCCTGTTTGTCATTTGTTTTTACATATAAGGATAGGCAAAGTTATTGCTGGTATATATTTTTTCTAGCGCTATATTTCACGTTCACTTTACATTTGCAGGCGGAGCACTGCGATCTGTTTACATGAGGTTACCGCCGAGTAAATGAGAATTGAACGTCTACAATAGATACTGATCTCTGAAACTCGCATTCAAATCAGGCATCCTACATAACATCTATGCATCTCTCTCCTCTGAGACATATCAACAGACTTTTTCCAGAATGATTTGAAATATCCAACTAGATCAAGACTAACGGATGTCAAGACACACTTGCCTTATTTGTTACGACTAGCAGTGACAAATATGGAACCAGACATTGGCGATCTCATTAGCCAAAAGCAGGCCCATGATTCCCAATGAAATACTGGTAAGTTTTTTGAAAATGTACATGAACTTGTATACAGATTTAATTTTGTAAGAATAGATTTCATTAACTAAATAATATCTATCTTAAATATATAATTTGTTGGAAGACTTCGAAAAGATTTTAAAGATTTTGGGTCATGGGCGTACTACGCTGTATCAGAGAAAAAAATAAAGGGAAAATTTGGAGCAATTTTTGAGAAATATTTAAAAACGTCTTTATGACTTCATGAAAAATATTTTTCAGAGCCTCCAAAATCAAAATATCCCTTTCACATTCAAGGGGCCACGATATCAGCCTGATCGATCGGGAAATATCAGTTTTCGTAAAAATCCTACGAATGGTTTAGTCGCTAACGTTGTTCACAGACTGACAGGCGTTTTGCTATAAACCAACTTTTCGGCATCAAAGACCCACAAAACATTGATTTTGATTATAGAATGTAGTAGAGAAAATAATATACAACACCTAGGAACAAATTTATCCACTTTTCAGCATGAAGGTATCGGTATAACAATATAACTTTGTTTTCATTGCAAAATTGCCATATATTTTTGCGGTATAATATTTCCTCTATACAACTTAAGTAATATGTGAGAAAGTGGACATTAAGAATTACTTTACTTTTCAGTTACATAGAATTTATTTCATTTTTCATATAGTATTTACTTTCCCAAAAATTATTCCCGTGTGAAGTGTTATGGACAAGGAAATGTGCGTGGTGGGGTCACGGAGACCGGCATAATCTCATTGTCCCACCTGCAGACCATTAGCGTAAAGTGGTATTTTTTATAATTCTGATACTTTTGAGGTACTACAAAACTGCGATGTGACGATTTCATTAACAAACAATTCTCTTACTTGTGGTTCAACACGCCACGCTCCTTACGCCACGAACGTTTAACGGTTCGGAGGCACAGGGAGTGCAAATCTCTCCGCTCACAAAGGCTCGCTCAGTGCTACAGTACCGGCAGTGTATAAGCGACTCTAACAGTTCTCTGCCACGTGGTGCGGTAAGTCATGTGACCTGCTTTGAAGCAATCAGCTTGCGAGTATTTGTTTACTTTCTCAAGCCAGGGTTCAGCGTTGCCGCTTATCTGACTACACGAAGTCGTGGAGGAGATAAGGTTCCGCTGTGGCGAGGGCCATGAACATTTTATCAAGACGTATCGTTGAGGTGTTTCTGTTTTGAGATTTAATTTATCTGTCATGTAGGTGTTGCCATGAGCGTAGTTATGTGTGGCAACAGCGCATAGAACTGTCAGAGTCGCTTATACGCTGCCGGTACTGTAGTTCATAATCCAGGATGAGCCCAGGCACGATGTTAAGGCGAGGGCACTGCGCGGCGCCACTCAGCTCACTCAGCAAGAGAAGACTATCTTACCCTCTGTGAAAATAATAATAAATATTTACTTCCACTATAAGGTCAATTAAAGCTGTAATTCATAGGAGGCTCTACCGGGAGCGGTAGCTCAGTGCATCAACTGATGCCACTGCAGCGCCTCTGACCGGGAGGTCCTAGGTTCGAGTCCTGACGGCGGCAGGATTTTCGGCACTAGCTTTTCAGCTAGGTCGAATTCAGTCGCTGTCTGGAGGAGAATTCTAGCGGCCGGCTGCTCCGATCGGTAGTTTGCCATGGTTTCTCTGATCAACACCAGGCGAAAAGCAGTACCCTACCAAACGGGCCACGGACCGCGCGTGATCTGTCCTTCCTCTTCCTTGTCCTATCCTCTCCCCCTTACACACACACTTACACTAACATGCACTACACTATCACATATTCCGGAAGACCGGCAGGAGCTTAGAGCTTGTCCCGGCTGGGGCGGTGCCCCGCTGGTGGGAGAGTCCTGGTTAGGGGGAAACCCCACTAGCCGACGCTAGGTCGGCGCCGGATCTCGCCATCCAGCGGCGGAAGATCACCGCCATCTCCCGAGAAAAAGTACACTACACTAACGGGACTAATGACCAAAGCAGTTGACGCGCCCGGAAACACGAAGAAAACAAACCACAGGAGGTTCTGTGAATCAATGAATAATAGCATGCGCCGCCCCAGTAAAGCGTATTTATGACTTCTGCGTAACCATGCCTCTCGCCGCTACTCCATGCATTTAAGGCGCCCCTGCAGTTCTCTAACGATAGAGAGGTAAGTGTCCGGCAACTCGACAATGATTTTTCTCTCCGAGACGTGTGCCAACACGAAGTAGAGATGTTAGGACCATCTTAGGATGGACGTGGAGAGAGAACGAATTTACTTTTCTCCCTCGGAAACCAAACTTACTCGTGACTCTCGTGACTTACTGGAGATGTAAAAATGTCACGCCTCTTTCTTGATTAACTTTCAGTTAATAGAATTAATTTCATAAGAAAGGCAAGCAGTAAGCGCTACATGCTTTAGCAAGAAGAAATAGTATGTAACGAAGAGTGTGGTACAGCTAAAATAAATTTTAATATTTCTTAATTTTCCCTTGGAAATAAAATCTAAAATATTGTAATTACAAATATTACTTTGATTTATTATATAATAAATTATTGCAATATTCATGAGATAGGCTTTTACAGAGAAATTCATGGAGGTACATTGCGATTGCACGAAGTCAATAGTTCGCTGTCACGCGTACGATCAATCCGGACATGATGATATGAATATGGCAATGGTCACGATGACGACAATGATGTGGACATCGGCGTTGTGATGTCAAGACGAGGAATAGAAAATCTTAGTAATGTGAAACAATAGAGAAACAGTAATCACGACATTTTTTGGCCCAAATTCTATGAATATCAATCTCAATTTCTCTATTATGATAGAAGAGACCTGCTAATTCAAGCTTTAGGTCACGACATGAAATCAACATTTTCACCAAAAATATAACTATTGAAGATTTAGACACATTTGTTTAACATCGACTGATACCGACGGATTGTAATGTCCGTTGCAGTAATGTGTTCCCTATTTTATTATCTGCAAGCGTCTATTATTTTCGCCATAAAGCTGTTTGATGTAGGACTGGGGATAATTTCTTATTCAGAAATAGTACAGTTGCATGGTGTTGCTTAAAAGTATTCTGATAATTTTTTAACGGTCATCTGTACTTAGAGTTTTATATCTGGAGAAGATAATAATGTCTCTCTATATCGAACATCTTGGTGACGAATAAAACCTATAATAACGACTATAGTCAAGTTTGGTTGGTTTACCATATAAATCCGATACACTCACCAAATAACGAAAACTCTCTTCTAAAATCGAAGAAAGTACTCGATTCCTTGAGTTTCGTTTTGAAAGTTTGCAATGGTAAATGGTATATGGTAAATGAGTTCAGTAACTCGCGAAGTGGACATTTTAAATATTTTCTTTTTGTAATTTGCTTATTTAGATCAAATTTTTAGATGGATAAAGTTTGTCGATTAGACGGAAATCTCATTTCTTAATAAGAAAATTTTGCATAATCATTAATAGCTTTAAGTTTAATAGCTTATTAGTTTAACAAGTAAATCAATGAAAACTGAAGAGTAACCTTACATCTAAAGCTTGATATATTCATCCCATAATTAAGACAAGAATTGAGATATTTTAGCAAGTTCTATTTTGTCTTTTTGGAGGTGGAAATGATCTATTCAGATTAATTATGGAAAGATTGACATCGCGAAAAGTATATATTTCTGACAAACTTTGTAACTTGTGCAAGCAGAGATACTCCATCAACTTTCCAGACAGTACCTGCCCTCTCAGTTACAATGTTGATGTTATTGCTAGGCGGAAAGGCCAGCCGCGGTCGGGAGTGCGGTATACGATGCCTATTAAAGCGAGCAAGCGTAACCGGGGCAGTTTTGTTGCGCGCCAGCGTTGCCAACTCGCAAATAAAAATACGTGTATAAGAAAAGCACCGGAGCTTCAGGTAAATCGGTCACGGTATGAACGCCATTAGGTCATTCCAAAAAAATACCTCTGGGCGCTGGTAGACGTAAATAATTGTGGATTTCTAGGGGAGAAAAGTATGTTCATTTCCATTTTTTGGTACAAATTGCCGTTTGTAATTGCAGCATGGAAGTGTTTCGAAATGAAAATAGAAATTGGTACGAGTGTATCAACTCATAAGGGAACGAATAATTGAGTAATGTAGTGGGTTGCTATGAAGGCAAGTTTGTTTTGGGAGAGGTTAGCTAGAGTTCGAAAGAGATGGCCGCTTGAAGATTATGTCGGGAATTTAAAGTAAAACTCTTGTTGATATACCCAATTAGTAGCGTCTTCAGATGATTAGAAGATTGGCGAAACCTTGGAGAAGGTATTTGTTATAATTAATTGGTGGTTCAAGAATACAGAACAAAATATTCGCAGAAGGTGTTTGTAACAGTCTGCCGACTGAATAGCCATCTAGAATTTACGGACAATATATGTTCTCTTTTTTTTTACTTTTAGTATTTTATTTGACATTATCTCAAGAGTGAGGGGAACAGACAGCGACGTTGAGTAAGTGACAGCTGAAACGTTGAGCAGCTGAAATTATTGGAAAAGCACGTTCGCGGGTGCCTGAGGAGCTTAAACTGTTGGGGGACACAAGGGGGACAAAACTAATTAGAAATAAGGAAACCTATCCAAATTTCTCTCTTTCCCTCTCTCAATATATCAAAAAAATATTTTATGATAATTCTCATATTTTTTACATTAACTTAAGTGATAAACCATGTTTTAGGGCAGTTAGTGTGCAGTGTAGTCCTCAATAGTTTTTGTTTCATTCACTGAAATGGAACTGATTGGTTGAAGGAGTCATCCATAAATTACCCAACGCTGAAGGGGGATGAGGCAATGTTACGCTGAGTTACGTAGGGGAAGGGGGCGTTAGTTTAGTGTTACGTAACCCTGATAGTATTTATTATTTTAGTTTTCAATATTTAAATAAATAATACAAGGATGAAAGAAAATATTTTGATATTTTCGACAGAGAATATTTTAAGACAATGATAGCAAAAGGCAAGACAGTGGATTACCATGGCTTCTCAAAATTTCGTGATAAATTGCATGTGCACCCATTAACCACGCACAATAAGTGGTACTCGTCAAGAGTCATCGTCAATGTTCTCGGCGCTACAGTGACTTTCCTATCTATTCCCGTCTTCTTTATTTACGTTAAACGGAACTTAATACATTCGTTATCGTAAGTAAAGTTGTCGGCCAGCGAAAAAGAAATTTTATATATCACTATTTTAAGAGTGAAAGGGAATGCATATGTTTAAAATTTTATATCATATATTGAACTTATTGTAAATTTTAATGAATAACATAAATAAATACACTGTTTTCGGTTTTATCATTAATTTTTTTTCCGTTTTATAACAGATGAGCAAGCGTTATATAATTATTTTTGGGGAATGAACTCGCGTTACCGATGCATTACAGGGGGGGTATCCAAAACACTTTAAATTTGCTTTGCGAAATTTATGAATGGCTACTAGACTTATTTAAATACTATTTTGTTAGTTATAAAGAGCCACAATAGTAGAATAATGGTTGTAGTGAAATGCAACAGGCTAATATTATTTTTTATTTCATTTATTTTATTTCCACAGACCAGCATTACTGCTTTACAGGGATTGTTTACATTTAAATTTCAAATCAAAACATTTACAAAAATAAATAAATAACACATAAATTAACTTCATTCAGCACTAACACAAAAGGTAGCATTCATAAAATACATTCATTCTTTTATAAATAGAAATAAGGGAAGCCCAACAGGTTCCTCATTATTGTATGTTGTTCTAAGTAAAGTCGAATTTTATTTCTTGTATTGTTTATTTTAATTCATAGGATTTATGGGGGGTCAGCAAATTGGATTAGATATTTGTCATATGGAAATCTATTTCTGATTCGGGATGTTGTTGCTGATGACCCAAGGTTGTAATGGTCACTTGTAGGTATTTTATGTAGATTTGTGAAGAAGGAATGTGAACGTTTAAGCATTACTTGATGGATAGTTTCATTTTTAAATTCTGAATGTAGTTGAGTGTTTCTAATAAACCAGGGCATTTACTGCTATCCGTAGGATTTTATTTTGAAGGTTTGTATTTTCTTTATGTTAGTAGCAGAGGTGTTGTACCATATTGGGCATGCGTACATTATGATGGGAAGAACTATTGCTTTATAAAGCACTAGAGTACATTCTGTTTTGAGGGCGGATTTTCTGTTGATTAATGGATACAATTTATGTAGTCTTCTGTTTGCTTGTGTAAGTTTTTCATTTATATGATTAGTCCATGTTAGTCTTGTATCCATTAATACTCCAAGATATTTAATTGGTTTGTTTTTTGGTAACCAGTCAAGTGTTTTATTAAATAGCTTTAGAGGTTTGGGAGTAGTGTTTATTGGGCATAGTGTGAATATTTTTGCTACACATTTGTTGGGGTTTAATTTTATCTTCCATTTGTCTGCCCATAGTGATACTTTGTTTAGTTCTTCTTGTAGATTTTCTGTAGCTGTATTTAAACATTTGTTAGAGGTTAGTATTGCACTATCGTCAGCAAATAACGCTATTGTAGTGTTTTGGGTTGTTGGGAAATCTGCTGTAAATATGTTGAACAAAGTTGCTGATAACGGCTACCTTGTGGTACACCTGCTGTGATTCCTTTGTGTGGAGTAGGTTGTGTTTATTCTTACTGAAAATACTCTTTCTTTTAAGAAGCTTTGTATTATTTTACTAGGTAAAGAGGTAGGCCTGATTCCTGTAATTTAAATATCAATCCTTCGTGCCAAACTCTGTCAAATGCTTGGCTTACTGTCCAAGAATACTGCTAGATAGTTTGTTTTTCTTCAAAATTTTTATATATAAGTTCTTATTCTTAAAAGTTGAGTGTTAGAGTGTTTTGCTTAAACCAATTGGCAAAGTGGTAGTATCAATATTTTGTTTCATTCATTTTAGAATGAACTGTTGTTGAATTAGTCATCTAATTACAAGCTAAGATGGGAATTCTAGTACGTAATGGGTCTTTAGTTTAGTGTTGTCTGGTATTTATTATTTGGTTTTCATATTAAATTACTAAGGATGAGTATTTTGCATTTTTGATAGATAATTCTTAAAAATTGCGTGATAGCAGTTGGTTACCAGCTTCAAAATTCTGATTTAGTGCTATTAACCAGACATAGTGGTACTGGTCAATCACGCATGTTTCCCTACGTGACTTTCTAATTGTTTGATTTATTTAGTTGAATATACATTCGTTATGTGAAACAGTTGTTAGTTCACAATATTGAATTTTTATGATATTCACTTTTTTAGAGGAAAGGAATGTCATAATATTTAAAATTTTTTTGTTTTGCAGCTGTTTTATCTAATTTTTAGTATCTAGTATGACTGTTTCGGTTTTTATTAATTTTTTACCGCTTATAAGTTGGCTGCTTATATTTATTTTTAATGAATTATGTTCGTGCATTCAGTGTATCGAACCTTAATTGCTGTTTATGTGGTATAGACTTATTTAAATTATTTTATAGTTATGAGCACTTAAAATTGTTGTATTGAGATGAAGGCTAATATTATGGAAGAATATGAATGGATTGTGAAGAAGATATTGATAACACAACTGCCCAGTGCAAAATAATAGCAGATACGAGTAATGATTAAGTAAAATTTATATTGCGAGTGGTTCTTTGTTTGGGTATTTTTGTTTAAAAATCTAGTAATAACGATATTTATGAGTATGTAGCTAACTTCAATTGGTAGGTCCAACTTACTAATATATAACACCAAACTGGTACGTCAGAAACTTCCTTCCTCCTAGGATGTTGATAAATATCATACAGGAAATCCTTTCTGTTGGTCTATCTATAAATTGTGTCGTTGTTACATATTTCCAAATTCAATGCACCCACATAAATTGTTAGCATTTCCTTTTAAGCAAGACTATGAACACATAAATTAATATTCCATTGAAATCTAAGTTTTCCTTTCACACAACAATGGAAAACATTAAAAGTTCGTAGAAAATATATGCTTCATATATATTATACCAATAATTAAAAAATTTTAAAAATGGAAATTCAAAACTTCTGAAAAATTAAATCGTCCGATAATTCTTGTCCTAATCAGGACAGGAAAAAATAATTCCTTATTTTTTTTTGCTCATAAAAAGTTCGCATAATAATGTGACCTGGACCCAATATCTATTAAATCTTCTGGAACTTCGAAAATTGAAATAGATCATTATTTTTCGAATCTGTTTTCCAGTTCAATATTGAACCTAGAGATTTCGTTTCTTATTGCATCTGTTTTTAATCACAACAACCTTAGAATGTCGTAGCATCACTAGTTCGTGTAAATTCTTCTCCAATGTCATTAACGTATGCACGAGCTTCCTCTCACGAATTAATTTTTTTGTACATTCAGTGGTAGAAGACCAACACACAACAAAAACGAAAGATATCGTAATTCTTTTGAATTTTTACAGGTTTAGCATAATAGGCAATAGACTTTAAGCAATAGGAAAACAAATTATTTGCAGACAATGGTCTTCCACTGTTTATATTGCATGTTCTTGCAGGTCTCTCATCTTTAAGTGAGCATTTCTTCCAAGTACTTGGCGAGTTGAAAGTATTGTTCTAATTAATTGCTTTCAGTATTTGAATAGATATAATTCACCCAAACATGGATATTTATGTTAAATTAATTTTTGGTTCAAACATGGTAACTCCCTATCGTTGTCTTCACACAAATTATACTTTTAGAAAATGATTCGGCCAGTACAAGGCTTGTGGACATGACACATTCTGACGAAATCTAAACGCTGAACGTCGACAGCAAGCAGGTTTAGAACCATATTGTAGAAAAGGCTGTGATACTATAGATGTATCGTGAGTTCGAGTATTCCAAAGGAAATAGGAATATTTTTTAAAATAGAAGCGTTTAACTCAAAATCTTATAGTTTGCAGAAATCATGTTCTGACCGAACACAACAGAAATATTACAAATAACTGTTATTGTAGCACACCCTGGCGACTAATATGAGAGTCAAAGTTAACTGACAATGTTAAGAGCCCAGTAAGGCGCGAATAGAAACTTCCCAGCAATTTCATCCACTTCAGGGGTGGGTCAATTGATGGATCTTCAAGGGCATTAAAACAAAGGCTTCCTTAACTAGAGAGACACCTCTCTATAAAATAAAATACACGGAACGCACGCCTGCGTATTACACAATCGGGTCATTGAGAAAGTACAACTCAGTGTCTATGTTACATAAACAAATAAATAAATGCATTCATTAGTGGCAAGGCTCAGGCAATCAGGGCAAATCTTTCACTCTGTACTTTTATATTATAAATAAATCTTATAGTATGAGCTAACATACTGACTTATTTATATCTTCAATTTTAAACAAATCAATTAACAAAATTTAATGAGTTTAAACTAATAAAATTACAGATCTCACATACACGTAAACTTTAAAGTAGTTACACGAGTTGACGTGAAATCCACAACAGCTATTTATTAAAATGTTTCAACTTCAACCTTCAGAATACTTTATAGCCATGCTAAAAATATGACCTAATAAATATAAAAAATAATGCTTACGGCATTATTGTGTAAATAAGCAATAAAAATGACACGTTAGAAGAGCTTTAGTTGTAAAATGCCGCGCCGCAAACAACAAAAGAAACGTTTTCTTTGAGTATGGTGCGAGTGCGGTGGGAGGGGGTAAACCGAGCCGGATCGTCCGATCTGTCACCCCAAGCCAAAGACACCGGGCGAGGCGCTGACCCGCGCACGCGTTGCCGCAGCGCGTAATTGCTGACTCAAAACAAACTGTTAGTTTCTGCTGGAAATACACAAAGCGCGGCACGGCCCGCTGCGACGCGGGGCGGGTCGGAGGGAGAAGGGAGGGCGCCAAACCAAAAGGTGGTAACCCAACTCCCGAGGGAAGAAGGACCTCCTCCTCCGAGCGAAACGAGTGAGGAATGTGAAGCGCTGAAGGGCGCTGCGCCGAGGCCGGAAGACGCTCCCACCACGCGTTTCCGGTCGGGCGGGCGCGCGGCGAGGATGGCGGCCATGTGGAGAAGCTGCCACCGCCGCCACCGCCACCGCTAGCGGCTGAAGCGCGAGCGACAGAAGAAGGGGGAAGGCGGGAGCGGCGCCTCGGCGAAGGGGAAGAGGGGGAAAACGAATATTAGTGGAAAGAGAAACCGGAATCCAATGGGTGGGAATCAGAAACTCGAGGACGAGACCTTTGCGGAATGAAGAGAGGGGGGGGAGGAGAGAGAGAGGAGAGAGGAGAGGAGAGAGGGAGAGAGAGAGAGAGAGAGAGAGATATGCAGAAAGTGGCAGTGAGAAAGAGAAAATGGCGGATACAAAACGAAAAGTGGCAGTGACCAAAGAAATCCGAAGATATTAGCAACGAAAGTAAAGGAAAAAGGATTCGACGGCGAGATACAAGCAGCGTCGGGGTTCGAAGGAATGCAAAGACGACAGACACAATGTGCAAAGAAAGTGGTCCTGGTGCAGGCAAGGGCCCAGCGGCAGTGCAAGGCGGCGACGGAAGCAGCGATGAAGGCAGCGACGGCGGAGGCGGTGGCAGCAGGAGCGGCGGCAGCCGCAGACAGCGTGCGTAACGGGGACCACATATACGAGTTAAAAAGAGGCATAAGCCCAAAATAAAATGTCGCACTCCTACTCCCAACTTCCGAGAATAACTCTTTTAAAACGAAACTCTCGAAGGAGAACGATATGAAGAGAGAGACGGAGTGGGGGAGAGGCGTGCGTGAGGAAGAGGAACGGGAGAGGCGGAGACTGCGTGTGTGCGTGCGGACGGGCGAGAGGCGCCGGCCTGCCACTAGAGCCACGCACTGAGGAGTGCAAGAACTCGAACGCGCTCTCAACCACGCGGTTACAAGCCTTTACAGGGCAATGCTGGATTTTTGTTTGCGAGGATATGAAATGTGGGCAATTATACGATGTGCATCATTATGTAAAGAGAAAAGACAAACCTTAAGGCAACTTAACACACTTACTTTTGCCTTTGCAGGATTTTACTTTCTCATATACGTACATAAGAATACAGAAAATAATGTTTTATTTGAACGGAAATACACATTTTGAGGTCCCCTCGTTCCAAAAAACGAATTGTTTTCAAAATGTCTGTCTCTAAAAAATAACACTAGCGTCCAAACTATTCGTAGGATTTTTTAAAATGAACATTACCCGATGGATATGTCTCGACTCAAAGTCTGGAGAGTTTGAAAGAAATTTTTTGAATATGGTGATCCTTCGTGATGCCCCTAGGACATTTTCACTCAAAATTTGCACCAATTAAAAAAAATCTAGTAAGAATTTGAGTGAAACGCAACTATGAAGACGGCATATATATTTTCACAGTTAACTCTAAATTTTCGGAAATAGTGAAAGTTCGAGAATTTTTGGATCCCTTCGTACAATTACACTATTGTTACTTATGAAATTTATTCTACTCTATCAGGTCTTTAATTAATGCCAAGCTCAGATTTTTATAATTTATTTGTAGTGCTCGCACAATTTTTAGAGAAATACGGAAATTTTGAAAACAAGATTTTCTCACAAATCACTCCAAATTGTTTCTTTATTTTTTTTACGGAGAGGAATAAATGCACTGAATATAATGACATCAATGCCATTTTCAGATATTCTTTTGATTATTCAAAAATTAAACAAATGTAATTTTTTAAAAAATATATCTCGTGTTGCAGGCGTTTTATACTACATCAATGCATTTGTGAATACACGTGCTTCAAATGCTTTTTTTAGGATTTTCCTCAAAAACTCAAAACTTTCCTGTGAAAATGAGCTAAAACTTTTATTCAAACAATCTCAAAAGACTGCAAATTTCATGAAATTTGCATATAAAAACAGGTTTTACTTTTCTATGCCATTCTTAAAGGCATATGTCAATCATACCACTAATGGATCGAAAATAAAATAAATATTTTGTAATAAAATGTCTTCAAACACAAATATTTCCTCAATATAAATCGAATAATACTGAAAGTAAACTAATCCATGAGTTAATTGATTCGCGGAGTAGGTCGTTCGACAACATTTTTTTGTAGAGTTGATTAATTTTGAAAAAAGTTCATTACCGAGAGAGAGATGTTGACAGATTATAATGCAAAAATGACTTTGCTTTTTTTGTTGCTGTGGAACAAATGGTGTCAAAAATATTAGTTTCTTGTGGGAATTCTGATTGGATGTTGTTGACGTTCTTATAAGAATAAGATGACTTCTTTTATTTCTTCTTATTAGTTTCTTTGTTCCCTCCTGGACACTCTGTATAATATTTTGGTCTGTCAGGTAACTGTCTGTTCAACCCGTGTGTGTAATTGAGGAGCTGGATCACCATACTCAGAACATTGGTACAAGAACCGAGGTGGAGCTAAAGGAAACAATGAGCAACTATGTAAAGGTACAGGCCGAGATAGGCCTTCGCGATGTTCGGGGATCGCGAAGGAACTCTACACTGGGAATGTCCCTGAGGAGCTGTAGATACGAGAGGCCGTGGAAGGACTTCTAGGCGCCGATAGAGAGACGGAAAGAGGGGGACACAAACCAAAAGCTAGCCCGGACTCAAGCGAATAGGAAACTATGCGGAAGTCTGTGTCATTCTGTAGCACTTCGAACTTAATTATGTTCACAAGTTATATCAACTGTCCCTTTCGAGGGCAATGATACTATAATGCAATTTTTCTGAAGGTGAAGAAAGGAAACGAGGGACCAGATGGCCGCTGAAACGTGTTGTATGAAACAATCAATCGGTTCCTCGAAAAAATCACCGTTGATCGTTCGAGCAGGTTTCGCTGAAATTCGTCAAGGCCAAGAGTATAGTTTTTCGTTATCTTATAGATATGAAGAAATGGCCATGTGTAATTACAAAAATGGAAACTTTCAAGTTATTCAAGTAAAGAACAATTTCTCGTCTTGATTTTGAAGTTAATAAAAGTTGAGAATTTGTGCTTGCCATTGGAAAGTGAAACAAAAGTGGGAAATATTTAAATTTTAGAAACTTATCACGGAATGATCTCAGAATGAGAATTAGAGAAAATTGATCACTCGAAGGGAAGATCGGAAGAAAGAAAGATCACCCGAAGGGATCAGGAAGTTGATCACTCGTATATCGACAGGACAAGGGAGTCCTAAAATCCGGGAAACTTCGATTACATTTCTGCGTAATTTGATTATTGAATTTTGGTTCTGTTTAACTCTTATTAAATAATCTAGAATGTCAAATGAACTATCAGATGTGTTATGAAACAAATTTAATTTTTATACCAACTGTGAAAGTAAAGAATAATATGAACTCTTGGCCGCTGACTGTTTCCTTGAAAGTAGACCTAATAAAAATTATCATATATAAGAATCCAAAATTTCTTTTTCAAATTTCCTTGAATTGAACATTTAAAAGCTTGGAAATCATAAACAAGGTACTCTTATGTGGGCCGACAAGGAGAAACTAATACTTGTACGCAACACGTACGAAAGTGTTTCGGCGTTCTCATTACAAAATGCCGGACTAGGCTTTCATTGCTTCTTCCGTCAACATTAGAGTCGTACGCCAAGACTCACTTTCCGTAATAATTACATTAAATTTGCAAGCCTTTATTGCCTTACAAACATGATCATTTTAAAATAGGAATGAAATTAATAATTTCTGTGCATATTAAAGACAGTAGTTAACAAATACGTTTACACATTTATGGTATGAATACACGTTGTTTAAAAATGTCAGGGGGGTCACCTATCCAATGGGGGACATAAGCATGAGCTTCGTCCGCTTCTGTATTAATCCTCCCCCAGCATATTGGTTGATTGATTGATCGATTGATTAGTGATTCCGGTCGGGTTCACTGCTAAGGTCATTAGTCCCGTAAGTGTAGTACACATTCTTCCCTCGGTGATCTTCCGCCGCTAGTTCGATTCGGCGCCGACCTACTGTCGGCTAGCGGTTTTTCCCTCACCAGCGGAGCACCGCCCCAGCTGGGACAAGCTCAAAGATCCCGACCGCTCTCCCGGCATATGTGAACATGTAGAGCATGTATGTGTGTGTCTGTGTGTAAGTAAGGGGTAGGGATAGGACAAGGAATCAAATATTTTAATTTTTTCAGGCAAAATCGAAACGAAAATTTTATTGTTTCCTTTCAATTTCTGTTCCCATGGAAAATTAGTAATGAAGTTTTTGGATATCCCGAGTTCTTGGGTATCTAACGAAATATTTAACTAGAGGGCGCCTCGTTTTCTTTCCATTTTGTGTGCATTTAAAATTATTAATATAGATTTATGCACAAATTTTTATAATTTCTCCGAAATTATGACAAACGTAAGTATATTACGTCAATTTAAAATGTAACATACTTTCAACTGCGTAATTTATTTCATAGTTGGAGAACATATTGATTATAATTCCAGCTTAATTAAAAATGAATGCATTGATGAATTTGACATCTCAGCCTCCATGTTAAAAAAATGAGCGACACGAAATTTTGCTCTCGGATCCCCGGCAATTTTTTGGTGAACGAAGCAACAGGTTAGAAAAAATAGTGGATTGTAGAGGCCTGTTCATGGACATGTTTTACACAAATTCTTATCGTTCTCCTGACACCGCCGCGAAACATTGATTTCAGGCGATTTAATGCACTGAAAACCGTTTTAGTGCAAATTTCATTATCGGCAGTCAATGATATTTGTGATGGTTTGTCGATGGTTGTCTTGGTCACTATTTACGAAGAAGCATTGTTACTTTACCAATGGTCAATATTGTATTTACTTATACAGGTGTTTGATCGAGTTCAATTCATTGAAAATATATAGCTATATGCCAGTTATTTCTAAATCAATGTAAACCAATAAGTCGACCATTTCTCCCCCTCTTTCCTCCCATAGACGTCACGTAATTACGTGACGGCTGTAAAGACGGGGTGTTCCATAAAATATTTTTTTTAATTATTTGTTTTTGTTCTATTGAACTTCAAACATTGGTTTCATAAGAATTAAATTTCATTTAAATTTAACGTTTGTTGATTCTTTGTCTAAATTGTCATTTTTTATACAATGTTCTATCTTCTTAAAGTAGTTTAAATGTTTATTAATCCTTCCTTGATCTAATTTTTATTGGCCCATAGCTCTTGCTGAAAAATTTATCCCCGACCTATAGTTTGTATTTTCAAAAGTTAAATCCATCCTCTTACTAATTGGTCAGCTCTCTGATTTAGCCATGGTAAAGTAATTAAGTTTATCAATTACAGAAACTGAGTATAAAATAACAATATATTAATGTTTTTAAGGAATAATATCAATTTTTATACTACTCTGAAAATTTTCCCCTTACTTCTAACTATTCTTCTGCAAATTTGCTGATTTTTCCAGGGCAATGAAAGATTTCGTGATTTGTTTGTGTTTTCCAGGATGTTGCCACCTTGTCCAGTGTCCCAGCGCGTCATACAGTCAATGCTGAAATGATTTTTTCTGGACAGTAATATCTGAACTCCTTGACCTGTAGTAAAAATGGTGTTATTTTACCAAAAAACAACTAATATCTTTCTTTGACTTAAACAAACACACATATAATAAAATTAATCATTAATATGCCTAATACTCGAAATAAACCTAACAAAGATGAAAAGCAATGTGTGTTAAACGAGAACACTGATTAAAACACACATGTCTTTATTTCTATTAGCTGCGATTTAAAAAAGAATCTTAAATATATAGTTTTGTGGAATACGGTATTATGAAGAAAAAAAGCATGATTAATTTGATTGCAAGTAAAAGAAAGACTCGGGAAAGCTTATGCCCGAGAACTTACCCCTAATTTGAGTCAATAATATTATTTTTAGAATCCGGAATTAATGCCGTGGTATTATGAATTTCACTTTCAATATTCAATTATAAATACTGTCTCTCAAAGGGCAACAGTTCCAGGGAGAACGGAAATAAGTAAATATTTAAAATGGAAAAGTATTACATACATAACGTGCGAATTAATTGATCAGTACATCTCTGGGACTGGAAAGAGTACCTGACAATTTTCAATAAAGCATGAGTAACGTTTGATAAAGAAAATTGCATGAAGGTCGTTCGCTCTGTAATGATAACGAAAGTTACAATTTTATTAGGTTTGTACTCTTTCATCTGCTTGTTGATGACATTATACTCGTACGGGTGTTTATGCGACTTGTACTCAAAGATAACTGATAAAGGGATCTTTAAACATAACGTATTCGCGAGATATGAAGTTACTGGTAAAAAAAAATGATGTTCAGAGAGCGATAAACAACTTGATGATAAGGTCTTTACTGCTAAACACAAATCATTTGGAAACAAGGATATTAATGAAGACTCCGTCATTAAAGTGATAATAAATGGAATTTATTGAATGGAGATTCCTAAACCATTGTAACCTACGGGTACTGTAAACGAAAACATGCATATACAAACGGAAAGATAAAAGTCATAAATCAAATATGAATGTGAAATTTACATAGCTGCGTCCTACCATGAAAATTCTGGTCACAGTTTTTCTTTAGTGTAATACAATTTGCAAGACAGAGGAGACAATCTCCAAAAGCCTTGCCTATAAAATTATTGGGGAAAATAACCTAACCATTAAATATTTAATACCCAACAATAACAATACGCTTTCTTCGAAACCTGTGTTTCGCAACGTAAAAATGTTCATGAATGGATTTGAACAACTTATATAATTGTATATTGAATGGAAAGGGTGAACAGAGGAGATGTACAATTCATGGAACATGCACCGCGTAACTAAAGAATGTATATTTCTTCTAGAAGAACGTCATAATAAGACTCAGAATGTATTTGTTATCGCAGTCCTACGCGGTTGAGCAGAGGGAGACACTAGTATGTGCAAATTATTACATTAACGTACGAGCAAAACTATACCTCTACAGCCATGTGGGAAATAAATTGCAGTAAGCAAGCATTAACGAGAAGAAAGAGTATGAATGATGTTTAAGAAACAATTGGGTGACAAGTTATTGCAAAATGTGTTGAATGTATTAATCAATGTATACATACCGGTTAATAAAAGCCGCTTCTTCCATCGAACGGGCCATCTGCAGTGAACTCCACAGTCCACAAAGATGTTTAGTATCCGTCAGACACGTGGTGATAGCATCAGTCACAGGATGAGGTCTTTCAAACATCTCTCCTGTATTTCAAACCGACCACATCGTGTTTTGGGTGTATCCTTTGCCTTCGTTGAAGTACTAACAGCGGACTGAGTTAAAATTTCACATCGAATGAAAGAACTATTACGGAACTGCTTAGAAAAACTCTACAAATATACTGACACATGTCAAAACTACCGTTTTGATCCGCAATGAAAGATTTAAACAGGAATGAAAAAGCACTAGTGAAATCTTTCAAATTTGAATTAATACGTTCTGTGAAAATCACATGATGGACGATGTCAGCGATTGGGGAACCATAAGTTTCTATTGAGTTAACTATCAGTTTTTAAAAGATTAGGACAGTTTTATACAAAAAATTTAGGCGTTTTCATTCGTTACACAAGAGAAAAAACAACTTTCGAAACTGCCAGTATTTTCAAGCTGTGTAATTTTATCGCACTATTGTGAATGCTTACATTTTATTTAATTAGGCAATAATGTATTTGTTACTCGCGTATGAAAATTCACTGCAAGTATAATACAAATTAATTTTCTATGTTTATTTAAAATACTCCTAAAAGGTATCAGTGAAGAACAGCACGATATTTTAAGATGTGCATGGTAAGCTTTAAGTACACAATATTTTTCTTTATTATTGTGGAATAACTAACTAAATGAAGATTTCTTTTAGAGTTTCTAGATAGCCATAATATGCTTATTTATAAACAACCTGTTTCGGATTTGTTCTAATCATGTGAAATTTCTTTAAGTGAACAGGAAAGTGTGATTCAAATTAAACTTTAAAATTACACTAAAATGAAACAATTGTTCGTAATTTACCCCCTTGCTCAAACAAAAATATCAATATATTATTGCATGTCTCTTATACCTGCTAAAGGCCTCATTTGTTTCCATTAAATAAGGATCCCATTTTCCAACATAAATCCTTTTAAAAGGAGTCCTTTATTGCAAACTTGATATCCGTAACTTCATTTATTTTACTGTTTTGTGAAGATTCCCAATCCCTCCCACTGTTCTTTGGTCATCCCTTCAAGTGAGTCCCTGCCTTGGCTTGTCACTGGCGGTCAGCACGACATTCCGTCCGACAGAGCAACTTATCAGGGCACAATGGCGAACTGCTCTCCGTCGGACGGTCACCACGCTATAAATAGAGGCGATAAGGCGCCGGGTATCGCATGTCCTCGATATGCGGCGCTGGGAACTGAATGGGAGGACAAGGAAAGGAGTGGGTGCTCTGCAACACCACAGAAATAAAAACACTCGTTCATATTTCAACTTCTGTTGTTATTATTAATTATTATTACATATCCGATGTTTAATATTTACAAGACAATGTACAAAGCTGCATTATCCATACGACTACTTGCGCATTAAAACAATGTAGCATATTTTACTTTTGTGTTTTAAAAACGTAGCAGCATTAACCTATACAAGGACCATTCGACGGGAGGTTGGCCGGGCCAACACCCCGTTCTCAGCCTTCCACTGCTCACAAATAAAGAGTTCAAGAACCAAGACTAGATAATACTGGAAAGTCTCCGCGGAGAGAAATAAATAACCAAGCGAGCTCTACAACAAATACATAGTTATTATTAAGGTCTTTGTACATTTTTCTGTTCACCTTACAACGGGACTTTGAAGATTTTCCTTTTCATATGAACATTGATTAATCAATAATAATGGATTACTGTAAACATCATAATGTAAATGAATAAGTGCATGGAGTGTGTCGGCGGTCGCGGGCGGCGTGAGGTATGTCGCAGCTCACCGCCTCCGCGCCACCAAATCCCAGAGAAATCACGCTCAACCAGAAGCGTTTGCAGTCCTCAGTCACTCCACTCATCGAGTACCGCGCTCCCCCGCTCTCTCCCTACTAAATGAAATAAGCCAACGCAGAAGAAAATAAATATCATCGTAGCACTAAGTCTTTATATAGGTTATTTTTCCACGTATCTACACAATAAATATGAAATGAACCTATAGATGCCTCAGGTGCTCAACTCTTCGAATTATAAAACAATAAAAAAATAATAATAATAAGCGAACATGAGACAGGGATATGAAAGGCACGGGGACCAAGTGTCCTCGTGGGAATGGTTAACAGACCCCGTCTCAACACAATTCGGTACAAACGGATCATCCATGTGGTGTGAGTGTACCAGCTGTAAGATCCAAAAGAAGCACCCGCTGCAGTTTCCTCCCACAGTACGCGCGAATAATTCTCCTTCGGCCTGGAGAGCGGGGTACTCGATAGCTCTGGGTTGGTGGCGCGGAGGCCGGGCCGGGGGGCGCGGCCGAGGCGCGACGCGGGGGCGGCGCGGCGGGCGCGAGCGGCAGCCGCCGGGGAGGTCGGGGACGCAGCGGCCCCGAAATCGCCGGCGGCCAAATAAATAAACGCGCCGCAAACCCGCGGCGACTCCGCGTCACCACCACCCGAATTAAAACTTCGAGAATACGGACACTTTCCTCAAAGTGAAAACAAAAAAAAAATCAACAGAGGGGCGCGGGGTCCATTATGAAAAATACCAGAGTGGTGGTTGATAATCATTTCGTGGGAAAGACACACGCACCACTACAACGTGCGCGTGTGAGTGCGGGCATGAGATTCCGGACAAAGCGCAGCGGAGGGGGGACGTGGGCCGTGGCGGGGGGCGGTGCAGGTCCCGAGGGAGCCGTGGGCCCCCTCCCGTCGCGGCCGACGCGCCCTCCGCTGGGAATTTCGACTTATCGACACACGAGAACGGAAAACCAGCGTCCTTCAGACATTATCCTCTCCGTGACATATAGTTTATTGCCTTCTGCAGTCACTCAACCTTTCTAACACATGTAAAATGTACAATACAGCAAATAGGGTATGATTTAATAGTAAAATATCCAGCACAAAACGACGAAAAACATGAAATACGGCAAAGCATAAAATTGCTGAGCGCTTTTTTTTAAATTGATTTTTAGAAATGTGCAAGAATACATTTAATAATTCTCTTAGACTGGTTTCTTTTTGCTTAGGAAAATCTTTTCGGAGTGTCGAACTGTTTTTCCCCTCTCTCTCTCGCCCCCGGACACGTTGCGCCGGCGCTTGTAGTTCCCCGCCAGATGGGTCTGGGTTCGCACTGAGGCGCTCTCTCGGCCGTGGGCGGCGATGGCGGCAGCGAGAGGCCGCGGAGGCGGTGGCGTGGGCCGCCCGGGGCCCGACCGACCCACCGCCCGTCCAGCGCAGCGGCGGCCTCTCCGACCGCGCGCGTGCCGCTCACGACGCGGACACGCGCCGGCCGCACACGCACGCACACATCCACCACTGACAGACTCGCACGAAAACTACTATCAAGTTGTCCATAGCGTACAAGTTGTATTCTCGAACTCTGTCTGGTTAAGCAGAAGTTAATTCCCTGATATATTTTGTGTGAAATTAACAAATAATTATAAGTGATAATTTAGTTATATCTTGTGTATTATATACATAATAAACTGTTCGTATTTGGCAAAGAGCAAGGGCGCGGGCGGGGGGCGGGGGCGGCCGGGGCGGCGCGGGGGCGGCCGCGAGGCGTCCGAGAAGGCGTGCGGCCGCGGCTCGCAGCGGCAGCCCTGGCTGGCGTAGCGCGCGTACGCCTTCTCGGCCACGCGCACGCACCCGCGCGCGGGCCAGTAGCACCACAGGCAGGGCAGCACGAGCGACAGCAGCCCCAGGCAGCCCCAGCGCGACAGCTTGCGCGGCGGCCCGCACGAGCACGGGTCGTCCGCCAGCGACGCGTCCGCCTCGTTGTCCACCACGCAGTGGTAATACAGTCCCTTGACGCAGCACAAGCACGACGCGTAGCCCGCACGGGCCGGGCCCCCCCCCTTCCCCGGAACCGAACCAGGCACATGTTGTTGCAGAGCCAGCACTGCGGCAACGGCCGCGGCCTGCGACACGACTGGCAGCGGCACCGGCCGCACTCCGAGCAGATGATGGAGCAGTCGGACGCGCCGGGGAAGGCGGCGCTGGCGCCCGGCCGCGCCGCGCCCAGCGCCCCGCTCGAGCCGGCCGGCGCCGAGTCCTTCTTGAAGGTGGCCGCGGGCGCGGGCGCGGCGGCGGGCGCGGGCTGCTTGGTGACGACGGCGCCGGGCGCCGGCGCGGGCAGCGCGGCGGGCACCGCTTGCCCGTCGCGAACCGCACCGCCGGCGGGGCGTTCGCGCGTCCGCCTTGTTGTTGTTGTGGTGCGGCAGGTGGTGGTGATGGTGGTGGTGCGAGTGGTGGGGCGCGGACGCGTGCAGCGGGCCCACGGGCAGCACCAGCTGGTGGTGGTGCGGCGCGGGGAGCGCACGGCCGCGCCGGGCCTTGGGCGCCACGCCGGGCCCCGCCCCGCCCGCGCCCTTGCCCGCGCCGTCGCGCGCCCCGCGCCCGGCCGGAACGGGTCTCCACATACTCGTTCGCGGTGCGCTCGCCGTCCGGCCGCGGCGACTCGAGGTGACCTCCGCGGAGGCGCCGGCGGACGAGGAGGAGGCGGCGGCGGCGGCGGGGGCGGGGCGGACAGCGCCAGGGGCAGCGGCGCGGGCGCCGGAGTCATGACCGGCGCGCGGTGAACGCGCGCGGGCGCGCCGCCGCCGAGGCCGACGAGCAGACCGGGCGACAGGGCGGCGGACGGCGGGCGGGCCACGTCGCCATGATGGGCCATGTATTCGGGCGACTGGGGGCGACGGCTGGCGGCGGGGTGGGCGGCGCACAGGCGGTGGCGGCGGCTGCGGCTGCAGGCGGCCGCGGGGGCGCCGGTGGCGGCGGGGGAGGAGGACGAGGAGGGCGGGCGGCGCGCTCCTTCCTTCACGGCCGCCGCACTCTCGGGAGCAGCAGCAGCAGCAGCACCAGCAGCAGCAGCGGCACGTCACTGAGACGCGCTCTCATGGCCGCCAGCTGCAACAACAGACGCGCCGCGTCAGACCACGCCTGCTCGCTCGCTCGCAGAGCAGAGCAGAGCAGCGCCGCGCCGGCCCCACGTGCTCCCTGCAGCCGTGGGGCGGGGCGGGCGGGGGCGCGGGCCGGGTCGCCGCGGCGCGGGGCGGACGGACGCAGCCCGACCTCCCGCGCCACGTGGGCGCCCGGTTCGCAGCCCCGCGCCTAGCGCCACTTACAACCCATGCACCCCTCCAAAACACTAACCACGCAAGCGTTTCCACATTATGTATCTACATTACCAACTCCACACAATCACATTCAATTTCCTTTAATCCATAAAATTGGAATGGAAACATTATGCTAATTGCACTTGTGCTCTTGGTCGAAAGGAATGAATCAAGTTTCACCATAATTTTAAGAGACAATACCATGCAGGATTCCAAACCAATTTTCGAGAGCACTTGCACGAAGATTTTTGACCCTATCGTTTTCTTCACGTACCGTGTCACCAAGCTCGTACACAGTAGTAGTACCCAAGCGAACATTCTATTTAACCATTTTTTTGTATATTGTTCAATTTGTGGAAATTTCAAATTGCTCTAAAACCACTCATCACAGAGTTTAGATATGTCCGAAATGTTTTTACGTACGTGGTTTACAATTTCTCTCAAGTAACTGAAGTGCACCATCGATCTTTCATTATTGACGCGGTAATGTTTTGTGGGTGTACTGTTAAATTAAATAAGCATTGAAAAACTTTCTAATTCCATGAAGTTGATATCCAACAAAACGTAAAAGACATTTCAAAATATATCCCATTTGGGGACTAATCTATCGGAGATTAGAGGAAAAGAGCTTGTAACCACTGCATATTCATCACATCACGTTTTTTTACGTATCGGAATAACAGCGGTGAAACGTACAAGGCAAGGCAAGAGTATGACTCCGGCTCGTCCATTCATAACCTACTTTGCGAGCGAGCTATGTTGTGAATGCACTAGTGTGTTACTTTAATTCACCTTTTCCTTAAACGTTTGCGTAAAACTCCTATACTTATCGGTGACTCACAACTCTGCCATTAATATGACTTCATTCAGAAATTCAGTAATAGTAAAGAGAGTCTCTTTTTCCTGTATATGTTTGTCAGATTTCTGTCCATCTTTTATCCTGCTACTTTATAACCAAGTGAAGAAACGACTACCAGAAAAAATCACGCCTGTCTCAATCAATAACATGGCAATGCGTAAGGTATTTTATTCCATTCACACTACGTCACTTACGTAGCATGGTCGACCACTTCATATCTCATACGGAATTCGAAATATACTTTAGCAATCGCGATAAAAGGCTACCCATTGTACTTGTTCATTCAACATTCATCACTACATCACTGTTTCACGAACGGTGGAAGTGCGTGAGACAGGAAATCGTCGGAGGAAAGCTATGAAAATTATAAAGTAATATAATGGAAGACTTGTAAATGCAATAACATCCACTAACTTTTATACATCTGCGCTAAAACGTACTGTTCAGATCTCGCTTGAAAATTTAAATGGTAATTGGTTAACAATTATAACAAAACTATTGCACCCACATTAGTAAAAAAAAAAAATCTTAACATAATTCAACGACAACCAAGTTGGAAGTTTCATTTTGTATTCGAAAACCTCCACAACGAACTCCTTTTTTAAAAAGTTTGCTCACGAATGCACATATTTGCAAAATTATTACGTTATCTTACAGTGATGGCACGAACCTCATGGATCAGAGGCATCAACTAGCATCCAACAAATCACTCGCGGACATAATCACGAAACATACTAGATAAGGGATGCACTATTTTCACGTATGAAGAGCCACGGAATGCGAGACCTCCATGCAAAACACATCACTAAACTCACAACAGTATGTCACAACGGGCACACCTCATTCTCATCACGAGCACAGCGAAACTACACACCGCAACAACCTTAGCGACGCGATACTGTTATCGCTCTTAAAAGGGGGCTTTGTAGCACACACAACACATCGCGGGGCGTCCACAACGAACCTGATTTAGTCTTGTGGCTCTCCCTGCCACTTGCAAGCATAATCCCTTGGCGGGCACCGGGCCGAGGCAGTCTGTCGCATCACTAAGCCTTCGCACATGCTAGCAGCGGGCGTCGGCTGGGCCGGGGGCGCCCTGGCTACCGCGCGGCGACGGGCGCGAGCCACATTTCCTCGCAGAAAGCTGTCGCTCGTGGGCGCATCGGCCAATGTTTGCGGCTCGGGTAGTAGCGTGGATCGCCCACACGGCCCGCGGGCGGGCTCAGGCGCTGTGCGGCGCGGCGGCTGCGGCGGCGACGGCGGCAGCAGCAGCAGCAGCGAAGACGTGGCCGGCGGCGGCGGAGGCGGCGGCGGCCGCGGCGGCGAGCGGGCGAGCGAGGCGGCGGCGGTGGCGAAGGGGGGTCCGCGACTCCTGGGTTCGGCTCTCGCTAACACGTGCGCTCCGCCATTGCATGAATGGCGCAGGAGAAAGTCATTCACGGACAGCCTCAGCGGCCGTGGCGGCGGTGGGGACGGCAACAGCAGCAGCGACGGCAACGGCGGCACGGCGCGGCCATGTCGACAGCCTGGCCAACACAACGGAACTAGCACACGCGCGCACCGGACGACTGCTACACGCTTTCACGCACGATCACGCGTCCACACGCACACGTCGGCTTGAGGTAGAGGCGGAGGGCGTCTAGCGGCGCGGGCGGGGCGGCGGCGAGGGCGGGAGCAGCGGGCCTCTCGTGCGCATGTCGCGGCGCAGGTCCTCCGGCAGACAGGCAGCTCGCGCGACTGAGGCAGGCGAGCGGCCGCGCCGACCGCCGCCGCGCCGGAGCGGACGCGCTGCCATCTAGCGGCCGCCGCGCCGAAACTACGTTTTTATGAATGGGAGACTTCTTTCAAGGCAGCCATCATTGACTTGTAGTGAATGAAACGGCTGTGCTCCGGCCGTTCCAAAAACATGCGCCTACTCTAATCAATTTACTGTCTTCTATACGATTAAATCTCTAAAATCCAAGCATACAAACAGCTATGAATAAGCAAGATCCGAGGAATTTTTTTTTCGCGTGCGCCATTGTGCGGGTGTGGCCGCAGGAGTCGGTCGCACGGGAGGACTCGCAGCACGAGCGAGGGTGGGGGAGGGGGAGGGTGGGGGCTTTTTCTGGGTGCGGGGGAATTCGCGCGAGAAGTGAAAGGCGATATTGTAAAACGTGCGGCCGCGGAGGGGGGCAAGGAGTCGGCGACGGCGTCGGCGGCAGGGAGCGGCCCCCGCGCGCTAGCGAGGCGCCTCGGCGGCCGAGGAGGCGGAGGGGGCGGTGGCGACGGAGGCGAGCCGCGCTCTTCCCGCCACGTCCTCCGCCGCCCCGGGTTTTGGGGAAAGAGCGCGGGGACCGGACGCACGCGGCCCGCTGCCGCCGCCACGACGCACACGCACCACCCGACGGACGCACACACAACGAACATCCTTTTCCTTCTCCACCTCCATCACCAAGATTCAACACCACCGCGGTCGCGATCCGCCCCCGCGCCGCCACGATAAGGCGCACCTGGATCCATTAACGTGCGGTTCAGATAGCCGCGAGCGTATATCAGAACCGAACAATGAACAATGACATTTTAATGAATGGGGCACCCGTATCGGGCGGCTTTAATGAGGAAACGAGGAAGGGGTCTGAGGTTACGCAATTTGTTTAAACTGGGGATTAGACCGGGGGCAGGAGAGGTTTATGAGAGATTCGGCGCTGTTTGGAGAGGGCGCACAGGCCCAGCGGGCTGCGGTGCGAAGAGACACCGAGGTGGCGGCGACGCCGCCGCCGCCGCCGGCTGCTTCGACCAGGCCGGGGGCATGCGAGTGAGGGGGCTGGCGGTCGGCCAAGGAGGGGGCGCGCCGACGGTCAATGGAAGTGCCGTCGGTGCCGCCCGCGTGCCCCGCACCGCCGCCGAAGCGCTGCCCACCTGCCGGCGCCGCCCCCGCGCCGCGCACCCCACGCGAATTGTTCCCGGCTGGGCGGGGCGGGGCGGGGGGCGGCCGGGCCTCTGCCCGCCGCGCGCCGCCGCCAGGCCCCGCGCGCCGGAAACGGCCTGCCGAGATGGCCCCTCGCTCGCCGCGACCTTAAAATGTCCCGCTGTGGGAGGATGGCGTTGCTAATGGATACGTGGCAGGCGGATGCCGTGTCGACAATGAGCCAAGCGCTCTTACGAGACGCTAGGAATGAATGAATCGAGGTGCGGAATGTCTGGGGGAAGGGGAAAGGAAAAGAAAATCGTTACCTTTTTATTAGTGGGCTGATGTATGAATTTTGTTTCGATTTCTTTTATTCGTTTCCGGTTGTAATGTTTCTGTCCGTTTTTAATGCGCCAACGTTAAAACGAAAACTTGAACGTAATGAAATGTGAATTAAATATTACTTCCTTTTAAAATGCGTGTTGCAGACAGCTAATTTGTTGTGTTAGAGAAATTCCTTTCCCTGGTATTGTTTTTTTTCTTATTTTTTAAATAGATATAAATGGTAACGATCTCGCAACCCAAAGTATGAGATGTATGTAACCGGTATATTATTATTTAGAACATACGGATCACCTTTCACTTTTTTACCTGAATTTCGTACATTCCTTTTTACAATAAGACTAAGTACATCCGTGAAATGAACAACAATATAACACAGTTTTTGTCGACGTCGACATTGGTCTTCGTACTTCATAAACATTTTAAGTGGCCTATATCCACGACGAGTTCACCAGAGAGCCAAAATGTCCACGCCATCCAGTCTAATAATTCACTCACACTGCCTGTTTGCAATCCAATTATATCGTTCTACCCGATAGACACCTCTGCTGGTCATGGACAGGCTCTGCACGAAGCAATTTAGAACAAAAAGTAAGAAGTGGAAAGTCATGAAGCAGATTGAAACTTCGAGATGTGCATCATCACAGGCAGTGAAAGTCATACCACCACGTTCCTGCTTCGTTTCGAGCCTGTCATGGTAACGTGCCACCGGGAGTATGCACATTTTCTGTGGTTCGAAACCTCTTTTCCTCTCTCTTTCGAAGATGCGAGTCACACTTGCCTTCGTAAAACATTCACTGCCACAATAGCAATGAAAGAGTGCAGTCAAAATTAGGCCTTTGCAGGCATTCAGTAGTTACGGTACTTCGTGTCCATAAACTGTTAGTGTTCATTTTTCGTGTAATACTTTTCTTTCTCTGCGGCGTTATTATTTTAGTATAACGCACAGACGTTTATGAAGTCAAACTTCCCAATGATCGCTCTCAAGCCATCGTGATCTTTCGCGCCACAGATAGTTGAGTTCTATACTGACAAAATCAGATAAATAAAATGCGTACACGTCGAATGAAGAGGATTTCAACTGAATTGATATCCATATTTATGACTTGTCGCTAAATTAAAAATAAAAACACCAATTCACTTATTAAGCCAGAAGGGAAAAAAATTATATCATTTTGTTGTAGGTTACAAATGTACTAAGGCTGCTTGGGCAGATTCGAACATTTTTCCGTTCACGACGTTAACACTCAACACTTAGTAGAGAAAAGTTTCCCCACCAGGCTCGCATCTTAATTCATAAAATACTACTATTACTACACAAGCGGATTTCTCAGCTTTGGCCACGCCGCAAGATCTACAGAAATCCTCCGAAAAGCATCCACACGAGTGTCCGGAAACGAACCGGGTTCTCTTCGACAACAGGAGCAAATTCCGCACAATTCCGCCCCGCGAAAGCCACCTTCTCATTCACGGTCCAGGAAGAAAAATGCTTCCTTTCAGGCGGACTAAGCCCTGGCGGGCCGAACCCGCGGGAAGCCGGGTAGGGGGCAGGCGACGCGGGGCGTGGAGCGGCCAGGTAGCGCCTTCCGGAGAGGCCTGCCCGCCGAACGCCACGGCACGGAGGGAAGCTGGAGAGGGGGGGCGGGCGGGGAGAGCGGGGCGCGGCGGGACGGGGAACGGAATGGGCCCGGCGCGAGCGGGCGGCCAACGGAGGCGCCGCGCCGTGGCGGCGGAGGGCGACCGGTGCCGCCCGCGGCGGCGGCGGCCAGCCGAGCGAAAGAGGTTAGCAGCCAGGGGCCTGCGGTCGGCCCCAGGAACCTGAACACGCCTGCATAAGGAATCGCTGAACTTTCTCGCGGTGCGCCAGGCGGTGGCCAGGGGCGGATCCAGACGATCATTTGGGGTGGGGGGGGGGGATCGTAGATTTTCGTTAAATAATAAACATTTGTTATTAGTTTGTATATTATTTATGTACTGTAGACATGATACTATACAATATTATTGTTTAAATAATTACATTGTTCGAATGTAAATATTTAAATCGTCACATAAAGGAAGGAAAAAAATTGGGATGGTCCCGTGTCCCGCCCCCCGATCCACCAGTTGCGGTGGTGTCCTCAGCTCGCCGATTGGAAATAGACCTTTGAATATGACGCAATATTATGGAAGAAATAAGACTTGTTTGGGAACGAGGCGATGTGATGCTATGTGTGCTCGAAATAGGTTATCCTCAGTGATATCGAGGGCCTTCAAGGCTTCGGGGGCGTTATGGATTGGTCCTGAAGGCATGAAAAGAATTGGAATGCGCAGAAATTGCGAGGTAAAGATAGAATGTGGACAAAAGGTTCTAGAGAAAGATGATGTTTGATAGTGCGCTTGCAGTTACTGCGGATATTGTTCAAAGGCGCGGAGTCTGTGTCGAGATGGGTGTATGTGGAAACAATGTGGAAGAGACTTTGATGAAGACGAGGCCAGAGGAGTCATGGACGCAAGGCCTGGCAGAGAAAGCCGCAGGTAGACGGAGGGATGTTAAGGGAGATCGAAGCGGATGGCGTCGTAGAAAGGAAATGAGCAAAAGCATGGTGGTTTCGGTGGGCCAGTCAGAGCAGACCATTAAGGCGGCTCCACACATTCGTTATTCGGAGAACACCGAGCAACCGCTCGCCGAATCCGGAGTAGTGATGAGTTGCTCGCTATCTGCGGAGTGACTAACATTCGGTGTTCTCCCTAACCTCCGCGTGTCGGTCTTTTGGACACATGGAAGGGAGCGAACATTCGCCGAACACGGTCAGCTGCTCGGGACGGCGAGCACTAGCTCTCCGTCCCCTTCTTTCTTTCCTTTCTTTAATTCTTCTTTCATTTCTTAAATGTTTTAAATTATATAAATTATTTAAAAGATCTAACTCTCCGCCCCCCTTTCTTTCTTTCATTCTTTCTTTTTCTTTTCTTTAATTCTTCTCCTTTCATTTCTTAAGATGTGCTTTTAAAATTAGGTAACTATGTTAATTCTAATTTTATATTTTTCTTGTACCAGAAAACTGATGATGATGGCTAAGCCATCGAAAGCTGCTATTTGTGAAATAAATACTATTGTTGACAATGACAACGCCTTCAATCATTTCAATTATGTAAATGTCAACTACACCTCACCACTGAATCAATAGAGCACTAGCTCGCTGCTCGGCGAATGCCGAATGTGTGGAGCCGTCTTCACAGAGCGAAGCGGGGAGCAGCGGGGCGGGGGGGCGGAGCAGCCGGTGGAGGGTGTGTCGGGGCGAGGCCCAGGATCGAGGCCGCCCCGCGCTCGCGATGTTCGGCTCGTGATGGACTGCGCCCGCCAAGGACGGGGCGCGCGCGGCGCAGCGTTGCCATCTTGGCGCCGCCCGCGCGCCGCCGACCCGGCGCGGCCAACAATGCTCATCAAGACGGATTTTAATTTTTAAAATAAAACAAAGACTCCAGTGAACTATATTAAAATATATTTGAGAGACGTCTCTCAAACACATTTTAATATAATGGACTGGAATAATCGTTTTATTTTAATGTGTACTTTATCCGGTGATCTCGGATTTATTTTTTAATTTTATTTAACCCTGGAATACAAAGGCGTCGTCGGTCGGACGAAGCAACTAGTGCCGAAAGCCTCCCCCCTCACTCCCCGTACATTTCCCGTACACCAACACGCGTCGTCCAGTAGACTATACTAGGGTTTTTTCTAACGAGGCATCTAAGGGTAGTATCTCCAAGATGGAATATGGCAAAGCATTTCGCGTCTTTCTCGGTCGTGCCGCTAGATTCACTTGATCTGGTAGCACTGCTTGGTATGGTCACGATCAGGACTAAGAAGGACGAAAAAAGTCGTGCCTTATTCCATCTTGAAGATAATACCCTCAGATGCTTCGTTAAAAAACAAACAAGAATACGCCTTTGTAATTAGGGCAATTTTAATTTGGGCGCTATATTACTTAATATTGTGAATAATGAATACGAACTCCTTGTCTTGTGACTTTTAACGTTTGTTCTGAACTTTTACCGACCGTAATGGAAGGTCGGCGATCATAACAAAATCTCATGACGAGGTACTACTGTGGACGCTTCTCAAAAGCCATGTGTGGACAGCACCAAGCAAGTGTGCTGTGAGAATCATGTTATTTAGATGTATCTATAAAAACCTTTAAAATGTATTTTGTAACTCCATGTCATACTTATTCAATCCATTAAATTTAGCGTTTCATTGTAAAACCAAATTTGTTGGTTTTTTATCCAAAGTAGGGTTAACCAGATCAGTGAGACTACCACTTTATGGGTGAGTGTTAGCTTTTATATATGCATTATAATGGATGGATACTCTACAGTGGACCGAAAGTACGAGTAACTGCAAATCAGCGCCACCATCGTATCCCAATTTCAGAGCGAGGACATCCCACTAGATACCGCTATGACAATTGTTGTTATTTTCGTGAAATTGAAGGTAAGAGGGAAGAAAGATATAGAGCGAGAAGTGAGAGAATCATTTCTCGAGGTTATGGGGGTCGGAACAGAACTTTTGGAAACGGGATTTAATTCTTGAAGGAGCAACGCTGGTTTTACCGAGGTTAATGTGACTGGTGCAAGGGGCAGTTTGTAGGCTAGAAAATAATTTGTATTAGACGTGAGAGCAAAAGATACGGCCTAAACTTGATTGGTTTATACGTTGATCGCATTTCCAGACATCTTAACAGTATGCTTGTTAGTTCCGAAAATGTAAGGCATTTTATATCCCATGAGGTGCCGGGTGTTCCTCCCCACTGGTACATGACATTCTGCAATGACCTCGTCGGTTGCCGGATCCCCCTAGAGGGGCACTGGCCCAACCAGAACAAGCTCTAAGTTCCAGACATGTATGATGACGAGGAGGTGTGTATTTCTGGAAGACGGGCAAAGATCAGTAATTTTAGGATAACCTACACATTTCCAAAAAAATATCATTTCAGGAAAGGGTATGACGAACATATGAGTCGCATTATCGTTTCGAATACGCAGCTTTTATCTGATCGAGACCGAATTCAAACAAGTTGCTTTAGTTTTCGTGATATTGATAAAAGTCTGTTACAGATAAGCATTCAGCGTTTATTGTCCTAAGATGAAAAGGATATTAACTCTTTATGATGCTGAAATTCACAGCACATACTACGTTTTCCTCTCAAAAAGGTCAGCAAGAGGTGTTGCTACCAGATGTCTTTACATGGAACAAATAAGGTCAATGAATGAATGATACTGCCAGAATAATTGGTTCATTAGTAATTCATCAATCTTGCACAAGAACTGACGTAGAGCTTCAAAGAGCCCCGTCAACATGCGATGCGACATTCGGTGATTTACGAATCATTCCTCTCTTGAAACGATTCAGTTTTTCTTAAGAGGCAGAGGGTCGACAGCGAATGGCACAGGATGGCTCCATGACGGAGCACCAGCACGTGAAGCGATACTTAAGGAGACGTCTAAAAAGAACGGGAATGATCGAGTATAAAAAATCGATCTAGAAACATTCAATAGACGAGGATACGAAACAAGTCGGGGGAAAGGTACGAGTATAACAGAAAATGGAACTGGACACTAAATGTAAACTGAAACGTGTCAGCATAAAGAAAGGCAATTTTAATATGGAAAGCGACCCAACCAATGTTTACATTATGCAACAGCTATTGCAAGTGCAATTTAGAACAAAACTGAAAAACATGGATATAATGAGCCAAACGCATACTGGAAGTATCTGCCGAGAGATGTGAACTGAAATTCACATGACATATCCTAGGAGCACATCTGAATTTCTAGACGTGCGACCGGGTAGAAGGGGAGTACAGTGGCGGGGCGTGGCACCATGTACGACCCGAGGCAGCGCCATGCGCTAGACGACCCTCGAGTCCGTAGATGCAGAGAGTAGCGTGTTTATTTGCCGTTTTATTCCCAATAGAGGGATTTGATGTCTTTGTTGGGGATCACCAATCTACCCAAACCAAATCATATATATCAATATTCCCGATAATCTTCAACAGGCATACCTTCAATTGTTATAATTCAACTCCTACATGCTGCCTGCCGAAACTACCGACGTGAGAGGATATGAAACTAAGGCGACTGGACCGGACTCTATATCTAGGGACCCTCGGACGGCCCGGGCACCGGAGCACTCACTTCCTGAGCGACTCTGTACGCGCAGCTGCCGACTTGCGAAGCAACGCGACTCGAGTCGAGTCGCCTCGAGGTAAACACAGCGAACAACCGCGCGTTCCCGGAACGGTACCGCACGGCCTGCCAGCGCGGGGCGGCGGCGGCGGCGGCGGCGGCGGCGGCGGCGGCGCGGCGGCGGCGGCGGCGGCGCGCGCGGCCAACGCGCCATAGCAGTCCTCGGTTCGCGACCGGCGGCGTGGCCGGCGCAACCGCCCCCGCCGCCGCCGCCGCCCCGCGCGCCGCCGCCGCCGCCGCCGCCGCCGCCCCCCCGCGAGCCGCACTCTGAGCCAGCTGCGCGCCGGAAACTGGTCCTTCGAGAGAACTCGTCACCCCGGCCAAGGGACTGCGCGGCGCGGAGCGGCTCTACGCTAATTATGGGCGGCTCACGGGGTATTCCCGGCGCTAATGGGAAGGAATCTGCCTATTGTCGAACGGGTCGGACGGAGAGCGTTTCCTTCGTTAGGTCGGGAAATGGTAGGATGGTGAAGTACGTTCAAAATTCCACCACCCTTTGGCTTCTTTCCTGGTCCAAAGTAGTTACATGGATGAATCACTAATTCATAGGAATTTTTGCAAATGTGGCTAACATGGATAAATGTACGTGATATTTTAATAAATCAGGAGACCCGGGTTCGATTTCCTTTCAGAGCAATTACTACTTTGAACAATTTGAAAACAAACTTTCATTCACAACATAAGTGTTAATTACTACTCTCTTTAATATTAATCAAATTAATATTAAAAATAATAGCAATAAAACTACAAAAAATTATGCGTTAGACAAAATTCAAGGTGTTTCAGGAAAACTTAATTAGCCGATACAAACATTTCTCTTGTGAGATAGGTAAATCTCAATAGAAATCCTGATTAGAGAAAATCTGAAGTATGATAACATAAAGGAGATTATAATTGCGCAAATATATATGTCCGTCACTAATTAACACACACACACACACACACACACACACACACAGTCACATTTAGTCAACAAACAAGTACCGGCGGGGGAGAGGGCCCGTGCCAGAGGAAACGAGCGCGTGCGAACCGCCTGCCAATAAACGCGCGTGCCGTCCCAGACGCCGCGGCCTCAGTCGCTGTCGCGCCGTCATCGGCGGCGGAGGAGCCCGCGTTGACTCCCACTGCCGCGGCTCACCCGGCCTGGGCGGCGCGGGAGTGGCGCACGGGGGCGCGAGCAGGGACCGGGCGGGCGCGGGGCGGCGGCGGCGCGGCGGCGGCGGGGCCGGGGGCGGGCAAGGCTGAGGCCAGCTGCGCCGGTCGGCCGCTCGGTCGGTCGGCCGCCCGCCCCCAGCTCTCCTCCTCCTCCACCGGCTCTTTCCCCTACCCCCTGCCTCCCTCCCCCCCACCAACCAGCCAGCCGCCGCCCGCCCGCCCGGCTCTCCGCAGGTCGCTCCTCGGCTCCGTGCGAGTCCAATCTCCGTCCCTGAAGGTGAGGCACGTACAGAAACGGAACACAGCCTTCCTTTTTTATTGAACTTCTTTTCTTTCTCTTCTACCTGTTGGCTGCTGGTGTTACGCAGGGGCACGCAACCGGCGCTATGCGCGTGCCGAAAACATCGGCCCCCGCGCGCCCGCTGGAGGAAGGAGCCGGCCGCGACGCCGCCGGCCACCAGAGGAACTACCCGACGACGCGAATGCGGCCGAGGGGCGAAACGTTGGTTTCAGATTAGTTGAAAGCGGTGGATACTCACAGGAGCAATAAACAATTTTGAAAAGAAAGTATTGCGTTCCGCCAAACGGTACGAAGTAGGAATGAGACATCGATACAGTAAAGCCGATGTTTTTCACATCGATTTTTTGGTGCCCGATGTTTGTGAATGAAAAATGTTCATAATTAAAATTTTATAAAAGTTAAAATAGGAAATAATAATTGATGGTACCACAGTCAGTTTGTGTGTTCGATCCACACTAACACTGTTTGTACAATCTTAATCGAAAAGACACTCTTGCCAGAGCCCATGGCCCCAACGTCTTGGTATTTCCTATGTCTTTCCGCGTATTTCGCACATGGAGAGACTTTTTAAATTGTTTAAATTTAAATCTTAATAATAAATTAATACACTAGGCCAGTGTCAAATTAAATTTTGTCGCGCTCGAATTTAATGTTGGAGGTTATTAAACCAGCTTTCAAACACCAATGTTTAAAAATGTCGCACCACTAGTACAAAGCACTAAAAATCGAAAACAAATTTGAGAGTATCTGAAGAAATGTTACGACAGTTCAAAACTAGAAGGTTTACAAAATATTCTAAAGTAGACAGATCTACAACTTACTCGAACCATCATTGGGACAGGACATGTCAAGACGATACGTATGGAAGTCTGACAAGTAGTTTTCATCTCGTAAACATGGCACTGTTTATGGCGTTTATTGAAGCAGAGTGTCGAGAGAAAGGCGGTGGTGTTTTTGCATCTCTGCAATTGCGTAGCGTCTCCATAGGAATACGATCATCAACAAAACTTAAGCGCTCTCTTGTACGACTTATAACAACCAAACCACCACCCGCCGACCATATTTAGCCAGCAGGAATTTCGAAATTTGCCGCGGTCTCGCCATACATATAGACACGGCGGCCTTTGCTAAACATACAACCGATAAAAGTCACCTTCGGCTTTTAGAATGAGAGTCGTTGTGGGATCATCGACCTCTTGTTTCGAAACCCATAAGCGTCTCCATTCCCAACATTTCTGAGATATAAACGAAACATCGACACCAGTTAAGGACGTGGCATGAAAGCAGGAAATAAAAGTTCTCTCTGACTTCCATTTAATGGCCAAATGTCTCTTCTTGTTAGCGATTATGTATCATGGATTATGTCCATATTCTTCGATATTTAGGTTTAAGGAAATGTCAAAAAATATCAAATCTTTTCTAGGCATTTACTAATACAAAATATTTAACTTTTAACAAAACTGAAATTTCACTTTCACCACTTGTTTTAGAAGAAAAATAATATTTATGAATGTATTTTTTTATTATCGGAGAAGGAAAACTATTGGACATTAAAAGAGTTCATCTGTCATCCCTCTCCTAAATGTAATCTTGCAAAATCAAAGTGAAAAAAGAAGCTTTGAAACTACGCTGCTTGCGATATATTGCATATGGAATGCAAAGTTTGATTTAATACAAATAGGAAACTGAAAACATTAGGAATTATTATTGTGAAGACCATTATTCGTAGTGTTGTAATGTGGAAGCCTCACAGTGCAGCAACCTGTCCAAATTAATGTACCTCTTCAAGTCCTACATATTAGCCACCATAACACGATGAAATCATACAGTTCAGTAACTAGAGCTTTATACATTAAAAATAATAAAAATTAGGTAAGCTTAATTCTCAATACCTGTACACTACCCTACATAAAACATTCAGAGCCTTGTGCTTTAACTCCGACACGGATGAGGAGGGAAAGATCATGCGCGGATCCTGGCCTAGCTTGGTATGGTACTGCTCAGGCTTTCCACTAGTATTGATCAGAGAAACCACGGAAAAGTTGAGATCAGAGCGTCCGGTCACAAGAATCCTACCCCAGACAGTGGTTCATCGACCCACCGATCTCTAGCGTCGAAAAACCGTCACCGGTGAGACACAACATCTCGGACGGTAGCCGCCGCCTCGTCGTCGTCGTCTCTTCGTCGCAGAACGAGAGCGCGCCCGCGAGCGAGTAAAGCGCGCGCCACAGGCGGAACGGAGAGGGGGCGGAGGGGGCGGCGGAGGCGGCGTGCTATCGGAGCGCAGATAACCCGCGGACGCGGGAACGGCGCGTCACTTCCCGGCACGCGCGCGGCCTTGCTCCTCGGCGCGCCCCGCACATCGGCCGGCGGCGGCGGCGGCGCGGCGGCTGGCGAGCGGCCCGCGCGTGCGGCGGCTGGCGAGTGGCCCGCGCGTGCCTGCACTCACGTCCGCCCCTCGGGGAAGCAGTGCAAAACCAGGGGATAGGGATTCTTCATGTTTTAATTGACAATTCAATTCACTTCACTGCTCCGGATGGTCGACATGGTTGAAAAGCGAGCTCATACAAAAGCGTCGTCGGCCGGAAGAGTCGGGGATTCAATCTCGTGAGAGTCACGTGTCCGCGGCACCTCCGAATCGAGAAGATACGCCGCGAAGGTGCGTGAATGTGCCTGTCCCTAGTGTGTGAGATGCACACCGTTGGTGGTTGACGGGAGACGTGGATAGAAAATACTCTAATTATAAAAAATCAACTGATATATTTTAATGTCTTGCGCACGCAGACAGCCAAACTGTTCGTCGTCTTGGAGAATTAAGGGGAATCCAGAATAGGGCTATTCGAAGTTTGCTATTCAGAATTTTCTCATTCGAACCTCTTACGTCTAATCATTACTTTCTGTAATGTCAATCTCCTTCACCAATATGTACATCATTCATTTCTGTAACTTTAATATAGTGATAATGGACAAACCTCGGTAACTCGATATCTTTGGAGAATTTTGTACTTATGGAATATCTTCAATCCTAGGGAACGAAGTACAGAAGAGTCGATGAGCGCCATTCGCTGAGTTGTGAAAGTTGGTTAAATGTGCTTCAAATGATTTCATATCTTGACATCAATTAATTTGTTTACAACGGAACGCGACGGACTTGGGGATCTTTTACGAACACACCATTCCACAGCCACCCCTCCTCCGCAATCTCTTCGCCGTCTCGCTGAGACCGTTTCGATCATCCACACGAGAGCTCTCATAGATCTGCCAAAATCTACGTGTATCAAACTTATTGCATAGTCAGTTCTGCTTAACTATTGACTTCTCCCTAAGAACCTTGCCGAGAATTGAACATAACCTTCTGAAATACATTTTTTTTAGTATAAGCAGAGTACTTTTATGTTTAATTATTCACAAAAATACAGTAAAGAACAGTTCCATACATGAATTTCAAAATAGACTTTAGGGATGTATTAGAGCAATATACTGTTCAATAACTCAAAGCTTTTTACGTGAAAATAATTAATAAGACACTTCTTTGCCCTCTCCATTCGAGATACAGAGGCTCCACAAATGAAATAAGAGGCAGGACTTGTGTACTGTTTATGTGAAGAATGTGTCAAATGTGTCAAATAACGCAGATGAAATTGAGAAAGAATAAGTTAGATTCTTATAAAAGTTATCTTTAAAACCTCAAACTAGTACAATAAAGTAATTAATTTGCAGATACAACCTGCAAATTTCCCCAGAGAAAAAGGTGTGACTGATCTCTCCTTGACCACCTTCGAAACGTGTCCTCGCAGATAGCCTTGTTTCTGCCATGTACACGCCAACACGTGTGGCCTATCTTAATGGAATAGCATGTTCGGAAACAGTTGTACATCAGAAACGCCTGTCTGATAACCATCTAAAAAGTTTAAGGGTCACCATTTCCGAAACCAACTGACCGTTTTGATTTTTGGCATGCATCTAGCCACAAACAAAATTCTCTTTGTACTTTTTTGTTACTAAAAATTTTTTAATTTCCTTATTTTTATTTCCCTAAACTAAAACTCAAATGGGAAATATTAGATAGCAATAATACCATTTGTTCCGAAACCTCATCTAATGGATATATTGTGACAAGATTCTTGCAACTAAATGTAAAGTAAACCATTGAATTGGTATCCAACCAGTCCAGAAATGTCACAGACGGAAAGGAAAATTACTTCAACATTCCTTGGCAACTCGCAAATCAGCGGCGGGGACTGTTAGTCGCTATTGGGGCAATCTCCACCCTTCATCGGCGGTGACATCAGCCTTATCACTCATAAAAGCTAGGACACCTCTGCGGAATCCTGAAAACGCTGTTGGCTCGCAGGAGGCGCCATGGGTGGAACGCTGCGGGACTCCGCAACGGGGATGTGCTTACGAGCGCAATAGATGCAACGCGCATTCGCTAAGGCCATTCCTACCCATTTAGGACGTAGTACGACGGGGCAAACCCTAAAAACGGTAATAAAAAAATGACAAATGACTAATTTCGAAGAGAATATGCTGTTGTTTAACTTTTTAGTAAATGTAAACTCTGGTGTAGGAAAAAAACCGCGACAGCCTACTGAAGATCATGGATTCCTGTAACTTCGGTGAATATAGTCTCCATTTCTTCTTGAGGTTGATAAGAAATTCGTAACTTTTTTATTGGTTACCATTTTGATTTTCGAGACATGAATCTTCTTCTAAATTTCTATGTCACGCATACAGAGCCAGAACATGGAAACCGTATAGAATATCAACGCGCGCGGTATCCTGCTCGTTAAAGCCGACGATATTCCCGCTTCGACTCGAGGGCATCTTGCGACCAGGAAACCACGCGGACTGCCGAACAGGCAAGCAGGCAGGTGAGTGGATAGGCAAGCAGACAGGCGGGCGGGCGGACAGGCAAGCAGACGGACAGGCAAGCAAGCAGGCGGGCGGATAGGCGAAGCGAGGCAGGCGGGCGGATGAGCAAGCAGGCAGGCGGGCAGGCAGGCGAGCAGGCAGGCGGGCGGACGGGCAAGTAGACAGACAGGCAAGCAAGCAGGAGGGAGGGGAGGAGGGAGGGGTGGGGTGGGGTGGGGGCGGACGGACGGCGTAACGCCATCCCGGAACGCCCCACCGCACCCGCTTCCGGCGCCCGGGACCCGCTTCCGGTGGCACGACGGGCACTGCCTCCGGGTCCGGGTCGCAGCGGAAGTGATGTCCCAGGCCGCGGTCGGCCGCGTCCGCTAGCGCTGCCTCCGCCTCCGCCGCCGCGCCCCACCTCATCCCGCGCGACTAGGAAGCGTCCGCAAGGCACCTCCTCCTCGTTGTGGAAGTTCTCGTATGGCAACAGCTGCTTTCCCAGCGGATGTTGCGGGTGGCGAAACGGGAAGGGTTTTATAGGTAAATTACCCAGGGGGAACACTGGGCGAATTTGCACGATGCAACACTAGGCTCGCTCCCTCAACGATAGAAACATATAGAATGGTTACTCGCTCTATGTTTCAATAGAACACGTAAGGTGAGCAATTAATGTATGGGAAAATTTTATTTGTTTCGAAAGGTAAGGGGAGACAAGAGAATCATGGGACGGAAAAGCCGTTATTAGTTATTTAGTTCTGGTGTTTCTATTTATACTTTTTGTGATAGTTTATTAAGGGGCTTAGGCCACGAAATATCAAAAGTTGGTACGTTTTCCCGGTAGTTACATGTTAATGAATGATTGGAAGATTTTAGGGGGATTTTACTTGGGGGTTTGCTATTTCCCAGCATAATAGCCCATATTTCTGTATATTCTTATTCTGTATTTCCATATTTCTTCCCCAATTGTTATGTATTAGGAAAGCAAGAGCCTATCACCAATTTATCTTCCTCCATACATTCACAATGAACCAAACCCCAACATAGTCGTTACATAATCATTGAATTCAACTTTCGTTCGAACGTCCTTCAGATATTCAATGAAAACAGCGATATTTAAGAGAATTTCACATGCCTAAAGTTAAATAAAACAATCGATGACACTATTTTCAAATATTTTTTCCATGCCATTCAACTCACATATTCATATACCAATTAATGAATTAGTCATCCTTCATTGTATGTATTTCGCCATTCCAGAAGAATTTGTAGAAGACCATCTGCTCATAGAGATAATCAGTCAGGCGATAAGTAGTAATGACTTCTCAAGAACTCGTTATGTTCGTTATCAAGTACAAAATATGAATGAAGAAAGTTATAAGCTTTGGGTTGTACATTTCTTAGAAATACATTTACTAAGATTCAAATATCCCCTTTTCCCCATTTTGGCCTTAATTACTCTCAAGGAAAAACTAATATAATTGTCCCCATTTCAACAACAATAATAAAGCACTGAATTTGACTGTCGCCAGAATATAGCCGCACATGTACTCGTAGCAGAGCGAGGTAATAACGTGTTAATATCTTCTCTTCTTGAAAGATTTTAAACCATCTTAAATATTAGGACCAGTTTGTATAATTCGCATTATTGTCAAGAAACTACCGAAAATCGAAAGCGAGGAATTATACGAGAGGCGGTACGTGGGAAGGGAAAAACTTCCACAGCCGATTGATCGGTGCTGGATCTAGCGTTCTAGCGGAGGAGCAACACCGCTATCGCCAAGGATATAACATGTACTACACTTACGAGATTAACAATCAAATTCACAGCAGTTTAGGCGCCCGGAAACACATACAAAATACAATCAATCAATCAATCAAAGTAGTAGGGACTCGCTTCGAAAGATACCGTTGGGATTTACGGGTAGATCCAGCATATAAGTTGTTTTTTTGGGGGGGGCATCATAGATCCTGGTTGGATCTAGCACTCAAGCTAAGTGCTGTAGGCATCACCCTTTCGTTTATTAAACGGCACAGATGTCCAGAGACGGTCATCGCGCAGGTCAACCGCCGAGCGGCCGATGGCTTTCCCTCGCAGTTGCCGCCATTAGCGGCGACCGAGAAACGCTACCAGGCGCTTTTGTTGCCGGCAAGCTGCGGCGCGCGAAAGACGATCCGGCGCGGGGCGGCGCGGGGCGGCACAGGGCGGCGCGGGGCGGCGCGGCGGCGCGGCGGCGCGGGGCGGCGGGGCGGCGCGGGCGGCGCGGAGTGCCAATAGCCGAAGCAACAGCTGAAGCGTCCGCAGGCCCGCACTCGCCGCCCACGCCCCGCGCCTCAATGGGGCTCACGTCAGCGGCCGCCACCCCCGCGCCGCTGCACGGGGCACCAACGAAGGGGAGCGGTGGAGATAGAAAAGATATTATAAGGATGGAATGGAGTGTATTAAACCAGAAATGAAAAGAATTGTAGTTAACAATCCATGATTTGTAAATAGCTCCGAAATTATTAGCGACAAACATCGGCCCGATTGCGTGAAGGTATTCAAATGCTGGGGAGGGTAATCAAAAAATGTTTGTTAAAATTGCAAAAAAAGAAAAAAAAAGAAAAAAGTATAAAAAGAAGAAGAACAAGAAGAAAAGTATTAAAGTTACAATGAGGAAAAGCTATTGAGGCAGTGTAACGAGCGGGGTAAAAACAAATGAGAATTGACACTAGATAATAATGGCAAAGGTATCTAAAAGAGAGAATACTACATGGGCTGTTGCAGGAGTTTATAAGATTGAGAAAGACAGAAATGGAGGTATGTGGAAGCCACGAACAATTCACAAACGAAGATACAATTTTGTGATAGATCAGAGCGAGAGGAGGCTTTTGAGGACGCGAGACCAGGAAGATGACGCACTGGAGGTCCACCCGATTTATTATTAATTTATTTACTGTAGTATAGGGTCCTTCACCCTCTAAGGTCATTGGGACCAATGGGTTATAATTTAAGGCGTAGATAACGATAATGATGAGGTGAAAGATGGAACAAGCGTGGCTTTAGAGGCATGGGAAACGGGAGAACCCCGCGAACCCTTCCGTCCACCACAAACTTCACAAGTATTTGCGGGGATTCCAACCCGTGCACCTACCGTGGAAGGTGTATGCGCTAACCATTACGTCACGAACCACCCCCTCCCTGCCGAGGGCGCAGGGAGGGCCGCAGTGAGGGTGGCAGTGAGGGCGACACAGGCGCGAGCCCGTCCCTTGTGGCCCGCAGGTAAACCGATCGCGCGCCGCCGCCACCGCCGCCAGCAGCAGCGGCGCAGGTTTCAGGAGAAATAACAACAATCGGGCAGCGCGAGGGCACGCGCCCGCCGCCGAACGGCGACGCCCGGGCGGCAGAGGGCGGTGCGGCCGCGCGTCTCCGGTTACTTCTCCAAGCCCCCACTAACATCCCTCACTGCCTTTTAAAGCAGCTGCATCCTCCTCCACGAACGCCATCAAAATTTTTCCGACAGGCTTCCTCCAGCGAGGTTCCGCATTCTGTTAATAGCACACAAGGCAGGTCAGGCTCCATCGCCGTCCTGCTGTCTCACCAGTCGATCCCACAAGTCCGTCCTCGCTCTGTTTACACAAAAGGAAATTTTTTTTTTTCCGGTTAGGCTGCAAAAATTGATTTGTGATATGTATATTTACACGAGATTAGGAAAACTACCCCCATTTTGTAGTTTGAACCGAGTTACGGACCGAATTACACAATTACGAAACGAATTTTCTCCCAGTAAATAAGCTTTAAAATAGTATTAAGTGTCATCCAATCCTAGCGGAAGTACACATGGTCTGTGAAAATTGAAGCAAAATTAATACAACTTCCCAAAATTAATATGTGGCACAGCAGTGATGAAATGGACGGCAGTAGGATTTGGTTTATTTGAACTAGAGCACAACAAAAATAGATGAACTTCCAGCGTACAGCGTTTCGAAAGAACCCCTTGCTGGTAACGACGTAAAATTAGATGAAGGAAAAGTCACTAAAGAGAACGCCGCAGAAACAATACGCCGATTATTTACGTACGCGATGACGTTCGGAAATAGTTCAGTTCCGAGTAACAATCGCCATAAGTTGTCAGCGGCCGCTTTAACTCCCGGCCATCGGCAGCTGCACCTTTGTATGGCGGACGGACGTCTTTATGAGCCGCCCGAAGAAATGTACACAGCGTTGCTCAAAGCGAATAGCTCTCATCGTCGCGTGTTACCTGCAGGAAACGCGAACGTCAACACGGCCACCTGCACCGCGGCCATTTACAAATTTAGACTTTATGTGGCTGTTTTGGGGGACGCGGACGCCGCCGCGTGACAACTCGCGTGTATTTCTGACTGCGTGACCTTCCGGTGCGTTACTCGCGCGGGCGCGGAGGTCGACGGGGAGTCGAGGCGACGCCCGCCGCCCCGCCCATTGAACAACCGGATGCCTTCGTTACGACTGAGCTACTACAGAGTGCCTCAGAAGAAATGTTGCAATCTTCGAGCGCATATAGTAGCGAGTTGAAGACGATCACCTTGGCCAATAAACATGGAATGGGAAATATTGTGTAGAGGGGTAACTATAGAGGGGAGCGCTTTGGCAGCTACTGCTTGGCCACTGCTGGAAACATAACTGCAGTTACGTTCATGCTCTCATTTTGTCAGTGCGTTCGTTTACAATTAGCTCATTTGTAAATGGCTTCATCCCTACTTCTTGCAATGGCATCGCCGGCATGACGTTCATTTGTTTCCCACCTTTCGAGATGGCCCCTTCTTAGAGTAACTCCGCAAATAACACAATTACTCGTGGGATACTTGCCACCAAAAACAATTAGATTCTGTTCTTTTCAGAATGCTTCGGTGGGACAAATACACAAGATTAAGATATATGTCATTTCACTAAGTAAACACGAAAGAAAAAAAAAACCGGTGATATGTCATCATCCAAATTCTAATAAAAACGGACTTACGGCTGCTCACTTTTAAATAAATAAATTGTCTTCTTTGTGTTGAGGCTTTAAAATCTTTAAAGTATTGAAATTCAGACTCCTAGGCGAGCGCAACGTGAGTGGGCGCACGAGCTGGCCCGTTCGTGGCGAGAGGCGCGAGGCGGGCGCGTAACCGGAGCCCTCCGGGGCACAATGGGCGGGGCGGGGGGGGCGGGGGACGCCAGCGCGCGCGGCCGCGGAGGCGGGGAGACAATGGAGGCGGAGACACACACCTGGATCGTTCAAGACGCGCGACGGGATGTGGGTGGCAGTGAGTAGCGGTGCTCCGCCGTTTAACCCTCCCCCGCCTCCTTCCTCTGCCGCTTTGACCGGCCAGGACGTACGGAGCTCACTCCTCAAGGGCGCTATTTACAGTCAAGCCAGACCTTACGAGCTAGCGACAAACCACTGCGCGAAACGTGAATAAGGCAGCAAATGCGACAGTTTTACAACGGGCGCGTAGCAGACACCGAGTCTAACTTGCTTTTGAATGAATTGGTACCTGTGACTTAACATACCTCTTAATAGTCTGTTTTCACAGTTTGGAGAAAGCAAATCTTACATTCCAGTTTAGTTCACTCAATTTACCAAATACGTACAATTCACTTAAACGTTGAGTACATATTAGGGCTGTTCAAATCCAAGATTTCCAGCCAGTCTGTTCGCGGGTAACCGCTGTAGTGACCCGCGTATCATTCCCCCTCCCACTAGGCAACACTAGAGAAGACTAGACTAGACTCCTTTACTTTCTACGAGCAATGCGTGAAGTTCCTCCTCTCCCCTGCCACAGGGCTGATTCGAGTAGCAGCGGGCGACACCGGTTGCCTGCGGATAGGCGCTGACCTGGGGCACGTCAGTGGCCGCCCATTCGCGTACCCCGATATATTTTATTCGCTCAAGGCAACCACACCGTTTACAGTTTCATCCAAAATTACGACTCCGATGTCTTTTCAGACAGATTCATGATCTCGTCCAACTTGGCTGGAACGAAGAAGCTTTCAACGAGTACACGACATTAGTTTCAATAAAAATTCAGAATTTGTTGCTAATGTACTACATTCCACCGTTTATTACAATAATGGCTGACATATATATGTACAAACTTTGTAAATGTATCCCGGGAAGCGCCATTTTCTCGATTAGAGCCATCATCGTGCATCTGAGCTTTTATTCATATCTGCGAGTTCCCATTCCCATCGGTGTGCTCATTCCCATACTGCTCCCGTTCCCACAGGTGAAACAGAAGTAAAATACGAATAGCATCATGAAAACCAGGAGGCATTACCTTTATTCGAGTAAGCTGGTATTTGGATAATACTATTAAAACGAACACAAATATATCGGTACACAATTATAATTTTGAACACTTGTTCTAGGAGTTTATTCATGAATAAATGTAATACAGCAATGCCGAGCTCATTTTGGTAAAGGGAAAACATTTTCAAATTTAACCAACTTCATTCATCTCTCATCATTCTTCTTCATTACACGGCTTCGTCTCATTCCTTGCACGATATTAAATTAAAATAACAAGCTTAGCAATTACATTGGCATTTAAATTTGGAAAATAAATTTAATTAAATATTTTCAAAGATTCTTCTTACTGTACCAAGTCGATATCACAAAGTATGTGATATTGTTACTTGAAAAAGAACCGTTCAAGTTATTTTATAAAACCATTTACCCCTCAAAAAGCAACATATAATCTAGACAGCTAAAGACCAACTTTCCAGGCTTTGTAGTCACCTCCTACTCACAGCCAACATCACCCCATACTCACAGCCAACCTTGCAATCATTTTGCTCAAACCCGCCAGAAGAACCCGGCTCCCGAACGGCCTCTCCGCGTCTCGTCATCCCCGTTGCAGACGCCACCGCCCACGCGCGCTCTCCCGGCGCCGCGCGCGCCGTCGGCACCCCGCGTCTGCGGTCTGGCGCGTCGGTCCCGGCCCGGCCCACCGCACCGCTTCGGCGAACCCCCCTCCCCCCCCTCCCAATCGCGGTTTCCTCTCGCTGCGGTCGAGGCTTCGGCGCGTTCTTCTGGGTTTTCACAATCTGTTTACAACGTAAGAGTATTATAAGATCCTAGAGTGATGCAATAACGGCGTAACTACCGAGAAGCCATTGACCAACACAGGTGGATAGATAACCGTAAGCATGCTGATAAATTCAAGTGACAAGTTTTATGTCCCTATTGAAAATAAAAGAACTGAACCTCTTTTGTGTTCAATTTTTAAGTTTCAATACTTTTACTTCATCAGCGCTACTAATAAAAGGGTGGTGTAACTTGGATATACCACGTTTATTCTAGGAGTAGTTAGTTCTAGCTTAAGCTCGGTGTAAGGACAGAATAAATTTGTACTAATAATGCGGCCTAAACCATGGAATAACTACACCTTTTCTAAAGCGAAAACAACGCTTGGCAACGTTGCTTCTTGTAGCATCTTTGGCAATTTTTCTTTATTCTCTGCTGTGGGGAAGTAGCGAGCAACAAACCCGCCGACTACAAACGATCAATTCGTTTCCGTTTTTGTGAGGGTTTTTTTCCAAAATTGTATTATCTTCTTCCATTTCAGCCTTGTGAACCAATGATTCAGTGAATTATATGTTAATTAAAAATATTGTCGCAAGTGAAGAGTAATTAAATTACATTCAAAGGCCCAGATTTCATCTGAAGTACAGTAAAATTTGCAAGTAAACGAGAGAGGAGTAAAATTTGCAGGAGAAAGAAAAAATTAGTTATGTAGGTTATACTGAAGTAATGTTTGTTTTTGGTTTACCAATAGACATTGTACGATTTTGGTGAAGTACTTTTTAAAATGTTATTTAATCATTTCTAATATTTTTTAGGTGTAACAAATTTAAGTAATAATTTTTCTATAGGAAAGTACTAAAATTATATTTAAAATTCTAAATTGAGAGCTTTTCCTACCATTATGCGTTTATTGAAAGTAAAAATTTAACCAATGAGTAAAATAATTGAATTGTTTCTTAATCTTCAAAAAATTTGATCTAGATGCTATAAGAAATTCTCTGATCTTTCTGATTAGTCCTGATTTAAATGTTAAACAAAGAATAAAGTGGTATGGTACCTCTTGTATCTTTTTTTCTGGTTGGGAGGGATGCACAGCTGGCCAATGATTAAAGTGGATTTTAACTTGTGGCAAGTGTAAATTTCACAATTCGAAATTTTAGTGCATATATATTTATGAACCTAATTACATATTCATGTGAGAATGTGGGACAGCTGAACTACTTTAAAAGGGGAATGTTTTTAGTTGTATGGCCTTTAAAAATTGGATCCAGAAATTTCATTTTCGTAAGAACTGATTTCTCATGTCAACATGAATATCTGTGGCATTTTCCAAGGTAAGATACAAAGGGAGGCTTTTGATAACACAAGTTCATTAAAATAGAATGAATGAACAATATTAAAATTTATTATGAAGAGAAACAATGTTTTTTTTTTTGTGCTCAAGACAATTTTTGACTTTTAAGATTTGATCCAAGCTACCCATTGTAGAATTCACAACCGTGATATGAGGGATGTAGCTCATCGGTTTTGGTCAGAGTCTATTAGTTTGTGGATGTTTCAGAATCTTTTGATTCTATCATCAGGGTTAGTGTACAAAACACAGCTTGAAGGCATCAATTAAATACACAATGCACAAGATATAAAAACACCTTACTAAATAATCAAAAATTCCATATTTAGAAAGATGTGTACATTTCTTTTGCATATCATTATTGTGCATTTTATATTCATATTGAAGTTTTCATGCATTGTTTTTTGTAAACTAGCCCTGATGATGGAATTAAGATTCAGAAATGCAAACTAATTATCTATACACTGACCAAATCCCGTGAACAACATTCATTATCTGAATTTCTACACAAGTCCAAATAACAGAGAATCTCACTTTCTTGCAAAAGTCAATTATGCAACACAAAATAAGTCGGCTTGGAGTTCAAATCTAGTAGAAAGTTCTGTTAACATCAGCTTTTTAAATTTTTATCAATTCACTAATCCAAAATTCTGATACTTACTAAGTTAAAAAGTTGAATGAATAGTTAAATTGTTAGGAAGGGATTCTGAAACTCAAGAAAGCGTGCACAGATAATTTTCTCCCCCGTACGTCACATACAGTTTTTACTGTTTTTCACTAAATATCTAAATAATTGGTTACCCACCCTTTCTAAAGAATTTCAAGTTTTTGTTATTATTTTATAACATAATAGAATTTGCCATTTCAGTAAAAACAAGAGTTTTTATGCAAGGTTAGTTCTTAATCATAATAAATTTGATTATTTAGAAGATTTTTCACAGTGGTGAGCAGGTTCACATGTTTTATTAGAAAAATCTTTTAAGTGAAACATTTATATGAAATTGATGAGAAAATATAAGTCTGCAATTATATTCTGAATATCCTTTTATTTTCATATACACATTTCAAACCTAGCCACTATTAATTCTTTGATATTTTTTCCTGGGGGTTGAAAAGAGGTATGCTTCACTGAATGCTACCAAAAACAGACAAGTTCAAATTCACAATATTGGTGCAAATGCTTATTAATCCACATTAGGAATTACAATTTAAAAATATGCAATATGGAATTATTTTAACATGGAAAATTTTCGTAGGTCACTCAAATACCAGATTTTCTGGGAAATATGAATATTTGAACAAGTCTGGTTTTGCTACCAGAAAGCAATTAAACAAAATCATTATTATTATTAAGCATCATCATCATCATCATCATCATCATCAGACACCAGGTAAAACTTTATTTATATTCACTTCCCTTGCCTTTCACAAATTAATATAAAAATTTCCTTTTCTAAAAATTCTCCTCTATAAAAGCTGCCCGAACTGCTGCTCCTTGACCTAGAGCTTTAATTGGTTGCAATTGTAGTTCTTCAACCACTTCTTCTTCCACAGGAAATTCCTCTTCATTAAAAATTATTGCTAAATTGTGCAATATTGCAAAAGCCACAGTGCATAGTTTGATGTTTTCAAGAGAATTTCTGAAGCCTGTTTGGAGGCAACGAAATCTGCTTTTCAGCACACCAAAACATATTTCCACTGTGTTCCTAGTGCGCACATGCTTTTCACTGTAGAGCTCTTCTTTTCTTGACCTGGGCCTCAACACTGGGGTGAATAAATATGGGGTACACATACATACCCGGAATCTCCCAAAAGCCTACCATGAAAATGTCCACCTTCAAATTTCACTTTCAATGCAGATTCATTGAATATACGGGTGTCTGTGCACTCCCGTACCATCTTGCCACAATATCCATTACCTTTAATGAAGCATCACACACAACTTGTATGTTTAATGGTGGGAAATGCTTCCTATTTTTGTAACAGTGCCCTCCATTGCCCGGTACATGTGGGATGCGGATGTGAGTGCAATCAATGCATCCGATTACACTTCTCAAGCCACATATATCAGAAAAAAAGGTTTATTTTGTGCATCTCTTCATCTACGTTTCAGGCATTCGAATACACGTCTGCCTTTTTTCCACAATACACAGTGCCACCCTTCGGCACACATTAGTTACGGATTGTTGACTTATCCCATGCAAGTCAGCAGAATCGTCTTGAATTTCATTTCTTCCCTAGCAGCGAAGAGCTGTTAAAATTTGCAGATCATAAGAAAGTTTTCCTCCCCTTCCGCCATCACATTTCAACAGGGTCCCGAACAAGTCTATTAATTTTATCACTCCTTCTTTCGAAAATCTGTATTTCCTGCGGAATTCTGTATCGGAATATATTTCCAATGGGTTCACCCGTGCTCGGTAACACTTCCTCTTCCTCCTCGGTTGTTCACAATCAAGGATTTACTCTATGAACACAACTTCCACATTTTCAGTATCTCGAAGCGACATCACTCTCAACAAAATCAGAAAACGGAATCACAGTTCCAATCGAAGCAGCCGAATCACCAAATATTCGGGAGAAAATATCAAAAAACGAAAGCAAATGTCGAAATTAAGTCACAGGAAATCCAAAAGAAGCCAGGTCACAAAATATCAAGGAGAAAGTACCAAAAGAACGAAAGCAAAGGTCGAAATATATGAAATGACTTAAAGGAAAGAACGAAACTCATGCACGAACAGCTGGAGATAAACTGGAGACAAATGACTATTGCAAGGCGCTTGTTTTCCTTCGCGTAATTTCCTTATTCAACGCTTAAACTATGTGTCTCCGTGGTTTAGCGGTTGCCATGGAAACTACGCCGCAGTTATTCCATGCTCAAGCTATTCCATGTTTATTGGTAAAAGTTTTTGCTATTCTCATGCTATTCCAGGCGTAAGCACGGAATAAAGTTTACACCACGCTTATTAGTAGCGCTGCATGAGTACAAATTAACAATTTTACACGTGGAAATCCCTTTACCTATTTCACAATATGAATGTATTGATATGCGTTTGTTGTAAACAGTACAATGAGATTCCAATAACGTTACAGTGATTTGCCTTGATCAAAAACTTTCAGTAATGCTGTACCGCAGGGATGTTCCGATACTGCATCGCAGGGATGCTTCGATAATTACACACAGTAAAATAAGAATTCCCACGTCATTCATTATTGTTGATGCTTTAGGTCGCAGGCGTAACTGGAATATAGAGCGCCTCCCCATGTGCTTCCTCGCTACAGCCTTTGGAGGTTTAAAAAGTGCAGCCTCGCACCTCCCCACGCGGGACAAGGGCAGGGCCGCGAACTCCCCAGGGCCACCACCGCCGCGCCGCCCACTCCACCGCCAGACCGCAAGGCGGTTCGGGGCCCGCCCACGCCGCCCCGCCCGCGGGCGGGCGAGCCAGCGAGCGAGCGGGCTTCCGAGAAACGCGCCGCCCATTTCTTTCGCGCGGTTTTCCCCACCCCGCCCAGCCCTCTCTCCTTCTCCGCCGCCCTCGCCCTCCTACGTCGTGACGCGTCGGCCCAGACTGAGACGTTTGTGCACGTGCGAATTTTTAAACGGACCCTCCGCCCGCCGAAGAGGCGAATCATTCACAAAAGGTTTACCTCGAAGCGCGACGCGACTCGACGCGAGGCGAGGCGAGACCGCGAGCGATTCGCACAAAGCAGCCTGCATGGCCCAGCAGAGAGCATCGCCCGAGGCGGATACGCTTGCGGGCACCGGCAGGCATCCTCATACAGAAACTCTCCACATCGGAAGGCATCGGCAGATACAGAATACTCGACACCGGTAGGCATCGGCAGATGCACCATAAGCCTGAGTTCTTATGCTGACCGATTACGTTAGTTAATGCCTTATTTTACGGGGTGAGACTCGGGTCATCAGGCCCACTCTTCCGTCTAACCAAGCAAATTTTGCTACGCTCCTTTCACCACCTAGCGGAGAAAGGAGGTATTATCTTGGGCGACGAAACAGGCGGATCTCAATTTTGCTCAGAGGCTTCTTTTAGGCTGGAGGATCTTTTACATACAGTGAATCTACTACATGGGGCAGCCGACTTTACTTCCCCTCCGAAATCCACGGTTTCGATCGGGTTTGAACCCCACAACTCGGGTACAACAGTCCAGTACGATGACCGTTATGCCACCGAATCCGCACGTTCCAGGGGGTTTTCATATCCCAGAGTGAGCACGTAACGTTCGCTTTTATCCTCACCCTCATCAGGGGCGCAAGGATGCACTGTTAAATTGGCATCTGGGGATCTGCCACAAAACAATTCTCTAATGATCCTGATAAGGATGAAGTAACACTCTACACCGTCAGACACTGCCCGGCGTGCCTAGATTTGGATTTGACCAACACTGGCAGAAGAAAGTTAAGATTCTATATTTAAACATATATGTTGTGAAAACGAGTTCTTTGGGTTAACGGATTCGGCAAGCAAGTAAGGAAATGCATGTCCTCTGAGCAGTGTATACACAATTACATCGTTTCTAAAACTTTATCGAGAAATGTTTCGATTGTATATATCCTATTATCCTTTCGGAACAATCCATAATCTAATTAAGACCAATCAATAATTCGTTAACGTTCATTTCTGTTATATAATTTAAAATTACTATTAATTTCTTTTCAGTGAAAAGGTAAGCTCACGCAATCCACATTTGCAATACGAATCTCAGGGTTTCAACACAGTCACGAGCCTCGTTTTATTAACTGTTCGCAACAGGATATACGCGACGCGCTTTTCGCTTATCGCGGCAATCTAAACGAAGAGCATAAAATGTAGTTAATATGCACCGCACAGACTCTTACCTCAGAAACAACCGGCACGCGACCGCGCCGATCCACACGTTTTCAATAGGCGCCGCCAGATATCAGCATGCAACACGCCCACGCGCCGTGTAATCTGCCGTTGCCAAGCGTATCTCCTGTTGCACCAGTAACACAAGTCGGAATGACAGCTATTAAATCGGTCGACGATGAAGTGGCCGGAGCGCACCGGCGCGGTGGCCGTGCGCGCACGCGCGAGACGCGACGCGACGGACGAGACGGGTCGGGAAGGGACGGGAGGAGACGGAGCGTGCACATCCGCTGCAGCAACGCGCCGCGCGCCCCTGCAAATTTCCCCCACGCCGAACCGGCCCGGGCTTCCTCGCGCGCCGCCACGCTCTTCCGGCCGATGCGACGCTCCCGGACTGCACTCGTCCCTTTTCGGGAGTAGGCCACCGCAACTGCCGGTGGAGTCCCCGACGGCGACGTCACACGATAAGGGGCGTTTCGTGGTGCAAGAGGAAGGCCATGGCGTAAGGGAATTCTGTTGAGGGCCTCTGCACGTACGAGGAACTGGACAAGGACATACGTACAACTCTGTGGGAAACTTCGCACTGCTGGGTGTTTGTGTTGCTGGTTATTTTCGGATCCTAGGGATGGAGATAGCAGGAAGAGTACCCCCGAAGTTTATTTTCTCCAACGAGATTACGAAAATATCGCTGATAGTTATTTTCCTGCTCCCCCCGCCTCTTTCCTTACTTTTCTATACTTCTCTGATCCACGCACGCACACCCAGGCAAACCCAACCTCCCTCCCCTCTCCCTCTCTCTCTCTCTCTCGCACACATACACACACGCGCGCGCGCGCGTTTTAATTTAACAGTAAAAGTCATTTTCTCCGCCAATAAAATCTACAAGAATATCCAAACTAAAGCCCATAGTTCCGTTCGTTGTGATCCCGAGATTCTCGTCAACGTGCATCTGATCCAGTTGAATTGCAGCAGGCATCTCCCTCGAGCAGAAGCACTTAGCAACTGACGAGTCAGATAGGGTGCAGACGGAGCGATGCCACCGAAAGGGAGCGCGAAAGACGCAGAGGCAGAGCCAGAGGCACTGGAGGAGGCGAAAGCAGAAGCGGAAGCTAAGAGGCAGACGACAGAGCGCAGACGCAGTGAGGGGAGAAGAGTGACGAAGGAGACAGCAGGGGCGAGGTGGAGGTGATAGGAGGACAGAGTACGAGCACAAGCCGTAGCGCAAGCAGTGACAGCGGGGATGGGGAAGACAAGCGAGGCAAAGGCAAAAAACAAACAAAAGCCAACACAAATGTAGGGACGAGAGCCAGGCGGGGAGTGAGGGCGCAGGGGGGAACACAAGCGGAGAAGAGAGCAAGGGGCAGAGGCACGAGTAAGCAAGAGGAACAGGCTGGGATGAAGCAGAAGCAGAGGCGAGAGAGGCGGTGGGGCTGGTACAGAGGCAAAAGTGGAGGGGGGCAGAGTCTACTGCGGAGGGCTGAAGGGGGGAGGCGAGATAGGGCGGCGAGCGCGCGCGCACACCCAATCACCGCGGCGGCGATTGGCCACGGGACGTCAGCGGGCATCCCCAAGCGGCCTTCCGGGGGCAATTAGGGCCGCAAGGCGCCGCGCCGCGCCGCCCGCCCGCCGACATGAAGATGCGCCCGCGCCCGCGACCGGACCCGAAGGAGAGGCAGCCGAGTGGAGGGCTCTCCAACTCCCGCCCGGCGCTTGTGCGCCGTCAACTTGGAAACGTTTCGAACGAAACGATGTCTCTCACATACGCTAATGGTCGGGGGAGTCTATTGTCCTACGACAGACGCCATGCCGATGGGGTACGGAAAGGCGAGGCTCGAGGATTTCTTCACCTCTGTTCTCGATGTATTGACGCGGCCAGCACAACGATCCTGCTTTGAACCCCGGGAAAGCCCCAGCACTCCTTGTGTGGATCAGAAGGACTGGGTCTGGGTGCCATTCCAGACGGTAGGGGGAAATCCCCGACCCTATTGATACTCCCTGAGCCCACTGGTAGACCTAGTGTCTTCTAGACCTTGTCCGGTGCACGTGTTCCACAAAACCTCCATGTATATCTGACACAAATGCACACATTCACACACACACACACACACACACACACACTTGAAACACGCAAGAGTACATCACTAAAATATTCTTTCTCTCCTTGTTTGAGTGCGTTCATCACACGTATTTGTTCTATTAGAATAAATTATTCACTGCTTCCAATTCACAAAGAAAGGACAGTGAAAAATTATCTAATAGGCAAATTATCTAATTTGACCAAACATTTCTACGGTTGCTTTAATTTAATTGATGCATTTGTACACAATTGTAATTATTGTGAGGGGACTCTATACTGCTCAACGAAGGAATGGTCGATGTCTGAAACGAACGTCTTTCAAATTGCGTTGCAATGCTTGTTGCAAAACTGTTTAGCAGTCAAAATGAATAATAGTTCATTCATGTTAATGGACTTCACAAACTGTCCCACTTCATTCCAATAACTTCCCAAGAGAATGCAAGTGTTGAAAAAAAAAAAATTTTAAAAATCCAAATATGAAGTCCCAAATTGCAAGTTACACCTCCTCTCGTTGGAGCAGACGGATGCTGCGCTCTGCGCCTCCACCCACGCCCCACATCGCCCACGCGCGACGTCTTTTCGCGAAGCGGCGCGGGGCCGATCGCCTCGCGGCCAAGTCCGGGAAGAGCCAGCGCGACGGCCCCCGCGCACAGTGGCACGAGGCGCGCTCGCTCGCATGCCTCGCAAATATATATATATATATATATATATATATATATATATATATATATTAGAGATAGAGAATTGTGTAAATCTGTTCTTTCAAAAAATGCAGGAGTGTGCTTCTGCATAGCCGTCGTGTGCTTAAAGCAATGTCAACTAAGCGTGTTTCACATAAGGTTTATGATCAAAAATATATATGGTATAATAAATTTCAAATTTTGATTTATTTACGTTTTGGGCACTTTCAAGGCTGAGGTCATTGAGTGATCTAATGTGCAGATGATAGAGATAATGAAGGGGCAATGCTGGCGAACTAGTGGTATGAAAGGCAGGAGAAACGGTAAATCCCGAGAAAACCTACTGGACGAGCTTGCTTGATCAATCACAAATTCCACATACATAGGTCGGAAATTGACCTTGACTACCGCCTTGAAAGGCGTAAGCGCTAGTCATTACGCTAGGAGCGGCTACTGTTAAACATTAGTCGTGGATCTTCCAGGTTTAACTTTGTTTCTTTCTTTTATTTTTTTCTCGAATGAGGCATAGAACAGAATGGCCACGTTACAAGTTTTCCACATCATCCAAATCGTATGTCATGTCAAAATTTCCCGAAAAGTCATTTTCTACTTCCCCACCAGAAATTCACGAGTGAAAATATAAGAACAATCATACAACTGAATAATTAATTGATATTATGAATAATTGAAATGGTAGGGTCACAGAAAAAGCTGCAGCAATGCACTCTTTCCTTAATTTCAATAAAAAAATTCAGCTGCAACACTAGCATATCTGACAATGGTGATTTTTAATGGAAGCTCTGGATATAATTTTCATTTCTTTGCTTTGTTTTTGTTTATTTAGGATCGCATTAATTACGAGGTCATTAGCGACCACTATTGATTTAATGTTAGGGCTATCTGTATACTGAATGAAGTGATTGAGTGATGATGAGGGTTCAAAGGACGAACACAAATACAACCATGTCCGAGACAGAACTCGAAACATCCTTCGATGCGAGATCACCACGGCAGTACTATCTTAGCAATCTCGGCCAACCGGTTCGGCTGGAAATCGTTGAAAAATAATAAACGATTTTTTTTACGGTTTCCAATTTTTTATATGTTGCCCATTTTTTGGAGGGTATCCCTAGATACATTTTTCTATATTACAAATATAAGTATCCGAAGTTGAACACTATCGCTTTTTTTATGTGATCTTTTAGCACACCATGTCAATTGATCTTCCTAGAGGTATTGAGAAATATGTCTAGAATACATTAATAATCAAGTTATAAAAAATTAAAAAATCACCGTGCATCCTTTCATTCGTAAGACAAAAACACAAACAGGGCACCTGTAAAATTAAGTAACTTCACTGTCAGAAATGCCATTAAATCTTTTGTAGATTAATTATTGTAAATAAAAGTTAAAAGTACATTAAAATAACTTAATATATTTGTACATTAAATTTAGTGCTTCAATTAAAATCAGTGCAGACTAAATGTAGAGGTTCTCCCGTTTTCCCAGCCTCTCATCATCTAGTATATCGTATATCACAATCACCAGTCTATCAAGATCCTTCATTTATTGTTTCCTTCCAGATACGACAATAAAATTTTGACTATTGCATCCTAATGTACATGTGCACGTTAAAGTCAATGACCGCTCATGATTATTACTTTAATGTATATTTCATTGAAGTAAGGCAGAAATTTCTAACAGTAACAACGACAGTGTCCTCTACCTCAGATTGTTCTCATAGGCGCGCTTTCGGTGACATTTCGACCCACTGTGCGGACGAGGCAGCGACGGCGGCATCCGCGGGCCCGCGGGACATCCGGAACTCGTTAGCATGATTTAGGCGTCCGCGCGAGATAAGTCTCGTTGCGGACATGAGTTATGGCGCCGAAACGCGGCCCCCTTCCTCGCCGCCTCCGCCACTGTCTCCGCCTCTGACTCCCCCGATCTGCCCTAGGGATGCGACATCGACGTCGATGTTTTCGAAACATCGATGTTTTTATAAAATCCGTGAATTCAACATCGAGATTTTGAAGCCTGTGATTTTTTTTAAAATCGATGTTGTGTTTTTGATGGTTTTACGTGGTTGATAATTTTTAAACCGCCCATGAAAACAATAATTCTATACATTTTCAATTATCCATAAATTCAATATGCATCAGACCAAAGTGACCAAGGATGAAAAAGAAATAAAATCGAGCGTTCGTCAATTAAGAAGACTTATTTTTTAATTCTCGATTTAGATAATCAAAGTTTTGTGAATTATCCTGATAATTTTTGACATTGTTTTCCCAGATAAACCTCAATTAAAAATGAATAAACATGACCACTTTCAAATTACCTTCCCCTTTCCATGTAAACTTCAATAGTCAATTTTAAAAGCATCGATACTTAATAACATCGATGGTTTGGGTTTCTCGAACACTGATGTTTTAATTTTGATCGATGTTTAGAAACATCCATGTTTTCTTACAGATGACGCATTCTTAATCTGCGCTCGCCGTAAGCGCTGCCTCCCTCCGCCTGCGACTTCGATAACAAAAACATCGATGCTACGATGCTGATTGATGATCGATGCATCATATTCAAAATTAAAACTATGATGTTTTAGATCTGGTGTTGTAACCTCTGACATTAAAATCGGGCCCAAAAAAATTTAACAATGGCCTTGTATATTAATTTATAAATATAATTTAATTAAAAGAAGTCTGAAAAACGTTTATTCTATGTGGAAAACAGGAGTATGGCCAAGAAAATATCAGAGCATCAGGGTGATCTCGAGCAAGAGAGTTTAGCTCGATGAAGTTAGTACAAACTACGTTCGACTGGTTCAAATACGAAAACTGACAGAAGGACCGTCACTTACTATTTTTACTTTTGATTAACTTTGGATTTTGATTTTTACAAAATTGGGATTAAGAGAATTTTCAAATCACAAACAAAAATTCGAAAACGAAAAAACATCGAGTACAAAACATCGATGTTAAAAATATCGGCTTTATTACATCGAGGTTTAAAATATTGATGTTTCGAAAACACCGACTTACAAGTCGATAAGTTTGTCTTACTGTAGAGCCTACGGCAAGTCCGCTCCTACATCTTGGTCTCTCGCCCCCATTGTTCCAGACTACGCACTTCCTGCTGACGTATCCGGGAATCAGATTCTAAATACGCAGGATGTCAATATTTGTAATTTCTAGCACTGCTCTGTATTCTTCCTTCAGCTGTACCACGTACTTGGTAAGCCGTAATCGTGCGATATTTCCGCTTAAAGCTAAGTTCGTTCTGTAATGACGTACGGAAGTATCACGATATTCTTTATTTAGCGTATACATCACCTTTCTGACAGTAAACCTCTGTTCCTTCTTCCTCGTCTGAATTTTTTCGCCACTTCCGCAACCACCTTTCGTTTTCCGTGACGTTTATCTGCATCCCTCGGCCTTCATTACTTCCGTGTCCTATTATGCCGTTTATTGCATTACTTCACGCAATTCCGCCACAACCATTACGGCTCACCGTTTCATCCGAATTACCCTGCTGCTTTCAGGACATCCAACGAAGCTGTTACCTCTAGGTTATCTGGGTATCTCTGACAATGCCCTAATCGCCCCGGGTCATCCCTCTTAAATTAAACACTAGACTCGCCGTTCGCCAATTTTGTTGCCTCTAGCTAATCTTCTCTTCTTCTCTTTTTCTGCTATACATACTTGAACCAACAAATATCGTAAGGGCATTTTTTTAGTCACATAGGCGGGAGTTATAATTAATGAATAAGCGGATGACGATATGTTCTGGGTCTCCTACGGTTAGAAACCCCCAATATCTTTTGTTAAAAAAGTGTGTTTATTAATGTTTACACTTTTGTGACATTAATTTTTAAGATTGCAAAAGTTATATTTTATTTTTATATTCATTGTGAAACACATGATCAATATTTTAAGGGTTAGGAGGAGAGAGTTAGGATATTAATTCTGTACACTTGTAATAAGTAGATATGGAATTATTATGTTTTGGTATTTTTGTGAATATTTGTAAAGGTATTTGGAAAGCGCTGCCACCGGACATACAAGTACTTCTAAGTAGCAAATTAATATTCTGTTCTATATTCTATAATATATCGGCCCGGAGCTTAGTCACACTTAACGCTTCTTGAGACAAACCCGCCCCTGAGCATTGCTGTCAAATAAAGACCTTCACCGCCTCTACAAGCAGGCAGAAGTCCCGCGCCTGAAGGCGACTGCGACGCACGTTTACCATTAGGCATGCCCGAATCAGCAGGTCCAGAATATTAATCATTCGGACTGAGGCGCTTCCAGAGCGCGCAGAACTGTCCCCGTCGCATCGGCTGACAATGCCATCGATCACACGTTCGACGCGCAGCACCTGCCCCCCAACCGGAACGCGGCGCGGGGACGGGGGCGCCGCGTGCGCTCGAGAAGGAGGTTAACGCCAGAAAAAGTGGGACGACGCTGGCGCCGGCAGCAGCCGCGGGCCGCAACCCGCCGCCGCCGCCGCCGCCGCCGAAGGCCGTCGCGCGGACACTGCCCACCCCCCAATCCTTCCCGATTCTCGTAGGCCCGCCTCCCCCGTAGGCCCGCCTCCCCCGTAGGCCCGCCTCCCCCGTAGGCCTGCCTCCCCCGGATAGGCGGTGTACGCGGACTTAGAAGCAGTGTGGACGCCGTCGTGGCGCCCGAGGCCCGCCTCCCCGTGGCCGCTCCCGTAGGCCGCCTCCCCGTAGGCCGCCTCCCGCTGGCACTGCCTCCCCCAGAGCCGCCTCCCTCGTAGGCCCGCCTCCCCGTAGGCCCGCCTCCCCGTAGGCCCGCCTCAATGCACCAGGGATACGAGCAGGTTGAGATACGCGGATACTATTAGAAGCAGTGGTTTGTAAACGGGGGTTCGTGACACACTTGGTCTCCTGAAGGAGTGCTGAGAAGTGTTTGGATAAGCGAGTATGTAGAGAGGGGTTCAATAATTCCGCGCACCAACTACTAATATCATCGATCCCGTAAGTGTAGAACCTGATATTTTCTGGGGATTGCGGTGCTCTTCTCTTACGAGAAGCACTGACTGACGTACTCGTCGGCCTCGGGGTTTTATCCTCCAGATATCTCCCCCCACCGGAGTACCGACCCACCCCTAGACAAGTTTTAAGCTTCTGACTGTTCTCCCGAGATGCATGGTGCAAACTGTTCGAAAAAATCAGGTAACTCGTGAAGGACTACAACAAACGTCGAAAATACTTGTTTCTACCTCTTGAAATTGCGTGTATACGCTTCTTTACACCAGTGAGAAAAATGGTATCTGCTCTCGCAAGAACAACCGTAGAAGAATTTGCTCAAATATGTCAAATAACGTCATAATATTTCACACAGTTATTTGTTCAAATAAGAAATGAAGCTTACGGGTGGAAATAATGCTATCTAATATTTCACGTTTCGCAGAAAATATGTAATGGGATATCACAGTTTACACAGTACGAGCGACAAACACCGTAATGTACAAGTTATTTATCACTGCCGCTTGTCTGTTCTTGAAATCATTTTGACTATCTAGAGAGCTACTCCTTCATAAAAGCCAATAATCTCGATTTCGCCCAAAATGATATATACCATTACAATGACTCAAATAATGACTCGTTTGGCGATGAAACAGAAATGTTAAAAAAATGTCAATTGAGGGAACTCGTCAGAACACTCAGGTCAACCTGCAGAGGCGACTCATTTCGATCGGCCCCGGCAAAGATGCACTTCTCCAGCTAATACTGGAAGCCCCGGGGCGCGCTTCCAGCCTGCACAACGTGAGGAATGTGAAAGTCGCGTATACCCGCATATCTTATGTATGCGGCAGCTTCTGTGAGGTGTCGTGCGGGGTGAGCAAGAGGAGAGGGCACCTGCGGCTCGACGGGCAGGTGGAAGAGGATTCGATTCCCAAGAGATACGGAAGACAGGAAGCGCAAGACGCCGGAAGCACCTGATAACCGGACATTTGCACTCCATCATTTCATACATCAAACATTTCCTAATAAAATTATATGCGAGTATGTGGCGTTAAAACAGCACGTGCTTTCCTGTATTACTTGTAACAGATACACAAAATTGTATCAATAATGTCTTACAAAACGGATTCTGCCAATACTTCGTAATCGGGAAAGTAAATTATACTCTGATTTTAACATAGTTACACTTCAAGGTTACGAGCTGGAAGGCTTATGGGGACATTGTTTATCCAATCGGGAGCTTCAATACCAAAACTTTAAGACCTAACGAAGCTCCCGATAGGTTGACAGTGTTCCCCTCTCCTTCCAGCTTGTGACCTTTAAGTGAGATACGTTTAAATCTGAGTATACGATACAGGAACAAGACAGATCGACTTTTTCCCTACAAAAAGAGTACACAGAAAAGATTTTCAGTCGAAAAAAGGGAGCTTTTTCTTACATCATTATAGATCTTCCTCTTTCTTTGAAGTAGATATGAGAAAATAATCATTTCTAAAAGTAATAATTTTGTAATAAGTTGTAAATATTATGACTACTCGAAGAATGTCTCACCCATACGTAAATCCCCTTTACGAATATATTGCAAGTTTTCGCATTATATTCACATTTAGAATCTGTGCGGTAATGTTATGGATGTTTCTTAAGCAAGTAATCTTACTTATAAAATATCAAAACTTTATGGTCATTACATTGACACAAGTCTTGTTAACAAAACAATAAATGCACTTCTGCTTGCAATTTAAAAGTAGGAATGTTACACAAGTATTTTACATATGGACCTTCGTTTAAATGTAGTTTATAGTTATGACTGATTTAAACAATCACCCAGATTAAAACAATGAGTGCAAATAGTATTTCTCATCGTAATTAATGACCTTCAAAAGGTAACACTATTGGCATTTCGAAAGTACTATAGAGGGAACTCATTGAACAATTAACATGAATATATTGAAATATCGATTATTTATTTCTTTAAAACACCAACAAACACAAATCCATCCGCCAGCTAAGGGCCTTTGAAATTTTCAATACTGGCAACTGGATTCAGAATGCACGTGGAAGCAAGCATTTGCTCAGAGGAGTAAGCGCTAAAGAACGTGAGAGGCAGTGCTGTGCTTCTCTTTACGTAACCTCACGAAGCATAGTGTCATGAGCGACGTGATGCCTTTCAAGAGTACTAACGGGCCAACGCCCACATCGTTTGAACGTAAGAAGGGTGGCCAAAAAGTATTTGCAACATCAAGAACACGACTTCCAGGTTCCAGGAACCGCGCATTCAAATCTCCGCCAGTACGAGAATACCCCTGGCCATAACAAGCGCTCACCCGCATGCGGATCCGTTTTATTGACTCGGAGTGATAGGAACATGGCAATTTGAGACTCATTTAATTCGTATTTACGGCGGTTGCTATTCTTCCTTTCCAGAGATGCAGCATTAACGAGCGGCAAATGGACGCTTTAGTTGGTACCACGAGCGCGCATGAGCGAATTGACATGCTCGGCACCGAGGAGGCAGGCCGTGAACGTTTTCCAATTCCAGTCATCGTCTCACGACATGCGGCACTCACCACATTTCGTGCATCGAAAGACATAGTAGCCGTCACGGCAAAAGACCACTTTTAAAGTTGAAGCACGGCCGCGTGAGGGATGCTCCTGACAGGACCGAGAACTGGAAACATCGCCGTAGGAGTAGTTTTACGAGCACTGGGACGCTCAGCCGAAATTCTGGGAGGGTTCTTTGTCAAACGTCGGTGAATGAAGAAGTCACAAATGACGGGCGGAAGAGATATTCAAAAGAAGTGCCCTGGGTTACAGAGTGAAATTTAATGGACACACCAAACAAGAAACTAAAAATATTAAGTACTACGGAATACATACGGAATACGGAGGAACATTTGTTACACAAATACAGTCGACTCCGGTTATAGTGAACTTCTGAGGACTAACATGTTTGGTTCACTATATCCGAGGTTCACTGTATCTGATAATGTCAAATTAAAAGGAATTTCTCCACAATAATTGATTTTATTGATACACAGCAAAACTCATCGAGAGCATGAACTGAAAATTTCAATATATTTATTTATACGTAAAATCAATTGTTTTCAACTGTTTGCTTTGTACATTTTTCATTATATCCTTTAACAGAATTCGTGCTTTCTGCATTTTTGATTCTGCATTGCCCTCTGTCTCTAAATATTGTAATCCAGTCTTGGCACCTTTCAATACCTCTTGCACTGTTGAAACTCCATCCCACTCTCACAAGGCTCTTTCAATCGTCTAATAACATACGAGATGCAATTAATTTCCAGGACTTATTTCCTACGGCCACTATAGCCGAGGTTTAAGTTCACTATAACTGAATCTTCTTATGCTGATTTGTAATGCAAGTAAAACGGGACCAATGACCAAGTTCACTATATCCGGAGTCGACTGTATTTTTTACGAAAATGAAACGCAGAGAATTACCAGGGAACAAATATGAGACACGTATATTAAAAGTTAGCGATTACATTTGTAAATTTTAGTCGTGTAAGCCAAGAATTACTGCAGAGGTTCGGAATTACAGCCAAGGACAGGCTATTTTGTGACGAGCACAAAAAGATGACGTTCCTTTCGTAGTCATTCAGAAGCGTTCAGAGCATAACACAAGCGCACCATTAAGAAGTTTTATACTCCCCCAAGCCCGTACCCTGACCCTTACCATCAAGAGGCCATGTTCTGTTCGCAACCAGAACGTAAACGAGTCGTTCATTTGGCGGCCTCGCGGAGCGTGGCCCGGACTTCGGCGCACAACGCGTTCCTTGACGGCAGCGGAAGTTCGTGATGGCGGCGATGTCAAGTGTTGGTGGTGACGGGAGGAGGTACGACAGCAGGCAGGCGCTACGGCAGGAAAAATCGAACGGAACGAGAGATAACAAGATAAGTGGCCACAGAGCGAGACTAGAAATTACTAGGAAACACAAAAAGGAACGTCAAATGGATTTCCGACCAAATCTTCCAGAAAACTCGTATAATTTCTTCCAATACCAATTGAAAGCTCGGAACGATATTCAGCTTCCTCAATAATCTACAAGTAGTATAGAATGGACTTCACCAATCTAATCGATTTGTTCCGTGTACAACGCAGGAACGCAGAGAACAAACTGAAGGTTAAAGTACATTGAACTAAGTTATGTAAAATGGGAATTGTTGCGTAATGTAACGCGTCTAATGGAATCCCACGCAATGTATGAGACAAAAAAGACTATTGCAACCTCAATCGGTTAGTACATTAAGGTTTGGGAAGAAAATGTTAGCCCAGTAAGCCATCGATTCTGTGTTGTTGGACAAATTTCATGGTAAGCTAGCTTGTACAGCAAGGCATTATCGAAGGAGTGAGGAAAAGGACACCGAATCGTTACAAAAAAAATTAAGACAAACATAGTAACACAAACATGAAGTTGATAGTGATAATGAGTCAAAGAAACAGAACGAATCCGAGACCAATCCGCACTCCTTTCACTCGTCCATTTGCTCTCTTCGAGACGTCGCCGCACCGGGCCGACAGAGGAATGCGCAATAACCCTAGCCGTGCGCATACGAGGCCGGCCGGGGCTTCCCGGAAATTTTGGTGGAGGCGGTTTTGGTTTGGTAGCCTGGCGACAAAAAATCATTTTCGCAAATATTCCTTGATTTTCCACTTTTTATTCTAAGAATTTGAGGAATTGTTTAACATTTGGGGAAAAGGCTCTGCAACCCGTCAAGCAACTCTAAATACTTCAACATCAAATCAGTTGTATCATTGAACGTATCTTCATTCATGTACGTTTTATTTATTTCCCAGTACAATATATCTTGTGTACGTAGAAGTTGAGTGGAAAATGGGGCCCAAAAATGCTCCCTGCTGTGTTTGGCTGCGCACGGCTACGGCGATAACGTCCCTCGCACGAGGATCGTGGGGCCAAAGCGAGCCGTTCCTCGACCATCGCCCTCGCCGCAACAGCAGCCCCGCGCCCGACCGCGACGGGGAATGAAAGGGCTGCAGGCGCCGCCGCCTGCCTGCGCGGCGGACGTGGGCGCCACGCGCATACCTGCTCCCGCCGCCGCTACTGAGCCCGGACGCCCGCTCGGCCCCGGTACGCGGTGTGGCCGGAATGGCGGGGTGGCCGGAATGGCGGTGTGGCCGGAATGGCGGTGTGGCCGGAATGGCGGTGTGGCCGGAATGGCGGAGTGGCCGGAATGGCGGAGTGGCCGGAATGGCGGAGTGGCCGGAATGGCGGAGTGGCCGGAATGGCGGAGTGGCCGATGGCGGGTGGCCGGAATGCGGTGGCCGGAATGGCGGAGTGGCCGGAATGGCCGGAATGGCGGAGTGGCCGGAATGACAAAATGACGGAGTAATGGAGTGACGGAGTGACAGAGAGCCTGGCAGCCGCTGGCTTGCTTCTTGCTAGTCCCAGAGTTAGAAAAAACGCTACTTCCAACAGACTCCGATTGCGGCTGGTTAACAAGTAATCGTGATACTATTGGGGAAGGGTAGAATGGTATATTGTTGCGTCAGAAGATGAGAAATTGCTGCTCCTTACAAAATGCAGTACGTCCATAAAATACCTCTCAACTCCTAAATACAAGGAACGTACGATGGGTCGTAATGTACTAAAAATGAAAGTAGTAATCTCGCAAAAGTATGCTTAGTTTATTTGAAATGAACATTAACTGGCACGAAGAACAAGTCACTTAAATTAGCTTCCGAAGCAATTCAACACAACAAAAATGTATTTCAACAGAAGTAGACACACTACACAAACGCTATCCAGAGCCTCAACTCCGACACATTCAACGACCAGCGAACCGTGGCATCATTTTCTCCGTCACTAAGCGGAATAATGCGCCCCCAACTCCCGTGTGTAGTTTTGCCTTCCGCACTATGTACGCGGTACATTGTGCGATATTTATTCACAGTTCATAAAAAAAAGGCCGCGTTTGACGTAGAATCCGTACTGGGCGCCATTCTACCACAGCGAGTTCCTTCTGCAACCAGCGGAACTTCCTAGCTTGTTATGTACGCACGAAGTCATTCAGTTCCGCCAAGGACGAAAAGAACGAAGCATGCGGTCCGGAGTCGGCGGCATGGAGCTAATAATAGCCATAAAACTAAGGGTATGCAGTCGCGTCAGCGTTAGCAGAACCGAGAACGCAAGACAGATGCACGTCGTTCTTCGGCCTACCAACTGTAAACATCATTCGACGCCCGGCCGAAGGGCACTTTCCCTCGATGAGCACCCACAATGCATTCGCGCAAGTTTCGGAAATGAGTGACGTAACTCGGGCGAGGGCCAAAGCAATACTGAAACGACCTTTCTTCAACGTAGTGAGAAGGTGCATGTTTATCACGGCATCCTCAAATTCAACACGGGCGAAATGCCAACATGCTACACTGTTAAGTCATTAAAAAAGTTACAGATATAGTCATCAGTCACCAACATAAAAAGAAAGGTCTTGGGAACTCGAGATTGAACGAGTACAATAAAAACAAGATTGTGCATTCAAGAAAATGCAGAAAAGAGAAGTTCTGAGATGAATGTTTTACAATTAACACGATTCATACGGAGAGTTCGTAGAAATTATAAAAGAAAATTTTTGATACAAATTTAGGGTAGAATTCATAGCCACGATTTGAATTTGATTTTCAGCTAAGATTTGAATAGAGTAAATTACAAAACGTTCTTACTGAAAAAAGAAAAGAATGGGGGTAGAAGAGGTGGAATAGAGGCGAAAAATACTCAAGGTCATCTTAGGAACTGATAAGAAAAATTTTACAGCAAATGGGAAACCTTGGTCCGAAGTTTATTCTCTCAGAAGTTAAATGTGAGAGGTAAGGGGGTTCGAAGAAACAAATGTTAAGTCAAGGATAAGACAGCATTAAGCATTACGATAAATTATGAAGTTTGTTTGCCGTAAGGGCTTACTACAGGAGATGAAGATTTAAAACATCGAAGGAGAACATGATATATACATTTCAAGCAAGAACAGTTTTACAAAGGTAAAAATATTATTTTAATGATAGTTCTAGTTGTCTAAGAATATTTATCAAACACAACAGTCACCAATATCAGCATGTAGACGACTACTCGTTTCAATTCAGTCATTCTGATTTTCTCTCTAACAATATACAGTGTTGAAAATGTCTTTTTGGAAAACAAAGAAAAGAAAAAGAAAAGAAGAAGGTCAACAAGCATGAAATAGCTAGGAGGCTCTAAAATGTTTCCATCAATCCACTCTAACTCCACTAGCTTCATTTATTTGGCATTCACGAATCATCATCTACCTCCAAGCAAACACGTACATCCACATTCAGTGATTAAAAACAAGAATTAAAAAGCAACACTATCCGTATTCCCTCACTCCCCAAACGAACTTTGAGCACCCAGCTCGCGGTCCATTCGCCAGGCAGCGCGGGCGGCGCGTCGTGTAACAGGGGCTGCCGCGGCGCGGCGCTCGGGTAGCATGGGCGGCGCGAGCGCACACAAGGCCCGCGAGTGTTCGGCGCGAGGATAAAGACGGCTTTATGTGACCGGGCTTATCTGCGGCGCGCTCTACCCTCGTGTGAAGGCGGCGGAAGTCACCGCGGCAGCCTCCCGCAGCCGCCCGCTCGCCCGCCATCGCCTCAGCGCCACGCCGCGCCACGCCACAGTGCTGCACGTCACCGCCGCCACTTACAAAAGTTGGCCTTTTAAGGTCGCTCCGGAGACGAGCTCGGGAAAAACGCTAAGTCCTGCTTCCACCGCCGATTTCCGCTCGCCTCCGACTTCATCTCCGCCCCCCCCCCCTCCGATGTCGATGCAACCAACCGGCGGATGTTCAATTTTTTTTGTGTGTGACTTTTGGTTTCATCTTCTGTTTAGCGGAAGGACCCAGGTACGTTCGCAAAATGTTAATTCGTTGACTCCTCCCTTCCGTATTCTTCGAAACTCCAACCAATATTCCACATTTATAAGTACTTATTTACGAACAGAGGCTCTAGCTGCCAAGTGACTTGGTCTATCGTACTCGATGTAACGTTACAACTCTCAGGTCAGAATCCCTTCCCAGTTTCCGTTATGCTGAAGCTAGAACATCGCGCGTTTTCAGTGTCCCACCCTTCCACTTCGCGATTTCCTTTCAAAGTAGACACCTCCAGTCATCTAAATCTTTGTCTTCCCCACTTCTTCCACCTCTAGTCTGTCCACACTACATCTCCGCTTCGGCGGACTTCCCTCATCGCCATTCCTCCGCCTCTAAGCCGCTCTTCCTCGCAGCTAGTTCTCTTCCATAAGTAAGCTTAATGGACTGAGAGCAGCCTTGGAGGACCTCCTCGTTTTCGGTGTTATCAACATCATGATGTTATTCAGAGGGCTATCTCCCGAAAACTGAAGAGTGCACGCACTCTTCTACTTGGGCGTCGTCTCAAAGTAAATATTTCTAGGGAGCTCACAAGGAGTCATTGAGGTGCTCAGATCTTGAAAAAAGGTGAAGCTGTCAGGCAACAGATTTCGAGGATGCCCAGGTCAAAGGGTGTTTCTATCGGGTTTGGAACAGTTAATATGAGAAGTGACAGTGGGTACTCCTCCACTGACAGAAGTGGATATGAATTGTATTGAATGCAAAATTATGTTATCAACTGTATTCGTAAATGGGGCTGGACATTTTTAAACGCCATCTTCACAGTTTTGGGAATATAGTATCGTGCATTCGTTCATTACAGCTAAACTGAATTTAGACTCCTGCATAAGTCGTAATACCTAAAACGAATGTGTTTTTCGAATTAAAATTAATTCGTTATGTTTTCACAATCACGCTGTCATACTGATACATAGGCGAAATTAATAGCAGAATAACATTAAGAGTACATTATATTTATCTAATTATCATCCAAAAGTAATTTATCGCAAGTAGATTCACTAACCAAGCAAGCCACAGTTTTTTTGTCAGAATACAGCCGTTTTACTCGCTAATCCTACACATGTGTTATTACATTTCGTATCAGCGAAGCTCAAACTTTTTACTATCTCGTGCTTCCAGCGGATCTTTACGTCTGATAACAGGTAGAACAGCGTGGGATTCTCACTCTGCTACCCAACAGAGAACATTACCTCGTCACAGTCGCCATTAACAGGCGAATGCCACATTTGCAGCTCGCGGCAAGGAGAGGCGAACATGCAATACCAAAATTAGTCGCGCTTCTTCCCCTCGTCTCGCAGCACTCGTGCACGAATCCCGCCTCCCCCACCCCCACCCCCTCGGCATCGCTCCGGCCCCGCGACGCGTGCTGCGAGTGCACCCTAACGAGTCATTGTAAAATTAGCATCTGCAGTTCCCGGTGAAGAAACATACTAAAATGAATTAAATGACAGTGAATTGAATAAAATACTAAATCTATAACTGTGAAGAGCAAAAATACACCGCCAAAAACACTAGTTCGAAGCAGACAGATAGATTCCTGTATGCTGCATGCAGCAAAAACGTCCAATTCCTTTTTCTGGAACAATGTGGTCGTTACATAACTGCACACTCAATTGACTTAATCAAGCATTAGTTCAATCTAACCTATCGTTTTTCGTACAAACATATTCATTTCGTCAATACTAACAACGTTCTCGTAAGTTGTAGAATTTTTTTTCTTCTCAGTCTACACATCCACGCCGCACTAAGCTTAAGAAATGTAAATGCTATTAGGGATTCAGCCAAAATTAAATGATTTTGGATATTGAAATATATAATATTGAACTTAATTAACCCTTAGCTATGTATTTCTAGAATATTTGATAAATGCTCGCAAATATCAACAATCATTTTCAGGAAAGACTTTGTCCTTAACGGCGGAGTGATTTCTGATCTTGTTTGAGACGGCTGTAATTTTATGAAAATGATTTTCCAAGCTTCCGCCATGAATGGCAAAAATCTCACAGCAGCTCATTCTGCTGCGAGAGATTATTAATCTTCCGCTTCATCAGAAACTTTGACGAATGGGAATATTCAGGAAGTGTACGCTGTTAATCACATATCAAGCTCTGGAACAACTCTTGATAATGGCTACAACATGGAACACACATGGCAAATGTCTAGAATAACGAGCAAATTGAACATCGCGCGTGCCAGTAAAAATCTCCGGCGGGGTAAAAATGAATAGGCATTTAATTGGAGACCGTATGTCACTGATCGGGACAATTCGCGAATTTCGCTGATCCTGTGACATTTGCAAAGTTTATACTTCTCGAAATCAATACAGTTATTTTTCTGCCACTGTTGAATTCATTCGATGTTTCTACTATTTCAGGAATGGATGACCGTTAATATTTACTCTTCTAATTTTCTGCAAAATCTTATTTCCAGAGAAGGTAAAGGGGAGAACATTTGCTCAGCAAACGAGATACATGAAACCGTATGTTCCACATGTATACTTCATCCGTTTCCTAGACACACAAATATAATCCATCATCTCATTCTGTGTGAGTAGAAAGTGGACATTCATTTGGAAGACTGGCCATAAGGAGTCACCAGCACACAGACTGCACATAAGGCCAGCCCATGCCATTCGAACACGCCCAGTTCGAAAATCAGCCCCGCGACCTGGGCCAGCAGCTCGGCCGCCCGCCGCCGGCTCTCGAGCCATTTCCGCCTCGGCGTCCACGTGGGGCCAAGGCGCCGCCGCCGCCTTTGTCCTTTGTCTCTCAGGAGGGGACGTCCGAAGCCCAGAGACCGTCGCCGTTTCCGAGAAACATTCAAAAGACGTCCCGTCGCCGGAGCACACACCCACCATTCACTGGCTCCCGGAGCCCTCGGCGGGCCTACCGGAAACCAACCCTTTCCTCTTAAGGCCGCAGGCAGATGTGGAGGGGGAGGGGAGGAGGCGTTGGCGGGCTGAGAGTGGGGGGGGGGGAGAGGGTTCGCGCCGGAGTGGAGGCCCGTGAGCACGAGGCGCCGGCGACGCTCAGACGCGCCACGCTGGAGCCTGCCCCCGCACCGCACGCTCGCTTCCCTATGGACTCCAGAGACGCACGCTCTTGGAATTTCCAGTGCGTATTCGAGACGGGAAATTCGGAGGAATGTTTCTTCCAAATATATACATTTTAATTATATTGTATGCGTATTAACTATAGAATAAATAAATAAATAAATAAATAAATAAATAAATTACATGAAGTTCATGTGGACATTACTAAGATTTGAAGTATCCAATACCACGTCGATATCGAAATCTCCAGTACCGAAATCTCCAATACCAATACGAATCCGTACCAATTGTTCTGTTGAAGAAACAAATCCTGAACTTCTCATTGTCAATCGTCAATAGCATTGGAAAGATCCGATGATTAAACCATTTTTAGAGATTTATTACTGAGAAAAGCTACTGAAATTTTCCGGTAACATTGAACTGTATTACCGCCCAAATTAATTAATGATCGTAATTCCACGATCTGTCGGGCGGTAGATAAGTGTTCGCAACCATTCCAACGCCCAAAGAGCAGTTTAGACTGTATTATACGATCAGCACATGAACACCACTTGCTGGAATTAATTGTTCTACAAAGTTTCAGTCACAGAATTTTCATATTATTCATTATATGTTCCCAGCCAGAACAATGAAGCACCACTTACGAGCTATAAAAAAGATCTGCCCCCTTCTCTCCCTTACGAGAACCAAGGGGCGCGGATCGCGTGCGGCCGCCCCGAGCCCGAGGCCCCAGGAGTGTCTGGAGGCCGTACCTGCGCGGGTGGGGTGGCCCTAGGCGAGGGACAAAGGGCGGTTCCGCCGCGTCAGGCATCAGCCGGCGACACCGGCGGCGTCCTTCCCCTCCCGGACTCCTGGTGAGTCCGCGCGCCTTTTACCGCTAATCGGGATGGAGGTCGGGCGAATAAGGAACCCGCGCGGGTCCCGGCGCCGCCGCCGCCGCGCAACGCAGCGCCGCGCTGGGCCGCCCGGGCGCGCGGGCGCTGCCGCCGCCGGACGTGCACCGTTGGTTGCGCGCGGAGGCCCGCCCCGCGAGGTACAGCTCCCGCCAAAACGCGCGCCACAAACGCCACAAACGCCCCACCCGCCCGCCCGCCCCACGCCACGCGACCCAGGCGACCGGCCGCTGCTCGCTTGTTCCAGGCGCCTGGGCTGTTGCGGGCAATCAAGGCAGAAGCCTCAAAGGTTATGCTCCTAAGTCATTGCTATTTATTGTCGAAACGTGTGAATGCATATTGTCAGTTCATCTCTATAATTAGCAATGATATTCCATTAAAAAAAAATATTTCTGTTTGTTCAACTTTTCTTTCCTCGGGAGAAACTTAACCAATCAAATTAAATACGACAATTCGAAAGGGAAATATATTTTGTTTTGCTCTTCATGGCATTGATCTACTTACCCACACATAAAATACTTCACAATAAATAGCCGAAATAATTTTGGTAACCAAGACCTTCGACAATTGCAGTTTTCAATCCGAAAGATAGTTGTGGGATTTCGGGAGAGTTGTTGCAGGTTTGTGACAATTAAAAGAGTCAACGGAAAATCCATGATATGCCTATTTAGGGATGAGAGACCTTCCAGACTATTCTAGTCTTGCCATCCAACTACGAAACCGATTGGACTCCTCGATAGGGTATAACGGAGAATCAAGGTGAAATGGGGAGAACCAGTGGTGATCGCCACACCCCTCTCCAGTTCTTTTTCACAATGAAAATTAGTAATATTTAATAATATTGAAATGTCTCTACATACCGCAAATCTTGATACTCCATTTAAGCTGATTAAACATGTATGTACTTGACGATTGTCTAGTTTGTAAATGTAAGAACACAATTTGCCATCCCAAGAGAGAATATGCAGCTTTACGTATATTTCTTGATACGCTATTTGTTTGGTAATTATTTGATCAGATTTCCGAGCTGACTACTATGAGCAGAAGGTGCAAGCGCAGAAACTCTCGTGTACATTCAAAAACAGTATTTCTCAGAACACACAGAACGACGTTTACTAGGAGTATTCAATGAAACGAACTTCAAGGAAACTTCACGGAATTGGGTTGAACGCATCATTAGCGCTTTCGCACATTCGTAACTATAAATTAATTAATCTAATAAAAGTGCACGAAGAATTCTTTAGTAACACATTATCCCAGTGATTTTATAATTCAATATATATTCAAAATGTCACACGATTTTGGAATTAGAGGAATAATCAGCGATTCAGCAGTGATTTTATGATAGACCTTAAAATTTTAAAATCCCCTAAAGACACCATAAACAACATCTTTTTACTCTTATCTTACCTTTCACACGATAATCCATACTTCGGCCGATTTATGTATATTACAGCGTACTGCTATCGGACATACCTGCAACAAAGAGGAAATATTTCAGCATGAGCATATTTTACATTTTTATGAAAATATTAATACAAAATTATGAAGATTTTATTAAATCATTGTGCTTCTTTTCGTCGAACACACTGATAAAACTGAAGTTCATTTTGTTTTAAAGATGACATTGGAATAAGTATGCACTTGCGAACAATATCCAATAAATCTTATAAGTGAATGAATCAATCAATCAATCCAAACCGATACCTGAAGAGCTATACTTACTTCATTTTTCATTTTTTCCATTTATTTTTTGAATAAAATTTTTGTCGATTATGGCAGTGAATGTCGTACGAGCGATGAGAAAGCAATGGAAAAACCAGAAACGGTATAACCTGGGATCAGTGCGTGTGTGTAGGGACGAGGGGAAAGAGAAAGGTTTCAAATGAAAGCCGATCGAAAACCCCCAGGCCTTCCCACACTATCCAGAAATCGTTTACCCTCTGAGAATACGAGGCTGCATGCACATTTAGACCATAAGAGCTTTAAATGTGTTGGTAACGACAAGTAAAGGGCAAATTAACTAGAAATATTGCATCAATTTTAGAAAATTTTAAGCAATTAATAATGTAAATCTATAAAGGAGATCACTCTTCAAAACACATTATAGAATACTTATTAGCTCTCATTTTTAGTACACGTCTTTTCCTCTCACATCGCTAACAGTTCTCTGTCATTGTGCTTCATTACGATTCAGTTTTTGAACACAAGTAGTAGTGCAGTAATTAGCACGCAAACATATTCACAAATAACTTAAGTAATCTTAAACTCGAAGAACCGCTCTGGAGATAGACTAATCTCACCTTGGTGACCCCACCGGGTGCGGCGAGAAGGATGAAGGGGACGGCGAGGGGGGAGGGAGAACCGCCATCGCGGACAACGAGCCTTAATTTCGCGTCTAATTACCGCGGAGGACTCTCCGCTGACCTCCGCAAATTTAACCCTGTCCGCCGCCGCACACGGAGCGCTGTTTGCCGCGGAAATTCTTCAATTACACCTCGTTCCCGCGGGCGCGCTCGCGGCACTCGCTTCCGCGGGCGAGCGGACGAGAGGACGAGACGGCGGGCGGGGGGACGATGGGACGACACGACGAGCACGCGGACGAGAGGAGAGACGGCGCACGAGCGGGCGGACGAGAGGACGAGCGGGCGGACGAGAGGACGAGCGGGCGGACGAGAGGACGAGCGGGCGGACGAGAGGACGAGACGGTGGGCGGGCGGGCGTGCGGGCGGACGAGAGGACGGACGGACGGATTCGTAGTCATGGCAGCTTAGGTAAGACCGAGACTTAGCACCCTTCGCGTTTTTCATTACTTCGAGCGTGCATCAGGTACAATGTGAATTTAATTCTCACGATCTTCAGTTAAAAGAGCGCGTGTGAACACACGAATGGAGCGACCATTCGTGTAGGGGTGTCCGCTACGACAAGTCTCTTTACTTCTCCCCTCCTTTCGCAATCCCCTTCTCTCACGGTTTTTTGTGGTTCCGGCTGGGCTAAAAATATAATGTAAATGTAACTTATCCTATTGTCGTTTAAATGGGATCATACCAGTCTGAGGATTATAGAAAATTGTAACTAATAGGTCTTTAAGTTCATTGTAGGCTTGTGTACATTTAAGTAAAAAAGACACACATACCCCCTAGTGCACTCGCGAAGAAAATTAAACATTCATATCACATAGATATAAAGTGATTTGATTTAGTGCATATGTATGACATATACATCACTTTGCCAATACGTATTAACGAGGTGCGCGTTCAAATCTTACAGTGCTTCTGGCAATCTACAAAGTATATGTGTAACTCTATTGGGTGGACCGTCATTTGGAATTGTAACACAGCTCACGGATGTTCGGGCGGTGGCAAGAAATACGCAGCAAATCCTTCGATTCGTGAGAAACAAGGAGACATAGTGGGGACGTTCATTTTACTCAATTCAATTTTTTGGCAAATTCAAACCAGTTTTAGGCAACAATCAGGATCGACCCTACGTTAGTCACCATTCCATACAGCTTCACTTTCGATGTCGCTTTTTGGATGAAGACGAGAGATCTCGACCTTATTCCTACAATTTTGATAACGCTTACAATGCATACATACGTACACACAAGATTCCTTCTTTTTCTCCCTCTTATCCTTATCGGGGAGAATGGGTTTCTTATCTCTGCGAAGGGCGTCAGGGCGATAGCACACGAAATGTCCTCGAAACGTACTATGTCGTCCGACCTGAGAACGAATGTTTTCGGAGAATGCTGTACGTGAGGATATAAAAATTCATGCAGCAATTACATATTATCCATATATTTCGAGCGCTTGCTGCTCTGTATGACGTCTGTCTGTACGCATGCATTACCCAGCAGAGCATGTAATTGACCTGACAGAAAAGACACGGCCGTTTGCTTGCAGGACAAAAGAACAATGCACAGTCTATTGCTCTTGCAAAGAAAACTCTAAAAAAGACAACACAATGCTCAGAACCGTAGCTGATGCGGAGTATTCTTTTGAATAAATCACTGAACTATGAACAGTTTTTTTTGGACGGAGGTTTTCGTTTCATTCAATATTAGAAATTCCAATATAAAGTGATGCTTTACATATCTTTGATTATTCATCCGTTTTGATTTCACATATTATACATCACTGGTTACTTACTTCGGAAAGTATAATGGAAGCTTTGTGGTTTAGCTACGTATTATATAAAATACTATACACAAAAGAATGTGCGATTCTCATCATAAACAAACTAGAATACATTCAAATGACAGTCTAATGGTTTCGACGAGACTGAAAATTGCCCGAATTGTCGGGAAGTGCAATTCATGACGTGTTAATTGAGAGGATTTTTAGTGTATGGAGCAACGCATATTATAATTGCATCCCAAATTTCCATCATTTATCATATTTAAGAGTATACATTTAGTCAGCGCTGAGCTCATGTAAGGAAGCAAGTAGAAAATATCCCGTAATATCTCCCATCTTGGGGATGGGTCAATGGCTCAATTTCCGTGCAACACAAATGTATATTTCCTCGTAAACTGAGTCACTCACGCATAGGGATTTTTAAAACGTCAACATTTTTGAGGACAAACATCGATATTATAAGACCTATGTTTTCTTCATATAGATATAATTGTTCAGAAACATCGATGTTTTCAAAGAAATTTCTCACGACATAATTTAAATTTCCAGTATCTGTCTTTTTTTGCGCACTGTTCGCAATCAATAGTCATTATCAACTGTCACTGTTGATCTCCAGACAGCACGAAACCGTTTGCTATTCGCAATCTTTCGCCCGTGTTGTTACTATCTTCGATTATTTTGAAATGTGAGAATGTCGTTAAACTGCATTTTGAAACTTCATTACGTAGAACATTGATTAGAAAATTATGATGACAGTAAAATTTACTGCAGAATGGGCATTGATGTGTTATATTATAAGGCAACAACATTGATGTGTTGTATATCACATTAGAACCAAGACAGTTTACGTAGATATGGTTAATGATATTTAAAACATCGATGTATTTGTCTATTTTGTATCGACATCGAAAACCTTTGTTAATGTATTGATGTTTTGCTACAATTTGCCATCACTACTCCCGCAGAATCTCTTAAGGACTGGTTCAACTTAAGAGATAAGAACCACCCGACCCCTGTGTTCTGACAGGAGGCCCTTGCCCGTTTAGGGATTTAGCGGGCTTACGCCACATCACATCACTTCCCATCACTCGCGCGGGCAGCGGAGCCCGCGGCGCTACCGCCGGCCGACCGCAGGGGCGCTGGGGATACGCGAATCTGCGAGAGCGCGGGCGGGCCGTGCGGTTTCGCCGTAGCCCCGCGCGTGATCCCCGCGATAAACTGATCTATTTACGACGTCGTGGGTGCTGCGCGTTGCTCTTCCCCCGGGGGGAGGGGCACTTAACGCTTCTGCTAAGTGGAGCACGCACTTGACGCTTGTTAGCGACGCACAGGGACAGTCAGCCTTCAGAATGCTCGGAGGGCGGGAGGGGAACACGAGAGATTTTATCCGGAGAATAACTTCATTTGGCATTGCACGGTTTTCTTCGCCTGGTATGTGTGGTGTGTGTGATAGCAGTCGGGAGCGCTGATGCAGGTTATTTGCTGGTACTCTGACGTAAAATTTACAGTAGGTAGATTATACCTGAGATGATTGTGACACGGTGTTATTAAAAAACTTGAGAAGTATAATATCAATCGTGAAGGCAATAAAGATTAGGTCGTAGGCGAAATTAATCGCTTAACCAGAAATTTTAATTTTTTTTACTGTTTCCTACAACCAATGCTTTTTGATTTATTTGTCAAGAATTCCACAAATATATTAACATGTTATGATAAATACACAGGCGTTACTCTACCTTTCCGAATAAACTACAATACATTTCAATTTCGTTATTAAATGTTCGCCAGAACAAACTCAAATAAACAAAACTGTACGTCATTCGTTTCTCTGAGAAGTGAAGACCGCTTGTTGGTGCCCTTTAATAACCTAAAACGATTGACACTCCAATGCTTGTTTAAAAATTCAAAGAAAGGATAACCCTTGATACAGAAAATAACTGAAAATTACAAAGTAAAAAAAAAAAAATTCGCGAAAACAATAGCGTTACATCTCGTCGCGGGAGATGCAAAGACGTCAGTACTTCGTTTTCATTGAGCTCAGGCACAGTAATGTGCCAAGACCAGAGTTAGGGTCGTCACAATTTGATCTCCGAGAGTCATATTACTGCACGAGCCCTTGAGTTCAAGTGAACAGTCGACCCCTGTCGCACTCTCCACAACTTTGGTCACGCGAGTACGTTGCAATTGTAGGATTATCAAGAGACAATGACAAATGAAACACTGTCTCTCAATTCAATTAAAGAAAAGCTATTACGCATTTAGGGCTATCAATGATTACGAGTGCAACATGCCCATAGTATCTTTTACGAACGCCGTAAACGATTGCATTATCGCCCCCATTCTTTTACGCAAAATACGCAAACGACAGCTTAATGACCTATCTCATTTTCACCATTTCTTAAAAATGAGGGACTACTACTACAGCAATGTTAGAAAACGTGATAAGATACGATTACGACAACTAGAGACTGCGAAACAAGCTGAGGAAGCAGTATCATCGGTTTCAGAGGAATCGAAATGGTCTTCCACGAATGTTATTTCACAGATTAAAAAAAAAAAATTCTTCGTTTGAAGAGGAGAGGCGACTAAGAAAAACTGCATAATCAACAAAGAGAACAACAAGTTTACATTGTAAACAATCCACAGGCTGCTCAAAAATATCGTCCTCAGCTCATTTCTACAATCGAACTGTCATACTTTACAATGACTGACAGAGGAATCATAATGATCTTGGGTGTTAGTCCGTAGAAAAAATAGCAAAAGTCCATAAAAACTTAACAGTTACCATGTTATACTTCTTATGAAAAAACTACATATCATTGTCCTGGAGAGTGCTTTTGTACTATGTACACCTGTATCAAAAGAATAGATAAAATACTGTCAATGACACTGTTCTTCATTTGGGATTCAGTAGGTTCACCTGATTGATTATTTCGCGTTTCCGGGCGGGCAACTGCTAATGTCATTAGTCCCGTAAGTGCAATACATGTTTCTTCGCTGGAGGTAGCGGCGATCTTCCCCCGCAGGTTAGCGAGACCCGGCGCCGATCTACACGACAGCTTCTGAAAATTTCCCTAACAGGTATCCCCCACTAGCGAGGCACCGCACCAGCCGGACAGCTCTGTCTCCGCCTCTTCTCCCATCATGAGTGATAGTGTTGTGCCGGTGTGTACTATAAGGAGTAAGGATAGGGCAAGGAAAATGAAGGAAACGTGCGCGGACCTTGGCCCGTTTTTTAGGGTACTGCTCCGGCATTCGCCTTATATTCGCCAAGGAAAACTACCAATGAGACCAGCTAGAATTATTCTCTTCCAGACAGCGGCTGAATTCGACCCAGCTATCTGGCAAGTGTGAAAAAATTCTGCCTCGGTCGGGACATCCGTGGGTCGACGAACACTAGGACCTCGCGGTCAGAGGCGTTACAGTGACATCAACCGATGCCCTGAGCCTCCTCAGCCGGAGGGTTCATCTGCGAGCGACGAGACTTGGGCGAAGCGTCCCCGCCATGAGCCATGAGCGCGAAATCCACGCGTCCCCGGAGCAACCTCCCGCGCTCTTATCTGACGACCCCGCGGCGGAGGGGCGGGGAGGGGAGCGAGCGCGACCGAGCCGGCGCCTCAATTGCAGCTAAGTACGTGCCAGACGCGCGAACGCCGCCGCGAACGAAGATACAAGCCAAGTTTCACATTCTCTTCCTCCCCGCTCCGGCGCCGAAGGACGACGACCAAACGAACTCCACTTCTCGTGGAGGGCGTGCACGGCTCGAAGCGCGGTTTCGTGAGCGGGTCAAGATACTTGACATTGTAGATTTGGGGAGGAATGGCTTCATGTTGGTAGTCATCGGATTCTTACCAGCGAATGTTGCATACTTCTGCGTGTGGTTACAGATTATTTGTAAGAAACCAAATGTTTTTACAGACCAACTCCAGTTACCTATCTTCTCAAACACGGAAATTGTAGGCCACCTTATGAAGTCGATTCACTAATGCCGTTGATCCTTGAGACCGTGTTAAGATAACCAAAGAGAAAACAAAACAATCTTTTAGTGATGTATGACTGTTTCGAGATTACAACACGTTTCAAGAACCAAAACGGAATGTACAATTAATGCAACAGTGCTAATACTAGGGGGAATATTCAACTCCAGTTACGCCTAAAACGCGTGTAGGAGAACGGTACGAAAAATCTACAAATATAAATACTGATTAAATCTCTATCGTTGTCAGACAGATTTCAAACAGTATCAATATATCTACTGTTTTTGTTAGCCTTCAACCCTAACCGAAAAGACATTCCCTAAGCCATTTGTCCACTTCCACATCCAACCCCTTGAGCACAGGAATCCCACAGTAAACCCTCCCACGGACTGTCTTCCCGCTTTCCTTTCGTCGTAGTTGCCAGGTTCACCAGACGTCCGCAACAGCGGCGTCGTCGCCCACCGGGCCCGTCGCGCCGGCTCGCCGGGCGCCGTATCTGCTGGCCGCATCTGCGGCCGGGCAGCCCCGCTCCGTGGAAAAACCGCGCGCGGAGCACGCATGCCGCAGTGCGCGGCGCGCGGCCTTGCTCGCAGCGGAAGAGGTGGTGCAGTGCAGCAACTGAGGTCACTGCGGTGCCTCGGACCCGGATGTCCTAGGTTCGAGTCGCGACGGTGGCAGGATTTTCGACACTCGCTAGTCAACTAGGGTGAATTTGGACGCTCACTGGAAGAGAATTCGGCTGCTCTGATTAGTAGTTTTCCGTGGTTTCTCCGATCAACACCAGGCGAATGCAGGAGCAGTACCCTAACAAACGGACCAAGGACCGCGCGCGATCTTCCCTCCGTCTTCCTTGCCTTATCATTAACCCCTATTTGCACACACTTACACTGACGTACTACACTACCATACATACCGGAAGACCGATCGAGAGCGTGGAGCTTGTCCCGGCTGGTACTGTGTCCCACTGATGGGAGACACCTGGTTAGGGAAAACCCCTCTATCTGATGGTAGGTCGGCGCCGGATCTCACCATCCAGCAGGGGAAGACCACCACCACATCCGGGGGGGGGGAGTATTTTCTAACAGTACTGTTCCAATAGGACATTATTAGGTCACATTTAATATACCACAATTCACTCTAAGCGCGATTGTAGAAAATATCGTGATCGTGAGTGGGATTTGAGAATCGTTTACCATTTAGCTTTCTTACTATGATAACTACCGTAAGTTGTTTCATAAAATTTCTCCGCTAGGGTCTTGAAATGGTCGTATGCAACTTTCGTAAAATTAAGCTTTATGATATTTGGTTGACAATGATTGCAAATTCGCAATTTTAGCATGTGAATTATTGATAATACCAGCATCTACAAGTCTACTCGCAATTTTAACATTGGAGGTCGTAAAAGCAAGTCCAAGTGGCGATGGGTTTTGTGTACGTTGGGAGAAGACTCATCCTTTCCAGTTCCAAAACGCTAAAGGACCTTCTGTGGCTCCCAAGGCCGGAGCAAACTTAGAAATGAACAAAACCTTTTCCTAATAAACAAAACGTCGCTTCTCTTTCCAGGCTCAACCGCGTAGTAAAGGTCGTCCGGGCGGCTTTGGAATTTCTCTTTCAGAACGCACGTCATTACGGCAGCCTCCCCTCCTCAAGTCTTCTTACTGTTGGCGACGCGATTCACCGGAATACCGTTCATTCTCCACGGTCTATTCAAAAGGCCCGTTCACGAGCGCCACTACCCTGCGATTGTGGCACGAAATGTCCCTTTCTCCTGGCCATTGCCAGCATCCCGGAGACCCTGCGTGTCCCATCTATCTCAGTTTATCGGCCTGTCTGGGGTCAAGGAATTGCCGCAACTACGGAAAGGATCGGCAAGTACTTAGGAGACACAAACAGACATTTGCGATCAGTTCGAGATTAACACAACACGACCGTGCGTTGAAAAACAGAAAACTAAGTCATGAATAAAGTAGTTTTTCGTCTCACTTTGTTCGCTCCTATGTGCTCTCAATTCCAACGGTACGTTCTGGTGTTCTTTCACCTCGTAATTCGCTACCTTGATACACTACAGGTCTTTTACTATCTCTTTCTAGTCGTAACTAAGACATACTTTCTGCACCGTTGCAAAGAGTATTTCAGACTTTTTGAATCATCACGACTAAGAACCGAAAGCATCCCTGCAAACTGCTTTTGTTTGTTACCATAACCGCACTCTTCCGACATCTCTACAGCTTCTCTTCGCTCGAGCCGGTCAGCTTCTCGCATCATGGCGCGTCCACACTACACTACCGCCCTCGTGCAGTCTCAGCACCCACGCCGCCGCCGCCACGAAACCTCACAACAACGCCCCGTCTCCTGGCGGCGCTGACGGGCCGTCGGCGGCGCGCGGTGCCGTGCAGTGCGGAGAGGCGGACTGGCAAGACGACTAGGACGACGACGGGGGCAACGGCGGCGGCGGCGGCGGCAGCTGCGGGTTCGGGCGAGGCACGCAAGGCGCGGCGAGGTCCGGGCGCTGCCACGTGGTGCCGGAGCCGCCGCCGCCACCGCCGCCGCCGACGCCGCGTGGGCCCGGGACCGGCCTAGCTAGCTGCCGCCCCGAAAACATCGCCTTCCGAGCACCGGCCGACGCACCACGCCGTTTCTGCGACGGCGGCGGCGGCGATGTCGATGCCAATGATTACACTAGTTGCCCATCGGTGGTGATTGTGCAGAGCTGGTGATAGGCGAGGCGATTACCGTTACGTCCAGGTTGGCAAGATACCTCACTCCACGCCGGCAGTAATAACCGTTGTAGCGACGGCAATAGCGATAGTCGCACGGAGACGAAGCAATATCATAGCGACGGGAACAGAGCAGGGTACTACCGACACAGTGGCCGCGCCAGCCGATTAATATGATTGATATGTGAAAGAACCCTCTACATAACCAAATTATAGAACCTGCAAATAATATTGAATATATCAGAAAGCACGTTAACTATTTATGAATATCAAACTACAATCTTCACCATTCAACATTAAAATAACACGCTAATAAAAATAATTGAACACTTCTTACACATGTATGAAATAGTATAAAAAAGCCATTAAGAAAACCATTGAGGGCCTTCAGCAAGTGGTTATTCTGCTTGTGCATGAATCAGTGGCGTAGCGTTGTGAGGCGGCAGGGGCGGCCCGCCCCGGGCGTCACTTTTAGGGGGCGACAAATTTCTCATATATAAATAATAATAATAATAATAACAATAAAACAATAACAATAATAATCTTTTAAAAATGTGAACCAATTCATTTCATATTTTTGTAGCACCTACGATTGGACAGATTGAAATGAGCACGGAATCTTTCGTTACTTAGTATTTTGTGACGATTACTTTAAATCAATGTTTAGCCATTATTACTCGTATATTGTAAAAAAATGTGATTATTTTAATGTAAAACACACGTACATACTTTTTTTTTATTTGTAAACCTGTGCAATGCACAAAAATGATTATTCTTGCCAAAAAGTTCTTTAAAATCACTGTCTATTTTAGTATTTTAAATTGGAAGACCTAAATAAGGGGCGGCGAAATTTCGCTCCGCACGGGCGGCTGACAGCCACGCCCCGGCACTGGCCTCAACCCACCCTGGGGTGCCGGCGGCGCGGCGCGGTGCGGCTGGAGCTCACGGACGCGCGGGGAGAAGTGGCCGATGGCGTCATGTGCGGAACGAGCCGCGAGCGCGCGGTGAATGAAGAGATGGGCGCAGCGGACAACACGCGATGGATCCGCCGCAACGTAACGCCGCCGCGCCGAGAAAGTTTCAACGCCTGCCGCGTTGGATCGACGAGCATTGCGTAAACTTTCTCGCCAAATATTCTTTCCCAGCCAGGTTGTTTCATTGCGTGGAATGACGGTAACGTCAGTGTTAACGCGATTGCTTTGGAAAGTCATTCCGAAGTATTGTAAGTTTGTAAATGAGATGTTGCGTCACAAACTTCCACCAGAACTATTATGTTATTTGTGGAATCTTGAAATGTACTCGCCAAACGTTCACGTAAATCGAATTGTCAGCTAAGTTTGTAACGAAGGTAGCGTCCAGGTTAAATTAAACATTGATTATTACAGCACTATAAGATGAGGTCATAATTTAAACAGGGTCAAGACAATGTTTAACTAGCGAAGAATGTTTGTTGCTAGTTTGTTGGAAATCCGGACTTATCCACGACGAGAAAATCTGATTAGTCAAATGCAAGTAAAGGCACGTAGAACGTAAAAAAAAACAACTGTTAAAGACTGATACACTATATGAAGAGAAGTAATGTGGTTTCTGAGTAAAGTAAACAATTATCACAATCCTCATCCAAAATGCAACAATAATTCTAGAGCTTTCTTAGTGTAAAAGTATTATTGAATGACATATGTAAATTAATTTTTCTGTAATTCCGTCATGTATTATTTTAGAAAGGAGAATTGGAACTGACTAAATTAGTCAAAAATATAATATGTTCACAGTTATAATTTTGCTGAAATTTAGCAATTGTTTGCAGCTGCGTATGCTTCTAAGCGTGTACATAAAGTATGCCTTGTCAGCAATTCGGCCCTCTCGCTAAACCGGCGCCCCATCGCATCCCGGGAACAGCCGAATTCCCGTGAGCGCAAAGCATTCCTGCGCCGCCTCCGCCCTCAGCGCGACCTCGGGCGCCGCCACGCCGTCGCGGCGGAGGGCCGCACCCGCCTCCCAGGCCGCCGGCCGCGCCTCCCGAATCTGCCACGCGCCGCGCTGCTGCTGCTGCTCCTGCTGCTACGCCGCCGCCGCCGCCGCCGCCGCCGCCGCCGCCGCCGCCACCGCCGCCACCGCCACCACTACCCCCCGGAGCCCCGACAGGAGTCCCCCGGCCTTTCCCCTCCTCCCCCCTCCTCCGCCATTCAGGGCGCATGCCTGGGGTCGGGCGCGGTGCGGCAGTGGCACAGCATAGCACCGCGCACCTCCCTGCTGCCGCCGCCGCCGCCGCCGCCGCCGAGGTCGGTGTCAAGGGCGCGGGAAGTACCTCTTCCCCCTGCCCCTCGCCCCTCCCTCACCTGCGCGCCCGTGTATTGATGAATGACGAACGGATGAAAGAATCCGGAACTATAAACCTGAATAGTAGCCCCCTTCCCCTACCGCGCACCTCCCTGGGCTCTCCCTCTCGGATCAGAACCTAGGGAAACATTAACAGCGCTTAATCTACCGAGAAAACGGGTGTAATGAGGTGTAACCGAACAAGCCGACTGCTTGCCCTCGTATGACGCCCGGTCGAATTTCTTAATGGCGGTAATAAAAGGCCGGCTCCGACGTGTGGTGCGGAGGCGGCGGTGGTGGTGGTGGTGGTGGTGGTGGTGGTGGTGGTGGTGGTGGTGGTGGAGGAAGAGGAGGAGGAGGAGGCGGCGCAGCGGTCTTTCGTCATCGCCAGCGACACAGAGGCGCCGTTGCACCGGAATGCCTTGCGCCCAGGCGCGCCTCGGTCTCTGACGAAATACTCGTGCTGTTTTGCCTCAGGACCAACCACGAACGAAGGCATCTCCTTCTATTACATGATAATTACAATTAAAAGGCATGTGGACTTTAAAGGCATGTCGACCACTCGCGTTTATTAAACATTTGAATCCTCCTCGAACAGTGAGGTTGTAATTGAATGCTTTTATGGAAATGGTTCGTTACCATGCTGGCTGGTGTCAATAGTATTATTTTAACCAAAAAAAATCGTTCGATTTATGGTATAATCACGAGTGAATCATAATGATAGCCTCACTGTAGACAAGTTTTGTTGAGTTTTCCTTTTCCTAATTGTAGTAGAAGTGACAGGGTGTGTGTTATTTTGTTAGTAATATAAAATCAAATCTGTAGTTGTCTTGCCGATGCAAATCACGTTTTCTATTACTCGAAATAAAATTTCTAGTTTTCAAATGTTACTAACTATGCTTTGCTGGTCATCATTTATCTATAGAGTAAAGAGTCTGGTAAAGATTCTGAACTCAAAAACGCGTGCGAAGAATGTACTTCACGATCATACGCCACACGTGTTTTTTGACAAAGTAAATCAAATTAGAATGTTTTTTAATGATCTAATCTAGCATTAACATCAATAATAAGAAAGCTTTTACACATTCACTACGTCAAAGCTTCGAAATTTCAGTTGTCTTCTGTATTCCGTTTGGAATTGTTTTTTAAGTATGGTTTGGTGATGGGATAAAAAAATGCAAGAGTTGCTTGTGCATTTTCAAGGGCAGGCTTGAGAATTTCCGGGAAAGGCAGACAAACCAGAAGGCTCATTAGGCATGCTAAATTATGCCAGACGCGAATACAGGATTTTGAAGCTTTCCGATGACAGGTTGCGGCGACGGAATGAGCAGTCATCTTGCGTTTAAAGCTATGTTCTGAAATATGAGTCAGGTTTATTCTGGTCCTCGGGAGAAACACGTTTTCAGGTGTTTATAAAATTTGTTATAGTTATTTCGGAGATAGCCGAAACACAGCAAATCTAAGAGGTTATAAATATGAATCATTTTCGGCTTATTTTCTTTCAGTAACCGTAGAACGGCTGAATTTGACTGATAAAATAGAACACTTTCTGGATTGTTAGTTGATGTAGGTGGCGGTTGTGCACACATACAGATATACACATACAGATACACACTGCTCACCCCCACGAACCCACATCCACCCATAGCTTTCCGTCTCATTCCCAACCCCACCCACAAACTTTCCCATTCACCTGCACCCGGGACCCGCACCCACACAATCACGCGCGTGTTTTCTCCTGCACTTCCCCCGCCACCCACCACTTTTCCACCCGGTGTAGCTTATGTAACCCTGCCTCGGTAACGTTCCGACGGCCTCCACCGCCCCGAGCCGCAGGGAGGTGGGCGGGGCGGGGCGGGGCGAGCTGGCAAGGAGCACGCGATTACGGCGCGTGCGGTTACGCACTTCCGGTGACCTGTCACGGGCGGTGGGCCCCGGCGCCGCGGGCCACCCGCCGCCGGAAGCGCCGCCGTGACCGCGGGGCGGATGTGGGCCGCCGCCGCTGGCGCCGCTGCCGACCTGCTGGCTGCCCGGCGCCAGGAAGACGGCGGGGGGCTGCAGGAGGGCGAGGGGTGCGGGCGCGGCCACCCGGACTGCCGGGCGCCCACACACCTCGGGCCTCCACGGGCGAATAGCGCCGACAGAAAAATTTATACAATGCAATTTCTTAATCGAAACTATATCAAGAGTGAATAGGTCTTTAACAGAATAAGGAAAGTGACACCACAAAAAAACGTCGTTTTTGATTTAACAATTTACGACATATGTTCAGAAAATGAAAAGGATTTGCAAGACGGCTGGCGAATTCAGTAAATTTCTGATCTTGACCGCGAAATAAACTGTTCCGTTCAGATTAAAACCGTTACCACTGGAAGATGACAATTTTTTGATGTATGGCAGTTATCTTAACTACCAACGAGATGATTTACTAGTCAAATAAAAAGGTGGAATGAGTTGTTGATACCACAGTTATTAGAGGTCGCGGAATGTAATGGATAACACCATGAAAAGTTCTCAATTCATTAAACTATATAAAGACGTAAATAATGAAGACGTTTGCAACGTCTTTAAACTCCTTTAAAAATAAAAATCGAACAGTTCTCTTCATGAACATGAGCTTTTAAAAAGTTAGTCGACACCTTGAGAAATATTGAAAAAAGGAAAAACTTTCTCATATTTCATTGGAGTGTACAAGGGAATTTTTCGATAGCATGGGAAAGTGCTGTTATTGCGTTTGGTGAAATCCGGGCCATTGTGTGTCGCCGCCCTCCTGCACTGTTCGCTGGGAGTGCAGATGGCTGGGCTGCCGCTGCTTCCACTCGCACAGGAAGTGCGGGATGCGGGGTTGGGGTAGTGAGCGCTGTCGTAACACTTGTTACCGGCGTCATGTACCGACACGTTTTTCCCACGAGAGCATGAGATCCCTGCCCTAAGGCGGGAGCGGCTGCAGTGAGGAGTTCACGAAGGCATCCCCTCTTTCTCAGATCACATCGATACCACTTCAGAAACCATAATTTACATCACAAATAACCATTATCATCTAATTAAATAATACCAAGAGACTGGTATAGTTTAATTCTTTCAGTGGTTTTCCCCGAGTTAGATATACAATGTGTCTACTAGAATTATACCAAACAATTCTACTTTAAAACAGATTTTTTGTCAAGTATTGTCTAGTTATGAAAGTTTACGTACGTTATTTCGGGTTATTCCAAGACGTGGTCTCAAGACGTAGGTTTCTAATCATGAAAACAACTGGTAAACTACCAGAATATAACGGCAGCGAAATACTGTACATAACGTAAATCGAACATCACTGTGGGAAAATACATAGTATACTCATCAATTGTCGTTTGGCTATAACAACTAATGCCATATTTCCCCGCGCTCCCGAATGGTTACAAGGAATAGCTCTGTCCCCATCCACAATCTCAACGCGAGCTTCACCTGCATGAGTAAGAGCAGCTCCATCTGGCTGGAATGCGTCACTCCAGTAACTCCGTGTGCATTCGTGTGCTGCTGTAGAAACCTTATCCTATCGATTTCACTATCTAAGTCTACCAACACTCGCGTCCTTGAATGCCAGAAAGTATTATGGTGTAGTAGATGTAGTAATTCATTATCTAAGGGAACATATACAGTTTAAGTCGAAACAAGCTGTTGTATCTAAATAATCATACCAACATTATCTGCCAATGAACTTAATTCAGCAAAGAAAATAGACGAACATCGAACACTAGTACTGGAATAACTAAATCCTGTGGATTTCGTACGTAAGTTTCTTATTTATTGACGATTAGTTCTGCTATAAGAAACCGTACATTCTCTCTAATCCTCCATTCTCTCGGAATATTACTGAATTGCAACATTATTTAACGTATCAGTTCAGTATCTTACTAAATAAACATGCACCCTCGGCCAAGAAAGCCTTTTCCACTCTCACCATCGAAACTCGATTTTTAACCCTGTCACCATTTTTAATGCGCGATATCGAATCTTCACAGCGACTCGTCCCTCCAGAAACCCAAATACTCGAAGCCCTCTTCTTCTATAAATAGATCTGCGCTCCAGATGAGACGAACAGAGGTTCCGCCGTAGAACGTTTCTCCATTGAAGGAAGACTTCAACGGAGGAAGCCCAAACTGCCGGCTGCCTGGGGCAGCGCTTATTGGTAAACCCGGCCCCGCGTTCGGACACCGCACTTCTTCGCGCGGCCGATGGCGCAAAAAGCGCCGGGGCGGGCAAGTTCAGCGATCGCTGTGGAGGAGCGCGCCGCGGCCCATCCCGACAGCTCCGCGCCAGGGGCGCCAGAAAACCACGCACGGGATGCGCCGCCAACATGCCTCGACCGGGCCGTAATAAGGGACGTCCGGCGGCGGCGGCGGCGGCGGCGGCGGCGGCGGCGGCGGAGCGCCCGCGGCGGGAACGGAACCCACGCCCCGCCACGCCCCGCCCCGCGCAGTGCGCACGAATGCCTCAGACACATCGAAACCTATTCACTCCACAATGCATTGCGATTCATTCGGCTACACTGAACGGCCAGATATGTTATTCGAAAATTTAACGAGTACATAGAGCGTTTGTACGTAGCTCGTCACTTTTTGTAGTTCAAAAGAAAGTATGAAAACCATAGAAAAAAAGCATTTCATCTGAAGTTTATGTCAAACGTTAGCAACACTTTACAATATAAAAAGATGGAAATTGTGTTAAAGTCCTCTTAAATTGCGTAAATATTTTCTTCTTTACTTTTGTAGATTTCATGTGATCGCAATGCTATTTTCCTGATACAATACAAATGACAGCAACCGAAAATTACACTAAGTAAACTTATAATTCTCTGTTCCGTCTTCTATTGCACGTGTTTTCTCACAACCGTGTTGTTGTTGTTGTTGTTGTTGTTGTTGTTGTTGTTGATTAGATCAATCAATATTCCATCATGCATTCGGTTTTCATTCTTACGAACCTCGCCAAAAACAACAAAATCACATCGAATAATCGAGCGAACAGAATAACACGCTGTTAAAATCACTCCGTATCACACACTACCGTTATTCGAATTATCATGCCGTCCTCTAGTCTTTCACTTCTGTACATTCATCCATTGCATAAAGCATCTAGCCTATTGCATAAATTCATCTATATCCAATAAATTCATTTATTGGATATATACTTTTATCGGGTGATTACTATATTGGTAATTTTATCTACTGTATCATTCTGTTAGCTTAGCTAGCTCCTCGTTGGGGCCCAATGTGCGCCAGCAGCGCGGGGCGGCACGGGGTAGGGCAGGGCGAGGCGGGGCGTTTGCTTCGGCCATTTCCCGGATTTTGCGAAACGCTGCCTTCCTCCACCTCACGGCACCCTGCCGCCCGCCACGCCCCGCCCCGCCCCGCCCCTCGCCCGGGCGATGGCCGAGCGGCGTTTGCACGGCGCGAGGAAGAACACACAACCGTGATAATGGGGCGGGAAGTGGAAAAGGTTTCGAAAGAACGATCAAACGAATGATGTTGCGTGATATGACGACAATGCGAAGATCAACATGCGAAGAAAGGAGAAATGGAGTTTGGAATAACGGACCACGATGTAAATTGAAGGAGAATGAATTGTCAAATTATAGTTTACAAGAGAAATTAATAAATCGAGTGTCGAAAGTCGAAGGCCTGAAGTCAGTGATAGTGAAAACACGTCCGTTAGTGCAACTTCCTTAGGAAACGTTTCTTGTTGGCAACAAGGGAGAAGTAGGTGGTGAGTACTGCCAATTTCCCTCAGTTTCTGCATTATTTTTGCACTACATCTGCGTTTTCATTGTAATATACAAAAAAGCAAGGAAAAAGCACTGTACTGAAAATGATATTAAAACTTAAAGAAAAGAAATGTTTGTAGTTTAGACCATAAATACTTATGGGAATAATTAGCAAAAACAGACAAATGGAAGTGACTGCATTTTTCTGTCTGTCGAAACCATAAATCCGAATGATTCGCTTCGGGCACGGACCTTGCCTCATTTCCCCAAGATTAGTTTCCTGGCCATACGCTCACGTAATTCTTAATTGAAAGGAAGAGGGAAAATGAGAACGCAGGACATGGTTGTTTTACTTTTTGCTGTTAATCCATTAGAAACCGAAGTAATTAACTTTAAGAGATACCATGATCAATGCACGTGTTAAATGATATTTTATTTACATTCTTAAAATTGTACTTCTTAGTAGGACCTTCGGGTGCGAGATAAACCAACGAAACATTAACCTGTATTTACAAGCATCTGACGCAGGTATTGTGGAACAAAATCTCTATTAGATTGACTTTCCACAAGATGAATTCATCAAGAAATTGCAAATTTTTTGTGCATGCCATTTTCAATGTCGAAACGTTGAGCTGGAATCAAGGAAAAATCGAAGTGTCTTCTTGTGAAATCAATTAGCATTTCAGTTATAAATTGCGACATGTTTATTTCAATCTAAATGGCGAAAACGATTATTTCCATTTTCTGTAGGCCTTTTTATACTTGCACGAAGACTTAATTCCATATAGTAAGGAATGACAATGTTAATCTCAATGATGGACTTTCTATCTCGTGTAAGACCCCTTTAAATCCACTGATCACCGAGTCGGACTGCTGATTTTGTGATGTTTTGTTTCAGACCTACTTTGACACTTTCGCAAGGCAAAACCACCGTCCGGGATACGGTGAGCTGGCGTGGACGACACGAACATGTGCCTTGGAAATCGTGTGCGTCTCGGCATGCAGAAGGGGGAGAGGGAGGGGCCGGGGGTAAATGCGGCGGCACCGGGAGCGCGCGCGGCCGACACGCGATCCGCGGCGGCGGCGGCGGCGGCGGCGGCGGCGGCGGAGGTGGGTGACCGCGCAGGCGGACCGCCGCCGCCGCCGCCGCCGCCGCCCCTCTTACGCGCGGTCGGTCGCCCGCCCGCCTTCGCCGCCTCCACTCGCAAAAACCCGCGCCGGGCTGCTCCGCTCCGCGTCAGCCATACACCTGTCCGGGCCTCTGCCTGCCGCCAGGGCGCGCGGTTGGTACAGCGCTGATGCTCGCTATTCTGACAAACCCTCGGCCAAAACGCTATTCAAACAATCGCTCGCAGAACGTCATTTGAAGATTCTTTCAAACGTAAACTATTCGTTCATCATATGATCACGCAGTTTCACGATGTTCTTTTGTTGATGAAGCGTAAGAAACAAATTATTACATCGAAAAAAGAGTAAGATGGGAAGAAAGATGATGTACTAAATTCAAGGGTTTTATTAAAAAATGAGTTTAAAAAGGTTGCGGATTATTATCATAAGCGATAATAAAAAATTTTAAATGTGTGGAGCGGGGCAAAAATTAGGCAAAGGAATCAAAGTACAATTGAAAATGTTCGTAACTTGTCTCTGATGAAATATGATTCAGATGCTGATTTGAAACCATACTTTTGTTATATTATTTTGAGAAAAACGGGCAAATCTAATGAAACAGATGTATGAGTGAAGAAAACACCCGAGTTCATGGCGACAATGTTCGAGATGTAAGCGTACTGAGTTGTCGGAACACGTTTTCTTTTCAACACTGTCGGTGCTAACTAATGCAAATTACTCTATAATTCACAATATAATAGTCACTTATCCGCTATAATGTGTTATTATAGTACAATGATAAGCATTAAAATTGGGAGTTGTTTTGAAACTTCTACTTTAAGCACGATATGTGACGAACGCTGACACCCAACAAGAATAAATCTGAAACCTGAAAAGGTCACTGAAAGCGCTGCCCAAAACTAATCCACCAGGACTGGTTGAGCAAAGCAAACCCCCAGCGTTGTGGGGGTGGGAAGGGGGGGGGGCTACAACAACAGGAAGATAATGAACAATTTAAACGGCACGGCACGCAAGAACGGGAACATTTGGCAAGGAGCGCAGTGAATAGGGGAGGGCATTCAGCACCTGATGGCAGGGCGCCGACAACTATTCAATTGAAGGACCTCCTCATTCCGAACACGTGCCAAGACTTCGAAACAACATGTCACTCGTGCTCACGACCGCGATCTTGAGTGATGGACTGGGCGACGCCCCCCGAGCGGCACGACTTCGCTCCTACAGTTACATCAGGGGGCACGCCTGCAGAGCCCTGTGAAACTGCTAGGCAATAACGCTGGTCGGTTACGTATGGCTTTACACTCCAGTAACTTCACTCTCAAACGCTGCTAATTGGTTCGGTGATTTTCGGTTCTCAAGTGTATTTAGAAGTGTTTACGAGTTTTAGCATTCATGGTTAACAACCGTACATTTCTCGTAGAAACCATTCATTACAATATTTCTCCAACACAATTTAATTTACGTACGTATTTATAAAGAATTAAATACTGTACACTGGGGAGATACAGTATTGAAGACGCCCTTTCAGAGATCCAAAGATAGGCATGAGTCTACATTCATTTACTCAGTGAATTCATTTACTTAGTGAATGAAGAGTGAAAGATTGATTAAATCTAACAATCATTAGCATTTCTAAAGGTTAATTTGTGTGCGCGCGCGTGAGCATGCACACAAAACAGCGTTGCGCTACAGCATGTGTGAGGCGAAGATTTTGATCACAACTGCCCCTGCACGACTTCCAACAGAGACGTTGGTCTGAAAACAATAAACGCGTGAATGAATCAGAGTAAAACGGACAATACCAAAGACTTTGGAACAGTACCGTTCTTTCCCCAAAAAGATTTTTTCTCAAATTTACTATTTTTCTCGTAGAATACTCACAGTATTGTTTTAGCATATTATAGTTATTAAATTTGCGTACGTGAAAAAGCAAACATCAAAGCTTTATCTACATCATATACTCTACGCAAATAGGTCATACTCTACATAAATAGGTCGTACGTAACAAATACGTTTGCGTAATAGCCCAGAACCCAAATAACACTTCAGGAAACACGAGTGGAAATTCCACATTTGCGGATTTTCAGTTCCTGTATCTTGACAGAATCTCCCAGGGGAACCCGTCACACCAGGAGGGAACGTGTTCGCTGAAGCCCCTCCGCTTCCGGGTGGTCAAAGGTCCCGGAAGCGGGGCCCCCGGTGGCGCCAGCGCGAACAGGCGATTCCCCGCTTCCGGTGGGTGTTCCCGGCCCCTCCCCCAGAGCGCGGGCCCCGGAAATGCCAACAGATGACGGGTCCAAGGCCAGGCCTCTGCCCTATCCCCCATCCCATCCCGCCCCCGCCTACTCCCGGCAGTCTGTCTATAGGCAAGCCTGCCAGCGGAACAAACTAACGCCAGAGTGCTCCACAAAATTGAACTGGGTTTGTACGATCAAACCATTACGAACTGTATATTTATTCTTACATCTGTATTTTAGTCCTGGAATTAATAATTCGTGTAATATTCACACAATATTCCAATTGCAGATGCAAAGTATTTCCAGCAAAACGAGAGACAAAGGAGTAGTGGGGGTAAAGCTATACTCTTCTAGATGAAAATGTTATGTGCACAATAAAGTTTTTTCTCAAAACCAGTGAATTGGAGGCAATCAACTTCTCTCCCTACTCCCCCTATTATGAAGCATTTTCATCACTACTCCAACTAATGCCGGAGTTAAGCAAATCCAAACCAGACCAATGAAATTAATTACTTCAGATCTTGCAATTATATCACATAAATGTATTGTGAACTGTTTAGTAAAATAAGTATCGGAAATTGTATCCAAATAATCTCAGGAAATAGTGATATGACGAAATTCTCGTCATAACACACTTTATTATAATATTCCCCATGCCAACAACCAAATGCTTAGCAATCTTGAGAGAAACAGCTTAAGTTGGGTCATCCCCTTAAGCCGACTCGAATAGAAGAGCTGAACGTAAGAATGGATGGTTTAAAAACAAAACCGTGGGGCACTTACAGATAACGCAAGTAACGAATGACCAGACCGGGCAGCAATAAAGGTTTTATGCACCGGTCCCGATCGTAAAGAATCCATAATTTTAATCCCACTCGTTCATCGATTAATTCCAATTAAAGTGGAACCGTTAAATAAAACACCCACGCGCAGGCGGGGGCGTAAGGCATTGGGCGGCGGACAACCGTGACGGCGGGACCCGCAAACACACACACACACACACACACACACACACACACACACACACACACACACACAGTACGCGCGCCACCTACGTGGCTTAACATCGATCCCAGGTGATCAAAGGTTACGAAATTAATGCCACCGTCTAGGTGGAAGGTGTATGCAACCGGCAATTTCTCTTAACTCTGAAGGTTACTTTTCGTTACGTGAATTAGGTGATACTACAACCCTGACAACAATAAACCTAAGAGAACATGGGCAGTTTTTTTTTTCACTAACAAATTTTAAGTTCCGAAATTTAATGAAAATTGATCATAGCGCTCCAAATCTACAGATAAATAGGCGGTGCAGGACTTTTAGGATTAAGATTTGGATTTCGGGAGACACGCTCTCCAATGCATTTCGGAAGGCATGCTGTAGCGACTCATCCGAGTTGCACAAATACTCTAAGATGGCGCGAAAGGGAAAAGATATCTTGAATACTTTTCTATTCATTCTTACCCCGAAAATTATTTAAACGAGAAATAAACCGAACCAAGAAAATTAAATAATCCCAACGAGACACACAATCATCATTACTCGATGTCTAGTGTCCTGAGACATTCATGTGCCTTGGCGCTGTCGGTCAGGAGGAGCCCGGTCGCTGGGAGGAAAGCGCGAATGAAGTGCGCGCCAGCGGGCGCCGGGCGCTATCAGGGGCGGTGACGCCCGCGCGACGTCACAGAGCGAACGACCCTCACTGCCCCACGCGCCGCCACACACGAGGGCGACGACGCCGACGAGGCTCAGCACCCGCATCCTACATCTAGCGACACTTTAAAGACAAGACAAAGACCGACAACGATAGAAAATTACAATTTGTCTACGTTTATCCACAATTTTGGATACTTGTTTTCTGTTCAAGGCTCTGGGAGTTCAAAGATTGTTTCCGATATGATGTTTCTTCGTTTGATGTTTTGTTTTACGTGTCAATATATTGTCAAGACCCTTCTCCATTATGTCTCCAAAGATTCAAAATTGGGTTAAATATTCATGTTCAAAAATGGCTTTTCTCCTGTTTTAAACAGTATTCTAAAACCTTTCCACACTATATTCAACTATAAGTCTGAATGTGAATAACTTCCTTCCTGAAAATATGTTTCTTTAAGACACGACACTTTGAAAATGTACTCAACTTTGGGAAGTCAAATGCCAGCATGCGTGACATAAAGCATTCCCGCTCATAGTACCAACATCCGTTATTGTAGAGAACATTAATTCCGAACCTACAGGCGACGGAAAAGTCTGGCTTGGAGCACAACCTTGTCCGCGATCGATTCGCTGTAAGAGCAACAGGTACACGCGAGTGCCCCTTGCTCTCCCGCCTGGCGATGGTCCTCCTCCTCCGCCCGAGGGGACCACGCCCTCGCCGCGGGAGCAGAGCAGGAGGGCGCGTGGCGCGACGGCGGCTGGGTCTCGAACCCGCGCCGGATCGATACGCGCGAGTGGCGGCGCACGGCGGCCGGGCGGCGAGGGCGCGGTCGGCGCGCGCCCGCGCAAGACGCGGTTCAGGCCACGGCTGGGCTCCATTGCCTTCTCCACACTTGCGTCAGTGGGCCGGTTTGGTGGCGGCGGCAAGTGTGATGGTGAGGCAGGGGGAGGCACCAGGGATGGCAGCATTGGCGGTGGTGGTGGTAGCAGAGGACAGTAGCAGTGGTGGTGGTGGTGGTGGTGGTGGTGGTGGTGGTGGTGGTGGTGGTGGTGGTGGTGGTGGTGGTGGTAGATGTGGGGTGGTAACGGTGGCGAGGATGGCTGTATGGGGGACGGTCATGGGGAGGTTGAACAGTACATGACATTGTTACGATACACAATTTAAAGATATGGCTAGCAAGACATTTTCCTTTAAGTACCAACTATTACTCAGGGGAAAGCAGCGAGCGGAGTGGTTTTCAGCAAGGACTGACGAATCCACCAAGCAAGATTCATTTCGGTGGTGGAAGAGCCAGTGTCCGCGACGGCGACGGCCGCGGGGCGTCGGTGGGCGGCGCAGGCGGAGGCGAAGGCGGAAGGCCCACTTGCCGCGCGCCGACACGCCCTGTGGCCGCCCCGCCCCGCCCACCTGCCTCTTCGCGACGCGCGGTTCCGGGTCCGCGCGCGCAGCTATTAGGAAAGCGGGGCGGGCGTGTGGGCGGGGGAGGGGGCACCCACAGGCAGCTCCACGTCGCCCTTGGCCAGGGGAAGAGTCCATGTTGTATGGGGTGATGGAGTGGTTGTGGTGATGAATTCGCGATCGTGGATATGAAGGTTATTATGTTGATGGATTGTGGTAGTTAGTGGTGTCGTAATCGTGATAAGACAAGCAACAGAGAAAATGATGGTGGTGAATGTAGGAGCCAACAACGCCGGTGATATGGTGATGGAAGTAGGTTGATTAGAATGAGTTCACAATGGAATACTTTCGGATGTGTTAAACAAAACAATAGAATGGGTAGATAAGAGTTTTGAAATCTAGGTGAAAATGAAATCCGGTGCAATAGAGGTAGGATGTCAAACAGATATGTGCAATGTATATTTTACTGGGGCATACATCTGATAGAAGTTGCGTGTAATCGTGTAATGTAGATGCATTTACAGTTCACGTAATTTGGAGACAATTAGCAAACAAATTTGAAAATTGAAACAGTTTATGATCGGCGGGAGCGCCAACGGTAAAACACTAGGTGCCTGCCGAACAAATACGTAGTATTGTTCGTCCTTGATATCTGTAATCTCCAAGAGACAAATAAAAAGTCTAACAAATATTTAGGCGTAAAATGTTTCATTTCCCCAGTGTACGAGGCGAAGAAAATTCGCAATGAGCAATCTGATTTACCGGCGAGTAACTATACCACGCAATAAACACAAAATGCAATGGACTACAAACGCATAATTTCCGCCTTGAGCGAGCGTTAGTCCAATTCCCTCCGCTGCCATGAAGCAGCTTCACCTGCCGCCGCAGCCCCGGAGGGGAAGGGGTCGCGGGGCCGGCAGGGCCAGCAGGCATGCAAGCAGGCAGGCGGCTAGCGGGCGCGGGCGTCGAGTGTGCCTTGACCCGAATCTGCGTGGCCGGCGGCAGGGCCGCGACCTCCGAGCCCCCCTCCGCCCAGAGGACGCCTCCACCACCGCCGACGCCGCGAGCCAGGCGGAGCGCGGCCAGGCGAAGCGGACAAGGGGACGTGCAAGGCGGCGTGCAAGGGGCGTGCAAGGGGACGGGCTAGGGGACGGGCTAGGGGACGGGCTAGGGAACGGGCTAGGGAACGGGCTAGGGACGGGCTAGGGGACGGGCTAGGGGAACGGGCAAGGAAGCGGGCAAGGAAGCGGGCAAGGAAGCGGGCAAGGAAAGGGGGGGGGGCCGGCGCACGCCACCTGCCGCCTGGGCCTCCGCCGCGGAGGAACAGGAAGCGCCCGGGCGCGAGCAGGAATAGAACCCCCCCGCGGAACGCGAGGGGCAGGACGCGCAGCCGGCACCTCCGCCCGGCGCTTCCTCCCGAAATCCTCCGCTCACGCGTCCCTCGCCCGCGCCCATTCTGTTACACAAGGCAGTGCGGTTCAGTGGACTCTTCCCTCTCTCAATCGAAACAGGAAAAACGTAAGTTAATGAATGTTTCATTGTAACGTGATTCAACTTACTATAATAACTATTTTGCGTAATGAACGAGAAAAATTCATGTCTTTCGTTTCATTATAAAACTGCAGTTGCAAGAAAAAGTCACCAAAAAAGCTTTAATGTGTCTTCAAGCTAAATGTATACTTATATTCCGAACAAATCAACGAATCCTACAAACAAGATGAAAAAACGAACTATTTTACATTGAACTCCAAAATATGTACTAAGGGGCAAATTGCATAGATCCAAATGCAAATTTAAAACTGATCTGGCAGTATTATACTATTTTCAACGAATAATTTGGAAATCGACATAAATTAATAACACATTCCTTTAAGATACTATACACGTATTTCTGTTTCAATTTCAATAAAACGTACGAAAAAATGCTTCCCTTGTTATATACAAGCAACACTAGTGGGCACAGGCTCGCAGAGAGCCTCAACCTACGGCAACGCGCGCGCTCAAAAATTGAGAAACGCTTAATTCATCCACGTCTCTCCGTCTTCTCTGGAAGAATCCGGGGAGCGGGCAGGGGGCGGGCGAGTGAGTGAGGCGAGATGGCTTCCCTGAGGAAAGCGCGGACTCTCCCGGGAGAAGGCAGCCGTGCGTGAAGCGCAGCGGCGGGGCGGGGGCGGAGGGCGAAGGACGGGGGAGCGCGCCCGCTGCAGTCAGACGGGGCTCGTCAAGACGCAAGACAAACAGCGGGGGCCTCCCGCTAGCGTGCTGCCCCTCCCTCTCCAGCGCCCTTCTTATGCGTGCCCGGCGTCTCTGCCCACCGGGCGCTCCCCACCGACGACGCAACCCCGTTGCGCCTAAACAGTGCGCGCACACCAGCAATTCACGTTACTCACTACTTGTCAAGAAACAAAAATGATACTAATACGACAGTAAAGATGACTAGTGAAGAAATATGAACTCTCTCGTTTTGGTGTTTTTTCTTTCTTTCTTTTCTTTGCAGCATCTCACGTACGACTTGAGTACATCAAAGTACAGTAAGGTACACTTCCTCTTATCGTTTTTTTTTCTATGACCATTTCAATCTTCCACTCATCTCAATAATGTTCCCCTTCTACTTCCTTCTTCAATTTAAAGTTTTGCAACCCTTAATTTTTTCTCAGTACTTTTTACATTATTTTCATTCACTTTCTTACAGTCCTAACATCTCCCTCCCCACCTCTTATCGTCTTCGACAAACGGCAACATTGCACCCGAAGGCCTCACATACGCCCAAATTCCTCATCCACAGTCCATCGTCTCACCTTTCTTCTCCTCTCATCGATCTTCTTAGGTTAGCAGTAATTGCCTGGAAAGCCTGACATCACGTCCAAATTCCTCACCTGCAGTACAGCACCTCTTTTCAAGAACTCGCGCACCACGTAGCTGAACGTTGCCCGACCTCTGGGCCCTTCCCGACATCCACTCGTCCCGGCCTGCCAGCGCGCCCCCTCCCGACCCGCCCGCAGGCGCCCAGCGCGTGCACGGCCTCGCGCCCCGCCCCCTCGCCCCCGCTCCCGCCTTAAATTTAAACGCTATGTTCCTTGCACCTCGGCCGGCGCGAGGCGTCGGGTTTCAGGGCGGAGGACGCCGCGCGCGCCCGGGCCGCTCACAGCCCCGCCCCGCGTGCTCTAAAATCGGAGGGGGCGGGGACGAGGAGGCGGGAGACCATGTGGGGTTAGGGAAGTGCGGCAGAGCAGACCGCGAAGCTGGGACGCAGGCAGACAGCGGAAGTAGGCACAGAGGGGACTGCCTACGTGGGGATGCAGACAGGCCGAGGAGGCTGCGTAGGAAGAGGCGAGTAGAGGTTGGAAGTTAGCCGGGGGAAGGCCCCATGCAACTGTGAGGCTCGGGCAGATAGTCGAGAACAGTTCACATTCTGGCACTAGTGATTGGCCTCGCTGTTGGAAGGAAGGAAGAAGAAAAAGAAGAAGGAGACGAAAAAGAAGAAGAATTCATCACGATTGCTAATATTGCATAATATCTGCCGTGAAGGCCCTCGTAGGTTGAAAGAGAATTTAAAATGAGCTTGAAAGAACAATCTTGCACGAGAAATGTCAATCACGAACAGTTGTATTGAATTCAGCAAGCTGAGGGTCAGTTGGCGTGACTCACGAAAGGTTGAATTCTGAGAAATCGGCCAAAGAAAAGAAGTTTTGGAACTGCATATTTTACATATTAGTAATATGAGTATTATTTTTGGAAAAGAAAAGAATGTTCAGTGAATCACGCTTTCATATTGAACAAAAGTTTTCAAGCATTTACACCCAAACCACGACATCCACAATTAATTAAACAATTGTCGAGACATCGTGTCCTTTTCGCCTGTTTCCAAAATCGATTTTGCAGCTGTTCGGTATATTTACTAATGTTTGGAGTGCCAACGTCTGGAAGACCTGTGTTCCGCTAATGATTGTTAGGCAAGAGCTGTTTATTTTGGCATCATCTGGCTTTCCCGGAAAGCCAGTGCCGAGGAAGAAAACATCCTCAAAACAAAAACTGCCGATAAAACTGAAAATGTCATTGTCACGTGCATTCTCTAGTAAGACAGTCATCTCCTTGTTTCTTTTATTTGAGAATGGTTAATGCGGTCTACGTTTGAGTTTCACTTAAATAGATGTCATGACGAACACGTTTTCCTGAACAGCACAACCTCTTTGGGCGCATTTTCCAAATACCAGCAGCCCATATTTTAACACGCGTTCACCCATTCCGCCGCCAACGCACATCTCAATCCATCACGCCCAGCGTGATCGCAGCTTAATCGACCTTCCCATTGAAGGATTCCCAACGCTGGGCGCCCAGCCGAAATCTCGCCTTCGGGTCGCCTCCATATATTTCGCCGCCGCGCCGGCCGGGCTCAGGCGAAGGGGCGGGCGAGCGAGCCGTTCTGTAGAGAAAATCGGCGCCACGGGCGAACAACCGGCCGGGCACTTCTCCGCTGCGACAACAACGAAGGCAACCGCGGGCGGGCGCGAGCGCCAGCTGGCGGCGGCCCGAGACGTCGTTCCCTACGCCTCCCCGGAGACCCGTCAATGAGCACGGGGGGGCTGCAGGGCGCGGGCGAGCGGGGCAGCGCACGAACGCGAGCGCGGCGACGGCCAACCGGCTGACCGGTTCCTGGTCGCGCCGTCCAAAACCGGTCAAAATACGTGCAGCTCTTCTCGTCATTCAGGTACATAACCTGGACCGTTGGAAGACGGTTTTGTTCGCACCTTGTGCGTGTATGTGACTCTGCACAGATTTGGGACAACATGCTTGATCCGTGACTGCCAGACCATGCTCGGCTGCCTTCATAGCTGCTTTTCATCTCCGTACTTTATTTGATAGTCCGTCATTATTACGTCAGAAACACTGATATTTATGGTTATGTTTTTGAGCCTATAAAAATTATTTATGAACGCGCACACTTCCTAGAGATAAATGATTATACCCCTCGAGTTGGGAGACCTACTATTACTCATTTCAAAAGGACGTCATGGAAATAATTGTGTTGCTACGCGTCATCACTAACACTAAGAGAAGTATATTGAGGAACCCGGCGATGAGCAATGTTCCGTTGTCTTGGTCAATGAACATTGCCATGCTATAACAATTGTTTTCTACACATTAAATAAAGTAAGTAACAAGAGCCAAGGAATACATTCAAAACCCGCGTCCTTCACGTAATCCTACCGTTACAAGAGAGGACTGCAATCTCATAATCGAAACACCCCCATGATACCCCCACAAGGAAAAAAATCTCAGGTTGTTTTCTAAACAAGAAAACTGTTTGCGAACGCCGAGGATATTGTTTGTGGAGGATTGGCTTCAGTAACTCCGGATGCAGGGACTTGAGTCGAGCGGGTCCGCGGCCAGGTGAGGCGCGTTGGGACGCGACAAGGAGAGAAGCGGAGAGGAGAGAGCGAGAGGGGCGGGGCTAGGCGTGCCGGACGCGGGTGTGGGGACGTAAGGCGACGCGCACTGGGTCGCAACAAGGAAACAGTAGAAAAGGCTAATAATAAAACAGCAGGAATGCCACCTAAAATTCACCCCAAAAGCAGGCGGATTTTCTTCTCGAAGCATCACCCCCAGTCAGGACAAGCTCTAAGCTCCCGATATGTGGTATCATAATGGAAATGGTGTAAGGTGAGAGAAAGGAGTAAGGAAAAGGAAAGAAATCTCGCACGAAGTTCGTGACCCGTTTGTTAAGAGTACTACACCGGCATCCGCCTGGTATTGAACCAAGTAATCACGGAAAATTACTGATCAGTCCACCCGCCCCTAGAATTCTCCTCCAGACACTCAATTCGACCTAGTTTATAGCTAAAGTCGATTATACACTCGATCGAAAAATCGAAAAAGGATCCTAGAACCTCCCGATCAGAGTCGCTGCAGAAACAGCGGCAATGGTGGTTCTGAGCTAAACTCAGCCGGTCAGGCTTTTGGAGGTACCAAGGGTCATCTCGAAAGGTTTTTTTCAAGACGAGAGATTTAGTGACACATTAGCGCTTTGCTTAGATAAAACTCTTTTGTTTCAACTTTATCACGAAATGCTTAAAAGAAACCACAAGGAATGTTTTCTAGTGAAACACTGCCCCCGACAATCCACGAAACCGACTGTCTAAACATCTCATCAGTTCTCACACGATATCCATTCACCACCAAGAAAAATGGATATACAGAAATCTTTAAAAAAATTGATCAACGGCCGGCACGCATCGTAGGTCATTTCATTTTATTTCTCGTTGCTCTCGTTGTCACCAGCTAGTTCGGCTCTCTCAGAAAGCACAAAGCGACGTGCGGGCCCACTGTGCGTCGGCGGCGTGGGGCGGGGCGGAGGGTGGAGCGAGGCGGGGAGGTGTGCGGAGGCGGGCGGGCGGGCAGGGCGCGCCGCGGCGCGGAGCGGCGCGCGGCCTACGCCGTCCCGGGCCGACCCCCGGTCTTGTTTGGAGGAGCGGCGCGCCCCGCGGCCGCGACCCACGCCGCCCGCGGCGGACAAACACGGCGGGGGCTTCCGGCCGGCGCGCGGGGGCGGGGACGACGGCCAACGAGGCGGGCGCAAAGAGCAAGCACAGACACGGAGAGGAAAGGACAAAGCGAACAACGAGAAGAACCGGTACACTACACATGGAGATAAGGTCGACAGAACAGCAGGTGAGGGTAGTAGAAGAAATTGGAGAAGAACGAAGAAGATTAACACCAAGAAGAGACAATATGGGGAAGCCAAAGGGGGGAGCCAAGGGATGGTAGAAGAAATTGAGGCGAGCCATAAAGAACACGCGAAAGGTTTCCTAAATGTTTTTCTTATTCCCTTGCTCCTTCATCCCCCACTGCGCAAAGATTATTATATCCAATCTCATTAGTCATTTATCGATTCATTCATCACCACTGAGAAACGCGGAAGTGAGAAGACTAAACGAGGGAAAAAAAAATTTTAAAGGAAAAAAACCAAGACTAAGAACACTGAAGGGAGGTTGAAACGGGGAATGTGGCCACAGAAGACAGAAAACAGATGGGATGCAGGCAAGGATCTAGAGGACGCATGAGCCACAGGTCGAAAGGTAAACACAAACCAATGGAAGCATGCAGGGACAGTGCGTCCGTAAGAATGTTTGAGCTACAAGGACAGCGGATGGCGAGTAGGTGACAGCGGAGGCAGCGCAGCGGCGACAGGAGCGGCGGCGGCGAGGAGCGCCGGCCGAGCCTCGCCGCCCGCGCACCTCGCCGCCGCCGCCCGATGCGGCGCGGTCACGGCTGGCGCGAGCGAGGGGTCCGGCTGACCTTGTTCAAGGTCCCTGCCGCCGTGCCGCGCCGCGCAGCGCCGCGCCGCGCGCCGGTGCGCGCCGGCACTGGGGCAGAGCGGGCGGCCGCCGCGCCGGGACTCGAGCTCGGGGCCGCGTGAATGGCCGCTGCGACGCGACGCTGGCCGCGCAGCCACCAGAGTTCGCGGGTTCACGCCCGATCCAAGCCGTGGATTTTTAAGGGCGAAAAAATCCTTCGCGCGCCTTCCTTCGGAGGGGAAGTACAGCCGGCTGTCCCATATTAGTAGATTTATTGCATGTCGAGCGATCATCAAGCGAAATCATCAAGCCGATCATCAAGCCGAAATGAAGCTTCCGATGTAAATTCAAACTGCCTGTTTCGTCGCCCCAGTAATACCTTTCTTCTCCCCTATTTGGTAAAAGGAACGTCAGGAAATTTGCGTGGTCAGACGGAAGAGCATGCCACATGGCCTGACCCTCGCCACGTAAAATAATGCAATTAATTCAATTCAATTCATAGGCGGATCCATGGGAGCATTCCCCCCCCCAAAAAAGGCTTAGTTTTCATTTACCTTCCTTTATTTGGCAAAACTGATTTAAAATTTTTTTTTCGAATTATGCCATTATTTAAACAATATTGTACAGGACATAAATAATATTCAAATTAATAACAAATATGTTTATTACTCAAGAAAAATCTACGATACCCCACCCCACCAAAAAAACCCTGCTCGATCCGCTTCTGCCTGCACCCCATGCGGAGTAGAGAAGCCAGGCGATGGTTACGAATTCCGTGAATTCTTTTCGAAGGCGAAATAGCGACGTTTGCAGTAACAATTGAGCCTAGTACGTCTGTATGCGTTGCAGTTGCATAGATAGTGAGAGCACGATGTTTTCATACTTTCCTAACAGGCGGTGATGAGTGACCGCAACACTAAAACATGGAATACTCTAACGTGTTGCTCATGTTCTGCTTTATCATTGAAGAAAGACCTTTCCCCGAAATTCTTTACAATGCAAACGTTTGACACTGCTACGACGAATGAAGAGGTTTCGAGAGTACGGTACTGGCGCACAATTTGAAGGAAGACTCCAAAAATGAAAATCCACGCTACCACACGGCCAGTAAGCAAGATTCGTTTATGAGTAGAAGAGAGGTTGAGGGTGGTGTCAATGATGAAGTAAGTCGAGGCCCTTGTGGTTCACCTGCCTCGCCCTTCCCCTCCGCCCCGACGACCGTCGCCACTCCCGCTCGTCGCTTCGCTCTCTGGCTGCCAGGCTGCTGGCTCGTCGCGCCGCCGCCCCCCCGCCCGCTCCTCCCCCCCCCCGCCCCGCCCCACTGCCGACCCGTCTTCCTGTCCCCCTCCCTTCTTTCCCCCCCCGGCCCGACAGCGCCCCCTGCGTGCGACATCCTGTCTCCCCTACACGGCCCGCGGGGCGGAGAAATCACCCCATCCCACTTCCTGTTGGAGCCATGGGGGAGGGCGCGCCCATGCTACCCGAGGCGGCGCGCCTCGCCTCCGCGCAGCCGCCTGGACCACGCGCCACGTGACGTCACGACCGTTTCTCCTGGCTGGCGGCGGCGGCGGGACCGGTGGCCAATGTGCGTGCTTCCGTCACCGGGGCCCTTAACTCAATACCGGCTCCCTCAAGAGCTGCCTCCCCGGCAGGTACTTCAACGCACTTGCATTCAAAGTTATTTTCTACCAGTGAAATCATTATTTTCTAAGGGTATTTTAGGTCGGAAGTTAAATTATTTTTGTTTCAGAACAATACAAATAAATTCTTGTACAAAAATAAACACTTCCCGTGACCCAATTTCGACACCAAATAAAACATTAGAAACTATAGTTTTTATAAACATACATTTCTTATAGTATCCAAGACACTTACTCAATGCTTCTACGCAACATTCAAGTATTTATCACTCCATGAATTTACTATAACAGAAAAACCACCCAAATCACCGAAAGACCTATTCATGTTCACTGAAAGCACGTTGAAAAAAGGAGTATTTTTCGAAGCGTCGAATTTTTCAATGAGATATTCTACATTACTTACTTGGCATTCCCTAAAAAATAGAAGACAGCGTGAAATAAAATAACCCCAATAAAATGGCGCCCAAAACAGGAAAACAAAAAGACAGCTGAAAATTTTGAAAGCCCGAAATGTATCACTTTCGCAAACCCGCCTCTTCTGCCTTTTTGGGAGTTATTGGAAGAGGAAGGAACGCCGCGTGCCGTGCGTGATCGCGTCTGCTTCGTTTTCCGATCCAGTCGGCGCGGCGCGGCGGCGCGATAGCGCTCGCCGGGCCAGGCCCTAACCATGCAGCAGCTCTTATCAGGTGACACGGAGCAGCGACTGTGGCGAAGGCGGAGGCGGAGGCGGCTCCACAATGGGCCGTTGTTCGCCACGGCCCTGAAGCCCCGCCGCCGCCGCCATCCTCGACGGCTACGCCGCCGCTGCCGTCTCAGCCGCGTTTCGCACTCAAAGGCTTCCCTCAAGTGGCGACAGTTGCATGGGAGAAAATTCTCCTTTCGGGCAAAACGAAAGCAAGAGACTGTCGTTAATTCCTCAGTGGATAACTAACTGGATGATACCAGAAAAGTTATTCCTCCCAAAATTCTAGAGAGACCCAGAATAGTTTGTGAAGTCTGTACCATTATTGTGGGCGAGGTTAATACCTTGTAATAATTTCGGTGAGGTTAATACCTTGTAATAATATCAGAAAACATGTTTTTAGTGTTTATTGATTTTAGACATCTGTTTCTCAAACCTGCACCATTAAATTTCAGAGTTTTTAAGTATAATTCGAATGATCCTTCAGATGAACTAAATTTCAATTGATAAAATTATGAATTTCTCGGTTTATTCCTTTTTATCAAGTGTCCGTAGAAGTGCATATTAAAATTCAATGAATTTTTGCATATAAGTCAAGGGATATACTTTTCGTAGACATTTTAAATAGAACTAGTATGAGTAGACCTGTAAACATCAAGTTCATTGTACCACCGCCAAGAGAAACAAATTTTGAAGGTTAAAGCACTCCAATATACACAAATATTTACAAATTTTCAAAACAAAATTTCGAAACTGCTTCGTTTGGTAAGACCATAAGAAATGAGTTCAGAAAATTATAAACATTTCGAATGATCATAATAAAGTACCGAACGATGGGAGAGATGTTGATTTCTGCTGTTAAGATTACAGTCGGGCCGGGTGAATACCAAGCTTCCGAGTACATGGAGCTGGTCCCTTTCATCCCTTTCAAATAAATTTAAAAATTTGTATTTTCTAATGCCGTTTTATGTTGAAATTTCTTCAAAACTATTTCCTGGACTTTTTTTGTATAGGTCTGTTAAACCGCAGATTTCTTTTCTTAAAAGTTGTTTCTAAATGTTGAATAAGTACTCATTTGTATTATTTTATATATAGTACATTTTATATTTGTAGGCGCAAAAGCGGGCTGGAGATATTATTATTATTATTATTATTAAAGGCAGAATTGTAACAATGCATACTAAATTATAGCTAAAGAGCATCTACATTTTTGACCTCATATTATCTCCATAAATAACAGATAATTTCTTCCTTAACAACGATCGAACTACATCGTCCAAAATGTCCAACCTCTTTTCCGCCAGAAAGTTTCAATATGAAATCAACTGTTGCAATGCAAAACATGCCATTTGCACCAGCTCGTAATGTTTCAACATTCATTTCACGATAAACTCTCGTCCTCCAAGCCGATCGCCAAGGCAAATGGATACATTCCTCAACCCAAATCATCTCGGCTGCATCCGCGGGGAAATCTTCAAACGAGGGCTCCTGTCGCGGAGGTTCGCAATGAGGTCGCGGAGACATCCTGGTTCTCGGCTCGCCCATTCAGGTGCCGCCAGCGGCGGCCAAGCCCCGCTCCGCCGCGGCCGCCGTCGGCAAAATATGAATGGCACCCTCCGCGCAGGGGCGGCACGGCGCGCGGGCGCGGCCTCAAAGCGACGCAAACGGCGCGGCGGTCAGCGCCACCTCCCGACACGGCACGAGCGCACACCAAGCACTGCGACGCGCTTCGCCAGAAATTCAGCTCACACGCGGAAAGTGTGGTCTGAGACTTGATTGATTCATTATTTCGTTGGGTGGTTGGTGGATTGTTAGTGATTCCGGGCTCGTCAACAAGGTCATTATTCCCGTAAGCGGAGTGCACGTTTCCACATCGGCAGGTGGTGGTGATTTCCCGCACTGATGGTAAGTTCCGGCGCCGACCTACTAGCGGGATTTCCCTGAACTAGGTATCGCCCACCAGTGGGGCATCGCCCCAATCGGGACAAGCTCTAAGCTCACGACCGGTCTCGCGGCATGTGTGGTAGTGTAGTGCATGTTGGTGTAAGTGTGTGTTGGAGGAAGGAGAATAGGACAAGGAAGAGGAGGAAAGATCGCGCGCGGTCCGTGGGAGTTTGTTAGGGTACTGCTCCGGTATTCGCTGAGTGCTGATCGGAGAAACCACGGAAAACTACTGATAAGAGCTGCCGGTAATTATTTTGCGGGCACGGCTATGGTAATTAGTCAATGACTAGGGTAACTTTTCCTGTAAGTGTAGAGCACGTGTTTTAAATAGGAAGTGACGGTGATAATATCTCGCTCGATGATGAAATTCGGCGCTGATCTACATGTCAGCCTGCAGGGTTTTCCCAGCTTGGTACCTCCCGCCTGTGGGGGCACCTCCCCAGCCGGCCATACTCACGCGTCTCCCGTCATGTGTGGAAGTAGTGCATGTAGAACTGCGACTCGAAAAACAGTGGTACATTAGAAGAATCATACCTACACGACTATAGAGAGCGTACTTATGGAGCGGACACATGGGAATTAACAGAATGGATAAATGCAAGTTGATGGCCCTTGAAATGGATTACTGGAGAAGCAGCTGCCATGTGACAAGGTTGCAACACATACGAACTGAAAGAATAAGACAAATGTAGCAAATACAGAAGATGAACGTTTTGGATACAATTGGAACTCAATTGTAATCAGCTAATGATATGGAAATACCTGCATACATGGGCAACAATAGGTGGTCAAAAAGATTCGAATGTGAATCCCTCCAGAACAGAAAAAGCATGAAAGAACATCACGAAGTTGGAGAATGGACGTCTAAAGAAGAAACCGAGGCAAGAGGCCTCAAAGATGGGATCTCAAATCTGATAAATATTAATTAATAAAATATTAATGAGCCCCGCAAAATATTCTCTGTTTACTCTGCAGATGAAGAAAATTGCCGAACCATTCTTTATTACTGTTACCATGAGTCTTAGTTCAGTCAATAGCTTTTTCGGGAATGAAATAATTTAGTAATCGTGATGAGGTTTATTGTTTTTCGGAATAATACAATATATTGATGATTGAATTTCTTGATGTTCCAACATATTGTTAATTAAATTTTAAAGTCATCGAAGTCTTAAAGTTGAAACATGATTTACTTTCCGGTGGGTAACTTCTACGACAAGATACTTTATAGATAGATTTTTTTAGACAAGATGTTTTTCTTCAGAGAATGTCATTTTAACATTCGGTTACAGAGGGGGACTCATTTTCTCAGACGCATATTTTATCACAATTTATTACTTCATAATTCGCTCGCAATTTCAATATATTGTATAATTCTGTCTTAGTGTACAATCTAAAAAATATTATTAGAACTCAAATTGTTTGGCGTGTATGTAATCATATTACGGCTTGCATTTGTATTTCCTTCTTGCTCTTGTTATCGTGTTTTCCTATGTGATTAGAAGTTATGTTTACAGCAGAGTTTGTTTGTAAGCATGTTGTAGATGACACGACTTTTTGCCTGTACCACAATATTATTACTGTTAAAAGGCCACAAAATGGATAAATACCTCAAATTAACATTTAATCTGATTAACCAAACCTTATTTATTAGGCATTTGTAACAAAAATATTAATATTGTAGTCAAATTTACGCGAGGTAACACGTGTAGAAGATACAGGAAGAATGCAAAAACACAGTTAAGGGATAATCAAAACTTAGGGAAGCCTGAGAGATCACATGCACGTCAACCATGGATTTTTCGTGTCCCAAATTAAACTCTAATTATGAGCACGTTTCTAGCTGGCTAATATCAACACATTTAATGAAGCCCATTTCTTAGCAGCCACAAACCTCTGGGTCCCCTCCCGCCGCTCCCTTCGCAGGGCCTCGCGGTGTCCGCCCTTCGGCGCGTGAAAAATCTGGCGGGCGTGCCCGCGAGCAGCTGCTAACGGCGGGGGCGGGGTGGAGCGGGTTGCTGGGCGAAAACAGATTCGGGTTCAAGGAACCGGAAATCCAAGTGGCGGAGCGGGGACGGATTGGAGGCCACTGCTCCCGGGGAAGCCAGAAAAACCCACGCCGCGGTGGAGCGGCGGTTCCCAAACTTTTTCTCATCCCCCCCCCCAACTTCCATTGGCCCTGCTAAACAATCCTCAGCTCCCTTGCCGTTTTTTAATTCATCCTAACTGCAATGAAAGAGGTTTCGGGTACGATCTGGATTGTACAATGATAATGATAAATTTGGATAGTAAGATAAAGAAAATTCATGACTTCCAGTCGTACTAAGAAGCTTGAAACAAACTTGAAACTGAATTGATTTTAATTTTATTCATGTCGAAACATAACCATCATTCACGCACAAATTGTGTAATAAATATATTTTCTATTGTTAAAAAATAAAGAATGAAGTACGATTGGTTATCTTAAAAATATAAGGCAGGAAGAACAATTAAGGTCAAACTGCACCAAAGTGTCTCGTTATCACCACTCTTGAGATCAATTGCCCCTCATTCCCAATTTATTGTTACGAATGCCTTCGAGTAGTCTCATTCAAATTCTAGAAGATGCGCTCCAGCCAATTTTATCTGATCAAGCCCTATTTCAAATTTTAAATGTAAACTTCTTAGTGCACCTACATACTATCTGCTATTCGGACATTCTGTGCCCCCTTTCAGAGCGAAGGTGCCAGTCGTTATCAGAGGTTGCAGGGGCCTTTCCCGGAGCCGCTGTGGCCGCTCGCGGCGTTTGCGTAGTCGACCCTGGCGCTGTCTATCGATTCGCGCGGGAAGAAGGCGAGCGAGGGCGAGGGCGATGGAAGGCATCGCCGCCCCACGCGCCCACTGATGCTCGTCGGGTGACGGGGGCGGGAGACGAAGTAGTAGATTAGGAAGGGGTTTTGCGGAGTAGCAAAGTAGTGGGCGGGGGAGAGTGAGAAGGGGAGCGGAGGAGGAAATGCGAATGGAGAGAGTTGGGATGAATAAGGGCAGGAGAGGAAGGGGGTAGGCAGTTTGGGTGGATGAATAGAGAATGCGGGTAGGGACAGCAGTCTTTGCGATGACTGAACCGGAGTGAGGGACATGTCAATCATTAAAGACGGTGGGTCCCTGAATGGTATCGACGCCAGAGTGGCGGGGAGCCGAGTGGCGGGGACCGAGTGGCGGGGGCCGAGTGGCGGGGAGCCGAGTGGCGGGGACCGAGTGGCGGGGAGCCGGTGGAGTGGGGACGGGGGTGGTGGTGTGGGATGGATGGGCGACGGAATGTCGGGTTGCAGGGCGACGGGGTGGAAAGGCGTTGGTGTGGCGGGGTGGCGGTCGCTCCCGTCAGCCGCGCTGGGAGGCTTTCGAAAACCCGACTCCGCGAGGAAATTGACACTCGTTACAGAGCGCGGGCGGCGCCCGGACGTGCTCGCTGGGGAGGCCGCGCGGCGCTGGGCCGCATGGGAACCCCGCGCCTAATCGAGGAGGCGCAGGCGCTCGCTCGCGTACTCAACTGCACCATATGCAATTAACAACGCAGAATGTTCGATTAGAAAAACGTAATTACATCGTTATTTCATGTTAGTTCAGAGAAACTTCAAATAATCGACAAGAAAGGATGGAAATATTTCGTAGTAAAACCTAACGTGGAACAACAAATCAAAAATGTATAACTTCGTAAGAGTTTAGTGTACGTATTAACTCAGAAAGTTAATATTTACTTTACATGGGTCATTTCCAATTGGTGGTAGCCATAGGCTAAGTACGGCCCCAGTGGAGTGAAGATTAATGTTTTCAGTTAACACCTACTTGCACTAAGCACTCATCAAGTAAATACGAATGTAGGTTACTCCATCGAAATAAGTGAGCCCCAAATTATGACGTGGAAGGCGTTGGCATGATATACGTACATTCATTCTCAGGAACGTATTCACACTTTGTGTGCGCCTGTACGCCGCCTCGCACACAAAATGACACACGCAATCATACACGCACACATTCCCACCGCGACAGAGTGGAGTTTAAAGCCTAATCAGGGGTCCTCGTTTAGTGCGACGACGGGATCAGAGGCGACACGTGATCAGTGGCGTGGCGGTGGAGGCGTGGGCGGGAGGCACTTGCGCCGAGTGGCGGCGCACAGTGGGGCCACAAAGGGGAAAAGTTGGCAAAAAGTGTTTTTAAATGTTTTTCGGAATTTGTGGAACTAAAACGCATTTGATAATTAAATATTTATTTACATAGCCTCAAAGTCAAAACTTTCATTGTGTGACTCTTCTTCAAGAAGTAAATTTGTACTTGAAACCATTAACATTGGTGTCACTTCTAGATATAATGTCTTTGTGATAATTTTTCTCTATTCCATTTGTAAAATCAGTGGGGTAGATGTAATTAACAGCCTGCGAAGACTTTTCTTTTAAATGTGTTTCATAACACCATACAGATCCTTCCTTGTTAATAAAGATTGATCCGTACCAGATCATGAAGGAAAAATAAAAGAAAGGAATACTGTAGGTAGAAAGACTAACAAAACTAGATGTGTATCATTGTAAGCAGAGTACCTTAACGCAAAATGGGGCAAACATGGGCTAACTTTGATTACCGCTTTGAAAAATAGATGAATTCCAGAATCAGATTCAGTTAATATCATAGCCCGGAAACGCCCGGAAGGGAACTAAAAGACAATATGAAAACCGAATTTAAAAATTTCATTCCATTGTGACAAGTGAAGTTTCCACTTGGAATTACTAAAGTATTATTTAAGGAATATGTTTCTTAGAAATACAGATTTCAAGAACGTATCTCCAGGTATCGTATCCATAGCACGTACGATTCTACTAGTCAAGAGAGCAAACATATTTGCATTGAAAAACATCTCTCATCTTACTGCACGAGCGCACAAGTGCGCTGTGCATCACTTGTGCAAGTTCTAACTTCCACTGAATGAAGTGGCGTGATTACCCCATCCTTTCCTGATAGGAGAACGATGAAGGAGACAGTTTACTACCCCTTTTATGAAAAATGGAACATCTGAAGTTTATTTTGATTTTGGACTTTTTGCCAACTTTCCCCTCCTCTGGCCCCACTGTGTGGCGGCGAGGCGAAGACAGCGCGACAGAAAAGCCGCGATGAGAAAAACTTGCCTGAGAAGGAGAAACGACTTCTTGCTGATATGCGGGACTTTTTCTCGACTCGATTCATACGATCCGGACATAGGCAGAGTTAAGCGGAAAGCTGGGTGGGGCGGGGCGAGGAGAGGGAAATAAGACGCATCACTCTGGTTTTTGTTTGGATGTAGTATTACACAGATTTACTGCTTGGTTCACGACTATTCATTTTATTTCGTCCACAGACTACCAAGTCCTCGTGAGCGATTGCACGAAATTTCACAGATTTCCGGTTCATAAACAAATACAGAAAATTAAGTAAGTAAGAATTTAAATATTTTCGTCTCATACAATTTTATTTTAAAAAATTCAAATAAAATTAACACTTTGTGTGTTCAACTCAACATACTACAATATAGGAAATATTTTAGCTTACCTAATAGAAGGTCATAGAACATAATTGTGCAATTGCATTCATTACATGCTGAAAGTACACCCAGAAAATAAACAATAGTCCAAACGTCCAAAGAATGCATGGGAGAAACTACTCGTATGTATGCCTTGACATTTTATCTTCCCATTTTCAGCCGCTCACATCACTTCCAACCAAACAGATCTAAATCGTTCTCTCCCACATCTGCTAAGTATATCAATAACTGAAGCCAATATTAGCTCGGGTTAAGGAACATTGCATCCAATCAACCCGTAAGCAACATCTTGCCGTATCATCAACTCGTACTGCAACTATCAACCTCTTGAAATCAATTCCGATCAAGTTATGCAAGCGCAATTCATATCAGAATAGAGTGTACGATTGCTACTGCAAGAATAGTGACATTATCATTATTTTTTCTATGAGTTCTATTGCGAGTTGCTACGAAAATAGATACGTATTTAAACACTGAGACAACATTAAAAATGGTTTTTAACATATAATTCATTTTAATGTTCATTAGTACTAACAGTATTTTTGAACATAGCTTAAGTGTTTTAAAATATCTTTTTCAACACGCCGTGCGCGAAACGCGGTTTCCAGTGCTTGTGTGTGCGCGTGTGCGTGTGCGTGGTGCGCGTGTGCGTGTGCGTGTATGTGCGCGTGCGAAACAGCAAATTTTTCCAACGTGTGCCAAACATCGCGAAGCGTGTGCGAAACATCTGTAACGATTCGCACTTGTCTTTTGCCTTGATGTTTTCATTTATTTACAAACAATAGTGTTACGGCACTGACTGAAATCCATTGAATTTCGTGCAGGTAAAGTATTTCTAGTTATTTAATATTTAATTTATATCCCTTTACTTCACGCATTGCGTTCTGCTCACGGCATGTAAAAAAATGGTATACGCAACACGAGCGCGAGGTGATTCCCGCAGTAGACTCGCGCGTGACTCATCTGTTTCGCACCCTTGCCAGGTAAACTTCTAAAAAATATGCATTTCTGCCTGTTCGACAAGAAGGTCTTTCAATGTTGTCGACATTAAAAATTAACATCACTCAAGATTTGGATCTCGCAGGGCAGCTGAGGTAGCGGTTATTGACAGCATTACGTTAAAAATATCAATTCTATTAGACTAAAACAATGTGTAACTATATATTTTAAGAAATTTTCGTTGAATGAACGTGAACTTTTGCAATAGATGTACATTTCGAGGCGGGGGAGGTGGCTCCCCTGGCTGCTCGGGGCAGCGCGTCGCGGCGGAGGCTTCACAGCGCGCGGGGGCGGGGCGATATCGACTGCGGCGACGGCGGCGGCGGCGCGCGAGTAAAAGGGCCGGGACCGAGGCGGCCGGGAAAAACCCCAAGGCGACGAAGGACCTCACTACAATGCACCCACGCACGCCACACTCACCCGCACGTGTACGTGCACGTAGGAAACGATGGATGGCCGCGGAGGCATGTTCGGAGAAACTCGGAGGGTGGAGAAAAACTAACTTGTTTATGATGAGCAGTGAATGTCGAGAAGAAAAGAAAGAAATTGAAGTAAATACGGAAATAGGAGACAATGAAAAAAAAAAAAGTCTTTTATGACAAAAGTTTTTGCCATTTATAGGTAGTTGTGCCTAGGGCGAGATTCCCAAAGAATACTTTCGACAATATTTAAGTTTTTAATTGGGTACATATAATGTATATTAGATTTTTAGAAAAATTCGGTTTACGTCATTTTCATGGAAGGCGCGGGGTTGGCACACTCGATATCAACAAAATTCGAGTCTTCTCCTTTTTAAGAGTTTACGAGTCTTCAACTTTCAAAACAGGTAAGCAAGGCCATCCCTCTTGGTTTTGCAGAATGAAGATAAATAAAAGTATTTCAATAGCACTTGGAAGAACATCATGTCCCGAATCGCAAATGAAAAAAATAAAGAACTGAATTCGTTGCATATAAATTAAAACTGCAAACAGGAGGAAGAAATTGGAGCACTCCGAAACATTAGTAGAGGAAATAGCACTGAAAACAGAAACAAGACTGCAATTGTATCTCAAATGCAGGCTTTGTCATTGGAAAATTACTTCAACTCTTATCATTAGTAAATTGAATGGAACCAAGAGATGAGAATAATTAGGGGAAGAATGTACTAAAGGAATATTTACATTACTTTTATCGAGCTGTAACCTCGAAAGAAAAAAAAAATTAGCGATGCAGGATAACCGTGATATGAATATGCGGAAAAACTCCTGGAGAGGGCGACGCTGGTCGCCAGCAACGAAGAACAAGCAGGACACTGAGGCAAACGCAAAGTGTGGGGGAGGGCCGGGGAAGGAGGGGGGGGTGACGGGGTTTAAGGGGGGGCCGGGCGGCTGGCTGGGCTGGGCTGGGTGCTCTTGAGGGCGCGGCGCTATGAGGAGGCCGTGAGGGGAATGGTGAAACGGGCGGGCTGGGTGTTCGTCGGAGGCGGAGGTTGTCAGGGTGCGAGCGACATGGTGAGGCGAGGTGAGGCGAGGTGAGGCGAGGTGAGGCGAGGTGAGGTGAGGCGGGTGAGGCGAGGCGAGGCGGGTGAGGCGGTGGTGAGGCGGGTGGGTGAGGCGGGTGAGGCGGGCGGGTGAGGAGGCGGGTGAGGCGAGGCGGTGAGGCAGAGGCGAGGGTGAGGCGAGGGGTGAGGCGAGCGGTGAGGCGAGGCGGGTGAGGGAGGCGGTGAGGCGAGGCGGTGAGGCGAGGCGGTGAGGAGGCGGGTGAGGGAGGCGAGGTGAGGCGAGGCGGTGAGGGAGGCGGGTGAGGCGAGGCGGGTGAGGCGAGGCAGGTGAGGCGAGGCGGGTGAGGCGAGGCGGGTGAGGCGGGTGAGGCGGGCCGGGCGCGGCCGCCGCAGCTCGAGGTGCGGGGGAATATTAGCGCAACGGGGCGGCGCTCGTGCGACAAGCAACACAAGCCGCCTTCAGCATGATGCGGGACGGATACGGCACGTCTCGCCACCAGGTGCTACACACATCGCACGTCACCGGCGCAAAAGAGAAGCGGCGGATCGAAAAATTGTCGTCTTGCTGGAGAACTGGTTTTGGTCTAAGCGAAGCCGTCTGTTTCACGGCAAAAAGATAAAATGCTTTACGCAAAATACAGAAGGTCTTATAAACCATCATCAGATTTTTACTACAAACAATATATTTTCCTCATTGTACCATACGCCATATAGCCATACCTGGTATCGACGGAAGATTCTAAAAATCGATGATTGTGATGATTACCATGGTAAGACATTAATGACGGGTGGAAAAGGTGAAATGAGAGCCCGGGGAAACGGAAGAAAACTGAGTAAGGCACGTCGTTGCGGAAACGATTGCACTTGCATCACCCAGAATTTGAACTCTGGTATCCAAAGGAGATATGGCAGTCTGACTAGCGCCATGATCACCCAGTAAAAATGTACCTCTTCCCCCTTCAAAATTTATCGTTTTTTCGAAACTAAAAGTGAAAATGCCCACCTCGGAGTCAATCGAAAAGTATCGATCATGATTCAGGACCATATTTAATTTTTATTAATGTATTTCTAGATAATCTCCAAGATAATCTGTGAATGTATAAAGCAAAATTTCGCAAGTTAACATGAGGGAGCCTGGTTCAAACCCTGCTTAGCTGGAGCTGAGAGTAGGGGTTACTTGGTCCTATTTTATCTCGCCCTGAGGTCCACTCAGCCTCCTTTCCAATGAGTTCCGATATTTATTGCGATTATTAACAGTAAATATTTGGTAGAAATATCCAGCTGAAGCATGGAGTTTTCCACGATATCAATTCGTCACTTCCGAAGTCATAAGAAGGCTACAGATAGAGCCGTAACATTAAATATTAATATCGAGGGCCATGGATGTGGGTAGTAGCTGAAAAAGGCAAAATAGAGTATTCCTAACCATACGTAAGTATATAACTCCAATACAAAAGTACATAGGGAAAGCATCCATGCTTTCTGGACATAAAATCAACATAAAATATTTGAAAACATTCCTTGTTAGTTGTTATTTTCTTTATCTCTGACTATTTACCTGATATGACTGGGGTCAATAAATTAAATTGCTCCCGATTAAAGTACCACGAGAAAATGCGATAACAAAACCTTCATTTGGTCGTGAGCTGTCAGGGTCTCGGGAGAAGCGTTTCGTGCAGTAAATTATTTGCAAGTGCAGCTCCGTAGTTTATAATAAGAATAACATAGCTCCCAACTGTGTGCTTTTTCCACCTGGGTGACAATACACGGCAGAGGGCAAAAAAAGTTATCTCGTGCAGTGTGCGACCACACTGTTGTACATTTATACTAGGATATCCTGCACGAAATGCATGCATAGTGCATACAGGTGTCACGTAGGCACGGCGTCATACTTATATCATCCAACCACTGCTCGTGACCGGAAGAGGAAACCGAAAAACGAGAAGTACACACTGAGCTAGTGTAACATTGCAAAGAACGAGTTTGTAATTCAAGAGAATTTCCTGTCTTCATCAGCTAAATGTAATGCTTTTGCACGAGAACTTCCTGATTGCATATCCACTCTGGTATAAAGTGTGAAATGTTTAAAAAGCAAAATGTAATAGACAGCTTAAAAAATATACCAATATAATATAAATGTTCGATAAAATCTAAGTATTCGGCATTTATTTCTGAAAATGACATAAGAAAATATCTTTTAAAATGTGCAATTAGCCAAAACAGTTGCAATCAAGTCCTTTATTCATTGGTACTGACAAGAAGAGTATGGTTTTAGAGAAGGGGGAGGGGACAGAAAAATTAAACTCACGAGTGAATTTCCTTGCAAACCACAGGAGATAGACATTAATTTTGATCATAAATTTAAGCTTTCCGTAATTATATAGCCGCAAGAGGATCAGCTTCGAGAACTGAAATACATAAATATTACATTCCATCTTTTAATATATGCATCTTCATGCTTTTTCATGTCTCAATGAATAATTTCCAATCAAGGAAGAAGAGGTAATACTATGCGTCCCGTAAAATATGAAGATAGAAGACATGGATTATTTTACAGCTACGTATTGGAACACTTTCAAAACAAAAGTAAACTTTAAGGAAGAACGTGTGCATAGTTTGTGGTGCAATGCATTCACGTACATCCTGTTACTGATTATCCTCTCTGATCATAACGTCCCCGCGGCCAACGGCGCCGGCCTCGCATCTCTGCCACAGGCGAACCCGCCATCGTCCGTCGCGACGCCCCGTAGCGCTCGCGTCGCGAATCGAGGCTCGCCCCGCGCTCGCGGCCCGGTGCCCAGCGCCGCGCCGCCGCCGTCACAAAGCTCGTACGTGTAACCGGGGCCAATTTCCTGCCCGGAAAGGAGCAATTTCGGATTCGGGGATGGGCCGCGCGGCGCTGTAATGGGGTCGGCGCGGCCGCCGACATCCGGCCTCGGGCGCTGCGCCGCCGCCGCCGCCACCGCTCCCCAAATAGCCCACACGCCGCCGCCGCCTCGCAACTGGCCCCGTCGACGACGGAGGCGACGGAGACGACGGTGGCGGCGACAGACGGCGGCGCGCCGACCGCGGCTGCGAACGCGCGTGGCGGGCGCGTGGCGCTCCACCCCCGCAGCGGTGGCGGCTCCGGGAGGAAACCGTGACTCGCGGGGTTACTCAGGTGGAGTACACAGGACTTTTGAACGAACCGACACGACAGGCAGCGCCTATGGCTCGCAGGCGTAGGTCTTTCCTACGAACGGACACGAGAGGTAGCGCCTATGGCTCGCAGGCGTAGGTCTTTCCTACGAACGGACACGACAGGTAGCGCCTATGGCTCGCAGGCGTAGGTCTTTCCTACGAACGGACACGAGAGGTAGCGTCTATGGCTCGCAGGCGTAGGTCTTTCCTATGAACGGACACGAGAGGTAGCGTCATGGCTCGCAGGCGTAGGTCTTTCCTACGAACGGACAGGAGAGGTAGCGTCTATGGCTCGCAGGCGTAGGTCTTTCCTACGAACGGCACGACAGGGCGCCTTGGCTCCGGTCGCAGGCGTAGGTCTTTCCTACGAACGGACACGACAGGCAGCGCCTATGGCTCGCAGGCGTAGGTCTTTTCGAACGGCACGAGAGTAGCGCATGTGGCTCCGGGTACTCGTGGAGTACATAGTATGGTTTTGACGAACGGACACGGTAGCGCTGGTCTTTTGCACGAACAGACACGATAGGTAGCGCATACAAAATATTTTTGGCCCTAGAAGAGTAAGTTAGTTTAAGCACTTAAAATGTGGATGTGCAAGAGTAGCGCTCTAAACGCTATACAACTTTGTATTATAAGTTTGTTTATTGTTAACCGAAACTCGAAGCAGCGAGGCATGCGCCCGAGGTGGCCACAGTAGAAGCGATTGTTCTCCCGTCCCGCCCCAAACGCACGGTGTGGATTTATTGCATAAATACTTTTTGTATGTTCGGCGAGTACCGAGCGACTGCTCTCCGAATCTTATAGTGTGGATGGGAGGTTTACAATTTGCCGGGCGCCAACCATTCGCTTCTCACTCTACCCGCAGATATTTTGAAAACAAGAAAGCGAAACTTGTCGAATAAAAATGAAGGATTTATTTTCTTAAACTAAATCAATTATCTCTATTTCTATCATTTAATGGAAATATGAAAACGAGATCTAAAGCTAATTAAAAGATTGAAGACAGCTAAACTGATTAACTGTAAATTTTGAATTGAAGATTGATAGTTTTCATTGCGTACATATGTATCTATCTTTTTATGGCAAAGAAATCAAAGAAGAAATAACATTCGTACTCTAAATTTGTGTTACCACACGTAACACGTCTGGTAATTTACAAACTTTATGATCACATGATGAAAGGGGCGTGCTATATCGACGGCGATGACCACGAATTAAACAGGTCAGCAGCGCAAATACAGATGATTTAAGAATGATATAACTTCTACTAACGATAGAACGAATGCTCGGATAACTGAAGTCTGGAAGAAAAATATTTAAACTATTGTAGACATTAATAGCATTATAGATTTTTTAACTACATTAATATCCTTTGCCTATGAGGAGGAAATTTCAGCATTTTCGATATATCTTCGCTACTTCATCCTCAGTAGCGTAGATATTCGAATGATGAAGCCCTAGTTATTTTATCTTACCTGTGATATAAACACTTGAAACTACAACTCTGATTACAAGTGAATGGCAGGAGAATTTGAGTATGACTTTCAAAACAAGTTGTAGCGAGTTAAATTCTAAGCATAATAATTTGGTTCCACTTCGTTCCCCTGAAGCAAATACTATCGAAGTTACCATAAACTGAAATTGGGATGGATTTAGCTCATTGATTTGCAGGAGTACATTAAAACGGGAAATCCGTAAATACCGTAGCGAAATACTCATTTTGAAAATAATTCGAAACCATTAAAGAACGTTAACACCTCATATACGGATTCTATTAGGTCTATAGCAATCAAATTAGGTATCAATGATTTGGTATCTTTCTTAACTGTTGCATGGCAGTCAAATGGTTCAGCAAACCATCCTAAACATTGTTAGTAACACTAAAAACAAATTCTTCCATTTGCCCAAGATTGTATTGATACTGTAGACACAACTCGAGATAAAATTGCTCATCATCAGAATTAGATGACTACATGTTAGTTTTTTTACAAATGTATGAAATTAGTGATCGCGGCACTGCCGAGAACCAAAGGAGCAACCTCTCCGAGGAGTGTCACCATAAGACCATAACGCCTAAAACGACACGTTTTTGGTATCGATATCAATGGAAGAGCATGTCTGTTTATTTTATTTAATGCTGGTATACATTCAGTTCTTTAAGAACAATAAGATTATATGCTAAGCGCAGGTATAGCCACAATAATTTGTAGTTATTTTCACTACATTTTCCCAATCTTCCCACCGCTGACAAATTTTCTATTGCTAGAAAAGGACAGGTAGGTCCCGTTAAGGACTGTTGGAGACGACCCATTGTTGCACCGGTAATGAGAAGAAAGATTGCAATGTAAATTCAGTTTCTATAGGTATATAATTCTACGGTTCTTTATTAGCTCGTTAATTTTGAAGAATATAGGTCTTCACGTAGAGTTTTACTTAACATGAGCCACAGAGCATTTGCTATCCTTAGTGATCATTCTTACTGAAACCGTTACAGAAGTTGGAGGTTTGATGTTTTTTTGCTGTAACCCATATTTGCAGAGCGCACGTCCAAACAGATTGGAAGATTAGAACACCGTAACAGTGCCCGAAACAAAGATCAAGGGAGTCGGCCCGGTGGCCGAGATCGCTAAGGCAGTAGTGTCGTAGTGATCTCTGACCGAAGGGTCGCGGGTTCGAGTCCCGACTCGGGCATGGTTGTATTTGTTTTCGTCCTTTCACCCCTTATCATCACCATATCGTTTCGTCTTCATAGTTACCATACCGTTAACAGCAATAGTGGTCGCTAATGACCTAAGATGTTGATGGGACCTTAAATAACCAATTAAAAAAAAAAAGAAAAAAGATCAAGTGGGCGATTAGCAGACGTTGACTGGCTGCATTAAAAAAAAAAAAAATTAACCACATAGTGAGACTACTACTTTACACGTTAGCTTTTATATATGTATTAGAATGGATCTATGCACTACAGTGGCCCGAAAGTACGAGTAACGGCATATCAAAGCATCATCATACCCATGTATTTTGAGAGAGGACATTCCCATTGGATATCTCTATAACGATTGTTATTAAGTTTATAAAACTGAAGGTAAGAGGAAAGTAAGTTGTAGAATGAGGTGACATAATTATTTCTCTAGGTTATAGGGAACGGAAAAGATATTTCGGGAGTTGGGATTCTTGTAGGGACAACGCTGGTTTTACCGAGGTTCAAGTGGTAAGTGCAGGGTGCAGTATGAAAGTTAGAAAATAATTTGGACGACAGTAAGGAAAGTCATTTGTAAACGGTTCTACGTCCAGTTCTCTATAATGTGTGTTGGTTATGTACTACGGGGCATAGGTAACTGTGCTCAGCACTTTCTTCCGTTTGGTTTGCAAGCGTTTCAGAACGGAAGAAGCGTCCCGGCTGCGTTGAAAAAGCAAACTCTCGCAAATCGCGCGCGTTATCTGAACGGCCGAGGCGCCGGCCGCGCCGGGGCGCGTGGGGCGGGCGCCGCGTCGGGGCGTCCCCAGCGGAGGCCCTACGCGCCACATGCGCCGGCTTCCGAGAATACGCGCCCAGGAAGTGGGCGACGTTGGCAGCGGGCGAAGGCGCGGACGCCGCCCCGCGCCCCGCGCCACGCCCCCCTCCCCGCCACGCGCAGCCCGTCCCTAATGCAGAGTGGGCCGCACGGCGGGGAATCAAAACCACGCGGCCCTCGCCATATTGAGCTCCTCGAGACCCCCTTTCTGCTCTCGGACGCCTCCAACAAAATTTGCACCCGTTTCAGCATTGGGGGACAGCGATATTCAAATGTACACAATAGTTATATATGCATCAGGGTGTTATAAGGGTTCTAATGTTTGGTCATTAGAACCAGTTAACGCCCGTCCTACATGATTTTATTTTTTACCTAATTTCAATTAATCATATTTACTTATTTGCTAATTAACTAGTAGTTAACTTGACTGTTTGTCATTTCTTTTTCCCTTCCATAATTCCCTTTCATAATTGCCTCTGTTAGATAATATGCAGCAACATACAACTATTTTCTCATTAACAACGATCCTCTCGATCCAGGCGAGTTGTATAGTGAAAATCGACTTCGTATCCAAGGCAAGAACAAACAACGTATCAGTAAAAAATAAATGTATTTTTCGAGCTTTTACATTTACAGTAGCCTATGTTGTTAATGCACAATAATATGTATAATGTTTATGTATATCTGTTTATTTTTGCTCAGCTTACAAGCCTTACCGAAGAAGATGAATTATTTTGTTCTTTTTATAACTACAAAATGTATTAACTGTTAATTAATGTATTAAATGTATTAATGGTATGTTCGTAAGCCTTTTTAATTGATCTCGTTCGTTTTGGGTTTTATTAATTTGCTCTGATAGTAATAGAACTATTTGTTCGTATAAACCTTTGTGATTCGCGAGAACTCCAAGGATACTTCGAAGGTCTCCTTTAGAAGTCGCTCAATTGCTGTGAAAACTATAGAAACAACAAACTAGTATTAATGAAAAATATCTGGAGCATCTTTCTTAGCGCATTATCCAGTGGTTGTTATAATATCCCGACCCGAAAGAAAACAAAAATCTTAATCGCGCATAAACTTTCACCAAGGAACTTACACAATTGTGAAAAAGTCTTTATTGTAATGTTCTTTGAAAAATCTTCAAGAGGAAGTTTCATAACGTAGCAATTTACAACGCAATGAACTACTTCTTTGCAGATAAGTTTCCGTTGCGAAAAGAATTCCCAGTAAGTAGGAAGTACATGAAGTTGCTGTATTTTATGTTAAGAAAACAGACTGTCGTTGCAATGGATTCTGAAACACCTTCTCAGCCATTAACCGTGATATCACAGCCCTGCATCAGGTTTTCATACCCATTAATATACACAACCATTTCATCTGTTAATCCTGCGTCCAGATGTTCCCTTCCTGCACCCGTCAAGGTAGTGGCGGATCCAAAGGGGGGAGGCATGGGAGACATGACCCTCCCCCCACCAAAAAGGCCTAGCGTTCTTTTATTACTTCCTTTTATTTGGAAAAATTGATTTAAATATTTATATTTAAATTATGTAATTATTAAAAAAAATATTGTGTAGTCTCATATACACAATACAAAAATTATATACAATATAATAAATGTTTACTATTAACAAAAAGCTAGGATGACCCCCTTGAAGACGACCGGCCGGATCCGCCCCTGTATCAAGGGAAGTTCCATTAAATGCAGGGTTTGTAATGAATCCTAGCAACTAAGTAACGTTTGTCGCAATTAAAATGCGAGACGCTCTCTATCGACATCGACTGATTCAAACAAACGATGTACTCGTACATTGTAGTAAGAGGGTGTATCAAAAAGATTTTAAGAACACATTGAATGCATTTGATACCTAAATACGGAATCCACATTTCTATTAAAAATATATTATTCCATCTTCCTTTCAGATTAAGCTAAAATTAATGTTAACAATGAATTTATCAAAGCAAATTTTTTTATGCTGGCATCGATGCGGCACTTTTCGATTTTCTAATATTGTATTATAGATTGGTCAGTATCAATACCAATGTACCACTAGTTTCGAAATAATAAATATCACATGGTACAGAGTGGCCACTCATTACCTGAAACAAATTTCTCTTACTTTCCCGGTTTTCCAGAGGTTTTCCTTTTCCTTTTAATTTTTCACTGATAAGATTTATAGAGCTTATCACGCTAGTTTTGTTAAATATTAAAGGAAGCCTGAAACCCCTCAGTCAGCTCTCTGATTTCACTGTAATAAAGTTCAAAAAAAAAAAAACTCAAATAAACTCAAATAAAAGCTGAGTCAGAATTTTTGCTGGACTAATTATTTTAAGGAATCGTGTTTAGTTGTCAAAACGTCTCAAATTCTTCCTGACTTAACACTTGACTACACATTTTTCTCCACTTCTCCAAGCAATTAAATTCCCTTCTTTTGCGGCTTTCCAAAGATGGCCACCCTGTTCGCCGCGACGGTGGCCTCCGGGATTCCGTGGGCGGGCGGGCGGGCCGCAGGCGAGGGCCCGCCCCCGACGATCGCGCGTATCTGCGCGGGGAATCGCCTTCGCCGCCAGCTGCCATCTTGATCGCCGCGCGTCACATCCGCCCAGGCCGCCGCCGCCGCGGCTTCTTCATCCCGTCTGCCGCCCAGCCCGCCCGCCCGCCCGCTCGGCTTCCTGCCGCCGCGTCCGCCGGCCACATGAAAGGCCCGAGGGAGGGAGAGCGAGAGGGTGCGCGAGAGGACCGAACAAGTGGAAGACGCTCCGCCCTCCGGATACGCGCGTCCGCCCGCCGCGCCGCGCCGCGCGGCTGCATGGCAAGACTGCGGATGCGACACCCGTGCCCACGTTCTCAAAACATCCAGTATCAAAACTCTTCCCTCTAATCAATGCATATTCTTCATTGAAAGTCGAATGCCGATTGCTACTTTTTAAGTCCTTAATTCTGCCAACCATGCATGTCCAGTACCCACGTATCAAATCCAGATATCCCAAAGACCGATTCAAACCACCGTAATCCCCCATAACTGTCAATAGATCAAACTGAAACAGTCTTCAACCTCGCTTCATTTACTTTAGCCCAATGTTTACGTTATTCCGGTAATATAAACCAGCTTATGGATGGCCATTCCCAAAAAGTTAAAAATCATGTATTTCATAATTTAACCTCCTCGAAAGACAAGTATGTCGAACGAGAAATAATTTTTAAAAAAATCCATGAATCTATACTGTCAGAAATTTCCGTATTTCTTTATTGTAATTATCATGAACGCACTTCTGTATTAGGATGCAAGGCCATTCAAGAGATTTTTTTTAGCTCGATGTACTTTTTGGCTGTATGCAATCTGTGATTACAACTACACTGAAAGAAATTTCTGCATTACTTTAATGAAGTGTGCATTAAAGTAATTATCATGAACGTACATTAAATTTCATTATTACAGTACATCAGAATGCAATAGTCAAAGCTTTATGGTAATATCTGGAAGAAATTAGTGAATGATTTTGAAGAGACTGGTGATTATGAATATACGATATGAACGATGAAGAGGCTGGGGCCACGGGAGAATTTCTACATTAAATATGAGGATACACTGATTTTAACTTTTACATTAAATTTAGAGTACAATTATATTAAGGACTGTTTAATGTATAAGGTTTACATTAAGTTTCATGTACAATACATTAATCTACATTAGCTTTAATGACATTTCTGACAATGTACAAAAACATCGATTGATTAAAGCACATGTTTTTTAACAACGATATTTTGTTAGTTAAAGAAAAGGTTCCGCAATCACAATATTGCAAAAGTTAAAATATGAAATAACCAATGCTGCTATTGTCAGTTCACGTGTGAAACTAGGAGAATGTCGTTTATAATACATACATCGAGCAGATTATATCTCCTCTGAGAGACGACTCTGATCCCCTGATTATTTATTTTGGTTTTTGCTTCCGATTTCTCGCACGCAGAGAGGCGATCAAGATGCAAAACTTTTAAGCATGTTCGAATTTTTTCTTTACAGAAAGCATATAGTTTGACTGTCTCTACAAGCGGCAGAATAGTTCACAAAGCGATTTATTTACGGTGGAAAAAGTTCATCCATTTAAATTTTGCAGTTATGTTACTTCGTAAGATTTTCGTGAGTTGGATTCGAGTTATGAGGTTATTGAATTTCCTTTCTGCATCGAAGCATGGTTTGAGCGTTTATGGTGGTGAGTCGGATGAACCTTGAAGTGCACGCGGAAGTGTTACTTCAAGTAAGGCACACGATGGCAAGAGATACGGCGGGGGAATATACGAGGGCGCACAGTGTGGATAAGAGAGAACACACAAGGACATAGCGGAAGGAAGGAAGGAAGGAAGGAAGGAAGAAGAGCAAGGACACGTGCACGAACACACATCGTACGGTTGAAGGATAATGAGGGTAGAATGAATGTGATTCGCAGCGCATAAAGTTTGGTGTGTGTGTGTGTGTGGGTGGGTGGCACAGTGAATGCAAAGTGTTGGTCAGCCGTACGTGGAGGAAGCGTCCGAGCAGAAAAAAGACTGCAGAGGGGATAAGGGCGGCCGTAGGAAGAGAGGCGAACAGACGCACTGCACAGCAGCTACACGCCGCCTCATTCGGCACGACTTGGCATGAATGGCGCCGCCTCTCGGCGAACGGTGGTGAATGAGTGATTATTCCTGCATCATGCTGCACTCTCGGAAAGGAAGAGGGCACCGTCTCTAGGCGCTGCACTGACGGAAATGGCCACGAGCCGTTTTTGTATTAGCATAAATACATCATAATACAACTACTAAGAATACCAGGAAAGTTGAAATTAAAATGAGACTCAAATTAATTTCGAATGCAGAAAAACTTCAAAACAGGAAAAGAGCAAGACTTGGGTCTTTCGAGAGTCACATTGGTACAATATTCATTCATTGATTTCGAACATCTTCACTCCTACATCATTCAAGAAGACAGAACCATTGATGACTATAACTCTCGTACCTGCAAGAAATTTTCCTGCTTGCTTATCAAACCCGTCCTTTATAATGAATCGCATTTTAATGCCAGAACAAGTACGGAATTGATAAGAGGGCCCTGAATATGAATGTACACTGCCTGGCCAGCAGCAGATGGACAGCACATCCGCGTTTCGCAAGCTAATCCCTCATTTCCGAGCAGCTCAGCTTTATCGGAGCGGGCGACAGGGGACCGGTCTGCCTCCTACACCTCGCCCCCGCGCCCGCAGAATGCTCTCCGCCCACGCACACTTCGTCCCCCTCCCCCACGCCCCTCCGCCCTCGCGCGCCGCGCCGAGTACTGGGCCGCAAGCCCCTCTTGGGGAGGAAAAAAGCTACGAGAAAATTATACAAGGGTGGAGCGGGAAGGGGAAGAGCGGGAAGAGCGGAAGAGCGAAGAGCGGGAAGAGCGGGAAGAGCGGAAGAGCGGGAACGGGCGGCGAGAAGGCTGGGGACAGGGCGGGCGGGGAAGGCGGAGGCAAGAATGGCCAATGAGAAACTACAATGCGAAACAATGCTCTACTAGTGCTGCGCATCCGAGAACCTCGGTGACTCGCGATTCAATAATATGAAATATTCGATACCACGAACATCCCCGTCACCTTTTCGTTTTCGTGATATAAATTGTGTTCTGTAGCCAAAACCTCCAATTGTCGATATATTCGATATCTCGAAATTTTTTTCTGCTCTCCTTCAGAATAGAGAGACTCTATTCTGCCGTGAAGCCTTTAAGTTATACCATTTTTGAGCCCCTGCTCATGCGCCAACTGGAATATTAGTAGATCAGCACGGTAATTAATACAATAGTGAGTGTGTTAGGTGTCTACCAGCTCAGAATAGTTTTTCTTTAACTATTTTATTTGTAGTTTAACGAGTTAGTGTCGTGTACGCAAGAACATAAATAAATTCAGAAAGAAAGGAGGTGAAAAATGTGACTACAAAAATGTGAACATACCAAACATTTTAAAAACAAGAAAAATATTTTACCAATCAATCGTAGACGGGGTTCTTTTCTTGATATGAAACACACTTCTGATACTCCTGCAGCTCCATTGCCCTGTCGTTCACGTTTCGATGGTATACGAACGTAACTATTTCTTCATGAAACAGAAACCATCTGTGTATGTGGGATTGAATTTATTATTGTATTTTATTCCGTGTAAAGAGGTAACTTCGACATTCGCGTTCTTAAAAAAAAAAAACAATGGAAGAAATGTGGAAAACAGTCTTATGACAGACGTGTTTGTGGTGGGTACGCCTTTGCCCTGGTGGAAGGCGTCCCCGCCGAGGTGCTCGCTGGGAGGGGCCCACTGTGCGGGGAGGAATGCGCTTATCGGCGCGTGGGCGGCGTCCGCGCTGACCCTCGCGGGGCGCTCCTCCCACGCGCCGCCCACGCCCCCTCGCCCACCGCGCACCTCCACCTCCCTACGCCCAAGGTCGGCGGGGGCGGGGCGGGGCGGGGCATCATTGATCAAGGAGGAACCATCACGAGGCGGGATAATGCTCTATTAGGGCTGCGGACTACAGAGGAACTTCCAGAACTTGAGACTCAATAATACGAAATCATTGATACCTTGAACTTAGCCGACAGCCTTCCGATTTCGTGATATAAGTTGTATTCTGTAAATAGAAATCCCCATTTGCCAATACACTCGATGGCTCTAATTTTTTTCTGCTCTTCTTCGGAATAGAGGCGTGAAGCCCTTTAACGTATGCCATTTTTTAGCCTCTAAGAATGCGCCAACAGGAGCTCTTAACTGATAGACAGAGCCCGCTATTCCATTGGATTTAGCGGGCAACTTACGTTAAATACTAATCGATCATGTTACAAGAAATTTCTTCGTAACTGTGGCGGTATAATGTGCAGCTAACTCTATATTACTATAAGGCAACGTGTTGGTTGCATTGGTATATAGATACGTACATCACTATATCGTATGTATTAATTTATATGTATATCTGTGTGCTATATGTTAGTTATATTTCATTACATACGTTTATAAAACGTACTACATACATACACAAATCAGCGGTTGACGGACAGTTCTAGTCGCACAAATGCGAATCAAGAGGATGTAGCTTTCTGTGAATTTTGACACCACAATTCGGAACTTCAATTTAGATCAAAAAGTCGTGCAAAATCTCTATTTTCGATTTCCACTTGCGCGTGTGATGCTTCCCGCTTCACTATGCAAACTCTTAATAGAGATTTCCAGGTTGTTCTTCAATTTTCCTAACCTCCGATGTTCACAAGCAATTTATGCTATTGTTTTGGAGCAGTTTTTTAAAAATTTATTTAATTTTAATTTTTAATGCTCGAATATTAGAAATTTGATGTAGTTTCCTAATAAAGGAGTTCATAACAATCCATTATTGATCAAATTCATATTAGAAATTAGCAAATTATTCGTCTTTTCATTCAAACGTTTCAAATAAATTGCCTTGCTGAGAGAGAACCGGTCAAGAGCGTGATTGCCGGAATCTCTCCGCTTAAATAGGTGTAACATCGATTCTACCAATTTGAATGCCAGTTCAAAGGTATTTCAACCAACCACTGGTACAGGAATTACAACGACTAAAGATCTAAGCAACTAATCGAATTGCATTTATTTATCAACGACCCAAACCCTCATTCAACAAAAAAACCGCAAACTTCAGACTGTACCGAGTCATCAAAGGACCACCACTGCCGAATTCGTCGTCGTAGGCGGTGTCGTCGTCATCAGCATCATCGTCACCAACGTTGACGACGTCGATGTTGCCGCCTCTGACTCAGACGCGCCAAAATGTTGTTGCTCGCTTTACAAGTGGCTTCCGGTCTCAAAATATGAACGCGCGTTGGCCCACTCTTGGAGGCGATTCTCGTGGGCCCACGCGCCACAGCTGCGACGCGCGGCGCGAGGGAGGGGAGCGCCGGGGCGGCGGCGAAGAAGAACCAGAGGAAGAGGAGAAGAAGGGGCGGGGCTGCGAAGCAGAGTGTGGACGCTCACGAGGACGAAAAACGTCACGACGTCGCTCACTGCTGTGCCAACGTCGCTCTGAATTGAACCCATACTACATACGCGATACGCATACGAAACAAGGTTGTTACGCTTTTAAGATGTTTAAATGAATGCGTTCCAAGCTGCAATGAATTCCTTCAACAAATCTTTAATTTCTTCATCTCTTGCGGTACGCTCCGTTGGAGACTAGGAATTATTTTTTCTACGACGTCGTGTAGTTTTTATTGAAGAGGTGATGAAGTAATAGTCACAGAAATTGTACATGAATATTCATAATGTATGCGAGGAGATAATTCCGTTCGCTTCCTTGTACAATATCCGCGCTCTGCTCTTCAATTTTTCAAGCAAACTGGTCTAATTCAGATATTCAGCTTTGATGTGGGATTCAGGAGTCTGAGTAGCTAATTTGGCAGGAAAGAGAATCTTGCACGAACGAGTCCAGTAAATACCTTTCAAACTCTCCTGAAAAGCCCATTTCATTGAAAAAGAAAGATTGAACTAGATATTCCCAACATTTTTCTTGGATCGACTTTTCAAAGAATTGTTTTGATCATCGATCCCCTTCCGTTTTCTCTATAATGTGTAGAGCACAACACATCATTGCCCAAAGAATTGTGCGCCAACGACTCGCAGATAATACCGGAAACCATTATTTTTTCTGAATACCTCAATTTTCCAATAATCAGAGCAACTTCCGCTTCCAAGTAAATTAGTTTCTAATTTTCATCGTCATACAATTGTTACAAAATGCAGTAATGTTCAGAGTTTTCTTCAAGAATTGTACAAGAAGAATGTTGCATTACATTTCTGCAGTGCATGTTGCGGCGGATATTTTCTTACGTGATAAGAGTAATGCTGGCATACTACGTATCAATATTATGTGTACTACAATAACTACGACGTTTTCATAATTTTGAAAAATCTGATCCCGTACTGTAGCTGAGATAAATCAGACCGCAGAATCTTACTAGATATTCTAAGACGGAATGTACGTCATCTCTTTACTAAATCGCCAATGTATGTGCATACAACTTATCACACTTGAACACGCCATTACAACACCCAACACGAAATTCCCTCCCATAACGCATCCAGTGGCGAATTCAAGGAGGTGGTGGTCACCATTCACCCTCCAATGGAAAATTTACGTTTGTAAGTTCACCGAATTGATTCACAATAATTACCACTTTCACATCTCATCACATCCAAACCAGAATTTCTATTATGAATATACTCCAACTTTTTTCCACACTAACAATTAAAACAACTATTATATCAAAAACTATGAATGGTGGCGGAGGGGGGTGGGGTCTGAGCTGAATTTGCCACTCCCCCTCCTTAAATACTTTCTGGATCCCGCCCCTGGATGTATCAGACCCGAATTCTGCGCCGTCCTTCACCCGCACACCCAGTTTGCACTGGCCAGTCCTCGCCGCGGGCCGGGCAAAGAAAAACAGGCGTCCCCGGAACAGAGGAAGCGTCGCCGGAGCCTTGTGCGGGCGAGGCCTCGGCGAGAAACGCGCGATTCGCGAGAGCAGCTGCGCCGCGCAGCCGCATCTGGAGGCCTCCGCGCGCGGGAGATGTTTGCAAACCACCTCGAGACACAGTTCTCCACAGAGGCCTATCTCCACTTCCGCTTCAAACACGATACCCGGCCAGTAAACAGGAAGGAGGGGGGGGAGGGAGGGAACGAAAAGCGCCTCGTGTCACACTGGGCCAACGCGCGCTATCTTGTTTACTCGCGAGGTGGGAAGAAAGAATGGCTGGGTTTGGGATGGGCGGAGAATGTGTTCGTTTCTGCGGGTGGTAAAGAGGCGGGAAGGACAGAATAGGAAAATCGAAAATCTCATAGTAGAGATGTGGTTCTCTAAATATCTCATCCAAAGATGAAGATGTTGTGGTTCTGAGGATGGAGTAGACTAGTGGAAGGCCACGCCCAAAGAGGCGACGCATTTTACGTAGGAGGTGAATCGAAAACCTTTTCTTACCCTGATCCACTAACTAAAGTTTAGTAAGAATACCGGAACTTCAGAAGTAATTATGTTGTACTTTTATCTCTGCAAAGAAATGATGAAATGGGAGAGGGTTGGTTGGCAAAAGGGATATCTGGGTATTCTGGATTTAAAAATGATGAATACAAAAATGAGTTTGTTCAACGGATCCGAACAGGAGGAAATTTATTTTTGGTTCTTCAAATTTCCAACCAATACGAGAGGAATAAAAATTTTTGAAAACTAAAAATACAATTTTATCTCTTCGAAGAGTAATCATATTGGCAAAACAGGATCAATTCTGCTCTCAATTCCAATTATTGATCTCGCAAAACATCCACTGGCGGGGTGAGCACGAAAGGAAACTGCCGTTGAGGCCAGGAGCGTGGGTGGGGAGGGGCCGAAGCGCGCCCGCGCTTTCGTCCTCGCCGCCAGCGCCCCTGCGGGAGTCGAGCGCTGCCCAGCAACAGGTGCGTCCTGCCAGGGGCGGGGCGCCGCGCCCCCGCCGCCAGCGCCGCTGACGGCCGCCCGCGGAACCTCTCGAACCGCGCCTCCGCCCCTTCACAGTTCCTCACCCTGTCGCGCGACAACAGCAGTTTCCAACTGGCGACCCACAAGAGCTTTTTGAAAAACATTTTGTTTCACAGGAAAAGTACTTACTGCTCATTCAGGAAATGTATTTCTTTTAATGTGGCAGAAATGAGCAAACGAAGTTTAAAAACAAATATTAGTGAAGAGCAACTTGATCGAGGAACAAGGATCATTCCTACAATTTGAGCTGTGTGATTACTAGCCGACACGTTCCTACAGACCAGACAATTTGAATTAAAAATAACTACAATGTTTGAGCACCTATACATGTGAATGTGGGTTCTTCTAAGATGTTTATTAAATCGGTACAGCCGTCGACGTTTAGATTCTTCCTTGCTTCATCTTTTGAGCTCAGAAATAAGACAACTGGAGGAGGACCACTCTTAGATTGATAAATGTAACTGATGAAACACTAAGTTTATTTCTTAGTTTTGTTTTGATTGTATTATTTGTTTCAGCTTTTCTCATGGCATTTTTTTTATTTTGCCACTGGTCAAATTCAAAAGAATTGACATCGTTAAGTGAAACGATTGTTCTGTATATATTTGTTTATTTTTAATTTCACTCTTATGTAATTGTTAGTGTTTTCAACAATTAAAACGATAAATCTTTGTTTCAAAAAAACTCTGCATATTATTTATTTTTTCTACTTTCAGATATTACGAAAAACTCGACCAAATATTTAAAGCATTTAAGCCGCACTTAAGTGCGGCTCGCAATCGTACCTGAGGTTTCCAATGAGATCCTCGGGACCTCAAGTTGGAAACACTTGGCATACAGCATTTCATTTGGCACTCCCACACAGTGAGTAGTTCAACTTATGCATCCAATAGGTGAGTTATGCCTTCGCAAGTCCACGAATTGTATAACGTGCACCTGCAACATTCCTTTTCTAAGCCCGCGTTACTGAAGCGAAGTGAACTCTCAATTTGGCGATTAACGTACAGCACAGCAGATTCTTTAACACAAAGTTTGTTTCTTGATATGCATTATGAAGATATAAAATAATTCGAGGTGCGGAGGGTACTTGTGAATATTTCTTTTAACTGCCTGTCACTCTCTGCGGGTATTCACTTTTATTCACGTGTCTTGTCTTTCTGAACAAAATCTGTTCAAGGAGTTTTGAGAGCTTTAACTAAAGAGCTTGGGCTTTATTTGATCCAACTTGCACGCAATGTCCAAAATGTCACTTACGCCAATTTCCACGAACATCTGAAAGCGGGTTTCCATGGCAACCTCTATCATCGCGACCGTAATGAAGAAGAAAAACACCGCAAGACACGACGGTGACGGTGACGGTGACGGCAACGTCGGCCACGCCGGCGCCCCAGTCGTTTCCTAGAAGTGCGAGAACCTCGGAAAATAATCAGTACGCACGAGCGAATCCCGTAATCCGTTTATTTAATATTTGGGAAGGCAGCACGAATTTGAAAACAGCGGCGAAGTTGAAGACTGGAAATGGAGATTATGCAACCACAACAATCTTCGAGAAACCATGGCCTCAGTTCAAGGCCCATGGCTTTTTTACCCAGGAATTCCCGTAATGAACAAAATTGGTTTTAGGGGGTAACTATTTGAGATAACCGGATATCGTGTTCAATTAAGGATACAAAACCAAAGGAATTGCCAGTTTCACATGTGCCTCTGAACACAAGTTGATATAAGTTAATTTCATATTCAACCAGAAACTTGATACTTGAAGAATGCCTAACAAATCATTTTTTAAAAACAAAAACAATTTTGTTCTGATAATTTCATTACCATCTGAAAGAGACATACTTTAATTTTTTGGGGAAGAAAACGTTAGTCATGTACTAAAAGATGCACCACAAAGCGGATAGAAATTACTTCCTTTCAGAAAATTAATGTGCGTTTGGTGTTCGGATGACCTATTCATAGCTTATCATATTTGGCCTCGGTTTTGCCACCCGATTTGATGGAAAATACAGTAGCGTCTCACACCCTACTTTTCTCTCTCAATTTTTTTAGTAGAAACATGAATGTTTAATTTTCACAATCTTAAAAATGTTTACACCAAGGCATTTTTGAAAAAGGAAAAAGGTGTATGTTGTAATCTTTTTTTCGGAAAAACTCCTTTCTATGCTTTAAAAAATATTTGCTTCATCTCAAATCACCTTCAGAATCATTAAAAATATTTAATGTACAACGTGAATTACCTTTTCAGGCATATACAATGTTAAGTGAATATTCGTAAAAACAGACATTCTTTGAAAATTCACTAAATTCGGGGTTCGGATGGAAACCTGTCGTCTCAACAAAATAATCTTTTTTTTAACAAATGTCACTTCTGTATTTTTTTTCAGAACGCAATAGACTTCCAAAACAACACGCGCACACATTCAACATTCCTTATTCTGCTCGTCGCTTCTTCAGTATTTCAACGGACAGATCCACGAAAGATTTTTTGGTAGCGACCCTTCCGTCCGGCCGTGCTTGGAGCGCTCGTGGGCGCCAGTAGCTCGCGCAGCGGCAAGTCGCGGTACTTCGCGCCCGGCGAGCGCGAGGCGAGGCGCGGCGCGACGAGGCGAGGCGAGGCGGCCAGGCGCGGCGCGGAGGGGCGGGAGGGGGTGCGGCGCGGAGGGGCGGGGCGCGGCGCGGCGAGGCGGGCGCAAGCCACCGCCGCCGCCGCCGCCTCCGCCACCGCCACCGCCTCCGACGTTTCGTTCTTGGCACATGTACAATATTTCCTCTACTAACCGGACCGAAAACATCGACCTCCAAACAAAAATAACACGAATTCTCGGTGTGAAAGTTCGAATATTATACAAGATTACATACTTATCAACTCAGATAATAGTTTATTTCAAGATGTAAATATGGCACTTCCAACGGTCCTCGTGAGTCAACATTCTCCAGCTCCAACCGCAACTCACGTGCGCGGCCACTGCTCTTCGGAGACAATTAGAACCACATCCCATTAGCAGGAGGCCGCGCCCGTGGATCTGACACGGCGCTTAACCCCTGCGTGTTCTAATTTACGTAGTCCACTGGAAGCCATAATCACTCTTAATTAGCGCGGGCTCCCGGGAAACGAGCTGGAATGGCCAATACGACGCCGCGGTCGGCTACAGAGCGACGTTTCACACGTAATTTTCGCAGAAAAAGTTTCCGCGCACGGGCGCGAGGGCGGGGGACTGGGGGTCGCGAGCAGGGAGCGGGGAAGTGACCTGCGACACAGGCACGGAGCACCCTGGCTTACGCAAGGTCGCTCCCGACGCGTGCCGTGGTGTGGTGTTGTGTTGTGTTTGATCAGGCTGAGGAAGGCGATGAGGCTAACGCCGTTTGGTCCCAACGGTTCAACAGAAAGTTAAGTTTAGGAATCTAAGGGGGTGTAGGAAAGAAACGGGTTTTCCCAATGATTTTAGCATAACGTGATGGAATTTTACGACAATCATTTAAAATAGGGAAGTGAAGCAAAGAAACCAAGTTACTCGGTGCTGGAGAGGTTTCTCGGGTAATATTAACATTACAAGGAATACTTTTTTTTCCTTGAAATATTCTCGTTTTAGTGAGCATTCTTTCTTCAGATATTCCAAAGGTATGATATATATATATATATATATATATATATATATATATATATATATATAATAATAATACATATAACACACGGTTTATAATAATCCTGGACTACCCATATTACTATTTTTGCATTTCCGTATCATTCAAAGCCATCTAGGTTACTATCGACAATATTCCATTTAATATCTTTAGCTACTTTCTGTATTCATTATTGTTACAGAGAAGTGAAAAAGAATGACTTTAAATACAGCAACAACATTTATTTTCAAAAGAATATTCAAATTCAAATGGTTTCGTCAAAATATTTTAATTGAGATACTCATTGTATACTGTAATGCATTGCTTGAACTTTTCTATTAATCTAAGAAATCTGCATATTGATTTGCAAGATAAATTTTTAATGGATAACAAAATATTGTGCTTGAAATATGTAAAACTTTGATCTGATGGTATCAAAAATGTAAATTAACCCTTTTTGTTAAAGCTTCATGCGACCAAGTAGTTTTCAGCCTCTACGTAATCTCCATCAATTCTATCTTTTTCATATTTCTTCCTTTCATACACATTACGTTAAGTTGTATCGTTCAAGCTTATTTAAATGAAAGATATAATATTACACAAGTTTAATTAAACAAAAACTTAACGAAGTACACCAAGAAGTTATAATTCATACACAGTATTTATACAACACACACATTCAACATTCTAGCCTAGTTTCAATTTTTGAAGAATGGTAATTGGTGACGAGTACAATATAAAAAAAAGTCACAGAAACAGAAAAAAATGTTTCTGATTGTGTTTTCACATCACCTTCGATCAAAACTTTTAAATAAACACACAAATATCAAATCAGAAAAGTATTTGTTTTCTAATACGTGCGTTTTGCTCGTATACCTCTACATCCTTCGTGAAATGAAGGCCACATCATGCAGAGTAGTAAGTCACATAAATTGATAAGTTGTTCCGAGGTAGATTGGTAGAACATTTTCACGCTGAAATATCAAAACTACATTACACGAAACATATCTTTAACAGTGGTACACAGCTTATTTCCTCTTCAGCTGAAAATCTTCATTTTTCCTAGCTAGTTAGTACAGCACAAATAACTTATTAGGAACTACGTCTGTAACATTGAATCATTAAAAATATTTCGCCCTTTTTAATATGACGTTAGAAGTAGTATTGACAGCTAAACATTAGTTTTTTTATAAAAATTAATTCGTTACAGCCAAGCGAGTTACAGACATCAACCAAAATTGGAATCGTGATTTCTCATCTCAAAACACATCCAGTCCAGATGCAGAAACAGACACAAAGTAAGCTCGAGGTGCGCCTCCATTTCGTCTCCAAACATTTTCTTTCCACAACATTACACCAGAGCAAACGCACAAGAACATTCCCGGGCATTTTCGTGGAAGCCACAGAGTGTGGCTATTGTGCCGGGCGCGTAAGTGGGTCCCGGGCGGGGAAGACGCCTCGCGGATACAGAGCGGGCCTTGTCCGCGCCAGGCACGTCACCAATCGCGCCGCCACTTATCAGCGCGAGTGCCCTGCGATTACGTCCATAAATACAGCCGGCCCCTCATCTCACCACCGCACGCGGCGCCCCGCGGATCACCCGGCGCCCAGCCACTCCGCGGGGGGAGGGGGGAAGCCCGCCCCCGCCTCAACAGGGGACCGGAAAACTATTTTAACGCTCAGGAAGGAATAATCAAAATGGAGGCTTCCGGCCCGACCCCGGGCCCGGAGAACAAACAAAAGCGTAACGCGGGCGCTGTAAAGATGGTTATCGTGAGCGCGCGCGAGCCCGTGTATGTGTGTGCGTGTCGGGAGGGGTGTTGGAGCGACAGCCGCACGCAGCCCGTGCGTGGAGCTCCCGAGTCTCCGCGGCGGCGGCGACGGTGGTGGCAGTGGAGGCGGCGATGGAGGCGGCGGCAGCGAGCGCGCGGAGGGCGCTGGCCGACGAGGCGGCGGCGGCGGCAAGACTCGCGCGCCGCGCCGCGCCCCTCCCGCCGCCTTCGCCACCGCCGCGCCGTTTCACAACCGCCGGGCCGCCCCGGCCGCGACGGCCCGTTCGAAAGTGGGGACGTGAACGGCCGCCCCCAAACGCGCGCTGCCAGCCCCGACCACCAAGTAAAACAGGCGTTTTCACTTCGCGAGCGCGCGCGGAAAAGTTTCGATTGTGCTGAGAAATGTGCCGGAGAAGCATGACTGCGGCGGTTGGCGAGGCGCGGGCAGCGGACGGGCGGCAGGCCGGTCCCCTCCTCGCGGCGCAGCGGCCTCGCGGGCCGGCGGGCGAGCAAGCGAAGCAGGCATGCCAGCAAGCGGGCGGGCGGGCGGGCCCCGTGGTCCGCGCCCGGCCACGAGCTCGGGACACCATTCACAAGCGCCGCACATCGCTGATAAATTCCCCCTTGCGCGGGCGGGCGATCGATTCGCGACCGTTATGTTCGCGGGGGCCGTGCGGCGTGCATGCGGGCGCAAGTTGAATGAACTAAGCGGCAGAATGAAGGAATTAGTGAATGGGTTCTGTTCCCTTGCCTTTCACAAAAGCATGCGACCTGAATTCCAATTTTCATTGAGCAAACCTTCGAAACATGCAGCGCCGGGCGCCGCCGGCCGCGTCGGACGCGACCGGCGCCCGCCCGTTCGTCCGTTCGCGCGAAAACACTTGCGCCCATCCGTCTTACTCACCTTGATATTTCGACGCTCGAGGCTGCGTGAACGGCCACTGAAACGTGTATGGTTTCAACGACCCTCCTCCCGCTGCCGAAGCGACGACCGTGCAAATCCGGATGCTGCGGACGCGATAACAGTCGTCCGCCGTGGAGCAGTGTGGCTGTAAATACGTGTTATTTCGCCGCCTCACACACACGTTCACTTAAAATAATCCCACTCATTCACGACGGTCGCAATGGACATTCATCCCCGATCACCAAAATAAAATGTGGCACTTCACCAAGTGATTCTTGCCTGCTACGAAAATAACGACGCTTATTCGCCGGCGACAAACAAAAACTTTGTTGCGGAGCTGTCGAAGTTTAAAAGGTACCAACACAACAATACACTGAGCCGCACTTCGCTTTGACGTGGTTGTTAATCATTACACATACGTCATTGACCGTTTTTTTTCTACGGTTATGTGTAGTGGAGTTATATTTAGACCGTAAAAATATAGATTTCTTCCAATTTTCTTTTTATTTCACATCCAATGACCTCAACACTTTATTCCACACTATTAAAACTTTTAAAAATAGCTTTGGCTGGTGTCGCACGTCGATCAGCCAAAGTAAGAAAACCAATTACACCACTTTTGAAGTTTGGCAGAGCGAGTTTGAGTGAGCGCAGGCGGGTGGGCGGGCGCGGGGCGAGACGCGGCGCGAGCGAAATAGTCAGGAGGAGCGCGCTGGCCGCGACGGCAGCGCCTCGGCAGCCATGTTCGTCAGGACCGCTCGGCGCGCAGGTTGGCAGCGCATTTCTCTGAAGCTCTCTCGCCTCTGGCGCTCGCTCGACGCCTTCCTCACATCCGAACAGTTAGAATAACAACGCAGCCCGACTCCGCACTGCACTGGACGCGTCGAGGGCACCGCAGGCTCTTCGCAGACGACTTCACAAACTGTTTGGTATCCAAATATTCACGCAGGGCATCACAATCCGAACACAACCGAAATCCGAGAACACTTCGCGAGACATTTAAGCCCGCGGACGAGCTAAAACCAGCACCGCGTCATGTGTCTTCTCAGGAACGGGCGTCGAATGCTGCTGTTTTTCGTCCGGTAACGCTCTGCGCGCTCGGGACGTTGCAGCGCACAAGCGAAGCTGGCAAGCGAGCAGCCGCGCAACAGCGGTGCTGGCCCCGGCCCCGAGCGGCGGGCGCAGCGCGCATGCGCGGCCGCCCGCTCCCCCCCGCGCCGCAGCCGTTCATTCATGGCAGCGCTCGGCGCGGCGGTCGCGCCGCCCCCCCGCAAAAAAAAAGCCGGCCCCCCCCCCGGCGAAGCAGCCGCACCCCCGCCCCCGCAGCCGGTTTCCGGTCCGCGGAGGTCCCCGGTTCGTGCGCGCGGAACATCCGCGCGCGCGTTAATTCAGATAGCGCGTGGGGGCGGGGGTGGGGGAGGGGGCTCATTGATGATGGCGGCCGCCGCCGTCGCCCAGAAGGGAGGGGCCCGGCCCGGCCCCTTTCCCCAGCGCGGTCCTCGCCCTGCGCTATGATAGGGGAGCATTGTGCGGCGCCCCACCTGCAGTCGCCACCCTCGCAGACCCTGACACACTGCGGGGCACGGCTGCGTCCCGGACGCGTGGCACGCCACCTCCGCACCCTTGCCCCTCCTCGCCTCGAGTTATGGCCGCCGCAGGCCAGATAAGATGCTATCTCGGTTCGCGCAAGGTCACCCGTCGAGCTCAGTGACCCAAGGTCAAGGGCCTCGGGGCGGGTGGCGTGGCCCAGGTGGAGCCTCGGCGATGCCCTTCTTCGAAGGGCGTCGCGACGCATGTTAGCGCTGTAAATCGGCTCTACTTGTGTTCCAACTTACGTCAAAGTCCACTACGGTAGTAACAGGCATCAGCCCTACATCAGCCTACGGTAGTAACAGGTTGACTGGCATCAGCAAAGTAGGGGCCAGCACCTGTTAATTTATTTCAGAAAGGTATATAATTAACGAAAACATTTTTGTTATTATCCAGTAAGCACTGAATCTACTGATACCTTGACCTTCATAATCAATTTCGATTAACTAACGGCAGAATTTTAATTTCAGGTAATAAGTGAAGTGATGATACGAATATGATTTTAAGGAGGAATGACTCCACTTGGAGGATACGAGACAGATTTATTTGAGGAATGCATCCACCAAGATTCCCTTTTCCCCTCTCCCCTCCTTCCCGCTCGTTCGTTGTCGTCACGCCCGCCCATCGATCTGCGCTAGAAAAATGCGACTGCAGGTTCAAGGTCGTCCCCTGGATGAAGGTCGCGAAACGTGTGAATAGGCACCCACCGCCATTTACGTCGCACGCAGCTGCGGGCCAACTGATCACACTCATACCAGAGGCAGCGCGTCACCCGTAGTATTCCCAACGACGACGCCCGCAGACGACGAGGCGGCAGAAGCTGCCTTCATCACCCCAGGCACCGCGGCGGACGTGCTATAAAGGAGATTATTCTAACACTAAGAATGGTCTCCTCTGACAGTTACTGCTTGGCTATTGCTGACAACAAAACTGCAGATTATGTCCACGGGCTCAATTCGTCAGCGGTTGTTCATTAGCGGTTGTCTCACTTGTGGCTTCAGCACAACCTCTTGCAACGCTATTGACCGATATGACTTTTATTTGTTTGTCCTGTCAAACTGGTCCCTTCTTAGACTAATTTCTCTGTACTATCCACACCATATCGCTCACTACCCATGACCTTCACTATTTCCTCCGTTACAAGGATGTGGCATCAAGGTCATTAGTCTTTTGAAATTATGTGGTGTCAGATATGCTGTTTTTGTTTCGTCAATTTCGACAGGTCCACGGTGTTTCTCGAAAGACATCTCATTCAAGTGCATTCAATGAACATTAAATGTTAAGTATACATTTATGAAGGCCTTCGGTTTCGCAGTTTCAAATTACGAAATCACTCGACTATATAAGTTATGAAACGGCTATGATGCCAAATGCGAAGAAAAAAATCAGACGTGCCTTTGCAATTGCCTTAGCTTAAAGGTTGTGTCTTTCATTGTAGCTGCAATTTTGTATTCAATTCAGAGTTTACTATTCAGAATGCCATCATCAGCAAAGTTAACTCTGACACTTCCATGAGCAAAAGAGAAATCCAGTTGACTTTTTTAACTCATAACTCAAATTTTAAATTCCAAAAACCCTACGTGACAATATGTAGATGCAATTTACAAAAACCACTGAGGGTATTTAAAGTTGAATTGACTATACGGTAGAAGATTTCTTTCTTAATACCTTCTTTTGTTCAATTAACTTTGCTTCGAATTTTGAAAGAGAGAAAAATGTTTTGTTCTTCTTACTCATGTGTTCTATAATGAACATTTGCTTACATCACTGACTCAATTATATCCTATTGTTCAGAAACTCACAGTCAGATGTGAAATTATTAAACAAACGTGAATAACAAAGCTTTCACTTTATCTACGTCCCTTGAATCTTATCACATGTACGCTAAACATTTAAATTAAAACAGAATAACAAGTATATTTCCTGAAACAGACATCAACAGTCTAACCTCAACTTAAATTTCCGTTGTAATCTTCACAAAAATCGACAATACCATATCAAGAATTGAAGCAGGCTCATAATATCGGGAACTCTACCATTTCGCGTAAACATGGCTAATAGAGGGTGGCTGGTTTGTGTTAATTTTCTGAAATTAACACAGTCATCGAGGCCAACTTGAATTTCTTTCTGAACTTCATTATTACGTAACGTTTAAAAGCATCGCTTTTTTACACGAGCCGAGTAGGCCGAGGGCTTCTGGAACGTTTCCATGTCGCGTAAGCTTGGTTTAGCGAACCTATCGCCGGGGGCGGGGCGGAGGGGGGTCCAGTGGCGCGGAAAGGCGAAAATGGGCCACTGAGAGCGTCCGGCGAAGGGCAGCGGGGGCGCCGGAGCCCGCACTTTGCCCAGGGGGCGACGAAACCGTCACGCCGGCGGGAATCTCGGCGGAAGGCTTTATCTGGAATGGCGTGACGAGTAACAGGAAATGAGATCACAGTTTCAGTAAATTTGTCTCTCCTTACGTCCGCAGATAAGATATTGAAAGAAATGACGACCGTCCACGAGTCCTGCTACATTCCTTCGTTTGCAGTGGAGTAGTTTAAGAGTGGGGGCTGATAACAGCTGACTGCACAGGAAGTGCTAAGCGATAATAGAGGCTTACAGATGCGTGTGGACTGGCTTAGTAACAGATGGTAAGGCAAGTGGTGTTACGAGAGCCTTGAAAAACAATGAGTGAAGAACGATAATAGAGCAGGACGTGTGTTACCGGTCTTCATGGATGCGAAGAAAATAGACCAGAGGTAAAAATAATAAAACAATCACCTTGGTTCAGAGAAATGAACATGAACGGATTCGTAATGCTTGAAGCCAAAAGAAAAAGAAACCCTTTGATTAATTTGCCTTTTGTTAACCATTCATTACTTGACAAATCGATTCTTGTTCCCTTTTGGCCGTACAAATACATTGCTTTGAGACAATGAATACACCTGTCGCACTGGCCTCGTTAAATCGGCTTTCGTGCTAAATTCGCGAGGATGGAGAACGCGCGAGCGAGAGAGACAAGGTCGAAGATTCGCCTCGATTACCGGCGCCCTTGAGGCCAGGCGTGGTTCGCCGTAACACGAAATAAGAGAAGTGACGTCGTGAGGTGCTGCAGCAGCAACGCTGCGCCTCTCACCACGACGGTATCGCATTCGCCGGTGATCACGTCATCACCGGCAAGCGATGCGGAAGAGGACTGGTCTCGCTACACCTGTGAACGCCCGCGACCTTACGGGGGCCTGAATCGAACCCTATCCCCCCTCTCCCGCCTCCTCCTTCTCCTAGGCCCCTCGAGGAGATGGTGCGGCGCGCCGGTGAACACTCGGCATGCTGGCGGATTCAGGACGAGCGCGTGTGTTTGCAACGAGCACGTGGAGCAAGGTCAAGGTCAGGCGTATGCATGTGACCGGTTGGCACACACCGTTCTCTCTCCGCCTAACGACCTTCCGAGGGTCGGAGAGATGACGGCGGCGGATGACCTTGGAAACAGGGTGTCAATAGATTCGCATGCTGGTTATCGCTGGAATGTACGCGAGTTCAAGGATGGATTTTTCTACTTTTCAGACCAATAGGGCGATCCGTGGATGAGTGGTTAGACTGCCTGTCTCTCACTGGAACTGCATTTCTAATCACTAGGAAACTGTGTAGAACTGGCAGTGGGAAAAGCGGATTCGCGGCATATTTTTGCGTTTATCGTATTTATTCTCTCATTCCATCAAATTGTCATCTTAGGGAATTATCATTATTTTCTACTTCATTAAAAAAAAAATTAAAGAAGGGAAAAAAATTTGGCAACGAACGTAATTCACATTGCCATTTGTTTAATATAGCATTGGGGAGCTCAGAGCAGAATATGTCTGTCGGAGGCACTCCGTTTCTAATCGTGCTTCACCTCGAGGGATAAGGTAGGGATTACATATCATACCGGTCATCACACTAATATCTTGTATTTCCAAAAATCTCCCCAATTGATAGATACGCTTGTTCAGTCATTCGTATCGATGTCATTACCACATATGTGTATCTCGCCCTTCAGGTACCAATTATTTCGTAAACTTTTTTAAAAATTCTGTTGTATATGTTTCATTTGTTATTTAATAGGTAACGCTTCCTTGAATAGCTGAAGGTAATTTCAGTGAAATACTAGAATTGAATTTCTTCCTTGTGAGGTGACGGTAAAGAGTTTGTCTTGGCATGAGATATGTTGCATAGACATACTGTTCAATTCCTGCCGCAGAACAATCTAAGCAACGCTATGGCCGATTTACATTGTCACTGGATCCAAACTTCAGGTGGATGCACTTGAGATCTCGAGTTTGTGACGAGAGCATTCTTCGCCACTGGACGCAGCTCTGAGAGGGCAACGGAGAGCGATGAGACGCTCGCGAAGACTGGTCGCCATCTCAGCTATTAGCAAATGGAGAAGCAACGCGAGGACTCGCACGTACAGTCAGTAGAGAAAGTGAGTGGAGACTTAGGTGCTCTCTCTCTGTTTTCTGACTGTGGAAACAGTACGGTGGGAGTTAATAGCAATAAGATGCAACGATCATGCCAACAAATAACTTCTTTCTTCATTTTCACAAACGTGTTTCACAAAGATAAACCAATATCTCGGTACTAAGAAACCAAGAAACTCCATGCCATGACAAAATGAGGCGTAAGCAGTCTTTGGCCACCTGGAAGTAAATGTTTAATCGTCATAGACAATGGGAAAGTAAGCTCCTTGCGCCGTTCTTGAATATTCCTCTATCGTCTTCGCTGTCCGTCAGTTGCTACCTGAACTCTGCAGAGGTGGGAAACTGTGTTGAAGTGATTCCAAGGGCAAATTTACTAGACGCAAAGGGGTAATCCGTTGACACAATGATTGCGCATCAATACAGGGGATACACCGACGAATTACACACGCGTCATTTTAGACCGTTGCGGCGAGAGGAAAAATTAGAGAACAAACTACGTAGCGTTCACCCTCAAGTCATTAGTGTGCAAGATGATTGTATGTTTATTGATTGTGAAGATAAATCCATGTGCAAGTGTCTCAGTCGTGGCGGGAGGCTTCAAGAATAGCAGGAAATGAGTTTCCCCTGGCTCTGTGCGCAATGTGTTACGACGCACAACTTACCTTGGATGCAGTACCCGAAAGAAGGTTTCGGTGAGTAAAGTAAACAGGTAGAAACAGGCCCGTGTTAGCGCACGGGCCCGAAGGGCCCAAGGTTCCCAAAGTTCAAGGGTCCCAGATAGTTCTTAAAAAATTATTTAATACGAAATTGCTCAAAAAATAAAATGAAAACCGCATAAAAAGTGATGTAAGATAAAACTTTAGACAAAAAATTGGTATAATGGAGTGATGTTTCACACACAACTAGTGGGAGGGGCATAATTGACATCCAAGAACCACTCTCAAAACCAATAATTTCATTTCGGGAATACTCTCTCAAGAAATCAAAGTTGTTATTGATTCATAAAACAATTGTGCAGTAGATAAAAAAGTACCCTTCTACGTTTGTGCCAGCATACTCCTGAAAACTTACTTTCAAATGAAACGAAAGCAAGACCTGTAGTCGGAAAAACAAATTCACAAGAAAGTCTCTCCCAGAGTCTGTAAAGTGTTTAGCTGATAGAGAATTATATGCTATAAAACTAAGGTTTTTATGTTAGTCAATCAAGATCAAGTTATTCTTACCTCAAATTACAGGAAACAAATTCAAAAAGTTCAGTCTGATAAATGTCGTTGATGTAATATGTTCACGGAAAATACAGATCATATCATTTCAGAATATGCAATCCTGGCACACACAATGCGCCGCAACAAGATCGCTTCCATTATACACCATCAAATTGCAACCAACCACAATTTTAGTGATAACCATGCTCTACATATTCAAACCTGAACACGTGTTGGAAAATGAAATAGTCGGAGTTTATTTCTACGGCACAATTTTGACATACGTGCCTGTGGAATATAATAGACCAGGTCTCGTAATACCTCTCAAGGAGTCCAAAACTACGTTTCTTAGTGATGTTGCTGCCCCTTTAACAGAACATGCAAAAGGCATTGACTGAAAAAGTAAGTACAGAGATCTGGCATACCCAATTAGAGAACAGGGGAAACAGAATTACGTACTCATTTTCCCCAATCATTATCTTCTGTCAGTCATTTAGAAAATCATGCCAGAAAAATATCTCCAGACGTGTCGAATCTTCAAGTCATCTTTTCTTCAAGACCCTTGATATTAACGCAGAAGTATGTTATACTTGTCGCATTTTACGAAACTTTCCTCAATAAAATAATGAATCAAATGACATACTTGACGAAAAGGTGGCGATGAAAAAGGAAAAAAATAATAAAGAGAATTATAGAGGAAAATAAGAAGGAGGCGAAGAAGAAAATTGAAAAAGAAAATAGAAAGGAAGTACAACAATGCGCCAACATAAAATAATAATAATAATAATAATAATAATAATAATAATAATAATAATAATAATAATGAAGATGAATATGATGATGATGATGATGATGGTGGTAACTGAAAAGGCACAGGTGATGCGTGGGCATGATCCTGGAGGATGCCCGGCGGGCAATGCTGCAACAGCGTTTAAGAACCGCCGCCTCCACAGCAGGCGAAGCGCACAGCCGCCTCCACCGCCACCGCCGCGACCGGAATACTCAAGATTGGAGACGACCCGGACGCGCACGCCAGTAGCCTGCAAGGAGCGCGCCACGCCGCTCCACCCCGAAGAGGCCTGCGGACGGGGCGGCGGAGGGCGTTGTTCCTTGGATGGGGGGTTGCACTGGCCTCAGCCACCTTCAGTATAGAACGATTTTCTTAAGGATGAGCCAAAGTGACAGCTAGTGCTGGCAACAAAACTGAAGTTTCTGTGGGCGTTGTGCCCCTTCCTGCATTCGTTCCTGCAGTTGGCTAATTTGTAAATGGCTTCGATGCTTCCTTTTGTGATGTCCTCGTCCGACCAAAATATAGAGCGCCACGAGAAATAATTGAAATTAGGAAGTGCAGTGTTATGTGCTCTTCTGTAAAAATTCTTTTTTCTATTAACATTACATTGACTTTACTTTTTGTGTGATAAATATTATGTTTATTTTAAAACCGAAACTTGAATGCGAGATGCGTACCGATGCACGTGGTTCCGGCCTTTGTGCTGTTGTGTGGCGAGCTCTGATTGAGAGCTTTCTATTTACATTCGTGGCAGTTTTCTTTTACTGAATGTGAGATCATGTTATGAGATTTTCCACATACGTAATTAAATTTAAATATTTCCCAAACTCGCGTACGTGCATATATTTAAGCGAAACTCTTAGACTTCTGCATAGGGATGTTTTCATAGGAGCCATTAGCACTTTACGAAGGGGCGTGACTGAACAGCTGTCGAGGCGAAGGGATACTCCTCTGAAATACATGTGATGTTCACTTGTTTTCACGAACTGTCACTTTGGCTCATCGTTAGGAAAATCGGTCTATACTAAAGGTGGCCGTGGACTGGCGCACGCAGAGAGGGCCGGAGGGAATTTCTTCTATTCACGGTACCCAATCGAGCCTTTTAATTTTTATTTTCTCGTACACGTACATATTAAATTTTATTTTCTCATGTACGTATAATATATGAAGTATAGAGAAAATTATGTAATACAGTTCGAGTTTTTACCGCAAAATAAACAATGAGTAGGGAAATTCAAGCACATTTCGTTGTGGAGAAAACCAGATTTTTACACGTTTTTTGCAGATCTCTGGAAGAAGAATACTGTGAGCGCCAGGCATTAGCGTTTATGGCACTAGGAAGGCCCATCTGTGAATTTGACGTCATATGCTGGAACACACACAGAAATTCGCAGGAAGGTAATCTAGTGCGACCTGCAGAGCATTAACATTTACTTTCAGGGGTATCAAGAATAGAAGAGTATGGGAATCATTCCAAAGAAGGGAGGAAGAAATCGCGACTCCTCTACGCTACGTTCAGGGCACACACAGGTTATTCATCTTGGAATGAAATTCATCATCGTTTAGGAAAACCTTCCTATTTCGGCAGATCGGATCACATACTATATTCACAAAATTCAGACAAAAATAGAGAAAACGAATGTTAGAAAATTTTCATTTGTGAACTGAACTACTAGATATTGGAACAGTTTGTCTGAGACTATCTTTGAACCTATTCCTTAAAGCTTAAGCAAACTATAAATTTACAAATAAATTAGTTTTGTAGGAGTTTGTGTGTATTACATCAATATTTGTGTATATTCAATATTTGTTATACATTCCTATAGTTAAATTATGTATTTTCTTTATAGTGTTGTACAATTGTTGATGTAATAATAATAATAATAATAATAATAATAATAATATTTATATGCAGTATTGTGTAGTGGAGTCAAAGGAATGTGGAAGAATGATATTACAGTTAAGTTTAGTGCAGGTAGTGAAGCGGAGTGTTGAGAAGGCTTGTGCGGTGAAATTATACAATATTATGTAGTGTTTTATTGTTGGTCAATGTAACCTTAATGAAATAAAAGTTAAGACATTTTGCCACCACGTTCTCTTACTTATAAGCAGAATTAAAAATAATCTAATCTTATATATACATGATACCCACCCTGATATTCAAAAAGTGTTTTTCGCGAAACGCCTGTCTGTTCGTCCGTTCGTTTATAAACAACGCTACCAATTTCAACAATTTGTAATCTTTTACAAAATGAATATTCGTCGAAAAATCTGAATTGATTGAGGCCCTGCGAATTTGAAACGATCTTTGGATTTTTAGAAGTACTTCACATTAGCCACTGAATTGCATTTTCAAACTTTTCTTAACAGTGACTCCAAATTTACTTTCGCACGTACTTCGTGAGAACAGAAAGTTATGCGAATGTGCGCCAGAATTTTCTTTAAATTTGTGCTAAAATAAAGTGAAATAATAATTTCCTAACGATACCATAGATTTAATTTTCACTGATAACTGAATTCCTTATGATCTGGAAAGGTTCTAATTCTTTGGATTACATTAATAAAGATATTTTTTCTAGAAATGAAAAAGGGTATAGCCGAATAAGGCTGTAGCAATTCTTCAAATCAAATCGAGAATCGTGATGACCATATGAAAGAGGATACAAATACCATAGATTCCCAAAAAGCAGTTTCTTACGGCAATCTGTTGCATGAATACGAGAAACGTGTTTTTCGTTTTATTTTTTCTCACCTTCTATTGCATATATCAGGCAGAAAAAATTGCATGGACGGGGGAAACATAGTTTAATTTAGCGGATTGTCAACGAATTTGACGCGTCCGTCCGTGCGTCCGTCCGTGCGTCCGTCCGTGCGTCCATTGTCCGTGCGTCTGTGCGTCTGTTCGTGCGTCTGTCTGTGCGTCTGTCTCGTGCGTCTGTCCGTGCGACTGTCCGTGTGACTGTCTGTGCACGGTCTGTGCGTCTGTGTCCGTGCGACTGTGCGTGTGTCTGTCCGTGCGACTGTCCGTGCGACTGTCCGTGCGACTGTCCGTCCGACTGTCTGTGCGACTGTCTGTGCGACTGTCTGTGCGACTGTCTGTGCGACTGTCTGTGCGACTGTCTGTGCGACTGTCTGTGCGACTGTCTGTGCGACTGTCTGTGCGACTGTCTGTGCGACTGTCTGTGCGACTGTCCGTGCGATCTGTCCGTGCGATCGTCCGTGCGTTCGTCCGTCCGTGCGTCTGTCCGTGCGTCAGTCCGTGCGTCCGTCCGTGTGTCTGGCTGTCCGTGCGTACGTGCGTCCGGCCGTCCGTGCGTCTGGCCGTCCGTGCGTCTGGCCGTCCGTGCGTCTGTCCGTGCGTCCGTCCGTGCGTCCGTCCGTGCGTCCGTCCGTGCGTGCGTCCGTGCGTGCGTCCGTGCGTGGCGTCTGTCTATGAACACTACTAGCGCCTAAACCATTCGTACGATTTCCTCCAAATTGAAGGAATCCGTCTACCTGGCTCTACTTGAAGCTTTGAATTTTTGAAAAACATTCTTTAAAATTTGGGGGTACTTTACATTTACCCCCAGACATTTTCAAAATTTTCTCAAAAACGGCTCCAAATTTTTTCTTCAAATTTCTTGTTAGATAAGAGCAAAATACACTTATAAAGGTGCCATAGGTCAGAATTTCATGGTTAATCTAAATTTTGAAAATTGCAAAAGTTTGAATTTTCCGGCGTCTTCCTACAATACAAAATTGAAGACATATGTTAAATTTGTTGTGCATAAATAGTCTTTCAGTTAGTTTTTTTTTTGAAATTTTAGTATTTTTCCAGCAATAGTGCGTGCAATATTTGCAATTTTAAAAAATAACCAAAAAATATTTTCTTAAAAACAGCTCCAAATTTTTTCTTCAAATTTTTCCAATATATAGTGCTAATTGCAGTATTTTTTATAACGTAAAGTTCGTTTTGGTGTATTCATGTTTTTTTTTTAAATTACACAAATGTAATTTACTTGAAATTACTCTCACTCCGTTAATAGGGAGATTTCCATCAATTTGTATGCATTCTTACATTTGTAGAGGAATCGCTTCAAATGACTTCAAATGAAGTTTTTCGAAAACTCAACAGATTCCTCTGAAAAAGAGCTTAAATTTCTCATTTACAGTAATGCTTAATGGCCATTTTCTTAAAAACTACTATGAATTTTTCAATGAAAACTTCTATTTCGGACGAGTTTTTATTCTTCTTTAATACTCTTGAAGTAATGATTCATTGTACTTCTAGGAAAGCAAAAAGTTGAGAAATTGTCAAAAAATGTACTTTGGGCGACATAGATGACAGCTGGGCCTTAAAGTCAGCCGGAAATTAAAATTTGGTACGAGAAAGTATGTGCCATTCTGTAGCACCTCTAGTTTCTAATCACATTTAGGCGCGAATTTCAAATTTTTAAACAAAAAAATAGTTTAATTTTTTTCACCACCGTCCACATTGATTAATAATCTGAAAAAATATGTTATAGAATGTTATAAGGCTCATTTTAGAGGAGAAAATTGAGTCCGTACTCGAACGTTATCGCTTTGAAAATGAATTTCTTTTTCCTATATGAATTTGTCGTCAAAACTTGTTGACTAAAATACTTTCAAATTGAACTATGTTTCCTTGTCCGTGCAATTTTTTCAGCCTGATTCACGCGTTAAATGCTGAGAAAAAAATTAAACATGCAAAACACGTTTCTCGTTATATTTGTGCAACAGATTGCCTTAGGAGGCTGATTTTTTGTGAATCTACGCCATTTTGTATTCTCTTTCACATGAGCATCGCGATTAGCGATTTTGTTTGGGGGAACTTTTCACCGCCTTATTCGGCTATACCTTTTGTTCTCCGGAATTAGTTCTTTAATTAATATCAGTTTCTACACGTTTTAAAAATATTATTTTTCTTCTGTATTTTGAATGAAATATTGACATTTTTAAAAACAGAATTTTCTAAGAAACTGCTCCAAATTTGTTTCTTTCAACTTTTTGTATTCAGCTAAATGCACTTAATAACACGACAGAAACGCAATTTTGATACAGTATTTTTTTTTAAAAATTGACATAAATTACTAAAAGTTTTGTGTGAAAATTAGCTCAAAATTGCCTTTCAAAAACGCTGAAACGACGCTTTCTAAAAATTCCAAAATATCAAAAAAAATACTCTAATTATGTGAACATACAACATAACCATATTCCTATTCCACTCTTAGAGGATCAAAAAACCTTTAAAACGTGAAAAAATATACGTTTTTTATAAAACATTAATCTGGTAACCACCAGATTTAAATATTGCATAAAAGTAAACTAAACAAATTGAATTGTGGGAATTCTGATTGGATGTTGTTGACGTTCTTATAATTCTTCTTATATTTTTATAATTTTTGACGTTAATATCATGTTCTCAAACTTTTCTGTCGAGTTTTGAGAAAATTGTTTATTACTGAGTTTTATGTCGAGTTAGTGCGTTGTGGCAATGAAATCGATGCCAATAACATTTAGGTGGTCTTGTTAAAGTAGTGTTATTCAGATATACACATAGAAACTACAAAGCACATCAAAAATGCGTATGCATATACAAAGGTCAATTTTCGTTATATTATTAGATTTATCATATTATTGTAATGATACATTACCATATCACGTTTACATCAGTTCTGTCATGTGATTCGAACTCGTGAGGCAGAGGTTGGAACAACTAAGCCCAAGTTTGTGGGTTCGAAATCTGTACAAGGTATGAATGTTTTCATTTGGACTCATGGCGTGAAGGAGCATTCACTCTAACACACCCTTACCCTATCTTTCAATTATCTCTTGGCCAGACAGGCAACTGTATTCACTCTGTGTATGTAACTGAGGAAAGGTATCCCTACACCCAGAACAATGATACAAGCACCGAGATGCGGCCAAGGGATACCATGGGCGTATGTAAAGGTAAAGAACCGAGATATGTCTATATAATGTTCGGGAAGCGTGAAGGAGTTCTACACTGAAAATGTTCCCAGAGAAGCGGTATATACCTCGAGAGTCCCTAGAATGTCTTCTAGGCACCGAAAGATAGCTACTGGACAGAGGGAGGGGCAAAACCGAGAAGCTAGCCCAGACTCAGGAAATTAGTACGACAAATACTGATCCATTATGTAGCTCCACCAGTTTTATTTTCATTTAATAATATTTCTGAATCCATATTTTTTTAGAATATTTCACTTTTTTAAGGTATTAAAAAATTATGAAAGAGGACATTTTAAATATCATGAAGAAAAGCGTATTTTCATAAAATTGCTTTTTATAAGATTAATTTTCAATACAACTGTAATAAATTATTTTAAAATTGTTACATATTTCGACTTTGAATTCTAATAATATATCTACGTATTGTACATTGCCTAAATGTGTTTTGATTATGAGAAATTCCCTAAAGAGTTATCGTAGGTTGTGAGAGTCATGATCTGGACTGTCCGGTGACGCCGCGTCGAAGGCTGAGGTGCCGACGTTTCGACCCTGAAGGCCCCCGAAAAGACCGCGATATGTCGGTCGAAACGTCGGCACCTCAGTCTTCGACGCGGCGTCACCCGGACAGTCCAGATCATGACTCTGGCCCTGGTGTGTGTGTGTGTGTGTGTTTGTTTATATATATATATATATATATATATATATATATATATATATATATATATAATAAAAGGTATAGTGTCCGACTTGATTTATTCATATAAAGAATTTTTCCTTTATGCTGAATATAAAATGTATTTTATTTGTTGACTTATCGTTAATATTTATAACGTTAACAATTAAATAATTTTTGTTAGTAAAACCTATATTTTTAATACATGTCATTGGATTACACGGGATGAAGCCCTGTGAGATTCCTTGGGTGTGCCACTGTATAAATGTATTTTGTTCTATGTGCACGTGTGTTATAAAACTATAGTAATGGTGTGTATTTCGTATTATTAAACAACTAAAAATTTATAATCAATCAGTACAGAGTGAGCAACAGAAATTTGCGTTTTCGTGCGATTTTCAAGTGGCCTACTTCTAAAAGAAGACATTCTTTTGTTTTATCGGATGCCTGCATCAGAAAAGGAACTATATTAACTCTTGCAACTTGGCTCAACAATTCCTGTAAGAAACTGTTCAAATCACTCTCTTTCATAATATTTAGTTCAATAATAGTAAGTAATAGTGTATAAAATGAGCTTCTAAAATACGGTGGAGACACATTAACTGAAGAAATAACTAAATTAATGAAGATGATCTTGCACCATCGTAAGATACCCAAGGATTGGAAGACAAGCATCCTCATATCATTGTTCAAGAAGGGAGTTGAAATGATTGAAGGCGTTAATATTGTCAACAATACTATTGAAATAAATAATATTGTTGACAATGACAACGCCTTTAATCATTTCAATTATTTAAATATCAACTCTAACTCACCACTAAACCAAAAACAAAAAAAATCAAGAAGGGAGATTAACTTAATCTCGATAATTACACAGGAATGAATCTCTTAAACTCCACACTCAAATTAGTGACGAGACATTAGCGAAAGAACTGTACAGCATGATAGAGTGGGAAGATCATCAACAGAGATTCAGGAGAGGAAGATCCTGTACCGATGAAATATACATAGCTAGACAGCTAATAGAAAAGTCACTAGAATTCAATAACTCGGTATTCCTGTTCTTTATAGATTTAAGTAAAGCGATTAGATAATACACGTCTAATAGTGACTATTCGTTTCTAAAACAAAATGTGCTTTAAATGAATTCATTTTTTATTTTTATTCTTTTCGTCAATAACATCTAATTCTACGTTATAACATTTAAATCTGCTTAATAACCTTTGAGATTTTTTTTAATTGTAATATTTTCATGCGTGAGCAATTTGCAATTTACTTCGGCAACACTGTAGTGGTCGTCATCGATTGTCGAAGGAATACAGTGGAGCTGTTTGTACTTGTGGGTTGTATTGAACTCGTACGTATTGATGAAAAGGCTTAGGACGGGGTTTAAATGAATAAGAAGTTATTGAAGTGATGATGTACATTGAAACTTAGCAATGTACAACAAATTATCCACACTTATTTTAATTACTTTAATTGTTATGTAACAATGTGTACTCAATAAAAACGTTCTAATTACATTATAAATCATTCATGTTCACAAGATAAATATATCTAATTACAATTTTATATTCATAATAAGGAGTTAAACATATGGATACTTTTTGCCCATGGGTGGTAAAGCACGTTACCAAAAATAACTTGGTAATGGTAGGGTTAAGATCAAGGGAAATGGAATACTATCCTCTCCCATCACCATATCGAAAAGGATCAGACAGGGTGACTCTTTGAGTCCTTTACTATTTAATCTAGTAATGAATATGATAATCAATTAGCTTAAAACAAAAAAGAAATAAGGAATTGGGAAATATAAACATAATTTTTTGCGGACTATGCAGTATTGGTAGACGAAAATGAAGATGACGTACAATGGCTTCTCCATGAATTTAATAAACTCTGCAGAAACTATAATTGACGATCTCCATCCAAAAAACTAAAAGTATGACAATAGCGAAAGATCTTACTCAAAAACCAACAAGTGTTAAAAAAAAATACTTGGGAATAGTGATCACAAGCTCAGGACAGATGAATAAGGAGGTAAAATTCTCTGAGTCATGAAATGAAACAGAATTTCTGGCTGTTTAAATTACTCAGTGTGCTACAACAAATATTTGAGACAAGATTCAAAAGTAAGAATATATAAATCAGTAGTAAGACCGATATTAACATTTGCAGCAGAGACACGAGGTGAAACAAAAAGCATGCAACGTCAGCTAGCATTGGCAGATGTGCGTGTGTTGAGGAAAATTTAAACAGAACGTTCTTGGATAGATAAAGAAACTATATCATTAGAATAAAATATGAAATTAGTCCCATTTCCGAATGAATAATATCACGTAGGAGAGAATGGAATCAACACATTGATAGAATGAATGAAGACAGAATTATAAGGGTCCCGAGAGACAACATACCCGTGGGAATAAGATATCCCGGAGACCGAGGTGACGATGGCACAAAAGTCTTTAAATCCAAGGAATGGAACAGACCTATGGCCTACTAAGAAGAAGAAGAAAAAGAAGAAAAAAAGAAGAAAAAGAAGAAGAAAAAGAAGAAAAAGAAGAAGAAGAAAAAAAGAAGAAGGAAGAATAATACAGAAACGAAACACTAAGTTTTCACTACAACACAATAGGTTTAGAAAAAGAAAACTAACCCCAGAGTTTCAAAACCGAAATCGCAAGCGTAATATTTTGTTAAAAAAACAAACAATTTAAAATATTTTATTAAACGAAATCTGAAAATTATTTGCAACAGGGTGCCTTCCTATAAACTACTGGTTTTAAATTAAATGAATGTAACCTTACGTTTGATTTCTTCGAAAATGCTATTTTTAATGTTTGATTAAATAAAATTCAAGGAAGAGTTTTTCTAGACGACATTTTTTCTTCAAATCATTAAATGTGTCAATGAGATTCCTTTGATGTAGACTGAACACACACTTCCACAAAGTAAACCTATTGGAAAATCCAACATAACCTACTAAGACTAATTAAACGCATTATTAATAATGTATCTTTAAATCACATCCACACATTGAAACGCACATTTCATTGCCACTACAACGGGGTTTCTTTAACGAAGAAAATTAATTCCAAAAATGTGTCAGGAAATAATACCGTAAATACCATTATTTTACCCCTTTACACAGCAGTAAATTGATCGTAAATATTAGCATGTGCAATAAGAAGAAATACATAAGTATGAATTAAACGCATTCTACCTCTTTCATCCACATGAAGAGACCGCATAACAAGTAACAGAAACGAAGATAATTATATTTAATGATACTTTTAATAGGAAGACGTAATAATTATTGAATATTGTATGTTATGATTAAGTTCTCAATGAGTTAGATCAAATGACAAATATTTACAGGCAGAGGAATAAAACACGTTTTATCTCTTAATATTAAGTAAACGGGCAGACATGAATTGAGAAAGAACATGAATGGAGTTCGAAATGCAACAGAATCCTGATCAGAAATACTTTTGTCTAAAATATGCTTTTATGTTGCAAACCCAACCAATTTCTTAAAGTACTGTGTTCAGTTGTAGTGATAGAAGCTTCTCGTATCTCGAAAGAATCGTCGTCTGAATGAATGACGATCACCAGCAATTCTATACTTCGATTTAAATGTATGCCTCTCCCATTCTAGCGTGTGACCTTGAAGGGAATTTCATTTAAATGGAAGTATAGATTTATGATATTTCATTGCATGTTTAAAATTATCGGAATTTGAGGTTGGTAATTCATGATCATTAATGCAAATACCCCAGATTTTCTTTTATAAGGAAGGCATATAAAAGGAAATCATTATCGTTTTCTGATTGCCACAATTCTGACCACAGACAAGAAATATATTTTTATAAAATATTCTATTCCCGATGTCAAATGTAAATTAATTTGAAAGTTACCATGACAATATTTTATACTTAACATGCAATTCTCAGAACATGAAGACATTTGAATTATTTTTATTGAAACAAACAATTTTATTCTTGTTATTAGTATTACCAAGAATTGCTGAAACGTTTCACACACCATATCTATTATTTATGTAGTGATGAGTACCTTTGCCTTTAACGGTTTCAAATTCCATGGTTCTACGACAAATTCGATGGAAATTTGTAAATGTAAAATAAAAATAATGTTCATGATGGTATATTGCACGACTTCTTTGCATGTTTTATTTACTTTTTGAATGGTTTTGTGTTGAAGAGAATAGTAATTAATAATGAATTCATATTTCAGTGAATAGGTAAAGTAAAGTTCTTCAAGAAATAAACTTATAGAAAACAAGGAAAGGAATTACGATCAACAATTCCCTAGAATAAAATAAAATATTTTCTCCGCTATGAATACTTGATTTTTTTACCGTACTAAATAAATAATCTCTCATAATTTCATTTGTCATATAACATTTTACTAATATTTGAAAATACTTCTCTCAAAAAAAAATTAATTTGAAGCTTTATACGAATTAATACCGATGTAAGGAGGCATAGGCAAGGAATTTGTTTGATTTATTTGAATTGTGGGAATTCTGATGTGGTGGAGTTTACGTTCTTTTATGAGAAGAAATAAAAGAGGTCATCTTCTATATCAAATCTCTTCTTCAAATCAAATATTCTTCTGATTTATTTGAGCTGAAACTGATAATTGACCGTATCAGACTTTCCCTATCCGACATTCCCTTTAATAAATTCTAAAACATTTGTGTTCATGGAATAAAACTAAGTAACGCAATGGAGAATATTATTGATCTTACAGTATCTTTTCAAACCTACTATATTTTGATTTATACAATTGAATAGATAATGATAACTAAACCGTTCGAGATAATCAAGAAGGCTTTATTTCTTACCTCAGGAATAAAAACATTACGATAAATTTTTTCACAGCCTCTGAAGGTCATTCCGTGCCGACGCCTACCGTCCCTCCCCCCCCCCTCTCCGACCAAATCCATACGCTCAACTTCACGCACACCCAACATGGCGGCGAGCGTTCAATACACAAGAGCCGATTCGTGTGGCCTCTTCTGAGAAGAACTATTTGACGTATAGTAAAGACATATACGCTCGAAATTGATTTCTATCTCCCAATGTGTTTTTTCACAACACATAATATATATTTTTCTTTATTCTTTCAAAGTACACATAGTCTGTTTATAGAGTATAAAAATTAGAAAAGTGAAAGTGCTACCAGTAAACATACATGAAGATTAGGTAATAGATGCACATTTTATCATGACTTTGAATATATTGGCTACATTCAATTGATGTGTGCATAGCAAAAATATACACTATATTCACAGTATGGAATTCGTAGTCAAACATAAAGAATGCATAGAAATTCCATCCGATATTACGAAAATACATATTGTAGTTTTAAAGGGATGTACTGATATGGTGAAGGTCAAATGTTTTTTTAAAGAAATATATCTACTCTAAGATTGTGGAGTAAAAATTGAACGATATCCTGGTGTCATTGATATTCAAAATTTATAAATATTTCAGTTATATAATTTTACACAAGTGTTATTATAGCCACATATACACCAACATTAATTTTAGACTTCCCCTCGAAAAACCTACAAAATAAACACCGTTGGGTTGTTTTTCTTATTTTAAGAGGTACAAAACGTAACATGTTAGTTAAAATGTTTTGAAACAACAAAATAATTAATTTAAAAACTGGTCTTCGTATATAGACATGTTCATGTGCATTTATAGATTTAACAATTAGGAAATTCCTACTGAGACTACCGACAAATGTACTTCTGTAAGTGATTATTTTCCCATAAGTCCAACTTGCAATTTAATGCGGAAATTCGTCAGAAATTGGATAATTAGATCTCCCATCGCATTCTCTCGAATATTCCTCGGTTTCCTTTCTAAATGACGAAATGTTCTAAACCATTTTCAGAAATTCTATAAACTAAAAATGACGAAATGTTCTAAACCATTTTCAGAAATTCTATAAACTAATATTTTACCAGTATCAATGCACGAATATTTCTTGGGTGGTATCTGTAGATGACATTGTTTAAACTTACATACATTTACTCTCTATCTTAATTACACACAAACCATTTAATCTCCCTTGGCCCCTTCGTGCACATCGAACTCCACGAAATACACATCTTATTAAATCATAATAATATAACTTCTATTTCAGAAATTATTTCTACAATAATGAATATGTTAACATTTTCTTTGAATGTATATACCTCAAAATGGTGAAAATCACGAAATTTCCGTTTCCTAATTTTTGTCGGTCAGTTTATTCCTATTTATGTTTCAACACTTCAAGAAGTTTGCCTCTATCTGCTTTCTTTTTTTGAGATATTTTAGTTTTTCTTTACCCCTAATTTAATTAATAAATATTTAGTAATAAATAGTAAATTTTTAAATGCGCTTTCTTACAAATACCATTTAGAGTTGTATCGTTGCTGCTACAACATTAAATATTCAAAAGTATTTGACATAATCAAATGGATCTTTTTAAATTTGTTGAATATTGTTTCCTCCAAGGAATGACCTACATTGTTAATATACCACATCAACGTTTTCCAATAGAGCTCAGAGATCACACCGAAAAATTTCAAAAAATATAATATATTAATAAATTGCCTTAAAAACAAAGATTTTTTTAACATTTCACTGATTTTATTCTCTATAGCAGAATGATATAATTATTTTGAAAAAAGAAAATTTAATGATTTCAAACGCATTCTGAGAATTTGTGTTTCCCGAAAACATCGATCCTAGGTCAACATCATTCAATTATTATATATTTTTGTTTTCTTGGTATTTACATATAAAAGAATATGAAAGAAAAATAAAAATGTAATTGGAAATACATCCTGATTTTTTTCATTCAGGTACAGTGCTACAAAAGAAAGCACAATTTTTGAAGTTTTTTGTTCTTTGGAAGAAAGCAAAAGGAAAATCGGTAGATAAGGCCCTTTCTTCAATGGTATAATGGTCTGAAATGTTTCTAATATCTTGTTCTGCAACAAAAAGAGAAATGTTTAGAAAATCTAATATGGTATGATATAAAATATTAAAGCATTGAAATTTGTAAGATAAATTCCAGTCCTGCAAGTGTGCCTACACTTCATAATAATGATTTTTTTATCTAATTCGTGGATATTTTAGTTGTGTATCTACTTTCATAAATTATAATTAATCCTCACTATTTAGGCTTGGATTGAAACATTAAGCAAATCGAGGCTACTACAGATATTTCAAAATACATGCAAATTTAGTTTCTTTTGAAAAAAGACTAGTGAGAACCCGTCAAAATTTGACGGTGAGATCTGAGATAAATGTAAAATACTGTAGCCAGACTAATGTTCTCAATATATTGCTTTGTTTGGATCTTCAGGGTATATTTTGGATATTCTGTGATGTGGAGTTCCCAAAATTTTGAACACGTATGGCTCTTGACCAGGTGACAATGCAATATCGGCACAAAAGATATGGCTCTATTATACTGAAGGATATTATTTTCAAAGTTTTTTGATGTGTCATCATCTCCTATAAACAGCTGTTTGTTTTTGGTTGGAAGGTATACTTTTTTTCCTTTAACAACACAGTAAATCGTCTGCAGAATTTCTCTCATATGGAAAGTACAAAGCAGAACAAAACTGACATTTCATAGACAATGACCCAATAGGAAACGAAATGACCTCACTATCACGACACCTACGATAACTTTCTCTTTCCCTGCGTCCAGTTAATGTACGTTTGCGTATATATATATATATATATATATATATATATATATATATATATATATATATATATAAAGCGTACCATTAAAGAATGATTTAATTAATTAGTTTACACCGTAAATGGTGGTGAATCAACACAAACAATATCTGATAACACATATAGGGATCATATTGTTCCATTCAAAAGAAAAAAATATAACAACCGGTTCAGTAGAAGCTCTAAACGAAGCCATGGCAGAATACCTATTTTTTTTAAATATATAGATTATGATCCATGTAGTACAACACATGTAACAGAAGAGCATTAATAACAAAAAATAAAATCATTTGGAATTTTAAAAAAAAAATATAATTTTAATAAAAAATAAAATTAAAATCCATTACTATCAAAATCATATAAAATTCATTTCTCGCAAGAAAAAAATATTTTTTCGAACACTATGGTTACAAAAGATCAAGATACTTCTACCTATATTCACATAAAATGCAATTAAAACTTCCCATCTACCTATCAGAATTCAGAAAAAGGACCATAACCGATTCAATTAAGTCACTATAACACGGATGTGGCCAAGGTTTCTCCAGTCGGTCATTAAACATGAACAAAGATGTACCACATTACAGATTACGGTATGTCCAATACAAATACATCTTGTATTCTGTGTCATAACTGTCTTAACTTTTAGCGGGAAGTAAAATTTTCATAGCTTTGTCAGCTTCTTCTAATATTCCATCCGGAATACATTCGATATCTTCCATTCGCAAATATTTCTTTACATTGTAAGCGACGGTGGTGATCATCAGAATATAATCCAATTATATACACATGTCTTATGTCTTATTCAGAAGTAAAACGACGACGTCAAATGTATGCCTCGAAGGTATAGATGTGCTTGAGTTTCTCAAAATTTAAATTATTCTTAAATGGAAACTAAAAATTTTGGACTTAGCACGTGGATAAAGGGGTATTTTTGCACTCGTGGTAAATAAGAAAACTCTCTCCACCGTCGCTCGTTTTCTTGAACATACCACTCGTACAATTACATCCCTGTTTATCCACTATCTTCGTTAACTACTATAAAGCTATATGAATCATAAACGTCTTAGCATAATCTTACATTTGTGCTGATTCCTTCAATCTAGGAAAGGTTCCATGTGATTTTGTAACTTGTTTAGACGACATCATCCAGGACACAATTACTACGTCTCTCACGACTGAATCTCAAGTCAAAAGCATTCAGAAATCCTTGTGAAGCTCCACGGAGAACTCTACGTTCCCTTCAAAACACAATTACTACGTCTCTCACGACTGAATCTGAAGTCAAAAGCATTCAGAAGGAGAATACAATGCCTCTAGAGACAATGAAGGAGCGTAAGAAAAAACGCCGAGTTTCAGTTTAAAAGTAATACAAGATGTGGTGCGAAGAGAGTATTTGTGAACCTCATGAAAGCAGTTACAAAGAACATGATAATTGATCTACTAAGCGTGTTAAGGAGGGTAAAGAACAGTAAGAAGCTAATAGGACAAAGGTCTGTAATGTTTCCGAGCTCGTCAACTGGTATGGGTGTTATTTATCAAAGGTTACTGATCCCGTAAGTGTAGTGAATGTTCTATGTAAAGAAATGCCGCTGGTCGATTTCTTGCTGGATGATGAGAATCAGCGCCAACCTACACATCGGCTTGGGGGATATTTTCCTCCCTTAGAATCTCCTCTGCAGCAGGGCTCGGCCCCATTCTGGATATACTCTCATCTCCGGATGGTCTTCCGACACGTGTAGAAGTGTAGTGCATGTAGGTTGAGAGTGTGAGTAAAGGGAGAGAATAGGACAAAGAAGACGAAGGAAAGATCGGTCCGTGGCCCGTCTGTTAGCATACTTAATGGGCATTCACCTGCTATTGAAACCACAGAAACCTACAAATTGAAACCTGTAGAAACCATAGAAAACTATCGATTAGAGCTGCCGACTGTTAGAATTCTCCTTTTTAACTCGTTAAATTCGACCCAATTAACAATCGCCAATATCGCGACTCGAAACTTAGGACTTCCCAATCACAGTCGCTGTAGAGACAGCAGCAATGTTGGCTCTGAGCTAACCACACGGACACAAAGGTTTGGATATACAATTAATATTATTCTAAATATTTAATACAAAGTGACAATTGTAATTGAATATAAACTGTTTTATATGACAAAACGTTTTCGTATGGTTGTATAATCATTCAGAGAAATTTAACAGAGATGCTAACAAAAAAATGTAGAAGAGAGTAATTTAAGAATTTAACCTATTTTCCAACGATCGTTATGTAACAAAACGAGACAAATCTACATAATAGATCTTTCTTCTTGTCATTGAAAATTTTGAGAAACAAATTAACACAATCTAATATACGTAAATCGTATTCAGCAGTGAAGTAAAATTTGCAGCAGAGAATTAATTTTTTTAAAATTTCAACTCAGAATAACATATTTGTTTACTCTGCCAAGAACAACGAAATTAAATTATGATTTCCACTGATAAAATAAAAAAATGTAAACGTAAAAAAACTATCCAAAACGGTAAAGTACATAGTCAATTATTTCGTCGATTTTCGGTGTATTAAGAAGGGTAAGTATTAGGGTGTGAATTTCTAATTTCTAATTCACCCCAGAAAATTTTATTTTATTGCTAATACATTATTGATTTATATCTTAACAAAATGAAGTGTCTGTAATTCTAAAAAAAATTATTAACTCATATGGTTATTTACAACATAAAAAGTCGAATTGTTTTTACAATTTTTCTTTGTTTGCATGTTTGGCATGGATAATAAAGGGCATGGTTACACCTTTTGCTAAAGGGGTATTGATTGAAAATTAAAGCATTTTGTCGGGCATAATTTCGACTTTTTGGTTTAGTTATTTTCCATTAAATAAAGTTAAAAAATTGGTTTCTTATTTATACAAATCTACAGTTTTATTCCTGTATTAATGAAATATTGTACGCAAGACCTATAAAAGAGTAGAAATGTACTACATACGTGAGAAGCGGAGTGGTCGGATAGGAACGGAGCAGGGCGGATGGATAAGAGCGGAGCGGAATGGAGTGGGTGGAATGGAGAGATTCGAGGAGCGAGACGGCTGGGTGGACAGGAGCGGAGCGGGTGGTGTGAAGGGAGAAGGGTGGAGCAGAGATGTAAATAAAATATCTTCCTTTTCACGCGACGGACAGAATTCATTCCAATTCTGTGTAATAATGGTTGTGATGAATAAACGCCGGGGCAATGTCTCGTTTATCAATACTTTCTATTACCAGTAACAGCAGGTATTAATAGTTACAGAAGGTATAGTCGCTAGTCTATATAACAGTGCTTCAATTTGTTTACATCACCATGCCAAAAGTATCATGAAAAGAATGAATGATCAGTTTATGCGAACAATGTTTTGATACTTCTTCACTTTCGTTTTTAACTCTGTATCTTACTCCCCTGTACCATTACCTAAAAAGAAAACCAATTATTAGCATTTTATAAATACAAAATTTTTAAATATTAAGGTAAGGAGAAAGCGAATACTTGTGATTTAAATAAAAATGTAATTTATTTAATACCAAAAATTAGAGATAACGAAAATCATGTCGAGGGAAATTAGAATATTAAATTATTATTTAACAGAATACCATTCATTAAAGGTACCACTGTGGTCAAATACAATATGTTTCTCACCTTACAAATATGTTTCTTCACTTGGCTTATAGATATTTTCAATTAATTTTCAATTGAAAACTGGAAGTAGAATTGTGAATTATTTAAAGGGAAGTTTTTCGAAAACTTATTTATCAAATTATTTGATTTTTATTTTGTTATATTCTATGACATAATTTTTAAACATTTCTTAAGATTTCATTTTCTTGAGATAACTCTCAGCGACGTATGTGAAGCCATCACTAGGTAAACTAAACAAACATTATGGCAGCTCCGACAGTGTTCGCAATATATCAAAAATCATTCCAATTGCCATTCAGTATCTGCTAAGAATTTACAACATTATTTATCCATGAAATGTTTCTTTTCAATTCAAGCTATTGTCATACCAATTCTTAATTGAAATGACAATAGTTAAGTCTTTAAGAAATACCTACAGACATATCGCATTAACTCGTTGTTCTTCACACTGTGAGAGAAAATAACAAATTAACGTTTAACAATGTACATCGAGAAATATGGAGTTACTTCATCCTACCAAAGTGGATTTAAAGAATATCGCTTTACTATGGGTTGAATAGTATCACTGGAGAATTGCAAACACTAGTTTTGCCAACAACCTCAACACCTAAGCCCGATATTGAAAAGTATTAGGAATTGCATATATACATATTTTATGTGTAAAAGACTAGTGATAAGCATTCTAATTAAGACTAAGATTGAAAAAAATATTAACGTCATATGTAACCTTTTAAAAGAACGCTTTATTAGTATCAGAACAAATTGAATATTTTTCGAGTACTAACTTATGGTGCACTACAAGGACCACTGAAGAGTGCCACACTCTCGTACCTTATCATTAGTGAACTTCAAGATAAAAATAAATATCCATCTCTCATTAACATGTATGAAGACGACAGTAAGATATCTATCACTGGGAAAAATTTGGAATTAGTACAGAAAATTACATAAACTGTCTGAAGTCTGAACATATTTTCCAGAAAAATCTTAATGAACAAGAATTTTGCTTTATGTTAACTGACCAGAAAATCGAGCAGTAATGAAATGAAAGTTTTGGGTGTGACTCGAAATGAAAATTTGGATACCGCAAATAAGAGCACTAAGAGAAGAATGCAACAAGAGTTTCGATCTGCGTTGTATCTTGGATTGATGTGATAATACAGTTGTGAGATGGACGTACCGAGTAGCGTGGGAAGAGATAAGGTAATCATTTTTTACTCACTAAAGAAAAACACTACGAAAATTTTATAGAATCTGGTATATGTTTTCTATGAAAGATATTTTGAAGAACAGCACTGCCATCAGTAGGGTAAGGGTGCTTTTCTTGCTAGAAAATGTTTAAGAATGATGTGATTCATTCGTTTAGGTTTAAAGGATGGTGCTTGAGTGTTATGTGTAGTTGAATTATATTTCAAATGTTTAATTAGTTTATGTATATTAAATTATTTAAAGATATACGTTTTAAATTTAATTAAATTTTTAAATATACCAAATCAATTCGTAAAATTTCATGTTTTCTATTTTAACCAATGAATCCAGATTTTGTTGCAATCATTATTAACAAATTGTTATTCTTGTGTGGCGAGGGATTGTCCAGTTTTAAAAGTGAGTTCATGTTTTACATTGAATTTCGTTTAACAAAAAGATGATTCCAAATATTGGAAAATTAATTGAAATTATCAAATTAAAGAATAGTAGTCTATGCCCGAATTTCCTTTTAGTCCTTTTATTTATGCATGATTTATACATGAAGGTATTTAAGGCACTGTTCATGCGCATTAAAGATATGGTAAATTCGGGGTTTCCGAGAATTGGGTGTTATCATGTCCGTATGTGAATATTTTATCATTAACTGTTGTAACAAAATACGAAAGTCTATCGTTTTATCTTCATATAATAAAATAAATAAAAATGTAAGTATTTGGTGACCCAATTTGAGAGAAGTTTATATTATTATCGGTTTAAATTTTACTAAAGATGACGATGAGTTTATATGAAGTTAAGGTCGGAATTACTCTATTTGAGCATTATTATTATTATTATTATTATTATTATTATTATTATTATTATTATTATTATCATCATCATCATCAAATTTTGAACAATTCTTCTTGATACTAGTGTCTACACGTTTCATTTTGTAATGTACCGCCACTCGCCGTACTAACCTTTAGTTAGTAGATATTAGCATATTTTACGAAGTCGCCAATAGGGATATTAAAACGCACTAAAAACGATAAGCAATATCTAGAGCCAGATAAATCTGCAGAACCTTTATAACTCTCTAAGCTCTCCAGTTATGTACAGCGTGAAGCTCACTCATGGTTATGAGAAAAACGAAGAAGAAACTTAGATTCATAACTAAAGTGAGAAAGAAGAATTTGAACCCCATTCACGAGTACTTCAAGATTCCTGCAAATATAACAAATTCCTTGTCTATCAAAATAAACATGCAAGACCCCTAACTGAAAGAACATTCAATTAATAATAACTATTCTAATTATTGAAATTTTCTGAGAATGTTTCCTGGATAATGAACGATACCGAGGAAGTTATGCAACAAGAAATTACGCAGCTGATGGGGGTAAGTGGCAGCCCAGAATGACAAAGTTCTAGCTACCCAAGAATTCCTAACAAGAAAGAATACAAAACCAGGAGAGAGAAGAGGATCAGATGGAACGACTCAGTAACTGCAAATCAGTATTAATTCGACAACTAGTAGATTAGAATGCAACCATTACTTTTCGAAATAAAGATCAGGTTGTTCCCTTTAGGTGAAGAATAACTTCACTGATGCTCATTTCATTACCAGAAGCGATCCGAGTCTGTGCGATAACGTGTCAGATACTGTAGAACGGGTGCCCAGAACAATCAAAACATGCGAAGAAAATCACAGATACCAAACACACCTGAAATACTGAAAGAAAGATCATTGTGTACCCAATTCATTCCATGTATAAAAAGGTAAATGTTTCATAGGACCTGTTTATTAAACTCTTTAGATAATGTTATAACCTGTAAAGGTTATGCTAATGTTTTAATTTTAACGCATACTACTTGCACAGTAGAAAGAAACTTTAGTAATGCTGCAGCGAAAAACGGCGATTTTCGGCAGGAAAATTTGCATTGTTGGTCGCTGGAACCAATAATTCTTGTTATTGTATGTATTAAGTTGTGGTTAAGTTAACAACAATTGTGGCCCATTAACAAGACCCATTGTCGTCCATAAAAATCTCATTGTTTAGAAACATGAAATCCATGAATGGGTTTTCTAGTCATCTAGGGTCCAATCGATATGGTCAGGAGACCAAGAGAGGCGCTGCAGGTATATCGTGTAGTTATCAAAGTCACTCAAGTCGGTATTCTGTTGCCATAGAACATTAAAACTAAATTTTGCAGCATTGTCTAAACGGGTCACTGAATGTACCCCATTGATTTCTGTGGTTATTTCAGACAGTGTTGCTTGCCTGTTAGCACTGACAACTCTACGCAAACACCGTTGGTCATTAAGGGAAGGCCGTCAGCCATTGGGTTGCCCTTGGTGAGAGGTTATAACTGAAATTAAGTTATTCTCGGTACACTCTTGACACTGTGGATCTCGGAATATTGAATTCTCTTAAGATTTCCCATGGAATGACCCATGCGTCTTGCTCCAACTACCATTCCGCGTTCAAAGGCTGTTAACTCCCATCGTGCGGCCATAATCTGGTCAGAAACCTTTTCACATGAACTTGAGTGCAACTGAAAGCTCTGCCCAGAGAGTATACTAATAGAGACGGCACTCAATGTTAATCCCAACGCTCTTATTCAAATTTATAATTTTCATGGAGGGGGAAGCAGCCATCTCAGCCCCCGATTGAGCCAATAGCGTCGAAGGGACGACCAATAGCCCCCGATTGAGCCAATAGCGTCGTATTGACGACCGGGACATTTAAAATGAAGTTGTTTTCAAAATGGGTCAAATGAATACATTATTTTTATGTAAAATACGCTAGGCAATTAAAAGACTAAAATATTAGAATTTGGAATCCTAAGTCACTGAATGAATTATTGTCCAGGAGTGCAAAATAAAAGTTATTTTATAAACAATATTTATTTCTAAATTATGTAAATAGTCATACACAATATAAACAAGAATACAATTTTTACAAAATAAATGTGAGCAAGTAGTCAGACATAAAGATAATTTTACTTTTGCCATTGACTAAATATTGAAACCATGAATTTAGACAATTGTCCAAATATAACTAGTGACCATTACTTCTTTAATATTGCATCATTATTAAAATGACATTCCAGCTATCAACACCTGTCAAATTTCAGCCTATTATCAAAATTGTACTAAGGTACAATACAAATGAATATTATTGATAAGTTTTATAAATGAACAGGAAACTTGCATCTGCACAAACAGTCCACAACATCTGTCTTTTTTGCTTGCTTTCTTCAAAAAGCAATATTACACATTAAACTGCATTACAAGAAACATGTTTTACTTCCTACCTAGTACAAGTGATGAACAAGTAAAAAATTACATGATTCTACTTCAACTTTTCCAACTGACACGTCGTCAGACTGAGATGTCCATAACATATCGCAATATATGCAGATATTAAAGCCGTGGAGGGGTGACTTTCATCCAGAAGAATTCAATCACGCGAAATGCAATCTCATCACACTATGATACCGCTGAGAATGTACACGACGGTCATTTTCCAAATAATGACGGGTCTCCTGAGGTCTGTACACTCGTACTCTCCTTCCTCGGCAGAGAAACCGACCTGTCGGAGAAAATTACTCAAACTACAGACAACCCAAAGAATGGAATGCGATAATTATCGTGATTTGAGAGCTTCTAGCTACGCCACTCTGCGGACCGAAGTTCCAGACCCTTGCTGGTTCCTAATTGTTTCGAGCAAGCAGAAAAGTTCGTGACTCGTTTCTAACTGAACTGAACTGAGAAATGGTGTCACCTCTAGCCTGGTTCACTAATTCATGTCCTGGGCTTCGGTAGACACACGCAACAGTCCGGTGCCAGTACGTTCTACCTTATTGATACTGCTGCAACCATCTACGTGCAGCGTGAGGCCCGTAACGACACCCGGCCTCCGAAGCAGAGAGTTCCATTTTCAACCAACGCTGCGACCTGCTCCTGACACCGATAGCACGAGTGAAACATGCGGCAACGAGGCATCGCGGCAACAAGAGAGGGAAATGCATGGTCCGTCCTCAGGGAATGATCAATACGAGTAACTGAGATATTTTATGACGTGAACTATCCACTCATGCAATTTTGCGAACGATAAACGACAATGTTATGAAATTGATATTATAATGTTTCTAACCGAAGTGCTACAGCACGTTTTTTGAGCAACTAATATAAAATTACCAGTGCAATCCACAATACAGTCTAGTTTTTTGATATTAGTAATTGTTTGGTGATGAATCACTTAGAATGTTCGCCTGTAAAAATCTAGCAACTTTAAATTACATTCATTGAGCAAAAGAACTTCTTTACCGTGTGATAAGTTAAAGCCCTGATGAGTCCCAACGATAAAAGTACGGCTTAATCCTTTTATCGAGTACTTTAAGCTAACAAATGAATCTGAATTTAATGGTATTTTCTAAAATAGTTTGATATTTTATATGAAAAGTTTCGTCGAATGATGAATAAGGATGAAAAGGCAAAGATTTTTTTATTTGGCGCATGATCATGACGGTAGTCGTCTTGTTCCCAATTTACAATTATAGAAAGCGTACCTCCGCATTCCATTCTGATAGACTGAATCATTTTCTTGAGAACTGATAAAATATTTCATAAATGAATTTTTAAACCAATGTAATCAATTAAAATTACTTAATTAACTTCAGTTCATTCATTACTCAACTTAGTAATTACTGCGGAATTGGCGTGATTTAAACTGATAGCTAAGACTGTATTAGTATTATTTGATATTTTGAGATTAAATTAAAAATAGTCTACGCATTGGTCGAACTAATTCTCCAGCTTCAACTGAAGTCTTTTAAATTAGTAATAAATTAATTTTAAAGTACACTTTTTCAATTTTAATACGATAAAATTATATGTACAATTTTTTGATAATTTAATCACTTAAGAATTGTGATTTTAAAACATGTAAAATAAATGATATATGTTTTATATTTATATTATGAGACTTAAGATTTGAAATTAAATGTGCAACTTTTTCCTCAGCAGCCGTCAACACTGTTACTTTTGAGTCGCAGTGTCGCACTATAGCTAATGCGGCCTTCTCGGTCCTCCCAAAAAGCCGGCGCTGCGAAGGCAACCTTCCCCAAATGGCACTGCAACTGTTACTACCGGGAAATCTCGTACATTTAGTTTAAAATTACGTCTGAACGTATAATTAATATTCAAACACTGAATACATTAACGTATGTTACACTGCATTCGTCTATTGATGATTATCTATATCGCTAGTGAAAAAATACATGGTTTTATTTAATATATAAAAGATAATTAAATTTCTGAAAACTAAAATATCATGAATCATATCTCTAATACTGCACATTACTTCCTCAAGATCTGCAATTATAAAAACTGTATTTCGATATCGAGTCGCTTTTAATAATTATGAGGTGGCTCGTAGTTGATGGGTTCTGTATAATCTATTCACAGAAAAATTTTCATTATGACTTTTCTATTTTTCAATTAAAGCGCTTTTTACTACAGTTGTAAGTTTTATTTGTTAAAACCTCATAAAACATTATTCCCTTTGTAATTCAGTTACCTATCTTCCAGAAATGTTTCGCCTCAAATTTCCTTCTGTTGCCTGCTGCATATTGATTTGAGTGCAGGCCCCAGTACAAATAGGAACACGAATGTCCATGCGGGAAAACTGGTCGCCCTAGGTATAGATTCTGCTGAATACATTGACTTATTAGCTACTACGTATTACGATCATGCATTTGACAATCTTATTTAGTCATCATGTGTCCTCTGAGATTCTGGATTTTTTTCAGCCAGAGCATTGTCAGTCCACTTTAATGCAGGTTCTTCAGCTCTAATTTACAAGACGTGACTATGAACCTATATTTGGAAACAGCAATCTGAACCCAAATCAAGAATAACATTGCACTGCAGTAAAATGCCATTCTAAAATACATTAACAAGTATATAAGAAACAGAAAATTTATTAAAATGCAAACATAATGAAAGGCAAAAATTGAATTAAAACTAATAGTGATAACAGGACTATTTGGTAATCGCAATATTATAATACTTCATGAAGCGCGCAGAAGGGTTTCCAATCCCCAAAAGTTTTGTCCAGGCTAGGAAACAAACTCGCTTCGGTTCAGAGGGTTGTTACTCTGCCCACTACACTATTATCTCCCCAAGAATCACTGCCCCGACAAAAAATAGTTGACAGATTACATGCTCATGCACGAGAATGCTTGTTTTAAAACTTCACATGCGGTCTCGCTGGTCCGCGGTGACTACTAATGTTTGTTAGGGTGCAAGTAATTGTGCACTTGAGATGGCCTGTTGGAATTTACGTGTTTCGGGAACTACTGTAAGAACAGATCATTTCAAGAGTTCGATCCAATAACAAGGCGACTCAAGCGAGGGACCTCTCTGTGGGTCATTTTAAAACATAGGCGCGTGAGGGATGTTATGTCCTTCCATTCAATGGAAACGGAAACGACGTTAATTATTGTAAGGCAGTATATGGATTTGGAATATATGTATTAAAAAACATTTTCATCGCAAAATTGCTCTCTCATTAAAATTAACTGAACTCGTACTCAATTTCAAATACCATACATTCAGAAATTTCTGTCGTTATATGATCCTCACGCGCCTATGTTTTAAAATGACCCACAGAGAGGTCCCTCGCTTGAGTCGCCTTATTGGATCGAACTCTTGAAATGATCTGTTCTTACAGTAGTTCCCGAAACACGTAAATTCCAACAGGCCATCTCAAATATACAGTACTTGCACCCTACTTTCAAACATTAGTAGTCACCGCGGACTGTGAGACCGCATGTGAAGTTTTAAACAAACTTCATTCTCGTGCATGAGCATGTGTTAATCTGTCCAACTATTTTTGTCGGGGGCAGTGATTCTGGGGAGATAATAGTGTAGTGGGTGCAGAGTAACAACCTCTGAACTGAAGCGAGTTTGTTTCCAGCCTGACAAAACTTTGGGATTGGAAACCCTTCTGCGCGTCACTGAAGTAATATAATATGTGATTACCAAATAGTCCTGTTATCACTATTAGTTTTAATTCACTTTATTTTATTATGTTTCTGTGCATTTTAATAAATTTCGTTTTTATATACTTTTGTTAATGATTTTAGGAATGGCGTTTCACTGATGCCAATGTTATTCTTGATTTGAGTTAGATTGCTGTTTCCAAATACTCGCGATTCAAGTCACGTCTTATTGCGATCGGAGAGCTGAAGAATACCTGCATTAAGAGTGGACTGACAATATGCCAAGCTTCAGAAAAAAAATCCAGAATCTCGAAGGGACTATTGATGACTAAAATAAAAGATTGTCAAATGTAGCGATCGTAATAGTAGTGACTGTCAATCAAATAATATCCTAGCAGAATCTATACCTAGGGCGGCCAGTTTTTCCCGCATGGACATTCGTGTTCCTATTTATGCCTGGAGGGCACTGCCACTCAAAATCGTCGCTGCAGCGGGCAACGAAGGAAATTTGAGGGCGGAAACATTTCTGGAAGATAGGTAACTGAATTACAAAGGGAATAATGTTTTATGAGGTTTCTATTAAATAAAACACAACTGTGGTAAAAAGCGCTTTAATTGAAAAATAGAAAAAGTCATAATGAAAATTTTCTGTGAATAGAATTATACAGAGTTCCATCAACTACGGGCCACCTCATAATTATTAAAAGGACTCGATATCGAAATACAGTTTTCCTTAAATAATGGAATCATTGGGCAAGTAGTGTGCCGCAGAGATATTATTCCAAATTTTTTGTTTTTCGAGAAATTTAATTATCTTTGATTTTTTAAATGGAACCATGTATATTTCATAATTAGCGATAGATAAATCATCAATAGATGAATGCAGTGGGATGTAACATACGTTAATGTTTCTGTTAGTATTTTGAATATTCAAAATTATACGTTCAGATATGTGATTTTAAACTAATGTACGAGATTTTGGCAGCAACAGTTGTAATTGTCGCATTTGGGGAAGGTTGCCTTGCGGCGCCGGCTTCTTTGGGAGGACTGGGAAAGGCCATGATAGTTATAAAGACACTGCGACTCAAAAGCAATATACATTTATTGCTAGAGGAAAATTGCACGTTTAATTTCAAATCTCAAGTCTCATAATATAAATACATAAAAACGGGTTCCTACATTTATATTATTATTGCTTTTTACATGTTTTAGAATAAAATTTTTAAGTGATTAGAATTATCAGAAAAAAGCTCGTAGATATTATTTTATCGTATTAAAGGAATTGAAAAAAATGGTGTCCTCGCAAAATAATTAGTACTATTAAGTAACTTAAAAGAAATTTTTGAAATGGAGAATTAGTTCGCGACCAATGCATGAACTATTTTTTTAAATTTAATCTCAAAATATCAAAAAATACTAATACAGCCTTAGCAATCCGTTTGAAATCATGAATTCCGTAATTACTTAAGTTAATTGTGAATGAACTGAAGTTAATTATAATTTTAATTAATTCAATCGCTTTACAAAAATTAAAGACTATTAAATATTTTATCCAAGTTTCTCAAGAAAATGATTCAGTCTATCAGGAATGGAGATTTGAGGTACGCTTTCTATAATTGTAAATTGGGAGTCAGGAAAACAAACCGTCGCAGAATATTGCCTTGGAAGTGAAAAAATATTTCGGTACTACCGTCGCTTAATGTCATCATTCGACGACTTTCGTTATATCAAAATATCAAACTATTTTAGAAAAATACCATTAGAATTCAGATTCATTTGTTAGTTTAAAGTACTGATAAAAGGATTAAGCCGTACTTTTATCGTTGGGACTCACTAGCCAACTTATCTACACGGTAAAGAAGTTCTTTGCTCAATGAATGTAATTTAAAGTTACTTAGATTTTACAATAGCATTCCATTCCATCACCAAACAATTGTAATATCAAAAACTAGACTTGTATACTAAGGGAATGCCGCCATTAGTTTTATCAATCAAAATTTCGGAAAAAATGTACCAAGGCACTTCGGTTAAAACATTATAATATACTTGCTAACATTATCCATTATTATCGTTACACTACGCAAAATTGCATGAAGTGGATAGTCTTACGTCATAAAATATCTCCAGTTACTCGTATTGATCATTCCCCGAGGACGAACTCACCCTCGCATTTCCTCTGATGCGCTGCGCAGTGCGACATGCCCGCATTTATTTCACTAAGGTCGTATATCGGTCTGTCAAGGAGCGAGTCGCAGCGTTGGTTGAAAATGGAACTCTGCTTCGGAGGCCGGGTGTCGTTATTACATCACAACTTCACCGGTGGTTGCAGCAGTATCGAGAAACAAAGGAAGTGGGAACACGTGCTGGCACCGGACTGTTGCGTGTGTCTACCGAAGCCCAGGACGCCGAATTGGTGAACCAGGCTAGGGTGACACCATTTCTCAGTTCGGTTCAGTCGAAACGAGTCACGAACTTTTCTGCTTGCTCGAGAACTGTTAGGAACCGCTTAAGGGACTTCGCTCCCGCAGGGCAGCGGCTGGCGTGAGGTGCTCTGCTCAGGCCCGTTAGTGTTAGCATTTGCTGAGGACCACTTCTTACCGTGGGATTTAAAATGTAATTTTCCTGACGAGTCGGTTTCTGCAGAGGAGGGAAATGAGTGTACAGACCTCGGGAGAATTTCGGTCATTATTTGAAAAATGACCGTCAATGTACACGTTCTCGACGAGTATCTTGTGGTGATGAGGATGCATTTCTGCACGTGGAATTGGAATTCTTCACAGGATAGAAAGTCACCTCCACGACACCCAATATCTGCATATATTGCGATATGTTATGGTTCTCTCGATGTGACAAACGTATCCGGATGGAGAAGTGAGATTTTAACATGACAACTCGTCGGTTCACAAAAAAGTAAATTGGTTCAGGAATGGCTTGCACAGCAGGAGGAAGTACTGGTTCTAATAATTTCACGTGGAGCTGATCTGAAACCAATTGAAAATATGTGGGCCGAGACGAAATAAAGGCAGGTAAATTGGCTAGATCCACCCCTGTCCACGGCAGATGCTTTCAGGATGAGGTGCTTGATGCGTGGGTGGAGGTAAACATTGTCCCAACTGTCCTGCTGTGGCTTCAGTTTGCGTAGATTACAAGCCGTGATAGAGAACGATGACTTTTAAACTTTATTGAAGAGAGAAAAGCCCCCTTTAGGGCTATATATAGCTAAAGAATAAAAAAATGTACATGCAATGGATGTAAATAATATAGTGTTAAAAGATCTGCACGTTGCCAACATGTTGAGTAAAAAATGAAGAAAACGGTGGAACCGGAACCTACGATCTCACGACATAATCCGCGACAGCACTAAGACAGTAGCCACTTGGTCCCTGACGGAAGTTAACCTAACATTGATGTTCCACCCCATACTTCCTATAATGTAAATTTAGAATACGGTACTGTAATGGAGAAATATAATGATGTATAATATTCTGAGTTCGTATGTTTCCAACTCTATATTTCAGAGCTGTGTTTAAAATAACTGAAATAATATAAAATACTCAGGTGCAAACTATGGACAATACTTATAACTTTGGAACCGTGTAATGATATCGAAATGTAGCGTTTCGCCTAACAAATACCAAAGCATAGACAAGAAAAGTACCTGGAGATATGTAAAACATGTTTAATATATGATAAATCTAATGATCCTTCATTTTAATTGAATTTATAGTTTTTTACCTGAAATAAATAGATTCATGGAAAGAGTAATAAAATAATTTTCATTTTTAACATTTTGGGAAAGAAATATAGAGTAAAAACTTACAGGAGTGCAAAACTCCTTGTAAACTCAAGACCGGACTCCTCAAGATCAAAGGCCCCAGGTCAATCAACAGAATAGAGCCTCATTGTTTAGTAATAACCAAAACAAAAATAGCCAAATATTTATATTTACCAAATAATAATATCAAAATAACTAGGACAGTTTCTGGTTAACTGGGCCAGATATGCATTTTATTTTTGCATTTGTTATCTTAGGTTAGCTAAACTTATTAAGTATAATAATATGAAGTTAATATAAGAAACGGTAATACAAATTATTAATTAGTTTTAGTAAATTTCGTGGGATGCAGAAACGTAGTTGATTTAAAAATGATCCACTTAACTGCATGGGGTTAACTGAGCCTCCATTGTAGGTGAAGTGAATTATTAAGAGTATGCTGAATGCAGTTCTACGAGTATAATAGGGGACAGATTTTAATGAAATATCATTTTTTACTTTCTTGTATATGTACATATATATATATATATATATATATATATATATATATATATATATATATATATATATATATATACGAGTAATATACGTAGTATAAAGAAAGTTATGTAATTCTGCGCGAAAAAACGGTGGATTTTCGACGAAAAAATTCATTGCCGGGCTCTGATAACGAAAAAGCAGATAAATATAGTTGCTAAATTAAGAGAAAAATGTGCCCTAATACGTGATGTAGTCAGAATCCCTGTTTTGCTGGTCCTTGATGTCGAAAACCCAATTGAAAGCGAAACGCCCGCCGTCTATCCGTCTGTGAACACAACAAGCGCTTAAACCATGCATAGGATTTTTTTTAAAGTGAAGAAACACCTATCTCTATATATCGCTAAAGGTTATAGCGCTTTGAAATTTTGAAACTGTTCTTAAACCTTGGGGTACTTTTAGACTAAGCTGCATGGATACACTGAAATTTCTCAGAAAATTTGCTCCAATTTTTTCTTAAAATTTATTGCAATAATAGAGCAAAATACACTTGGCAAGAAGTATGCAGGTTCTATTTCACGGTTAACTGGATTTTCCAATATTGCAAAAGTTTCAATTTTTCTGGCCTCTTCCCAAAAACTACAAATTGCAGATTTTCCTCTTCAAATGAAATTTCCAGCATGTCAGGAATGCTTGGGAACCGAGAACTTCTTCGCATGTTTTGATTGTTCTACAGTATCTGACACGTTATCGCACAGACTCGGATCGCTTCTGGTAATGAAATGAGCATCAGTGAAGTTATTCTTCACCTAAAGGGAACAACCTGATCTTTATTTCGAAAAGTAATGGTTGCATTCTAATCTACTAGTTGTCGAATTAATACTGATTTGCAGTTACTGAGTCGTTCCATCTGATCCTCTTCTCTCTCCTGGTTTTGTATTCTTTCTTGTTAGGAATTCTTGGGTAGCTAGAACTTTGTCATTCTGGGCTGCCACTTACCCCCATCAGCTGCGTAATTTCTTGTTGCATAACTTCCTCGGTATCGTTCATTATCCAGGAAACATTCTCAGAAAATTTCAATAATTAGAATAGTTATTATTAATTGAATGTTCTTTCAGTTAGGGGTCTTGCATGTTTATTTTGATAGACAAGGAATTTGTTATATTTGCAGGAATCTTGAAGTACTCGTGAATGAGGGTTCAAATTCTTCTTTCTCACTTTAGTTATGAATCTAAGTTTCTTCTTCGTTTTTCTCATAACCATGAGTGAGCTTCACGCTGTACATAACTGGAGAGCTTAGAGAGTTATAAAGGTTCTGCAGATTTATCTGGCTCTAGATATTGCTTATCGTTTTTAGTGCGTTTTAATATCCCTATTGGCGACTTCGTAAAATATGCTAATATCTACTAACTAAAGGTTAGTACGGCGAGTGGCGGTACATTACAAAATGAAACGTGTAGACACTAGTATCAAGAAGAATTGTTCAAAATTTGATGATGATGATGATGATGATAATAATAATAATAATAATAAAATAATAATAATAATAATAATAATAATATATGATGATGCTCAAATAGAGTAATTCCGACCTTAACTTCATATAAACTTCTCTCAGATTTGGTCACTAAATACTTACATTTTTATTTATTTTATTATATGAAGATAAAACGATAGACTGTCGTATTTTGTTACAACAGTTAATGATAAAATGTGCACATACGGACATGATAACACCCAATTCCCGGAAACCCTGAATTTACCATATCTTTAATGCGCATGAACAGTGCCTTAAATACCTTCATGTATAAATCATGCATAAATAAAAGGACTAAAAGGAAATTCGGGCATAGACTACTATTCTTTAATTTGATAATTTCAATTAATTTTCCAATATTTGGAATTATCTTTTTGTTAAACGAAATTCAATGTAAAACTTGAACTCACTTTTAAAACTGGACAATCCCTCACCACACAAGAATAACAATTTGTTAATAATGATTGCAACAAAATCTGGATTCATTGGTTAAAATATAAAACATGAAATTTATTTAATATACATAATAAAAAATTTTACTAATTAAACATTTGAAATATAATTCAACTACACATAACACTCAAGCACCATCCTTTATCATTAAGACACCTACACGAATGAATCACATCATTCTTAAACATTTTCTAGCAAGAAAAGCAGCCTTACCCTACTGATGGCAGTGCTGTTCTTCAAAATATCTTGCATAGAAAACATATACCAGATTCTATAAATTTTCGTAGTGTTTTTCTTCAGTGAGTAAAAAATGATTACCTTATCTCTTCCCACGCTACTCGGTACGTCCATCTCACAACTGTATTATCACACCAATCCAAGATACAACGCAGATCGAAACTCTTGTTGCATTCTTCTCTTAGTGCTCTTATTTGTGGTATCCAAATTTTCATTTCGAGTCACACCCAAAACTTTCATTTCATTACTGCTCGATTTTCTGGTCAGTTAACATAAAGTAAAATTCTTGTTCATTAAGATTTTTCTGGAAAATATGTTCAGACTTCAGACATTTTATGTAATTTTCTGTACTAATTCCAAATTTTTCCCAGTGATAGATATCTTACTGTCGTCTTCATACATGTTAATGAGAGATGGATATTTATTTTTATCTTGAAGTTCACTAATGATAAGGTACGAGAGTGTGGCACTCTTCAGTGGTCCTTGTAGTGCACCATAAGTTAGTACTGAAAATATTCAATTTGTTCTGATACTAATAAAGCGTTCTTTTAAAAGGTTACATATGACGTTATATTTTTTCAATCTTAGTCTTAATTAGAATGCTTATCACTAGTCTTTTACAATAAAATATGTATAATGCAATCCATAATACTTTTCAATATCGAGGCTTAAGGTGTTGAGGTTGTTGGCAAAACTAGTGTTTGCAATTCTCCAGTGATACTATTCAACCCATAGTAAAGCGATATTCTTTAAATCCACTTTGGTAGGATGAAGTAACTCCATATTTCTCGATGTACATTGTTAAACGTTGATTTGTTATTTTCTCTCACAGTGTGAAGAACAACGAGTTAATGCGATATGTCTGTAGGTATTTCTTAAAGACTTAACTATTGTCATTTCAATTAAGAATTGGATGACAATATTGAATTGAGAGAAGAAACATTTCATGGATAAATAATGTTGTAAATTCTTAGCAGATACTGAATGGCAATTGGAAATGATTTTTGATATATTGCGAACACTGTCGGAGCTGCCATAATGTTTGTTTAGTTTACCTAGTGATGGCTTCACATACGTCGCTGAGAGTTATCTCAATAAAATGAAATCTTAAGAAATGTTTAAAAATTATGTCATAGAATATAACAAAATAAAATCAAATAATTTTATAAATAAGTTTTCGTTATCTCTAATTATTCTGTTAAATAATAATTTAATATTCTAATTTCCCTCGACATGATTTTCGTTATCTCTAATTTTAACGAAGGGTCATTAAATAAAGTACCCATTTATTTCTGAATTTTAATTTTCTCTGACAGCCGTACTACATCTTTCATCAATTTAAATCACAAGTATTCGCTTTCTCCCTTACCTTAATATTTAAAAATTTTGTATTTATAAAATGCTAATAATTGGTTTTCTTTTTAGGTAATGGTACAGGGGAGTAAGATACAGAGTTAAAAACGAAAGTGAAGAAGTATCAAAACATTGTTCGCATAAACTGATCATTCATTCTTTTCATGATACTTTTGGCATGGTGATGTAAACAAATTGAAGCACTGTTATATAGACTAGCGACTATACCTTCTGTAACTATTAATACCTTATGTTACTGGTAATAGAAAGTATTGATAAACGAGACATTGCCCCGGCGTTTATTCATCACAACCATTCATTACACAGAATTGGAATGAATTCTGTCCGTCGCGTGAAAAGGAAGATATTTTATTTACATCTCTGCTCCACCCTTCTCCCTTTCACACCACCCGCTCCGCTCCTGTCCACCCAGCCGTCTCGCTCCTCGAATCTCTCCATTCCACCCACTCCATTCCGCTCCGCTCTTATTCCATCCGCCCTGCTCCGTTCCTATCCGACCACTCCGCTTCTCACGTATGTAGTACATTTCTACTCTTTTATAGGTCTTGCGTACAATATTTCATTAATACAGGAATAAAACTGTAGATTTGTATAAATAAGAAACCAATTTTTTAACTTTATTTAATGGAAAATAACTAAACCAAAAAGTCGAAATTATGCCCGACAAAATGCTTTAATTTTCAATCAATACCCCTTAGCAAAAGGTGTAACCATGCCCTTTATTATCCATGCCAAACATGCAAACAAAGAAAAATTGTAAAAACAATTCGACTTTTTATGTTGTAAATAACCATATGAGTTAATAATTTTTTCAGAATTACAGACTCTTCATTTTGTTAAGATATAAATCAGTAATGTATTAGCAATAAAATAAAATTTCCTGGGGTGAATTAGAAATTAGAAATTCACACCCAAATACAACCCTTCTTAATACATCGAAAATCGACGAAATAATTGACTATGTACTTCACCGTTTTGGATAGTTTTTTTACGTTTACATTTTTGTTTATTTTATCAGTGGAAATCATAATTTAATTTCGTTGTTCTTGGCAGAGTAAACAAATATGTTATTCTGAGTTGAAATTTAAAAAAACTTAATTCTCTGCTGCAAATTTTACTTCACTGCTGAATACGATTTACGTATATTAGATTGTGTTAATTTGTTTCTCAAAATTTTCAATGACAAGAAGAAAGATCTATTATGTAGATTTGTCTGTTTGTTACAACGATCGTTGGAAAATAGGTTAAATTCTTAAATTACTCTCTTCTACATTTTTTTGTTAGCATCTCTGTTAAATTTCTCTGAATGATTATACAACCATACGAAAACGTTTTGTCATATAAAACAGTTTATATTCAATTACAATTGTCACTTTGTATTAAATATTTAGAATAATATTAATTGTATATCCAAACCTTTCTGTCCGTGTGGTTAGCTCAGAGCCAACATTGCTGCTGTCTCTACAGCGACTGTGATCGGGAAGTCCTAAGTTTCGAGTCGCGATATTGGCGATTGTTAACTGGGTCGAATTTAACGAGTTAAAAAGGAGAATTATAACAGTCGGCAGCTCTAATCGATAGTTTTCTATGGTTTCTACAGGTTTCAATTTGTAGGTTTCTGTGGTTTCAATAGCAGGTGAATGCCCATTAAGTATGCTAACAGACGGGCCACGGACCGATCTTTCCTTCGTCTTCTTTGTCCTATTCTCTCCCTTTACTCACACTCTCAACCTACATGCACTACACTTCTACACGTGTCGGAAGACCATCAGGAGCTGAGAGTATATCCAGAATGGGGCCGAGCCCTGCTGCAGAGGAGATACTAAGGGAGGAAAATATCCCCCAAGCCGATGTGTAGGTTGACGCTGATTCTCATCATCCAGCAAGAAATCGACCAGCAGCATTTCTTGACATAGAACATTCACTACACTTGCGGGATCAGTAACCTTTGATAACTAACACCCATAACAGTTGACGTGCTCGGAAACATTCCAGACCTTTGTCCTATTAGCTTCTTACTGTTCTTTACCCTCCTTAACACGCTTAGTAGATCATTATCATGTTCTTTGTAACTGCTTTCATGAGGGTTCACAAATACTCTCTTCGCACCACATCTTGTATTACTTTTTAAACTGAAACTCGGCGTTTTTTTCTTTACGCTCCTTCATTGTCTCTAGAGGCATTGTATTCTCCCTTCTGAACAGAAATTCATCTTTCGCGGTCCGATTCTGTTTTTAAAGGGAAATTAGCGTGAGAACTTCCGTTGGCTTGGTCATGGGTCGTCGAGTTGGTGAAATCATCACTGTGGTTTTGATAGGCGGACCGTGAAGGGAACGTAGAGTTCTCCGTGGAGCTTCACAAGGATTTCTGAATGCTTTTGACTTGAGATTCAGTCGTGAGAGACGTAGTAATTGTGTCCTGGATGATGTCGTCTAAACAAGTTACAAAATCACATGGAACCTTTCCTAGATTGAAGGAATCAGCACAAATGTAAGATTATGCTAAGACGTTTATGATTCATATAGCTTTATAGTAGTTAACGAAGATAGTGGATAAACAGGGATGTAATTGTACGAGTGGTATGTTCAAGAAAACGAGCGACGGTGGGAGAGAGTTTTCTTATTTACCACGAGTGCAAAAATACCCCTTTATCCACGTGCTAAGTCCAAAATTTTTAGTTTCCATTTAAAAATAATTTAAATTTTGAGAAACTCAAGCACATCTATATCTTCGAGGCATACATTTGACGTCGTCGTTTTACTTCTGAATAAGACATAAGACATGAGTATATAATTGGATTATATTCTGATGATCACCACCGTCGCTTACAATGTAAAGAAATATTTGCGAATGGAAGATATCAAATGTATTCCGGATGGAATATTAGAAGAAGCTGACAAAGCTATGAAAATTTTACTTCCCGCTAAAAGTTAAGACAGTTATGACACAGAATACAAGATGTATTTGTATTGGACATACCGTAATCTGTAATGTGGTACATCTTTGTTCATGTTTAATGACCGACTGGAGAAACCTTGGCCACATCCGTGTTATAGTGACTTAATTGAATCGGTTTTGGTCCTTTTTCTGAATTCTGATAGGTAGATGGGAAGTTTTAATTGCATTTTATGTGAATATAGGTAGAAGTATCTTGATCTTTTGTAACCATTACGTGTTCGAAAAAATATTTTTTTCTTGCGAGAAATGAATTTTATATGATTTTGATAGTAATGGATTTTAATTTTGATGTATTACAAAAAAACTGTAATTTTCAATTTACTTCTATATTTTAACATTTTGAATAATACTTTTATTTTATTCTCGATTTTATTTAATATACACTGTATATATAGTCTTGAATATACCTTAATTAATTTTTGAGTTTTAAGTAGAATTCCAAATGATTTTATTTTTTGTTATTAATGCTCTTTTGTTACATGTGTTGTACTACATGGATCATAATCTATATATTTAAAAAAAATAGGTATTCTGCCATGGCTTGTTTAGAGCTTCTACTGAACCGGTTGTTATATTTTTTCTTTTGAATGGAACAATATGATCCTAGATGTGTTATCAGATATTGTTTGTGTTGATTCACCACCATTTACGGTGTAAACTAATTAATTAAATCATTCTTTAATGGTACGCTTATATATATATATATATATATATATATATATAAAATTATATATATATATATATACGCAAACGTACATTAACTGGACGCAGGGAAAGAGAAGTATCGTAGGTGTCGTGATAGTGAGGTCATTTCGTTTCCTATTGGGTCATTGTCTATGAAATGTCAGTTTTGTTCTGCTTTGTACTTTCCATATGAGAGAAATTCTGCAGACGATTTACTGTGTTGCTTAAAGGGAAAAATAAGTATACCTTCGACCAATATGCCAGAAGAAATCAAACAGCTGTTTATAGGAGATGATGACACATCAAAAAACTTTGAAAATAATATCCTTCAGTATAATAGAGCCATATCTTTTGTGCCGATATTGCATTGTCACCTGGTCAAGAGCCATACGTGTTCAAAATTTTGGGAACTCCACATCACAGAATATCCAAAATATACCCTGAAGATCCAAACAAAGCAATATATTGAGAACATTAGTCTGGCTACAGTATTTTACATTTATCTCAGATCTCACCGTCAAATTTTGACGGGTTCTCACTAGTCTTTTTTCAAAAGAAACTAAATTTGCATGTATTTTGAAATATCTGTAGTAGCCTCGATTTGCTTAATGTTTCAATCCAAGCCTAAATAGTGAGGATTAATTATAATTTATGAAAGTAGATACACAACTAAAATATCCACGAATTAGATAAAAAAATCATTATTATGAAGTGTAGGCACACTTGCAGGACTGGAATTATCTTACAAATTTCGAATGCTTTAATATTTTATATCATACCATATTAGATTTTCTAAACATTTCTCTTTTTGTTGCAGAACAAGATATTCAGAGATGATTCTAGAAATTTGCTGATTATATTTTGTAAGTATTGAAACATTTCAGACCATTATACCATTGAAGAAAGGGCCTTATCTACCGATTTTCCTTTTGCTTTCTTCCAAAGAACAAAAAACTTCAAAAATTGTGCTTTCTTTTGTAGCACTGTACCTGAATGAAAAAAAATCAGGATGTATTTCAATTACATTTTTATTTTCTTTCTATTCTTTATATGTAAATACCAAGAAAACAAAAAATATAATAATTGAATGATGTTGACCTAGGATCGATGTTTTCGGGAAACACAAATTCTCAGAATGCGTTTGAAATCATTAAATTTTCTTTGTTTCAAAATAATTATATCATTCTGCTATAGAGAATAAAATCAGTGAAATGTTAAAAAATCTTTGTTTTTAAGGCAATTTATTAATATATTATATTTTTTGAAATTTTTCGGTGTGATCTCTGAGCTCTATTGGAAAACGTTGATGTGGTATATTAACAATGTAGTCATTCCTTGGAGGAAACAATATTCAACAAGTTTAAAAAATCCTTTTGATTATGTCAAATACTTTGAATATTTAATGTTGTAGCAGCAACGATACAACTCTAAATGGCATTTGTAGAAAACGCATTTAAAAATTTACTATTTATTACTAAATATTTATTAATTAAATTAGGGTAAAGAAAAACTAAAATATCTCAAAAAAAAGAAAGCAGATAGAGGCAAACTTCTTGAAGTGTTGAAACATAAATAGGAATAAACTGACCGACAAAAATTAGGAAACGGAAATTTCGTGATTTTTCACCATTTTGAGGTATATACATTCAAAGAAAATGTTAACATATTCACATTATTGTAGAAATAATTTCTGAAATAGAAGTTATATTATTATGATTTAATAAGATGTGTATTTCGTGGAGTTCGATGTGCACGAAGGGGCCAAGGGAGATTAAATGGTTTGTGTGTAATTAAGATAGAGAGTAAATGTATGTAAGTTTAAACAATGTCATCTACAGATACCACCCAAGAAATATTCGGTGCATTGATACTGGTAAAAATATTAGTTTATAGAATTTCTGAAAATGGTTTAGAACATTTCGTCATTTAGAAAGGAAACCGAGGAATATTCGAGAGAATGCGATGGGAGATCTAATTATCCAATTTCTGACGAATTTCCGCATTAAATTGCAAGTTGGACTTATGGGAAAATAATCACTTACAGAAGTACATTTGTCGGTAGTCTCAGTAGGAATTTCCTAATTGTTAAATCTATAAATGCACATGAACATGTCTATATACGAAGACCAGTTTTTAAATTAATTATTTTGTTGTTTCAAAACATTTTAACTAACATGTTACGTTTTGTACCTCTTAAAATAAGAAAAACAACCCAACGGTGTTTATTTTGTAGGTTTTTCGAGGGGAAGTCTAAAATTAATGTTGGTGTATATGTGGCTATAATAACACTTGTGTAAAATTATATAACTGAAATATTTATAAATTTTGAATATCAATGACACCAGGATATCGTTCAATTTTTACTCCACAACCTTAGAGTAGATATATTTCTTTAAAAAAACATTTGACCTTCACCATATCAGTACATCCCTTTAAAACTACAATATGTATTTTCGGTAATATCGGGATGGAATTTCTATCCATTCTTTATGTTTGACTACGAATTCCATACTGTGAATATAGTGTATATTTTTGCTATGCACACATCAATTGAATGTAGCCAATATATTCAAGGTCATGATAAAATGTGCATCTATTACCTAATCTTCATGTATGTTTACTGGTAGCACTTTCACTTTTCTAATTTTTATACTCCATAAACAGACTATGTGTACTTTGAAAGAATAAAGAAAAATATATATTATGTGTTATGAAAAAACACATTGTGAGATAGAAATCAATTTCGAGCGTATGTCTTTACTATACGTCAAATAGTTCTTCTCAGAAGAGGCCACACGAATCGGCTCTTGTGTATTGAACGCTCGCCGCCATGTTGGGTGTGCGTGAAGTTGAGCGTATGGATTTGGTCGGAGAGGGGGGGAGGGACGGTAGGCGTCGGCACGGAATGACCTTCAGAGGCTGTGAGAAAATTTATCGTAATGTTTTTATTCCTGAGGTAAGAAATAAAGCCTTCTTGATTATCTGGAACGGTTTAGTTATCATTATCTATTCAATTGTATAAATCAAAATATAGTAGGTCTGAAAAGATGCTGTAAGATCAATAATATTCTCCATCGCGTTACTTAGTTTTATTCCATGAACACAAATGTTTTAGAATTTATTAATGGGAATGTCGGATAGGGAAAGTCTGATACGGTCAATTATCAGTTTCAGCTCAAATAAATCAGAAACATATTTGATTTGAAGAAGAGATTTGATATAGAAGATGACCTCTTTTATTTTTTCTCTTAAGAACGTCAACTCCACCACATCAGAATTCCCAGAATTCAAATAAATCAAACAAATTCCTTGCCTATGCCTCCTTACATCGGTATTAATTCGTAAAAAGCTTCAAATTAATTTTTTTTTGAGAGAAGTATTTTCAGATATTAGTAAAATGTTATATGACAAATGAAATTATGAGAGATTATTTATTTAGTACGGTAAAAAAATCAAGTATTCATAGCGTAGAAAATATTTTATTTTATTCTAGGGAATTGTTGATCGTAATTCCTTTCCTTGTTTTCTATAAGTTTATTTCTTGAAGAACTTTACTTTACCTATTCACTGAAATATGAATTCATTATTAATTACTATTCTCTTCAACCAAAACCATTCAAACATGCAAAGAAGTCGCAATATACCATCATGAACATTATTTTTATTTTACATTTACAAATTTCCATCGAATTTGTCGTAGAACCATGGAATTTGAAACCGTTAAAGGCAAAGGTACTCATCACTACATAAATAATAGATATGGTGTGTGAAACGACTCAGCAACTCTTGGTACATACTAATAACAAGAATAAAATTGTTTGTTTCAATAAAAAATAATTCAAATGTCTTCATGTTCTGAGAATTGCATGTTAAGTATAAAATATTGTCATGGTAACTTTCAAATTAATTTACATTTGACATCAAGAATAGAATATTTTATAAAAATATATTTTTGTCTGTGTCAGAATTGTGGCAATCAGAAAACGATAATGATTTCCTTTTATATGCCTTCCTTATAAAAGAAAATCTGGGGTATTTGCATTAATGATCATGAATTACCAACCTCAAATTCCGATAATTTTAAACATGCAATGAAATATCATAAATCTATACTTCCATTTAAATGAAATATCCCTTCAAGGTCACACGCTAGAATGGGAGAGGCATACATTTAAATCGAAGTATAGAATTGCTGGTGATCGTCATTAATTCAGACGACAATTCTTTCGAGATACGAGAAGCTTCTATCACTACAACTGAACACAGTAATTTAAGAAATTGGTTGTGTTTGCAACATAAAAGCATATTTTAGACAAAAGTATTTCTGATCAGGATTCTGTTGCATTTCGAACTCTTCATTCATGTTCTCTCTCAATTCATGTCTGCCTGTTTACTTAATATTAAGAGATAAAACGTGTTTTATTCCTCTGCCTGTAAATATTTGTCATTTGATCTAACTCATTGAGAACTTAATCATAACATACAATATTCAATAATTATTACGTCTTCCTATTAAAAGTATCATTAAATATAATTATCTTCGTTTCTGTTACTTGTTATGCGGACTCTTCATGTGGATGAAAGAGGTAGAATGCGTTTAATTCATACTTATGTATTTCTTCTTATTGCACATGCTAATATTTACGATCAATTTACTGCTGTGTAAAGGTAAAATAATGGTATTTCGGTATTATTTCCCTGACACATTTTTGGAATTAATTTTCTTCGTTAAAGAAACCCCGTTGTAGGTGGCAATGAAATGTGCGTTTCAATGTGTGGATGTGATTTAAAGATACATTATTAATAATGCGTTTAATTAGTCTTAGTAGGTTATGTTGGATTTTCCAATAGGTTTACTTTGTGGAAGTGTGTGTTCAGTCTACATCAAAGGAATCTCATTGACACATTTAGAAGAAAGAAGAAGAAGAAGTCAAACGTAAGGTTACATTCATTTAAAACCTTCCTTGAATTTTATTTAATCAAACATTAAAAATAGCATTTTCGAAGAAATCAAACGTAAGGTTACATTCATTTAATTTAAAACCAGTAGTTTATAGGAAGGCACCCTGTTGCAAATAATTTTCAGATTTCGTTTAATAAAATATTTTAAATTGTTTGTTTTTTATAACAAAATATTACGCTTGCGATTTCGGTTTTGAAACTCTGGGAGTAGTTTTCTTTTTCTAAACCTATTGTGTTGTAGTGAAAACTTAGTGTTTCGTTTCTGTATTATTACTTTCCCCTTCTTCTTCTTTTTCTTCTTCTTCTTTTTCTTCTTTTTCTTCTTCTTCTTTTTCTTTTTTCTTCTTTTTTCTTCTTCTTTCTTCTTTTCTTCTTTTTCTTCTTTTTCTTCTTTTCTTCTTCTTTTCTTCTTTTCTCTTCTTCATCTTTCTTAGTAGGCCATAGGTCTGTTCCATTCCTTGGATTTAAAGACTTTGTGCTCTACCTCGTCTCCGAGATATCTTATTCCCACGGGTATATTGTCTCTCGGGACCCTTATAATTCTGTCTTCATTCATTCTATCAATGTGTTGATTCCATTCTCTCCTACGTGATATTATTCATTCGGAAATGGGACTAATTTCATATTTTATTCTAGTGATATAGTTTCTTTATCTATCCAAGAACGTTCTGTTTAAATTTTCCTCAACACACGCACATCTGCCAATGCTAGCTGACGTTGCATGCTTTTTGTTTCACCTCGTGTCTCTGCTGCAAATGTTAATATCGGTCTTACTACTGATTTATATATTCTTACTTTTGAATCTTGTCTCAAATATTATTTCATGACTCAGAGAATTTTACCTCCTTATTCATCTGTCCTGAGCTTGTGATCACTATTCCCAAGTATTTTGTTTTTAACACTTGCTCTATTGGTTGATCATTTAGCACGAGCTTTCATCGAGTAAGATCTTTCGCTATTGTCATACTTTTAGTTTTTTGGATGGAGATCGTCAAATTATAGTTTCTGCAGAGTTTATTAAATTCATGGAGAAGACGTTGTACGTCATCTTCATTTTCGTCTACCAATACTGCATAGTCCGCAAAAAATTATGTTTATATTTCCCAATTCTGTATTTCTTTTTTGTTTTAAGCTAATTGATTATCCTATTCATTACTAGATTAAATAGTAAAGGACTCAAAGAGTCACCCTGTCTGATCCTTTTCGATATGGTGATGGGAGAGGATAGTATTCCATTTCCCTTGATCTTAACCCTACCATTACCAAGTTATTTTTGGTAACGTGCTTTACCACCCATGGGCAAAAAGTATCCATATGTTTAACTCCTTATTATGAATATAAAATTGTAATTAGATATATTTATCTTGTGAACATGAATGATTTATAATGTAATTAGAACGTTTTATTAGTACACATTGTTACATAACAATTAAGTAATTAAAATAAGTGTTGGATAATCTTGTTGTACATTGCTAAGTTTCAATGTACATCATCACTTCAATAACTTCTTATTCATTTAAACCCCGTCCTAAGCCTTTTCATCAATACGTACGAGTTCAATACAACCCACAAGTACAAACAGCTCCACTGTATTCCTTCGACAATCGATGACGACCACTACAGAATATAAAAATAAATACATTTAAAGCACATTTTGTTTTAGAAACGAATAGTCAAATTTTTTAAAAAAAAAAAAAAAAAAATTAAATTTTTTTAAAAATAGTCACTATTAGACGTGTATTATCTAATCGCTTTACTTAAATCTATAAAGAACAGGAATACCGAGTTATTGAATTCTAGTGACTTTTCTATTAGCTGTCTAGCTATGTATATTTCATCGGTACTCCCACTCTATCATGCTGTACAGTTCTTTCGCTAATGTCTCGTCACTAATTTGAGTGTGGAGTTTAAGAGATTCATTCCTGTGTAATTATCGAGATTAAGTTAATCTCCCTTCTTGATTTTTTTTGTTTTTGGTTTAGTGGTGAGTTAGAGTTGATATTTAAATAATTGAAATGATTAAAGGCGTTGTCATTGTCAACAATATTATTTATTTCAATAGTATTGTTGACAATAAACGCCTTCAATCATTTCAACTCCCTTCTTAAAATGATATGAGGATGCTTGTCTTCCAATCCTTGGGTATCTTACGATGGTGCAAGATCATCTTCATTAATTTAGTTATTTCTTCAGTTAATGTGTCTCCACCGTATTTTAGAAGCTCATTTTATACACTAATACTTACTATTACTGAACTAAATATTATGAAAGAGTGTGATTTGAACAGTTTCTTACAGGAATTGTTGAGCCAAGTTGCAAGAGTTAATATAGTTCCTTTTCTGATGCAGGCATCCGATAAAACAAAAGAATGTCTTCTTTTAGAAGTAGGCCACTTGAAAATCGCACGAAAACGCAAATTTCTGTTGCTCACTCTGTACTGATTGATTATAAATTTTTAGTTGTTTAATAATACGAAATACACACCATTACTATAGTTTTATAACACACGTGCACATAGAACAAAATACATTTATACAGTGGCACACCCAAGGAATCTCACAGGGCTTCATCCCGTGTAATCCAATGACATGTATTAAAAATATAGGTTTTACTAACAAAAATTATTTAATTGTTAACGTTATAAATATTAACGATAAGTCAACAAATAAAATACATTTTATATTCAGCATAAAGGAAAAATTCTTTATATGAATAAATCAAGTCGGACACTATACCTTTTATTATATATATATATATATATATATATATATATATATATATATATATATATACACACACAAACACACACACACACACACACACACACAGAGAAAAATCAGATCTGACTGTCCGGTGAGCCGCGTCGAAGACTGAGGTGCCGACGTTTCGACCGACATATCGCGGTCCTCTTCAGGGTCGAAACGTCGGCACCTCAGCCTTCGACGCGGCGTCACACGGACAGTCCAGATCATGACTCTGGCCACGAGAGCCTACGATAACTCTTTATTGCAATTTCTCATAATCAAAACACATTTAGGCAATGTACAATACGTAGATATATTATTAGAATTCAAAGTCGAAATATGTAACAGTTTTAAAATAATTTATTACAGTTGTATTGAAAATTAATCTTATAAAAAGCAATTTTATGAAAATGACGCTTTTCTTCATGATATTTAAAATGTCCTCTTTCATAATTTTTAATACCTTAAAAAAGTGAAATATTCTAAAAAAAATATGGATTCAGAAATATTAATAAATGAAAATAAAACTGGTGGTGCTACATAATGGATCAGTATTTGTCGTACTAATTTCCTGAGTCTGGGCTAGCTTCTCGGTTTTGCCCCTCCCTCTGTCCAGTAGCTATCTTTCGGTGCCTAGAAGACATTCTAGGGACTCTCGCGGTATATACCGCTTCTCTGGGAACATTTTCAGTGTAGAACTCCTTCACACTTCCCGAACATTATATAGACATATCTCGGTTCTTTACCTTTACATACGCCCATGGTATCCCTTGGCCGCATCTCGGTGCTTGTATCATTGTTCTGGGTGTAGGGATACCTTTCCTCAGTTACATACACAGAGTGAATACAGTTGCCTGTCTGGCCAAGAGATAATTGAAAGATAGGGTAAGGGTGTGTTAGAGTGAATGCCCTTCACGCCATGAGTCCAAATGAAAACATTCATACCTTGTACATATTTCGAACCCACAAACTTGGGCTTAGTTGTTCCAACCTCTGTCTCACGAGTTCGAATCACATGACGGAACTGATGTAAACGTGATATGGTAATGTATCATTACAATAATATGATAAATCTAATAATATAACGAAAATTGACCTTTGTATATGCATACGCATTTTTGATGTGCTTTGTAGTTTCTATGTGTATATCTGAATAACACTACTTTAACAAGACCACCTAAATGTTATTGGCATCGATTTCATTGCCACAACGCACTAACTCGACATAAAACTCAGTAATAAACAATTTTCTCAAATCTCGACAGAAACGTTTGAAAACATGATATTAACAGTACACAACAGCTAAATCAATTTGTTTAAGAAGAGAAGAAATAAAAGAACGTCAAGAATTATAAGAAGAATTATAAGAACGTCAACAACATCCAATCAGAATTCCCACAATTCAATTTGTTTAGTTTACTTTTATGCAATATTTAAATCTGGTGGTTACCAGATTAAGTGGTTTATAAAAAAACGTATATTTTTTCACGTTTTTTAAGTTTTTTGATCCTCTAAGAGTGGAATAGGAATATGGTTATGTTGTATGTTCTACAAACCTATTTTCATTGATATATTTGGACAATTTTTAGAAAGCGTCGTTTCAGCGTTTTTGAAAGGCGCAATTTTGAGCTAATTTTCACACAAAACTTTTAGTTTTATTTTTAAACAATCAAAAAATACTGTATCAAAATTGCGTTTCTGTCGTGTTATTAAGTGCATTTAGCTGAATACAAAAAGTTGAAGAAACAAATTTGGAGCAGTTTCTTAGAAAATTCTGTTTTTAAAAATGTCAATATTTCATTCAAAACTACAGAAGAAAAATAATATTTTTAAAACGTGTAGAAACTGATATTAATTAAAGAACTAATTCCGGAGAACAAAGGGTATAGCCGAATAAGGCGGTGAAAAGTTCCCCCAAACAAATCGATAATCGCGATGCTCATGTGAAAGAGAATACAAAATGGCGTAGATTCACAAAAAATCAGCCTCCTAAGGCAATCTGTTGCACAAATATAACGAGAAACGTGTTTTGTATGTTTAATTTTTTTCTCAGCATTTAACGCGTGAATCAGGCTGAAAAAATTGCACGGATAAGGAAACATAGTTCAATTTGAAAGTATTTTAGTCAACAAGTTTTGACGACAAATTCATATAGGAAAAAGAAATTCATTTTCAAAGCGATAACGTTCGAGTACGGACTCAATTTTCTCCTCTAAAATGAGCCTTATAACATTCTATAACATATTTTTTCAGATTATTAATCAATGTGGACGGTGGTGAAAAAAATTAAACTATTTTTTTGTTTAAAAATTTGAAATTCGCGCCTAAATGTGATTAGAAACTAGAGGTGCTACAGAATGGCACATACTTTCTCGTACCAAATTTTTCTAATTTCCTTGGTGTGGTCTGACTTTAAGGTCGTGATTCATTCTCTGACCAGCTGTCATCTATCGTCGCCCAAAGTACATTTTTTGACAATTTCTCAACTTTTTGCTTTCCTAGAAGTACAACTGAATCATTACTTCAAGAGTATTAAAGAAGAATAAAAACTCGTCCGAAATAAAGTTTTCATTGAAAAGTCATAGTAGTTTTTAAGAAGAATCCATTAAGTTTAGAAATTCTTTTGAAGATTCCTCTACAAATGTAAGAATGCATACAAATTGATGGAAATCTCCCTATTAACGGAGTGAGAGTAATTTCAAGTAAATTACATTTGTGTAATTTAAAAAAAACATGAATACACCAAAACGAACTTTACGTTATAAAAAATACTGCAATTAGCACTATATATTGGAAAAATTTGAAGAAAAAATTTGGAGCTGTTTTAAGAAAA